>OW964830.1:5438333-6775000 GCA_943142095.1 Ophonus ardosiacus | reverse complement strand
TTGTATTTATGTAAATGATTTATTATTTATGTATTTGGAGAGATCAAAATGCGTGCATGCATGAAATTATAATGTTTAATAGTTCAACCCGATTCGGAATTCTGTTATTTGAGGCATGTCATTACGAGAACAGGGCCGCACGAAGGAGGAACAAATTGAATTTGTATTTATAAACACTTTCCCCAATAACTATGGAAATAATATTCCAACAACTCAACCTGTTGAATACATTCTAGTATTTAAATTACAAATTAATTGAAAACTTGTCTCAATAATGTATTGAATAGTGACATACACACTTTCTAATGTGATTAAAGTAGGGTGTTAGATCGTAGATCGAATCCTGCTCAGTTACATGTCGATAAATATATGTAAATATATCATTACGTATTTCACTACAATTTATCAGTGACGGCTTCTCAAGATTTCAAAACAAATCTTTTCAAAAATTATTATCTGACACTATTATCTTATTTTGAAAACTGAAATGTTACGTGCAATATTAATGCTTTACATTTGAAATTTGTGTTTCATCTTCGTAATAAATTTGTTTTTTGTTTCTAATAATTGTAAAGTTTTTGATATTAAGTAAAGAATATTTTGACACATCCAAATTTATGTAGATCAATGTACTCACAAAATTTGTAAATGAAAATGCAAAATTGGTGGAACACACCTTCATCTATAATTTACGTATATAGTTTCTGTAATGTAATAAATTATAAATGATTTCTATTAAATAATAGTTAATTATGTCATGACTTTCGAAAAGCTTACTTTTTAACTATGATAGAAAAGAGCTATTTATGTATTTAGTTGTAAAATGGTTGTGTTTTTCGCACTCACAGTTTTGCAACGAATCACATACAAGGTTTTTTGTAATTCCTTTAGTTTAAACATGTCAAGAAAAAAATCTGATGTGGCCAGCACATAACCTCTCGATTACACCACAGTGCACACCAAACAGTCTCATTTGGGCATGTAATAATAGCTCGTGATCACATGAAGATTTTCTTCTGCCTCTATGTGGCAATTTTGCATATTAAAATATGCAGAGAGGTGAAAATGCGCATCGTCAAAGAAAAAGAGTATCCTTGAAAAATCATCGTCAACTTCCTGGTGCTATAAAACGCAATCTGTGTAAATAAAGCTTATTGACAGCTGTTTGATTTATAGTGGTGTAAACATAGAAAACTTAAAATGAATTATTCTATACATTTAATATTTATGTATGATGGAAAATATATTATTTTTACAAACCTTAATTTCCGTAGAATTAAAGATATTACTACTACGAGTCCATTTTTCTTAACACGGTTTCATTATTAAATTTCTGATAGTGACATTTGTTTAAATATGTTAAAATTGTTATTAAAGTATTAGGTTTTATTTGATGCATAGGTATAAAAATAAATTATTTGATTGTACCATTAAATTATTAGTAAAAGTTGCTGAAAAATTATGTTCAATGTATTTACTTCAAGAAATTTAGAAATTTTGTCGAAAATCCAAGACAAAAAACTTTTAACTGAAGCAATCCGAAATTCGTTCCAACAAACAGTTCACATATAATCAGGGACAGTCACAGATAGTATCTTAAGCCGTCAGGAAATTCATAATCGAACAAACCTGAAAATCAGGGCTTCTTAGTTCTTTGCTGGATTTCGGAAATGATAATTATTTTTACTGTTGAGTACATCTAAGAAATTACTTTTACGAGAGAATTAATTTATAAATAATTACTTGAGTGGTATCTGAACTCGGGTCATCAGAATCGGTTAGTTAGTTCACACGTGAATACGAATCCCATAAATTATTTAATTAATTTCTAATTTATTCTCCACGACACCGCAACATCATATCCGAATTAAATTTTTATTTACAGACAGTAAAACGCGAGAGCCCTTCTGAAAAATATTTCGTTCCTGCCCTGTCTCCGGGCGACCACATGTGATGGAGTAGTACACCCAAGGGAGTCCCGCACTCATTTAAAAAGTGTTATTTAAACATGGGAAAATGTTGAAAGCTGGAGATGAAAGCAATATTACACTTACAAAAAATACTTTACTACACCGAATTAACCGGGGTGCCGAAATTTCTACACATGCTCTCGAAAAATGTTTTTAATTATTTTCTACTCATTTGCATACCTCAGTACAGGATATGTGTTTCAGCGAGAAACAAATGAAATATTTACGGCAGGAAGTCAACGAGTGTTTTCGCACATCAGGGAGGAAATACCAAATAATTTCTCCCGGGGTATTGAAATCATCGCAAAATGTTAAATTTACATTTAATACAGCAAATCAAAACTCCAACAGAATATTCATACTCATATTCTAGTTTTAAATAGTACATTAAAGAACGAGTTTTTCGCATGCGTCTAAATTTAGAAAACGAGCCCTGTAGTGGTAGCACGCACTTTAGAATTCTATCATAGAAAGCAGGCAAATACGATTTTACTTTTACGAATCTTGGTAGCACGCACTTTAGAATTCTATATTCTCTTTTTGATTCGAAAATTATTGGATTTTATACTATTAAAATAAAAAATATTATGACAGTTGTATAAAATAAATGTATAAATTATATATAAATTGACTTTGAATAGAATTGTGGCAAAATAATGACGTTACTTTGACACTTTCGCCTCGAGTCGTACGCTTCGTGGCGAAAAGCGAAAACAAATGCCTCTTTTGATAGAATTCTAAAGTGCATGCTACCACCACTGGTGAGTTTTCTAAATGATAAGTACGAAAAATAGAATATTTCATAACGAATATCGAAAGTCAGAAATATTGTTTTTTATAGTATTTAACATGTCTCCTGCACACATATAATTCTAACTATATCTATTTTTCATTGTATGAGGAAGTTCCTAAATGTCATACATTTTTACAATTCATTAACCAGATTGGCGGTATTTCTGATGGATATATGCATTTTACGTATAATTTCAAATATTTAATTAATAAAACAATAAGAAAGATTAAGTGTACCACCGAGAAAAAGCTATCAAAATGTCACTAAAACTGTTGATTCTTGACACTGACATCTATCATTTACAAACTATGTTATAAACATTTGAATTTGTCAAGTGCCTCTACGATTAAATTATTCCATATATTATAGTGTCTTTCTCTCTAAATCTATACAAGATATACTTTTTTAAGTGTATTAGATGGAGAATTTTATGTTCTTCAATATGTGTAATAACAATAATTTCCAAAAAATTATATTTAGAATTTCCGGTTGTCCAATTGTTACCAAAACCTTTTCAGCTCTTCCCAGGAATGTCAGATTGAGGAATTCATAGTTAAACAGGTGTTAAGTATTATAGTTTTTGAGGAATCGTCCCTCCAACATCCAGACATAACACACACACAGACACACACATATACACACATACACACACAAACGCAGACATAATTTTTAAAATGTTATAATCGGATTATAGGGACCTTATAACGTGCTTATCCACTAAAATCTGGGTATGCTAATTTTAGCATGATTCCAATACCTCTCTTGGCGAAAGGTTATAACATAAATATTTTCGAGAATTTTATTTAAAATGTCAATACCTAGGAAATGTTTTTTCCAAACAAACAACCAAAGCAACAAACAATGCATGGCCGTCTAGATTGATTTGAACTCAGCATAGCGATATATTTAATCATATCATCCTGGCGTACGATATTTTCTTTTTTATGTAAGCTGTTGTCGCAATTTCTATTATTTTCTGAAGCGCTCGCCAAAAGAAGTCTTATACAATGAGCCCTTTTATATACCAAAATATTAAAAAAAAAAAAAAACTACTAGATTAAACCGAGTTTATTTTTTGTAGTGACAATTCATACTGCGTTACCGCTTGCGTTACTTCATTATAAATAGTTCTTAACTCTAAAACGAAACGATCATTAACAATTTTACTCAAAATGACTCCCCTAGTATTGGTTTAACTTTGGCATATACGTTATGAAACACCCTGTGTAACTAAGGTTGCAAATTGCTTCTATTAAAATGGAAATATAGTAATTGTGGTGTTCATTACATTATGCGGATTCGCTGAATTTCTAGTCATTTTTCTATTAGCAGAAAATAAAAAATTGCAGTGTATTATTTCTATAACATACAATTTTTTTGCATATTAGAGAGTAGATGTTTAGAAATAGCTGTATTTATCGAATTGGAATAGAATGAAATTACAGTAGCTCGTAGTAAAATTATCCACGATCCTGTTTGCCGTAGCGTGTGTAGGCAGACATTTAGCTTCACTTATCCAATCTTGCACAGTGAGTAGGCACTAAACACAGTGATGAAGAAGCAAAGGTTGAAGTCGGTGTCAGATTTATTGTGCTTGGCAACAAGTGCGGAAAATGAGCAACTCGTAAACATAGTTTTTGAATGTCGCATGTCACCCCCTAATAGTTTTATACAGAATGATCAAAAATAACTGATTTAGTTGGCAATACTTGGTACGATAGATACATAAATTTATTTCCTGTTTTTGACAATGTTGACAGGGATATTTAAAAATTTAAATTTGGGTATATTTACAATTTTTATCCATGTACTTTTATTTTTTACGTGGCCCCCAAAATGACATGTCAAACAGTATTTTCGCTTCCACTTAATATGTAAACTATGGAATAAAAAAATCCCCAGAATGGGGGATTCCACCATTTTTTTTATATAATTTCATCTGAAAATATTAGTAAAACTAAGACTATTAATGAAAATCCGGTGAAAAAATTCTTATTAATAAGCGAGTTATGGTCTCCCGAATTTTGAAAAGATTGACGTGGCGTCACATTTATGTGTTTTCATCATGGACCTAAATGTTCTTGAAATATATGCTATTTTAAGTTATATTTACATAAAATAAATGAATATTAAAACACTGTTTAAGTCTACATACTTTTTAATTGCAGGTGTATTTAAATTATTTAGTTTAATGCAAGAAATTTATGTTAAAATAAAAACTGTTTGAAAACTGCCTTACAGGAATGTTAGCCCCTCCTTTCGAATTTGAATTTCTTAACTTCCATTGGTAGTAGCTAGTGGTGGGATCCGGGTCCGGATAGTTTCGTTTCGGATCCAAAAATATCCGGATATCCGGATAATTGATTGTTGAACTATCCGGATCTGAGTATCGGATTTTGGATCCGGATCTGAGTATCGGATTTTGGATCCGGATCTGAGAATCGGATTTTGGATCCAAATCTGAGTATTGGATTTTGGATTCGGATCCGAATATGAGTATGAGTATCAGATTTTAGATATTGAATTTTAGAATCCACATCGGTTCTCGGATTCGAATATTCTCAGTATTGAACCCGATGATAATATTTGAATGTATAAGTATTACCATGGAGTTTCAAAACCAAATAAATCTGATTACGAAATAAGTAATCCACAATAAATTTTTGTTTGATATAGTTAATAGAATTGGATCCAGAATTAAAATTCGGATCCGGATCCGTAAACAAAACATCGAATCCGGATCCAGATCCAAGTTCAGATCCGAATCCAAAAGGGGTCCGGACTCAAATCTGGATCCGAATCCAAATCCGGACCCGGATCCAAATCCGAATTAAATTTACGGATATCCGCTTTAATATCCGAACATCGGATATCCGAGGAACCGGATATTTTGAGATCCGGGTACTCGGATCCAAGTTTTGCCGGATCCTCACAGCACTAGTAGTAACCCCCACCTTCTAACACGCTATTTGTTATGCAAGTATAGGCGGTCTTTCGGTCGCCAATCAAAATATTATATATAGATTTCATATACGTGTCGAAGCGCTATAACAAAAAACCCCCTTTTCCGAAATATCTCAATTATACCATTTCATTTTTTTATTAATATTCGTTATTCAGCAGATACATTCGTATTTTTTTACTATTTTCCTTTAATTCGATTTACAATAACAAAAAATATTTTTTATAAAAAACAAACAAATTTATAAATCATAAATCGCATCTTTCAAATTATTTTTTATTACTATATTTATTAAAGAAGATGGATTTCATGATTTATTTAATAAAAAAATCGACAATTTTTTTTATTGGCCCCAATGAAGTCCTTTGAATTTTGAAATTCCAATGGATTGAATATAATATATAACCATAACCTCACTGTTTATCGACGTAGAATTATATTGTGCTATCTAACTTATTTCCTTATTTACCTTTCAACAAAGAAAATAAAATTTTATACATACTATGTTTATTAACAAATAATAAAATATACTCATTAGAAATGTTTGATTTTACCAATGAAGCGTGTTTCATTGCTTGGTTCTTAGAAAATTATATTTTCACACTGGATAATGTGTAGTAACTTGAAACCTGTACTATTCTTTGATAATGAAGCATGGCTATAATTATTAATACTAATGGACTTTTAGAAATTGTGAAAAGTGTATAATGAGCCAAGTTTAATAACAAAGTTTTTACCACGAATTCCAAAATTGTATGTGTTAATAAAGTTCTTAGTACCCAGTTCTTCGAAAAAAGTAATTTTACGTTGTATGCAATTTCCGTGATCAGTCATGCTGCAGTAGTCATGAAAGAAACAATTAAATAAAGTAAATTTTATCTTTAGTTATTTCTAATATTCCATTGCATTATAGAAACAATAAAACTTTCATCCTTCGTTAAATTAACAACAACATTAGTTGAGGAAGAAAAACAACGTGTGTTTTATTCGTCGGAAGTTGACTTATGTTTTTGAAAGACGGGCACATGCAATAATAATAAGTATTAATTATTTATTTATCCAGGCATTGAAGTTCAATTTTTTATCACGAATACGGAATTTATTTTTATTTATTTTAAACCATATTATTGATAAAAAGGAACTTCAGTTTCGAGGTGCATATTAAATTTTATTTGAAATCAAAAAATTGTGAAAATGAAAGGAATACTTATTACAGGTTAAGTTTAAATAACTGTCAGTCTGACATTCAATGTTACTAATCTCAAACGGAAAATTTTCTGCTTTAAACCAAATTCACAACGAAAAGGAGATGGTTCTAAGATATGTAGATGATTTTTATTATCATTATGACTTCCATATCACATTCTTCATTATTCAATGAAGAAACTGATGATTGGAATAGAGCGACGGTTCTTTTAACTATAAAACTTTCCATGGGTGGAATTCCGTAACTCGTCCGTTATCAAACGGTACCGTTATCACGATGGTTACATGACAGATCTTTAAGGAAAAATCGTAACACACACATTCTTATAAAAATCAGCATCAACTTCTAGGTGCTCTAAAACGCAATCTTTGTAAATTCTTCGCCGTATATGATCTATTTCGTAAATGTGTAGTTGTAAATTAATATTAATTTATAGTGCTGCAAAAATAGAAAAAAAATTACATCACATCATCCTGTATATCTAATATTTATGTATGATGGAAAATATATTATTTTTACAAAACTTAATTTCATTAGAATTAAATATTTTACCATTATATTCCCCTTAACACGGTTTCATTATTAATTTTAATGGAAATCCTTCCTGACAGTGACATTTGTTTAAATATGTCAAAATTGTTATTAAAATGATTTTTTTGTTTGAGGCATAGGCAAGACGATATATGAAAATAAATTATATTATATATTCATATTTAAAGTTATTTAGAGGTATTTACTAAATGTTATTATCGTAGAATTGAAGATTGTACAATTATCTTCAATTTTAATTAGTAAAAGTTGCTAAAAAATTGTATTCAATGCATTTTTTACAAGAAAAACTGTTAAAAGCTTGTATAAATGATACTTCCGGTTATCCGATATACACTAAAAACTAATGAGCTCTTCCCACATTAGTATAGAATGAATATACAAAATTTCAAATTTTTCTGATTGATAGGCACACACACACACACACACACACACACACACACACACACACAGAGAGAGAGAGAGAGAGACAGACACACATACATACATACATATCTACAGACATCATTGTAAAAATGTTAAAATCGGATTCTGGGGACATCAAAACTAAAATCTCTATATCCGATTTTTAGCACGATCCCTATACCTCCCTTACGTAGGGTAGCGGGAGGTAAAAATACATTTCTATGGTGATAACGGTATCGTTTGATAACGGACGAGTTACAGAATCCCACCCAATATCTGTTATTTAAGGTTAGGAGTTTCATCGCATCTATCAGCTATTCATCGTGACGTTATTTTCAATTGCTGATGGAATTCAGCGCATGTATAGTTGTTGAATAAAGAAACTCGCCCAATATTCCTATTTCATTAAAACCACTATAATCTCTATTCCGTGCTTCACATTGAAGAACATATAAACAAGCATGTATCCACGTATACTTATAGGCTTAACCTAAATTTTCCCCACATATATTCTTGACTAAATGTTCACCCAACGCTCTAAATTCTAGTGTACGTCACGGAATATGTAGGCATTAATTTTTAAATCGGAATTATGTAGATCCTAAAAAATAAATATCCTATTCGTATTCCACGTCTTCAAGATGGTATTTCATACGACGTTAAAAATTTATATTTCTGGTTCTGTGTAAAAATTGTCGTTTCTTCTGGACATTATGTACCCGGCGCACAATTATTTGAAATAAAATATGTATTACAAGTTAGAATGGTAACAGCAGGATTATAAATATTTAGATAGCAGTGAATTTATGTGTGTGCAATAGAGTGGATGAGTTGAAAACAGCGAACATTGCTAAGCGCATGTGTAACACGAGCGTACATACATACATAATAATTATTTGTGGTCTATGTAGCTTGTAAATATGATCGACATTATACAGCTGCTTTATGCTGGTGCCGCTCCATAAAAATAGAGCAAGCGGACTAAACCTGTTAGCCTGTTACAGACGAATATACTGTTGTGAATTTTATTATTAATAATAAAATGAAATTAATTTCGAGTATAATTCAGCACATAAATCAATTTTATTATATTTTATGGTGAATTAAGTCTTTAATTCATACAGTTTATAGTTCATGGATATTTTTATATTATCATTCGTAGGAATTAAATTTCCGAATAACTTCTATAATCGTAAATATTAAAATGTATTAGTTTTGCATTCAAATTATTAAAAATAAAGGGAATGAAAAATGTATATCTACATTATACTAATTTTTAAAAATCTGATTTACATAGATTCACAAAATACCTACCTACCTTTTGCCAATAAAATTATTAATTATGGTACCCTACCATGTAAAGTACACTTTAGTTGCTAATATTTTATCTCTAATTACATTGAAAATACGTCAAAACATATTTAAAAAATTTGATGTGGCCAGCATATTACCCTTCGTCAATTCTATGTATTTTGTACAAATCCTATACCAAAAGTTCCTTGAAAAAGAATCTATATATATACAGTAAAATTGCATCACAAACATTACTGTTTTCTGCAAATTCCATACCTACCGAAAGTTCATTGGATAATATTGTATAAATGCAATAAAATTATCGAACATACACTATGTAACACTAACACTAACATCTTTCAATCAGGCGTAGAATATAATTATCTACAACATTTATTTGAAACATTTTGTCTAAAATCAATTGGGGACTTTTGCGCAAAGAAATCTGTTTTCCCATGTTACAACGCTTATGGCCAGATTTTTAATTAAGACACCGTGTATATATATATTGAATATGAAGGAAAATGTATGATCAATCATATTGATAATCAATTAAAATGTCAAAAAATGATATTTAACTGCGTTTTTTCAAGAAAAACTCTAAAGAACTTCAAATAAGGAAACTTTCGGTTGACCAATTATAACCAAAACCTAATCAGCTCTTCATATGCATGTAAAAAAGAGGGATACGAAAGAATTATAATTTTTGGAATTTTAGTAGATACCGTTGGAGAAATTTTTGTCACACACACACAGACACACGTAAAACACACATATCGTAAAACTAGTAAAATCGTATTCCAGGCACCTTAGAACGTGCTTATTCATTAAAAACTTACTACCGAATTTTTTAACTAAAGACAATACCTTGCTTACCTTACCTAAAGATGACGGAAGGTAAGAAATTAGATGAAAAACTAAATTAAATTACCTAGATCTATTTTCAAAATGTGATATTGAAAAGTAGATGTGGATTCAGATCATGAATTAGATTATTTAATTATGATCTAAACCATGAATGAAAATCTCTTAACATAATTTCTAAGTTCTAAGATTTATTATATGATCACTAGAACTTGAACTAGAGAAAATGGCAATGGCATATAAATAGTAGATAAAAAGTTCTGATTTTATGTGTATCAATTCTTTTATTGAAATATAAAACTATATCGTATTTTCCAAAATACTTTGATTCAGAATTATCATGAGGTATTTATTGGTAAAAATGTTAAAATCTTTTTCCACTTATTTTAAGTATAAGAGATGATCTCTTTTACGAGAAATCCGACATTTTTTTTTTTAATCTTGTAAACATATAAATAACAATATGCCATCTCCTGTACAAAATTTAATAACTTATTTCATATTTCAATTAAGCTGTCATTTCAAATCATTTCACATTTACAAACATCCAATATTCCTAAATTCTTTTTCTTGTTAAACAGCAAACAAATCTTATATAATCTTCCTCTTAATCCCATCACCATTACCAAACTATTCTGTCGGTAAAATCGGCATCTTTAGCATATTGGTCTGCTCAGTCGGTACTTCTGCACAAGAGGCAGCCTGTGCAAGAACTCTTGTCTTGCTTTGCTTTGCTTGCTAGAGAATAGAGCGGGTAGATTGAAATCTGCAATGCTTTGAGAATGCCGCCGTGAGAGCTCGTGCCCGAGAAAGAAGAAATCAGCCGTGCCGAGTGCCGAGTGGTTATTAGATATGTGTATCCGTTGATTGATTTGTTTATGTCGACGAGTTTATAGCGTAATAAATGTTATGTTGATACTATATGTGAGGAAATTTCTAACTACATACGAGTATCTTAATTCAATCGTGTGGAAATTATTCTTTTTATTTACATATATTTATCATTTTACTTTTGTTTTTGCTCATGGTACATGCATCTCTTCTACAACACTTAATGATATATAAATAAAGGATGTGAGTAAAATGCTAGGTACATAGTAAATTAACAAATAACAAATTACAGAATGATTAATAATTAAATTTGCTATATATTTCCCTTGAAAAAAGAAAAGAGAATTTGCTATTCAAGCCTCAAGAGTCTTAAAACCCTCGCTGCTATTTTGTTTTAATGGACGCATTCAAGAGTAAAGACTAGCTTTACGTACTTGTATCGTAAATAACTAATTCGTAATACCATATACTGTTAGTACTACTACGATATAACGGGACTGAAAGCAAAAGTTTTTTTTTACAACAGTCGCCTACAATTAAGTATTCCTAGAAAAATCACAGCATCTTGATGGACTGCTGTCAAGGAGAATTTAAAAATTAACAAAAAAAAAAAATTCAGTATGACACCCGGCAATGGGTAATATGCCGTGATGTTATATTTATATTTATTTTATTTAATTAATAATGTTCAATTAAATATCAAGTTTGTATATCAGTATCAATAAAAATCTGTTGTGGCCAGCACAAAACCTTCCGTCAATTCGATGTATTTTGTACATATCCTATACCAAAAATTCCTTGAAAAAGATTCTATATATCCTGCATAATTGTAACAAGAACACACTATTTTCTACATATCCATACTGAAAGTTCCTTTGAAAAGAGTCTAAAATCTAATAAAATTTTAATACGAATACGAACGTACATTATTTATTGCACTTAATACTTCCTCCTACTTCAACTTTTCCCTATTTTATTAGAAGTCGCTGTTTCTTACTCTTCTCTTCTACTCATTCCTGTCCAAAGCACCTTCGTGACACAGTTCTTCCTCTCTCAAATCTTCTGCTATACAGTCCTTCCATCTTCTCTTTTGCCTTTCTTGTACTCCTGGCATTATAAGTTCCTATCTTGAGACGAGGCCGCAAATGCAAGTCACTGGCGAGGGACACTCTGTCACTTATATCACTTTCAGATCATATACTTTCCACTTTGGCTTTGCACTTGCCACTGACATCTGTCAATTAGATTTTTTTGAATATATCTGTTGTTTTCATAATTTATGCAAAGCTGACTGATTTTCGAAAGTTAATCTCTCTTAATCTCTCTATAACTCTATATCTATTGAATATGAAGGAAAATGTATAATCGAACCGTATAGAGAATAAGATATTCTTTCTTTTGATAATTACATAAAATGTCGAAAATGATATTTAACTGCGATTTTTCAAGAAAAACTGTTAAGAACTTCAAATAAGGGTACTTCCGGTTGACCAATTATAACCAAAATCTAATCAGCTCTTCATAGGGTTGTAAGGAAGAGGAATACGAAAGAATCATAATTTTTAGAATTGTAGTTTTGGAGTTATCGTCGGAGAAATATTTGTCACACACACACACACACACACACACACACACACACACACACACACACACACACACACACACACAATCACACACGGACAATCACACAGACACACACACGAACACACACACACACACACACACACACACACACATACATACATACATACATACATACATACAGACATCATCGTAAAACCAGTAAAATCGTATTGTAGGGACCTTAAAACGTGCTTATTCATTAAAAACTCACCACCGAATTTTTTGACCCTTACCTAAAGGTGACGGAAGGTAAAAAGAACGAGATTCTAAAATCCTGCACTCCATAATCTATTAATAATAAAAATAAGCTCCGTCAAAAATATAGTCAGAAGGCCAATACGTTTATAATTTAATTATGTTTATGACAAGCCTTGAACGAACCTCGCTACTACGTTAAAAGTTTTTCATCATTAATTTATTTGTGGAAAAAAGTTAATGAACATATCTTGTATGTAAGTGAAAGAAAAGAAAGTAGGCGTGTCTTTCCCGAGTTTACTGAATGCGGTAGGTAGTGCACCGTGCAAGTGTACAGCATATAACAACGTGGTGCTAATTCAGCACGCAGGAATTATGGGACGTGTTAGTTATACCGTACCAGATTCGAATTTACCGCCGGTGATAAAATTGATATCGCCGGCCGAATGGTCCTTATTTCGAGTGCAAATTAAATTCAAGAATCACCATATTTCTTCATTCTTTTTCCTTGCAATTTCAGTTTCGTCTTGATGTTTATTACACCGTCGATGTTGTACGCTATCTCTCTCCAACTCCGGAGTTTAGTATCTTGTATTTCTCTCATTCGTGAGACGCGAACGAGTTTATTGTAACGTATAAAGATAAATTAGTCACGTGGTAAGAACGTGCCGTTTTATAAACTTGCAAAATGGGTTGTATTAAGACAGTTATGAGCAAATAAAAAATTTTACTTTAGCACCGCCTACTAACACTGTCATACCAAACACTACGAACAGATCATTTGGAGGAATATTGAAAATAATTTACACACTATTTATACAAACAAAATACTATATCAGAAAGGGAAATGCTATAATTTTGTTCGATAATAATGAAGATAGAAATAATTTGGAATCTACACCGTAAACCAAAAACCATAAACCAAATTTTTTAAATATTTTTTTTCAATTTTGACATTTTAAACTATCATTATTAACTTCATAGCAACAACTACAAGTAACACTTTTTACACATGTGAATTAAAAAAATTTTTAAATCACCCTCAAAAAATTTTAACTCACTCTGCAACAAATAATGCATTTAAAATAACATCAGGTACGAAAATAACACTCACCATAATATTTACCAGACATTATCAGCCATTTTCATTATTTTCCACGGCACAAATGACAGACAATACAGCATTTTAAATACATGACTTGACGTCTATCAGTGACGATTGTCATGCTCAGCCTACTAACTGATCAGTTTTTTATTTTGTCAAAATGGTTTTTATTAGTATTTCGTCAAAATTGAATAAAATACTGTACAAACCTCGTGAGCTAAGAATGTTTATTCACTCGAAGAAATTAACTCACTCGCCCTTATGGGCTCGTGAGCTAAACTTTCTTCTCATGAATAAACACTACCTTAGCTCACTTGGTGTGTAAATATCTATAAATGAAGAAATTCGTGTTATCAAAAAGTCATAATCGTTTTTTGTATAACTGCATTTGATTTTTAAACAAACCTATAGCTATCTTTCTCACACCAGTTTCTGTAGTAGGCTGTGCGAGAAAGATACCAATAGTGTGACGTCACCTGTGGCTTGGAAAGAAATTTAAATATCTCGCAAAGTAATTATTAAAAAAATGTTTTTTTTTATCTTAATCGTTATCTATTGAGTAGTACTTTAAGGATAAAGGGTACATTTTATTATATGGGCCTATTATTTTACATCATTTTTACCTCTCGCTAAGAGAGGTATTGGAATCATGCTAAAAATCACATATCCAGATTTTAGTGGATAAGCACGTTTTAAAGTCCCTAGAATCCGATTATAACATTTTTTTACGATGATATCCGTGTGTGTATGGGTGTATGGATGTTGGAACCACGGTTTCTCAAATACTATAAGACTTAAGACATGTTTAACTGCGGTTTCCTCAATCTCACATTACTGGGAAAAGTTGATTAGATTTTGGTAACAATTGAACAACCAGAAGTATTAGTTACTTAAAAAAAATTCTAAGTATTATTTTTTGAAAATTTATGTTACTATAGAATATAAAAATTTCTATCCAATACATTAAACTTTTTATAAAATATCTTCTATAAAGTTAGAGATAGAGAAATATAAATATATAAAATAATATGCTGTAATGAATCTCGCACCCCATGAGAAAAACAGGTGAAAAAGAATATATTTGTAATTGACAAATAAATGTCAATGTCAAAACACTACAGACATTAGTGAAGACCTTCTCTGGGAAGTACATTTAATATTTTTAATTTTATTACTAATTCAATATTTATAATTATAGATACATATATTACATATATACCCTTCAGAAATATCGCCAATCTCATCAATTAATTGGAAGAATCTTGAACATTAGAAGGATAAGAGGAAACTTGTTCATGAATTAGAAAATATAAAAATATATAAAGAAGATATGTGTTTTTGTGTGTAGCAGACATGTTAAACAGTTACAATACTTATATAGTTATTGTGGAAATGACGAGAGGTCTTGTGCTGGCCGCAACAGATTTTTAATACAAATTTAATGCTGATGTTATCTTTTAACTTTGAGACTACTTTTCGGCATTAGTAGGTTTATTTTTGCGCCTTCAGAAAAATATTATTTTTGTATATTTTGCCATCAGTTGTAGCAACAATAAATGATAAAATATGAATGAAATTAGCAGATATCAACCAAAATGTTTCAATACTTTTGTTCAAAGCAAAATCAAATTTATGCTATTTAAATTACAGTTTATATTTGAAATGAATGAATTCTTTTGTGAATTTAGTCTTTAATGTATTTATAGTGATGGAAATTTTTATATTATTATTCGTAGGAATAAAATTTCCGAATAACTTCTATAATCGTAAATATTAAAATGTATTTATTTTGTATACAAATTTTTATTGTTATTAAAAATGTCAAGAAAAACTGTTAAGAACTTCAACTTCTGGTTGACTAATTATAATCAAAATCTAATCACCTCTTCATATAGATGTAAAGAAGAGAAATACGAAAGAATTATAATTTTTAGAATTGTAGTATTGGAGTTACCGTTACCGGAGAAATTTTTGTCACACACACATGAACACATAGACATACACACACACGTCATCGTAAAATTAGTAAAATCGTATTCTAGGGCCCTAAAACGTGCTTATTCATTAAAAACACCTCCGAATTTTTTGACCAAAGACAATACAGGTATCTCTTAAAACTTAAATAGGGGGCCATGGCTTAACCACAGATTCCTGAGACTAAAATAAGACGATTTAACCAAACTTGCTTCTACCGGAAAGTGTACCATTTAACCAGAAATCTGCTTCAAAGTTCTTCGAAAAAAAATTAATTTTGCTTATAATAATCGGACGCTTTATTCGATTTGGATGACAGTTTATATGGTTATAAGTCATCTTTTAAGGTGATACTTGTTATTATTAGTGAACCACTAGTGTATGAAACGTAGGTCTCCCAACATTAATTACACCGTAACTTTTTAATGGCAATGCCGAAAACGTAAAATTATTTTTCTTCAGAAAGCTACATTCAATAGTAAACTTTTCTCTCTCTGTGTAATTTGTGATATCTGTTACGGTTCACCCAGAAAAAAATAAAATCTGAGTATCTGCACTGCTAAATTTTTAAAATAAATTTAATCTAGCAGTCTATCCAAATGTCAAACAAGTAATTTTTAATGACAGTAACAATTTTTTTATGAGTTGTCAAAAATTTTCTTCGCAATATTCTAAAATTAGTAACATCCGTTTGTTCGGCCTAATAGTATTTTACTACCATTATTATACATAAGACGATTACATATCTCAGCTTACTCCTAAACAAGTTAAGATTGACAACTCGTTACTGTCATTAAAAATTACTTGTTTAACATTTGGATAGACTGCTGGATTAAATTTATTTTAAAAATTTAGTAGTGCAGACACTCAGATTTTATTTTTTTCTGGGTGAACCGTAACAGATATCACAAATTACACAGAGAGAGAAAAGTTTACTATTGAATGTATTTTTCTGAAGAAAAATAATTTCACGTTTTCGGCATTGCCATTAAAAAGTTACGGTCTATTTAATGTTGGGAGACCTAAGTTTCATACACTAGTGGTTCACTAATAATAACAAGTATCACCTTAAAAGATTACTTATAACCATATAAACTGTTATACCAAATTTCATCCAAATCGAATAAAGCGTCCGATTATTATAAGCAAAATTAATTTTTTTTCAAAGAACTTTGAAGCAGATTTCTGGCTAAATGGTACACTTTCCGGTAGAAGCAAGTTTGGTTAAATCGTCTTATTTTAGCCTCAGGAATCTGTGGTTAAGCCATGTCTTCCTATTTAAGAGACACCCTGCATATTCCTTACCTAAAGGTGATGGAAGGTAAAAACAATGAATGCACCAAAAAAATTCAGGAAAAAACAGGAAATATACTTCTTTTTTCCTCTACACTTTTCTGCGAACAAATTGTACCCTTTCTTAAAGTAACGATTAAATTAAAAGCAGTTTAAAACCCTCTGTGATTATTCAAACTGGGCGCTTTTGGTAGGCACTTAATAAAAGGTTTTGTAGGTAACTCTATCTCGTGCATTTGAACAATAACGCTCGTCTGTTGGGGCATTGTAACATAACGTGTTCATTGGCTGCCTTCATCTCACAATAACCAAGTGGCATCAACATCAATCGAACGCCAGCCTAGCATGCAAACAGATAGGCTATCACCATAAATTTATACACAAAAAAAAATCACCCAATATCTTTTCATATAAAGACAGTCATTAATTGCAGATAGTCACGACATAATGCATGCGGTATGCGGGAAGGAAGGCCCTCAAAGAGGCAGGGCAGGGCCGTAATGCACATTTTTCATTTTTATGGTCTTCTTTTCAATTGGCCCTCAATTATTAAATATACCTCAGGGAGAAGCGAGTCTCTTTTTACTTCATTAAATACCAAGTAAATGTTACCTTACCGGAATGGTACTTTATTTCTGCCATTAAAAATCAATTTCATAACGTTACTCTTATAAATAAATTATAAGGGACAGTAAAGTTTAAAAGATGTAGTAATAAACTGTGAACCATATAACCTAGATTCAGGTCCGACCAGAATCATACTGAGTAATACTTGTAATTATAAAAAGAAATCGGTACAATAACTTGCAGTGCTGGTCAAAAGTTACCAACTAAAAAGGCCTTTATTTGTTTATAATTATTAAAGAAATCTTAATAAAATTTACGTTATATAATTTATTCACAAAAGTTATTTCCTTTTTACCTTCCGACACCTTTAGGTAAGGAAGGTATTGTCTTTGGTCAAAAAATTCGTTGGTGAATTTTTAATGAATAAGCACGTTTGATGGTCCCTATCCCTACAATACAAATTTACTATTTTTAAGATGATGTCTATATATATGTGTGTGTGTGTTAGTGTGTGTGTGACAAATAAGTTTTTCTTAAAAAAACGCAGTTAAATATTATTTTTCGGCCTTCCCTATACGGTTTGATTATACATTTTCCTTCATATTCAACAGATATAGAGTCAAAGCATTATAAAGAGATTAATTTTCAAAAATCAGTTAGCCTTGCTATTTATCATGGAAACATCTGATATATGCAAAAAATTCTAATTCACAGATGTCAGTGTCAAGTGCAAAATCAAATATGGCAAGTATAGAATAAAATTGGAGAAAGCTGAAGAAGAAAGAAGGAATTGTCAAGTGCAATTTATATAGTGTATGTTCATGTTATAACTTTATTGGATTCATAGAATCTTTTCAAAGGAATTTTTGGTATGGAATTTGTAAAAAATAGTGTTTGTTCGGGTTATAAATTTATTGGATATACAAAATCTTTTCCAAGCATTATTTTTTTATTTCATTTATCCATTTTTATTTTAATACTTTTATTTCTAAATATTCACATATTTCAAATACTCTAAAAATCTTTACAATCAAATAATATTACTACCAAGTTTATATCTCTTTCTCTACCCATTTTTGAATTATTGCCCCAAAAGTCAATATACCCCACATTTAGATAAAAACTTCAAATTTTCAAAAATCTAATATATAAAAAAGGTTTAAATGTCGGTATTTAGAATATATAAATTATTCAATTAATAATAATAATATAATTTTAAAAAAGTGCCTATTTTCTATTATCATTTCCGAAGCATTTATCCATTTTTATTTCAATACATTTATTTCTAAAAATTCACACAGTTGTTCAAATACTCCAAAAATACGTACACTTACGTAATATTCTCTTTACAATCAAGTAATATTATTAACAAGTTTATATATCTACCCATTTTTAAATTATTGCCCCAAAAGTGAATATATTTAGATAAAAACTGCAAAATTTTCAAAAATCTAATTTTTATGCATACTTCTCAATGCGCTGATTCCAAATTTTGAAACCGCAGGTCGATATCTCGTTTCGTTCTCAAGATATTTAGATTTAAAATTTTGCTCAAAACTGCCCATTTTTGGGTATTAACCCAAAAATGGGTCGAGATATGAATTTGGCGACATCAGTATTCGATTCTACGGACAAAAATACATAAGCATAGGTATTTTCATAATTTTTGTCCAACCGGTCAATTTGTTATGAATAAAAGCTTGAAAACCCCGGAAAATGGCCAAAATCTGAAAAAATCGTAAGGGGTACCCCTTACGATTTCTGCGATTTTTGGTCATTTTCAGTTATTTTGCTTTAGAGATTGTGTGCGGAGTTCAAAAATTCTAAAAATTGGTGTACTTATGTAATTTTGCCCGTAGAATCGAATGGTGTTGTCGCCAAACTTATATCTCGACCCATTTTTGGGCTATTACCCAAAAATGGGCAGTTTTGAGCAAAATTTTGAATCTAAATATCTCAAGAACGAAACGAGATATCGACCTGCGGTTTCAAAATTTGGAATCAGCGCATTGAGAAGTATGCATAAAAATTAGATTTTTGAAAATTTTGCAGTTTTTATCTAAATATATTCACTTTTGGGGCAATAATTTAAAAATGGGTAGATATATAAACTTGTTAATAATATTACTTGATTGTAAAGTAAGTGTACGTATTTGTGGAGTATTTGAACAACTGTGTGAATTTTTAGAAATAAATGTATTGAAATAAAAATGGATAAATGCTTCGGAAATGATAATAGAAAATAGGCACTTTTTTAAAATTATATTATTTATTTATTCATTCCTCTGATCATATTTATTAATTGAATAATTTATATATTCTAAATACCGACATTTAAACCTTTTTTATATATTGTATTTCTGATGACGGCGTAAGCCGAAATGCACATCAAGTGTAATAAAATTTTCCTTTTGAAACTTAAACCGAGTGTTTTATTTCAACTAAATTGTTAATAATGTTTCATCAAGTGCCAGCAGGTAAATCCATCAATTTAATTATTAACTGAATTTTAAGGTATGCATTAACAATAATTTTTAGTCGTAAACGTTTGACCACCACTGTGCATCTCAAAAAGAAAAGAAAGTTCATACAATAATCGTATATTCTTTCAATGTGTGTGTGTACATTTACTCTTGTTTATACGAATACAAAGTACTGATTTAAATCCTATTTGTTCTAATTAACACTATTACTTCTAAATTTATTTTCACTTCTTCTTAATTATCTGTAACCTATCTTATTTAAAAATGTAAAACGTCATTTATATTCAAACTATATCTACCTACATTCATGAAAGTCACTAATCGCCGAACTCGTTTACTTATCAAATAATGAGCGAATAGCTACCGATCAGACAAACCCACATGGAGTAAGAAAGAAGAACATCAACAGCTGCACCAGCTCACTTTATCTCAAAAAAGATACGGTAAGATGATCTGATAAGGTAATTATATAACAAGAGTATGTGTTAAGAAAAATATTTGTGATGGAAAGAATACGGTAATTATAGGAAGATCAGCATTAACATATAAGATACACAGCAGAATTTTCTTTTCTCTTTTGTGGAGCATACGTAGGATTTTCAATTTTATTGACAATTTTACTTGTTCGGATTAGCAGATCACTACTAAAACTTACTTTGATTGGAACCGTTTGGAATGCCGCTCCTAGAAATATTATTTATCTGAAATATTAAAATTACGCCTCCAAATTGAATACAAAAATCAGAGTAGATGCGACAGTGATTTACACAAGCACATTAAATGAAATCATAATAAACTAATGATAGTATTACTACAGTCCGGGACACGAATGATGGCCTACGGAAAGAATGTTATTGTGAATCACTATCTTTTCATCCAACATATGCACTGCGGTAAAAGTACATCAACTGAAGATTGGATCCTCAGCTATTAATAAAATCATGCATTTAAAAAAAAAATCAGTCACTTTGTGCCATATCAATTTTCTGATTTCCAAAAAGTCGAACGTCGAATACCATCAAACAGTAACCAGTGACGAGACTACTATTCCTTTTTTCGACGTACCTACTTACACGCCATGAGAGTCGTTTACTTGTATGCTAGTATGCATTCAAAAAAGATGGAGAAACCAATAAAAACAGCGGACCAAAAAAGTAGGGTATACATTAGTCTTTAGAAGTACCGGATTAGTAAATACAATTAAGTGAGATGAACAGAAGAGAATTACAGCTAAATGGTACGCTGAAAAGTGTTTGCCTGAAGTGCTCAGTAGAGTTTCAGAGTCAGGAATAATAGGCTTGTTCCAACAAGAAATTTCTGAGGGTTTATGATACTATCACTGACTGTCCCTAATTTATTTTGTGCGCATGCGTTACTCTCTGATTATATGTGAACTGTTTGTTGTTTGGATCAAATCTCGGATTGCTTCGTTCAAAAGTTTGACTTGGGTATTGTTTCTGCTAAATAATTTCACTTTTTTGCCTTGAATATTCGA
This sequence comes from Ophonus ardosiacus, assembly GCA_943142095.1. Taxonomy (NCBI): domain Eukaryota; kingdom Metazoa; phylum Arthropoda; class Insecta; order Coleoptera; family Carabidae; genus Ophonus; species Ophonus ardosiacus. Next base: position 6,753,391 of record OW964830.1, on the reverse strand, counting down.
TAAACATTTCCAGATTGTCTTTATCACTACAAGAAAATTCTTCCGATTCATAAGACTCTTCAGATGAAAATTCGTCAATCATTTTTATTTAAATTGCACTTGTATATAATAAGAAATTATGGTTTCCCTTCCAAATTACAAGGTTAATAATTAATTACTGCAAAACAGCTGACCAAAATCGTACAACTGCGCAAACCGTTAGTCGTTAGACAGAAGAAAATCCGTAGGTAGTACGTTTTGACGGTTTGCAAACCGACAGCAAACAGTGCAAATGCTTGTTGTCAGAAAAGTGTGTTGGAACACTTCAGATAGAAATGCGATGCGCCTGACAATCTTGTACTATTTCTAACTCCTTGTTCAAGTAAGGTGTCATTGCCGGTTATTCGATTTACACCAAAATCTAATGGCTTCTTTCCATATAAAAATAGGATCGAAATACAAGGTTTAAAAATTTTCGATTAATAGAATTTGAGTTAGAATGTTAAAAAGGATACACACACATACATATACACACACCCACAAACATCATCGTGAAAATGTTGAACATCATAATTTGGTATCTTCCCTGAGCAGATTCAACACCAGTTTTTGGGAAAAAAAAGTAATATAAAAGTAATAGAACCTGTCATACTTACTTGATCTAGCATTGTGCGACATCGCAAAATAATTTTTTAAATTGAATGACATTCCTAGCACGCCTGTTAAAATTACCACTAAAACCAAAACTCATTGATAGTAGTAAACTTAAATGGAATCCTTATTAGTTATAATTAATATAATCTCATGTTATGAGTAGAGCCTGATCTATGTCTAGGAGTGTCTAAGACAGTTGCAAGCCGTCTTGTAGCCTGTCGTTGTCTTCATGGCCTACTACTGGACTTGGCTGACAGGAACTTATGCAATGTGCTGGTAATTGATTTATTTAACAGCTGTAGATCTCTCTAAAGTATGTAGCTCTGGGATTTATCTCTATTTGATACATGTTTGCAATACTGGGGCATATTTCAATGCAATGAGGCCTGCTAACTTATGCAACAAACAATTTACACCTTTATTTGATTGAATTATTAGGACAGTATTATCATAATTGGTGATTAATGAAGAAATCAACAATGTACTATCATAGAGCGCGACTTCCTCATAAGTTATATAAAATATTTTCTATATAATATAGGTTGGCGCCAGGAATATATTATTTTCTTTACATCAATATTCATAAAAAAATTAGAGTTTCATATATAGTAATTTATTACAGTATCAATTAATTAACATTTAATGTATTTCTTATAAGACTCCTACGCTACACATGCGAATACCTATCAACAATATATTATAAAGTATTAATATGTAATGACTGAAAGGTATTTATCAAAAAAAAAAAAACTATTTTGAGCTTCAAGTAAAGTGCCATTTCCGGTTATTCGGTAGCGGGATGTAGAAATCTGTTGTGGCAAGCACAATACCTCTTGCCATTTCTATTTTATATTATGTAAGTATCAAATTTACACACATAAATAGTTATTATTATATATTCTTTCGTTCAATGGGGAATTTTGTCTAGTCTTCTATGTTCAAGATTATTCAAATATATATGTAAATATTAATATACTTACGTATAATTTTAATTGTTAATTTATAATATAAAAATCTGTTGTGGCCAGCACAAGACCTTCCATTAATTTGATGTATTTTGTACAAATCCCATACCAAAAGTTCATTGAAAAGATTCTATATATCCAGTAAAATTGTAACACGAACATAATACATTTTTTTACAAATTCCATATAGAAAGTTCATTGGAAAATATTCTATAAATCCAATAAAATTATCACACAATATACATTATGTATATTCATATATAAATACTCTAAAAATGCGTACAATGGCGTAACATACTCTTTACAATCAAATAATATTACTACCATTACTACCCATTTTTGAATTTTTGCCCCAAAAGTCAATATACCCCAAATTTAGATAAAAACTTCAAAATTTTAAAAAATCTAATTTTTATGCATCTAGATACTTCTCAATGCGCTGAGTCCAAATTTTGACACCGCAGGTCGATATCTCTTTTCATTCTTGAGATATTTAGATTCAAAGTTTTGTTCAAAACTGCCCATTTTTGGGTATTAACCCAAAAATGGGTCGAGATATGAATCTGGCGACATCACCATTCGATTCTACGGACAAAAATACATAAGTATAGCAATTTTCATAATTTTTAACCAACCGGTTCATTTTTTATGAATAAAAGCTTGAAACCTCCTGAAAATGGCCAAAATCTGAAAAAATCGTAAGGGGTACCCCTTAAGATTTTTGCGATTTTTGGTCATTTTCAGTTATTTTGCTTTGGAGATTATATGCGGTGTTCAAAAATTCTGAAAATTGGTGTATTTATGTATTTTTGTCCGTAGAATCGAACGGTGATGTCGCCAAATACATATTTCGACCCATTTTTGGGTTATTACCCAAAAATGGGCAGTTTTGAGCAAAACTTTAAATCTAAATATCTAGAGAACGAAACGAGATATCGACCTGCAGTTTCAAAATTTGGAATCAGCGCAGTGAGAGGTATCTAGATCCATAAAAATTAGATTTTTGAACATTTTTACGTTTTTATCTAAATGTGGGGTATATTGACTTTTGGGGCAATAATTAAAAAATGGGTAGAGATATATACTTGGTAGTAATATTAATTGATTGTAAAGAGTATGTTACGTAAGTGTATGCATTTTTTGAGTATTTATATATTATGAGTATACATAAGTTATATTCATAATTTAGATTTTTGAAAATTTTATCTAAAACTGGGGTATATTGACTTTTGGGGCAACAATTCTAGTTTTAATATAAATGACCCATGTTTTAATTGCTATGGCGGAGGATACATTTTTATGATAATTCTTTAAATATGCCATTTACTTGATTTGAATATTGTATGAAAAAATCAAATTTTAAGTTTAGTTGGGTAATAAATGAAATTCATGTTCCTTGTAAAACCATGACGTTTACTTCTTATTAATGTCAAATGTGGGGTATATTGACTTTTGGGACAATAATTAAAAAATGGGTAGAGATGTAAACTTTGTAGTAATATTATTTGATAAATAAATTATAGTTAGGGAACTTTTGTCTATTGTACTTTATCTTCAATATCACATATTTACATATCTCAAAATTTCCATGCATGTTGTATTACTCGTATTTATGACATTCTATTCCATAGTGATCGGTAACATATATATACCACACCTTGGCCTTTATCGGCTGAAGAGTGTGTATATCATTAAACCATTATGTACAATTGCATTGTTTGTATAAATTTCTCCAGTTTTAATAATACACTTTTGTGTTGCAAACTGTCTGCATTTTTTAAAAGGAAAATAGGTTAAACTGTTTTCCAATATACTTATACACATGCGCGATTTTTTAATTAACAGTTATTGAGTGCGTAGTTTAACCCATAACCTTTAGCTTATTAAGCGAGCTAGTATATCCAAAGAAAGTAGTTCTTGTGCTTTGGTGACTTGTAAAAGATTTCCGTGGGTGTTTGAAACGATTGTCGATAAAAATAGCTGTAGCAACACTATGGTGATTTCCTCAATGAAGTTGCAGAATTCATCAAAGTTGACAGGATGAAATAAATGGAAAGTTCTCATGGAATAAACGTGAACCAAATTAGAATAAATGACTTGCTTATTTTTATATAGTTATTGGGATGTGATTGAAATATAATCAATGTGAAAAGGACCAGAACGAATTGAAATCACTTGCCATCTAAGCAATTAAATTAACTTTTTGTTCCTGCCTAGTACTTTCATTATTTATTTTATAATTACATTTCCTACAAATACTTTTTACTTCTTTATTCCTTGAGTCTATCTAATTCTGATTTAAAAATTTGAATTTTACCTACACACACACACGCACACACACGTATATATATATATATATATATATATATATATATATATATATATATATATATTGTGTTAATTAATAATCTGGCCATAGGCGTTAAAATGGGAAAATAATTTTTCTTTGCGCAAAACTCCCCAATTAATTTTAGACAAAAATTATTCAAATAAAAGTTGTAGATAATTATATTCTACGCTTAAATCACTAAACAGATTTAATTTTGCACATTTGGTAACTACAATCTTATTTGTAACGATACCCATGGAATTGAAACAAAATTACAAAGAAATTCATATTGTTTGAACTGTTAGAAATTTAATTTTATAGGTTACAAAATGTGAAAATAATAATAAAAGTTATTTAAGTGTTGGATTTTAAAAATAATACATGTGCAGTGATTTAGGTGCAGGATTGAATTATGTACAACTTTTAATTGAAAACCAAATTTCTGACAGTCCAAACGATACGTATTTCTTTGTAACTTTGTTTCAATTCCATGGGTATCGCTACAAATGAGCAATATTTATACAATTTCAAATTAGGTTTTACAAGTTACCAAACGTGCAAAATTAAAACTGTTTACTGATTTTGGGCGTAGAATATAATTATCTACAACATTTATTTGAAACATTTTTGTCTAAAATTTATTGGGGACTTTTGCGCAAAAAAAGTGTTTTCCTATGTTAAAAGCCTATGGCCAGGATATATATATATATATATATATATATATATATATATATATATATATATATATGTATAAAGATTTCTTTAATATCAATTTAAGAATTATTGACACGCACCCAATTCCTCTCCATCAGAAGGAAGCTCTACAACGGTTTCAGAAAACATTCAAAATTTATTTTCAATGATGATACGCGTACACTGACAAGGATTCAAAAAGATTTTGTGTATTTTAAAATTATTTAGCGAAATTGGATAAAATTTTGTACATAATACGTTATGAAAACGTGATATTGTTAGATTCACATAATTTGTAAAACTTGCTTTACTCGTTTTGTCAAATATCACTCTTTTCATAAATATTACGTCCTAGTTGGCTGAGGGTTGTGAAAAGCATGTCTGTACTTTATTCTTATTAATAAACTCAAACGTCATTGTTTGACATAAATCAAATTCAACTTTCATTAAAATAGAAATTTATTTTTGAAGTGTTTGACAATAAAATGCTTACTCAGGAATATATGCAGCAATTGCTGTAATAAAACATTAATAAAATACTGTTATTCTAAAAGATTCACTTTCCTCATTTTAATGACGTTTGAAGTTTTATTTAACATTGAATTGTATGAATACAGACAGACATCCGTCTCACAATCCACAGCCAACTAGAAAGTAAAGATTTATTGAACACCCGATAGTGCAAAAACATTTAGAACCACAATTATTTAAGATATTTAAACGTTTCCTTTCAGGAATATTTCTCTAATGAAATAAATTATTTAAAAGTATTTATAAAATATTGAAAATATTCATTACATTTTATTGCAGGCCTTAACTTAAATAAACAATCGCTAATTATTATTCATTACCTATTAAGTGCGTCATTCTGCTTCGAGCATATAGTTCCCTAGTGTCATTATAGTTTTACCGTAAAGAGAATTTAGCAAATATTATACCTTACGGGTAGAATTTACCGCAACAGTTATTTTAATGCGACTCATTCATGCACCTCCGTAACAATAATTACATATTATATAACAAAAGACTAAAATAAATCATTTATTTTCATTGCAATAATCACACTTTATACTATATTGTTGAGTACCCATGAGTCTCTTAAGCGTCTTTCATTATTTTATTTTTAACTGTGAGTTTCAGCTAAGATGCAATATTTACTATTTAATAATAGGTACTGATTTATAAATAACTCTTAGTGATTTGGAAAATGACTACAATGAAATTTGTCATCTTTTAATCATTTAAATACACAAGTTTTGCTAATATTTAATATACCGCAATCTAGGAAGTTATAAGCTAAATAAATAGATTACATAAAAAATCTGTTGTGGCCAGCACAAAACCTTCCGTCAATTCGATGTATTTTGTACAAATCCCATACCAAAAGTTCCTTGAAAAAGATTCTATATATCCTGTAAAATTGTAACACGAACACTATGGCTCGTAGTATTATTACGGTTTTAACTAAAACACTGTTTTTAGAAATGTCAAATTCAAATTTAAATATTTAATTTCACCCGTATGTGTAAAGAACGATTTTTTAAAAAATATTTGTTTGAATACAATTATATTCTGTTTTAAAATCTTATATTGATAAATTTGAAATTATTTATTATTGTTATTAAATAATGAAATTTGACATTTCTTAAAACAGCGTTTTAGTTAAAACCGTGATCATACTATGAGCCACTATTTTTTACAAATGCCATACCGAAAGTACTTTTGGAAAGATTCTAAATTCCAATAAAATTATAACACGAATGTACCTATATTATGTAAATTGCACTTGCTGTTTCTTACTTCTTCTACTCATTTCTTCCTCTCTCAAATCTTCGTCTATACAGTCCTTCCATCTTCTGTTTGGCCATTCTCGTACTCCCGGCATTATAAGTTCCTATCTTGAGACGAGGCCGCAACTGCAAGCCACTTGCGAGGGACACTATGTCACTTATATCATTTTCAGATCATATACTTTCCACTTTGGTTTTGCACTTCACACTGACATCTGGCAATTAGAATTTTTTGAATATATCTGCTGTTTTCATAATTTTAGCAAAGCTGACTGATTTTTGAAAGTTAATCTCTCTATAACTCGATCTATTGAATATGAAGGAAAAGGCATAATCAAGCCGTATAGAGAATAAGATATTCTTTCATATTGATAATCACAAAATGTCGAAAAATGATATTTAACTATTTCCAAGAAAATCTGTTAAGAACTTCAAATAAGGGTACTTCCGGTTGACCAATTATAACCAAAATCTAATCAGCTTTTCATATGATTGTAAGGAAGAGGAATACGAAAGAATCATAATATTTAGAATTGTAGTTTTGGAGTTATCGTCGGAGAAAAATTTGTCACACACACACACACACACACACACACACACACACACACACACACACACACACACACACACACACACACACACACACACACACACACAGACACATACACGGACACACACACACACACACAAGGATCTTAAAACGTGCTTATTCATTTAAAACTCACAATCGAATTTTTTGACCAAAGACAATACCTACCTTACCTAAAGGTGATGGAAGGTAAAAACATGCAAAGGAACTTAATATGTATAGTTTGTAGTATAGTGACTGTATACAGTGTGTCCCATTTAGAAGTGCCACCATTGGGATCTCGAGAACTATAAGAGATACGATGTCGGTTAAATGGAACTTTTTATGCGCCTTTGGGAGGCCAGCTCAGATGTGCTTTTATTTTTCCAAAAATTCTCATAGGGCACTAGATAATGACGAAAAACTGAATATTGTTGATTTTTTCTTTTTCAAATAACTTCTAAACTATTAATAATTGAGAAAAAAGTTTCAAATATAAAAGATAGATATTTTTATTAACTAACCAGTGGCGTACGGAATAAATTTTTATATCCGTAAAATTTTGAGATATAACACAAACTTATATTTTTTTAAATGGAACCCATATCTGATTTTAGACTCAAAAAAATTAATATTTTTTTCTCTTTTCAACGATGTAAGGGTTATTATGTTTTATATTTGTTTTGCCTTCAAAATTATTATTTTTTCCTTATTTTGTATTCAATTTACAATTATTTTGAAAATATTGGTAGATTTCTATTTGGAAATAATCCTTGTATTTCAATAATTTATTTTGTTAGAAAATTTTGCTCAAAATTCGTATCAAATTAATTTTTATAATATTTTGTATCAGGTCGCCCTTGGCTCATCATAGTGTAATTTGTAATTATGAGTCTAGAATGAAAATATTAAGTAATAAAGGCATAAAAAAATTATTTTGTTCAAATACAACATAATTAATAAAAATAATAATGTTTTTTTGGGAAATAATAAGAAAATTCAGGAAAATAAAGAGAAAAATTAAATTTTAGGAGAAAAACAAATAGAAAACATAATAACCCTTACATCATTGAAAAGAGAAAAAATATTGATTTTTTTGAGAATAAAATCAGATATGGGTTCCATTTAAAAAAATATAAGTTTGTGTTATATCTCGAAAATTTACGGATAAAAAAAAATATTTCGCACGCCACTGGTTAGTTAATAAAAATATCTATCTTTTATATTTGAAACGTTTTTCTCAATTACTAATAGTTTAGAAGTTATTTGAGAAAGAAAAAATCAACAATATTCAGTTTGTCGTCATTATCTAGTGCCCTATGAGAATTTTTGGAAAAACAAAAGCACATCTGAGATGGCCTTCCAAAGGCGCACAAAAAGTTCCATTTAACCGACATTGTATCTCTTATAGTTCTCGAGATCCCAATGGTGGCACTTCTAAATGGGACACACTGTATACATAGTGTGGCCAACCGCCGCCATATTTAGGCAAAATGCGCGGGAAATTTGAATTCATATGATGTGATAACTAAACAAATTTCGATAAACAATTAATGAAAGAGCATATTAAATGGAAACAATATTTATTTTCATTTTAAATCCTTTCGAAGAACTGTTTTCACAACCAACCGCCACGCAACCAGGCATCTAAAATATATACCTTAATATTAGACATTTTCAGTAATTTTGACAGTTAACCTAAAAAAGATGTGATGTTAAAAAATATGTATATATTACTTTGAGTTATAAACATACAAATACACGTGTAATTTAATTATTTGTACTATCTAAAATATAAATATAATATAATTATCTTCAATTCACGTAACAAATCTGAAAATGTCACTTTGTCGGCATAATATCCCCTATATTTAGGTAAATTCGCGCCGATCAATCAAAATCGATCCCCCTATTGGCCACACTATGTATATACAGTCACTATAATTTGTAGCATTGGTAAATATGTATGTTGGTATGTATTAAATTATTAAAATTAAATAACGGGAGGTATTGTGTTGGCCACAAAAGATTTTTTTATCTAGATGTGCACACTGGCCAAACACTGGCAAGAATTTATTTCCCTATTTAAACCAATGGCACACGCTTATTTGCAGGCGTTTATCCATCCAATATTAACCATGCTCAACCATGCTTGATTCATCAGATCAAATTCGATTTTTCGTACCCACAACCAAACAGCCATTGGCAACGTGAAATATAGTATTATGTACCAAAGTCAATATATAGCTTTTATCTTTTTATTTAAAAATATAGGTTAAAGCCGTAATAATATATTCACTCCATTGTTATTACTTTGTTTGGTTAAGTTCTTTTCAATTTAGTATAAATAAAAACATACAAAATATATCATTATTCCGATCTGCTTATTAAAACTAAATTGCTGAAATTACATCTCGATTTGAGATAATTTTGAAGCGATAAAATTTTTATTGTCTGCCTGAAGCACGCCAATATCTTCCTAAAAACTCTGTATGTACTTAGGTAATGCTTATAATTATATACTACACCCACTATTTGAGCATTTTGCTCGTCGTTTTATGATGTCGATATCAGACGTTATTGTTCAGGATTTTTACGTTTTTATTATCGACGAATTGTTTCATTGTTAAACTTGATGAGATAATGTTTTAATTATTTGTTGCACATTTGAACTGTGTGTTTATTGATTTTTTTCCAGGAATTTTTTTAATTTCTTAAGTAATTGTTACAGGAAAGATATTTATTTTAGGTTTGAAAAAAAGTGAATAGGTATATTGCATTATAATCAACGTTTGTATGACCAAATTGAACAATGATTTTTTTTTTTAAATTTAATTCTTAATATAGTTACATCGAAGTGCACGACAAATGCAAATATTCATATATTATTCAAGACAATTGAAAATTCTCGATTAATACGAAACGTGTTGGAAACACCACGAGATCGAAGGTCGAGTGGTATTTCCAAAAGGCAACTTCTTGACTATATCGAGAATTTTTTGTTGTTGAGTTTTATACAGGTAGACAATATCATGAATAAAAATAAAAGAAAAAGTAAACAGTACATTTCACGTAGGCATATAGTCTAATTTCTTCTGCCTTAAACCTCTGCACTGTAATATTATTTTATATTATACTGAAATGCTAATGTTTCTAAATAAACTCGCAATAGCAACAACAAAGTTTCTGGACTTGAGATTAAATAAATAACTATATGTTTATTTGTCAAATTTTTATTGGTTGTAGTTGAAGGATCAAGTTCAAATCATTTATATATGAAGGAAGGCCTTAATGATCCCAGAACAATTTTTACACAACACAGACGCTGTTCACGAACACCAAAGATAGTATTCCTAAGGAAAAAAATAAAAATGTCATATATAAAATCAATTGCTTAAATTGTGACCGAATATATATCGGGGAGACTTCGCAATATTTAAAAAAACGTATATATCAGCATAATAATTACCACTCTTCTCGAGGTAATCCTTCCCACAGTGCGTTATGTGAACACACCCACAGTTTTGGGCATAATTTCGATTTTAATAATGTAGAAATTATAGAAAAGGTTGGTAACTATAATAAAAGATTGTTGAAAGAAACTTTGCATATAAACATAAATAAAAATAAAACTGTCAACAACCATACCAATTACAAAAATAATTTACAATATGCAAAACATTTCTTAAATAATTTTGAAAAATAAATTCATTTTTCTTCTTTCCTTCCTTAATAAAATTATTTTTTCTTCGTCACATTTACAAACTTACAACAAGTTAATTGTAAATTTACTTCATAATAAACAAAATGGAGTACCACGTGTTATTTTATTTGAAATTTGATTTTTAAAACATTTATATCGACGTTATTATTATAAAAATGTTCACTTAATTTATTTACCATGTTGAAGGTGAGTGTTACCTTTATTTAATTGAATAATTTTATTGTTTTTTACATTTTGATTAACAATTGATGGAATTATAATTGTAAAAAAAATTTTATAGCTGATGATGGGCCACTTGGGCTCGAAACGTCCTAAATAAACGAATTTTTTTATAAAAATTGTTTTGGGATCATTAAGGCCTTCCTTCATATATAAATTGTCAAATTTTTATTTCAATACGGCCATAGAGTTATAAAATATATATACACATAGAGGGCGCCTAAACACTCAAAGCTGATGTCATGCGGGGTAAGCTTGTGTTTGTACGGCGGCCATCTTGGGAAGATCAAGTGTATATAAGCGTTCTCTGGTTATTTGATTATTTTACGTTAATAATCGATTTTAATTTGTGTTATTTGAATGTGAAACGTTTGTAATTACATGTCAACGACTTGTGCCTTCGGTTGTAATAACCGAATGTCCGTAAAAACTTTAAAACAAGAAAAAGAAAAGGAAAAAGCGATGACAATTCACAAGTAAGTATTATTTTACTTATACATATTATTAATGTTTAGTTCATATAATTTATTGTATTTTTTGTAATAAATATGTTTGTACTTCGTATTTATTTGTATTGTAAACATCATAAATATATATTTTTATATGAAATTTCTAGCCTCAAATTATTTGCCTATTCGGTAAGTAGTTTTTGTAAGTTTCTATCTCAATCATTACAATTGTCATAAAATTCGAACAGTTTAATTTCTATAAAAAATATTTTATTAAAGTTTAATCGCAATACACTTCAAATTGAAGATTTTTACAATTTTTTGGTTCTTTCAAATTTAAATTTAATTAATTTTAATACATTTCTTACTGAATTAAAGCTTGCTAATTACAAATAGCTTCAATTTCTGTTACGTTATTGTATTTTTGTAACAAAACTGAAGAAAGCGCGCTTAAATACATTATAACGTTGATCGTCTCAAGATGGCGGCGGCCACGAGATTCCCCTTCCGTCTCATGGCGACAAAAACTCTGTCAACATCTGTACTTTACGCTCTCTCTAGTCCTATTCTATACTCTAAGAATACGGCTTTGCTAATAAACAATAGGAGCGTTTGGTTATTTGTTTCGATGCATTCGGAGCTGTCAGTGTCATTTCAGATGTCTACCTAAAGCAAAAAAAGCATTATATTTCTCCTTAAAGTCAAACTTCAGATTCATTTATGTAATAGGTACTGTGTTTGAAAAAAGATCGTACTCTATACACTATGTAAATAGAATTCAAAATGACATTGACATCTTTGAGTACATAGATCAATATAACCAAACACACCTATAAGTGAATATGCGAAGCTAGGTATATTCGCATATACAAAGGTTCATATTTTCGTTCACCATGGTTACTTAATAATAAATGTTGTAATACGTGGTAACTATGAAAAATCACGCATTCTTATTGGTTTCTAAAAGCGACGCCGCGAGACGAGTATGGCAAGAAACAATCTATTCTCGTCTCGTCTCGAATTTTCGAGACGAGATTTCTCTGCATCTCGTCTTGTGATATTTTTTATTACTTCTTCTCGATCTCGACTCGAGAGTCTCGAAATTCTCGAATTTATAATTAGAAATAGTAAATAAATTAAAATTACAAGCAACATGAATTTAATAAACGAGTACCACTGATTAAAACATTATTTTACTAAGTCTAGTGTTTGAATTGTAGGTAAAAAATAGGTAGATACTCTATATTACCCGTTGTTGGGTATAGCAATATATGCTAATTTTTGTAATTATGATTATTTATTCGTATAGTGCGGCACTTGAGGCTAGCGTGAAGAGTATACCATAGATGTCACTTTTGAGAATTTTCTTTTTACTAAAAAGCAATAAATCTAAAATTAATAAATAAATATGAATGTAAATGAAGAGGCAATTAAAATATTTATACCGACAAATATTTTGCTATTTTGTATATTTTAATTATAAATATTTACGTAATATAAAAAAATAGTACAATCGAGATCTCGAATTTCTACTCTCGTCTCGAGCAAATCTCGAGGGCATTACTCTCGAAATATCGAGACGAGAATAAGGTTAATATCGTCTCGAAAATTCGAGAAATTCGAGATGAGATCTCGAAAATGCGAGATCTCGCGGCATCACTAGTTTCTAATTTATGAATAATATCTTCGAGCATATACAGACTAGAGAAGTAATTCCCTATACCAATGCATAGGATGTTGTGATCGGAAGATATGCAGGAGGGGGGATTTGCTGGGCTGGAAGTCATGGTGCATTGTGGGTAGTGTTTTGTTGTGTTATATGTCACTACTTGTCATTTTACTGTAACTTAACGTTATTTTTTGCGTTTAGTTTGTGAGTATATCTCGGAGTGTATCAAACTGTAATGAAAAATACAAAGAACGTACGAATATTTCGTTTCATGTGTAAGTAACTGGGATTTTTTTTACAAATACTTAATATATTGAACAAAGTGTAACTTTTAGGTCTCCTGCTAATAATGACGTAAGAGTAAAGAGACTGAAATTTATTGGAAATAAAGATGATTTACATATTTCAAAAGCGGCAATTAGTCATTACTTTGTAAAAAAGATAGTACAAATATTAAGACAATACGCAGCCCGCAATACACCACGTCTTCCGTCCCCGCATATCCCCCCGAAGCAAATTTTCCGATCACAACAAACACCGTAAGGCAGCCTCTAGTCAGTATATGCTCAAAAAATTATATAGCCACAAACTAACAAAATTTTGCCTAATTCTTATGCTATGCCCTCTACAAATTTCACATTCTATAGTGTGAAACACGTCTTAAAATCTGTTTCGAACAGATATACTTCATTTTAAATAAGCAAAAGGCAACTTAACACACTTATTTCTTTTTTAAATGCATTAGACTAAAATTCCGTTGGGCGTAAAAAATATCGATTGTCCAATCTTTCATTTTGTAATTACTTACACAATATATTCCTGGACAAAGCTCTTTTATCCTTCTACTAATCGCGTACCTGCTTGTGCAACAGGATGTAAAATTTTAACAAGTAACAATAAACGTACATTTCTTTTCTTATGAACATTTCAAGCGAATTAAAAGGTTGGCCATGGTAAATATCTAGTCATCCAAATCGTTACTCATGGAGTATCAATAAGAAAAACACTAATTAAATAGCTGTGTGATTGTATTCTTTAAAAAAGCGAAAAAATATCGAATAGACCCGAATTTCGATTGAATCTTTCGCATTATAAGGTAATAAATATCTTTGATCGATATTGTATTGCTGCTTGGATGAGTATGGAGGTCGATAACGTTATCTAGGTTAACAAAGATGCGGAAACAATTCTGCACTATAATAACTGTAAATTCATTATCTTCACGGCATTAATTATTTTTTATGGATTTGATGATTGTATGTTAACAGAGAAATTCTAGATTGTAGAAATTGCTGGGAGGTTTATTATGTTCTAACATAATGGAAATTACTAAATTAGAAATTGGAGATCGCAATAGATAAAGAAATATAATATCACGTATTTTGCCCATATTTTAAATGTGGCAATTTTAATCTAACGTAAATTTCTGTAGATTATAGCTTTAGTTTAGTAATAGCTACAAATTGAAATTTTGGACATATGATTTGGAAAATGATTTAATGACACATACTACATTTTTTTTTCTACAGTCTATATACAAAGTAGGCATTTGAGCTCGCTTTTCTCACTTTGCCGATTATGCGCAACAAAGTAGCAATAACGCTCGCTGTCCGTATTTCTAATAAAATGTTGAGAAATTTCGTTTGTCTAAATTCTTAATGGGAACTAATGGTGCTGTAGTTACTTGCTCATTTACCACCTCCACAAATCAATCTGACATATGACTGCCCTGTCGGTATATTACATAACCAAACAAAATGCCGTACTGCCGTGTAAAGGAATACAGAAACAAAATAGGGCATTCATTTACAAAACCGAAAGTAGATTAGATTGAAGCAATAGCTCAAGAAGAAGATAAATTAAAATTTAAAAATATAATCGTTATTTATTGAGTAGTATTATAAGTACAACGTGTACATTTTCTTATTTGTTGTTATGGTGGAGGACCCCATTGTGGCGACTACAGAAAAAAACTTGTGTGTGTTTCGAGCGCAAATGGACATTGTCGATTTCGAATATTCCATATTGCGCTGTTAATACACAAATAGCTATTTTATGGGTGTATTCTAAAACAATCCGTTACTTGTAAACGGGCCGTTAAAAACATTAGCGAATCAAGAAGATTGACATAGCAAAATCCAAGTTTTTCTTATATATCAATCTAATCGATTCGCTAAATTTTTTAACGGTCCGTTTACATATAACGGATTGTGTTTAGAATACACCCATTAGGCAGTTATTACAGACATAGATAGTTGATGTATGTATCGTTTGACAAGCGTAAAATATCACATTTTTAACATTCGTCAAAGACTACTTTACAGCCGCGTTTACTTCACGGCTGTTATATCCACATGTTTGTTTAACTAGCAAATATCTTTAGTATTGTACTACTTGCGGCTTCTTAAATTTCAAGCAGGGTAATGGAAATAGCATTGCCGCTATCGCTATCTTTCACTTTATTGCTCAACAAATTAATTAAACTTTTGTAACAGACGCCTGAAAGATGTTGACCTTTAAGTAAAGAAGATATTGTCTTTGGGCAAAAAATTCGGTGGTGAGTTTTTAATAAATAAACACATTTTAGGGTCCCTAGAACACAATTTTACTAGTTTTACGATGATATATATATATGTGTGTGTGTAAATTTTCTACGACGATAATTCCAATTTTAAAAATTATGATACTTTCGTATTCCTCTTCTTTACATCCATATTAGAGCTGATTAGAGTGTGGTCAACTGGAAGTTCCCTTATTTGAAGTTCTTGACAGTTTTTCCATGGAACATTCAGTTCGCCCACCCGCGTTAATTTCATTTTATTTAGTTAATATATGATACAAATAATAGCTAACATAAATTATCGCCAATTTTTATTAATATTATACACATCTTGTCGTTTTTATGACAACAAGCAGAGATATGTTTTCTTAAATATTTTATTGTTTTTTTGTAAAATGAAATAATACTTAATTTTACCAATTCAGGAAATACTGAAAAAAATAAATAAACGAATTTAAATAGTAAGATTGCGAGGTTTTATTAAATAAAATATCTAAAAGTAATACAGCAGTAATTTACAATATAAAACGATGTTACCCAAAATTGATAAATAATCTGAAATTTTAAGATCGATTTCTGTTACGGTTATACAGTTAAATTTTTAATCTTCAGATAAAAATCTAATTTAAAATTACTTTATAATATTTAAAAATCTTCATTTTAAATAAAAAGTAAAGATTTAATTAATTATTATTACAAATTCTATTAGATAAGACACGATAAATGAATTTTTAACAACTGGGCGATCTGATGTGCGACTGGGCTCGTAGAATTGACGAAAGGTATTGTGCTGGCCACATGAGATTTTTTAATACATGTGAGGATTCAATCTTCAGTTGATACTCCATACTGGCTCTGTTGTTCTCTTCCAACATTTTCGTAACAGCAGCAATGTTCTTGTAGGTAAAGCTGTTGAAAAATATAGTACAAATTTTATTTTCTCCATTCTCAATAATTCTGGCGTTCCCCGTCCTCATACTCTAAATTAAAATAAACGGGAGTTCATATTACGTTGCTTATTAGAAAGAACTAATAATTAGTTTAAACAAACTGTAATTTGCATGCAACTGTGATTGAAACAGTTCGTTGGCCTGTGCGGTTCATTCATCAGTACTTGTTGTTTAATAAATTAGCGAGAACGCATGCATGTAGATATAGTAATATAGATAATTGATGCCCTCACATGCGATCTCAGAGCGAACGTGTTGATAGAAATTAATTCATGAATATTAAATGTAAATATCAATGTACTGTAAATGTGTAAACCATGTCCAATGTTGTTTCAGGCAGTAAAAATTTTTGCTGAAATTCGGAAAAATGTGAAATGAATACGAAATTAGTTTACAACTATATATTGCGACAGAATTTTAAAAATGAACTGATATTAACAGTTAATTATTATGTGAGAAAATATGTTATCTCGTCATCTAGTCGCAAGTTTATATTTTATATTTTTACCTTTCTCTAAGAGAAATATTGGATTCGCGTATCCAGATTTTAGTGAATAAGCATGTTTTAAGGTCCCTAGAATCCGATTATAACATTTTTACGATGATGTCCGTATGTATATGTGTGTATGTGTGTGGATGTTGGAGCCACGGTTTCGCAAATACTATAAGACTTAAAACATATTTAACTGCAGTTTCCTCAATCTGACATTCCTGGGAAGAGCTGATTAGATTTTGGTAAAAATTGGACAACCGGAAGTAATAGTTTCTTTAAAAAGTCTTCTAAATATTATTTTTTGAAAATGTGTGTTATTAGATTTAGAGATAAAGGCACTGTAATATATAGAATAGTCTAATCGCAGAGGCTACAGCACTAAGGAAACGAGTTGACAAATTCAAATGTTATAACATAGTTTGTAAATGACAGATGTCAGTGTCAAAAATCAACAGTTTTAGCGATATTTTGAAAGCTTTTTCTGGGAAGTACATTTAATCCTTCTTATTGTTTTATTAATTAAATATTTAAAATTGTAGGTAAATTGCATATATCCATAAGAAATACCGCCAATTTTGCTAAAGAATTGAAAAAATCTCTTACATTTAGGAACATCCTCATACAATAAAAAATAAATTTAATTAGAATTGTGTGTGTGCAGAAGACATGTTAAATACAATACAAACAATATTTGGGTGAAGTTCTGTAATGTTTTTGTTATAAAACGTCGGTTCGAAAGCGCAATACAATACTTGTATATCCTAATATGGAAATGGCGAGCGGTCTTGTGCTGGCCAAAACAGATTTTTTTATTACATAAATGTGTACTACGACAAAAAATAAGGGTACTTTATGTAACATGTCCTATGTTGAAAGTTGATAGAATTTCAGTAAATTAGAAAAACATGTAATCTGGGTATAATTATTTTATTAATACGGATAAGTAAGCCATGGAAAAACAATGTTTAATTTACCGTTGGATCAAAGGAATTTAATATGGTACCAGCATGATGGCGCTCCACCCCACAATAGCCATAGAATAAATACTGTTTGGAAACAGTTTTTGAAGATAGGTGGCTGGCAAATAATAGTATTTAAAATATAGATAGCGTAAGCTCGTCCTGAGACACCCTGTATTTATTCCCAAATTCCTCAACAACATATCCTCCTTCTGCTATCACAGATACAAATTTGCCTTTGCGCTATCCCTACCTCGGTTGCCCATCTTAGCAAGTCTTGTCTTGGTGAACCGGCTAACCCTTGGCTAATTATCATGAACTTGAACTTGAGTTGGACTGGGCTTGAAGTGAATTTGAATGCATTGTTCTTGTCCTCGGTGCTGTAGAGCTGGCACGATCATATTACGTTATCTGCGCGCTCATATCTCACGACCACGGTGCGGGGTAAGGAAGATGAGGTCGTGATACTGAACTGTTGAACTCTGACTCGGCAGTGATACTCGGGATGAGCTGCGGGGATTATAGACTGAACTCAATGCACTAAGGGAGAGTGATGAAAATCGAATTTTAAATAAGAATATTTTAGGTAATAACTATATGCCGACAAGGATAATTCATGTGATAGGTAATGATTCTGTTTCTTCACATAGGAAAAAATCTGTTGTGACCAGCACAAGAGCTCTCGCCATTTCCATAGAAGGCTATATAAGTATTATATTGCATTTCGCTATCGAACCGTCGATTTATAACAAAAAATTACAGAACATTACCCAAATATTATTTTTTATTATATTTAACATGTCTTATGCACACATATAATTCTAATTATATCAATTTTTCATTGTATGAGGAAGTTCCTATTTGTCAGAGATTCTTCCAATTTATTAACCAGATTGGCGGTATTTCTGAAAGATATATGCATTTTACCTATAATTTCAAATATTTCATTAATAAAATAATAAGAAAGATTACATATACTTCCCAGAAAAACTATCAGAATGTCACTAAAACTGTTGATTTTTGACACTGTCATATGTCATTTATAAACAAAAACTATGTTATAAACATTTGAATTTGTCAAGTGGTTTCCTTAGTGCCTTAGCCTCTGCGATTAGAATATTGTATATATTATACGGTCTTTATCTCTAAATCTATACAATATATAATAAAAATTTTAAGTGTATTAGATGGAGAATTTTGTTCTTCAATATTTGTAATAACAAAAATTTCCAAAAAATTATATTTAGAAAAAGAATTCTAAGAAGCTACTACTTCCGGTTGTCCAATTGTTACCAAAACCTTTTCAGCTCTTCCCAGGACTATCAGATTGAGGAAACTACAGTTAAATATATACATACACACATATACACACACAAATACAAACACACACACACACACACAGACATCATTTTAAAAATGTTATAACCGGATTCTAGGAACCTCAAATCATGCTTATTAAATAAAATCTGGATATCCAATACCTCTTTTAGCGAGAGGTAAAAATATGTTGTGGCCAGCACAATACCTCTCGCTATATCCATATTAGGCTGTTGTACATATTTAACATTTCTGGTACACACAAAAACACATATCTTTATATATTTTTATATTTTTTAATTCTTTCTATTCACTCTTATTCTTCTAATGTTCGAGATTCTTCCAATTCATTGATGAGATTGGCCGTATTTCTGAAGGGTATATGTAATATATGTATCTATAATTATAAATATTTAATTTATAATAAAATAAGAAATATTAAATGTATTTCCCAGAAAAAGTCTTCAGTAATGTATCCGGCTTTTTGACACTCGTTTTTATCTGTCAATTACAAACATTTTAATATTTCCAATTGCTTTCCATGGGCTGCGAGATACATTTACAACTTATTATTTTATATATGTCTCTATCTTTAACTCCATAGAAGATATAATAAACAATTTTAATGTATCGGAAAGAAATTTTTATATTCTCTCACCGATTTTTTTTTTACCAAAGACAATACCTTCCTTACCTAAAGGAGACGGAAAGCAAAAATAATCTTTTGTGTTGATGTAACAGTTTATCGGACTACAGCCTTTTTAGGAACTTTCAATTTACAGTACATTTTCAATCAGCAGAGTACATTAATTTTTATTGTATGAACTTAGCCTGAGTATGATTACAGATTTTTATATTGCAAAGCAGAATCAATAAAACATTAAAAGTCCCCGGATGATAAAATATCACAGTACAGTACATTTCTATGAATGTGAAAATTATGCTGGATATTCATATTTTAATAAAAGAAACTTCAATTTTCTCGCTTGAATTAGAACATAAAAATTAATGTGAGTATTATGCAGGTTGTAAAGTGCGTTCCGCTCATGCAGTGACCCGAGGGAATGTTTCATTTGTTTTTTTTAAATAAAATTGTTACCGTCGTAAAATACGTGTATGCATTTTCTCTGCAATTAAAAGAACTATTGTAATATGAGCAGAAAGCATTTATGCGAGATATATTCGTAACCACATATGAATATTTTCGCAATTCTTCTTCAGGAAGAATATCACATTTACGTATGATGATTATTATTTTTTGACATTTCTTAAAACCAATGAAATGTTTCATTACCTGTGACGTGTCATCATTTTAACCAAGCCTGTCATTATTATAGTGAGAATAAAGCTCTAGAGATCATTCCCGGGAATAATCACTGTAGGTTTTGTTTTTGTCAAATAGTTATCAATACATAAATAAAATTAACAAAAAATACCGATTTAATGATGTTTCTGATCATAAAATAAATCAAAAAAATCTGATGTGGCCAACACAAAACCTCCCGCTATTTAATTTTTATTAATTTAAATACATACTCGTACCTACCTACGTATTGACTAACGCTGCAAACTGTTCCATTGCAGAAAACTATTGCTTTATTTACTATTTTCTTTTTAAAATGTCACTATTATTAATTTGAAGTGATAAGTTTTCTGACAGTGACATTTACTGTCAGTTACATTCATTTAAAAAATGAACTGTGTAACAAAGAAATAGTTTTTACATTAGGCTTCGCGACTAATAAAAAAAATTATTTTTTAATTTATCTGTAAAATATGTAGAAAAAGTATTAATGTATTCCTATAGAAAATTCAATAATCTTTAATTTTCATAAGACATAAAATTCGAAAAAATGACATTTAATGGTATTTTTTGAAGAAAAACCATTATGAGCTTCAAGTAAAGTACGATTTCCGTTTATCCGATTTACACCAAAATCTAATGGCTTCTATTCCTATTAGAATAGGGTAAAAATACAAGGTTTCAGAATTTTCTGAATGATAGTATTTGAGTTAGAGTGCAAACAAAATTGTTACACATACACACATACACACATACACACATACACACATACACACACACACACATACACACATACACACACACACACACACATACACACATACAGACATCATCGTGAAAATGTTAAAAATGGATTCTAAGGACCTTAAAACGTGGTCATTTACTAAAATCTCGATATGAGATTTTTAGCACGATCCCTATACCTCCCTTACCAAGGGTAGCGGGAGGTAAAAATATAAAAACCACCGTAATTAATAATCACTCAGTATGAAGGCGATTATTTTTAGTTATTTTGCCTTGTCAAAGTTATGTTCTAGTTGTCAAAACATACTTGCCAACTGCACCATGTAATGAATGAAGCTAGTTAATAATTACGACAGTAGATGGCGACACAACAGCAAGACAGTGACTTTTCGTTGTTTGAAACAAATTTGTAAATCAAAAAATAATCTAATTAAATATAATTCGAGTGTTCGATAAATTAGAAAATAATTCTCCAGTTTCTTTCTCAAACTTGTTGCCAAATTATTTTCAATTAATTCTTTGTCTCTCTTGTTAAATTTTATTTCAAATAATAATAGATTGTGGTGCTTTGGTACCTTGTGGTGAAGTGATTTAAAAGATGCTTATTTTCGCCTTCTAGAGGTAAGGTAAATTAAAAATTCGGTTTAAAAGGACCATATATTTGGACGTTTCGGGAAAACTTCAAAAATTCCCATCATCAGCATTACATTATAACATTGAAATAGATTTCGTACAGGATATTAAATTTTTCTAAAAGAGAAGACTGTCTTTGCATATAATGCCCTCTTTTCAGTAATTTGGTGCATGTTGGACCTCACCTCCAAACTAGTTTATGAGAAATTCACTCAAAAGAGAAAAAAAAGTGGCGAACGCCATCTTAGAAAATTTGTACTGGCCGACATAAATTTTCTCGCATTTTCGAGAACTTGTATCGAATTTAGCGAATGTTCGAGACAAGAGTAATAGTCTCCAGATTTGCTCAAGATGAGAGTAGAAATTCGAGATCTCGATTCTACGATTTTTAAAATTATATAAATACAGGGAATTTATTTTAACATGCAACATATGGCGAATCACTTCCATGGTTACTTACTATTGTCAAAAAATGACAGCAATGTAATATTTGTCCATTTTAAAATGCAACATACAAAATTTGTAGTTTTGTATTATCAAAACTAATTTCCTATAAATTAGCCTACATACGATTAACAAATAATCAAAACATGAATGTTGTACATCTTAAAAAACTTTAGCTTACAAAAATTCATAACTTTCATGTAATAATTGTTAAAAAATACCCCCAATCATTCTGAGGCAATATTCTAGTCGGTTGTAATAAGAATTGACATTATTTGTGATGTGTTTTGGAGGTATCTCCTGTCCTGCAATACTATTTATAATGTTGCATTTTAAAATGGACAAATATTAAATTGCTGTCATTTTTTGACAATAGTGAGTAACCTTGGAAGTGATAAACTATAATGTTGCATTTTAAAATAAATTCTTTGTATATCTATTTAAAATATAAAAATACTAATTAGTATAATTACTTCTTCATTTACAATCATATTTATTTATTCATTTTAGATTTATTGGATTTTAATAAAAAGAAAATGCACAAAAGATGATATATATAATAGTGTACATTCTAAGAAATTGTAGCCATGTAAAACTGATTTGGTAAATGGTAAAATATGCACTAAATTTTGTAAAATTTTGCAAATTATAAATAAAATTATATATATACTATTAATGTAATTTTTAAAATGTTACACTATTTATACTAAGTTTTATAAAGAAATTTCATTCTACGCTATGATCAGTTCTGTCGTGTTCTTAATGAAACAAGTTAAAAATCGTAAGGTTAGTTAGTCTGTTGTGATATTTCGAAGTGAAATGACGTATATTTTTGTGTATTAAATGATAATGTTTAAAATTACATTTAAAGTGCAATACAAACATTTGTGTAAATGGGTTTCATTGGACGAAGGCATCAGGTTTGAAGATTTTCCATTACCCGGTAAGTACAATTACCATCATTTTTAATCCATATACAATGTATTCTATAAATGAGATATATAAACATATTGTTCTTATTTAGTTGTAATACATAATATATGTCTTGTAACACTAAATACATTGGTTAATGCCAAATTACAGTTATTCATAAACAAAATATGAATCTTGTTATAAAAACTAGGTAAACCTAAGTTACAACGACATACCCAAAAACTTTCGCAATGATAATGTTTGAAACTCAACAAAATATTCTTATAGCCGAGACAGACGAAGAAAGTTAATGATAATTAACCTCTAATTCTTAATTTAACATTTCGTGTGTCATATTTCAATTATATTAATGATCATTATAAACGTAATTTCAATTGTAATGATCATTAAGTCACGATGATCTTTTGAGAAGGTGATCGTAAGTATTCGGCAATAATCGCCACACTGATTCTGTCAGAACCTCGTTACAATAACCCAACCTAACCTCAAAATTATAAAATTATATTTGATGATATGACAACATTGAAGCCAATTGAAACTGTGATTGAAGAATAAAGTCAAAAAAGTGAAACGTGCTAACCTAAAAATTCAACAGTAGAGCAAATTTAAACTAATCTGCGCATGTGCACCAAATTAAATTTATATATCGTCTGTCAGGTACTTTGATAATTAAGAATTAAGGTAAATTAGAAATTATGCTAATGATCATTAATATTTGTCGTCTGTCTCGGGTATTACCTTTCTTTTCGCAAATAATTACAATTATAAAATATATCACCTTGATCATTAAACCGCTCCACATGAAAAACATTAAGAACAATATAATGATGAGCATACAGAAACGATGCGCATGTGGTCATTATACAGTGAGATTACATACGCAATGGCTGTCATAATGACAACACTCATAACAATTTCCTCGATTCAGAATAACTGGAGATGCTTTTTGTAATTGTAGTTCAGCGTCAAAAGAAAAAGACATAATTACAGGCAGTAAACGTGAAAATATACTATTTTACTAGTACACAATATTAGATATGCTATAAAAACAAGTTGTTGATATCGTAAATAAACATAATTTCAACAAATGCCAAGTGTCTTATTTCCTTTCATAAACTAATTTAAATAGTTAGTTAATATTGCAAGCTATTTTTTCCAAAGCTACTTGCTTTATTGTATTTTACACTTCATTAAACCTTAAAATTTTATAAGATATTTAAAAATATAACACTTGACATGTTTCACAAGATTTCAATATCTGAATCAACCTCTCGGTCTTTTATCAGAGACTGGCTCACTCAACCAGAACCACAGACGCATTTCGCTCTTATTAGAGCTCTTCAGTGTAGGGTACTGGCATTGACCATTGAGTCGGCTGAGTGAGCGGATGATAAACATACCAAAAAGATAAGATGACTGCTGAAGCAAGTAGCTACATGAGAGCAATCAATCGAGAATGCCGTGAGCTTAGTCAGCCAAATAATAATAAAAGTACAATAAAGTACAATGTGGTGAAACAGTATGGCAAACTGAAGAGCTCCAATAAGTGCGAAACGCGTCTGTGGGTCTGGTTGAGTGAGCCAGTCTCTGATAAATGACAGAGAAAAAAAATCTGTTGTGGCCAGCACAAGACCTCTCGCCATTTCCATATTAGGCTATATAAGTATTGTATTGCACATCGTTTTCGAACCGTCGTTTTATAACAAAATATTACAGAACTTTACCCAAATATTGTTTTTTATTGTATTTAACATGTCTTCTGCACACATATAATTCTAATTATATCTATTTTATATCATTTTCATGTCAGAGATTGTTCCAATTCATTAACCATATTGGCGGTATTTCTGATGGATATATGCATTTTACCACAATTTTACCTATAATTTCAAATATTTAATTAAGAAAACAATAAGAAAAATTAAATATACTTCCCAGAAAAAGCTATCAGAATGTCACTAAAAATGTTGATATTTGACAATGACATGTGTCATGTTATAAACATTGGAATTTGTCAACTGGTTTCCTTAGTGCCTTGGCCTCTGCGATTAGTGTACTCTATAAATTATAGTGTCTTTATCTCTAAATCTATACAAGATATAACAAAATTTTTAAGTGTATTAGATGGAGAATTTTATGTTCTTCAATATTTAATAAAAAAAACTCCCAAAAAATTATATTTAGAATTTTTTTTTTAAGAAAGTACTACTTCCGGTTGTTCAATTGTTACCAAAACCTTTTCAGCTCTTCCCAGGAATGTCAGATTGAAGAAACTGCAGTTAAATATTTTTTAAGTCTTATAGTTTTTGAGGAATCGTCCCTCCAACATCCATACATACACACACACACACACACACACACACACACATACACACACACACACACAGACATCATCGTAAAAATGTTATAATCGGGTTCTAGGGACCTTAAATCGTGCTTATTCACAAAAATCTGGATATGCGAATTTTAGCATGATTCCAATACCTCTCTTAGCGAGAGGTAAAAAATACATATCTACTTAGGTAAATATTAAAAATATATATATAACAATTGATATATTTTATTAACATATATATAATTTCCATGAACAAATACAGAGTAATCAAAAATAACTGATTCAGTTGAACACTTGAAAAATACTGAAATTGGTAAGATTGATACATAAATTTATTCCCTGTTTTTGACACTGTTGACAGTGACATTTAAAAATTTAAATTTAGGTATATTTACAATCTTTTTTTGTTAAAATGGTTGTTATTGCTCTTTACCCACGTACCAACTTTTATTTCTTACAATACTCATAGAGCAATAATCTAAAGCATTTCAATCACTCAAAATCTTATTAGCTGTCAGGCCTCACCTGTGGAATAGCCAATTTGTATTTATTGACTAAATGACATGTCAAATAGTATTTCCGTTTTCACATGCTGTTGTGTAAACTGTGGAATAAAAAGATCCCAAGAATTGTATTGCATCATTTATTTTTTATCACTCTGATTATTCTTTTAAAATATGGTCAGAAGCCGCGATAATATATTCATTTACAACTACAAAACAAAATATTTCCCTTGTTTTCTCTTTTGAAAAGCCAGAATGTCTTTCCCATGTCATAAATAACCTGAAAACAAACACGAAATATTTATTTCATATGAGACTACCACACAATATGTGAATCGGACAGCATTAAATTCCTAAATGTCACACATTAACTCCTTGCATTTGTCATTGCGAGCAAATAACAAAACAATACCATTACTAGCTCTCTTTGATTTACGATGAGAGAATACTATGTATATACTCACAAATCGCCCGTTTTGGTATTGATTTATAAATAAAATATATAAATTAAATGTTCTAGTTCTAGTTTATATAAGATAATGTAGAAGTTATTGCTAATAAAATAATTTATTTTGCTCTAAATTTAACATTTTGCAATAGCAAATTAACAAATGTTTTTACAGTGTAATTAACGATTTTATTCGCATTTTATGTGACAGTTTATGTATGAAAAGTGTTCCGTAACATTTTACAAACTGTTAATTAATTATCTTTCTCTGTAATAGAGTAGAGCATGCGGCAAGATATCCATTTGTTCCAGATTTTTTTTATTTCAACAGTGTTAATTGTTACTCTCTAATCAAACTTTAGCGTAGGCAGAAGATCGTTATATTTATATAGTTAGCCAGATAAATTAATTATAAACTTTATTAGTTTGAAATGAATGTTGTATTTAGGGGCCGGACCGGGCTTTGAGGTTTGGATCGACTCGGTCCAAAAATGCCGGCCCGAATCGAAGATTGACTCGACAAAAATTAGCTGGCCCGGCTAGAAAATTGACTCGAAATCGGGCCGGGCCAAAGCTCGAAATTGAGTACATCCAGCATTCCTAAATAAAATAAATAAATAAATATATCATCACGGCATATTACCCATTTCTGGGTGTGCCAGTATCTACAACACATGCAGACATCGGTAAAGATGACGATATATTTTACCGTGTGGGCGCTTACCAGGCGTCACCTCACGGGCACTCATAGCTGGTGTGGAGAGTCACTTTTGTGTCATTTAAAATTGGAAATATTTGGCGTCTGTCGGGATCGAACCCGGTTCCCCCAGGTTCGCGACCAGACTCATACACGCGGCCACGGGACCCCATTGGCATTCCTAATTTTGATTTTTATGTGAGGTGAAATGTTTAACTTTTTTGTGTCAAACTTTAAAAAAAACCTCTTCATCCTTATAACGTTCAACATTAGTTAACATAAGTTGTTAAAAAAAGAGACACTTCTAGTGTAAGTTTCTAAAAATTACAGACCTACGAGTTTTTAACACTTTGTTTACCAAAGGCGTTCGAAAATTTCAACAACTTTTTTACAAATCTTATACAAAAAAATATAATTTACATAAGAGTTTTTTTATCTAACTTTGTTTCTGCTCAAAAATAAGACAAGAAAAGAAAAGGGATTCCAAATTTTTACAGAACTATCAAAATATATACAATTTGACCTATTATTTTACTCAGTGGTTAATTATTAACAACTGGTTAAAAAAAAATTAACCTATCAAATATGTTGTTATATAATAAAAAATTGGATTTTTAGTTGTCAATATCAATATGTATAGGATAAAATTTTAACCAGTTGTCAAAATTTAACGTTTGAGTTACAGAATAGGCCCGAATATAATAAATATTAATTTTTTACAATGTAGCTAATTTTTATTTCTATAACTACAAGTAAGTATCTGTACGACAGTCTGCACTAACTTTCATTGATTTACAAATGACAAAACTTGTTGCAAAGTTGTATTATTCTAGTTTCCAGCAAAGTAATTTCCCTAATAATGCAAGTTTTTCTTTCGAACATAATTAAAGTGAAACAAAAGTGATTCGAAGTTAGTTATAATTTGAAATGCAAGTGAGATTTCGCGGCGTATTCAAACTAAACTAAACATCCAACTTGCTAATTTGACCCAGAGTCCAAATCAAGTCGGCGTCGGCATATCTGCCTTATAACATCTGCACATGCACGTACAGAGATCATAGTATAGGAGGAGCATATTCCATTGAAAGTTATTATATTAGCCAAAACTCAAATATTGTTCCATATAAGCATAAGTAATCACGCTTTATATGTATGTTCTTGTTTTATTGTAAAAATCGTTATTTTTTACCTGCCATTACCTTTAGGTAAGGAAAGTATTGTCTTTGGACAAAAACATGGTTGCGAGTTTTTAATGAACAAGCACATTTTAGGGTCCCTAGAATACGATTTTGATGATGTCTATTATACAAAAAAGTCTCCGTACGACAACAACCTATTTTAGGAAAAATAGCTGTCTAAACCCCAATATATTTAATATTTTTTTAATCCGAAACGAAATGCATTATGTTACGTTATTATATATTATAAAAAATTATCAAATAATAACCCCAATTCTTTCTTACAGAATTGCGGCGAATATAGTTATTTTATTTATATTATTGTTTTTTTTTGTTTTATATTTATTTTATATGGGGTTCCGTGGTCGTGTGTCAAAGTGTCTGGTCGCGAACCGGGAGTCGATCCCGACCGACGCCAAATATTTCGAATTTTAAATGGCACAAAAACGACCCCTGTGGTACACTCTCCACGCCAGCAATGAGTGCCCGTGAGGTGACGCTTGGTAAGCGCCGCACGGTACAAATATGTCATCATCATTACCGATATCTGCGATAAAGCAGATTGTGGCACACTCAGAAATAGGTAATATGCCGTGATTATATATTTATTTTATGGGGTAAACATTGAAAGTATTCATAATTTCATGACAAAAAAAATTCTTCATACGATAACCAAAACATTTACAGCCCGATTCACAAAAAAGTTTAAGCTAATCCTTCCCGTGGCCGCGTGCCTGAGTGTCTGGTCGCGAACCTGGGGGAACCGGGTTCGATCCCGACTGACGCCAAATATTTCCAATTTTAAATGGCACAAAAGTGACCCCTGTGGTGCACTCTCCACGCCAGCTATGAGTGCCCGTGAGGTGACGCCTGGTAAGCGCCCACGCGGTAAAATATATCGTCATCATTACCGATGTCTACATGTGTTGTATATACTGGCACACCCAGAAATGGGTAATATGCCGTGATGATATATTTATTTATTTTTGGATTAGCGAATTCTACTCTAATTTTGACAGTTTATAACTTAAAATAAAGTCTAATCTATTCCTAGTATCTACCTTTATTGATAATATCATGAAAATTAAATTTTAAATACCGGAATAGAATAGAATTCACTAATCCAAAAATGAGGATTAGCTTAAACTTTTTTGTGAATCGGGCAGTTAAATAATAAACCATTTATTTATGTTTTATAAAGAAATATGATATTCCTTTGCTTTTTCCACCAGTAACTAAACGACGAACATTGAATCTACCAAATTTTTCGTCACCGATGGCATTATATTCTGCGATTCTTCTTGTACTTTATTAATTATTAACAATTTTCATGAAAAATTTAAAGATTAATGTTCGGCGATCATTTTAGTATATAACTTGAACAGATTTATTACTTGGAAATACGAAGAAAATGAGTTTAAAAACACGGTTTTTACTGAACTTTAACAATGATTATTTATTTACTGGCGATGTTAATAAAAAAAAGTATTACTACATTTTATAGATATATTAATTTTCTTTCATATCGAGATTTTCTTTTTGTAATATATCTAATAGGGAATAAGTAATAGCACTTTAAAAATAAGGATTTTGCATTTTAAGGTAACTTTATAACTTTATATCTCAAAAAGTATTAACAACACTGAAATATATACTAACTGGAATGCGCGTACGAACCGTGACTTTGAAGCATATTGAAAGCCTGCTGCTGGAGTAGTCGACAAACATCGAGACAGTTCGTGAGTAGACGGAAATTATTTCGTGTGGCGCATGTTTAAATAAATGAAGCATAATAGGAAAACAAAGCGATCAGCTATGATACGAGTTATTCGGCTAGGTTCGGTGCGGCACGAACGTGCGCGAACAGGACCAGCCATTATTGTTCAATGAAGCTTCAGTGCAGCGTACGCAGATAGGTAAAGTATGCGAGTTCCAGTTAGTATATATTTCAGTGATTAACAATATCAGTTTTTTGCTACTTACCTTTATTAATATTCTTGTAATCTATAAATTAATGTATATAACATCTATCTAGTAGTAAAATAATAGGAGTAATAAGAGTTTAAAAAGTGCATTTTTCGCAATTTACGGAGTCTATGCACTTAAATTCTTCAGCACTATCTCAATCTGTTTAAAGTCCTAAAATAGACTGAAATTATTTTCGTGCGGAGACTTTTTTGTATAACTGTATTTATTATTGAACTCTTTTCTTACATTGTCTAACCTAATGTTTAATGTAACCCATTTCATTTTTATGTACTGTACTATTCTATTTACTTTAACTTCCTTTATATGTTCCTCGTCTTCTCTTCTTCGCGTTATATTCTGCTCCAGATTGGAATCACACCCTCATGGCCATAATGGCGCACGGGGAAATCGTCCTTTCAGTGTTGATCGCGTATACGCGATAATGGGAACGTACTCCTACTCGTATCTATTTTTTGTACATATATGGAGTATTCATAAGCCGTTGTTCCGCGCAAATATGCATGCGATCCTTGATAACTGATATTAAAAACATGTTTTTCTATCCCGCTCATAACTGTTTCACTACCACGCGGGATGAATTTTCATGACAGTATAGAGATACAGATAGCGTATCGATGTGATTAGCAATAAACAGACGTCGTTAGAGATAAAAATCTGATGTGGCAAGCACATTATTTCCTGGCATTTCAATTTTTATATTGCCAAAATTCATAGTTATTTACTTAACAAGGCAGGGGAATTCATCTTTTCATGACGAGATAACTATATTTATTCAGCGGGAGTACGAAAATTAGTAATTATTGCAACAATAGATAGCAAAGGTTACCTCGATATTTTAAAAACAAATTTAAAACAAAATGCCGAAAAATAGAGTCTTAACAGCCAATTTTAATTTCATGTATCAGAAAAATTCGACAAATAATTCGCGTCTTATAAGAGAATGCCACTGTATAATATTAAAAATATACTTAATCACCAGATTGAGAAAGTGCGGGAAATTCTCAAAACAAATAAGAATATAAACCAAAAATGAATTTAACATATATTACAAGAAAAATGGCAGAATATAATGCCATTGGTGACAAAAAATTTGGAAGATTCAATGACTATTGTTATTGGTGGAAAAACCAAAGGAAAACCATACAAACATTATATTTCTTTATGAAACATAAATAAACAGTTTATTATTTAAATGTTGTGGTTATCGTACGGAGACTTTTTGTCATGAAATTATGAATACTTTTAGGGCTCGATTCATGAAAAGGTTTAAGCTAATTCTCATTTTTGGATTAGCGAATTCTACTCTAATTTTAACAGTTTATATCTTAAAATATAGTCTAATCTATGCCTAGTATTTACCTTTTTTTAATTATTATGAAGATTAAATTTTAAATACCGGAATATAATAGAATTCACTAATCCAAAAATGAGGATTAGTTTAAACTTTTTTTGTGAATCGGGCTGTTAATGTTTACTCCATAATATCAGTGGCGTATTAAGGTATTTTGGCGCCAGAAGCCCTTGAATTTTTTTCCGCCTCCACCCCACTCCTTTTTTCAGTGAAAGAACATGAAAGAAAAAACAAATTTTGAAATTTGCTAATAAGAAACCAATCATTATAAAAAGTAATTAAATATAACAACTGACATAAAAAGAATAATAATGATTCGAAAAATGATAATTATACGCGGGTAGATGGTAGGGCTTTTTTAGTAATATTCAGCAAGCATTGAAACTAAACTTTTATTTTTAATTAAAATAGTGTAATGATAAAAATGTAATTAAAATGACATTTTTTCCTAAAAAATTATTGTCGTACGGAGACTTTTTTTGTATGACTGTAGGTATAAAGAAAGTCAATTTTATCTTGTAATAGTAATATATATCTACATACATATTTGCAACATTGCATTTTTGTGTTGAAAATTGACAAATCTTCTATTTTTTTCTTAGGTACGGGCCATCTAAACTTATGTAATACATAGATATTACTTAGTTTTTATTATTTTTGTTTGTTGATTTAATTATATTAAATATTATTCAATGACTAACTATTACATTGGATATTTTTATCAGTTTCATTATTGTAGTCCTAGTGTATAGACGTATGTATGATATACTTGCATACTTCGGTTTTAAGTATGACTTCCTGGTGCTCGGGGCCGACATCCTGGTGATTTTATTAATTCAGGTAAAAAAATATTTTTCCTACAACTATGCGTAAACTACATACTTTATAAACACTAGTGTGTGAAAAGTAAATAAGTTGCTAGGCAACATGCATATTTAGTTAATTTACTTATCAACTAACACTAACAATATTTGAAGTTTTGAAGATGCCTATTGTACTCACACTCAGTAATATGAGAAATTGCACTAACATTTCGGTTGTACGAAAAATATTGTATGTTTATTTAAATAATTTAGATTTACTACCTGTTACAATCAGTCAGTATTTTAAATAAATAAATAAATATATCATCACGGTATATTACCCATTTCTGAGTGCGCCACAATCTGCTTTATCGCAGATATTCGTATGATGACGACATATTTGTACCGTGCGGGCGTTTACCAGGCGTCACCCCACGGGCACTCATTGCTGGTGTGGAGAGTGCACCACAGGGGTCACTTTTGTGCCATTTAAAATTTGAAATATTTGGCGTCGGTCGAGATCGAACCCCGTTCCCCAAGTTTTGTATATCGATTATGTTTTGTGTGAACATTAGTACATAATAATTATTAAATATATTACAGAGTGTAACAATGCAAATTTGCTATTGAAAGAAAGATTGTAACATACAGGAAATCATATCTAACGGTTGTCAAAGAATTTTCTGATATAAAACAACAATGCAATTCGTATCGCAAATTAGAATATTAAAGAGAGAATATTTTAATTGCTTCCATTACAAAGTGCAGAGATGTTATCAGAAGATTTATAAAGAGAATCAGCTTTTGATTTACTCACTTATTAAGTAGTGGGAAATTAATTAACATATCAGTGTTAACATCGTTGCGAAAAAACCTCGATTGCATCTGGCTGATAACGTACAAAGTGTGTACAGAGGGAATATTTTACACGTATGGCGAATATTCAACAATAACACAACACACAGCTGTACTACACTACACGTATCTGCAATTATATTTTGCATATTTTAGTCTTGAATGCATAAATAATTATGCCTGTAATTTTGCTGTACAGCAGGGAGATTATATATAAAATAAATTGCTTTATTATAAATATTTTATAGTTAATCATAGTTTCCTATCTAGTTCATGCATTTTATTGTAATTACATGCAAGGATATTACTTTTATAGGAAAGTTATATGAACAGAGTGCCTGTATATTTTAGATAATAAGGTGTTATGTTCGGATACAATTTAAATGAAAATGACCAGCCAAACAAAGTATAAATATATAAAATATTTTTTAAAATTCAGAGTTTTTTTCACCTCTAACATTTCATGAAACTGATCACTCTTTTATTCTTATTTTTGTATAGGTTCTATTTTATTAGATCATGATGCCTTGATGGAAATGAATATCATTCGACATGTCATGTGCATACACATATAACGGATGTCTACTTTTTTCCGAACATAAGAAATTCAATGTCAAAGTTTTGATTTGGCGATATCTCTTTATTTTTAATTTTAGAACAAAAATGAAATGAAGAAAAAGAAGTAAAAGAAAATACACGATTTAAGGCAATTATCAGAGTGCCATGGAAAAAAACAATAATTTATGTTTTTTGTTTCTGACAAATTGAAATTTGTTTTTATGTTATTATAAAGAGATGCACAACAAGGTAAATTTGTAAGGAAAAAGAAAGAAATTAATGGAAAAATATTGATAATAGTAATAATAATAATAATAATAATAATAATAATAATAATAATAATAATAATAATAATAATGCCTTCTACACTAAATCGTTTAACATTTGGTAATTTTTTGATTTAATTCCATGGCTATCGCTATTTTTTGGGATGATTTTCGACTACCTAATTTCTGCCGATACAAAGCATTCACACTTATTTGTGCTTATTGCTTCAGATGAAGAATTTTAAGCTCTGTAACTATTTGAAGTTTTTTACCTAAAACAGTATGACCGGTTTCATAATAAATATAAAGTCACTTTACTTTTAAAGTTTGATCTAAAATAGCGTTTCATAATTTCACTTTAAGATAAAGGAATTGTCAGATGACTATTTTAAAGGACTTTAAATTGACAACTTGAACTTAAAGTGAAATTATGAAACGCTTTTAGATCAAACTTTAAAAGTAAAGTGACTTTATAATTATTATTAAAACCCGATTTTACATGTTAAAATCCTATGTTTGGGCGTTCGAGTCACCACCCTGTATGATTTTTTTTAAGATTATTGTTACTACCTTAATTATGTACCACATTTCTTATGTGATATGTATATACATTTTTATATGTTCAATGAAATAAATACATACAGTTTTTTCAAATACATAGTAACTTCGTAATGCACCGCTTATAACGAACTTTGCTAATAACGAACCATTTTTGTCAGTCCCTTGAGGTTTGAGGTTCGTTATAAGTGAACATTATATGACGAAAAGGTTCTTTGCATTATTTAAACACCAATAATTGAAATCTAACGTAGTTATTACAAGCTACAAAGCAAAAACAAAAATTAAATGGGGTAAAGTACTCTGTAATCCGGAGTAATTCATTAAAAAAATTGTTAATGGTGGTAGGTTGTAACTTTACGTGACTCGCCAGAATACTCGTTCACTTTGCAACCGCCCTTGGTGGTCGCGACCACACTGCTTCAGATGAACCTTATTACAAAACATTTTAATTTTGAATATATCACAAGTATTTTGACATAGTAACTAACAGTAAACAACAGTCGCCACCTGAATGGTTTTTAGATTTAATGGAAATTACCAAATTTTGCGAATTGCATAAAAATTTGATTTGACAAAAATAAGACAAGTTTCTAGTACGTAGAAGTCACTGAGATAACCTTTTAAGTGCATAACGGCCTTAGTTTGACTCGAACTACCATTATTATTTAAATAACATTGTAAAAATAAATTCTATCACTTTCTCCCCCTAATTTCATGTTTACAAAAAAAATCTTAATTATAACATAATTTCAATCACTTGTACCTTCCATCACCTTTAGGTAAGGAAGGTATTTTCTTTGGTCAAATATTCGGTGGTGAGTTTTTAATAGATAAGTACGTTTTAGGGTCCCTGGAATACGATTTTACTAGTTTTACGATGATGTCTATATGTGCCTGTGTGTCCGTGTCCGTGTGTGTGTGTGTGTGTGACAAATTTTTCTCCGTCGGTAACTTCAATACTACAATTCTAATATTCTAAACATTATAATTCTTTCGTATTCCTCTTCTTTACATCCATATGAAGAGCTCATTAGATTTTGGTTATAATTGGCCAACCCTTATTTGAAGTTCTTAACAATTTTTCTTGAAAAAATACAGTTAAATATCATTTTTTGATATTTTATGTGATTATCAATATGAAAGAAAATCTTATTCTCTATACGATTTGATTATACATTTTCCTTCATATTCCATAGATATCGAGTTAATGAAATATAGAGATTAACTTTCAAAAATCAGTCAGCTTTGCTGGAAACAGCTGATATATTCAAAAAATTCTAATTAACAAATGTCAGAGTGTCAAGTGCAATTATAATGTATGTTCTTGTTATAATTTTATTGGATTTATAGGACCTCTTGGTATGAAATTTGTAAAAAATAGTATATGTTCGTGTTATA
Organism: Ophonus ardosiacus; assembly: GCA_943142095.1. NCBI lineage: Eukaryota > Metazoa > Arthropoda > Insecta > Coleoptera > Carabidae > Ophonus > Ophonus ardosiacus. The sequence continues at coordinate 6,717,074 of OW964830.1, read as the reverse complement.
ATTTTACTGTATATATAAAATCTTTACCAAGGAACATTTGGTATGGGATGTGTTCAAAATACATCAAATTGGCGGAAGGTCTTGCCATGGCCACAACAGATTTTTTAAAATTAGTATTTCATTACACTGGTCAAAACTTTAGTGAAAGCTATCCATTAAAGATTTGACATCATAGATTTTTAATTTTTTATGACTATGTATAAGTGCACATTTCAATATTCTTTTTATATTTTTAATGTTTGACTTTGTTAAATTAGTTTAACTATAAAAATATTGTTCGTTCTAGACAAAAATAATTATAAAACCATAATTTTTATTTCCTTTTTTTTTACACAACTTTTCCAACATTAGTTACAAACTTTTAAGAAATAAATCATGTAAGTAAATCAATTTAATAAGAAACCAATGTATTTTATTGTGTATTAAAAGATATTTTTTGTGTAAATTTAGTTGGGTATAATAACAAAGTTGACTGAAATCCTGAAATATCGCTATCTTTCATAAAATTAATTGAGATTCATTTCCGTATTGCCCTGTCTATATTTTACTCGATTTAGCATTCTATTCTTCCAATCACTGTTATAAAATAACAGTATAACTAAAACTCTGTTAACAGTGTACCTGAGCAAACAACAAAAAGACAACAGTATCTTCTCCCTGGTAAGAAAAAGCATCAACTATGTCTCACTACACTTCCTCCCAATAGAATCACCATTAATAATAGATAACGACGCTCACGTGAGCCTGCAATAGTTTATAGCGACAATTACCCGGAGATCAACAGAATATATTTGTTGGGGTAAAAAGGCGACTTTCCTCAGTCTTCGACTGAAGCAGAGCTCAGAGCTCGTCGTTCGACACGTGTGATATATCTGCACGTGTATAATTGGATTTCACGGCACATTTAAAACGAATGTATTGAAAGTTTGGCGTAGCGTACAACACGGCACCCGATTCCCATAGAATTGGCATTAGCATGTGAATGGAAGATGGGTTTGTTTGCTGTTTTAGGGGCAAGTTAATCGGTTTATACTCACATACAAAATGAAATATGGAGGATCACAATGAAACTGACCCTATTCATATATAGAAATTGCTGTTTCAAATCACGAATTTGTTATGACTGTCATACACATGTGGGTTATTGTGTTTAATTTTTTCCCATATTTCAGACTCAAACCATATTAAATGTAATTTGAGTTTTCTATTATTAATTATTAAGTATTTAAATTTGAAATCGTCACTGAAGTGCACAAAAGATATCATTAAAAGCTCAGATATCGGCACTAAAATATGCAATGCGGTCCTCCACCCTAATTTTTTTATTATTTCAATGAAAGTTTGTTAAATTTTGAAGCAATTCATAGTATGGAAAAGTCTTAACTGTTTTTAGTTTAACTGGTGGTGAGTTTTTAATGAATAAGCACGTTTTAGGGTCCCTACAATACGAATGTACTATTTTTAAGATGATGTCTATGTATGTATGTATGTGTGTGTGTGTGTGTGTGTGTCCGTGTGTGTCTGTGTGTGTCTGTGTGTGTGTCTGTGTGTGTGACAAATTTTTCTCCGACGATAACTACAAAACTACAATTCTAAAAATTATGATTCTTTCATATTCCTCTTCTTTACAACCATATGAAGAGCTGATTAGATTTTGGTTATAATTGGTCAACCGGAAGTACCCTTATTTGAAGAATATCTTATTCTCTATACGGTTCGATTATACATATTCCTTCATATTCAATAGCTATAGAGTTATAGAGAGATTAAGAGAGATTAACTTTCAAAAATCAGTCAGCTTTGCAAAAATTATGAAAACAACTGATATAGCCAAAAAAATCTAATTGACAGATGTCAGTGGCAAGTGCAAAACCAAAGTGGAAAGTATATGATCTGAAAGTGATATAAGTGACAGTGTCCCTCGCCAGTAACTTGCATTTGCGGCCTCGCCTCAAGGTAGGAACTTATAATGCCAGAAGTACGAGAAAGGCAAAAGAGAAGATGGAAGGACTTACGAGAAAGGCAAAAGAGAAGATGGAAGGACTGTATAGCAGAAGATTTGAGAAAGGAAGAACTGTGTCACGAAGGTGCTTTGGACAGGAATGAGTAGAAGAGAAGAGTAAGAAACAGCGACTTTTAATAAAATAGGGCAAAGTTGATGCAGGAGGAAGTGTTAAGTGCAATACATAATGTACGTTTGTATTCGTATTAAAATTTTATTAGATTTTAGAATTTTTTCAAAGGAACTTTCAATATGGATATGAAAAAAATAGTGTGTTCTTGTTACAATTATGCTGGATATATAGAATCTTTTTCAAGGAACTTTTGGTATAGGATATGTACAAAATACATCGAATTGACGGAAGGTTTTGTGCTGGCCACAGCAGATTTTTTTAACTTAATCGTTATTTATTGAGTAGTACTTTAAGTACAAAGTATTCATTTTATTATTTTTTGTTATGGTGGTGGATCCCATTGCAGTGTTGCCAACCTTATGATAATTGCTGTACATGTAAGATAATTTGGGCAGGTGTACAATGTACAACAATAAATTTGTACGTAAAATGATAAAAATATATACAAGAAGAACGATGTAAATAATTTCGATGAATAAGTTTTAGATAAAACACATAATTTTGAGTGTTCGTTACGATTACTTCAATGTCCGAGGTTAGCAACATTGAGTATCAGACTGACATATTATATTTAAACATAACCTATAAAATAAGATGCCGCGTACCTGAGTGTCTGGTCGCGAACCTGGAGAACCGGGTTCAATCCTGACCTACACCATATATTTCGAATTTTAAATGGTACAGAAGTGATCTCTGTGGTGCACTGTCCACGCCAGCAATGATTGCCCGTGAGGTGACGCCTAGTACATCTGCTGCGATTGACAGTCGCAAACAAGTTGATGTTATTTATCTCGACTTTTCCAAAGCCTTTGATACTGTACGTCATGACTTATTGTTACAAAAACTTTATAAACAGTTTAGTATCCCACAAAATTTAATATTGCTATTGAAATCGTATTTGGAGCAAAGACTGCATTTTGTTAATTATTTTGGCCACCAATCCAGCCGCTTTATTTCTACAAGTGGAATACCGCAAGGGTCCATTTTAGGCCCCTTATTATTCGTTTTGTTCATTAACGATATTGTATATGAAGTTACATCATCCGAAAATTTACTATATGCAGATGACGTTAAAATATTTAAGGAAATTAATTCTGTTAATGATTCGCTTGATTTGCAAACCGATTTAAATAACCTATATCAGTGGTCAGTAAAAAATGATTTACATTTCAATATTAACAAATGTGTTACAATGACATTTTCTAAATTAATATCGACACAATATTATAATTACAAGATAAATGACATCAACTTAAAGCGTGCTACTACTATAAAAGATTTAGGAATAAATTTTTCTACAACTTTAACCTGCAAATCACATCTTGATAAAATAATTCCTACTTGTAACAAACTCTTATAGGATTTATATTTAGAAATTCATTATATTTCAAAAATGTTGCTACTCTTTTAAAGTTATTTGATGCCTTTGTTAGATCTAAAATCGAATATTGCATAATAATATGGTTTAATGATGTAAATTATGCAATAAATAGTGTCAAGAGAATACATCATAAATTTCTTAGGTACTGTTATTACAAAAGCTCTGGCGAATTTACAAATAAGAATTATATGGAGTTGCTAGAATATTTTCGTACTACTTCTTTTGTTATCAGGAAGCAAAATTTTGAACTTTTATTTTTATACAAATTAATTAATAATGAAATAGATGATATGGCTTTATTATCTTTTATAAATATTCATGTTCCATCTAAGCATACTCGTTTACAAATTACTTTTTCATACAAATGTCCTAGAACAAATATTTTATTTGACTCACCAATTGTCTCAATGTGTATAACGTATAACAATTATGTGAATGGTAATAAGGATATAGATATTTTTGGTATGAATTTTACTACTTTCAGAAATTCAATTTCGCATAGTGGCATATGTGTGTAATTTTCAAAAAAGTTCATTTTTTTTTATATTAAATTGTAATATGTAATATTTACATGTATTTATACTATGTTCTTTTTTCTATGTATTTTTACTCTGTAATTGAGGTTAACCTTAACCTTGTTGAGTAAATAAAGATTTATTATTATTAGTAAACGCCCGCACGGTACAAATATGTCATTATCATTACCGACATCTGTGACAAAGCAATATGCCCTGATGATATATTTATTTCTTTGAAATCTCACTAAAATGTACAAAAATCGACAATGACGTCACGACAGCTACGCGAAGTTTATGACGTGTACCTGCGAAGCCAAAGCCGTTGCTACGGCAACGGAAAAAACATGTCTGCTGCGCAGTGACGTCAGTGCCTTATTTTTAAAGTAATTTTACTCTACCAAACCTATGATAATTATTACTTCCTGACATACCTTAGGTAAGGGAGGTGATGTTTTCGGTCCAAAAAATCGATTCGAATTTCATTGAATAAGTACGAATTAGGGTCCCCATAGCACGTTTATACTATTTTTACAATGATGTGTGTGAGTGTGTTCTGTGTATGTATGTGTGTGTGTGTGTTTTTTTTTTCTGTATATGTACGGCATAAGTACTGCATAGATACTTCTCTAAAGGCGTTTAGCATAAAAATACATAAATTTTAAACCCTGCTTTTTGGAACAAGATAATGTGATATTTAATTCTGTCCACTTATAGAGAACATAAAAAATATACTTACATATTCAAACCTTGCAGGGCTGGATTCATTTTTTTTTTCAAAAGAACTTATTTCCAAAAGAATTCTCCCCCATGTGACGTTTGCGTTGTTCGTTTACGTAAAGCGCATGAGACAAGAGACTGACTTGTCCACCCCTTACCCCTTCCTCCTGAGTCCTGCCCTGCTTGAGGAACAGTCGGCTGAGTCTCAGAGCTCAAGCTCAGGATTCCTACACGGCAGATACTTCTCTAAAGCTAAAGCCGTTTAGCATAAAAATACATTCAATCACCAGTTTAAAAAGAAAATTTGTCAAGATGAAAATCACATTAGAAATGAAGTGAATGTAACACCCTTCCGGTATACTGTACTCTGTTTTGTGTACAACCAAATCGCACAGGGACGCACTAAGGAAATATTCAACCGCAATATATACAGCCGATCATCAACGCCTTCTGCGTCTGCTGCCTGTGTAGTAGGGTCCTCCACTATATATTTTTTATATTTTTTTTACAAAACTTCGTCCAAACTGAAAGTGATATGTAATTTTAGAAAGTCTTTATTGTTATTCGTTAAGCCGCAATATTTTTTTTAATATTCTGTGACGTAGATATAGAGATGATTTTGTTCTCAAACAGTGGATTTCACTAATATTTGAAGTCACATAAATTTATTTTTTTCAGCACTTATAAAATGTATAAATATGTTAAAATAACTCCTGTGGTCAATAATTGGAAATATGGGTGGATAATAAGTAATTTAATGTCATAATTAATAAAAGTACTACGCACTTATTATAGTCCCAGATTTGATTACCGCTGTCATTCAACATATCTTTTACTTTCATACCAACGCTTGTAATCTGTCATGACATCATAAATTTAAACTAATATTATTTGGTTTATTTCTGTTGTTTTATTGTTGTTATTTTCAGCATTTATATACTTGCAAATGGATTCCGTATTTCAAAAAGGCGATAGCAGAAGTTTTGAAAGTAGTAATAATTTGGAATAGAATAAATGTGAGACGTAAATATAGAGATGAGGAAATGATAATAAAAATTCGATTATTTTAGAAACTAATACCTATTTTTAAACTTTGATAGTCCTTAATATACAGTTTTAAGGTCTAGTTTTAAAATAACTGACCCTTGTGGTAATTTGTTACTACGGTGGAGGACCCTACTGTTCGTGTAGATTCTGTTGCAATTTTGCCTTGCGTTGCATTATAAATTCCGGCTCGCATTGTAATATTTTTCTATATGAAGATTGTTATTCAACACACAATAATTCAATTTCCATTAAGTCGAACCGAACCTGAATCCAATACCTAAACCCGGAACAAAATCGTAAGTTTTATTAATACATGAACCAGAACCGCACACGAATCCATCTCTCAAAAAACAAATTCACCTGAACCTAAACCGATTCTAGTTTTTTGCGGGTTCGATGCCCTGAAAATTAACCGAATGTGTATGTAGCCTAGCAATGTATTTACTTGTCACGCACTTGTGTTAGAGAAGTGATATTTACGTATTGTAAAGAGTGCGTAAAGTATGTACTTTAGGCACGGTTGTAAGAAAAAATATTATTGCTCATAGTTCAATGAATATTGCCATAGAATATTGTTTATTAGTTAAAAATTCGTTTTTCTCAAAATTAGGCTCCCGTAACATTCACTTATTTCTCCTGAGACCGTTCATATTTTAATATCTGTTGAAAATAGCAATCTATGAAATTTAAATTTGCACAACACATATCTGTTTTTACGTAACAATTTCATATTGAATATCAATTGAATATATGTCATAAAAACTGTCATATAATTTTTGTAATGTTTATTATTAAATATATCATTTAAAAACAACTTTATCATTACTACTGCACACTTTGAATCTCACTTTAGCAATTTTAGATATATGGCCAACATTATAAAAAAATTTTTTAAAAAAAATTGAATATACATGAATACGAGTATAGTCATTTCGTAGACATCGGTTATAGGATGACAACGTTGGCAACATAGACATTAGCTACACCATTTTATTTATGGAAACAACAATGTTTATTTGTATTTATCTACTTCGTGAACTATATAGCATTCTCAAGTAGTAATATCACTTATACTTTTTGAATCCATGACAAAAGTATCTAGCATCTTGCATATGTGTATAGCACATTCAAAGAGCCATAGTGTTCAAAGTTCACAGCACAACAGTGGAATCACATACGCTGACCATTATTCTACTTATCTCTTATTGTTAATTGTAAAGATACATATCAAATCAGCTACCAGCTCACGAACCTATGATAAATAACTTTTATAAAAATACACACTCGACGAACATCTATGCAAAATACCTACCCAACAACATACACACCAAGAATATTTTACCAAAAAAAGAATAAACTAATGAAAGAGTTTCTTGGAAATTTGTTTATTAAAAACGTGTTAAAATTTTAATACCTGTTTTCAAATTTAAAAATAAACATAATAATATAATTAAGACTTGTTTTTATAGGTATTTCTTAGAGATAAAAGAGGAATAAGTAGAATATTCGAAATTAATAACTAGTTGAGTGTGAAATCACAAAATTACATACATTATATTATTACTTTTACGTTGAAAATCACTTTTATTAATATTTAATAGTAATAATTTTTACACAAAAGCATTTTAGACTATCATAGAGTGTGTATGATAGAAGTGCATGCTCAACGCCCGACTATTCAAAACCAGAATATTCAAATCATGAATAACCAAAAACAATCCAACCAGGGATAACATAACCTAATTCGCTTTTTTAATGATTCGGGCGAAGCGCTTTCTGGCCGTGAGAGATTTTCGGGATTTGAATGATTCTGTGCACGATATTCTGGCTTTGAATCTTCTGGTTTTGAATATTCGGGTGTTGAAGACTTTTCCCATCATAGTAATAACTAGTAAACTAGTGCTACAAAATCTAAATTCTTAACAGCTCGATTCTCGAAAGAGTTTAAGCTAATCCTCATTTTTGCATTAACGAATTCTACTCTAATTTTGACAGTTTATATCTTCAAATATAGTCTAATCTATTCCTAGAATCTACCTTTTTTGATACTATTTTGAAGATTAAATTTTAAATAACGGAATAGAATAGAATTCAATAATCGAAAAATGAGGATTAGCTTAAACTTTTTTGAGGATCGAGCGGATATCGTCAAAATCACATCAGCCATATAGGTACCTACAATAGGCTATTCCACGGTAATCAAAAATAGTAAAAGTTTATTTAAAATAAGAATGATAATAGTTAAAGGATAAGGAAAACCATATTTCTTTTATTATAAATTATTCCTTCTAGAAGACACGGGGAGCTTTGCTTTTGATGATGCAGGACATGTGCACGAGTGTTTGAGCAAATAGGATCCAAGTACGACCTCCGATTTTGAGAAGCCCCGCCCTAACTAAGAATATACTTCTTCGGGTGTGTCGGATCTGTTCGGTTGCTGTTCGGTTGACGTTCTAATTTCTTTATTTTTATAAAATGAGAAAAAAAGTGAAAAAAATTAAGTGAAATAATTTATTTTATGTCTCTAATAATGAATTATAATATTACAATTTATACACATTATTTTGTAATTTGTTTAACACTGTTTGTTTACTTCTGGTATATCCACATTACCTACGTCACAAAGCAGATTTAAAATTCGGACCTTAATATCTCGCTTATTTGGAAGAATTTTTAACTCGGACTTTCACATGTGGTCTTATATTTTTATGTATTTCAAGAAAAAAAATTTAAAAAAATGTCGTGGAATAACCTATTGCGGCTCGTTCGGTGAAATTTTCCTATTCATGAAATAAAAACACTACTCAAATTGCATACAATTTTTTTTGACGTCTGCAATAAAAGTGAAAAAAGTGCCATAATGTTTCATTATTTCACTGATTTGCGTTAAAAAAAAGTACTCGTTTGTCACAGTTTTATTGTGTTAAAAAAACAAACTTTATAAAACCCATTCATGAAAAAAGCGTATTTTTTAACAGCTGTAAAAAAAATTTAATTCACTAGAAATAAAAAACAGTTACTTATAGTTGTGGCTATGGAGTTAATAATGACAACTTAAATAAATATTATTTAATTTTTTATAACAATAAAAGAAATTTTCTAAATACAGTCCTGTTCAGGCCGGTCTATTCACAAATAACGGAATTTAAATATAAACCCGTATCTAAATTCAAGTTAGGGGAGATTTTCAGGGCTGCTGGATAAAGGATTTGGAAAGTTTCTCGGCTGCAGCCATTGTACAGGGTGTCTAACGCTAACTACGAATTAACGAGATTGTTTTTCTTGCATTCTCCGGCACAAAAAATTCTACAACACAAACGGAAAGTGACGTTTCAAATAGGGAATTAAATACAACCAGACACAGACCAAAAAATATATTTAGAATAGCTAGCGTTGCTTTCTTGGTTGAACAATAAAAAAGATAATGATTTTCAATTCGTATTTCTTACCGAACTTAAAATAATCACGTTATATTTTACAGCTTAGTATGTCAATATGCTTTAAGCAAATTTCAGTAATGACTGCATTTTTTTACCTCTCGCTAAGAGAGGTATTGGATTCATGCTAAAAATCGCGTATCCAGATTTTAGTGAATAAGCATGATTTAAGGTCCTTACAATCAGATTTCAACATTTTTACGATGATGTTTGTGTGTGTGTGTCTGTGTGTGTGCGTGCGTGTGTCAAAATTACTTACTATACTTTTCTAAACGGTCCCGTGGCCGCGCGCCTGAGTGTCTCGTCGCGAACCCGGGTTCGATCCCGACAGACACCAAATATTTCCAATTTTAAATGGTACAAAAGTGACCCCTGTGGTGCATTCTCCACACCAGCTATGAGTGCCCGTGAAGTGACGCCTGGTAAGCGCCCACACGGTAAAATATATCGTCATCATTACCGATGTCTACATGTGTTGTAGATACTGGCACACCCAGAAATGGGTAATATGCCATGATGATATACCTATATTTATTTATTTATTTATTTACTTTTATAAACAACACAGAATTAATAATAATGTAACATATTATAATTAATTATAACGTATTTTTATAAATATATGTTGCTTAATACATTGTACTGTAAATGTGAGTACTGTTAACAATAAATACAACTTTAATATTTATCCTACTGTAATACCTGTTTTAAATATTTATATTTTATAAAAGTTCATAATTTTAAAATTATTAACTTTGATTATAAACAGCTTATAATAAAAAATAAATATTTCAAGTCAAATTGGAACATATTTCATCGTCTTTTATCTATTCTTTACAGCATTTTTTTCTTTAATAAAAAATTACCAAATTAGCATTATTGTCCTTCCCCCAAAATCTAACCTTAACTAATCTCTTTCATTTACCCTAATTTACAAAGTATAAAAATGACTAGCGCTTCTAATTTGACAAATTCTTATTTATAAACATTTACATATTCTTCGTGAGGCGTGAAGTACCCAGTATATCATCGTTTTGTCTCATGACAAGGAGCTAATTTTTTTAACCCGCAAATAAAAAATTCTAAAAATGTTCCTCGCGACAGGATAATAAATCGAGGAGGAATTCTGACGATCAGCCGCAGATAATTTATTCGTGTATTTAGTTTCAATTTAAAAATAGTTTCAGGTTTAAATCTAACGATTATTTGTTCTAGAGAAATTTTTCTTCAGACGAGAATTTATGGAGTATGGAAAACATTAATTACATTTGGTAGAAAACACATAATATATTTAAAAGTGAAGTTTTCCTAACCAATTATATATAGGTTATACTTTAGAAGTTACAGCAGGAATTTTTTTAATTTACATACCCGAAATTCTTGTTTAAAAATACAATTCGTACAAATTACTTTTTTATAACATGCCCTTTGCCCTCATCTTTGCCCAGAGTTTCATGCACTACACATACACCGTTAAAGTTAGAATAACGAACGATGAAAGTCTATCTTCAGCATGAAATTCTCTTTCTTTTCATGTCATGCATGATTTTTTTTACTTCATCGGATCTTGAGTCACAGACGTTTGAAGTTACATTCATCGAAATTTTGTGTATTTTCAATAATACAAAATTTTGATGCAAAATCATGTAACTTCAAACGTCTGTAACTCGAGATCCGATGAAGTAAAAAAATCATCCGTGACAAAAACAGAAAGAGAATTTCATGCCGAATTTAGACTATTCGTCTGTTAATCTATCTTTAACCGTGTATGAGTGGTGCATAAAAATATAAGAATTGAACTAAATTATTTAGACAATTTCTCATATTTTTATGCACCACTCATACAAATTCTCTTTCTTTTCATGTCACACATGATTTATTTACATCATCGGATCTCGAGTTACAGCCGTTTGAAGTTACATGATTTTTCATCGAAATTTTGTGTATTTTCAATAATACAAAATTTCGATGAAAAACATTACATACTTCAAACGGCTGTAACTCGAGATCAGGTGAAGTAAAAAAATCATGCGTGACATGAAAAGAAATAGAATTTAATTCTGAATTTAAACATTCATCGTCTGTTATTCTGTTTAACCGTGTATGAATGGTGCATGAAAATATGAGAAATGAACTAAATTATTTAGTTTTAGTTATATCGGTAGATGCACCTCAGGTCAATATTGGTGTCCCACACTACTATACAGGGTGTCTCAATAAGCTTGCTCACTATTGGTAACTTTTTTATTTGAAGAGATACGAGGTTGGTTAAATTAGCAAAATTGTGCCATTTTATATTAGAAAATTGATCATGTAGACAAAATAAAAATTGTGTCAGCGGTTCCCAAAATTTGGGACAGAATATATATTTTTTAAATGGAACTATATATTTTTTATTATCTTATTGGAAAGAGTATTTTTTCCTCTTTCCAATAAGGTAATGTTGTTTATGTACAATTTTTTCAAATAAACGAGTTATTTATGTTTAAAGATAAAAATTATATTTTATTAGTTAAGGTCAAGTAAACTATGGAAACAATTGTCTTTTATAAAATTATTATTTTATTAATTTATTTTAGAGTAATAACAAAACAAAGAAAATATTCAAATTGAAAGCCATTATTTCTTTCGCACATTTAAACTCTTTTGGAAAGAGAGCCGACCATTCTACGTAACTGGTGTCTAGATATAACTTTCCATACAGCACGATCATATCTAACTTATCTTCATTTGTAAAGTTATTAAACATTATTAAACATAGAGAACTTTACGGGAGAAATTATTAAACGTCAAACAAACAAAGAATCAATTGTTTCCATGGCTTATTTGACTAAAAAACTAATAAAATAGTATACAAAATTAAAATTTTTAACCGTAAATAACTCGTTTATTTGAAAAAATTGTACATAAACAACATTACCTTATTGGAAAGAGAAAAAAATACTCTTTCTAATAAGATAATAAAAAATATATGGTTCCATTTAAAAAATATATATGTTGTCCCAAATTTTGAGAACCGCTGACACAAATTTTATTTTGTCTACATGACCAATTTTCTAATATAAAATGGCACAATTTTGCTCATTTAACCAACCTCGTACCTATTCAAATAAAAAAGTTACCAATAGTGAGCAAGCTTATTGAGACACCCTGTATATATATATATATATATATATATATATATATATATATATATATATATATATATCAAATATCTGAACTTAGTGCATGTAAACAGCGTTGGAGGTTGGCATAATATCCGCCATATTCTGGCAAACTCGCGCCGACCAATCAGAATCGAGCCACTTTATATGTATTCAGTCACTGTACCCATAGCTATTATAGATGTGAACAGTGTAATTTCTATGGGAGAAAAGCATATAATTTATAAGTAGTAGTACGTTTTATATCACGGAAGACTTATTCAAATAATATCTAATTTCATTGCAAATACAATGTGAATGAGAAGAGTGTTTAACAATAATATGAAAACGATCTGCTATTATTCCTTCAGTTTGAATTTAAAGACATTCTTTGTTACTAAATTATATATTCCGCAATGTTTTCTATACAAAATGTTAATTCTATATAATTTGTATGGTTTGTAAAATAATCTTAAGATATTTTAGACTGTATTATGTTACATAAAATTATAGCTATTAAATTTTTATATAAAATAGTAATAATTCATACCAGAATGAAACAAAAATTATAAAGTAAATATAGACTTTCTTTAATTTCTATGCGGAATACACAATTTTTCTTTTTTTTTCAGTTTTATTTATTCTTGATTGTATTTAAATAATACCTACAGATTGTCAGCCATCATTTATCTTAGTAGGTTGTACAACTTTGCTATAACTTTTTATTTATAGGAGGTTCACACGAGAATACTGAGAATTATTCATAATAGTGTCTCATTACTAACTTAATTTTTAAAACTAACTGAATATTTAAACAAACACACCTACAGTCATACAAAAAATTCTCCGTTCGACAATAATTTTCATCTATTTTAGGAAAAATAGTTATCTAAAGCCCAATATATTTATACTTGTCGTCAAATAAATATGGTTATTAATTGATGTCATGGTGGGCACTTGGTGAAATATTATGAAAATAAAAAATTATAATATGGATTGGAGATTTCTTCACTATTGCCAATTCCATTGGTCATATTAAAAATAAAGTTATGAAGAAGCGGATGTAACATCGCAGGGCAAGGGACAGGGTAGAGAGAAGGGGAAAATGAGCATCAGTCCATATTTATTTGACGGCGAGTATAAAATTTTTTAAATCCAATTATGTTACGTTATTATATATATATATATATATATATATATAGAGAGAGAGAGAGAGAGAGAGAGAGAGAAAGCGGTCAAAATATGGGCGAGCGAGTGATACCAATAGTGCGACGTTATCTGTGGCCCTTGATATAAATTCAAATATGTCGCAAAGTAATTATAAAAATGTTTTTTTTATCTTAATCGTTATTTATTGAGTAATACTTTAAGGATAAATTGTACATTTTATTATTTTTTGTTATGGTTTATGGGCATATTGTAAAAAGACTTGCGCAAAATTCACTGGCTTCAATGGAATCTTGTAGTTTAGATGGTTAGAGCATCCTACTCGATATAGGAGGGTCCAGGGTTTAAATTCCAGTGAGGTCCATGAATATTTCATAAAATCTTTCTTCGTTATTAAAATTGTCTATGGTCTGTAATGCTCATTTCTACGATTTAAAAAATTAAATCATGGTCATAGTCATATGGTCTCTCAAACCAATAAAAGTTACGTATTATTTCAAGAATTTTTTGTCTGTAAAAATCCCTGTATCAAAATTAACTTTTGGGTAAAAAATCCTCTTCCTACATAATTCATCCTGTATCCAAAACAAACATTGGAGGTAATCTGAAATCCATAAAATCCTCGAATGTCATATAGGATTACAGTGCTCATGTAAACATGCTAAATACACTCTCGTTTATAAATAGACTTGCGTACGGTACAGTACGGGCACAGAGTTGGGTATTAATTTACAAAAATACTACCTTGTAGTCGTGGCTTCTGCACAGCCATCCCATAGGTAGAGAAAGACGGAGGATGGGGTCCTCAGAGCTGCAGGAATGTGTGATTTATGTTGTTGATTTAGATAGGAAGAGTTATAGCTGATAAAACATGCCTGGTAGCGCCAAGGATAGAACATGGGAGCTAATTTGTGATAAGAGGTGCTAATTTCTCAGATTCAAAATCAACACATACTGAATGAATTATTCATATTCTTACACACATCCAAGCCATTGTAATTTGAATTTTTGGTTTTTTATTTAAGTACAAGCTTTGCCGCCAAGAAGGGGTGAAGTTCAAGGATACTAACTCAAAAGAGTAATTATAATAATTTTTAGTTTAAAATATGGAAAACACTGTAAAGTATCCATAGCTATATAATAGAAGATTTACAAGTCTGTTTCCTAATAGCCGAGACAGACCACATATATTAATTATTAGTGCCTGAGTGTCTGGTCGCGAACCTGTGGGAACTGGGTTCGATCCCGACAGACGCCAAATATTTCCAATTTTAAATGGCACAAAAGTGACCCCTGCGGTGCACTCTCCACACCAGCTATGAGTGCCCGTGAGGTGACGCCTGGTAAGCGGCCACACGGTAAAATATATCGTCATCATTACCGATGTCTACATGTGTTGTAGATACTGGCACACCCAGAAATGGGTAATATGCCACAGACCAAAAAATATATTTAGAATAGCTAGCGTTGCTTTCTTGGTTTAACAATAAAAAAGATAATGATTTTCAATTCGTATTTCTTACCGAACTTAAAATAATCACGTTATATTTTACAGCTTAGTATGTCAATTTGCTTTAAGCAAATTTCAGTAATGACTGCATTTTTTTTACCTCTCGCTAAGAGAGGTATTGGATTCATGCTAAAAATCGCGTATCCAGATTTTAGTGAATAAGCATGATTTAAGGTCCTTACAATCAGATTTCAACATTTTTACGATGATGTTTGTGTGTGTGTGCGTGTGTGTGTCAAAATTACTTACTATACTTTTCTAAACGGTCCCGTGGCCACGCGCCTGAATGTCTGGTCGCGAACCCGGGTTCGATCCCGACAGACACCAAATATTTCCAATTTTGAATGGTACAAAAGTAACCCCTGTGGTGCACTCTCCACACCAGCTATGAGTACCCGTTAGGTGACGCCTGGTAAGCGCCCACACGGTAAAATATATCGTTATCATTACCGATGTCTACATGTGTTGTAGATACTGGCACACCCAGAAATGGGTAATATGCCGTGATGATATATTTATTTATTTATTTATTTATATATCTATATCTAATGGGGTCCCGTGGCCGAGTATCTGGTCGCGAACCTGGGGGAACCGGATTCGATCCCGACAGACGCCAAATATTTCCAATTTTAAATGGCACAAAAGTGACCCCTGTGGTGCACTCTCCACACCAGCTATAAGTGCCCGTGAGGTGACGCCTGGTAAGCGCCCTCACGGTAAAATATATCGTCATCATTACCAATGTCCTCATGTGTTGTAGATACTGGCACACCCAGAAATGGGTAATATATATATATATATATATATATATATATATATATATATATATATAATGAATTTGGTGCGCATGCATAGATTAACATAAAATGAGTTTCGCAATTTTACAATTTTCTTGTTTTCTTTCACTTTATCATTATTTAGAACATTGTTAATTTGTGACTTTTATGAGGTTACAATACAATTAAAATCACGGAGAGATTTTGACAGTGTGGCGATTATTGCCGAATATTTACGATCAAGTTGTCAAAAGATCATCATGATCATTAATTAATTTACGTTTGAAATACGATATGTTAAATAAAGAATTAGATTTTATTTATAATTAGCAGTCGTCGACTGTCTCAGCTATAAGCCTCAATACTCATAAAAATTAGATATGTACCTTCTGAAAAAGTTTCTTCTGCTCTATAAAGCCGTTTTTTTATAAAAAAAAAAATACCAATAATTGCGCTTATATGTGCCACAATTATATTTTACGCAAATCTTTACGTAACCTAACCATACAAATTTGCGGGAGTGAGTTTCATGCATTAGGTTAGATTACATTAAGATATGTTCAGAAAAATTGCAAGCGAAAACGGCGTTCATAAAAAAAATACTGAAATATGTAGAAGGGGCAAACTATGTTTTGGCCCGCTTTAAACCTTGCCCTACAACTTTAGTGCTTTTGCTTAGGTCTCATTAATTTGAAAATATTCACTGGTCAAGTTTCATTCGGAACTTACTATTACTAGAATTTTCATTTAAATTCACATTCGTCAATAACACAAAGTAGGTTAAATCATGCCGTTATGCTTAAATGTCATTCAAAAATTTCAAATGAAATCGATTTAAATATAATTTGAAATAACTTTATTTTAAAAAGACTCCGTTCGGCTAAACATGTTTAATAGAAAAATCGGCGCCTATGGTACGTGATACCTACATTTTATTACAATTACTTTAAATTTTTAAATTAGTCAAAAATATAAATACTCAAAATATCATTTTGAAAATTAGGAATAATAACGAATGATCAGTGTAGGATGAATTAGCATGGGACAAGTTTTCCCGGTCAAATTGGACATACTTCCATTTACGCTTATACAACAAACATACAATTTGTCTTTATAATTTATTCAGTAACACCTACAGTATTAAATGCTACGCCATTAGATTTTTGTTTCGGAGAAACTTGAATAACGACGCGTTAGTCAGTGAGCTTCACTTTGTTTACATGGAACGATTAGTTTCCTATCAGATTTACACATTTTTCTATAACACCAGGATAATAATTTAAGTTTGGATAGTTTTAAATCTTATCTGGAATTGTTAACAGCGTTTTGTTAAAAGTTGAAAGTTGAAATTGATACAGGTACAGGGTGGTCGCCGATCTATAGATCGTGAGCGCTTACTTCCTCGTGATCTAGATATTTTATAACGGTTCTAATTATTTTTGCTGTTCCTGGATGATATATTTTGCAATTTACGATGTTTTAAATTATAAATTATTTTGTAAAATTATCCAGACAAGTTAAATAAGATGTTTTAATAATAATAATAATTTATTGTAGTGTTCTACAATAGTACAGAAACAAATTGTCCAATGAGATATTGAAAAGGTACCTATTGTTGCCAAAATTTCGAACCGTTAATTCTTGTTTAAGTCTGGCTTAAAATTGAAGTATTGGGCTTAAACAATCATATGGAAAATTTATTTGTGTTCTTATATAAAAGTGACAGGTAAAGTATCAGAAATATGTCATATTAGAAATTTTTTGAATATTAAGTAAATAAATATATGTAATCAGGGTATATTAGTTCCAATGTTTTTATTATTATTATTATTATTATTATTATTATTATTATTTATACCCAGATATCAAATTTATTTTACTTTACTATAATAATTTAGTCGTTAATAATTAATCGAAATGTCAGTAACACAATTTTTATTTTTACAGAACCGACGTTTCAATTCACACTTCATCAGGGTAAGTAAGATCTTAAAGATTCTTAAGCATAAATTCTTTTACACATAAAAAAATACAGTCATATAAAATAGTCGCCGTACGATAATAATATAAATAAAAATCTATTGTGGCCAACACAAGACCTACCGTTAATTTGATGTATTTTGTACCAATCCCATACCAAAAGTTCCTTGGAAAAGGTTCTATATATCCAGTAAACTTGTAACACGAACATAATACAATTTTTTACAAATTCCATACAGAAAGTTCCTTGGAAAATATTTTATAAATCCAATAAAATTATCACATGAATATAAATTATGTAGACTCATATATAAATACTCTCTTTACAATCAAATAATATTACTACCAAGTTTATATCTTTACCCATTTTTGAATTATTGCCGCAAAAGTCAATTTACCCCACATTTAGATAAAAACTTCAAAATTTTCAAAAATCTAATTTTTATGTATCTAGATACTTCTCAATGCGCTGATTCCAAATTTTGACACCGCAGGTCGATATCTCTTTTCATTCTCGAGATATTTAGATTCAAAGTTTTATTCAAAACTGCCCATTTTTGGGTTAATACCCAAAAATGGGTCGAGACATGAATTTGGCGTCATCACCATTCGATTCTACGGACAAAAATAAATAAGTATAGTTATTTTCATAATTTTTGTCCAACCGGTTCATTTTTTATGAATAAAAGTTTGAAACCCCCTGAAAATGGCGAAAATCTGAAAAAATCGTAAGGGGTACCCCTTACGATTTTTGCGTTTTTTGGCCATTTTCAGTTATTTCGCTTTAGAGCTTGTATGAGGTGTTCAAAAATTCTGAAAATTGGTGTACTTATGTAATTTTGCCCGTAGAATCGAATGGTGTTGTCACCAATTTCATATCTCGGCCCATTTTTGGGTTATTACCCAAAAATGGGCTGTTTTGGGCAAAACTTTAAATCTAAATATGTCGAGAACGAAAAATTAGATTTTTGAAAATTTTGAAGTTTTTATCTAAATGTGGGGTATATTGACTTTTGGGGCAATAATTCAAAAATGGGTAGAGATATAAAATTGGTAGTAATATTTTTTGGTTGTAAAGAGAATGTTACGTAAGTGTACGCATTTTTAGAGTATTTATATATGAGTATACATATATTCATGTGATAATTTTATTGGATTTATAGAATATTTTCCAATTAATTCCTGCATGGAAATTGTAAAAAATTGTATTTTGTTCGTGTTACTATTTTACTGGATATATAGAATTTTTTCCAATGAACTTTTGGTATGGGATTTGTACAAAATACATCAAATTAACGGAAGGTCTTGTGCTGGCCACAACAGATTTTTTTAATATTATATTTATGAGCAAATATTTCGAAAATAATTGTGTTATTTTATCAGCACATTGTAATTAATATCCTGAATTAATTTAATTCGTTTATAAAATGTTGATATTGAAAAATATTGAATACCATTATTATTATTGTCGGGTTTTTTATTTTTTAATTTAATTATAGAAATTATTGAAGAAAATACGTTTTAAACTATATTTAAAAAAAATTAATGACTTTTGTAAAATCAATTTAATTACTGTTAAAAACTAAATACCTAAATAGTTTTTTACATCAATTTTCAAGATCGAAACTGTTTGCGATTAGCTCGAATAGCTTTCTAGTAGCACCATAGTGCGCAATGCAATTTTAAAACTCCCATTGGCAGATATCTTGTATTATTTAGCGAGTACTGTTTGAACTGTTTTAATTTTCGTCTGGAATGAGCTGCACGAAATGAACAAACAACGATAAAAACTAGATTCGAGATCCGGTATTACAGTATAAAAATTTCATCCAACCCAGCATCCACCGTACAACACACTCACTATAAATATTTGAAATACTTGATTATCTTTATATAACGAATTTGGCTTCAAAGTGCTTGTAGTTTTTATTGCTCGCTATCTTTAAATGAAAATTGTTGGGGAATTGTTTCGCGAATTATATTAAAAGTGCATTTTCATCAAGGCACAAATACCGCTACCTTCCCGATTGAGGTTGGCGTCTAGGACAAATTGAATCGCGAGAGGCAGTCTTCCAGCTCTCCGCATTAATTTATTTTCAATGTTATTAGAACAATATGAAATTCTAACGATGCTGTTATCTCCCAACCAAATCGATATAATTCGCCTGTAAGATGGAAGTTTAGCAGAAACACGAGAACGCGAACTTGTTGCGGTGTAGTCGGGTAGAGTTTCCGCGCTTCACGAAAATCAAATTGTTCCTTCCCCCATGTTTCCCTTTATGAGAATTTATTTCTTTCGCAACAATTTTTAGGGAAAATTACAAGTTATTTCATGTTTGATCTTTTACTTTATATAGAATCTGAAATATAACTACATGCATGAAGAAATTATTGTATATTTTCAAAAATGCTACTATTTATTGGGTCAGCATTTTAAATATACGAGGTGTGACTACAAAATAACGATATTGATCTTAGAACATTGACAATTTATAAAATTACACAAAACAAATATTGCCACCCACAATGTACTCTCCTCCCCGAACCCTACACCGCCCGATGCGAATATTCCATTGTTGGAAGCAATGCCTGCAGGCCTTTTTTGTTAGTTTGTTCATAAGTTCTGCCGCTTTTTCTATAACTGCATTTCGCCGTTCTTTTAAACGCACATTTAAAATTTGAGAATTCAGGGCATCGAACCCGAACCTGAACCGAACCAAAACCGGAACCAAACCGTAACATTTTAGGGAACCCAAACCGAGAACCGAACCTCAGATATATTTTTAATTGAACCTGAGTCGAAACCGAACCGAGTATTAAAATTCAGGTTCGGGGTTCAACTCCGGTTCACATTAATTTTTAGTTTGAAAAGTAAATACAGCCGATAATCGACGTCTTATGCGTCTGCGTTGCTGTCTGGGCTGACTTTTCGTGAAAATTGTGTTCGTTTCTTGTTGCGTTTTGCGTAAATTCCGTCTCTCATTTTACATTATTTCGAACCTGAACCACGAACAAAACCGCAAATTTTATTAATGATTAAATCAGAACCGCACCCGAACCCATCTTTCAAAAAACAAATTAACCTGAACCTAAACCGAACCAAGTTTTTGGCGGCTTCGATGCCTTGAATAAAATCAAGTCACATGGCACTAGATCGAGTACGATTGATGTACCAACACGGTGATTTTATGTTTCATCTTTCATCAAAACTGTCTTAATAGACAGTTGTGTTCCGACGCGTTGTCTTCATGGAGCCGTTTTTTCACATTTCAGCCCTTTTTCTTCTCACCCGTGCCTGAAGGGTTATCAAAACCTTCTTGTAGTATACCTGTTTAACGAATTGCTCTTCAGGCATCCAATCCATGTGAACAATCACTCGGATTTCGAAAAAACAATGTCAGTGCACGGCCTAGGCGCTAATACTCTCCTCCCCGAAACCTACACCGCCCGATGCGAATTTTCCAGTGTTGGAAGCAACGCCTACATATAACTGCATCTCGGCCCCAAATTTGGTTCCTTTTAACGCAGATTTAAAATTTGAGAATAAAAGCAAGTCACATGGCACTAGGTCAGGAGAGTAGGGTTGATGTACCCAAATGGTGATTTTGTGTTTCGTCAAAATGTCTTGACAGGACGGCACATTGTCTTCATAGAGAATCCATAAGCCGTTTTTTCACATTTCAGCTCTTTTCTTCTCACCCGTGCATGAAGGATTATCAAAACCTTCTTGTAGTATAACTGGTTAACGAACTGCCCCTCAGGCGCGCAATCCATTTAAACAATCACTCAGATTTAGAAAAAAATCAATGTCAGTGCACGGCCGTGGCATTAATCGTTTCCGATCTCTTTTCTTCCTTCTTTAAATCTTCTAAACTGCTCGTAAACTTGAGTACTGGATAGACCCTCATCACCATAAACATTTTTCAACAAATCGCATATTTCTGTATCGGATTTTCACACATAATTTTATATTGACACATGACACTAAAATAATTCCGGCGGATTACAAGAAAATGGTTGGCTTCGATCAAAGGCTACTGCCGAACGGTTTACCTAACTATCTTGAAATTTTAACAGTGGATGGAGGGAAGATTAAAAATTTACATGACACACCCTGCAATGTTGCCAAATATACAGGAAAGCCGGAAAAAATAAATCTCGTTATTTAGTAGCCATACTTACTTCGTATGATCAGTAACTTACTACTTTAATAAAAATGTAATTTTACCTAATTTCATTCAACCTAATTCACTCTTACTAACCACAACTAACGTAACTATAACTAATCTGGATTCAATGTTCAACTTTTTATTGATCATTAATTTTTTTATATTTTTTCTAGAATAAAATATTAAATATTATTATTAACATAATTTAAATACAAAGCAGTAACTTCAAATTTAAAAAGGAGTAATGGAGGTTTCAAGCTTTCTTTTTTATTTTTTAATATATTAATCTGTGCATAAAAATATTAGGCCCGTATTTTGTATTTTCGCCGAAAAGTTTATAATGTACAAGAAAAAAATGGGATGGAGAAAAGTGGCGTTCCCAGGATTTTGGTCTAGGGGGGGCGACTAAATAATTTCATGTACTTATTTTCTCATATCTATATTTTATAATAAAAAGATATTTTAAGATATTAAGATTACAGGAAAATAAAATATTATTTTGTATTATTATATAGATGACAAGAGACTATATTACGAAATTTAATTTACGATTGGATCTTTTTGCGAAATATTCTATTACTTTTCCAACAACTATGTTAATATTTCGGTGAATGTGTAGAGGTGCTAAACTAGTTAACCTCTCTTCATCCATTTTATTTCGTAAATACCTTTAATCAACGAGGTGTTGAAAAACTCCTTTTTGGCGACGCTGTTCTAAGAGGCAATGTTAATTTTTTTTTACTTTAAATACTTAAAATTGAAACTACGACAAAAGCAGAAATGATTGTTAACCCTTGATCTATGGTGAATACAAATTGAACACCCATATTTAATAAAACTAAAGACCGAGCAATATTTATAATCTCCACAAATGATAATCAATCTTTATTAGGTGGCTATATTTGGGTGTCATATATTGTCATTTTTTATTTCTTGTAAATCAAGAATTTCGTATTTCCAACACAAATATGAAAAACAGAGTGTACATACTTTTTAAATACAAAGCCTTTTCGGCGTTCTCCTAATTGTGTGTGTGTGTGTATACATAAAAAATATGTAAGTCTAGGGGGGGGGCAATCGCCCCCCCTCTGGGTACGCCACTGATGGAGAAGCTTTTTTAATGTTGGGCAAAAATTTGTTCTATTGGACCCTGTAAGCCTAGTAATTATTTTATTACTATTTGAAATGACGTCGGTATCTTTAGGCATCCCGTTGAAGTTTATTCCCGATGACCCGATGAGCGGTTTTGAGAATTAATGAAAATTCAAAAACAACTCTATGCGTTGCGACGTCGATTGGCATAAGTATTTCTGACACTCGTCGGAGTTAATATCGGATGAGTAGTTTCAAGAATTGATTTATTTTATAAATTTACTATACATTTAATATTTATGCTAATTATTTTATTGTATATTTATTATTAATACTGAATATTTATGAAAAATATTGAACATATATTATTTTACTGAACACATATTAACTTATTGAATATTTATTATTAATATTGAACAAATATTATTAACAGACATTTATTTTTAATATTGAACAAGTATTATATTTTTGAACATTTATTATTAATACTGAACATTTACGAAAATATACCTACTGAGCATAAAATACTTTTCATTTAAATAATGTACAGATCAATTAATTTGTTGCCATATTTTATCAACTTTATGCATACGAGCCCTAATCCATATAAGTTGGCCTATTTTTAAATTCATTTATCGTGACTTAAATAGTATTATTTTCAATAATAATGGCGGAAGTTTTTATTTTTTATTTAAAGTAAAGATATTTCCACATTTTAAAACGTAACTTTATATTTTTAACTAAACATAAATATTTAACAGTATAATAATAACTCAAATTTATTAGTAAATTTCTATTTTTTGTCAAGATTAGATACTTCGCCGATTATTGTTAAAAATTGTCATAATTTTTATGGTGTCTTATTTCTAAACTCTAACAACAAAAGATGTCAGTTCTTTCCAAACTTTATTTGTTTTTTCTTGTATTGTTAGAAAAGCTATGAATTATTTCGTTTGACAATAAAACAACAAAACATTTCGGAAAATATATCTTGCTATGTAGCACAAGAACCACAAAATATCTATAATATTAAAAACATACCGATAATTACGTTAGTTATTATTTATATTGGGTAAAGTGAGGTGAGATGGACCACATTTTATATAAATTAAGATAACTTCTTTATTAAAACAAAAACATCTTCTACAAAAATTGTAAGTATATTAGATACTGACATGTAGTTAAAGACAGTACAAAAACAATGGAATATTGCAAAGGAAAAATAAAAAAATAAAAATAAAAAGATTCGAAAATGGTCTGTCTCTCCTACTCACGGTAGGTTAGACGGACCATGTATAGAAGGTCAGATGGACCATATATTTTAACGAGCTTTTTCCTTTGCTGTGTGCTTTCCGCAAAGTTGGCATAAATTTTCGTAAGATGTACAACTTTCGTGCAACCATCTGCCACAAATTACACATTTCTGCCAATCATCCTTCTTTTGTGTTTTCCTATAATCTTCACCACATCCCGCGCACTCGTTCTCGTAATCATCTAATTTTCATCATCTGAAGTATCATTTAGAATAACTTCATCCGAACTTGAAGATGTTGAAATCTGTACATTTTTCGCTTTTGTTTTACCTTTCTCTCCATTTGTATTTTCTTCTCTTTTTACGCGTTTTTGAGTTTTATTTTTCCTACGTTGAATATTTACTGGCGCAGGTAAAAGTTTGGTTACGTTTCTTCCTTTTTTTTTCGTGCACTTACTATAGTCGCAGTTATTGGTGAAATTTCATTTAAAATTTTGGATGGAGTGTCTTTTTGTTTAGATATAGTTTCTTTTGGTTTAAATGTTGTTTTTGGTACGTTAAATCGCCTAGAAGCTTCACTTATTGTCATCTCTTTGTTCTTAATAGCTTCGAACGCCCTCCGTAAATTGTTTTCTGTCCATTCTCCTCTTGGCTTAACGTTTTTCTTTCTTTTATAAACTGTAGGCATCTCTATTATAAAATGTATACTAACTAATTTCTGTTCCATCTATCCTTCTTTCAGTGCGGTTCGTCTCTCCTTCGACTGTAAGGAGAGATGGACCTCTTCATCACATTCAAATGAAAGCATGCAGCGCATTATTTGTAGGTTATGTTTATTCAATAAGGTTAATAATATTTATATACGTACAAATTAGAACTTAAAACTTACTTCCAGTGGTGAAGACAAATTTTTTTTACTATGGATAAAAAACTTTTGAGCCGTCCCAAAACTTATATTTACTGTATCTCCACTAAAACACTTCTATATGGAGTATTACTTGTACCACATTGGTGATTTGATAGACTGCACAAAATAGAGAAAATATCATAGCCCTCTGTGCATTATTTTATGAAATACAGCGAATGGTCTGACTCTCCTACCGGATCATCACACCTTACTTTACCCTTATATGTGCGCTAAATAAAATAAAATTTTAGCGTCTAGGCCAACTAATATGGATTAAGGCTCGTATAAACCAATTTTAGTCTTTATTTAAAAAATATTTTTTATGAACGAGAATTTTAGTCATACTCATAACACACTTTTATTAAACTTGAAATATTTAATTCATTTCCTGTTCTTTCATAACCGATTTTATATTTCTACATAAACATCATAAATGTATATTATTTTTCTTGGAACCATTAACTATTTATCTCTCTTTTCTGTAGGTAAGTTAGGTAATAAATACAAGTATATACTCCCAAAAAAGTTAATTTTACAGCCAGTATAAATACTTCTCTCCTCCGAATACGTTATAATCATGTTGAGTTAGCCACAAGAATCTAATTTCCATAATCTGACTCTGAAGTCATCGACAAAAACTATAAAAAACAACCCGCACAATAGTGTCGCGAGTTATGTCCGTCGACACACCATTACTTGTCTCGCGGACCTCTCGACACTGATTCCAGATAAACGAAGTGCGGGTGACTGATGATTAGGTGAAAATGATTAATATCATTTAGGCGCGAAAGGTGACAACGCCCACGTCAAGTTGCACCTACTGCATCTGCAAACAGATGTAAGACAAGGCAGCGAATACATGCAGACAAAATTGTTCATGTTGCAGAAGTTGTTGGAGATAGAGATTGGCAGTGTTATTAATTAATTTGTGATGCAGAATTTATCTATATATGGTGTGTATCGGGTGTCTACTTGAAATCCGTAATATAGGGAATGCAATATTATTATTTTTTTTTTCATTTTGCTGTAGTTTCTGACCTATTAATTTTAGAGAAAAGTTGTAAATAAAAAAGTTATTCAGAATTCAAAACTACTCAATATGGGGGCATTTACCATAGACGAATTTAATGTTTGTATTTATAAAATTCAGTAGTTCACATTTAAATAATGATAGAAAATACTAGAAATCCAATCAAATAATTTTTTTTAATATATTTAATTAATTTCTGAAAACTATTATTGCCCTCTATACAATGTCCTTGAAAGCTGTGACGTCATAATCACGGACATTAGAAAGAGACAGAAGAGAAAGCATTATTAGTTTTGACGTTTGGGAGAGGTGTTTAGTAACTCCGCTGTAAAAGAGAGGTTAGTTTATTTATTTTGAAGAAATAGAACTGTGCTCTTTTCACCAGTGTTTTATATTAAGATCTGCAATATGTAATTGTTATGTAACTTGTCTTTAAACTTTAACTCGCAAAATTGTTTCACGTGTGAAGTGAAACAATTTTGTGTTTTCAATAAAGATAATGTCAGTCCAGAAATCGAGTTTAATTGTTATGTACTTAATTGTTTTAAGTCTGAGGATCCATTTCGACACCATTTTAAGCAAACATGATAAGATGTGGTCATCAGAAAGGAATTCGAGTAACAGATACAACTTTAAAAAATTAATTTCTCTGTTATTACAAATAATTTTTAAATCGGACAAAAACCAAATACTATATATGAAGTTGAACTTTCAGAAGAAAAAAATAAAAAAAAAAATATGGTAAATGACCCCATTTATTTTATTTTACGAAAAAAACGCAAATTACAATTTACAGCATATTTCAGAGTGCCATTGAAATACTGATGTTTTATTTGTTTTTACCTTCCGTCACCTTTAGATAAGGAAGGTATTATCTTTGGTCAAAAAAATCGGTGGTGAGCTTTTAATGAATAAGTACGTTTTAGGGTTCCTACGATACGAATTTACTCTTTTTAAGATGATGTCTTTATGTATGTGTGTGTGTGTCCGTGTGAGTGTGTCCGTGTGAGTGTGTCCTTGTGTGCGTGTGTGTGTCCGTGTGTGACAAATTTTTCTCCGACGATAACTCCAGTACTACAATTCTAAAAATTATAATTCTTTCGTATTCCTCTTCTGTACATCCATTTGAAGAGTTGATTAGATTTTGGTTATAATTGATCCACAGGAAGTACCCTTATTTGAAGTTTTTAATAGTTTTTCTTAAAAGAACGCAGTTAAACATTAGTTTTTGACATTTTGTTATTATATATATTAAAGAAAATACTCTTCTCTATACGGTTTGATTATACATTTTCCTTCATATTCAATAGATGTAGAGTTAAAGCATTATAAAGAAATTAATTTTCATAAATTAGTTAGCTTTGCTATTTATCATGGAAACAGCTGATACATTCAAAAATTCTAATTGACAGATGTCTGTTGCAAGTGCAAAACCAAATATGGAAAGTATAGGATCAAACATTGGGATGTCATAGTGTTCCTCGTAAGTGACATGCAGTGAAAGGCCAAAGAGAAGATGGAACGACTGTATCGCAGAAGACTTGAGAAAGGAAGGACTGTGTGAAGAAGATGCGTTGGACAGGAATGAGTGGAAGAGAAGAGGAAACAGTGACCCCTAATAAAATAGGGGAAAGCTGAAGCAGAAAAAAGAAAGTGTCAAGTGCATTTTACTTAGTGTATGTTTATGTTATAATTTTATTGAATTTATAGAACCTTTTCAAATGAACTTTTGGTATGGAATTTGTAAAAAATAGTATGTGTTCGTGTTCGATTTTACATGATACTATATAGAAACTGTTCCAATGTCCTTTTGGTATGGGATTTGTACAAAATACATCGAATTGACGGAAGGTCTTGTGCTGGCCACAACAGATTTTTTATTTATTTTTTAAGTAGACAGTACATTCCTTACCTAAATCCACAATCTTGCTTTTTCTATACGAAATCTGAAAATTAAAGAAAATAAACTTAAAAATCAGCAAGGGTAAATAGAATTAAAATTTACATTAATTTTTTAATGGATCAAAAAGACTTACCTATAGGGATAAATCCGCAAAAGCACATGAAATCTGATTTGGATTCTAAATCAATAGACGACTTTGTGATACTTATCTCTTGGAAAAATTAATGGAAAACAAACAGATTTGGCGGTGATGTTGTTTTTGTCGGATTCAAGCCGAATTTGAATGCGGAGGAGCTATAATGTATGCCAGAATTTCAATTTTCGAATTTATGCAGACGCGCAAAAATAATTACACGGATGAGCGAAAAAATAGCTGTGAAATTCAAATGGAAAACTATTGGAATTTGTTTTTTCACCTACGGTAAACACTGATCAAATTTTTATAAAAACAACAATGATTGATTGGAATACAAAAAAGAAATGGATAGCAATGAAATATCGAACAAATTTCAATGAATAATTCACATTCGATATAAAATAACGAAAGAGTTGGCCCAATTGTCGGCCCCGGTGGCTCAATGGTTAGAGCAACGCCTCTTGTCATGAGTGTGCTTGGGGTTCTGGGTTCGAATCCCACTAAGTCATGGATGTTTGTGTATGTGAACCTACTCAGTAATTGGGATTTAATCCTGTTGAGATATTTAAAAAAAAAAAAAAAAAAATAGTAATTTGGCAACGCAACATTGAATTTTAATATCGTATATACCTTTTCACCTACCTACCTGCTATAGAGGGTGAACAGGAAAATCCGTGACAGATAGGCGTTTAACATGGGAAAAGTTTTTTTTTTCAGTTATTATCTATCCCATGATTTATAGAATAAAATTCTGATTTTTTGTGTACTAATAGATATTTACACACCAAGTGAGCTAAGGTAATGTTTATTCACGAGAAGAAAGTTTAGCTCACGAGCCCGTAAGTGCGAGTGAGTTAATTTCTTCCAGTGAATAAACATTCTTAGCTCACGTGGTTTGTTCAATATTTTAGTCAATTTTGACGAAATACTAATAATAGTATATTATGACACAAGTGTATAAGCTAGCCTTTAAAGCACGCACGATAAGTTTAAAGCCACGATATTTTTATTATAAATGCATCATAACCATTTAAAACTGAAAATTATTGCAAATCATACGGTTTTGATTTTTGATCTAGTGAGTTTGAGCATTTCCAAGGAGACAGTTAGCAATTATTGGTATTGTTTACTTTAAGTCAACAAGTCAATATATTTTTTTTTTCATTGTTTTAGTTGTTATTCATATTTATTGTCATTTTTCGTTACCAAGGTAACTCAAAAATTTAGCGTGTTTTAATGGTCGATTTACGCACGCTTTTGCGTGTTTTAAAAAGCGATTATGATGCATGTATAATAAAAAAAACATTATAATTTCTAATTTTGATAAAAAAAAAAACTGATCAGTTAGTAGGCTTAGCATGACAATCGTCGCTGATAGACGTCAGGTCATGTATTTATAATGCTTTATTATCTGTCATTTCTGCCGTGAAAAATAATGAAAATGGCTGATAATGTCTTATAAATATTATGGTAGGTAAGTGTTATTTTCGTACCTAGTGGTAGTACGCACTTTAAAATTCTATCATAGAAAGCAGGCGAATACGATTTTACTTTTACGAATTTTGGTAGCACGCACTTTAGAATTCTATATTCGCTTTTTGATTCAGAAATTATTGGATTTTATACTATTAAAATAAAAAAATATTATGACAGTTGTATTTAATAAATGTATAAATTATATATAAATTGGCTTTGAATAGAACTGTGGCAAAATAATGACGTTACTTTGACACTTTCGCCTCAAATCATACGCTTGCAGGCGAATATTTTGAGACATGCATGCTACCAAATTTTCGCTTCGCGGCGAAAAGCCTCTTTTGATAGAATTCTAAAGTGCGTGCTACCACTACTGATGTTATTTTAAATGCATTATTTGTTGCAGAGTGAGTTAAAATTTTGTGAGAGTGATTCTTATAATTGTTGTTATGGAGTTAATAATGACAGTTTAAAACGTCAAAATTGAATAAAATAATTAAATATACGCTTCTCATGTTTGAATAAACTTTGAAACAGTCACTAAAGTGTACGAAAATTAGGAGCTCAGAAATCGGCATTAAAGTAATCCATTATACGACATAATTTTCAGCAAATTGCCTGTCAGACTGACAGCTTATTTTTAACCTAACCTATAAAATAAATATTCCTTATATTTTCACAATTTTTCAAATAAAATTTAATATACACTTCTGCACTGAAGATCCTTTTTATGACTCGTATGGTTTATTTTCCTCGCCCCTGAGGGCCTCAGCAAATAAATTCCAAATTCATAATAAAAAAATCTGTGGTAGCCAGCACAAGACCTCTCGCCATTTCCATATAAGGCTATATAAGTACATATTGTATTTCTGGTACACACATAAAATTCAAATTACATCTATTATTAATTTATCTTTATATTTTAAAATGTTAAAATTGGATTCTATTGACCTTAAATCGTGCTTATTCACTAAAAGCTGGATATGCGATTCTTCTCAAAGTAATAGAATACCTCATTGCTATTTGATTTGAAAAATACTGTAAGTGCCTTCCATGGTGCAACTATGTAAATCTGTAAATAAAGATGCTTGGCACACCTAGCAATCAATGATTAATGAGCCGTTATGACATATTTGTTTTTTATTTATATTATCATTATCATAAAAATATGTTGTTTATGCAAATAAACCATAAAATTAGTCAGTTTTATTGCTAATACTGTGCTTTTCAATAGTCGTGCTAAAATTTTTATTATTTTATTATACCAATAATAATAAACTTTAAATATCCTTTTATTATATTATACAAAATTGCAAGTATGTGTTAATTATGTACGGAGAATCAAGTAGGCACATATATTGAGCTACTATTAAATATACTGTTGCAATTCAATTTAATTGAAAATATATTTTTTGCTGTGTTAATCTTTTGAAATTCTTCTGAAGTAATTAATCCGTAATCTTTACTGCTCATATATTTACAAAAATTGTTGTTATCAAAATAATAATTGGAAATTCAGTTCTCATTATCTAGCCATTTATAACCGAGCTTTTATATATCCCATTAAAATTAAACACACTGCCTTTAATAATACGAATTGGAAGTATTTTAATTTCATTATAATTACAAATGGAAATTACTCGAATGAGTAACTAGTAAATAATGAAGAAAAAAGATTATATCCACCTTAATTTCGGTAATAGAGGAGGATGATTTTTATAAATAGTAAATTACAGGGAACAGCATTTACAATGTAATTATATTAAATATGAAATCCGACCCCATTTAAATAACAATTTTACATATTTCGAGAATGAATCCTTCTCATAATGTAAATGTAGTCAAATTGCCTCAGTTTAAACACACAATAATTTTTAAAATTATTCACTAGCCATTAAAATCACAGGTAGTTGGTAATTTTAACCCTTATGTCTAGAGTTTTTTACTGAATATTAATCTTAATATCTTTTTACAAAACGTTAGAAATATGAAATTTAAATTTGTAAATTATGTACTAGTTTCATATTTTCAAATATTATTCAAAGCTTTAAAATTTGAAATTATTCAAATGTTTTGCTAATTTCAAATATTCCCAAATATATTCGCATATATTAAACTGATAATTGTACTCATCAGCAATTCAAAACTAGATCACTGGCCTACGATCATTATTTAGACGGCTTTTACTCATATATACAGATAGCTATAGAT
The DNA here is from genome assembly GCA_943142095.1 of Ophonus ardosiacus. Classification (NCBI taxonomy): domain Eukaryota; kingdom Metazoa; phylum Arthropoda; class Insecta; order Coleoptera; family Carabidae; genus Ophonus; species Ophonus ardosiacus. The sequence goes on along the minus strand of OW964830.1, from coordinate 6,685,087 downwards.
ACTCGTATTAATTTATACTTTTATTTATACAATTTTGGCTCTAGCAGCTCTATTTTTTGCAAGGCACGTACTAACGTACTTATTTATGTAACAAGTATGTAAAGTAGTACTTTGTCAAGTGCTTGAAAAGCACTTTTCACCCACTAGTGTTTGAGAAGTTATACTTTGCACCTTGTACAAAGTACGTAAGGTATGTACTTTGCGGACGGTTGTAGGAAATAGTATGTTATGTGGCAAGTGTGTGAAACTGAAATTTTTACATGAGGGTGGAGATTGCAAACCACCCGAATGTAAAATAGGCTTCACACACGTGTTACATACTATACCTTGCAATAAAATATATTTTTTCTTCACATTGTCATTCTTTTATCGTAAATACTTTATATTAGTATTATCGACTTGTGTAACCATGGTTACTAATGTTACGGGAGTTTAACAGCTTTGTTTTATTAAAATACAATTCTGTTTGTAATATTTAAAATAATGAACGGTGCGCGAAGTGCTACTTCACGCACAGTGTGCAAAAAATCAAACTTCACACATAAAAATTGATACGTAAAGTACTCACTTCAAGCATGGGAGTATTTTTGAATTACATATAATATAATTAATAGAAAAATATGGTATCCGTTTTTTTCAGTTTTTTGTTATTGTTATATTCATATAGGTTTCAATTATATAAATTTAAAATTGACATCATTACAACACTTAAATGAGTCCCAAGTTATTGCCTCATAGAGAAGACGGCTGTAAACTATCATAATCGACATCATTCTTTTGTCGATTTTGAAAGCGAACAAAAATGTGTATGTATTTTTTGTTTTTTTGTACAATGTTGTAAAACTGAATATTTAAACAAACACCTACAGTCATACAAAAAAGTCTCCTTGCGACAATAATTTTAATCTATTTTAGAAAAAATAGTTGTCTAAGCCCAATATATTTTTACTTGCCGTCAAATAAATATGGATAGGAGATGTCTTCACTATTGCCAATTCCATTGGTCATGTTGAAAATAAAGTTATGAAGAAGCGGTAACATCGTAGGGCAAGGGACACGGTAGGGAGAAGGAAAATGAGCATCAGTCCATATTTATTTGACGGCGAGTATAATATTTTTTAAATCCAATTATGTTACTTTATTATATATATATATATATATATATATATATATATATATATATATATATATAAAATAAACAAATTGTATATAGTTATTTTATTTATTTCGTGGGGTAAACATTAAAAATATTCATAATTTCATGACGTCTCCATACGGTACGAAAACATTTAAATAATAAACAATTTCTTTGTTTTGTAAAGAAATAAGATAATATCCACCTTAATTTCGATAACAGTTCAGGCCGAAATATATTTTTCAACCATTGAATAAATTCCAGTAGTTTTCGTTAACCCATCAAATTTCCAGTGAAGAAGTCTAAGAACATCCATACTTTTTAATGGTTGTAACACCGTTTCTATTCTTTTGTGCGGCAAATTTGTTTGATGCGTTAAAAAATATAAACTCTATTTCTTCTAAAGTATTTACGAAGTATTTGAAATAATTACATAGCAAGCATTTTAATTTAGTTTTATAAGGTTAGCAGAGATTCTTTCTGTTTTACTAGAGTTTTATGGCGTTTATTTATTTGTGGAAGAATTTTCAAAGTGCTGGAGCAATTTTTATCAGTTTATTACAAGGTAGCAGGACATTGTGCGGGTAATATAAGACAGTTATATCTTCAAGGAGCGATATTCTCTCCGCAAACCGTAATAACGAATACTTGGATAAGTGTAACCTTCATTAACGATAACGAACTTTTTTCTTACATGCGACCTTTATTTAACAACGAAGATAAAAAATATTTACTAACCGTTACTAACTTATGAAATTAATGATTTGCAAAGGAAGAAACATTATATACATAAAAAATATTTTTAAAAAAAATAAGAGTATATTCATATTCATAGAAAATATAATAAATATGTAATAACTGTTACCAATATTTAGATTCCACATCTAGCAAAATTAATGCATATTATATTATTGATTTTAATTAATTTAAAACAACAAATACGGTCCCTAATGACAAACGAATTTAAGAAAAAGTTTATAAATTCCTGAAAATTAATATTACCTACTGATTCCGAAAAAAGTAGGTAATTAAAAATTTATTTAATTTTTACATTTTCATTTAAATTAAATTTAAAAAGAATGCCCTCATTATAACAGTTGACCATTGTTACTTGTCAGCTGAATAGTTAAGTGTTGCTTTTCTAAAACTGTTTTTGTTTATTATATATCTTCATAACGCCATGCATCTTTAAGGCCTTATAAAAAAAATAGACGGAATCGAAAATCTTAACATTTTAGATTCTTCTGCACATTTACAAACTAACAGCTTTCATTTAAATAAAGAATCATCAAAATCGGTTCCGTAGAAGTCCATAACTTAGGCCTTAAAGAAAAAATTATTTTTTATATACGAGGTATGGCCACAAAACAACAAGATTGATCTTAAAACATTGACAATTTATAAAATTAGACAAAACAAATATTGCTACCCACAATGTACTCTCCTTCATGAACCTTACACAGCCCAAAGCGAATATTCCATTGTTGGAAGCAATGCCTGCAAGTCTTTTTTGTTAGGTTGTTTATAAGCTCTGCCGGTTTTTCTATAACTGCATCCCGCCGTTCACATGGCACTAGGTCAGGTGAATACGGTTGATGAATCAACACGGTGATTTTGTGTTTCATCAAAACTGTCTTGATAGACAGGGCGTTGTGTTTCGACATGTTATCTTCATCGAGAATCCATGAGCTGTTTTTCACATTTCAGCTCTTTTTCTTTCTTGTAGTATACTTGGTTAACGAACTACCCTTCATGCACCCAATGCATGTGAACAATCAATCGGGTTTCGAAAAAAAAAGTAATGTCAGTGCACAGCCGAGGTACTAATTGTCCCGATCTCTTTTCTTCCTTCTTTATATCTTCTAAACTGCTCGAAAACTTGATAGACCCTCATCACCATAAACATTCTTCAACAAATCGTACATTTCTGTAGCAGATCTTTCAAGTTTCACACAGATTTTCATATTGACACTAACGTAATTCCGGTGGAGGAGGAGAGAGCGCATATTCACAGTAAAGTTACGAGAATTCTATGTCAATATTACATGTAAAATAAGAATACAGTAGTTAATTTTTATTTGTTCATGCCTTGATTGATTTACGCACCTGCATAATAAAACTGCACGCATACTTAGTTATCTTTACTAGTATGATGCACAATATATTCATATTGTGATTTCCTTGAGAAAAATTCCAGTGAAATGATTCAGAGTCATAACTTGCTTGAAACCGAAAGATATTTAATAACTCTTCTTGCCAATAAAAGTTTTATTTACTCTAGCACAAAAACAGTTTTATGCAAAATGCATCATACAGTCTCAGTCTCGAAGAAAAGGAACATGCGAGAGAATTTACGACCTCTGGCGTTATTATTACTGTATAAAACACTGGGTGACTTTAATTGTGCTGGTCAATAAATAAATTCCAGGTATTTAGGCGCACGCAGACATATATTGGATGCATTCGTTACGCAAATTGTTTTTGTTTTTAGCGCGAACGAAGCGTGTGTTTGTCACGACCAGCGGATATTGCTTGTTGCGAGTGTGAGTGTTTTCCCCCGCAATTTGATAATTGCATACCGATGCAGGATTGCAAAACAAGGGATGTTTCATTGTCATTTTCGTTTAAAGGGGTACAACGGATATTTACATGACATTACCGACTCATATAATCATTGCGCTATTATTATAATAGTGCGCGCGTAATGCGGACCAAAGGCATAAATAGTTATTTACATTCGAGTGCGTGTAAGTTGTATTTTACAGCGTGACAGCTTTGTTTAAGGCACGAGCCCTTAAGGCGAGTGCCTTATTAGCTGAAGCGCTGTAAAATACTTCAAGCACGAGAATTGTATCAAACTTTTTGGCCGACGATAACAAAAATTACTTTTTTTAATGAGATAGGTTATACTTCTGAAAAGGGATAGTTTAAAATACTGCGGTTAAGTCATTTTCCAAATTTAAATTTACTTACCTTCATTATAGTTCTTCTACTAGCGAAAATTTATTTGTAATAATAGTCGTTGTTTATGACTGATAATGTATTTATTTACTCATGTTCTTCGTAATACATAATAGGTAGGTGTCGATATTTGACATTTGAGTATTCTTCGCCTCGCGCATTTGACAGATATATCGATCGGTTCCTATGTCGGTAACGGCGGATTTTTACAATAATGACAGATGTCGCTGCCGTGACTTTGGTTTATATAAATTAGTTTTAAATACAGGAAATGTTAAAGTAAAAAAAAAAATTTACGTAGGTAGTACTTTTTACGTGAACTTTATTATAGTAAAGATGATTTCTTGTCTAAATGCCCATAAACGTCCAGTGTATTTTGATTATTTTACCGCATAGTTAGACAAGTTACAACACAGTAAGCGTAAAAAGTAGGTTACACTTGCAGTGTATACAATTGTAAAGTTCGTATTACACTTCAGGAGGACAAAAACTAAATTGCACTTTTAGCAATTTAATATGCTACTGAACAGTAAGATAAGTGACCAATTTTTTTGTAACTTTTGAATTTATAGGATTCCATCACCAATATCGATAAATGTTTTGGGAAAAAATTATATCTCTTCATCAAGTAGAAAAAAAAATTGTAATATTTTCTTAAGAAAGGAATTATTCCTATGCACATTAAAGTGATAAAAAATGATAACACTGATAGGGGAGCTCTATGTTCAATGCGACATAATTTTTTAATACCTTGTTCCATTTTCCTTTGGGCGATGTTAACATCTACTTCCGGGGTCTTCAAAAATATTTTGGTCTGTAACTGTTCTTCGTTTTGATCTTACTAACCATTATTGTATGCTTTTTTCTTAAATGCTCAAAAGGTTTCAATAAATCGCGCTTGAGGAACATTTGAGGGATTACGGTCTCTCTGTTTTCAAATGTTGATTCCTCTGCTGAGCTGTTTTGACCTCTGGCATGGTTTACATGCTGAGTAATCTTAACTTCTCTGTTTTTACTTTGTAGTTTCTACTAATGATGAGAACTTAGTTCTCGAAATACGCATATAGTTTTTAAAATTATTGTTAAGGTTAAGGGGGTTTTTCTTTAGTTATAACTTTACCTTAAGACACCATTTTAGTTTTTAATTTTTAATTCTTAAGTAGGCACGCGATATCTATTTTTTGAAGTGGTGGCACAGAATAAACATTTATACAGAAGCGACAGTCAGAGAGAGAAACTAAAATTAGAAAGAGAAAGAGTATGCCGACAAATTTAAAGGGCTAATCGGATAAAATCGGATTGTTTCGGCATATCTTCGTATCTTACGATTCTTTGTTCTTTTCATTATCTCGATGTGAACATTTTCCGTTAGGAGTCAATAATAAAAGTATATTGAGAAACACAAATTGATTTCTAATAAGAACAAATATGTTATTTTTTCATCAAACGATAGAAAAAATCGCTATCATAAGGAAAATCATTATATTTCACATATTCTGGAAAAGCTCTTGTCTCAGCTTGTCACGCCCATGTATTTTAGAGTTATGGCTAATTCAAGCAAACCAAACACATTTCACTTTTGACATATGTCATTTTGTGAACTGTTTGTGAATTTTAGAAGTGGTGTTAGTTTCTAATGAAATGGATAAAATGAAGAAAGTAGAATCGGGAGGACTTGTTTGTTCTTATAAAGACTGTATAAATATATTTAAAATATAAAGAAAGGGAAATGTAAGTTTTTTCGTTTCCGAAAGATCCAGAAATGTAAGTTATGTAAAGCGACTACCATATCATTTAAAATGTATATTCATTTAATAAATACAGGTGTAAAATGTGGCTCAAGGCCTGTGGAAGAGAAGATTTGATGAAGAAGGATATATGGGACATATTCATCGAGTCTGACATTTGTGTTTTTGTAAAATTCATGTATTTTTTTAATAAAATATAATTATGTGATTATTTTATCTGATTTCTTTTTAATTCGTTAATAAAATCAAAATTTTAATACTTTTATGTTATAATTTTTCTTTTACCATTTAAAACTATTTAAATTTCGCGCGTAAATTTGCCAACAAATTTAAAGTTCAAGGTCATAAACGTAAAATCGCAACAACAATGGTGCCGGCAAGGAGTGTCGCTTCTGTATAAATGTATTCTGTGGTGGTGGTCTAAAAAATCATATCACGTTGTCAGTGTCAGTGTGTCATGTTATTATTTGCCAAATGTCAACAAACACATGCACCAAATTCGTATTTTCTTGTTATGAGCAACTAATATTGTCAAGATACGGCAAATACCTATAATATCGCACTATCTCACTCATTTTATAACAGATCACTTTGAAGTTGAGATTGAGAATAGCTCCAAGTGATAAAGTACAAATTTTTCTCTGCATATCTCTCCTGTAGAAATTGAGAATTGGGCCGTATCTGAACTAATATGAATTTATCATGAGACCCTACCAGAACTATTGTGCCACTTTTGATGACGATAATAACCACACTGACATAGTGATTCATTTTCCTGAAAAGTTATTAAATATACAATTTCATCGAAAACCTCTTTTCATTATACATGCTAACCGATGAGCCATTACTGCCCGTATTAATTTCCCCGTAGAAAAAGTAACAATTTTTCGTTTTATACCTTGAGCAATTAAGAGTAGATTGTAATTAGTCTGGTGCCCTCATCCTCGTCGTCATCTGCCCGTGAGTTTTATGATCGGGTGATGAAGTCTGCTCGGGGTCTCGATCTGCTGTACGATCGCAAGTTTATATCGCGTTCGCCATGTATTTATATGCTTGCGTTGTAAACGCCATGTTCATGCAAATGAACTGATTTAATGTCGAAGGAAAATGAAATAACAACCAAGTGTAGTTTACTAACGTTGTTGTGAATAAACATCGCAGGTTCTGCAACAGTGTCTGAGAGCTTTTTATAATTCTCCGCAAACCAAACTATCTCCACGTATGTAGATTTACAGTTTTATGTTTTTACCAGATGATATTTTGTATTGTGAGTCAAAAAAGCTTTTTATTAAACTTGTATTCAACTATCATTCCAACAAACATAAAATGATTTTAATGAGGAATATCTCAGCATAAATATTTTCTTTTCGATATTTATTAGCCACTCAACAACTTACAAGACAGAAAGCATTTAAAGCAGTAATAGAAAAATTGGCTGCATACGAAATAAGGAGTGTTTTACTCTGCACAGAATATCGAACAAGAAACCACACAAGAATTAGGCACAATATATTTAGTTCAGTCAATAGAGACCAAAAAAGATCTTTGCCTTATAAAAGGTGGGGAATAAACGATTTTAACATATGTATTTGGGTCGAGACAGGGATAAAAAATTCAAATTTCTGACCTCGGGAGGATCGGTGTGATTAAACATTATTGCGCATTTAATACATGTCAAAATTTCAAATGTAAAAATCTGTTGTGGCCAGCACAATACTTCTTGCCATTTTCATATTAGGCTATAGGTACCGTGAGTATTTTTTAACGTGAAACATTGGGTTGGTCATATCCATGGTTACGAATCGATATTTGATTGACAATGTATTTGCGTGTCCCATTTAAAATAAAACATAGGGAACGAATTTGACAGATGAATTATATTTAAATATTGTAAGAAATTTAGCCAAGTCAGAAAACCACTTAAGAGCACTAAACATATTTCGGGCACAAGGTACACACAATATTTCTTATACAATTAAATTAAATTTTTACGAAACAGGTATAATTATTTAAACAAAATTAACCTCTAATGACATCTTGTCAATATGACTGATAACCGCTGAATTTTCCTATAAGTTACGACTTGACATTTGATTGACAGCAATGTAGTTGCCTGTCTCATTTACAACATAGGGAATGAATTTGACAGAAGTATTATATTAAAATATTGTAAGAAATTTGGCCAAATCAGAAAATCACTCGGACACTAGGTGCACATAATATTTTTTCTACAACCAAATTTAATTTAGAAAGCAGGTATAATTATTTAAACAAAATTAACCTCTATTGACGTTTTGTCAAATGTCAAATTCGTTCCCTATGTTTCATTTTAAATGGGACACGCAAATACATTGCTGTCAATCAAATGTCGAATCGTAACCATGGATATGACAAACCCAATGTTTCACGTTAAAAAATACTCACGGTATAAGTGTTGTATTTAACATTTCTGGTACACACACAAAATTCTAATAACATCTATTCTTTATTTTTCAATTCATTCTATGAACAAGTTTCCTTCTACTCTTGTTCGAGATTCTTCCAATTAATTGACGAGATTAGCGGAATTTCTGAAGGGTGCATGATGAAATGTATGTATAGCAAGCGCGTGTTTAGTTTACACTGATACATATACATATTTTAGCTTATAAATTAATCCCCTTTCTTTTTACACCAATTTTAGCTGTTGGGAGTCTATTCTTCGTTGTAACAATAGCATATTATAAGTAGATACTATTACATCTCGACTTGTCCAAGTATGAAATTTTCCGCGTTCAAGGACAGTATCAACTTAGCGTGTGGCAGCTAGATCTATAATTTTAAATATTTAATTAATGATAAGATATATTAAATGTACTTCCCAGAAAAAGCAGCTTTCAGTAAAGTCTCTGGATTTTTGACACTGACATTTATGTCAGTTACAAACATTTTCATTTTTCAACTGGATTCCATGGGCTGTTTGATTCATTATATGTATATTTATAATTCTCTATCTCTAAATCGCTGGAAGATATAATAAAAATGTTCAATGTACTGGATAGAGAATTTTATACTCTTTAATATTTGTAATAAATAAATTTTCAAAAAGTAATATTTATAAGTTTAAAAAAAAAACTACTAATTCCGCTCCAATTGTTATCAAAACCTTTTCAGCTCTTCTCAATGTCAGATTAAGGAATACGTAGTTAGATTAGTCTTATAGAATTTGAGAAACCGTCCCTCAAACATCCAGAAATGTTAAAATTGGATTTTAGTGACCTTAAAACGTTCTTATTCACTATTATTCAACCCAAGTTACAAAAAATAATTACGCTTGTTATACCTGCAACCAGATAAACTCAGATATTTGTTAAAGATCGAAATATTTATATACTTAGTTGTAATGTCTGAAATAACTGAAAAAAAAATCTTCACATTGGTATTTGTGCAATAATTTGGAGGCAATATTAACATTGATTAATAAATTATTACTTTTTGAAATAATCATTATTTTTTTATCAGATCTCGTATATGATTGTAAGTACATTACATACTAAAATTTTCCAATTTTTGTTTCGATGGTACGCGTAAATTAAAAATATGAGAACTGTTGTATTAAATTAAATTGAAATGTGAAAATAATCTATATATGTATTTATATAAAGTATAAGATCATTAACTTTTTATTTAATATAAATTTTGAACCAAGGATAATTAATTTCTTATACACTCGCACTGTTTTATATTTTCAAAACTCCAAATACAATTTCTTTAAAATACCATGTTCTTTTTGGGATAAGTTAAACATTTACGTATTTCTTTAGAGCAAACCCTTGTCTGAAGCAGTTAACAGGAACATGGTAAAGCATTGTTGGGATATTAGAGGCATGAAATCCTACAAGCGTCTTTCATTTTCGTCTCGGCTGAATGTTTACAGGTCAAACAAGAATGGGAAGTGTATTTAAATAGGCCCAATTAACAGAAAGTCACGAGTCCGCCCTAGTACACACGAGACTCAGCCTCCAATCCTCACTCAACGTTTCACACGTTCGCAGATGGATAGAGGATAGATCACATACATGATTGCTTTCTACAGAAAAACGGATACAACACTCGAATTTGCAACATTGTTTCAAATCAATTTCTTGCGAACCAATATAAATATAAAATAAATATATCTTTCTTTTTACAGAGAAAACAAACAAGAAGGTAAATTTGAATATAAAAATGTAACAAAAAATAAACACCCACAAAAGTTGACATTAGTTAAAAATGCTATAAATTCTGAACGAAAAAGTAAAATATTGTTTTCGCCCACTATCATTTTTTTCAAAAACAGTCTATTCAAACATATGTATGTATATAACAATGTCCAATATTTTACGCTCCTTTTAAAAATATGAATCATTTTTATGAGAACAGAAAATTTATTCAAAAACTTTATACCGAGATTTATACCTATTTTTAAACAATTGTGTTTCTATTTGTTAAAAATTAAGTGTAAAATATTGATTGTGTAGTTTGTTATGATATAATCCAAAACTTTTGAAATGTGGTATTTAAGACTTTTGTATTATTGAGAACGACATATTAGATTTGTTGTAAAGTTGATAATCCGGAAGTGGTACTTTACTGGAAGCTCTAAACAAATTTTCTCCAAAAAATATATTAAAATATGATCCAAAACTTCTCAAATTTGGTATTTAAAACTCGTATCTAATTTGAACCAACATATTAGATTTTGACTGAACCAGAAGTGGTACTTAAGTTGGAGCTCTTAACAGATTACAGAAATACATCAAAGATATAATCCAAAATTTCGTTGTTACAGACTTTTCTATTGATTTGTACAGCAAATTAGATTTTGTTGTTGTAAATCATTCGAATGAGTAATAGCCATTACATGCGAGTAGAATACTATACTTTTTCTACGACTATTCAGTGGGAATTTGAATTTTTCTGTCTAGATATGTAACTAAGAAATTCTTAATTATTATTAATGTTTGTATATTTAAGTCTATAATTTACAATTTTTTGCCTTTGTTGCAAGATATATATTGGTATTATCATGCGTTTCCATGATTTCTTTAATTTCGTGGGCGACGAATTTTTTGCTCCATAATCTTAAGGTTTTCGTTTCAAAAATTTTCTATATTCTATGATATATAGCGGTGTACAAATTTATTCATTCTCACTATCTGAATTCATCTTTATAATTCAATTAACTTTAGATAACTTGTACAGATTCATAATTTTGACGTTTTGACATTGGAAAAACAATAATTATAACATATGAAAATTGTTCTGAGCCAAAGCATACTCAATAATATTGCAATTTTGAGTAATGGATGATTGTGATTGGTCCTCCCATATCATTACTCACGGCCCATGAGTAATACATTCTATTGTTTAATAAAAAATCTGTTGTGGCCAGCACAAGACCTTCCGTCAATTCCATGTATTTTGTACAAATCCCATACCAAAAGGTCCTTGGAACAGATTCTATATAATATCATGTAAAAACACATACTATTTTTTACAAATTCCATACCAAAAGTTCATTTGAAAAGGTTCTATAAATCCAATAAAATTATAACATAAACTACACTAAGTAATGTCCTTCCATCTTCTCTTTGGCCTTTCTCTGCGTGTCACTTGCGAGCAACACTATGACATACCAATTTTAGATCCTATACTTTTTTTCCATATTTGGTTTTGCACTTGCAACTGACATCTGTCAATTAATTTTTTTTGAATAATTATGTCAGCTGTTTCCATGATAAACAGCAAAGCTGACTTATTTTTTGAAAATTAATTTCTTTATAATGCTTTAAATTTACATATATGGAATATGAAGGAAAATGTATAATCAAACTGTATAGAGAAGAGTATTTTCTTTAATATATATAATAACAAAATGTCAAAAAATAATATTTAACTGCGTTTTTTTAAGAAAAACTGTTAAAAACTTCAAATAAGGGTACTTCCGGTGGATCAATTATAACCAAAATCTAATCAACTCTTCATATGGATGTACAGAAGAGGAATACGAAAGAATTATAATTTTTAGAATTGTAGTATTGGAGTTATCGTCGGAGAAAAATTTGTCACACACGGACACACACACACACGGACACACACACGCACACACACACGCACACACGGACACACACACACACACACACGGACACACACACACACATACAGACATCATCTTAAAAATGGTATATTCGTATTGTAGGGACCTTAAAACGTGTTTATTCATTAAAAACTCACCATCGAATTTTTTGACCAAAGACAATACCTTCCTTACCTAAAGGTGACGGAAGGTAAAAAAAGATATAAAATAAAACTATTACTTAATTATATTTTTTCTGTAGCAGATGTTAAACTGTGCTTTTATCTACTCAAAATAGTAGATAAAGTAGCACTTTAACCGCAAGAGTAGATAAAGTAACATTTTAACAGCAAGGGTAGATAAAATACTTTAATTCTTATTTATTTACGTACAAAATCAAAACAACCCACATACATACTGTGATTTTAAATTTGTGTATTTTTTATTCTTTCCTTTAACATCTGCTATAGAAAAAAATATAATTTTATACACACGATAAAAATTAATTATCGACTCGCGAAAAATAATTCACTCGCGATATTGCTCGTGAATTTAACTTTCCTCTCGTCGATAAAATCATATTCAATCTATTTTTTTACCTCTCGCTAAGAGAGGTATTGGATTCATGCTAAAATTCGCATATCCAGATTTTATTTTAAGCACGATTTAAAATGATGTCTGTGTGTGTGTCTGTGGATGTGTGTGTGTGTGTGTGTGTGTGTGTGTGTGTGTGTGTGTGTGTGTGTGTGTGTGTGTGTGTGTGTGTGTGTGTGTATGTATGTCTGGATGTTGTAGACACGATTCCTCAAAAACTATAAGACTTAAAAAATATTTAACTGCAGTTTCCTCAATCTGACATTCCTGGGAAGAGCTGAAAACGTTTTGGTAACAATTGAACAACCGGAAGTAGTAGTTTCTTAGAAAAATTCTAATACACTTAAAATTTTTATTATATCTTATATAGATTTAGAGATAAAGACACTATAATTTATAGAGTAAACTAAACGCAGAGTCCAAGGCACTAAGGAAACCAGTTGACAAATTCCAATGTTTATAACATGACACATGTCATTGTCAAATATAATCAGTTTTAGTGACATTTTGATAGCTTTTTCTGGGAAGTATATTTAATTTTGTTTTATTAATTAAATATTTGAAATTATAGGTAAAATTGTGGTAAAATCCATATATCCATCATAAATACCGCCAATCTGGTTAATGAATTGGAACAATCTCTGACATGAAAATGATATAAAATAGATATAATTAGAATTATATGTGTGCAGAAGACATGTTAAATACAATAAAAAACAATATTTGGGTAAAGTTCTGTAATATTTTGTTATAAAACGACGGTTCGAAAGCGAAGTGCAGTACAATACTTATATAGCCTAATATGGAAATGGCGAGAGGTCTTGTGCTGGCCACAACAGATTTTTTTTTCAAGAAAAACTGTTGAAACCGGGCGTATGAGTGCTAAAATTTAAATTTGTATGTTTGGATAAGTAATTGACAACATACACTTGCACTTGTACTCTAATGAAACATTTAATTCCCATATACACAGTTGTAACTGTAAATTAATTTATTACTCATAATTACTTAGGCCCGGTATTTTCATCTCCGGTTAAACAGCCTGTTAATTTAACTGTCAGTTAAAAGAAAAACACAGCATCGATATTATGCCTAAATTGTAAAATTTGCACTTGTATCAATTTTTCGATGTCCCATTGTTCTTATAATCGACAGTTAGGCAGTTTACCCAGAGTGGAAAATATCGGGCCTTAATGAATAACGCATTGTTATTACTTTTCTAGAATTATTATTGTAGCATATACTATGGCAGTACTTTCGAAAATATTGGCACAGGTTTGTGTGCCATATAAGTAAGCAATCTGATATCTAGTTGAAAGACAATAATTACACAACAATGGCATGTAATTCTAATTAATTGCCGGTTAGTAATCGGTAGTGAATGGAATTCCGATTCCGATTTCTGATTTTTAAGCCTACAAGCTCGCAGTTAGGTAGTTAAAACTATTAATCAAAGTAAATCTCCTTCTGAATTACTGATCTATCATAAATACACATGTTCTCCTACCTTATTTTCGCGTCGTAAATTTCCGTATTCCAGGTTGTGCTGTAGGCTCTCCTCTTCACAACGGCACTTCACTATAAATATTAATTATCTTTGTTACGCTCTATTTCACTTTTGATAAAAATAAAACAGTTATAATATTAGTTCGCCGGCAAGGCGACTCGATCCAATACAACTACAACGCATACAACTGTCAAATACAAATTAACAAACTGCACTCGCCATGCTTATTAGCTTATTTCACGAGAGTAATTATTTGATACCGTAAACACTTGTTCTTGGTCACTCTACTATGCATTACAATCTTATTCCTTTTGTTATACCGTAATAAACTATTGATAACAATCTGATCATTCACTTTAATTATATATTTTAACTCTTTCATGAACAATTTATTAATTAGTCGATATTAAAACTTGTTATTATAGATCTAACACAAATCAGAAAATAAAGAAAAACAGCTGCCATTTCTAACAAATTTCGCAAACTGTCAAATAAATTATTTAAATAAAGGTGGTTAAATTTTACGACTATGTTGTACATTACATATTATTAACAAATACTCGTATTTTTATTTCCTTGTACGTAGTAAAGGAAGTATTGTTAGCGAAAAATTTCGGTTTTCAGATTTCAGCCTAAATATCCATTTTGACCATCCCTGAATCCATTTTGACTAATTTCGTTGTGACGTCTGTACTTACGTAGGTAGGTACGTATGTCGCATAATTCAAAAACGGTAAGCCATAGAAAGTTGAAATTTTGTATTTAAGACTGTTATAAACTCTAATTGTGCACCTCCATTTTTGGTTATTACATAACTTCCGGAAATGGTACTTTACTTGAAGCCTATAATAGATTTTAATGAAAAACTATATTAAAATGTAATCCAAAACTTTTCAGACTGTATTTTTATAGCAATGGAAATACCATAATAGATTTTGGTTAAAATAAGCTAACCGGAAGTAATACATTACCGGAAGCTGTTAAGAGTTTTTCTTGAAAAAAAATTCTCGCACATCATGTATTATTAAATTAGCTCTTTGTATAAGCGAGATATGTGAATTTAAAAATTATACTTTTTATTTTTAAGTGGTAATTATCAGCCAGATTCACAAAAAAGTTTAAGCTAATCCTCATTTTTGGATTAGCGAATTCTACTCTAATTTTGACAGTTTATATCTTAAAATATAGTCTAATCTATTCCTAGTATCTACCTTTATTGATAATATCATGAAAATTAAATTTTAAATACCGGAATAGATTAGGACAAAAAATAACAAAAAAATAAAAATGTCATGTCAAATTACGTCAACTCCCTTTTATGATCAGTCATCCTCCGCTTTCAAGTTAAAATTAATATTTTATATTTTATTTATTAAAAAATATTTATACATAGTTTGATAGGAAGTCATGTGGTGTTTCCATCAAATTTTTTTAAAGATGTCTTCAAATACCTGGGTGATTGTAGTCGTACAGTACAAAACAGTAAGCACGTGTTTACTACAGTCAATATTTTCTGGTTTGTTAATATACACAATTTTGACATCTGTCATCAATCTCAACTTCACGTGTGCATACTATAACTAACCGTTAATGATCATTAATTTTTATAGTGTGCCTCGGGCATTAAGCGTCAGTCACAGGCCCGAAAATAAAAACAAAATTGTACATAATAATAAAAATAATGTTATAAACTATAGGTTCTTATGAGTGTTTACAGCTTTTGTAAATAAAATTTAACATAAGAAACACAAGGATTTGCAAATGTTAAATTACACAAAAATAAGCACGTACATATCAACTGTCATTTGAGCTTTCAATGGGGTATTCCACTCAATTTTTTTTATTATTTTAAATAAAACTTCATTCAGTTTTGAAGCAATTCATAGTGTTAAAAAATCTTAATTGTTCCTAGTTTAACAGTATTTTATTTTCAAGAAATCAGTGTAACGTCACATTTCCCCTATACTTTTCATTGTTTTAACTATTATTTATTGAGTCATGCTTTACCTAAGTTAAATTGATTTTTTTTATTTTTTTACTTCCTTGTACGAAATAAAGGAAGTATTGTAATCGCGAAAAATTTCGGTTTCCAGATTTCAACGGAAATATCCATTTTGAGCATCCCTGAATCCATTTTGACTAATTTCGTCGTGACGTCTGTACGTACGTATCTCGCATAACTGAATAAGGGGAAGCCGTAGAAAGTTAAAATTTTGTATTTAGAACTGTTATAACATTTAGTTGTGCACCTCCCTTTTTGGTCATTACATAACTTGCAGAAGTGGTACTTTACTTAAAGCCTGTAATAGATTTTAATAAAACACTATATTAAAATATAAACCAAAACTTTTCAAGTTTGGTATATAACTTCTATATCAATGGGAATAACATAATAGATTTTAGTTAAAATAGTCTATCTGGAAGTGGTACTTTACTTGAAGCCTATAATAGATTTTAATGAAAAACTATATTAAAATATAATCAAAAACTATATTAAAATATAATCCAAAACTTTTCAAATTTGATATATAAGACTTTTATGTCAATGGGAATAACATAATAGTTTTTAGTTAAAATGGTCTACCCGGAAGTGGTACTTTACTTGAAGCCTATAATAGATTTTAATGAAAAACTATATTAAAATATAATCCAAAACTTTTCAAATTTGGTATATAATACTTTTATATCAATGGGAATAACATAATAGATTTTGGTTCAAATAGTCTAACCGGAAGTGATACTTTACCTGAACATGTTATCAGTTTTTCTTGAAAAAAATTGTGTTATTTTGATTTTAATAATAAATGCTTCAAATAAAAGTTTTAGAGAATTGAATTCTGCGTCGAAAACATCAATTATGATTAAATTAACTCTTTGTATTCTGTAATTATGTTTGCTATGGATTAGTACAAAAAAATTAATGTTGATGTCAAATTATGTCAAATACGTGCAATTTTATGATTGGGTCTGTTATAATACATATTTTAATTATAAACAAAATATACCTATATAGTGTAGCAGGCGTACAAGGAAGTCATGTGGTGTCCACATCAGATATTTTTTGTTATGGTGGTATTTACGTTCTGGTAAAAGGATTTAAATTCAAATATAATTTTAAAAAGCTGTCTTAAGACAAAGGTTGCGTATAGAGCTGTAAAAGGTGTGAAGTTATTATTGTTGTTAATTATGAATATATTTAAAGGCAGTTGATGTTAATTTACGTTTTATTTTCGAAGCTGTAAACATCAACCATAAAGTCTTATTTATAATTTTATTTATATTTCTTATTTTCGTAGCTTGGAATGAGCTTTTGCACTAATCATTATGCATTAAGCATTAAAACATTCGGTGGAAATGAGGCTTTACACAATTATTAACATTTTTATTTATTAGCTATATTACTTTATGTTGGTATTTATGAAGACGAAATGAAATATTTCCTCTTCTGTAATATAGTTTTAATGGAGATGATTTTTACATTGAGTATACAACTACTGCGCGCGCTAAAATATTACACACATTGCAGGTTTCAAATTTCACGCGTTTAGAACAAACTTTGATAATTTATGATGAAAGATCGAATATTCATAGGCCGCTCTCTGAAAACAAAGTTTAAATCATCCAAAGTTAAAAGTTTTTTACCGCCCAACAGTTGTGTCACATTAGAATGAAACCTCGACAAACAAGTTCTGGATTTTATTTTAAACTTACATCCGAAATTCTCGCTAAAGTTTGTGTTAACGGAGACGTTGGATTGTGCTCGATAAGTCGAAGACAATCAGCGAACGAAACCCGATATTATCGACGATTTTATATCCTGGGAAATTCACGATCGCGCGGAGATTGTCCACTAACTATAGTGGATTGGAATGACGGGAACACGGAAAGATCGAATAGCAGCGTTGTGAGTAATGAGATTAATAGTAATAATTGCGCTGGCATTTGACAGTTGCGTGATTATTTCATTTTTATCGATCCAAGATAATAAGTTATTTTTACTAATTGGAAAATAACTGCTTTCATGCAAAACGTAATAATATACGTTTATTGTTCATTAAAAGCTATTTGTGTATTAAGAACGCAAAATGGGATATTGTCGATTTGCGCTAGAAACATACATATGATTTTTTCTACAGTCGCCATAATAGGGTCCTCCACCATAACATAATCAACTACGATTTCAAGTCTTTTTCGTTTTTACCTCCCGCTACCCTAGGTAAGGTTGATATAGGGATCGCTCTAAAAATCGCATAGAGATTTTACTGAATAAGCACGTTTTGATGTGCCCAGAACTCGATTTTAACATTTTTACAATGATGTCTGTAGGTATGTATGTGTGTGTGTGTGGATTGTGCGGACACGATTACTCAAATACTATTAATCAGAAAATTTTGAAATTTTGTATACCCATTCTATACTAATGTGGGAAGAGCTCATTAGTATTTAGTGTACATCGGATAACTGGAGGTATCATTTATACAAGCTTTTAACAGTTTTTCTTGTAAAAAATTCATTGAATATAATTTTTTTAGCAACTTTTACTAATTAAAATTGAATATAATAACAATTTTGATATCTAAACAAATGTCAACTGTCAAGAAGCAATTACATTTAAATCAATAATGAAACCGTGTTAAGGAGAATATAATAGTAAAATATTTAATTCTAATAATAATAATAATAATAATATAAATAATTAAAATATGATCCAATACTTCTCAAATTTGGTATTTAAAACTCATATAGGTATAATTTGATTATGATTAGATTTTAACCATATATGATAAATCGGATGTAGTACTTAATTTGGAGCTCTAAATAATCCAAAATTTCGAATTACAGATTTTTCTATTTATTGGACAACAAATTAGATTTTATTTACAACCGATCATCCGGAAGTGATACTTTACTTAAAGCTCACTGCTATTTTAAACATGGAATTCGTGGGAGGTCAGGTGCTGACCACATCAGATTTTTTCAAAAAAAATTAATGCCCATTTAGTAATAAATATTATACAGTTTCTTTGTATAATTTATTCGTTTCAAGTATATTAAACTAGTATAGTGAAAAGGTGATGTCCATTGAGAGCGTTCACGTCAAACTTTTGCAGGTGGCAGCACAACTGTTCACACAATTTATTTTATATTTTTTAATTTTAATTTATCTTTATTTTCCATTCTTCTTGTGCTATTGCTTCAATCTATTCTAAACATTTTTTACATTCGTTTTTTGTAAATGAATGCCCTATTTTATTTCTGTATTCCTTTACACAGCAGTACAGCATTTTGTTTAGTTATGTATTATACCGACAAAGCAATCATATATCAGATTGACTTTTGGGGGTGGCAAATGTGTAACTACACCGCCATTAGTTCCTGACTAAACATTCCCATTAAGACTATAGACAAATGACATTTCTCAACATTTTATAGTTAAAAATACGGACAGCGAGTGTGTTTTCTACTTCGTCGCGCATGAGTGTCAAAGTGACATTTTACGTTGACAATAGCGAGCGCAAAATACTTACTTTGTATATAGACTGTAGAAAAGAGCTTTTTCCAATCCCTATCCAGTGTTGTATCGTGCTGATATGTTGACATATTTTAAACTTACCTCATTATGTAAAAATAAACACATAAAATAATACAAAAATTAAAAAAGAAAACAAACAAAAACAACATACACAAAGCTATAAAAGTATAAATGTGATGTTTAGATTTACGATATTATTTGTGAGTTTTTAAATATGTATATGACATCAATATAGGGTGGAGTTAGGAGGAAAAGCCAAACTTCAATAACATATAGGTACTATACGTAAACATATGACTAAAAAACCCAAAATTTGTAATTCAAGTTTTACTTGTTACCGAGATAAGTTGTTTTAAAACTTATGGCCCAGTTTATCAATCTCTTAACAAAGTGGCTGATAAATACAACTTCTTAAAGTACAAATTCATTGTATTTTGAATGTTACAGCCAGGAATGTATAATTACCGGAATTTATTTTTTTATTTCGTCCGCAGGCGTAAACCTTTTCTTTCGGCTTTCTATACGTAAATAACTATTAAATTACGAGTACCATAAATTACCAAATACTTATATAATATATGGTTACTCACTATTGTCAAAACATGACAGCAATGTAATATTTGTCCATTTTAAAATGCAACATACAAAATTTGTAATTTTGTATTATCAAAACTAATTTCCTATAAATTATCCTACATACGATTAACAAATAATCAAAACATGAATGTTGTACATCTTAAAAAACTAGCTTACAAAAATTCATAACTTTCATGTAATAAATGTTACAAAATACCCCCAATCACTCTGAGGCAATATTCTAGTCGGTCGTAATAAGAATTGACACCATTTGTGATGTGTTTTGGAGGTATCTCCTGTGCTGCAGTACTATTTATAATGTTGCATTTTAAAATGGACAAATTTTACATTGCTGTCATTTTTTAACAATAGTGAGTAATCATGGAAGTGATGAACTATAATGTTGCATTTTAAAATGAATTCTCTGTATATATTTAACGGAAACAAATCGAATTAAAACTTATGGATATTTAGTCATACATTTATGTGCGTTTCAACTCTCGAAGTTTTTCACTTTTTTCCTGACTCACCCAGTACATATTATTTAGGAAATACAGTGTGTTCAAAAAAAATCCTAACTCGGAGTAGGCAAAACAACAAAAAAAATGTTATCTAATGAAATCAAAGGTTTTCTTCTGGTATCTTTATTTTCGAAATAGAAATAAATTACCCTTCTTTTTTGTCTTTTCTCCTTAAAATTACGTGTCACGATCAGTTTTGACAACTTGGCTTTTGAATTGAATAATAATCAGACATACGTTTCTGCGTTCATTGGTTACTCCGAATTAGTTTTTTTTTTTCTGAACACACATCAATGGTGATAGTAATAATAAAACTGTGTATATATTTGTACATTTTTATTTATAATTTAATTGTAAAATAATAAAATATTTATTGTACGTAATAATATAGCAGAGAAATAAATTATAAAATAAAACTTTTCATAATAATAATTGTGTTTGCATGTAGAATAGATGTATAACAAGCAACACAAGATTAACAAAAATAAAATCACACCAATCTGCAGTGTTAAAACACGGTACTCTATTCGAGGCCTCATTTGGTTATTAAAAGAAATTAATAGTAAAAGAAAACAAAAATAAAAACGGTACATACCCGAGTCCACCGCGCTCGCATCCAGATTTAAAAAATAGATAATATATATAATTACAAAAATAAGATAAGACTTTATTAGATATATATTTATTATTTTAATGTACATTGAGTTGGGTTGGTATACTTTGGGCAAATATCATAGAATTTACAGTATTAAATACGAATAGTCAGCGTTCCATAGCTCTAGGTCTGACGCGGTCTGAATCTGAGCATGAAAGAAACGAATGAGACGAACGGCAACGGAAACGCGTGGCGAAGGCGCGATGATACGAAACGGAAACGAGTGGCGGGGCGCGGGAACGGAACAGCGCTACAAATCCAGGGCAACCAAAGCAAATCTTCATGCTACAATATTTGGGATCTCGGGTGTCGGTGTTCGGTTCGACCGCGCGCTCTGGAGGCACAGGAACGCACGGACGTCGTACTTGCATACAGTTGCACCTTCAGTATACTTTCGCCCGCTTGGACACGTGTGCACGAACAACCCTCCGACTCGCAATAAATATAGGAGAACCGTGCCATGCACACAACCCGTCCAAGCGGGCATTCAAACATACTACTAACATTAAAATAAATATTTTCATTCTTACACATCTGGGTGGGTTCAGCATAATCCATTACAATGGGTGAATACATAATAATATATAATATTTTGACTTATATACCTTCACAATATGTCGATCCGATGGCAACTGACTGATAGTGTCTGCACAAACTGAAGTACACACTGCCGCACTCCGCACACTAGAGTCGGACGGTCGGGGTTTACAAGTCCGACTCGCCGTACAGCGCCGTGGAGAAGGACATGTAGTCCAGGGCTCCGGGCACTGCGTTGGGGCCCTTGTACGGCGGCATGCGCTGGATGCAGTATTCCGCTTGGTCTGGGGGCAACTCGCGTCTCAGCTCGTCAGGCAAGATGTATTGCTACGAATAAGAAAACATTTTAAATATTAAATCATAAATACAAATGCTACAAAACAATACCATCCATCTACACTTATAAATAATTATATCAATAAAAAAAAAATGTGCAAACTAATTTTACGAAATACTGATTGTGTTAATAATTTACAAATAAATACAAAGTGACTCTGGGAAGACGCCCCCCTCCCCCTTTCAACTTTTTTATTATATGTAATAGAAAAAAAATATCTCATATAAAAGTTTATTATTTGAAATATACTATATGATGGTAGATGTAGATATTTTTTATAAAGTCAGGTTTACATCAACTATTAACTTCTTTTCAAATGTAACCTATAATTATTTTACTAAAATAGAAACCGCCATTTTTTTTCACTTTTCTGTGTTCATAAACTCTTGTTGCCGACGTCTAGGAAACCGCTCCCGGTAATTTTTTTTTAACTCTTCTTATGATTCAGTCGATTCACCAATTATTAGAATCGTATCGTTTTTCGTAAACATTTCAAAACATTTTTCCTTTTGTTTTTAATTTAATTGTTTTACACTGTTACATTTTGTTTATTTTCACGTAGCCACCTATAATATCTGAATAAAAATTATTTCTAATATTTCTCAATTTTCTTATTTTTCCTGATTTTTTTCAAATACGTTAATAAAAACAAACATATCGCTGAAAAGAGAAAAAAAATGGCGGTTTCTATTTTAGTAAAATAATTATAGGTTGCCATTTGAAAAATAAAAGTCAATATTATGTTACCGAGCTATATGCCCCTGGCCTTGACGTGGAAGGCACGCGCTGTCTAAATACTCAACCAATAACATTTGAGAATTTTGCCGCGAAGACAAAAGTTCATACAGAATAAAAGTAAAGGTGTACTGGCGGCGTCGGCAGGAGTACTAATAAATGAATTATAATTATGGAGAAGGTATAATATGTATATAATAAATGACATTTAAAGAAATGTTTATGTAGAAAACTTCTGTTTCCGAATGTATTCTTAATGATAGACCACGCCTCCCAAGTCGAAGCCAGGGGCATATATCGCTTGGTCGCACTTTTTATAGTCGTATCTTGTAATCTGACTTTATAAAAAATATCTACATCTGCCATCAAATAGTATATTTCAAATAATAAAACTTTCATATAAGCCATTTATTTGTATTACTTAAAAAAGTTAAAGAGGAGGAGGGGGCTGGGCGTCTTCCCATACTCATCCTGTATAATGATAATATACCAGTTCCTAGTGGTACTTAATAATTAACAATATTAAAGTACTTTATCCAGTACATGCATAAATAACTAGAAAGAAAGCTCAAAAAATAATTATTTTGTGACTTTTACAACAGTTTAGTAAAATTAAATGGCGAAGAAATATTTCGCAGAGATGCAGATATTACATCAAACTTACAATGAGCCAAAATTTTAAAATGTAAAAATGTATATCTTATGTAAAAATTTTGTCGTCTGGTCCTTTATAGTTGATATTCAAGAAAAATTACGTTATTAATCTGGAAATTTAAATTAAAATAAATGTTCTATTAATTATAATTCGTACTGAATACGAATTAATAACAAACACTTTAAGTATGGCTGTATTTCTTACGTTGTGTCCAAGGTGGCAACTTTGATGATACCAGAACTATTATTACGAAGAATAGAATTGAATTTTTATATAAATTATACAGTTTTTTTTATCAGTAAACAGAGTAAGTTTCATTATAAATACAGTAAAAACATAATATCTATATAAATTTATATATGTTATTTTTATAAATATCAAAAGAAAATACAATGCATTGTTATTATCTCAATATTTTGATTATTGTAATCAATTATAGTCAATTATTTTCTCATTATTTATTACTTTTCAAAGACTGTAATACGAAATATAAGACAGATTTTTAAAAGTTCAAAAATTTAAATGTAAAAAATAAAATCATTATCTTATTGGGAATCGAACCCCAATCTAAAATTTCTGAGGCAGCTGACATTTAAAAATCTTTTCATATTGATTGCAATTTATGCAATAATATTAAAGTAATTAATATTAAATAATGTACTAAATGTAATGTACTATTGTCATGTTCAATATCATGGCATAATTTTTGCCGGACACTTTTTATTTAAAAAAAAAATATGTTAACTGATAAAATAAACTTCCTGTATAAAAAATAAAATCGTGGAATCTCCCATTATTGTAGGCTTATTTTGTTTTTCGCATAAATTCTTGAAACAACGTTTACTTTTGTATTTTTTCGATACAGCCTAAAACGAACTATGATTCTAAGTTTAAACTGAATAAAATATTACACCATAGGTCATATTTTACGCTAAAATTTTGAATAAAAAGGTTGGATTTTTTACATTTATATTATGCTACAACAGTGAACGATTAGTTTTAATATTATTTGCCCTGAATATTCATAAAATATCCTAAAACTATTTAGTAAATAATGAATAAAATTCCTACCTTGTCAGCAGCAAGGATGCGGAAGCTATCAATGACTTGCTCCGCAGTATCGGTATCAGTGCTCTCCCTTGTCATGAAATCTAGGAAAGCGTCAAACTGAACATATCCAGAATTGTTGGGGTCAACAACAGCGAGAATCCTCTGGAAGTCGATATCTCCTTGGCGATCCTTGCCGATGGAGTAGCCGAGCGATACGAGACAGGACTTGAACTCATCTGGAGCCAAGCGACCTGTCCTGTTCTTGTCGAAGTGGTTGAAAGATGAGCGGAACTCGTTCAGCTGCTCCTGCGTGATGCCCTTGGAGTCTCTTGTTAGGATCTGGTTTTCGACTTCGTTGATGTTGCGGTTGATGGACGTGAGGAGCTGTTCCCAGCCAACGCGGAGGGTTTCCATCGTGTATTGTGTATACCTGAAGAAACACAAGATGAGTTACACTAAATTTTACTAAATAATTGTTACAACAATGAAAACAGTAAAAATGTGAATGGGAACAACAAAAAGTGAAAAACATCTAAACTTTTTAAAATTGTACATACCTGGGAGTTTTATCTCCCGTTAACTTTGTTTTGCAAAACAGAAGACTAAGAAGCAATTGGTCACCATAGTTCTTTTGTCCATTTTTTAAATTCATTAATAAAACTACTTTATTCTTAACAATCTTCATGTCCAATTCTACCAATAGTTTTTGACCAAAACTAAAGAAAACAATTAAAATATTAATACCAAATATTTAAATTTAACGTCCCTAAAGACACAATATCAATATTGCAAACATGTTAACCAGAATACATAAACCATCTTTCTAAAAAGGCGATCTTTAGAATAAATTCAAAGGTTAATCGAATTCTATCACCTTTAAATTTTTGTCTTTTGTCGGATTTGAAGGCCGCCATTGGGATCTCGGAAAAAATACGACTTCAGTTATATGGGGCATTGTGCGCCTTTGGGAGGTCATCTTAGATGTGCTTTTGTTTTCCACAAATTCTCATAAAGCTACTAGATAATAACGAAAAAAAAAAACTAATAGAAAATTTGAATTTCAAAGAATGATTTAAAAATTCATATCTCATGTAACAAATATATTTTCTTAATAAAAAATAGATATTCATGGTCGTACTGGATTGAGCTAAAAAAAATATTTTAAAAAAATCCGGAATACCCCGTTGGTAGATTATTTTGTTTTAAATTTCTTTTACCTTAAATATCTTAAATATTATAAAATTAACATATCGATTTGTGTTGCAGTTATACTGTTACATTTTTAATTAGTAGCTAAAAATTATTTTTTTCACGTCTATTAAAAAAAGTATACTTTTTTCATTAAAATGAATTTAACACAATAAGTGTGAAAAAAGTGCACTTTTTAGCTCAAACGCGTTAAATAATGTAACGTTACGGTACTTTTTTCACACTTTCATTGTAGACGGAAAAAATATGTATGCAACTCGAGTAAAAAGTGTCTTATTTCACTCATAGAATTTGACGAACTCGTCTGCGGCTCGTTCGGTCAAACTTTCCTATTCGTAAAATAAGACTATACTTTTTACTCTTGTTGCATAAATAACTATTAAAATATCATTATAAATATTGAAATAAATAAAAAGGACATATTTTTAAAAATTATTATCACAAACTCTATTCCTTAAATTAAGATACAGGAAGTTAATGAACAAATAAACAAAATACCTATTTAAATAGATTACATAATTGAATTTGTCTTAAAAAGTTGGTTATAAAGACATACGCCTAGTTTATGTAGCTCGCAGATAGTTTTTCATATAAAGGAAGTCAAATTTGTTTCATCTTGTATAGACTTAATTCGAAAACAGTGCGTTTCCAAATGACTTTTTTTTAAATTTGGTTTTGACTCACCTTCATACCCTTTAACTTTACACGACTTTTTCATTAACATCCTGTATATTAATTTTTAACAAGTTGGCCATATGAAATGAAAACGGGGTCGTATATTCTACTTCTTAAGTGAGAATGAGGATCGGAAAATCGTATACAGTATTTTCGGAAAGATAATTAACAGATGGTCTATAGATTCGGGTCATTATTTTTTTTTTTCACAAAACAGTTATGCAGCCGTCCATAAACTAAATTAAAACAATGTAGAAATATGTTTATTTTTGTAACTTAATGGTAGAATTGTCCACGATCACTACAAAATTCTAAAAAAAAATCTCGTTACCTGTTTTCAAAGATCATGCCTTCCTGTACTGCCTGGTGAATCTTCTCCAATTCTTCAATATGGGGTTTGTAAGCATAGACGCCCTGTTCATATTCCTTAAGACGGTGCAGTTGGTCTTCCAGGGTACCGTGCACTCCCATACCAATGGCAGTAACGGCATCCAATTGTCTCTCGATCCATGGTCCCACAGCGTTGGCCTTCTCGGCGAACTGTCTACGCAACATTTCATTATCTAGAGAAGAAAAGATTAATTAGAAAATATAAGAAAGTCTATAAGATAAGACGTACTTTGTTGTTTCCTAAGCTCGGCCTGCAAGGTAGCGTCTCTCTGAGGTACCAGTTGTTTTACGTCGGACCACTTTCTGGTAAGATCCTAAGAAAACAACAATAATTATTACCTATTTATTTAAATAAGTGCAAGGGTAAGACAAATATATACAAAAAAATATTTTAAGGCAATGCACTTCCTTATACTTCCACTTTAATTCTAATAAATTTTCGATAATTTCACAGAAAAGTTCTACCTATCCATCTGATATCTAGCGACATCTTTTTACCTATTAATTTTAAAGAAATAATAGGTCAATTCTGAGCAAATCTGTAAGATCTAAATACAAATATGTAAGGCCTGTAACAGTTTACGACCAAATTCTGATCACAAATGTAGCTTACAGTTCTCGTAAATTCTTACGGTGAGAGAAACCTTAGTTGTAAGCTTACAGATCATTTTTAATAAAAGTGAACAACAACGGTTAATACTTTAATGGGTATTTTGTTATAAAATGAAGAAAATAATAAGTCATTTTAGTAATTTTTTTTTTACATAAATAGCAATTTACAGGAATTTGTAAATGTTATAATTTCCTATAGATTTGGACAAATTTGACGAAAAACATAAAAATATCAAAAGTAATGAGAATACCTAAGGAGGAAGGACCCGCAAACATACGATTAGGAGGGAATAAACAAGTAAGCTCCTTCAAATAACATAAAAGTTGAAATTATATAACCCGATTCACAAAAAAGTTTAAGCTAATCCTCATTTTTTGATTAGTGAATTCTATTCAATTCCGGTATCTAAAAATTAATTTTCATACTATTATCAAAAAAGGTAGATACTAGGAATATATTAGACTATATTTTACGAAATAAATTGTTAAAATTAGATTAGAATTCGCTAATCCAAAAATGAGGATAAGCTTAAACTTTTTTGCAAATCGGGCTGATAGGGATTTGGAATAGAAATAAAGAAGATATTAGAAGCAGAATCGTCTAGGGAAAGACAGATGAAGAAGGATAAAAAGGTATAAAGGAATGATGTGGAGAAGATAGAAGAATTTTGAGAGAAATAAGAAAGAGGAAGATCAATTAGATTGAACATAAATTGTAAGGAGGGATTGTCTTCAGAAAATTATGCTTGAAAGAAAAATGCATTGGAAAAAGATAGAAGGAAGTTCGGAATATTAAAAAATGTGAAAAGTGGGGAGGATTACGAAGGGCTGAAAAGGGAAGCAAGACAGACGTAAAGGCAACATTTCCACAGAGACGTTGATGGTATTCCTTTTTAATGCATAATCGTCTTTTGGAAATATTAATATTTTATCAATAATTAGTAGACATTTGGGCCTTAAAACAATAATGCAATGGGGTATTCCGGTGATATGGAATTAATGCTAAATAATAACTGTTTCTATAGTTTCCATCTGCATATAGTAGAAAAATATAATAAAACATGTTTAATAAAAAGTTTTAATTCATAATTTAATGTTACAAAATTGGAATTTTTACTGCTCTAAAAACGTCCTTGAAATTTGTGACGTCAAGTTGATAATCTGTTGCTCATTTCAAAGTAAATATTTTCGTTTAAAAACACAGATGGTGCCAGTAGTTAAGACGCGCGGGTATATTTCTTGTTTGACATTTCGTCCACTTTATAATTATTACTCCTATTTTTACCATAAACAAACACAGGACAAACACCGAAATACACGCTGCTACTAAAATCATATGTAAACAAGCAAATGGCTGTCATGAACATGTGGATCTAGACGCTGAAGTTCGTTGCAGATGTCACTATCGAGTTGACGTCATAAGCGCGCCATGATAAGAAACTTTGAATTGCGATGAAATTTTTCAAAATTCATATCTCATGTGATGCATACATTTTCTTACTCAAAGTTAGATATTCAGAGTCCTACTGGTCTGTACTAATGTAAAAAAATATTTTTAAAAAATGTCGGAATACCCCATTATAATTAGTGTACAGGGTGTCCCATTTAAGGTACGAATGCATTGGTATCTCGAGAACCGTAAGAGCTACGAGGTTGGTTAAATTAGACAAAAGTTGCCCCATTAGGAGGCTATTTTAATGGTGTTTTGTTATTTGCGAAAAAATGCATAGGTCACTAGATACAGGTGAAAATGTAAATTTCGCGATTTTCTTTTTTTGCTCATAACTTTGTTATATGAAATAATACGAGATTCTGGTTTGCACTTTCTTAAGGCACTTTTGTATGATGAATTTGTAGAAGTACTCAAATTTTTTTTATATCTAACCATTTACGAGTTACTGATAGCAACTTTTATTTTTCATATGGATGTCATATTAAGCTATGGCATTTTTAAATAGATATTTTTTTTAGCTTTACAATGATATAAAACAATAATAATTTATTTTTATAATTAACAGAAAAATTAATAAAAAATGTTATTTATACTAAAATTAAATTGAAAAAATTAAATCGAAGGCTGCTATGGAAACAACAAACAACAAAAAAGTGCAACAATTGAATTTCTGAATTTTACTTGACAATAGTAGATTATTACGAGTAATAAAAATGAATTTTTCTCGTTGGGAAAAATATGATATGTTGAGTTGTTACATTCGTTGTCAAAGTTCGTTTATTACTCGTAATAATCTATACTATTGTCAAGTAAAATTCAGAAATTCAATTGTTGCACTTTTTCGTTGTTCGTTGTTTCCATAGCAGCTTTCGATTTACTTTTTTCAATTTTATTTTAGTATAAATAACAATTTTTGTTAATTTTTCTGTTAATTATAAAAATAAATTATTATTGTTTCATATCATTGTAAAGCTAAAAAAAATCTCTATTTAAAAATGCCATAGCTTAATATGACCTCCATATGAAAAATAAAAGTTGCTATCAGTAACTCGTAAATGGTTAGATATAAAAAAAATTTGAGTACTTCTGCAAATTCATCATACAAAAGTGCCTTAAGAAAGTGCAAACCAGAATCTCGTATTATTTCATATAACAAAGTTATAAACAAAAAAAGAAAATCGCGAAATTTACATTTTCACCTGTATCTAGTGACCTATGCATTTTTTCGCAAATAACAAAACACCATTAAAATAGCCTCCTAATGGGGCAACTTTTGTCTAATTTAACCAACCTCGTAGCTCTTACGGTTCTCGAGATACCAATGCATTCGTACCTTAAATGGGACACCCTGTATACCCACATACATTATTTTTACTTATTTAGTGAAGAACACAGCTCTGTGACAGCTTGTCACAGTGAGTATATAATTTTTGAGAAGTTAGTTACACATGTCAAAATGTTACGAGATCGTAACTCGGCTCGTTACAGATATGTGTTCTGAATTGCCAAATCTGTAAATTTGTAAGTTGTGCAGTTACAGATTTATCGTAGCCTACAGATGTACGAATTTACGGTTTTACAGATAAATGTTCAGAGTTGACCTATAAGTTGTTCAAATTAAAAACTGTCTATTGAACTATAAAAATAATTCAAATATCTTTGCATCTTGTGAAAATTGTTACATAATTAACAGTTTTTACGTCATTTTCAGTTAATTATAAAAAGTAAAACAAAAGGGTGCATCTTGTATTTATCTATTTAACAAGTATAAATAAATTAAGGACATGAATGAAGCAAGTGGAATCAGCTGGTGATATGATTAAAACTATGCAACGAATCAGTGAAAAATATCAAGCCGTGATGATATGATATAAATGAATGAACCTGATGAATTTCTTGCGATGAAGAATCCAGAGATACAAATTACCTCTAGATCACTAGTGATTCCTTCCTTGGCAGCAAAATGTCAGTATTAATAAAAGAAAATATCTGTAACACTTCCCATTATCAAAAACTCAACTCACGTTTGCTGTAAGAGCAGTATAGGGGTTCTCCAATCCTCCCGGTATCTGGTGCTGCTTGACAATGGTCTCCACTTCGCGAACAAGCCCCACAATGCTCTGGTATTCCTTATCAGCCTCTCCGAGTGTGGCCTTGAAGTGAGCGTGAGCGTCAATGAGTCCTTGAATTTCTTCCATGGTGTGTACGATGAACATATCGACCAAATCTTCGCGGGTTCCGTCCAGCCAGTTGTTGAAAGGAGCAGCGCGCTTGGCGAATTCCAGATGGAGGATGTCGATCTTCTCCAAGATGCGCTCGGCGTCGTCCAGGGCTTGGCGACGGCGCTGGGTCAAACCGCCGAGACGGTCCCATTGGTCGCAGATGCGCTGGCAGCGGGCGTTTACGCTCACGCTGTCGTGGTACTCCAAAGTGCTAAACAAGGAAAATTATTTTAAAAAACACCTTCTGATTTATACTCTGTAACTTTATCACACCCAGTGTGTTACAAAAATTTCTCCAACGATAACTCCAATACTACAATTCTAATAGATATTTACACACCAAGTGAGCTAAGGTAATGTTTATTCATGAGAAGAAAGTTTAGCTCACGAGCCCGTAAGGGTGAGTGAGTTAAATTCTTCGAGTGAATAAACATTCTTAGCTCACGTGGTTTGTACAATATTTTATTCAGTTTTGACGAAAATACTAATAAAAACCATTATAATATTAAATTTTGACAAAATAAAAAACTGGTCAGTTAGTAGGCTGAGCATGACAATCGTCGCTGATAGACGTCAAATCATGTATTTAAAATGCTTTATTGTCTGTCATTTGTGCCGTGAAAAATAATGAAAATGGCTGATAATGTCTAATAAATATTATGGTGAGTGTTATTTTCGTACCTGATGTTATTTTATGCATTATTTGTTGCAGAGTGAATTAAAATTTTGTGAGAGTGATTTAAAATTTTTTTTAATACACATGTGAAAAAAGTGTTCCTTATAGTTGTTACTATGGAGTTAATAATGACAGTTTAAAACGTCAAAATTGAATAAAAATTATTATTCTTTTGTATTCCTCTTCTTTACATCTATATGAAGAACGGATTAGATTTTGGTTATAATTGGGTCAACCGGAAGTTCCCTTATTTGAAGTTTTTAACAGTTTTCTTGAAACAGCGCAATTAAATATTTTTTTGACATTTTATCTGATTATCAATATGAAAGAATATCTTAATGTCAATACGGTTTGATTATACATTTTCCTTCATATGCAATAGATATACAGTTATAGAAATAAAAAGAGATTAACTTTCATAAATAAGCTAGATTTGCTATAATCATGGAAACAGCTGATATATTCAAATAATTCTAATTGATAGATGTCAGTGTCAAGTGCATTTTACTTAGTGTATGTTCGTGTTACAATTTTATTGGATTTATAGAATCTATTCCAAGGAACTTCCGGTATGGAATTTGTAGAAAATAGTATAATGTTCGTGTTACAATTTCACTGGATATATAGAATTTTTTCCAAGGGAGATTTTTACAAAATACATAGAATTGACGGATGGTAATGTGTTGGCCACATCAGATTTTTTTATTGTTATCTTCGGCAATCTTATACTTTAAAATGAATACTATATTTTATAAAAGCGATAGCAAGGTTTGAAAGTAGTGATAATTTGGAAGAAAGTAAATGTGTGACGTAGATATAGGGCCCACTTGTCAGTGTCATGATATTATTTGTCAAATGTGAAGAAATACATTCACCAAATTCATATTTTCTTATTATGCGCTGCCAATATTGTCAACATAAGGTAAATACATTCAATATCACACTTTCTTACTCATTTATATCAGATCACTTTGAAATTGAGAATAGCTCCAAGTGATAAAGTGAAAAATTTTCACTGCATATCACTCCGGTGAAAATTGAGAATTGGGCCCATAGAGATGAGAAAATGGTACTAAAAACTCGATTATTTTAAAAACTATTAACTTTTATCAAATTTTTGGTAATTTTAATTAAATTTACAAAGAATTTGTATTTAGCAGAATTTTTTTTAATTATAAAATCACCCAATAGATGTCAGTAGTACCTATTAATATGTTCAGCGTGAAGTGTGTAACAATAATATTACTGACATTGACACAACGAGAAGAAAAGACACTTTCAGTTTTATTATACAAACGTTTGATGATATTTTATAATTTTTAATTTATAATAGTGTTTTATTGTGCGTATTTTATTAATTGAATCGTTATTTTCACTGCCATACCGTGAAAACGACATTTTCAAATTAAAACAATTAAATCTTTAAGTATCTATCAAGAAGTGTTTGTTACTTGGCAACTTAATGACATAAGTGATAATTGTCTTTGGATAATTATCAGTATAAGTTTGTTTTGATTGGTTACTTTCGTACACGTGATCAGAAATACAAGAATTTTCTCTTAAAATAACCCAAATGCTAATAGTAAGTTGTATCCTATTTCATGAATTTCAAATATATTAAACCTACAAAAAGATATAAATGTCACTATTAATAAACGTCCAGAATAAATTTATAGACTTCTACTTATAATATACGAGGGGTAATGATATAACTTGTTTTTACCGTCTAGGTTAAACCTATATGGAACTTACATGATTTATCAAAAGGCTTAAGGATGTAATATGTTATATATGGTTAGAAAGAGGAGAAAATAGGGATTAACAAGTATGTCTTGACAAAATACTCAATAACGTCGTAATTTTAAGGAATTTACGTTCAAAGTTAAAAGTTGACAGAAATTTGGTGATTTTTATTAAAGATGTTGGAAAAGTTACTAGATTAGGTACTTTTATAAACCAGTGGTAGTTAACATGTTTCAAGTATAAAAATATTTCTACTTAAAATTGATGTTTTTTTGTAATAAATCTTATTAAAATATTAATAATATAGTTGGATTTAATGAAAAGTATTAAAATATTATTTCAAAATGGTCTAGAAATTTTCAAAATTGTATTTTAAAATCACACCTGTCAAATTTGTTTGACAACACATATCTGTCATTCACAACCAGTTGACAAGATAGACTTTACGTTTTAAATTGTAGCTTTTAAATTGTCACTTCCAAAGATAGGTTAGGTTAAAGTGAACATCTCAAGCAGTTATTAATGAATTTGGAGTTTGGAGGTTTAAAATGATTTAATTTCACTATGGTGAATACAAATACAGTAATATGTAAGTATTACGTGTATATAATAAACAGAAATATTCTTTAAACCTTTTTATAGGTTGACGTCAGTAATCCGTTTCCAAATCGTCCAAAATACAACATCAATTTGCTTATTTCAATAGTGAAATGAGTTAAATTTATATAATAAGTGTCAAAAGGAATTCATTTTTGTGTATATTTTGAACAAATTTCAAAGTATAAAAAAAAATTATAAGCGAAAGAAGACATTAAACATTCATTCCAATGAAAGAATAATGAATTTAGTAATTCGAAATGATTATTCTTTTATGGTGAGTAAAAAATCATTAATATATAACTAATATGTATCTATAATTATAAGATATTAACATCATTTTCATTTTTACTATAGATTCTGTCACTAATTTGTCTAAATCAGCCTGAGAACATAACAAAAGTTGACTTATTTCGACAGGGAAAGTGAAAATATATATTAAATGTCAAGCAAATCTATTTTGTGTATTTCTTTTAACATATTTCAAACTGCTAAAAAGTAAATTGGCGAAAGAAAATTACATTTCAACATTCAAATGAGTGGCAATAATGTTTTAAATTGCACACAGTTCTTATCGAGTATTGTACACGTAATTTTTTATAAATAAATGATTATATTGTGTAAAAATATACGATTACTAATATTTAATTATGAAAAAACCCCATCATAAACCAATAAGTAACGAATTAATACTGTGAAAGGAAAACATATCGCGGGGCGGGATATTCAGATTCTTCCAAAAGTAGGTAGGTAGGTGTACAACAGTTTATAAATAAAGTGTAGTACGATTATTTATCCATATATTTTTAGTTATTTCACATGTAATGTACCAATCATTATTGAACCGTTTGAAATATGTTGATTACAACAATGCATCTTTATGAATACAATCTACAATTTAATCAATAATGATTAATGTTAGAGAAAAATATAAATATTTATTAAAATTAGTATAATTTAGCATTTAATGTTAGTTTTTAGCGATTTAAACATTCTGTAATCAGTTCCAAACTAGTGACATTCCAGCTCTTGTGCACAGATAGACATTGTACAATAGGTAACGTTTTCCACACTTGATTTTCTCAAATGCTATGTCATTACGAACTCAAATCGGTCAAAAAAAATTTCTTAAGCAAAAAGTATAAATTTTGTTTTGTTTTAAAAAACGTCCGTCCTGTCTGCCCAACCCTGTACAACAAAATTCTATTCTTTTGATATAGAATCGATTAGCAATATAAAATTTAAATATTCCATGTTGATTTCAACAATTAACAGCTTCTTTTAAAAAGTTTTGTGTAATATAAATCTGTGTTAATGACAATAATGTAATGCTTTTTAATACAATCTCCAATTAAATCAATAATGAACAATAAAAATAGAAATGGTTTGTTTTTTACATGGGGCCAATCTTCAAAAGTTTCCGAGATATAAAGTAAGAAGCGAAAATATAAGCAATGAAACACTTTACTATATCATCAATAATGAACAATAAAGCAGAGAAGTCTTGATACTTTTGAAAAAATAAGATTTTTCATAAACTTATTATCAAATTCTTTCAGTAGCAATGTAAAAACAAATTTATCTATTAATTTTATGTATTATATTTAAAAAAAAAAAACTCTAATAAATATTAAAGAAAGATATCTATTCACAAATGATAATACCAACAAAAGTTTGAAATGTTGAAAGCAATTTTAAATTTAAATTTCCCGCCAAATTCGATTTCTCAAAATTATGAGTCACAAAAATATATAAATTACATTAAAATGATTGTATAATTTTATTTCACCAAAAATCTATTCAATTCTTCACATGAATACAGAAAGTTTAAATAAGGAAAATGGAAATTGTTTAAAGTTTGATAAGCGAATCATATAAAATTTAAAATCTTATTGGAAATCATATTGGTAATCTTATTGGAAATCCTATTGGTTTATCATTTTGAAAGTATTTAAAGTGTATAATATAAGCCTAAATACAAATGTTGATTCTTTGACAATTTTGTCAAGCTTTCGCGAAGTTACTGATCTCTGAAAGGAAAACAAAAAGTCTCATTTAATCAAAGTCGTAACTCTTACAGTTTTTGAGATAGTAGAGTTAAACCCCGAAAAAACTCATTTTACATTGCCTTATATCTCGGAAACTATTGAAGATCGGATCCATGTTGATTAAGCATTTTGGTCAGTATTATCTGCCCTCATAATTGGCTACACTTAATTTTTAACATCCTGTACTACTAAACAAAATGAATAAAAAAGTCATTGTGTTCGTTTCTAGACCGAACCCAGTTTTTAACGGGTTCGTTGCCCTGATCATAACACAAATGTAATGTAATTTTGTTTAAGGCCAGCTGTTGACAGCGGGTCTACTACGATACAGTTTGATCCAAGTTCTTGATACTCTCGACATTGAAAATTCCAATTCTAATGATTAGCTTCTTTCTTGGAACAAAAGTAACGTAAGGATCGGCATCAAATTGGTGTGGTTTGCTCCCTTAGTGTTTCATATGTTTCTATTTTATTGTTAATGCAAATATTTATACAAATAATACTTATTAAACCATAAAAATCTTATCATTTAATTACGAAGTTTTAGACTCCGGTTATTTCATATTGTGTCAATATTCCAGTTTTAAAAAGGTATGGTTTGTTCGTCATTAATGTTTACACTGTATTTACTTTCTCGACATTTATTTAATAACAATATTTAATGAAAAATCAGCACTAAACTACAATCTTTATTGTACAGCAACCTACAATCTTTATTGTACAGCTAATTTAAAAGATCATGCAACCACAATGAAGATAGTTATTTACTTTCAACAGCAGCCTAAAAACACGTTTATCTGCGGATTTTTTGTATTATGCCTAATAAGAAACTCTTACGTCTATCAAGTAAAGACATAAAATGATAATTTGTTCATAAATTATTGTAATAATTATAAAAATTTGAATTATTGAATGAAGTTTATAATTCAAATTTCCCGCCAAATATACTTTCAGTTTCCAGATCAGTGTAAAACAAATTTATCTATGAATTTTATGTATTAATTGTGTTGAATTTCATGAATTTTATATCAATTTTATATGGAAATATCTAGAAATTATAAAAATTCAAATTTACTTAAATTACATTTGTAAAAATGTTTGAGAAACATCTGTAATTTTCAAGAACTGTCAGCATGTTTTTCAAGTTTTAAATAAAGGTTTTCACAGGATAATATGTTGTATTTTAGGCTGATTATAGGGTAACTGTGGATATTTTATAAGAATTTGTTTCAATTAAATGTTCATTAATTAATATTAAAATTTGTTTGAAATGATGTGTCATCAAGAAGTGAGTTCATCCGAAGAAGAATTTTGGTTTGGAAATTGAACACATACCTAAAAGGGAAAGTTGGAAGTTTTAATATTTTAAATATACTATTAGAGATAACTGTCTGTTATCATTAATGCATGTCTAAAGGCGTTCTACGAAGTTTGCAAACACTCTTTCCAACATTACTCTGTCAATTTAGGCGACTTCTACGCGAATAGCCTGTTAAAATTCGAAAGAACTGCACGAAAGACCGCTGCATAGCCCAATTTGGTGCGTTGTGAACAAAATTGTCGTAATCGTTATGTGTTTTTTTCCACAATGATAATGGGGCTGCTGTTACAGTGAACTTGGAACGCTATATCGAAATGATAAACAACTTCTTTTTGCCTGAATAACGTAGAAATCGTATTTCTATTCGACGTGTGTGGTTTCAGCAGGAAGCAGCGACAGCCCAATAGTGTTTGCAAACTTCATAGAACGTCTTCAGAAATGCATAAATAATAACGGACACCACATACACGATGTTGTTTTCGGCACTTGATTTTGATAAAAGCTATGTCATTACGAACTCAAATCAGTCAAAAAATTTTTTCTTAAGCAAAAAATATCAATTTTGTGTCATTTTAAAAAACGTCCGTCCTTTCTGTCCAACTCTGTTCGATATAGAATTAATATAAAAGTCTTAAATACCAAATTTGAAAAAAATTGTATTATATTTGAATATGGTTTTCCATTAAAAGCTGTTATAGGCTTCAAGTATAGTATAACTTTCGGTTGATCAAATTTACCAAAAATCTAATCAATTCTTTACAAGAATGCAGAAAGCTTAAATATGGAAAATGTTTTTTTTATGTTTGATATAAGATAAAAAAATTCAAATCTCCCGCCAAATTTGATTAACAGAATTATAAATGATATTAAAACGATTATGTAATTGTAAAATATGTATTTCAATTGATTAATAATGATATAATAGAAATAGAATGCAAAATTACATTTTTTGATTACTGTTACTAGATGACTCTGTAGTATAAAGCTTGATTTACAAATAGGATTACTGTAATTTACAACAAATATTTTTATATTTTATAATAAAATCTATGAAATTGTTATACATATACGTAAAATCTGATTGAAAAGTCGTTATATTTTTCGAAAAAATGGAAAAAAGTGTTATAAAGTGTTTCTCCACTCTAAAAACGAAACTAATCAGTTCATAGGCCCTTTTTTGTAATATCTCTATGTACTTATACGAACAATGATCAATGAACTGTTCAAAACTGGGGTTATTAATCCTTTTGAGACGCAATCTACATAAAGTATAAATATCTTATTGGAAATCCTATTTGTTTAGCCCAAACGGGATGTCAACAAATTAGCAGCAAAAATGTCAATCATAGACAAATAATACTCTTTAGACCGGAAACTTATGTGTACTTATACTGAACATTGCACCTGGTGGTTGGAATAGAACTAAAATGTATATTAGGCAACCTGCTTTTGAATTTTATACAAAATATGTAGTTTTGTTTATTGATATAAATTTATTTTGATATTAAAATGCATGTCCACAAATTTAATGTTTAATTACCCTTTTTCATTTATACATAATAAAATTTTAATTTCAAAATAGACTTATGTCCTCTTCATTGAAATTACTGTAACGGTTTAACAAAACACGAATTGAATTACTTATATGAACTTATCAACACATAAAATTAAACAATGATACATTAAAAACTCTCCTAATAGACACACAGATGTTACAATGTATAATCAAAGTGAATTATATAGAACCGTGATAGAATCGAAAACACAATTCAAAATTTATTAAATTTAATTACGCCAAATTCAAATGTTTTCCACGCATCCTTATTTCCCACCTCAGAAAAAATATGTGAACCAATAGTTGCTTAGTAATAAAAAATGCAAGTTCTTAAACTAGACTGGAATTGAGTACTATTGGCAAAGGCCCAGCACTCGCCATATAAGTTTACAAAGGTTGATGTCAATTGGAGATGAAAGTAAGAAACAAAAAGCAGTCAAACTTTCAAATATAAAAAGGAAACAGAGAGGTTTCATATCTGGAATGAAAAGGGGTCCGCAAGATCTCATAATTATTGAAGCTGTTAATGATTCCATTGTTCATAAAACGTCTACAAATGAACATACACATATACTTAATAAATGTAGGAACATTTCGGCGAAAAATACGTTCGTGTACTTGGAAATATCGTTGTTATGTGAAGAAAACGAAAAATGGGGAATGTTGATGAAAGTAGTAGGTAAGATTTTAATGATATTGCATGTAAATATCAGCGAGAATTTGGAAAATGTTATATTTTTAGATGTTTCAACAAACCTATTAGTTTGAAAATAACGAAAAGTGTGGCTGTTACACATTTTGTGAAACAGGTTAAGAATAAAATACAATAAAAGGAATAATATGTATTTTAAAAAAATTAAACGAGAAGAAAAATTTACTGATACAAAATGCAATTTTCATTACAATCAGGAGCATGAGAATTTAGAAATACAATGAAATATGAGTACCTGTTCCCATAAAATAAAAATTCCTTTTATTAGGACAGTCTATATCTATATAAAAATTATACGTATATATTCAATTTCTCCATTCTTGGCACTTTTATTATAGACATATTTTAAACAAATTGGTATAAACCTTACATGAATTTTTCTAAAAAAAAGTCATTATGTAAAGGTATAAAAATATTTAAAAACTAAATTCATAATGAAATTCTCTAACGTATAAGGAAATAATATATTGTTCTCATATAAAATAAAGGAAAGTTGAATTCCGAAATTTGAGAAGCACTGTTCCAAAAACAGAATTTTTCTTTTACTTATATTAATCTTCTGAAATAGAAATTTTTATCTCTTATTAATTCTCAAGATAGTGTGTGGCCCATTCAAAATTAATATCCCGTGTAATCTATAAATATAAAAATTTTCATTTAAAAGTTTAAAATATTCCGATTTCCATTTATTATTGAGCATATGGGGTGCAACATTTCAAAAGGAATAATATCCACTTTAAAAAAAATTGAGAAAAATAACATTTTTTATTACATAAAAACAGATAAAAGAACAGATGTTTGGGATAGGTTTTTTTCAACAGTAACTTTAGGTAATAGAATATTCAAAATGTCAGAAATGTAATTTAACAATATATAGAACTGCTTGCCATCTATAAGTCAGTAGATGAATTTTTGGGATAATATTCCTTTTGAAAATTTTGTTTCTCATATATACTTCATTTTAAGTAAGAAAATAGCAGATGGCGCTTGAGAGCCGACAAACATTGAATTGTAATAAGACATAATTTGTAAATAATTTGTATTAATTTGGAAAAATTGTTTATATATATATATATATATATATATATATATATACTTTTTACCATGTTTCTTTTAATAAGTTTGGGTGGGCAGGTTGAGTGGGTTTGTTACGTGTTCTAATAACAAATCACTGTCTACCTAAAGTCGAGTGACCGTTTAGGTTATGTTTAGGTGGATATGGATATAAAAGTTTATCAGCCAGAGTGTTGTAGGCAGTTTGGGTGGGCAGGTTGCGTGGGCATGTTGCATGGGCAGTTTGGGTGAGTATGTTGCGTAGGCAGTGTGGGTGGGCAGTATGAGTGGGTATATTTCGTGGGCAGTTTGGGTGGGTATTTTGGGTGGGCATGTTACGTGGGCAGTTTGGGTGTGTATGTTGCGTGGACAATTTGGGTGGGCAGTTTGAGTGGGTAAATTGCGTGGGCATGTTGCGTAAGCAGTTTGAGTGAGCATGTTGCGTGGGCAGGTTGAGTGGGTTTGTTACGTGTCCTGATAACTAATCACTGTCTACCTAAAGTCGAATGTGTGTTTAGGTTAAGTTTAGGTGGGTATGGTTATAAAATTTTATCGACCAGAGTGTTGTAGGCAGTTTGGGTGGTCAGGTTGCGTGGGCAGTTTGGGTGGGCAGGTTGCGTGGGTAGTTTGGGTGGGCATGTTGCGTGGGTAGTTTGGGTGGGTATGTTGCGTGGGCAATTTGGATGGGCATGTTGCGTGGGCCGTTTGGATGTGTATGCGTGGGCATGTTGCGTGGGCAGTTTGAGTGAGCAGGTTGAGTGAGCATGTTGCGTGGGCAGGTTGAATGGGTTTGTTACGTGTCCTGATAACTAATCACTGTCTACCGAAAGTCAAGTGTGCGTTTAGGTTAGGTTTAGGTGGGTATGGTTATAAAAGTTTATCGGCCAGAGTGTTGTAGGCAGTTTGGGTGGGCAGGTTGCGTGGGCAGTTTGCGTGGGCAGTTTGGGTGGGCATGTTACGTGGGCAGTTTGGGTGGGTATGTTGCGTGGGCAGTTTGGGTGGGCATATTGCGTGGACGGTTTGGGTGGGCATGTTCCGTCGGCAGTTTGGGTGGGCAGATTGCGTGGGTAGTTTCGGTGGGCAGATTGCGTGAGTAGTTTGGGTGGGCATGTTGCGTGGGCAGTTTGGGTGGGTATGTTGCGTGGGCATGTTGGGTGGGCAGTTTGGGTGGGCAGTTTGAGTGGGCAGTTTTCTGTCTATCTACATCTCTGATTACCTATTTCTCTGTCTACCTAAAGCCACTCTCTACCTATCTCAATGTTCACCTACAAACACTGTCTACCTACTACTTTTCACCTATAATCACTGTCTACCTAAAACCACTGTCTACCTATTACGTTTACTACCTATCTATAAGCGCTTGTTTGTTTTTCCTCTATATAAATCATTTATGTTGTAAATTATGCAGTTTAGAATAAAATATAGATCAAGGCTATGAAGTAATAGAGCGCAAAAATATCGTAAAAATAATCTGTTTTCATTTTCGTAGGTACAACCCGAAGGTTGTCTGCAGGATATGTTGTAATAGTTTTGGAAAGAAATCGGAAATTAAATAATTGTAATAAAAATAAAGGATGACAGAGGTGTGGGTAGGTGTTATTTTGTTATTTATCACGCATTGGTACTTAATATTATTAATGTTATTTTAGTGACTAGTGTACGCCCACAATGCATTCTCTGGACGAATTTAATTTGGTTGTGGTTAGAAGACGAGAAATTTGATTTATTTTGGCAGTTTGCCGATGTTTCATTGGATAATAAATAACTATGAAGCCACTGGCACCGAAAGAAAAATAAAATTAGATTCAAGCTAGTCTCATAACACCACACATTGAATTAGTAATACAGTATAAGATTCATTCACTAAATTACACATATTTAATGAACCAAAATATATATTTTTTTTTTTCTTATTAATATAAGAATAAAGGGTAATAATTTTAATGTGTCTAAAATAAGTAATATCTGATTACCGACATTATTAA
Organism: Ophonus ardosiacus; assembly: GCA_943142095.1. Lineage (NCBI taxonomy): Eukaryota > Metazoa > Arthropoda > Insecta > Coleoptera > Carabidae > Ophonus > Ophonus ardosiacus. The sequence goes on along the minus strand of OW964830.1, from coordinate 6,642,195 downwards.
AAAAAATCTGATGTTTGTACTAAAATTCTTAATTCATCCTGTTCTTACACAAAAAAAAACTGTCGTAGCCAGCACAATACCTTTCGCCAATTTCATATTAAACAATATCAGCCCGATTCACAAAAAAGTTTAAGCTAATCCTCATTTTTGGATTATTGAATTCTATTCTATTGAATTCTATTCTATTCTATTGAATTCTATTCTATTCTATTGAATTCTATTCTATTCTATTGAATTCTGTTCTATTCCGGTATTTAAAATTTAATTTTCATGATATTATCAATAAAGGTAAATGCTAGGAATAGATTAGACTATATTTTAAGATATAAACTCAAAATTACCGTAGAATTCGCTAATCAAAAAATGAGGATTAGCTTAAACTTTTTTGTGAATCGGGCTGTATAAGTATTGTATTTAACTTTTCTGGTACACAAAAAATTCTACATAATTACATATATTATTTATTTTTCATTTTATTCTATGCACAAGTTTCCTTCTACTCTTCTAAATGTTCGAGATTCTTCCAATTCAATGACGCGATTGGCGCTTTTCTGAAGGGTACACGTTGAATTATATGTATAGCAAGCACGTGTTTAGTTGACACTGATACTTTGGCTTATAAATGAATCCCTTTTCTTTTTATACCAATTTTAGATGTCGGAGTCCTTTTCCCCGTTATCACAATAGCATATTATATTACTATTACATTTCGACTTGTCCATCTACGAATTTTAGATTTTCCGCATTCAAGGACAGTGTCAATTTAACTTGCAGCAGTTATATCTATAAATGTACTTCCCAGAAAAAGTCTTCAATAATGTCTGAATTTTTGACACTGACATTTATGTCGAGTATTCCCTGTTTATGTCAATTATGTGCAATCATTTTTATTTTTCAACTGGTTTCCATGGGTTATTGATTCATTTTACAATGGATTATTTTATATATTTATAATTCTCTATCTCTAAATCTATAGAAGAAATAATAAGAATTTCATATTCTTTAATATTTGTTACAACAAATTTAAAAAAAAAAAAAATATTTAAAAGATTTTTTTAAGAAACTACAACTTCCGGTTGTCCAATTGTTCCCAAAATCTTTTCAGCTCTTCCCATTAATGTTAGATTAAGGAATACGTAATTAAATTGGTCTATAGTCTTATAGAATTTGAGAAACCGTGTCTACAACATCTACACATACACGCACATCCACACATTGTAAAAATGTAAAAATTGGATTCTAGTGACCTTAAAACGCGAGAGGTAAAAATTTAAAAAAAATGGTATAGAACCCCATTAACAAAAATAAAATCTCTCCCTTACTTGAGCTCCTGAGCGATGGCGGCAATCTGTTCCACGCGGTCCTGGTGAGCAGCGAGATCAGACTCAAAGGCCTCGTGCTTCTTCTTGAGGGCCTTGAGCTCGTTGAGCTTGCATTGACGGAAGTCCTGGCTCTGCAGCATTTCCTCCTTGCCACGGGTCCATTCCTCGTGCGTATCGGCCTTGTGTTTGAACTTCTGCGCCAAGTGCTCCAGACGCTCAAGACGCATCATCTCAGAGAGGAGCCAGTCCTCGAAGGATTTCTCCGCGGTTTCCAGACCCTTCCATGCGTTGGCAATGTCCTACAGGAAACATATTTTTCAAAAATTGCTAAATTTAAATGTAGAGGTGGAAGGAAAGGAAAAATTTTGTTATTATTCACGCTGCAGAAAATTGATGTAGGTCTTTATGGGTCAATTTTTTTGAGACAACTTTAATAACCACCACAGGAATTCTCGATAGTCTTTTGTTTTTTAGCTTCAGGCTAAAACTCGATATTCGCTAATTTGAAAAATACCTCATATATCGCTTATTATAAAAGATAAAGAAAAAGTGATAAGATGATTATTATACGGTTTTTTATGTAGAATAACATGGCGTAATTAGATTTTTTCCAAACTTACGAGATATAATACACTAACACAATATTTTTTTAATGAGGAAATATGTTGAAAATAGTCTAATCTTTTTCCTTATTTTATAAGCTTTTCAACGATGTATAACAAGTCTACATTCTTTTGTTTTAAACATGAGTAAAACACGAATTATTAATTTTATGGGGTGAAAAAAATTAAATTTATTGAGAACTAATTGAGAAAAAACAATTACAGATCATCATTTGTTTGTTTCTAATGTTATTTTCATTATTTCTATTCATTTCCCTAGTATATGAACTTCAAAAAGAATATTATACGATATTGTTAATTGTGTCAAAGTCAACTACAACGCCGATAAAAAATTAATTAACTAATTCGAAAATAATTAACTGAAAAGAAATTTGAGAATTTAGTTAATAGATATAGAATCAAAATAAATAAATGATGATTTATAACTGATTTTTTCAATTGTTTCTTAATAAATATATATTTTTTTTCTCCCCAAAAATTTATTAATACATGTTTTATTCAAAAACAAAAAATACATTGTTGAAAGCTTATAAAATAAAGAAAAAGATTAGACTATTTGCAATATACAGGGTGTTATGTAAATAAGTGATCAACGCTTAACCAATGGTAGAACTGACCCCAAAGATAGTAAATCTGGCAATAATTTTTGTTTAACATACTTTCTACAAGAACTAGAGGCCTTTAAAATTGACCAATCACGTCATTGTTCAAAACTTTATAAAAAAAAGTAAAAATCAATGTGTTCTCTGGAAAAAATGTGATACCTGTCACAAATGACATAAAATCATTGACGTCTATTTGGAAATAACTCTCTGTACCGTCTTACAACAGCACGACTATTTTGTAATGTCTCGCTATAAACCATATGCATGTCTGCATACTCTTGGTTGGTGATGGTAAATGGCATTTTGAGAATATCAAAAAAACAGAATATAAATTGTGCAAAAAAACATTTAACGTCAGATTGACAATCAATATTTTTTCCAGAGAACACATTGATTTTTACTTTTCTATAAAGTTTTGAACTATGACGTGATTAGTCAGTTTTAAAGGTCTCTAGTTCAAAGTATGTTTAACAAAAATTATTGGCAGATTTACTATCTTTGGGGTCAGTTCTACCATGGGTTAAGCGTTGATCACTTACTTACATAACACCTGTATGTTCACATTTAAAAAATATTATGTTTGTGTTATAACTGGAGAATTATTAAATTTGAAAAAATCTAATTACATCACATTATTCAACGTAAAAAAACAATATAAAAATTATTAAAACGTTATTGCTTTATCTTTTATAATAAACGAGTTATGAGGTATTTTCAAAATAAGCGAAAATCAAGTTTTAGCCTGTAGCTCAAAAATAAAGGACGATTGAAAATTCCTATGGAGCCTATTAAAGTTGTCTCAAAAAACTGGCCCATAAAGACCTACATAAATTTTCTGCAGCGTGCATAATAAGAAAGTTTTTCATATAAGGAACTCGAATTTGTTCCATCCTGTAGAGCCCACATCTTAAGATAAAAAATGGTTTTTGTTTCGAAACAAAAATTACGAATTCTGTAAATAAAAGTGAGTCAGGGATATTGTTACATGTCCAAACAATGAATGTAACGCTTTTAGCGTATTTATTTGAGTAAATAGTTTAGTTTGTGATGTCACCGTAGTAAACCAAAGAATTGCATCACTTCTGTATATATGATTTGTGACTGGTAACGCATGTATCCAATTCATTTTCTAATAATAGATTACGTTAAAACTGTTTATACTTTCATGGGTAAAAGTAAATAAACTTGATTTAATTACACGGATTACATGCGTCTGCGAGATCAAAATAATGCAATTTATCTCATGCTATTCCACAGCGTCAGATCTTTTTTAGGAATCCCATCTAATATCAGTTTTATTATACAGGGTGTAACACAAAAATCGGGCCATAGGAGTTTAACATAGAAAAGCAATTTTTCCTTGTGCAAAAGTGACATTCATTTTAGACAATAATATGTCAATTAAATTGGGGTAGAGAATTAAATTTTCCATTTACTTGCATTTAAAATCATACTCAGCAATGGTCATACAAAATAAGTGGGTTTTTTCAATCATTTTTCATACACGGACAAGGTAACAGAAAAAACAAGCCATAGGCGTTCAACAGAGAAAAATAGTTTTTCTCTGCGCAAAGTGGCCTATTCAGTACAGATAAATTTTGAAGAGAATTAAATTCCGAATAAAATTTTATAAGACTGTTGCATGAATTTTTATATGAATTTTAAGTACTAAATTTTAAAAGATATTGTTAAAGAGCCCTAAATTAGAAAATATCACGAAATATCCATTAGATATTTTACAATTAAATATTGAAATTTGTGTAATTTTTGAAAAAATCATGTGATCTGAAAACAAAAAGTGATCAGAGTACATACAGTTTAACACGTTTAACATGTGACAAACTATCGCCTACTTTAATTTATATAATGTCACTTTGCAAGGCCAATGTTTTGACTTATTTTGATTTTGAATTACTAAAATGTTATGATTTTCCAATTTTCAGGCATTTGTAACACGTGAAATTAGAAATAATAAATTCGTAACAGTTCAAAATTAAAATAAGTCAAAATATCATCAAAATAATTCTCCATTTTTAATAATAATAATGACTCAAACAGAGCGTTTCTGGTAGAGCGATATAGTTTCAATTCCATGGCTAACACTATAAAAAAAAACTTAAATTCGATTTGCTGAGTTACAAAACGTACAAAATAAAATTCGATTATTGAATTGAAGTAGAATTTAATTCTATACATTTATTTGATGCATTATTATCTGCAATTAATTAAATTTTACATGCTTTTGAAAAAAGAAAATCGTTTTCCCATATTGTACGTCTATGGTCCGATTTTTGTATAACCCCCGTAAACCGTATGTTTCATTTATAAATTGTTGTTGAATGCAAGATTTGGATTAACATTTTCTTGTTTACTATACTTTTATGTTAATTTAGTAAGCTACTGTTGGTATGAAAAAATAAGAACATCCTATAAATTTCAATATTTCTTTTATATTTCAATGATTATTTTTTGACATTTCTTAAAACCAATTAAATCTTTCATTACCTGTCACGTGTTAATGTTTTAACCAATCCTTCCATTATTATAATGAGAATAAAGCTCTAGATATTATTCCCGGGAATAATCTCTATAGCTTTTGTTTTGTCAAATAGCTACGAATACATAAATAAAATGACCGAAAAACACCGATTTAGTGATGTTTCTGATCATGAAATAAATCAAAAAATTATAGAAACCACTTCTGAAAACACCGTAATTAATAATCACTCGGTATGAAGGCGATTGTTTATATTTATTTTGCCATGTCAAGGTAATGTTCTAGTTGTCAAAACAGACTTGCCAACTGTATAAATGAATGAAGCTAGTTAATTACGACAATAGATGGCGACACAATAGCAAAACAGTAAATTTGCAGATCAAAAAATAATCTAATTAAATATAATTCGAGAGTTCGGCAAATTAGAAAATAATTCTCCAGTTTCTTTCTCAAACTTGTTGCAGTTTTTACTACTGATAATATTATTGATTTCTGACTCTGACTTACAGAAACCATTTTTCCTTCGGTAGGCATATAGGCCGGCCTGTTGGAGAGACGCAATTTGGTCTGCAGAGTGTTAAAGTTGGTTTCCAACTTAGCTTTCTGCTCCACACGTGGAGGCTTGTGTTTGCGGCGATAAGTACGGTATTCCTCCAGTTTCTTTTGTACACCAGCCAGACAGTTGTCAGTCTGGCGAGAATTCAGCCATGGCATAGTACGGCGAATCCATTCCAGCAGCTACAGAAAGAATAAAAGTTAGGGAATAGTTTGGCAAAAGAATGAAATGGCTTACATCACTGGCCAAACGTTCGTATTCTTCCATAAGACGCTCATTTTCTTGGTTGACTTTAAGCACCTTGCAGATTCTGTTGGCAGCGGTTTCAGCCTAGAAAATATTAGAGACATTTATTTTATGATCTTTCTTTAGAACATTTAAGCATGCTGCTACTCAAAATCATTTAAATTTTCATATATTATTTACCAAAAGATTGTTTTATTCAGACAATTCCCTTTTTATTTAAAACATTAATTAATAACGGGAAAGCGATATAAATATGGTATTCAAAATTAGAAATAATATTACAATATTTTTATTAGACTAATGTCTTATAGCACCAACATGACATTAATTTTAATCACGTTTAATCTACGTTTGTAAATCGAAACTTTGACAGCAATATATTATTATTAATTTGACATTTCATTTCGATGAAATATTGTCAATTAAAACCGTGTTTAACATTTAAGATACGTTGGTGTAATCGCGCAATTTTTTTTTAATACCATTTTTCTCATAATAATAATTATACAATCCTATACATATTTACATCGTTGAAATAAGAAAAAATCTCTAACTGATGAACTAAAATTTATGTCGGATCCGGTGGCCCAGTGGTTAGAGAAACACCTCATATATGAGTGGAATAAGAAACTTTTTACTCGAATTTCATACAAATCTTTTTTACGTCTGCAATAAAAGTGTGAAAAAAGTGCTATAACGTTTCATTATTTCACTCGTTTGCGTTAAAATGTGCACATTTTTCACTTTTATTGTGTTAAAAAAAGACATACTTTCTAAACCCATTTAAATGAAAAAAGCGTACCTTTTTTAAAAGATGTAAAAAAAATTATACAGGTACCATTTAAAAAAATATAATTTTGATCCGCCGTTTGAGAACGATTGATTGAATTTTCGGTTTATTATTATTATTATTATTATTATTATTATTATTATTATTTGTCGGGTTACCCCCGGTTTTATAAAGGGCAGAATAAATACTTCCAGACTAAATTTATTTAAATTAACAAATTCGAATCATTTTTATTCTTTTTATGGCATGTCACATTACTGTCAAAAATTCGACTGTCATTTGACGGAATACATTTTATTTACTTTGAAAGTAAATTTATCTGACGTTTATAAAACCGGCCATAAAATAAATTTTGTAATTATTTAAAATTTTATTGACATTTAATAGGAAATAAAATCATACTTTCTTTGCTGGCGACAGTGAAATAAAACTTTATTGTCTATTAACTGTAAATAAAATCAAACTTTTAATGCCAATCGCAGAACTTTATGGCATGGAAATATCTATATTGAATAAGTAGTAATTTTTATTTAGGGAATTGTCTTCTACAAATTCTACAGCAAAACCGTGAGCTATTCTACTAAAGGCAAAATAAAAATAAATTTCTACAATACGATGGTAAATGAGTAAAATGTTCACCTTTTGAGCACCAGAAAAGCAATGGTAGTATGATGAGACGTACGTCATAACGGCTCTCTCATCGGGCATTGCGGTGTTCTGTAAGTCTGCATGCAGCAATAAAATATTGTTAAACACACAAAACATCTAATTATTTGCTCTTACAATAATTATAATACTGTTATAGAAAATAAAAATAAAAAATATCAGTATGTTATGCTCAAAAACACTAAAACAGCACAAAACAAATGTTATTGAGGATTTTGAAAAAGAAAACTGGTAACGCAGCTGGGAAAACGCAAAACGCGAAAAGCCTCTGTACCTGCTGCGCGCCCTGGAAAGCATGATAATAACATGACACGTATGTCATGATGGCGCGCTCATCGGGTTTCGGGGTATTGATGAGATCTGCAAAGTATCCACGACTCTTATTCTATCCTTTACTACAACTCCTTCGTTTTAATAAATCACAATTTAAGAGAAAATAACATAATTACTTTATGTCAGCCACGTAAAGTAAAAGTAAAGTGTGTTCAAAAAATCCTAACTCACAGCAGGCTATGACAATTTGAAAGTATTTAATTAAATGTCAATTTGACAAGAGATATTGCCAAAAATGTTATCTACAGAAATCCAAGCTTTCTTCCTGAATACTTACTTTAGAAACAGAAATAAATTAGAAATAACTTCTCCTTAAAATTACATTTTATGATCAATTTTGACAACTCGACTTTTGAATTGAATAATGATCAGACGTACGTTCATAGCCTACTCCGAATTAGATTTTTTTTCTGAACACACTGTACATACATACAGGGAATTTATTTTAACATGCAACATATGGCGAATCACTTCCATGGTTACTCACTATTGTCAAAAAATGACAGCAATGTAATTTTTGTCCATTTTAAAATGCAAAATACAAAATTTGTAGTTTTGTATTATCAACACTAATTTCCATAAATTAGCCTACATACGATTAACAAATAATCAAAACATGAATGTTGTACATCTTAACAAACTTTAGCTTACAAAAATTCATAATTTTCATGTAATAAATGGTAAAAAATACCCCCAATCACTCTGAGGCAATATTGTAGTCGGTCGTAATGAGAATTGACACCATTTGTGATGTGTTTTGGAGGTATCTCCTGTTCTGCAATACTATTTATAATGTTGCATTTTAAAATGGACAAATATTACATTGCTGTCATTTTTGACAATAGTGAGTAACCATGGAAGTGATGAACTATAATGTTGCATTTTAAAATAAACTCTCTGTATGTATAAGGCACTAGTTTCATTATTAGTGCTTATTATCAAAACACAAAATGTTAGCTTATAACCTTTGTAAAAAATAATAATTTATAGAGAATTTCAAACCACTAAAATTATACAGCCCGATTCACAAAAAAGTTTTAAGCTATTCCTCATTTTTGGATTAGCGAATTCTACTCTAATTTTGACAGTTTATATCTTAAAATATAGTCTAATTTATTCCTAGTATCTACCTTTATTGATAATATCATGAAAATTAAATTTTAAATACCGGAATAGAATAGAATTCACTAATCCAAAAATGAGGATTAGCTTAAACTTTTTTGTGAATCGGGCTGTTAAAGTTTAAAAAACAAAAAGTCCACTTTCTTATTTAATAATTTTACTTTAATAATGTAAATATGTTTGACATATTTTGCAAGTTTTAGCAAGCTTGAAACTATTTGAAAATACCGTTAATAGTTGTTTGTTACAGAATTTGAACCCATATCTTTTTTCCCTTGAAAAAGTTTGAAATATTTGAACCATGACTATTACACCGGATGTCTTTTTTCCTGAACTTGAAAAAGAATGTTAAAATTTTTATTTGGCAGTAGTTCTTAACCTTTTGGTTTTAATTTTAGAGCAAAAAGCGTAAGTGTAAATGTTTAGATTTAAAAACTGCGTTTATTGAGCCAAAAATTCTTGGCTTAATATAGTTTTAATAGGTTACATAAATGAAAAACCTTACGAATGTATTTTTCAAGTTTAGGAAAAAAGAAGAAATCTAATACACATAGATCATAGATCACATAACTTGTATATGGGGAAGCTAATATAAAAGTTGTGGGGTATTCCACACAAAAATTTCAATTATTGTATTGCTCAATAAATAGTAGTTAAAAAAATGAAAACATTTTTTAAATAATTACTTTACGAGATATTTCACATTTGCTAAAAGGGGAAATTGACGTCATACAATTGTTATCTTTCTCTCGTAACGTACTCAGAGCAGTGTGTGTGAGAAAGACAAGTATAGGGGGAATGTGACGTTAAACTGATTTCTCGAAAATAAAATACTGTTAAACTAGGAACAATTACGATTTTTTAATAGTATGAATTGCTTCAAAACCGAATGAAGTTTTATTTAAAATAATAAAAAAATTTGATTGGAATACCCCATTGTCTAAAAATACCATTTTTCTACAAGTGTCAAAAAAAGACATTTATACATCGTTGAATACGCGAAGTTTGTGTTATTTTACGTGTGAAAAAATAACTATTATTCTTTCCGTGTGAAAAAATATATAAGTATTCACATATTGATGTGTCGATTTCATTGGTAATAAGTTCGAAATTGCAGTATTTACAGTATTTTTACCTCAAGAGGAGTGAGATCAGTGATCTCGTCACAATCTATCGTTTAAAGGAAAAAAAAAAACAACATACACACATCAGGCGTGTTCATATTGGTAGCAAATTAATATTATTTTGAATATTTTCCTACAATTTACTTAAATAAATCTAAAATTACTGAATTCTTTTTTTGACAGTTGTAGAAAAAATATTGTTTGTATTTCGTGTATTTTTTGCCTCAACCTAACGGTCTCGGCTAAAAGTGACATCCTCACGCGCAAGAAAAAAACACTCATTTCGCGCACTTAATACAAAAATAACTATTTTTTAAACAAATTCATGATAATATAATAACTATTTTACCGTATAAGTTCAATAGCATTTTCTTGATATCCAAAAATATTTATTTATCGTGTATTAGTCACGGTAACAGCGTAAATAAATATAAAAACTAATTTATAGTCTTATACTTAATTATGAATCATGCCTAAAGGAATTTAGAACAATTTTCTTATATAAACTACATTAAATATCCATTAACTTCTCGTCAAATACCTACTCCATATTATATTCGTTTCTTACCGTCAGGATCCAACATCCTAGGAATATCCAGATACTTTTCAGCGACATCGAAAGCAGTATTGAGATTCTCCAGAGGATTGTCTTTGGAAAGCTTGTTGTAGTCGATGAGGTCTGGGCGATGACGATGAATAAGCGCGCAGAAAGCCAAACCGTCCTTGAAGGACAGGTGGAAGTTCTGCACGTTGACGTTCTTGTAAGGAGCAGTCTTTCTCTGGCACCAGAGCAAGAGACCTTCCTTGGCAGTCATCTCCTCCACGGAGATGTCCTGGATAGCGAAGCGGAGAATGATGGTCCAGATCATACCGAGTGTCATCTTCAGGTTACCATCCACGATTTCTGCACAATAAGAATATCTAAAGACGATATTACATTGGTCACGGAAGGATAATAACAATAAGAAAAATTTAAATTATTTCTATATATACTAATATAGTTGTATGAAGGGATCTAAGAAATTGACTTATACAGGGTTTACAACTTTTTATAGAGAGTTGGGTATTGTTTATTTAACTTGCAGCTAAAATTCTAACCAGAGATTGTAAAACTGGACCTTAAAAGCTAAGAAATAGGCCGTGTTAAAATAATTCATACTGAATTTTTATATAAATTTTATAACTGAAAATATTAAAAAGTACGACAGTAAATACAAAATTTTCGTATATTTAGCGGAAAAAAAAATTTACATATTACAAAAAACAAAAAATTATAATAAAATAGAGATTTAGTACAGAGTACATAGCACAGGGCAGTGAGATTTGGAAAAAATATTTATTATAACTGTACATTAAAACACATTGACTTGTATCACAAGCCTTGTTTTAACTAGTGCTGTGAGGATCCGGCAAAACTTGGATCCGAGTACCTGGATCTCAAAATATCCGGTTCCTCGGATATCCGATGTTCGAATATTGAAGCAGATATCCGTAAATTTAATTCGGATTTGGATCCGGATACAGATTTGAGTCCGGATCCAGATTTGAGTCCGGATCCAGATTTGAGTCCGGATCCCTTTTAGATTCGGATCTGGACTTGGATCTGGATCCGGATTCGATGTTTTATTTACGGATCCGGATCCGAATTTTAATTCTGGATCCAATTCTATTAACTATATCAAACAAAAATTTATTGTGGATTATTTCATAATCAGATTTATTTGGTTTTGAAACTCCATTATAATACTTATACATTCAAATATTATCATGGGTTCAAAACTGAGAATATTCGAATCCGAGAACCGATGTGGATTATGAAATGCCATATCTAAAATCCGATACTCATACTCATATTCGGATCCGAATCCAAAATCCAATACTCAGATTTGGATCCAAAATCCGATTCTCAGATCCGGATCCGGATAGTTCAACAATCAATTATCCGGATATCCGGATATTTTTGGATCCGAAACCGAAACTATCCGGATCCGGATCCCACCGCTAGTTTTAACTAAAACGCTGTTTTAAAAAATGTTAAATTTCATTATTTAATTCTAATAATAAATATCAAAATTATCAGAATATGATTTTAAAGAAGAATATAGTTTGTATTGAAACAAATATTTAAAAAAAAAATCATTCATTAAACGTTCGATTGAAATTAAATATTTAAATTTGAATTTAACATTTCTTTGACATAGTATTCGTTAAAACAAGGCTTGTGCTACCAGCCATTATTATTAATAACTGCATGTATTTAAAATTTAGGTTTGAATATACTGTAATCCCTATAACATTTTAATCTGTTTGCAATGTTGGAAGTAGTACATTTAAAACTCATTATTATTGAAATACTATAATCCAGATTTAAAAGTTCTTAATTAAGAAATATCTTGAATTTATTAATGATCTTATAAAAGTAGTTTTAATCAAACAATTAAAGCAAAAGATTACAAAACTTTACGAATGATTTTTGATAAATATTTTTCAATGTTAAACATTTACACCTTGCAAATTTTATCTCAAGCACCTTCATGCCAATATCTTACAAGTAAATACTTGTCAGATATGAGAAGAATTTAAACAAGAAAGATATGTACGTAGTCAAAATAATCTTAAGTTATGCGATAAAAGGTCAGTGAAGGTATGCAATTATGAATTTAAAAATTTATTCACAAAGAAAGTCTGGTACAAACTTACAGTACACATATCCAAATAACAACTATCAACATTGATAAAAGCAAATATATTTAAACCCTGTTATTCCGCATATTAACAATTGTTCCCACAATAATTACATGAAGAAGGAGACAAGAAATTGCTTATTTCTTGTCAAACTTTTCTTGTACCTACTTTATAACAGTACAGATTGTCACATTGCAATCTCAGAACATAATTTACAGCTATTAGTGTTTAAAAGTTATAATACATGTTGGCAATTAATCTTCTTGTATTCGAATCATTTTAAAATTTCTGGAGTCTCGTGGACTTGTGCCTAATTGCGTATTTGATGACCCGGGTTCGATCCCAATTGACGCCCAAAATTACTTCAAATTTTAAATGGCATCAAAATGGCATCTGTTCTGCACTCTCCACGCCAGCAATAAGTGACGCCTAGTAAACGCCCGCACTATAATATGCCGTGATGATATATAAATAAATAAAATATATCACCACGGCATATAACCCATTTCTGAGTGTGCCACAATCTGCTTTATCGCAGATATCGGTAATGATGATGACATATTTGTACCGTGAGGGCGCTTACTAGGCGTCACCTCACGGGCACTCATTGCTGGCGTGGAGAGTGCACCACAGGGGCCACTTTTGTGCCATTTAAAATTCGAAATATATGATGATATATTTTTATTAAAAGTTTTAGATACACATACCTAGTTGCAGTCATTTTTCTTTTAATTTTCTTTTAACAAATAATATAAATGAAATACTACTAGATCATAATCTACGTATTTTTTAATTATACAAGATATCCCAAATTAAGTGATATACCATTGAGATCTCGCAAACTATAAGAGCTACGAAATCGGTTAAATGGGAAATGTTGTGCAGTTTTGAGTGCTCATACAGATTTCGGTGTGAAAAATTTTAAATTCTGAAGAGTTTAAAAGTTATTTCCAAAAACTGAAAATCGCGATTTTTAAATAATTGAAATAACTCCGTAATTATAAAAGATATAAAAAATGTTTCATATAAAAGTTACATGAATTAATAAGGTAAACTTAAAAGTCGAGTTAAGTGGAATTAGAATAAAATTCAAGATGGCGGTTTTAAATTTATAGTACTTTTTACTTAAGTCTTTTAGAGTTGACTTTATTCTAGTCTTTTTCCCTTTTCTAAGGTCTGGCGCCCAGAAATTTATTTCGAGCAACTTTTTTATATTAAATGGGCGCCATATTGGACTTATACTAAATTTGGAAAAGGGTCAAACTACTACAATTGCATCCTATTGAATGTTATCAGATCATTTGAAAACTGAGCTACAATAAATCCAAAATTGGTTTACAAAAATATCGTTTTCCATTTTGATAAAGAATCAGCTCACTTCTTTGAAGTTGTAGCCGCAAAATTGATGGTGTTAAGAATCCAACTTACTCTGCACCCCCCTATTATCCAGATTTGGCTCTTCCCCAGATTATTACTTGTTTCCCTAATATGAAATAGTTGGCGGGAAGGAATGTCTATTTTGCAGAGTAAAACTAATCCTATTATTCGAAATCAACAAAATAATACAACGTTGGACGAAATATATATGCCAGAAGACTACGTGCAGAAATAAAAAAAAATCTGTTGTGGCCAGCACAAGACCTCTCGCCATTTCGATATTAGGCTATATAAAAATTCTATTGCACTTCGCTTTCGAACCGTCGTTTTATAACAAAATATTACAGAACTTTACCCAAATATTGTTTTTTATTGTATTTAACATGTCTTCTGCACACATATAATTCTAATTATATCTATTTTTCATTATATGAGGAAGTTTCTAAATGTCAGAGATTGTTCCAATTCATTAACCAGATTGGCGTTATTTCTGATGGATATATGCATTTTACCACAATTTTACCTATAATTTCAAATATTTAATTAATAAAACAATGAGAAAAATTAAATATACTTCCCAGAAAAATCTATCAGAATGTCACTAAAACTGTTGATATTTGACAATGACATGTGTCATTTACAAACTATGTTATAAACATTGGAATTTGTCAACTGGTTTCCTTAGTGCCTTAGCCTCTGCGATTATTTTACTTTATAAATTATACTGTCTTTATCTCTAAATCTATACAAGATATAATAAAAATTTTAAGTGTATTAGATGGAGAATTTTATGTTCTTCAATATTTAATAAAAAGAACTCCCAAAAAATTATATTTAGAAGAATTTTTCTAAGAAACTACTACTTCCGGTTGTTCAATTGTTACCAAAACCTTTTCAGCTCTTCCCAGGAATGTCAGATCGAGGAAACTGCAGTTAAATATTTTTTAAGCCTTATAGTTTTTGAGGAATCGTGTCTACAACATCCAGACATACATACACACACACACACACACACACACACACACATACATACACACATCCACACACACAGACATCATTTTAAAAATGTAATAATCGGATTCTAGGGACCTTAAATCGTGCTTATTCAATAAAATCTGGATATGCGAATTTTAGCATGAATCCAATACCTCTCTTAGCGAGAGGTAAAAAGTTTTTTTCCGAAAAATTAAGAATGTTTGCACGAACTTTTCAAACGTCCTTCGTATAGTGTATATGCGGACAAGAAATAATTTAAGAGAATCATTTTTTTGTTAGTCATGGGCATCAATTTATCATTTCTCACCTTCAGCGCCGATAGAAACGAGCTTGACGCCCTTGCTGGCGATGAAGTCCAGAGCTTTGTTGACATTAGCGATCTTGTGGAAACGCATCTTGCCACGGTCGGGCTTGGGCAGCGTCTCACCAGAGATAACCTCAAGCAGCAGCATAAGTTTGAGGCCATTTCTGAAATCTTCTTCGATGTTTTCAATTGCGGTTCCAGCTTTTCGTAAGTGACTGTTGCACCATGCAGTGAATGTCTGCAAGAGAAAATCATACATTAATTTATTTGTCAATATATTAATATTTAATTATTCATACCCAAATAAACGTTAAGAACAGTTGTGAGATGTAAGTTTTCCAAATAAATATGCATGTAAATACATGAAATGTATTAAAATTCAAGTCAAATAAATATTTTCTATCTTTTACCTAATAAGACAAACTATAAACTTTCTAAAATAATAAAATTTTAGATACTTGTTAAATATTTTCATAACTTTCTTATTTTTAGACTATTCCCAATATATACAAAACTGTTGAATAAAAAAAATTGTATCCGATACATAAAAATATTTAAATTTTATTCAGAGGCAGCAATATGTACGGATTAAAAGAAAATCTTCGACCGACATTCTCAAGAAAGAAATTTCCTTTATTTCAATATTTACGGTCGAAAAATTATATCCAAAAGTTAAAAGATAGTATTTTATACGCTATTAATGTCATAAAAATGATGGTACATGTAATTTCTCGTCCAGAATGTAACATTAGAAAAGTCATAAAAGTTTATTTAAAAATAAAAAAGAATTGGAGGAAGCCAAATGTTTTTAAACTGCTGAAAATAACTTCCTCAGCCAGACCACGACCAATCGTATATTTTAAGACGACTTAAATATAAAACCTACAAAAATTTATCTATCCTCTGATTTCAAAACATGTACCATCCGTACAAGAATTTATTACAAATTTAATCTTTGCTTTCTTTACATTTCTCATTCATACACCGCTAAAATAACTGTTCCCCACAACAGTTATGAAGATGCATATAATAAGACGATGGTCCACAAATTAATTCTTACTAATTATAATTTACGAGATTTTCTCACAAACATAAATTAACAAAAAAATAACCAGTTATACAAATAATCCAATATTTATTGAACACAACAAAAAAACTGTTTATAGTATGAGTAACAAATCTTTCAAACATGTAGGAGTTGCTCTTAGGAAGAAAATACTTATGTTAGCATCGGAATTGTGCCAAATAAAATTAAAATTGGTGGCGAGCCAGGCATAAACTTTAAAGTGGGCCGTCCAAAATTAACCCAACATTGCAGTAACATTAACAAAAAAAAGTTGCATCATAAATACTACTAAACTTTCTCGCTTTTCGTGAAATGAAAAACTGAATCAAGGTTATGGAAAAATTAATGAGGCCGGTTTACCGCCCACGCTCACAACAATTATAACTGAATCTCCCCTCAGGAACATCTTGGGGATGAAACGATCCTTATTGACGGGTTTGCTACTCTGTTTTCCTTTTCCAGTACGTGGTAGTTCCACCCACATTTCTTTCACGTTCACAAGAATCATATTACAGTGACGATCAAATGCTTTCACTCTTCCTAGTAATTTCCTGTCGTTTCTGCAGTTTACTAACACTTGCAGGTTATTTTTAACAGCGTTTGTTAAAATTGATAACGGGCCGGTTCTAAATTCTTCCTCTTCTTTTGCTGATAGCTCCATAGACGTCATTTCTGATTTAGGTTTAGTTATTAAAGCCATTTTTATTGTAAACAATCAACTTTATACTGTATTATAACACTCTGCAAGAACTAAAGAGGATATGAACGTTTTGAAACGTAACGTATCCCAAGGACACAACTGCAAACGAATTTTTGTTGGTAACAATCGCGGGGCGCAACTTCACTCGAATCATTCCCTAAATTTGGCGCCACGTTCAAAATATATTAGCTGTGTCATGACACAAATTCCAATACAATTTGATTCCAATAAAGATATCTCTAACTGTCTTCGATGTTACATCAAGTTTCTTAACATGTTTTCCATAAAAATAAATAGAAGTATTAATTAAAATCTTTCCTAACAGTTCTTTTATACTGTTGGAAACATCTAAAGAGGTAATTATAAAAAGTAGGTTGGTATTTTCGCGTATATCGAAGTGAAACCAAGGGCAATTTTTATCAAAAAGATAATAGTTGGTAAGTTGACACCAAAACAGTTCACGTGGGTCGATTTATAGCGTCGACAAGCGTAATTAGTGCACACAACTGCACCTTGTGTCTTAGCTAAGCGAAGGACCTTGGAAGTTGAGATATATATACAATATTTGGCGTGCTGCCTGAGCAAAATAATTCACGAACTTAGTCATGCACTCGTAAGATCAGGGCAATAACACTGCTTATTAAACCGGGGAAAATTATACTTTTCATAAAAAAATTCTCCTGTTAGATAATTAAGTGAAGCTAGTTTTTAACAAAAGAATTTTATATGCTACAAGACTGCACTTAACATTGTTAAACATACTTCGAATGACAATTTAGAAACGTCATTAATCAAATCTATTGTTCTATTATTACAGTACACAAATTAAAATCTATTGCCTATTTTTAGAATGACAAATAATCTCCCTGTCATATGTCAGTTTTGACAAATGTCATCGTTGAAAAATGGTAATTCTTATTGTATTCTTT
The DNA here is from genome assembly GCA_943142095.1 of Ophonus ardosiacus. NCBI lineage: Eukaryota > Metazoa > Arthropoda > Insecta > Coleoptera > Carabidae > Ophonus > Ophonus ardosiacus. Next base: position 6,624,254 of record OW964830.1, on the reverse strand, counting down.
TCTACCTTGTAATAATGTTCGTCGGACTTCCTTCTCTTCGTAAAATCATGGCACATTCTTGAATGATTTTATAATATATTCTTAATCTACATCAAAATAAACAAGTTCTTACTCTACATGTCAAAATTTTTAAAAAATTTGCAACATGTTTTTGTTTCTCATGTTTTGTTTTGTTGACGAAAAAGGAAAAGTAGTTGTGCTTAGCTAAGCGAGTGATGACTTGAATTTAGAATAGATTTGTAGATAAAACACAACTTAACAGCTAATAAAATTATCATACATTACACATGACTCTTATTTTCATTACTACTCTTTGTATTTCATCCGAATTACATAATTTTCATTTTCATTTCAACACACTTGTGTTAGAAAAATTATACAATATAATAGCATCTTAAGAATGATTAAAGGTTATAAAAACAAAAACGAAGTAGTTATTTATGTATCAAGGCACTGAAGTTTTATTTTTTATCACGAATGTGGATTTTATTTGCCCAGGCCCCATGGCCGCCAGGGCAGAGGAAAATAAACCATATGAGTGAAGTGCATAACTTCGAACATTGAAGTTATCGTAAAGTACATTCAAAATTATGTGTTTTATCTAAAACTTATTTATCGGAATTATTTAGTTCGTTCTTCTTTCACATATTTTTATCATTTTACGTACAAATTTACTGTTGTACATTGTACAGCTGTCCAAATTATCTTACGTGTACAACAATTATCATAGGGTTGGTAAGACTGCTCGATTTCTGAGCTGTTACTGACCATTTTTGTGCACTTTAGTGACGAATTCAAATAAAATAATTTATAAAATTTTTAACTATTTATAGTAATAACTTAAATCAATTTCATTCTACACTCTGATCTGTGCTGTCGTGTTCCTAATGAAACAAGTTAAAAATCGTATGGTAGTTAGTTTGTTGTGATATTTTGAGGTGTTTGGATGTAAATTTCTGTGTTTTGTGTATTAAATAATAATGTACAAACTAACATTTAAAGTGAAATACAAAAATTTGTGTAAATGTGTTTTCTCAAACGAAGGCATCCGGTATGAAGATTTCCCATTACCTGGTAAGTACTATATCATCATTTAATTTATGTAAACTGCGTTCTATAAATGAGATCTTTGAACATAATGGCCCGAATTCAGCACCTTCACTAGTGTAGTGATCGTCTCTAGTAACGGACACAATTTGCATCTTTCTCGTATTAATATATCAATGCATAATTATGTCTCTCTTTATTTTCTTATTTCTAGAGAAGCTTCTTTAGTTAAAGAAGAGTGCAGAATTCGACCCATTGTTTTTTATTTAATTATAATACATATATTCATACATAGGTAACTATTTAAATGCATAGTTAAAATACATTAGTTCGTGCTATGTTAAAAAATATTCGTATTCAATTTTTAATCACTTCAACGTGTACCTACTTTTATACCAAAATATGTAAGTTGTTAAATTTACACCTTGGTGTGGACCTATATAAACAAATTTTAAAATTTATTTTATTTTAAACATTTTATTTTACATTTATTCCAATCTCAATTTTCAATTTGCTGTATACATATTTGTATACAATGTTTACTAGTCCATATTTCATAGATGTGCGATGAATGATAATTCTTTGCCAAAAGATTCGCAATGTCAGATCTAACATTTGATTAGGTGTTAATCTTCCTTGTTTATATTTTGAAAGTAACAAAAATAATTAGCTATTTTCGCATACGTTAAGCATGATAAATTTACTATTCCCACATACAGTAACAGTATGTTTAGTTACAATCAGTTAAGACAAGTTAGTGTGTATAAATACATATTAGGATTTATGGAGGAAAATTCTACATAGTTCAACCTAATGAAACTGTTCAAAGCTTTGAAAAATTTGTTTTTGTAGAGTACCTACCGAATATAAAGATTTCCATGTTTTTTAATGTACCTAATTCGGTTAATAACAAAAATAAAAAAGTAATATAGTATAAACTAGATTTTACGAAAATATTATTCTCAAATTATTAATATAAATAAAAAAAATTTCTATTGCTCCAAATAATCTTATAATCATAACTTAACAAAGTGTAGTTTTGAACGTAAATCAGCTGTCACGTAAAAAATAAGTACAGTGCGGGACACGAAAGATGAACTATGGAAAATATGTTAGCATAAATCACTGTCTAATATATGCGCTCCGTTTTACTTCACTCGAAATACAATTAATTTACTTCGCGCATACTTAATATAACATGTAACAGTTACCCAAATAAGTTTTAAAGCTACGCAGCCTTTCTTATATTGGCAGTTGATGTGTGCAATTGCTGTTCGTTTCAGATCCTGTCTTGTTTACACTCGGATCCATTAGGATCATAAGCGTACCCAAATGAGCTAGTAGCACAAAGTTACTGTAATAATAGAGAGTTATTGCAGCTTCAACGCAAAAATAACGTGCACTTTAAAGTCACGTGACAGCCCGACTGCGCATGCGTACTAATAAGGTTTACGTTATATGAATAAGGAGACACGTTATGTGCAATGGAATAGCGAGCGTTTAACGTCACACGTTCTGTATCTTTTGAGGTTATGTTTCGGTGAAAAGTGTGGATGAAACCTCGTTTGTGTTGCTTTTAGCGTTAACGTTAGCGTGAATAGACTAATTAAATGCGGTAAACATTGAAATTGAAAGTCCTTTATTTCTAAAATAAAGTGTTTTCTACATAAGGTTAACGTTTACGTTCTTTCATCTTAGAAGTTGCAATAACTCTCTATTAATTATTATTTGACGGTATTTATGGAATATCACGATATCAGTATTTCTTTCCCTTACCCCTCAGGTAAAGTTTCGTGTTCCGCACTATAACTTAACTTAAAAAGCGTGTTTCTGATGTCTTCATGTGTAATCTTAGAAAAAGTGTACTATGTAACTCGTTTTATAAAGTAACGATAATAAAAAATGTTACTTATGTAATATGTAAATTTTGACAGCAATATTCAATTACTCATTTGAAGTTTCGTTTCGATACGATATTGTCAATTTAAGGAACACTTAAAATTTAAGTGCCAGCGATGCAACTGGTTATAAGTCATATTCAACATACGATCCTATTTAATATAGTATATATTATTATACTATATTAAATAGGATCGTATGTTGAATATGACTTATAACCAGTTGCATCGCTGGCACTTAAATTTTAAGTGTTCCTTAAATTGACAATATCGTATCGAAACGAAACTTCAAATGAGTAATTGAATATTGCTGTCAAAATTTCGATTTACATTTTTTTGTTTACGCCTAGCTTAAAATTTAAGGGTTAGCGGTGCATCTGAGCACTAATGTTTTATATATTTGTGAAATTTTCAAAGATGTATCCATATTTTTTATTCATAATACAAATAAAATATTAATTTAACCGTTTGGAAAAAAATGATCATTGAACAAATAAAAAATCAATTAACAATTAATGGAAAATTAAATGAAAGAGACTTACGTCGAATATTAATTTAAAATATGAGGACCATAAAACTTGTATCCCACTAGGTTTGTTTGCCAACGCTTGACAACTTCACTGAAAGAAAATACAATAATATCTTTATTTCTTGCTATATTTCCGTTATATAAAAACCTCGTTTTTCTTGATCTCCTATATGAATAGTGCGGAATGCAGTTGATGCAATATTTGGCGCCAGAAATCATTGTATATCCCAAAGCATTCTACCTTCCCACTTTGCATTTACTGCGCATCACTTGCAATTGATTCTTCAATTTGCTAATTTCCTACAGTGTACAATTATGCAAATTCCCCTAATAACACGGCATCTCATAACAATTTGTTGTGATGCATACGATTACAGCGGTGAAGTTTCTAATTTCAGTCATGGGTTTCAATGTTAAGTTTACAGGAGCAGGTGCAAAGACGAAGAGCTATTTTCAAATCTGGCGCAACGGACAACTATTTTTACCTTTACTGCCTGACAGCTGACAATTTACTAATTAATTTATGATAATTTATGGACGAAAAGGGTTAAAAAGGAATGTACACTACAATTTACAGAGATTAGTTCACTATTTTTGTAGCAATTAGCATACAAACTTCACGCTTTATTTTTTTCTTGTATAAACATCTTAATATTGCATTCTAGAATGTGTATATGCGTGGATGTTTGTAACTGTGAGCACGTGTGTTTCAAATCTTTAATGGGATAGCAATAAATTTTATATTTAAACTCAGTCCATTTATATACCCCGATTTTGATAAACATGAACCACCCGGAAATACCTATAATATAATAACTTTTTGTATCATATTTTGAAATAAAAATCAAAGGTATGTATAATGCATAGTATTCTTCACGTAAGAATGCCATTGTGCAATAATAATTCGTAACTTTTTGTATTTCATATTTGAAAAAAAAAAAAAATCAAAGGTTGTATAATGCATATTCTTCATTTTGCAATAATAATTCGTTTATAGATAGTTCAATTCGCTCTATAATCTGTGGACAACTACTACGAAATGGGGGATTACGGCTCAATCGAATTAAAGAAAAATAGTACAAAAATACGAATGTATATGCTGAATAACGAATATTAATAAAAAAATGAAATGGTATAATTGAGATATTTCGGAAATAAAGGGCTTTTTGTTATAGCGCTTCGACACTAATATGAAAATATTTTGATTGGCGACCGAGAAACCGCCTATACATGCATTACAAATAGCGTGTTAGGAGGTGGGGATTACTACCAATGGAAGTTAAGAAATTCAAATTCGAAAGGAGGGGCTAACATTCCTGTACTACAGTTTCCAAACAGTTTTTATTTTAACATAAATTTCTTGCATTAAACTTAATAATTTAAATACACCGGTAATTATAAAGTATGTAGACTTATACAGTGTTATAATATACATTTATTTTTATGTAAATATAACTTAAAATAGCATATATGTCAAGAACATTTAGGTCCATGATGAAAACAGTTTGATATAAAAACACATAAATATGACGTCACGTCAATCTTTTCAAAATTCGGGAGACTATAACTCGCTTATTAATAGGAATTTTTTTACCGGATTTTCATCAATAGTCTTAGTTTTTCTAATATTTTCAGATGAAATTATAAAAAAAAAATGGTGTAATCCCCCATTATCTTTTTCTTCTTCTTTTTTCTTCCAATGGCGCTACAGTCCAAATTGGGCCTCCATTTCGTCCTGTCCATGGCAACTGCTTTCCATTTTCTTATTCCCATTTCCTTTGCATCTTCTGCTACTCCGTCTTCCCATCTTTTTCTAGGTCTTATTCCGTGCTATTTATTTTGAGATGCTCTTTTGGGATTTCTAGTCTTGCATTCTTATGACGTGACCTGCCTATTGTAGAAAAATGCGTATACTTACGTAACGTTCTCTTTACAATCAAATAATATTACTACCAAGTTTAAACCTTTACCCATTTTTGAATTATCGCCCCAAAAGTCAATATACCCCAAATTTAGATAAAAACTTCAAAATTTTTAAAAATCTAATTTTTATGTATCTAGATACTTCTCAATGCGCTGATTCCAAATTTTGAATAAATATCTCGTTTCGTTCTCGAGATATTTAGATTTAAAGTTTTGCTCAAAACTGCCCATTTTTGGGTTAATACCCAAAAATGGGTCTAGATATGAATTTGAAAACATCACCATTCGATTCTACGGACAAAAATACATAAGTATAGCAATTTTCATAACTTTTGTCTAACCGGTTCATTTTTTATGAATAAAAACTTGAAAACCCCTGAAAATGGCCAAAATCTGAAAAAATCGTAAGGGGTACACCTTAGATTTTTGCGATTTTTGGCCATTTTCAGTTATTTTGCTTTAGAGATTGTATACGGTGTTGAAAAATTCTGAAAATTGGTGTACTTATGTAATTTTGCTCGTAGAATCGAATGGTGTTGTCGCCAAATTCATATCAGATTTAGATTTTTGGGGCAATAATTCAAAAATGGGTAGAGATATAAACTTGGTAGTAATATTATTTGATTTTAAAGAGATACGTAAGTGTACGCATTTTTAAAGTATTTATGTATGAGTATACGTAATATATATTCATGTGATAATTTTATTGGATTTATAGAATATTTTCCAATGAACTTTCTTTTGGTATGGCATTTGTACAAAATACATCAAATTAACGGAAGGTCTTGAGCTGGCCACAACAGATTTTTTTTTAATTCCGGCAATATTCACGATACGCTCTCATATGAGTCAAAATATTCTGACACACTAAGGACCGGTTTTTCAATATCTGGTTAAAATTTTAACTAAGTGTTAAATAAACAAAATTGAAACGAAATGAACTGTCAAATGACAGATTTATCATTCCTGTCAACAAAAAGATGCAATATTGTTTACTTAACTAGAAGTTAAAATTTAAACTAGAGATTGAAAAACAGGCCCTTAGAGTCGGTTTTTCAATATCTGGTTAAAATATTAACTAAGAGTTAAATAAACAAAATTGAAACGAAATGAACTGTCAAATGACAGATTTATTGTTGTCAACAAAACGATGCAATATTGTTTACTTAACTAGAAGTTAAAATTTTAACCAGAGATTGAAAAATCAGCCCTAAGGAATTTTAGCCCTGTAAAACTGATTTGGTAATTGGCAAATATGTTTATGTGAAAATCAACACTAAATTTATAAAATTTTGCAAATTGTAAATAATAAATAAAATGTGGTAAAAATTGTATATTGGTTCTGTCTTGTTTCTAATGAAACAAGTTAAAAATCGTAACGTAGTTAGTCTTTAGTCTGTTGTGATATTTGCAAGTGAAATGACATACATTTCTGTGTAGAAAATGACAATGTTTAAACTTATATTTAAAGTGTAATACAAACATTTGTGCAAATATTTCCTTGAACGAGGGCATCAGGTTTGAATATTTTCCATTACCCGGTAAGTACAATTACCATAAATTAATCTATGTAAAATGCATTCTATAAATGAGATCTATAAACATATTGTTCTAAGTTATTTATTTATTTATTTATTTATAATACATAATACGTATCTTGTAATATTATATACATAAGCAAAATACATTGGTTAATGCCAAGTTATGAAAATATTCGTAGATATTCAATTTTGAACCATTTCAATGTACCGATACCTATTTTATACTAAATTTGCACCTAAGCGATTAAATCTACACATCGTGTGTACCTATATAAGTGAATTTTATACAAAATTTCTTGGAGTGTACATGCACTCTTTTAACTTACGCTACTTGATACGTTTGCATTTCAAGGAAATATATTATTTTATGACATTTAAACTATTTCTACAATACTGAGCTTGGCATATAGAACTTCTTCATGTAAATATGTTATGTAATATATTTTTGGCATTTACATCTTACAACTCTTTCAACTTAAAAGCTTCAATTACAGATTTACTATGAATGTAAAAATAAATATAGTAAGAAATATAATCTTGTGATATTTGTTCATATTCTCAGTATTGTAAAATTGGCAGAATATTATATAGAACTAGGTTAATTAAAAATAAAACATTTCAGAAAGCAGCTGCAGAAATGTTTAAATATAAACGTTCCTAGTGTCTAAATATAACAAACTTCTGAATGCATATTAACTCAAATATTTCAGAAATGTTTCTTATCGTACGTCCTTCAAAACTGTATCAGGTATATTTTACAATATTTGACTTATTACTTCCTTAATAATTTGAATTATAAATAAGCTATTCGCGAGTGAAGAAGAGGAGGAGCTTAGCGCGTGACGTAACAATATGGCCGGTTTAAGGTAGATGCTTCGTTTCCCGCAACTGTATTCTTATACACTGCGGCGTTTGAAATACAAAGTAATATTAATATTGTAGTTAATATTAAATAAAAATAATGTTTCTAGTATGAACAACATTTTGAATTTTGCGAAATAATCCGTTTCATATAAAAATTATGTTCAGCGTTCTCTCGAATTTTGAATTTACATGATTCGAGGCTTTGTTTTCTTGAATCTACATAGTACTGCATTATTACAGTCTTTGGTAGATTAATGGAGAGATAAGTATTATTATTTTATTGTCATCTTTGTACAGGCAAGTCTACAAGTTTAGATTTCATTACGAAGTATTTTAATAAAGACACTAAGTAATTATTATCTTGTAGTTATACCCGGCAAAATATAATCTTGCTTTACAAAATGCAAGGAGCAAGCATTATTTTTATTCGGTTCCTTTCCCATTTTTAAAAGATGAATGCATAACTTTCGTCTACCAACTATTTCAAATTGGCAAATTTCTCTAATAAATTTTTCTATAGAATTTAGGTTCTTGTTTTCGGGAAATAATGGAAATTAATTATTTCTGGATTTCTGCGTGCTAATGACGTACATAGGTTAAACGCAATTAAAACGTGTTGAAGTTTTAGATTTTGTTATTATACTTTATTTCACGTAAGAATAGCGTTGGTTTAGTTAGGGATATATAAATTCTACCCTTTGATTGGTCAGAATATAAACCTATTTCACAGAAACGAAACAAATATCGCCTGTCAGTTGTCAAATAAAATCTACAGAATTAAGTGATGTTTAACCATATTTTGTTGCAATTTTAGATTTTGACATTTTTACAGATAAATATATTTATTAATGACAAAGCTTGGTTTCACAAATTTAAATTATTTATTCAATGCATGTAAAAACGGTCGGCTCTTAAGAGTAATCTACTATTTTCTTACGTAAAATGAAGTATAGCCTACAAATTTCAATCCACTCGTGATTTATTTGTTAAATACGTGACAGAAACTATGCATTCGCCGCTACCTCGGCTACGACTTACTACCATGTACTAGTTCATATTTTCGCCGCTAGACGTCATATTGTTCTATTTCACTAGCTAATAGGGACGTGCTTTTTCATTAAAAACTCACTATCGATTTTTTTGCCCAAAGACAATACCTACCTTCCTTATCTAAGGTCGAGGGATGGTAAAAAAAATAGAATTATTAGTGAACATTTATCAATAAAATTTGATTGTCATATCTGCATGTGGTCAGCTTACATGTTTCGGTACATTTCGTGTAATCTGTCGATAAACAAAAGCCGAAACCACATTTCATTGTAGCATTTCACATTCCTGTTTACAAACAAAGCACGTAATGTCGTTTCTAGGAGAAGTAAAAGTAAAAACTCGAATAACAAACCCAATTCATTCCACCCAGCAGTCCATGGATGTGGATATAAACAGAAGACATGAATCACTTACACAGTAGTTCATTTATAGCGCGGTTCTTTGCCCGTAAAAGGCAGCACACATCCGCAGCAGAGTGCACATTTTATATTTGTTTATTACGGAGATAAAGCCAGCTACGATTCAAATGCGGACATATGGGGAGAAAATGAATTCCAGATTAGATTATATTAGAAAATATGGAGCAAATTTCAAAGAAGTGATTGTTATTATGGTTTCCAGAAATTATATTCTTATTGTATTGTATATATTATACTATTGTTCTCATGAATTAAGATTAATATGTCGTTCTAAGAATTTTATCTGCAATCGACTAAAAGAAGAACATATTGAGAAAGTAACATTTTACGGAACTAGATCCGAAAATTTTATTTTCTGTACTACACTCGAAATTCTATTTTACCTCTCGCTACCATTGGTAAGGGAGGTATAGGGATCGTGCTAAAAATCGCATATTATGATTTTAGTAAATTACCACGTTTTAAGGTCCCCAGAATCCGATTTTATCATTTTTACAATGATGTCTGTAGGTGTGTGTCTGTGTGTATGTGGATCGTGTGGACACGATTACTCAAATACTATCAATCAGAAAGTTTTGAAATGTTGTATACTCATTCTATACTAATGTGGGAAGAGCTCATTAGTTTCTAGTGTATATCGGATAACCGGAAGTATAATTTATACAAGCTTTTAACAATTTTTCTTGTAAAAAAATCATTGAATATATTTTTTTAGCAACTTTTACCAATACAAATTAAATATAATGGCACAATCTTCAACGATAAGCATTTAGTAAATAACTTGAAATAACTTTAAATATTGAATTATAAAATAATTTATTTTTGTACATCACTTTGCCTCTGCGTCAAACAAAAACAATACTTTAATAACAATGTCTGTATGTGTGTGTGCATGGATTTTGTCTACGCTGTAACTCAAGTACCATCATTCAGAAAATTCTAAAACCTTGTATTTCTTCTATTATGTATTCTAATATAGAAAGGAATCATTAGATTTTGGTGTAAATCGAATAATCGGAAAGGGCACTTTACTTGAAGCTCATAATGGTATTTACTTCGAAAAATTGCCATTAAGTGTCATTTTTTCACATTTTGTCATTATAAAAATTAAAGATTATTGAATTTTTTACATGTGTATACATTAATACTTTTTGTACCTATTTTACAGATAAATTTAAAAAATAATCTTTTTTATATAATATCAGAGCCTATGATTTAAAGATTCCTTTGTTACAAAGTTCATATTTCAAATCCTATCAAAAAACTAATAATTTTAAATTAATAATAGTGACATTTTAAAAAGAAAATAGTAAATAAAGCAATAATTATATGCAAAGGAACTTATAGTATGCAGCATTAGCAAATATGAAGGTACATATGTATTTACATTAATAAAAATTAAATAGCAGGAGGTATTGTGTAGGCCAGATCAGATTTTTAAACTAAAAGAAATAAATTCAAAGTTTCCCTAGTACTTATACGATTTACTCTTCTGAGTGCCTAGAACTCAACCAAAATGCAAATACCTAAATTTTCCATTTAGGCAAACTCTTTTAACAATTTATTCATGTAACTTTTTGTCTGTAATATTTCTGAAATAAATATCAAATTTAGAGAAAATATTAATGATGAGAATTTTTTGACTTTTTGTAGCTCAAACTTTAAAATATTTGCGACTAAAATACTTTTTGCATGGAACAATTTTACCAAACTGTTTGGCATCCTAGAAAGTATATGTCGTTGTAACTCATATTTACAATATTTGGTCTATGGTTGTTTTTAAGAGTTCCTCAATTATTTTACTGCATCAGTAAATAACATTTTCCAAACTTGACATATGAAATGTTCTATTTTAAACTCTATTAAAAAAGTATAATTGTTATCGAGTTTTAATGGAAATATATTAATATATGTAAATATTTTAAATATGTACAAATATTCATTTTATTACTTACAATTTCCGTTATATTTTATTGGTTTATATAAACTCTGGTATAAAATAATAAAAATTACAATTATTATACATGCACAAATACACCTGCACGAATGAAATAAACAAATCATAACGCCATTATTTGAACCTGTTTATAAAGATATAAAACAAGATAAAATTCCATTATTATCACCCATATGCCCTTGACATTCGTTAACAATCAAAACTATCAAACTATTCAAATTCAAATGAAAAACAGTTTTCAACAAATATAATATGCTCCGTATGCTTTAAAGATTAATTAGGGCAGATATTATCATCTCTGGTTAAACTGTCTGTTAAATTAACTGTTAGTTAACAAGATAAATGTAGCACCGATATTATATCATAAGGGTAATTTTTTAATATACCCGTTTGGTGTTCTATTAAACTGATTTTTTTAAAGACGAGGAAAAATCCGTTTAGAATGCAATTATTTCAAAAAATAGATGTCAAATAAACTTTCAAACCAAGTATGTAACAGGTCAAAAAATGTGAAATTGACAGTTATAGTCTGGACGATATTACTTGGCGAGCTGAAGTAATAAAGGATTTCTCTGTGGTTACGGTAAAGGTATAAAAACCATACGCGCGCCGGAAAAAAATCAATTTAATAAATGTACAAACAGTACAGAAAATAATATATATATATATATATTACATTTAAAAAAAATAATAATACAACAATGTCAAGTACGAAATGCAAATAAAAAAATTAAAATACATAATATGTATTGATATTATTCGTATAATAATCACATTGCATAATTTATATAAGGGTTTTTCTTGTAATTTGTGATTAAATCTTAGTCTTTAGGTTCAGATTATAATTACGAGCAGATTTTAGCTTATAATATAATGTACATTACAAGTTTACTACTAGCTACAAAATATAAATATTTGTCAATACGTTTACTTTACTAACATGTTATATGTAATATCTGAAATAAATATTGAAACAATTGAATAATTTGTAGATTTCTTATTGCTAGTAAGAAAATTTATGCACGCCTATGTGCAAAGACAACTGCTTGAATATAAGTGTCATAAATCGTGCGGTTCGGAATGTTTTTCTATTGTGTTAGGCCATAAAATCACTATTTTACTTTTAACGCAGTGCGGTATCTAAGAAAAAGTATATGTTTAACATACCGCATCGTAGGAATTGTGAATCGACCTGCATTCCTAAGGCTTGCCAAGATAAATCTTCCAGACTATAATAGATAATCATTTCTTGAATTGTAAAGCCAAATTCAAACAACTAAATTTTATAGAAGAAAGTTTGCTTGATTTTTTGACTTGTCCATGTAGAATGATATACCCAACAATGGGTGAGGTGTGATAAAATAAAATTATTACCAAAATAACCTGTTTCTGTTTAATAAAATTTGTGCAGTATACGAAATTTCAACAATATTTTCATCTATTATAGGTATTTAATTGTGGCAATTGACCCAGCCTCATTCTTTCTCTCGCATTTAACATTTAACCTACAACATTTCCGCGGAGCCTTGCGCAACAATGCTTCACTTTCATTTACAATGAAACACCTTCAGAGCCACACCTTAGCTTGGCGGTGCTTTATTTGCATTCTACACTCAACATTCAAGCGGACAAATGCGAAATGCGAGCAGCGGAACACCAACAAAACGCCATTCACTCAATCGAATGTTTACTTTCCATATCAATGTCATGACAAAACGGCAAAAAAGAAAACGAAATCGCACCAACGATGCTTTGATGTTTCCAACGCCTACATCGATATTCAGGAATTTTAATAAGATATTAATAAACAGGGCAAGCCTTTTCAGATGATAACTTTAGTTTCGAGATAATGTCAATATTGAAAGGAGAAAATTTGATGATTGTGAATAACATAAAATGTTTGGATTCCGTTAACCTCATTGTGGTTTCTGAGGCAAATTAAATTAACAAAAAAATTCATTAACATTTGCACATTAAAAATTCATACAATTTACAATTGAATCTCTGTATTTCTGATCATATGTGCAAAAGTAACCAATCAAAACATCATTATACACTCATAATTTTCATAGGAGAATTAACACTTATGTCATAAGTGCGGAAAGACTATATTCCCGCATGAGGACATTTTTAAAAGGTGTTCAATGGGAGCAGACGGGCAAAGCTTATTGTAGATGGTAGCACCATAGCTATGAACTGTTGCCGCCGATAATTTTGAATGACTACTGACAGTTACAATTTTTTATTTTATGTTGACGTAAAAGTGCAATGTGTCCATAAACCATTTTTTTAAATTTTAAATAAAAGTTCGTTTAATTTTGAAGCAATTCATGGTATCAAAAAGACATAATTGTTTTTTGTATAGATGCATTTGATTTTTAAAGAAACCTATAGCTATGTTTCTTGCACCAGTTTTTGTAGCAGGCTGCACGAGAAAGATAACAATAGTGTGACGTCATCTGTGACACTAGAAATAAATTCAAATATCTCACTAAGTAATTATTAAATAAAATGTTTTTTTATCCTAATCGTTATTTATTGAGTAGCACTTTAAGGATAAAGTGTACATTTTATTATTTTTTGTTATGGTTTATGGACCCATTATAAAGTCAAACCACAGAAAACAATGTTAATTATTTTAATTTTTACCAGTTGTATAACTAAAAATTCATTTTTCTCAAAATAATTTGCACAAACAAATATTTGTTTTATATTTGGCCTTAAATTTTATTCTTTTCTTCTTTCATCCTTTGGTAAACTATAAATGCTTATAATTTTATCACTACTTCCTCAAACCCGTTGCTTTTTTATAAACCCCTCCGCCTCCGGTGTCGGGCAGTTACCGAGCAACGTGCTTTCGGTATCGGTAGCTGTCATAAAATTATTTCGTAATTATCAATGTTCTCGGGACATTATAGCTGAAAATTGCCTGTTCGTTACTATGACAATTTTTGAATGTCAAAATGAGATTTTCCGAAACTTTTTTCAAAAAAATTCTAAATATATCTAAGGCAAAGATAACATATAAAAATATTGTTATTGTTACACTTATCAAGTAGCCTAGTAATCAACCGTAGATACTATCTTATATAATTATGTATAAGGCGTCTCAGATAACATATATTGTTTACTGTCCTGAAGTATGTCAAAGCCAACTATGATAATATAAAAATTCAGGAAGGATATTTAAAATAACTTGGATAAATAATGGATAAAAATGAAGAAAACAAAAATAAAATAAAGAAACGATAAGACTGAATTGATATCTTCTATAATATTATTACAAGTTACTGGAAAAAATAAAAATCTGCAAAATTTATATTTTCGCTTTTACGAGTATATTTAGCGATCAATGTGTTTTTTTTTTTTTTAATAATATCTCCTAATGGCACAAATTTTTGTCTAAAATAATCGACTTCGTATCTCCTATACTTTCTAAAAATTTAATACACACAGGTTTTTTAAAAATATTACAAAAAATTAAATGTATACATAGGTATGTTATTTGATATAATGATTGTAGGTACAACAAAAAATAAAGGTTTTCTTAAAACCCCGTGGTTTTTTTTTGACATATTGAGCTTTTGGGTATAATTCTCTAATTTTTTTTTTTTTTTTTTTAATAAAACAGTTACCTATTAATGAAGGAGTTTCTTTTTAATAGGTATATACGTAAATAAAAATACGCGAATAAGTTGAATACGAACATAATGATTTTTGCAAAAAGAATAAAAAGCATAGTCTTATTTCACGAATAGGAATGTTTGACCGAACGAATGAAATAAGACACGTTTTGCTCGTATTGCATACAATTTTTTTTTACGCACTAGTAGAGGCCGAAAATATATTTTTCAACCATTGACTGATTTCCAGCAGTTTTCTTTTACCTATCATATTTCCAGTCAAGATGTCTAAAAATATACGATTTTTTTTACATTTGCAAAAAAAAGTGTGAAAAGTGCCATAACGTTTCATTATTTCACTCGTTTGCGTTAAAAAATACACTTTTTTCATACTTGTACTGTATTAAAAAAGGCATACTTTATAAACCCATTATAATGAAAAAAGTGTATTTTTTTAACATTAAAAAAATAATTATATTTTATCAAACAATTGAAATTCTTATATTTATTTTTGAAAGACGTTTTTTCAAGTATTTTATACAACACTGGCACTTCAATAGTTATAATCGAACTGAAGCACCTCCCGAAAGCTACAGTTTCAAGTGAATTCTAAACTATTTGAATTCAAAGCGACATTTTTGAGTGCATAATTAAATCTACACTTAAAACAAGTAAAGGTTACGTTTCAATTTTATTGTTATTATAGTTACAAAATATTGGAAAATAATAATAATAGTCATCGATATAGTATTAAATTTCTATTTATTTCTTCTGAATATGAAATTAATACAGTAGAAATTCGAATGTCTGAAAAAATTGAGTAAGTAATAGAAAGTTAAATATAGGTAGAAATATCTTCTTGTCTGACTTAGGACAGTTTAAAGTAAATGTGTACATATTTTGTTTTAAGAACAAACTCTTGCGGAATACAAGGAGGTCAACGGTACAAGTGCATTTCGCATTTCTCTTTCGGAAAGGACAACTTTCGTCACTTAAGACAAGCAAATATCTATTACAAGAACGAGCAAGTGCGAACGCGTTATTTTATTAAAACAAATTCTCAGAAGGAAAGACTGCATTTAATTAAAAATATATAAATTGATAAATTAAATTGTTTATCAACAAAATAGCAAGAACATAACAGTTCTGAATTTGTTAAAATATTTTGTACTATCATTGACCTTACGGTCATTCATAACTTTCATAGAAAAAAAATCTGATGTGGCCAACACAAAACCTCCCGCTATTTATTTTTTATTAATTTAAATACCTACCTACGTATTTACTAACGCTGCAAACTGTTCCATTGCATAAAACTATTGCTTTATTTACTATTTTCTTTTTAAAATGTCACCATTATTAATTTGAAGTGATTACTTTTTTGACAGTGACATTTACTGTCAGTTGCATTCATTTGAAATATGAACTGTGTAACAAAGGAATTGGGCTTATCTTAGGCTTCGGGACTAATAAAAAAAAAATTTTAAATTTATCTGTAAAATATATAGAAAAAGTATTAATGTATTCCTCTAGAAAATTCAATAATCTTTAATTTTCATAAGATATAAAATGCGAAAAAATGACATTTAATGGTACCTATTTTTTGAAGAAAAACCATTATGAGCTTCAGGTAAAGTGCCATTTCCGGTTATCCGATTTACACCAAAATCTAATGACTTCTTTTCATATTAGAATAGGGTGTAAATACAAGGTTTCAGAATTTTCTGAATGATAGTATTTGAGTTAGAGCGAAGACAAAATCCCTACACATACACACACATACACACACACACACACACACACACACACACACACATACAGAAATCATCGTGAAAATGTTAAAATTGGATTCTAGGGACCTTAAAACGTGGTCATTTACTAAAATCCCGACAAGTGATTTTTAGCACGATTCCTATACCTCCCTTACCAAGGATAGCGGGAGGTAAAAATGTATAACCTTTCCAACAAATGATAATAATATATAACTACTTATTACTAATTTCTTGATGTTGATGATCATTTCATGTGCCCTGCGACAAATCTATAGATTTTATTGGTTTTTTTTTTGTGTTTCTTTGTAGCTACACGTAGTCGTTGAACGATATAATTAACACTGATTATTCACTTTCTGTTCACTGAAGTCAATGTCTCAACTATTTTTCTCTGAATCTATACCGTTGCATGATGTTACTGTGTATCAACTTTGAGGTTAGTTTTATGGTATTCCGCGAAATCGTGATTTGTCTGCAATGTCTGTACACAAAAACCCCGGGGATGGTTGTCACGCATGAAAAAATTGATTCAGTGTGCCATTAAATATTCACTTAAATACTTCAATTCAATCACAAAATGTCTTAAATTTAAATTACTGATTCATAAATTTTTAATTTTTCCATTTAAATAACCTCGGGAGAACTAACCCCAAAGTCTGTGACAACCAACCCGAAGTAGGGGCAGATTGTCACAGAAATTTGCTCAAGTAAAAAAAGTGTAAGGGGACAAAACTGCAGGAAAACAGAGCTAATGGTACACATTAAAGGATAGGCTAATGATAAAAAGGGTAACTAGTAAACCTTGCCTCTTCAAAAATTTAAAAGCTCTCCTATTGTTTTTCATACGGGCATTCAAATTTGTTATAGAAAGTGGTCACTTGATCAGTGTTGCTCTCTCCATGTCAGCATGTACCTAATAAATTGGGATTAGAACTAAAAAAATATTTTCCGCATGTTTCAATAAATTTATTTGCCTATTCTAAATTTGTTTTCAAAAGTGGGCGAGGCGTCTAGAATATTCTAAATATATAATTTATTTACATCATCCATAGCATCATAGTTTCCTCAATGGCATATTTCATACTTAAGTACATCCCTATTTTTAAGCTTAGCGTAATTATTTTAGCGTAAAAAGTTTATTTATAGGTATAACAGGAAACTAAAAATAATCAATACCCTAAATGACACAGGTATGCTAATAATTGACTGAGTTTCACTTTCTGCGGGAAATGTTACCAATATGT
Source organism: Ophonus ardosiacus (assembly GCA_943142095.1). Lineage (NCBI taxonomy): Eukaryota > Metazoa > Arthropoda > Insecta > Coleoptera > Carabidae > Ophonus > Ophonus ardosiacus. The sequence goes on along the minus strand of OW964830.1, from coordinate 6,606,387 downwards.
GAGCACTTTTTATGCACTTTCTCATATTATCGATTCATTTTAATCAATAAAACTGTTTGATTATACAGCAATTAGTTTTACTTTCATTTTCCAATAACTTAATTTTAAATGATCTTGATTCACTCTTTATATACTGACAAGATATAATTAAAATTGATAGCTATTATTATAATTAAAAGAAAGTACTAATAAGTATAATAAAGCTATTGTAACCATGAGAAGAGAGGTTATTTTTTATGGTAACAAAATTATTATGATATAAATTGTAATTACCAATCATAATTTTCCCACAAATAGCAGTTATATGTCAAAATACGAGATAATTTGCATATTTAAAATGAACTTATGACCTTTTGTTATGTTATACGCTAAAATTAAAGTTTAAATTGTTAAAACTATTTTTAATTTATGGAAAAAGTCATAAATATTAATACAAAGTGCAAAATATTCAATAATAAACCAACACCATAAAGAAATTTTAAATATAGACAAGAAAAATATATTCTTAATGTATGGTAATAAAACATTAATATTCACGAAGAAAAAAATACATATCTCAAAGGTTTGTAGAATACTCCCTAATAAGTTGCTATAAAATCTAAGTAAAAAAATCTGATGTGGCCAACACAAAACCTCACGCTATTTAATTCTTATTAATTTAAATACATACCTACGGATTTACTAACGCTGCAAACTATTCCATTGCATAAAACTATTGCTTTATATACTATTTTCTTTTTAAAATGCCACTATTATTAATTTGAAGTGATTAGTTTTTTGACAGTGACATTTACTGTCAGTTACATTCATTTGAAATATGAACTGCGTAACAAAGGAATTATGTTTTTCTTAGGCTTCGGGACTTGTAAAAAGAAATTATTTTTAAATTTATCTGTAAAATATATAGAAAAAGGATTAATGTATTCCTGTAGAAAATTCAATAATCTTTAATTTTCATAACAACAAAATGCGAAAAAATGGCATTTAATGGTATTTTTTGAAGAAAAACCATTATGAGCTTCAGGTAAAGTCCCATTTCCGGTTATCCGATTTACACCAAAATCTAATGGCTTTTTTTCATATTAGAATAGGGGAGAAATACAAGGTTTCAGAATTTTCTGAATGATAGTATTTGAGTTAAGAGTGAGGACAAAATCCCTACACATACACACACATACATACACACATACATACACACACACACACACATACACACATACAGACATACAGACATCATCGTGAAAATGTTAAAATTGGATTCTACGGACCTTAAAAAGTGGTAATTTACTAAAATCTCGATATGTGATTTTTAACACGATCCCTATACCACCCTTACCAAGGATAGCGGGAGGTAAAAAGTAAATTATATTACGCAACATGTGGAATTTTACTCCTTTGTATCTTTTAAATGAACTTGTGACCTTTTGTTTAAATGTTATGAACTAAAATCAAAGTTTGTTTAAATTGTTAATATCATTTTTATTATATTTTTATAGTTTATATATAAAACCGTTCACAAATAATCTCATTAAGTGCAAAATATATAATAATAAAGAAATATGCATAAACGTACTAAATTAATAATACCGGGAGTACCTTTCTGTGAAAATTGACATTCTGCACCATTATTGATTGCAAATATCACTAAATCTGTAATTTAAACTCCCTATAACACTATTGCCAAGTTGCACCAATATGTAAATAAAATATTAAACTTGGATTAAATTGAGAATATATTCCAACAAATTAAATGTCAAATGAAAATGAATTTTAATATATTGCTGTCAAAATTTCGATTTGCATTTTTATTTCTCGCTAAGAGAGGTTTTGAGGTCCCTAGAATCCGATTATAACATTATTACGATGATGCCCGTGTGTGCATGAGTGTATGGATGTTGGAACAACGGTTTCTCATATATTATGACTTGACTTAAGACATGTAAACAACCGGTTACTTAACAAAAAAATTCTAAATATTATTTTTTAAAAATTTGTTATTACAAATATTAAAGAATATAAAAATCTCTATTCGATACATTTAAAATTTTTATTAGGTATATCTTCTATGGAAAACAAGTGGAAAAATTATAATATTTGTAATTGACAAATAAATGTCAGTGTCAAAATTTCTTTGTTTTTTATCATCGCTAAATTCTAAATGTTGATTGGCGGAAAACATGTCACGTCACACGTGACTAATGAATTATATTCTCAATGACATATTAATCTTGTAGGTGGAATGATATATTGAATAAAAAAAATGAAGAATATTTGAGAATTTTAATATATTTCATATTTAATTTGTGTTCCACATTAAAAATATAGTTCCCACAACCCAAACTAAAATATAATTAAAATTGAAAGACATAATGATATTTATTTACAAGTATATTGTTTATAAATGTGTTACAATTCCATTCTCATGTTACAAATTATATACATAACGATAGAGAGTTGATATACAAGTATGAAAATCTATAATTTATGTAGTAGTTTTAATTTTTTAGCCTTATTATTCAAATGCGAGCAATAAATGACTAACAAATCAGTTTTACTATGATTTATATCCTTGTTAATAGGTGAAAAGAAAATCTTACACTGGTTTACATCTGACAAATAACTTCATTTCGCTTACATAGTGTGAAATCAGTTTCACATTAATATCATTTTGATGACACGGTGCATTATGATCTTATAATTTATTCTGAAGGTCGTTTTTTAGAGATTTCTCGAATGCGATTAAGTGTGAACCCGGCTTAAAACATAAGCGAATCAGGTCACGTGGCATGGCGCGTGCCATGTGGCTTGTGGCACGCGAGATCACGCGCCACTTCGATCGGCATTTTTTTGTCAGACACCACCCGCGAAGGAAAAAATAAAAAGTTGGATGATATAGCGAAATTTAGAAAGAATTCAATAATAAAACTAAGTTTTATTTTAGTTTAGTTGTGTCATCTACTAAAAATACAGCTTACCTATTTTATTATAGTTTATTTTTGATTTAATGAAGTAGGTACCTACACTATAATTGCAGCACTTGGTGAAACTGTTCTAATCAGATATTTAAAAATAACATTTGACATTTAAATAAATAAATAAATATATCATCACGGCATATTACCCATTTCTGGGTGTGCCAGTATCTACAACACATGTAGACATCGGTAATGATGACGATATATTTTACCGTGTGGGCGCTTACCAGGCGTCACCTCACGGGCACTCATAGCTGGCGTGGAGAGTGCACCACAAGGGTCACTTTTGTGCCATTTAAAATTGGAAATATTTGGCGTCAGTCGGGATCGAACCCGGTTCCCCCAGGTTCGCGACCAGACACTCAGCCACGCGGCCACGGGACCCCATTGACATTTCAGTCTCTGAATCAACTTCTAGGTCATTTATCAGGGACTGGCTCATTCACCAAGAACCACAGACGCGTTTCGCTCTTATTTTCGCGTTTATTTTTGAGTAACAAATAACAATGCAGTGCTGAATCTCGATTTTATTATTAACCGTTCGTAAAATAATGAGTATAGTCCGGACGATTTTACTTAGTGAGTTGAAAGTAATTTAGAATTTCTCTGCGGTAAGAGAAAAGTTATAAAACCACAGGCGCGCCAGAAGAAAATAATTTAATAAATGGTCAAACATTATAGAAAATAATAACAATTTATTTATTACATATATAAAAAAATCTGTTGTGGCCAGCACAAAACCTTCCGTCATTTCGATGTATTTTGTACAAATCCGATACCAAAAGTTCCTTGAAAAAGATTCTATATATCCTGTAAAATTGTAACACGAACTCACTATTTTTTACAAATTCCATATTGCATGTTCCTTTGAAAAGATTCTATAAATCCAATATAATTATAACACGAATGTACATTCTATAAATTGCACTTCACACTTCCTCATTCCTATCCAACGCATCTTCTTCACACAGTTCTTCCTCTCTCAAATATTCTACTACACAGTCCTTCCATCTTCTCTTTGGCCTTCCTCGTACTCCCGGCATTGAAACTACAAGTCACTTGCGAGGGACACTCTGTCATTTATGTTACTTTCTGATCCTATACTTTCCACTTTGGTTTTGCACTTGACACTGACATCTGTCAATTAGAATTTTTTAAATATGTCTGCTGTTTCGATAATTTTTACAAAGCTGACTGAATTTTGAAAGTTAACCTCTCTTAATATCTCTATAACTCTATATCTATTGAATATGAAGGAAAATGTATAATCAAATCGTATAGAGAATAAGATTTTCTTTCATATTAATGATCATAAAATGTCGAAAAATGATATTTCACTGCGTTTTTTCCAGAAAAAATTGTTAAGAACTTCAAATAAGGGTACTTCCGGTTGACCATTTATAACCAAAATCTAATCAGCTCGTCATATGGTTGTAAAGAAGAGGAATACGAAAGAATCATAATTTTTGAAATTGTAGTTTTGAAGTTATCGTCGGAGAAAAATTTCTCACACACACGGACACACACACATACACACACACACACACACACACACACACACACACACACACACACACACATACATACATACATACATACATACATACATACAGACATCAATGTAAAATTAGTAAAATTGTATTCTAGGGATCTTAAAACGTGCTTATTCATTAAAATCTCACCACCGAATTTTTTGACCAAAGACAATACCTTCCTTATCTACAGGTGACGGAAGGTAAAAAGAATACCAGAAGTTCCTTGGAAAAGATTATATTAATCCAATAAAATTGTAACACGAACATATACTCTCTTGTACAAATTCCATACCGAAAGTTCCTTGGAAATGATTCTATAAATTGAATAAAATTATAACACGAACATACAATATGTAAATTGCACTTGACGCTGACATCTGTCAATTAGAATTATTTGAATATATTAGCTGTTTCCAAGATTATAGCAAAGCTGGTTGATTTATAAAAGTTAATCTCTTAATAATTCTTTAATGGGGTCCTACACCATAGTCATATTTTAACTATCTTAAATAAGAAGAAAATATACATAAATTAATGAGGATTAATTAAATTAATATTGAAACTTCAAAACATTTCAGCTATGCAAACATGAAAAAAATTGTTTCCAGTATAACTAACAGTTTGTCCCATTGTTTGTCGATCACTCGTTAGTACCTGCTACGTCACGCACAAATTCTTACAGTTTAAAAATTCATATCTCGCTTATTACGTAAAATTTTTAAGTTGCGTTTGCACTGAAGTTCTTATTTTATCCTGTTCTTACAGGAAAAAAAAAAATAAAAGAAAAATGGTATACCTATTGAATATGAAGGAAAATGTATAATCAAACCGTATAGACAATAAGATATTCTTTCATATTGATAAACACATAAAATATTAAAAAATGATATTTAACTACGTTTTTTCAAGAAAACTGTTAAGAATTTCAAATAAGGGAACTTCATGTTGACCAATTATAACCAAAAATTAATCAACTCTTCATATGGATGTAAAGAAGAGGAATATGAAAGAACTATATGTTTTAGAATTGTATTATTGAAGTTTTTGTCAGAGAAAAATTTATCACACACACACATATTATCGTAAAACTAGTAAAATCGTATTTTAGCGACCCTAATACGTGCTAAATCACCACCCAATTTTTTGAACAAAGACAATACCTTCCCTAAAGGTGACGGAATGTAAAAAGACTGATTTTACAACTTTATTTTTCGAAATTATTTTTATAATTTATTCTTCTGTGCTTAATTTGTTAGCTTTTATTTGTAAAATATGTTCATATGAGGATTTAGAAATTTTTTATATGAAAATATATTTATTTAGGTATTTAATAATAATCCAAGTGTTCGCAAGTTCTTTTTAATTGTAAATTCTTTGCATAGGTTGTAATCTGACAATGCATAATTAAAATGCAAATTAAAATTGTTTTTCAACAGGTGGAATTTGTACCACATGCTATATATAAAAGAAAAGCAAACTATAATAATTTTAATTGCATATTTTAATACATACAAAATACAACAATAATTTTTAGAAAATAACATTATAGATAGAAAAAATTTAAACTATTTTAAAATATTTTATTATCCTAAACCTCCCAACCGTAGTTCCCAAAATATATGCATAACAAAAAAAATGTTAAATTTCAATTTCATCTGTGGCACTATTATTTAGTCTTTCATCTATTTATACTTCATTTTTTGGCGCTGGTAGCATAACAAAAATTTGTCAAATAAATTTAGAACTTGCATTAGAGAATATACGAGTTTGTGCTCATGAAGAAAATTACAGCAAATTCTTCTGTAAAAACTAAATAACAGCGGCATTCCTGCGAATAAGAACTAGCAAATAAACAAATCAATCTGCAGCTAGTTAACGTCCAGGAGAATTAAGATCTATGGTATATGTCTATGCGAAGTTCGCAATGAATTGAATAAAATTTACAAGTTCAATTGATCTAGAAATCTACTTTATTACATCGTCTATGCAGGGGAATGCACCAAGTGATTGAGGTTTGTTTTTATACTGACAATTTTAGTTGAAATACGACAGAAGTCTGTAATTTTAATTAAAATAAAATATAAATATGTGGCAACACACTTAATTATCCATTTCTGGAGGTGCAAATTTTTTATTACAATTAATATACAACAAATCACTCGCGTGCTTTTTGAAATAATTTTTAAGTTTGAAATCACTTGGATTCGAACAGGGCAATCTGAATCACAACAGTAGAATTCTAAGAAAAGAGGCATTTATTTTCGCTTTTCGCCACGAAGCGAAAATTTGGTAGCATGCCTGTCGCAAAATATTCGCCTGCAAGCGTACGACTTGAGGCGAAAGTGTCAAAGTAACGTCATTATTTTGCCACAGTTCTATTCAAAGCCAATTTATATATAATTTACACATTTTTTATATACAACTGTCATAATATTTATTATTTTAATAGTGTAAAATCTAATAATTTCTGAATCAAAAAGCGAATATAGAATTCTAAAGTGCGTGCTACCAAGATTCGTAAAAGTAAAATCGCATTCGCCTGCTTTCTATGATACAATTTTAAAGAGCGTGCTACCACTACAGGTCATTCATCGCACTCAGTAACGCATTAAAATTGTTATTAAAAAAATCGTCGTCATTCAGACGAGAAGAGCTTTTTATTACCATACCATACGTAATTGATATAATTTATGTTAAGGTTTTTATAGAGATACTGTATTTTATTTATTTGTATTAATTGTTATTTAATAAATATATGTAAACAATAATTATGAATTTTATTAAAAAGTAAACTGCTAATATAAGGGTAACTAGTAATTACCAAATTAACGAATTATGTATATGTACTTAAAGGATAATGGGTAATTAAAGGGTATCGGGTAATTAACAGGTAACAGGTACTATTCGGGCAGTTGTTTCGGGTACTCGGGTACCAAAATTATCGGAATTCGTCATTCCTACTCGGTTTAATGCCCAGTTGACACTTAAATTTTAAGCTTGACTTAAACAAAAAAAAAATGGAAATCGAAATTTTGACAGTAATATTCAATTATTCATTTGACGTTTCCTTTCGATACGATATTGTCAATTTAAGGAACATTTCAAATATAAGCGCTAGCGGTGTGTAACCCGGCATAAGTGTCTAAAATACATATGGCATCTTTTTAATGAAAAAATAACTAAATACTTTTCATGAATAGAAATAGTTTATTAGGTTATGTTATGTTACATTACAATATTTATAACATGTCATAGATTAATATAAAAAAAGATAAATACAATAGAGAACAATGCTACACTTCATCCAAAATTAGTCGAAAGAACCCGGACAGAAGCTATACACAACATAGTGTACTAATTTGTTTGTAATTTTTATACTTGTATTTTAAATTCTTTTAAATTTAATAATAAGTGTCTAGAAAACATATGGTACCTTTCTAATAGAAAAATAACTAAATATTTTTCATAAATAATGTTTCCTATTATGCTTTTAATTTGAACAATTAGACTAAACCACGGGCTAAACTATTGTTTGAAGTGTTCTATTATCTCCTAATGCTAATTGGATATCCACCAAATTATCTTCTGCCCCTTTATTTGCATAACCTCAAAAAATATTTTCCTAATCTCAATTATAGAAAGTTTAAATGTACGTATGCTAAAAATTTTAAAGAATACATTGTAGTAAAGATTATTTCTTTACTTCTAAATGCTGAATTTTATTACTTGTCATTATTGTCGAGACAGAATTTACAAGCTGGCTCGTAAATAATCTTCTTACAATACAAATATGTCAAACGTTATGTGTATCTTATCAATATAAATTGCAAACAGTATTACAAGGTATAACTATATGTCTTGTCATACTTAATTTGCTTGAAATGCAATTTAGATTAGTGATATTTTCTTTATAGATATATGTATGTACGTATATATCACAATTTTTAAATAATCTGTATGTGGTAACTTTATTCTAACAGTTTCCAATACGTAATATATGTAATCGTACATGATAGACGACATTTAACGAGAATTTATATTTCATAATATATGTATGTACAAAGTGAATTAATAAATATGTCATCAAGGCTTGTTAACCATTGCTTCAGACTTTGATAGTGACAGTTTTCTACCGTAAACAGTACCGTGTAGGGTCTGTAATGTTTATTTTTTTTATGCGATATTATCCATTTCTGAATGTGCCAATCTGCGTTGTACACAGATTTCGGTAATGATGGTGACATATTTCTACCGTGCGGACGTTTACCAGGCGTCACCTCACGAGCACTCATTTCTAGCGTGGAGAGTGCACCACAGGGGTCACTTTTATGCCATTTAAAATTCGAAATATTTGACGTCGGTCGGGATCGAACCCGGTTTCCCAGATTCGCGACAAGACTCGTGGCCGCGTGTCCAATTATGTATTTGAATTAAAAAAATCTGTTGTGGCGAGCACTATACCTCCCACCAGTAGGTACTTGTAAAGATGCCGCAACTGGCGAAATTGTACAATAAAATAAAAATCTTCTCTTGTAAAAACTAAACCGAGTGTTATTTTTTAAATTTTTATCAATTTAAATACATACCTACATATTTATTGATGCTTTCAAGTAAAATGCCATTTTTGGTTACTTGGTACACCAAAATCTAATGGCTTCTTTCCATATTAAAATAAGGTAGAAATACAATAAGGTTTCAGATTTTTTTGAATGATAGTACTTTAGTTAGAGCGTTGACAAAATCCATACACACACACATCATCGTCAAAATGTTAAAATTGGATTCTAGGGACCTCAAAGTGTGGTCATTTACCAAAATATCGACATGCGATTTTTAGCACGACCCTTATACCTCCCTTTCCAAAGATAGCGGAAGGTAAAAATTGTCCCAAATGTAAGTTCGTTACCATTACAAACACGTCATCATATAAATATTGTTTACAATTTTTGAACATATACAGGGTATTAAAAAATGTGATACAAATTATGAGGGCATATAGTACTGACCAAAATGAGTAAAAAAGTTTAATCAACATGGGTCCCATCTTTAACTGTTTTTGAGAAAAAGGCCATTTTGTATTAGAATCAAACAAAAAAACTGACAAAGATAGTGGTCGAACAAAATTTTGTCTATGCCAGTAAATATACTACCGTGAGTATTTTTTAACGTGAAACATTGGGTTTGTCATATCCATGGTTACGACTGGATTGACAGCAATGTATTTGCCCGTTCCATTTAAAATGAAACATAGGGAACGAATCTGACATAAGTATTATATTTAAATATTGTAAGAAATTTAGCGGAGTCAGAAAACCACTCGAGAACACTAAACATATTTCGGGCACAAGGTGCACACAGTATTTTTTCTACATCTAAATTTAATTTTTAGAAAACAGGTATAATTATTTAAACAAAATTAACTTCTAATGACATCTTGTCAATATGACAGTTAACCGTGAATGACACATGGTGAATGAATTTGACAGAAGTATTATATTTAAATATTGCAAGTAATTTAGCAGAGTCAGAAAACCACTCGGGCACAAGGTGCACACTATATTTTTTCTACAACTAATTTTAATTTAGAAAGAAGGTATAATTATTTAAACAACATTAACCTCTATTGACGTCTTATCAAATGTCAAATTCGTTCCCTATGTTTCATTTTAAATGGAACGGGCAAATACATTGTTGTCTGTCAAGTAACCATGGATATGACAAACCCAATGTTTCACGTTATAAAATATTCACGGTATAAAAAACAATAACATTTTATATGAAATATTTTTTTCACTTTCTAATATTTACGAAATTATTTGAAAACTAAATATTGGTCAAAATTGCCACTACATTTCTCTCATTGCAATTATTCGATTTAAAAACAAAAACACATCTAAGATTTACCTGAAAGGTAAACAAAAAGTCTCTATTAATCAAAGTCGTAATTCTTACAGTTTTCGAGATAGCAGAGGCAAACACCGAAAAAACTCATTTTTCACTGCCTCATATCTCGGAAACTATTGAAGATTGGACCCATGCCGTTCAAAGTTGGTGTGGAAAACACACGAGAATCACTCCTGCGCAATAAATAATTCAAAATATTTATTTAATTTATCTAAAATAAATATTAGTATACTCATCAAATATGTAGTTGAAGAATGTAATTTATTTCGCAAATTATCTTATCTAATTTCAGGTTAAATAACAAATAACTCATTTTGTGGTTAACATCTAACCTCCAATTTGTACAATCGGTTAAAAAACTAGAAAAATCCCGAGCTATCTCGATCTTACAGTTACGTCTACGTAACACGTTTGACATCTTGCAGCCGATGTCGTCTTGCAATAATGGAGTAATTAATAGTGTTTTTTACGGAAAAACAGTTGGAAGTACACCGGTAACCTGCAGACAGAACACTCAGCAGTGGGAAATGTTTTGTCTCGTGGAACCTGAAGCGCTGATGTTGAATTGTTCGCCTACAAGAACCAGTATTTAAATGATCCGCCTCGTCGTTTATTATATTTCACTGTACCAACGTGGAAGTGGAACTCTTTGTCATGACATACCAGGCTGAGAAGCTGAATTCCAGTAGCACGGATTATAGTTAAGCTCTTCACTATTAAGTTCTTATCAAATTTTTGACAAAACTCAAGTACTACTTTTTTTTATTTTAAAACCTCTCAACAGGATTAAATACCAATTACTGATTAGGTACACATAAACAAACATCCATGCCTTAGTGGGATTTGAACCCAGAACCCCGAGCGCACTCATGACTAAGAGGCGTTGCTTCAACCATTGAGCCACTGAAGCCGACAAAATTATTTGTTGTTTAAAACTAGAATTGTACTTCAGAGATTATATCAAGATTGTTTTATACTAAACAATATCGTAATAATGAAAAAAATCTGTTGTGGCCAGCACAAGACCTTCCGTTAATTTGATGTATTTTATACAAATCCCATTCCAAAAATTCATTGGAAAAGATTCTTATATCCAGTAAACTTGTAACACGAACATAATATGTAATTCTTGAATAATGTGGACAATTATACGATTGCTAAAATATAGTTTATTAATATTTATATTACAACTTAATTAAAACAATATTACCTAAAATATAGAATTGAATAAAAGTCCTTTTATTAGGCTTTGTATTATTTAGAATATATATCCTCTTCTCTGACATTCAAAACATATATTTGTTTAGACAAATTCATAGTTACCATGAAAAAGGCGCTAATTTTTTTTTTTTAATTTCTTTACAAATTCCATACAGTAAGTTCATTGGAAAATATTCTGTAAATCCAATAAAATTATCACATGAATATACATTATGTATACTCATATAAATACTCTAAATATGCGTACACTTACGTAACATTCTCTTTAAAATCAAATAATATTAATACCAAGTTTATATCTCTACCCATTTTTGAATCATTGCCCCAAAAGTCAATATACCCCACATTTAGATAAAAAATTCAAAATTTTCAAAAATCTAATTTTTATCCATCTAAATACTTCTCATTGCGCTAATTCCAAATTTTGAAACCGCAGGTCGATATCTCTTTTCGTTCTCGAGATATTTAGATTCAAAGTTTTGCTCAAAACTGCCCATTTTTGGGTAATAACCCAAAAATGGGTCGAGATATGAATTTGGCGATAACACCATTCGATTCTACGGGCAAAATTACATAAGTACACCAATTTTCAGAATTTTTGAACACCGCATACAATCTCTAAAGCAAAATAACTGAAAATGGCCAAAAATGGAAAAAAATCTAAGGTGTACCCCTTACGATTTTTTCAGATTTTGGCCATTTTCAGGGGTTTTCAAGCTTTTATTCATAAAAAATGAACCGGTTGGACAAAAGTGATGAAAATTGCTATACTTATGTATTTTTGTCCGTAGAATCGAATGGTGATGTCGCCGAATTCATATCTCGACCCATTTTTGGGTTAATACCAAAAAATGGGCAGTTTTGAGAAAAACTTTAAATCTAAATATCTCGAGAACAAAATGAGATATCGACCTGCGGTTTCAAAATTTGGAATCAGCGCATTGAGAAGAATCTAGATGGATCAAAATTAGATTTTTGAAAATTTTGAAGTTTTTATCTAAATATTGACCTTTGGGGCAATAATTCAAAAATAAGTAGAGATATAAACTTGGTAGTAATATTATTTGATTGTAAAGAGAATGTAAAAAGTATTGAAAAGATTCTATATATCCAATAAAATACGAACACATACTATTTTTTACAAATTTACACGTCTCTAAAAAGTTTACTCACTCTCGAAAGACGAAATGAATTTTTTGACTCATTCAGAATTAATTATCGAATTATTCTGCTGTCAACTTCGAGAGCAAACAGATGTGGGACCACTTTTTTCGAATTTTCATCCGATGTTTTTCAAACTGAATGTTTAAAAGAATATATTTGAAATAAACTTTAATAAAGTTGCATAGAGTACTTTTTAAACCCGTGAATATTACAATGTGAAAGGAATATTTGACATTTATAGTCTCAAGAGTTGAAGATTGTTAAGAACAAAAATAATACGTAATGAATTTTTCTCACACTTTAACAATAATATAAATCACTATTATACACTCTAGTGAGTCTAGTGAATGAAATAAAAATTACTGTTAATCATTGAAGTATTATTAATTACTTATTTTAAAAATGAATCACGATGAAATTCCAAAAAAAAATGAGAGAAAGCGATTCAATTTTATGATTCAAAACCTATAAGAAATACTACTCAAATAACTTCTATTTCTTAGAAATCTATAATTAATAAATAACTGTAGGAGTAAGTATATTCTTTTTCATCATTTTAGAAAATAGAAACTAATTTACGTAGATCTTTTATTAAAGTATATAATTAACGCAGAGCGATTAAAATTCGAGTGCGCACATTTTAATGATAGTAATTGCTTCTCATATCTTATCAGGATAGAAATTTAATCTGTTCACTACCGTTAAAATGTTCCTATTTCCTCATTGGAGGTGAAGCGTATCATTTGTGGGGCATGGACGCAAACCTCTCAAGGCCGTCTCGAGATTACATCAATTTAAATCGATTGATCGATGTATTGTTCCCACCAAATTAAGCGGAAATCGTGCCAATCAAGAGAATTACTGAATGTTTTCTCTTCCTAGAAATTTATATAAGTGATAGAATGGCCTTTAAAACTTTAAATAATTTTGCCCAGCTGCATATATATATAGTTGTATTTAACGAACTGACTTATGCAGGGTTTACAACGTTTTATGAAGGGTTGGGTAGCTTAGTGGTCCGGATTCATAAATTATTCGAATTTGAAGGTATGTTTTGAAATGGGATTGCACTCATATCGAATTTTTATATAAATTATATACATAATTATTTCTTCCAATATATGTTTTATCACTTTTTTTATAAATGCTAAAATATATTATACATTTTCAAAACGCGCGGATTTTTCCGGGTTTGATCCGAATCCGGCTCTCTTTTATTGGTCGACAATGTAAATATGCGTTCCCATTATCAAACCACTGACTGCCAGACTGCAGTGTTGCCAACTGGCGGGAAATTTCCCGTTTTGTGGGGAAATTTTACCTTTAAAAGGGAAAAAGGGAAATTGACTCTAAAAACGGGAAATTTTTATATTAAAAGCTGTTCTATATAATTATTGCCTATTTGACATTATTTTGTATAACTTATTAAAGCAATTACGAATTAAATATTAAAAATTTAATTATAACTGTGCTGCCATCTCCTGTTCATCACATAACTTGAAAATCGTACAGTGGCTCAGTTTAAAAACAAATTAGTGATTTGTGATGGCAATAACAATAACTTTATTCTTATCAAACGAAGAACGAAGTCAAAGTTGTCTCTCAGCTCAGAGAAAACATATTTGGTGTGACGTCTATATGCGTGTGTACCATATACCTGTTGTATATTCTAATATAATAAATATTTATAATCAATAATATTAAACATATACATATATTTAAAAGGGAATTTTTGTGCAAAAACGGGAAATTTTAAGAAGCGAAGAGGGGAAATTTTGGTTTCGGAAGTTGGCAACACTGCCACACTGTTCCACTGGAGTATTTCGTTGTGGTGGTTAAGCGGCAACACGCTATTATTTTTACAAATACTTACTAATAAACTACAACTACAATATACTAAATTTAAGATAAGTAAAAGAAAAGAAAATAAGAACATAATGAAATTTTCAAATATAAAGCGATATGACCTTAGCCGCACATCATTGACAAATGGTTTTGAATCTCTGGCAACAGCAGTCAATGCAGCAACTGCTGAGAGAGAAAGCACGAAAAATTGCCATTGCTCTCCAACAATGGGTTCGCTTACGTTGTAAGGCGAGAAACTGGCTACCAAATATTTGCCATTTTTTTACTAACCGACTATAAATAAAATATATTGCAAAATTATGGAATATTTAGGGGCAGTATAAAATTTAATATGCTATAAATTAAAGATAATAATTATGTATGTATTGATAATTATTTAGTTTTTTTTTTTTTTTTTTTTTTAATTTTTCATAACTAATTATGTTTTTTTTTGCAGGTAAGTTCGTTTGCATCCATAACACAACATTTATTGGTCGAATTTTTGAGTAAGTACCTATTCAGAAATGATTCCTTAAGATATTCTTACTTAGTCAATAGGAACAAGTTTTTTGACAATCTACGAGTATAAATATATACACAGCACTAGTGCAGGCATAAGAGTTACAACAAGTAACCTACATTTTTAACAAGCTACTGGCCATACGCAAATATTGCAAACGAATGACTACACAACAATACTTTGTGGAACAATACCAATTTTTTACGCATTCTTTAACAATGTACCATACATAAAACAGTTTTCATTGGTGTAGGTATGCTATGTAAATAATTATAATTCTTTTCATTTATTAATGATATTAACTGCTGCCAACACTCTTTGAGTCTTTGGTATGGCATATTTATTATTATTATTATTATTTCAGTTCCATGCATTAACTAATTTAAAATGAAATAAAATGCTAGACAATATATTTAATTAAAACCTCGGTAAATACCTACCGCGGTACAATTTTATCGCCATTACCGTATTTGTATAAACCCACAAACACCTAGTAATAAATAAAAAGCCGACTAGTTATATTTAAATTATATATTATACAATTATGATATTACAAAGTGTTCTAATGTACTAAATAACATGATTAAAATAGGATCTCAGAAACCATAGGCGCCGCCAGAAATATTTCCAAAAGTGCAAAAACTTATACATCTTTTCTTCAATCTATTTATTTGTTATTGATAAATACATTAATCGTAACACTTAAATTAAAATAAAATTAAAATAATTAAATTTTAAAAAAATAAGTTTAGAATATATAATTTATTTGTAAATAATATACCCAGATATTGAATTAAATCATTTATTACTAGCGGGAATGCCGCCGATCTGGCAACACTGTCAACGAGAGTATGGCCTAGAGACGAAAGGGAAATATATACAGTGCAGTGCATTAATCTGATCAAACAATGCCATTGTTGCAATCAATTTTATCATTGTTGTAACGCCTGGTAAGCGCCCGCACGGTACAAATATGTCATCATCATTGCCAATATCTGCGATAAAGCAGATTGGCACACCCAGAAATGGGTAATATGCCGTGATGATATATTTATTTATTTAATATTAATTTCAAAAAGATATTCCAATATACAGGGTGTCTCTTAAATAGGGGGACATGGCTTAACCACAGATTCCTGAGGCTAAAATAAGACGATTTAACCAAACTTGCTTCTACCGGAAAGTGTACCATTTAGCCAGAATTCTGCTTCAAAGTTCTTCAAAAAAAAATTAATTTTGCTTATAATAATCGGATGCTTTATTCGATTTGGATGAAATTTGGTATGACAGTTTATATGCTTATAAGGCATCTTTTAAGGTGATACTTGTTATTATTAGTGAACCACTAGTGTATGAAACTTAGGTGTCCTAACATTAATTAGACCGTAACTTTTTAATGGCAATGCCGAAAACGTGAAATTATTTTTTTTCGGAAAGATACATTCAATAGTAAACTTTTCTCTCTCTGTTTAATTTTTGATATCTGTTACGGTTCACACAGAAAAAAATAAAAACTGAGTGTCTGCATCGTGAAATTTTTTAAAATAAATTTAATCTAGCAGTCTATCCAAATGTCAAACAAGTAATTTTTAATGACAGTAACAATTGTTTTACGGGTTGTCAAAAATTTTCTTCGCAATATTCTAAAATTAGTAACATCCGTTTGTTCGGCCTAATAATATTTACTACCATTATTATAAATAAGACGATTACATATCTCAGCTTACCCCTAAACAAATTGTGAAGATTAACAACTCGTTATTGTCATTAAAAATTACTTGTTTGACATTTGGATAGACTGCTAGATTAAATTTATTTTAAAAAATTTCACGATGCAGTCACTCAAGTTTTATTTTTTTCTGTCTGAACCGTAACAGATAT
Organism: Ophonus ardosiacus; assembly: GCA_943142095.1. NCBI lineage: Eukaryota > Metazoa > Arthropoda > Insecta > Coleoptera > Carabidae > Ophonus > Ophonus ardosiacus. Next base: position 6,589,342 of record OW964830.1, on the reverse strand, counting down.
CAAACATTAAACAGAGAGAGAAAAGTTTACTATTGAATGTATCTTTCCGAAAAAAAATAATTTTACGTTTTCGGCATTGTCATTAAAAAGTTACGGTCTAATTAATGTTGGGACACCTAAGTTTCATACACTAGTGGTTCACTAATAATAACAAGTATCACCTTAAAAGATGCCTTATAACCATAGAAACTGTCATACCAAATTTCAGCCAAATCGAATAAAGCGTCCGATTATTATAAGCAAAATTAATTTTTTTTTTAAGAACTTTGAAGCAGAATTCTGGCTAAATGGTACACTTTCCGGTAGAAGCAAGTTTGGTTAAATCGTCTTATTTTAGCCTCAGGAATCTGTGGTTAAGCCATGTCCCTCTATTTAAGAGACACCCTGTATTAAAAATATAACAATGCAATTTATGCTATTCTAAAATTAATGGTTGAAAAAAAACTTTGGACATTGCTGCCCCTTCTTGCCCCCCCCCCCTTACGGCGCCCATGTCGGAAACTGTAAAATATTTGAGGTCGATTAAATTAGATAAAAATTTCAACATCAGTAGGTAAGTCCTAAATTTATTGCACACAATATGAGATCAAGATGTTGTTTTGTACAATAAGATGAATTTGTTCAAAATCGTCGGAGTTTTTATTTTTATATAGAATGGACACCACATTGAACAGTTACATCATTGAAAACAGATTTTTTTAGTTTTCCAATGACGTATAATATCTATTTTCATTCGTTTCAACAATTATTCGATTTATCGGTTAAGAACAATGGTTTTGGCAATGAAACAATTGAAAAAACAATTAAAGATAATAACTTAAGTTATTTTTATTGTTAAATTAATGCTCAAAATTTTGTATTTTCATTAATTTTAATAAATTTATATTGCCATTATAGTAGGCAACGAAACATTTAAATATGTAATACCGGAGACACACTATAAAAATTAATGACCATTAACGGCTAGATACAGTATGCGCAAGTGAAGTTGAGACTGATGGCAGATGCTAAAATTGCGTCTATTAACAATCCAGAAAATATTTAATGTAGTAAGCATGGGTTACTTATTATACTGTACTCGTGCAGTACAAAACAATAAGTAACACGTGCTTACTACAGTCAATGTTTTCTGGATTGTTTATAGACGCAATTTTGACATCTGTTAACAGTCTCAACTTTACGTGCGCATACTATAACTAATCGTTAACGATCATTAATTTTTGTAGTGTGTCTCGGGTATAAGAATGTTAAAAATATTAATAAAAACTAATGAAAATAAACTTGAAAATAACAATTGAAAATACCTACCTACAAACCTAGATGATTTCATTTGTTTCGTTGTCACAACCATTATATTTAATAATTGCTGCATTTTTGCAGTTTGAAACAAATTAATGTAGATAAGTTTCCAATATGGCGTTCATACAAAAATTAAAACTTTAGTCATCATAACTCGAAATCTAACTGTGATAAATAAATTTCTCTTTTTGAATATTCGGGATTTAAATGATTCTGTGTAAGCATATTCTGCTTTTGAATATGGATATATGGATTTGAAAATTCTGGTTCTGTATTACGGGCGTTAAATATGCACCCACAAATTGTGCTTGACTTGAATAGATTTGTTCAGTTCTAAATCTTACACTTTTAGCAAAATTTATTCTTATTCGCTAGTCAAAACAATTTTATTGCAGCGAGACAAGTGCAGTTGGTTAAGTTAATACCTGCAACTTCCGCTGTTTCCGGTATGCGCTGCTCTGCGCTGAAGCATGGCGGCGTCAAGCGTAAATTAAAAACAATCTCCTTGGAATTACTCTGTGTTTTTAACGCTCGGCGATCTCGAAAACGAAATCAGTGCGGAAAGAATGCAAAAAGACAAGAAAATTGATTTTCTAGACAAAATAGAACATGTTTTCGACATTCCATTGTTTATAAAGGAAGTAGAACATTATTTGTATCTCCTTTTCTTATAAAGCGTTTTCTTACATTTAGAAAAATAATTAGGACAACTCACTTATTAAACGAAAGGTCGGATCTTTTAATTAGATCTAATTGAATTTAATTATCAATAGTGGCGAAAATAAACCAAAATAGTCAAAACAAGGGAACATTTCGGAAAATGAAATGAAACAATAATTTATTCATGTGCTTTTTAAAAATTGGTAATAATTTTTAAGTTGATTTCAATAATTAGAACCATATTCACATGACGCACTCAGCCACGCGATTCATTGTATATAAATATAATATAACAAATTATGGATGTTTGTAATTGTATGAAATTATTCATCCCTTTGTGTGGGTCTCGATCTTCATCGGCGCAAAATTTTCTTTGAATTTTAAATGACGCAAAGTGACATATGATGCACTCTCCACACCAGCAATGAGTGCCCGTGAAGCGTAAAGTGACGGCTGGTGATAAACGCCCGCGCGGTAGGTACGAATATATCATCATAACCGACATCTGCGTTAATTCTTATTTTATTTTCGTTACATTTCTTTAATTCCATAATAATATTAATATACAATGGGGGATTACACCATTTTTTTTTTTATAATTTCATCTGAAAATATTAAGAAAACTAAGACTATTGATGAAAATCCGGTGAAAAAATTCCTATTAATAAGTGAGTTATGGTCTCCCGAATTTTGAAAAGATTGACGTGACGTCACATTTATGTGTTTTTTTATCAAACTGTTTTCATCATGGACCTAAATGTTTTTGAAATATATGCTATTTTAAGTTATATTTACATAAAAATAAATGAATATTATAACACTGTATAAGTCTACATACTTTATAATTACAGGTGTATTTAAACTATTAAGTTTAATGCAAGAAATTTATGTTAAAATAAAAACTGTTTGAAAACTGCTGTACAGGAATGTTAGCCACTCCTTTCGAATTTGAATTTCTTAACTTCCATTGGTAGTAATCCCCACCTCCTAACAAGCTATTTGTAATGCATGTATAGGTGGTCTCTCGGTCGCCAATCAAAATATTTTCATATTAGTGTCGAAGCGCTATAACAAAAAACCCTTTATTTCCGAAATATCTCAATTATACCATTTCATTTTTTTATTAATATTCGTTATTCAGCATATACATTCGTATTTTTTTACTATTTTCCTTTAATTCGGTTGAGCCGTAAACCCCCATTAGAATGCAGATTTAATTTTTGTTTTTATATCTTTTTATGCAATTTATTTTACAATTACATAAAGACCTTGACTTTACAGTAAGAAATATTTCTCTCTTTTGCACTGATTAGGAGAAATTATTTATTGTTCAAAAAGAAGCTTTCTGTCGCTCCCTTTAATAACTTTATCTTATGATGACTGTGCTACAAACTGCTTTATCGCATAGATATCGGTAATGATGATGATATATTTGTGCCGTGCGGGCTCTTACCAGGCGTTACCTCACGGGCACTCATTGCTGACGTGGAGAGTGCACCGCAGGGGTCACTTTTGTGCCATTTAAAATTCGAAATATTTGGCGTCGGTCGGGATCGAACCCGGTACCCCAGGTTCGTGACCAGACACTCTGGCACACTCAGAAATGGGTAATATGCCGTGATGATATATTTATTTATTTATGATGACTGTGCAGGTGTCTCATTTTCGATGATTTGTTAGGGTATCTCGGCCTCGGGATATAATTCCAGAGTCAACTTTTTGAGAAAAGTTTGATACTCACCACAGGAATTTTCGATCTTCTTTTGTTTCTGAGCTCATATATTATTTATTATGGTAGAGAAAATTGCTTTAATATTTTCAAATGAGCGAAAAACGAGTTTTTACCTACAGCTCAGAAACAAAAGAAGATCGAAAATTCCTGTGGTGACAACTCAGAAAGTTGACCCTAGAATGTGAAAAACTATTTTGCTGTATCATTAATATGAGACATCCCGTACAGGAAACGATCGTAACTTAATAAAAATTGTGGAATAATCAGGAAGAGTGTTTTTCATTTAATTATTAAATAAAATGTTTCATCAAAAACCGATTACAAACATAGTCTCAGTAAATTCGAGAAACATAAACTTGATAGGTTCTGCTAATAGAAATCTGTGCTTCTATGTTTTTAAATGTCAACCTTCATATTTAGTTTTAATATCATAAAACTTATTTAACGATTTCAATAATTTCTATTTTAATGATCGTATTTCAGAAGATAATGGCCAGTAAAGATATCTCTCATAATTCTAAAATCCGCTTCACTGTATTTTTATTTTATTATAATTTTTCTTTGTGTCTACACTATTATATATCAGTAAAATGTCAGCTGATATGTTCTTACAATTAAACATATCTTCTACTAAAATCTAATGTAAATAAAAATGTTACACCTTTTTTTATGACACATACTAGGCAGTGTTCAAGTACACGTCTAATCTAAGTATAATCTTAAAATATATAAATCTTTCATAATAAATATTTGAACCTATAATTTATTGTTCCTGATTAAAAAAAAAAAATTGAAACTAACGGAACAAAAACGCTCTCAAGAACATGATACTTTAATATTTTGTCATTCTCTCCACGTTTAAAATTCAAGTGTAAAATTACATGTATAAGTTAATAGTCTTAATAATTCTTCCCGATGCATTTAAATTTCAGGCATAATTTATTGTAAATTTTAACATTGTTTTAACACAGGACGTTGGGTTAAGTAATTAAATTAAAGACAAGTGTTCTACTCGTGTATGTGTACAAGGAAGTGTCATATTAAATAATTGTGTTCGTCATAGCAAATTTTTATTTTAACGGTTTTATTAAATTAAATATATAGGAAGATTAATAAATTATAGATGAGCTTGATGGGATATGTGACCCAGTACAATAATAAGTAAATAGTGTGATTGAAAGTTGAAAGTAACCCATTTAGTACATTTTCCATTATTGCTATAAGTGTCCTTGAGGTAAATCTATATTAATATCTATCATCAATACTGAATGAAGTCTGTAGCATTATAGAAAAAATCTATAACATTCTAAATTATTTATTTTCTCTACTCCCGTTGTTAAAATATAATTAGAGAAAAAAATCAAGGTAGATGACATTTGGTGAGAGATTTGTGAACTTAGAGAATGGGGAAACTTCTTATCATTTGTTAGATTAGTGAAATAAATGTTTATTCACAATCGATTGGTAATATAACGATTCCCGACTTTTAAAAAGTTGAGAAGTTATTTATTGTGAACCTCATTTTTCGAAAGGTAGGAAAGTATAGCGTGAGTTTAGTTGATATAACATTACCATTTGATAATGCCACCAAAGGTTTAAACAAAATTTTTAAAAATCAAAATTTAACGGTAACTTATAAATCAAATAACACCATTAAATCATTATTAGGTAACCCTAAAGATAAAATAGATAATAATAAAAAATCCGGTGTTTATAAAATTGACTGTAAAGATTGTAATAAAGTTTATATCGGGCAAACTAAAAGACAAATTGATACTCGGTTTAAAGAACATTTCTATCATTTAAAAAGCGGTAATCCTGATAAATCTAGTGTAGCACAACATATGTTTATTAATAATCATAAAATTGACAATTCTAATATAAAATTATTGAAACAAGTTGATAATAATAGATATTTAGACGCACATGAGAGTTTGATAATACATAAATTTAAAGATAAATTGATGAACGCGGACCTAGGTCCCATCCCAAATTCTAAATTATATGAGTTAATATAAGACAATTACTCTGTTTAATCTTAGTTACCCAATTAAGTATCCATTCACCAATGACTCCTGTCCCTATATAACCCGTGTTCTCTCCCTTATTCCTCAGAGCTGTTTTGACCTCTGGCATGGTTTACATGCTGAGTAATCTTAACTTCTCTGTTTTTCACTTTGTAGTTTCTACTGATGATGAGAACTTAGTTCTCGAAATACGTATATAGTTTTTAAATTTATTGTTAAGGTTAAGGGGTTTTTTCTTTAGTTATAACTTTACCTTAAGACTCCATTTTAGTTTTATAGTTTAGTTGAGGTTGGAAAATTGACACTTTCCAACCTCAGCTATATTCACGCTATACTTTTCAACCTGTCACATCCCAATTTCGGGGCTATTTCCCAATGAAACACTTTCCACCTCGATTAGTAATAAACTATTATTTTGAATATAATTGATATTTTGGCCTAAATTCGTTTCAATGTTAACACTTTGAAGCAAAAACAACAAAAAATGATACCAATATTTTAGTATGGATTCCTCATTCTACCGCCATTTTATCGTTGTCCGACCTGCCATCTACGTTTAATTTTTTTCTTCTATACCTATAACATACAGGGTGTAACAGAAATAAGTATCTACATTAAATTTAACCAGTGATAGAACTCGTCAAAAACAATAATATTTCTTAGTAACTTTTTTTCTGTAAACCTAGATATTGTGTTAAAAATCTTCATTTTTATTAAAAAAACATTACCTGCCTAAAAATACTATAAAAAAATGAGAATCACAAAATGTTACTAATAAATATTGTTACTGTCTATTCATTGCACTAAATAACAATAAAACATTATATACTTGTATTTAAACGTGTTATATTATAGGTGAACTAAAATTTGAATACCGTTATTTGATATTTGCTTTTGATATTTGAAGGGCCATTAAATTGTACATAATTAAGTAGGTACTTAACCTTTAAATTATAATTGCACTATATATATTTTTCTTTTGATTAGAATGTTATAATATAAATAGATTTGTTTGAACAAAGATCAACTAATCAAACTTTCGTTAACCTTCTACAATTCGTGAACGTAAATATTGAAATAAATCTATCTGTGCAATTTATAATCCATTAGTTCCGGATCACTGTGGATTTAGATTTACTTATTATTGTCACAATTTCTGATAATTACGTTTTAATATTATTAGTCGTAAAAGAAAAAGTATTCTTTAATGCACATATTATCGGCAACGGCGATAAAATAATATTTATAGTTATTTTTAAATTTTTCTAGAACGTAGGTAATGCAGCCTTGAACAGAAAATAATACATATTTACAAGCTAATAGAAAAAAATCCATTATATAAGAATTCCCCATTTTTTTTTCGCAGCATACCACAATAAGAAAGCTTATTTTTACAATATTAATGTCAAGTTGCACCGCTTCCATTTAAATTTTAAGCTAGACTTAAACAAATCGAAATTTTGACAGCAATATTCAATTACTCATTTGACGTTTTGTTTACGATACGATATTGTCGAAGAAACACTTAAAATTTAACTGTAAGCGGCAGGACTGGCAAAAACCCGGTATTTAAAAAAAAAATTGTTGTGGCTGGCACAAGACCTTCCGTTAATTTGATGTATTTTGGACAAATCCCATACCAAAAGTTCATTGGAAAAGATTCTATATATCCAGTAAAATCGTAACACGAACATAACACATTTTTTTACACATTCCATACAGAAAGTTCATTAGAAAATATTCTATAAATCCAATAAAATTATCACATAAAATATACATTATGTATACTCATATAGAAATACTCTAAAAATGCGTACACTTACGTAACGTTCTCTTTACATTCAAATAATATTACTACCAAGTTTATATCTCTACCCATTTTTGAATTATTGCCCCACATTTAGATAAAAACTTCAAAATTTTCAAAAATCTAATTTTCATGTATCTAGATACTTCTCAATGCGCTGATTCCAAATTTTGAAACCGCAAGTCGTATTTCTCGAAATATTTAGATTCAAATTTTTGCTCAAAACCGCCCATTTTTGGGTAATAACCCAATAATGGGTCGAGATATGAATTTGGCGACAACACCATTCGATTCTACGGGCAAAATTACATATGTACACCAATTTTCAGAATTTTTGTCGAACCGGTTCATTTTTTATGAATAAAAGTTTGAAAACCCCCGAAAATGGCCAAAATCTGAAAAAATCGTAAGGGATACTCCTTAGATTTTCGCGATTTTTGGCCATTTTCAGTTATTTTGCTTTAGAGATTGCATGTGGTGTTCAAAAATTATGAAAATTGGTGTACTTATGTATTTTTTCCAGTAGAATCGAATGGTGTTATCGCCAAATTCATATCTCGACCCATTTTTGGGTTATTGCCCAAAAATGAGCTGTTTTCAGCAAAACTTTGAATCTAAATATCTCGAGAACGGAAAGAGATATCGACTTGCGGTTTCAAAATTTGGAATCAGCACATTAAGAAGTATATACATAAAAATTAGATTTTTGAAAATTTTTAAATTTTTATCTAAATGTGGGGTATTTGACTTTTGGAGCAATAATTCAAAAATGGGTAGAGATATAAAACTTGGTAGTAATATTATTTGAATGTAAAGAGAATGTTACGTAAGTGAACGCATTTTTAGAGTATTTATATATGAGTACACATAATGTATATTCATGTGATAATTTTATTGGATTTATAGAATATTTTCCAATGAACTTCCTGTATGGAATTTGTAAAATTGTATTATGTTCGTGTTCCAATTTTACTAATATTGAGTTTAATTATAGAGGTTTTGTTTTATACACTTTGGGTCGCAAGGATTTTTTTTTACATTTTAGGTAGCGGGCAAAAAAGATTGGGAACCACTGAATATACCTGAATCTTCCTTGTAGGAGCGAAGAGTGACTATCGTCAAACACTACGGCTCGGTGTGTCTCCTTACTAGGGACGTTAATAGGCTAATAATTATAATATATTGAAACAATATCTTATTATAGTTTCACCGTAGGTACTGGGCTTGGGTCTTGCTATTTCTTAGACCTTTTTCATTTCAATTGAGCAGCCAAAAAAAAAAAATAAGAAAAAATCTGATATAATATACTTTTTTCCAAAACAAAAATGCTCATATAATATCTAAAAGTATGGGATAGAACAGAACACTCATCGAATTTTTCTGCATCATCAATAGAATTTATATTTTAAAACGTCTCATCTATGCTGGTATGATCTTTGATATTATGAACGGTTATATGCTTCCCCATGTTGTACACATTTGCTGGCGGTTATCCTAAGCACACAGGGCAGAAATTTCATTAAAATTACTCATGCACGACTGGACATACTGAACCAGACCATATGTGCAAGAGTATTCACATACGCATAGCTCGTATTAAGTTGGAAGTTATGATTTGCAAATGAACATAAACATGTCAAAAATATGTGAAACATCTATATATGACATTTTATCCGACATGAGAAATGTAAAATAGTAAAAGCTTGTGATGACTGATGAGTTTAAAATATGTAGTCTATGTACAGGGACGGCTTGAGGTTTGAGGTAGGTACGAATGAACCTGTTACACATTTTTTTAAAAAAATATTTTAAATGAAAGTGCATGCAATATTTTTCATATTAATAAAAATAATAACAATAATTTATTGTTATTTTCGTAGATAAGAAATAAAAAGATTGGCGCCAGAAATAATCATGAAAACCAACTCCCAGTCCTGTGACGTCGGAGTACATACAGCACGTCATTCCTAGCCAATAGAAAAACGGTTTACATTATTTTGGGTAAATAAAAGTAGGCGATAGTAGGAATGACGAATGCCGATATTTTGGTACCCGAGTACCCGAAACAACTACTCGGATTGTACCCTTTACCCGTTTGTTACCCGATACCATTTAATTACACGTTATCCTTTAAGTGCATATACATAATTGGTTAATTTGTTAATTACCAGTTACCCTTATATTAGCAGTATACTTCTTAATAAAAATCATAATTATTGTTTACATATATTTATTAAATAAAAAGTAAAATAAATAATATACTGTATCTCTAAAAAAAACTTTACATAAATTATATTAATTACCTATGGTATGGTAATAAAAAGCTCTTTTAGATACAATCTTTCCGGCAGCGCTGAAAATTGTCCGGATAATTAAAGGGTATCGGGTAATTAACGGGCAGCGGGTATATGTTGGGTAAACGGGTAAGACATTTTTTACCCGGGTACATTATTATCGGCTAGGTTCCGAGTTCGTCACATGTTAAACTGTATGTACTCTGATGTCACATTCTGTTTCAAATCACGTTCAAATCTCATGAATATTTCGTGAAATTTTCAAATTTGAGGCTCCTTAGTGAACAATATCATTTCAAATTTAGAACTTGGAAGAGTTGGAAGTCATATAAAAATTACAAAAGCCCTATTAGGTCCCTCGATTTATAAACAATCTACCTTAGTATAATATTAAATTTTTCCGAAGAAATATTCGACTTCTTTTACCTGGTAAAATACCACAAGGAATTTTTTAAATTTCCTAAATCATAAATTTATTCAATATTACCAAGAAACTTTAAAGTGATGTAAACTGAATTTGCTTTTATTTTTTTTCCTAGAAAATTACGGTATTGAAATCGAAAATATTAAATATACAGGAAATGCACGTATTGATAAAAAAAATTCAATGGTGAGTTTTTCATGAATAAGAATTTTTTCAATGTACCTTAAATACAAATTTACTATTTTTCTAATTATGACAATGCGCATAGCATTTTAAACTCGAGGGATCGGTATAAAACGATTAAACGACCCATTACTATGAAACTATAAAGAAAACTCTTAATAATCTTATTACAAATTGCTTTAACTTTGTAAAATTTGTATAACGACCCAAAATTGGACTTGTTATAGGAAAATGCAATACAACCCTGTTGCCGTTATTGATCAACACTCGTAAAATTAAAATAAAATTAAACGATTCGTTATAATTTTGATCTATTAAAAACAATAGATACCATGAAAGAAAAATAAAAATATAATTCGTCAATATGCATGTGAAACTGACGGGAGATAATGTACTGACCATATATCAGATTTTATACAATTAGAAGTTAATGGGAACAATAAATAATTTGTTCTTCGCAAATGTTTCTGTAAATACATACACTTATAGTGAAATTCGAATCAATCGTAGAATATTTTCATAATCGATCTGTATCTTGCAATTTTGCATTTCCTGATCAAATCAAACGCTATAAATTCTGCTCTGAGAAGTATTTCTCGCATTCACCTTGAATCGGAAATGCTATGAGAACTGGGTCCCGGACGTCTATATCACGTAAAGTTCACACACACATACACTGGGCTATACAAGAAGGCAATTAAAAAAATCTCCCTTCATTAACTATATAACCAGAACTGTTCAATTACAATTAGACCAGGTTAAAAGAAAATATTCTTGTGTGAAAAAATGCAGAGATGAATTTGCTCTTAATTTTAATGTTTCATTAGATTCCTAACGGTAAAGAAAATAATTTTACATAAAAATGACTTGTCATGAACATGAATAAGTAGGTATGTCATTGTACCAGTCATACCCATATTACACATGTTTAAGAATAAAAAATAAATCTGTATTTTTATAAGTAGACAATAAAATAATATAATGACACTATTTATGACTATAGTTGCAGTCAAATATGTATGGACTGGAGATTTATATTCTACACTGCTGCCAATTCAGTGGCAATGTTGAAAATACTAAGTTATGAAGAAGCGGCAACACCGCAGGGCAAAGCACAGGATGGAGATGGGAAAAAGTTCCACATTTTTTGACAACGACTTATAGGTACATATATCTATTTAGAGAAATTGTAAACAAAACTTTTTTAAAATTATTTTAAATAAAAATATTTTGGAAACATAAGAAGTTACTGAAATATACGCCTTAAGGCTGGTTTATGTAAACTGTAACCTTAAGACTAGTGGTGGGATCCGGATAGTTTCGGTTTCGGATCCAAAAATATCCGGATATCCGGATAATAGGGTCCTATACCATTTTTCTTTTTTTTTTTTCTGTAAGAACAGGATAAAACAAGAATTTTAGTGCAAACGCGACTTAAAAATTTTACGTAATAAGCGAGATATGAATTTTTAAAGTTTAAGAATTTGTGCGTGACGTAGCAGGTACTAACCAGTGATCGACAAACAATGGGACAAACTGTTAGTTATACTGGAAACAATTTTTTTTCATGTTTGCATAGCTGAAATGTTTTTATATAAAAACTTATACGTTATATTCACGAAGAAATTATTATTAAGTATAAATAACATAAATTATAAGCATTTAACAAGGATTTCTTCCTAATAAATTACAGAACATTGAAACAGTTTGACAATATTATTATACAAAGTATGACGACGGATGGCGATGAAGTTTCAATATTAATTTAATTAATATTATTATTAATTTAATTCATATTACAAATTGATTTAATTATAAATACATTATTATTGTTAATATTACTAGATGTTATAATTAAACAAATTCATCAAACACAAAATTGTTAAATGTTTTGTTAGGTTATAGAACAACATGACATTTCATATTCTTTCAAAGGTGACCGTTGCAGACGCGCGAATTTTCTTTTTAAAATCAGGCGACCAATCAAAATTTTAGTACCTAACGCGTCATACCCAATTAGTAATCAGCTTCAATCGCTTGTAGTTTGTGACCTAGTTAATATTTAAAGAAAATTTTTTCACTAATACTCATTAATTTATGTATATTTTGTCTTCTTATTTAAGATAGTTAAAATATGACTATGGTATAGGACTCCATTTGACAGTCGCGAATATCGTACACGAAAATATAGTCTTCTGATTGGTCGGCCTTAGCATTTTGCATTGGAAATTTAGAAATCGCCATATTTTAGGGTTACGGCAATATGCTAACGTTAAGATTACGGCTACATAACCGTAGCACGAATTAGTATATACTCGAATTATTAATACAGTCATAATACTAATGCTACATAAACCGGCCTTCAGTATGTAAACTAATGTTTGTCTTCCTTATGCTCAGTTATGCATTTCTAACAGGGTTAATACGAAAGAAAAATTCTTGAAGTGTTGCGTTCTAGTTCTATAAAACCATCGTTGTTTATTGTTTCTCTCTCCAATGGCACTACAGCCCAAATCGGGCCTTGGCCTCCACTAACTTTCGCTTCCATTCTTCTCTGTTTGATGCTGTTCTTTTCCAGTTCTTAATACCTATCGACTCTGCATCTTCGGCAACGCTGTCCTCCCATCTCTTTCTGGGTCTACCTTTTGGTCTGGTTCCACCCCATTTGCTGTTTAGTACTCTCTTGGGGTTCTTATCATCGTTCATTCTAGCTACGTGTCCAGCCCATCGTAGTCTTTGTATCTTCACAAATTCCGATGTGGGGGGTTCCTTATATTTTTCGTATAGTTCGTAGTTATATCTAATTCTCCAATAACCCTGCTCATTAACTGGTCCTAATATGCGTCTTAATATCTTCCTTTCAAAGCTGTTAATTGATTCTATATTTTTTTTTGTCATAACCCATGTTTCACTGCCATAGCAGAGGATTGGTCTTAGTATGGTTTTGTAAATTTTGACTTTTGTTTTCCAGTGTACGTCTTTCGATCTGAAAGTTGAGAGCAGGGCAAAGTACGCTTTGTTGGCTAGAACGATTCTTCTTCGTATTTCAGGTTCTTCTGACCCATTGTTTGATATGTTAGTGCCCAGATATATAAAGTTTTCTACTACTGCAATTTTGTCGTCTTCTATCGTTATGCTTGACTGGTTTTGGTTTCCTTGCTTTCTTGATTGTTTTAGTATCTTTGTTTTCTCTGTATTCACCGTGAGTCCAATTTTTTTAGGTTTCTGTTTTAGTTCTGTAAAAGTTTCTATGATATTTGCTTCTCTTCTTGCCATGATGTTAATGTCGTCAGCATAGGCGGCTATTTGTACTGTTTTATTATGCAGTAGGTTTGAGCTATTTTCTGAGAGGTTTCTTATTACGTATTCTAGGACTAAATTGAATAATGTGGGTGCCAGCCCATCCCCTTGTTTCAATCCTCTCGTTATTACTATTGGTTCAGTTAGTTGATTCTGTATTCGTATTTGCGCTTCCGTTAGTTCCATTGATTTTTCAGTTAACTTTACCAGTTTTTCTGGTATGCCGAATGTTTATTGTTTGCTACAGCAGAATTTTCGTTTTTAAATCTTTAAACAAATTTGCTCAGATTTATAAATTTTGGAAATATGTTTACAAATATTTATAAATTATTTATATAAATATAAATAACAGAAAGTCTTGTTGACAAGCTTAACGATTACATAAAAGTTGTTATTCTTTGACCTATTAAAACTACTTTTTAATAAATTATTTATCGTTGTATTCCTATACAATACTAAGTACGCATTTTCTTCTGAGTTGCCTTCAAGAAATCTTAACATTTAATTGTTTTCTACACTTCTATCAAGAAATTCAATGATATGCCATAACAAAATTTGTATATTCATGTGGTTGTGGTATATTTAGGACTGATAACTGTCTATTTTTAAACCGACCCCACCGCAATTTGAACATTTTAGTTCTGTATTATAAAAATAGCATTTTAATATAAAATCAATTAATTACGGTAATTTATTAATTAATAAAACTGCTTAAACAGCAACAATAAATTTCTGGTACTTTTAAAGAAAAAGAAAGTAATAATAATCTTCTCTCTTGTATATTTAGCTGTCAGCTGTCACAATTTTAAGTTAGATTACTGTTTCATGTTGTGGAGCGTAAATAGGTGTGTGTAGCAATTTTAACATGCCATATTATAATAGATATTTACACACCAAGTGAGTTAAGGTAATGTTTATTCATGAGATTTAAGTTTAGTTAATTTTTTCGAGTGAATAAACATTCTTAGCTCACGTGGTTTGTACAATATTTTATTTAATTTTGACAAAATAAAAGCTGATCATCAAAAATGCTTTATTGTCTGTCATTTGTGCCGTGAAAAATAATGAAAATGGCTGATAATATCTGATAAATACTATGGTAAGTGTTAATTTCGTGCATTATATTATTTTATTCAATTTTGACGTTTTAAACTGTCATTATTAACTCCATAGCAACAATTATAAGAAACACTTTTTCACAAGTGAATTAAAAAGTTTTAAATCAGTATTACATGTTTTTTTAATTCACTCTGCAAGAAATAATGCATTTAAAATAACAACAGACACGAAATTAACACTTACCATAGTATTTATCAGACATTATCAGCCATTTTCATTATTTTTCACGGCACAAATGACAGACAATAAATCTTTTTAAATAGATGATTTTGACATCTATCATCGACGATTGTCATGCACAGTCTACTAACTGATTAGTTTTTTGTTTTGTCAAAATTAAATATTATAATGGTTGTTATTACTATTTCGTCAAAATTGAATAAAATATTGTACAAACCACGTGAGCTACGAATGTTTATTCACTCGAAGAAATTAACATTCTTCTCATGAATAAACATTACCTTAGCTCACTTGGTGTGTAAATATCTATTAAATGCATTATTTGTTTCAGAATGAATTTAAAAAATGTGAGGGTGATTTAAAAAATTTTAATTCACTTGTGAAAAAAGTGTTACTTATAGTTGTTGCTATGGAGTTAATAATGACAGTTTAAAACGTCAAAATTGAATAAAATAACTATCTATTTATTATGTTCAGTGACAACTAGATTTGATCTTATTTATAATAAAATTTGGTGTGAAATTTTTCTCATAACTTTTGCTCCATACGTTATAATAGATTCTAATGGTCTTAAAAAATTTTAAAAGTATCTTCTGCATAGTTTAACTTGTTCTTATTACAAAACAATAAACATGCCAATGTACGTACATGCTTCCATAAAAATGTTACAGAGTACCACACAAAAGTATCAAGGTTAATCATAAAAAAATAGTATTCCTATCATACACATATGTATGAAAGAATGTTGCTAATGAAATTATAAATTAAGACTGCACTAATTCTGATTCGCTGTGCATCTATTTTGTCAAGGTTATTTCACAAGTTCGTACGAGTATGCCATTATGTGTTAATTGTCTGCAGGACACCATCGGTGTTCTAATTGTCTCATTAAATTCAAAAGTATTACATTGCATATGTGTTTATGTATGGAATTTCTCAATTATATCAGAGATGTTTTACCTACTTACTATAGATTTTATTTATATTTATAGGAGATAATCAAATAGAACTGTTAGATACACATAAATAGAAAGATAAAATTGATTTTATAACCTGAAAACATGTTTCTCCAATTCGCAATAAAACAAATTGGAAACTGTACGCGTAACATCATATATGTATGAGATTTTAAATCGGACAATTATATTCGTTTCGCTTGTTGAAAATAACTTTCATTATTACCCACAAAAAATTGATATCAACTAATAATTAAATATGAAGATACAAGCAATTTTGTTTCAATTTATTTTTAAATCAACCGTTTTTTGTTCCCAAATTAAAAGTATCATATTTAAACTGTTATACCGGATTCCGTTACAATAAAAAAGAGTTGAAATTTGTCATTAATGTGCGTCATACAAATACTTTTTATATTAATAACAGTGTAGTCAAAGTTTTTTTTTTTTATTATAAGAACATTAAATAATCCTTATACGAATAAAAAACAAAACATCGTACAGTTCTCTCTTTGTTTAAGTGTAAATACTAATTAGGTACATTACAAAAAGATCTAAGCAGATTTTTTTTTTAATTTACCTCTCCTACTTTAAAATCAAACTATAGTTTCAATATTATTTTTGCCCTCCTGAAGTGTAATGGGAACTTTACAATTGTATACACAGTGTAAGCTACATTTTACGTTTACTGTGTTGTAACTTGTCTAACTATGCGGTAAAATAATCAAAATACATTAGACGTTTATGGGGATTTAGAAAAGAAATAATCTTTACTATAATAAAGTTCATGTAAAAAAGTACTACCTACGTAAGTTATTTTTTTACTTTAACATTTCCTATATTTAAAACTAATTCATATAAACCAAAATCACGGCAGCGACATCTGTCATTATTGTAAAAATCCGCCGTTACCGACATAGTCACCGATCGATATACCTGTCAAATACGCTAGGCGAACATTGCTGAAATGTCAAATAGCGACACCTACCTATTATTTATTACGAAGAAAACATGAGCAAATAAATATATTATCAGTCATAAACAACGTCTATTATTACAAATAAATTTTCGTTAGAAGTACTCTAATGAAGGTAAGTAAAATCATATTTGGAAATTGACTTAACCCCAGTATTTTAATCTAACCCTTTTCAGAAGTACAACCTATCTCATTAAAAAAAGTGATTTTCATTATTGTCGGCCAAAAAAATTTATATAATTCTCGTGCGTGAAGTATTTTACAGCGCTCCAGCCTTAAGGGCTCGTGCCTTAAACAAAGCTGTCGCGCTGTAAAATACAACTTACACGCACTCGAATGTAAATAACTATTACGGTTGAACACGATGATCGATTGAAAGAATGGAAAATAATCGGAGTCGCAGTCATGCAAAATTTATTTATTTCCTAGCTTATACATTTCGACTGTACCATAGTCTTCTTCAAGACTAGAAATGGTCAGTTGTAAAAGGTAACATATAGAACCCCCATACGACCCATTGGAGATAACCAGGTGTAATTTATTAAATAAATAAATATATGTATATATCGGGTCACTTTAATTATTTAACTTAACACCGAAGAACACAACAACTTTTCTAATAATCATGAAACTTTCAAAACTTGGAAAAAAACGTGTATCTCAACGATAATAATAAATTATTTTCTTGCATTTACATAAAAAAATCTAACCTAATCTAAGCTAATTTAACCTTATCGATCTAAACTAAACTAACCTAGACATAACCTAACCTGAACAAAATACTCATTTCATATCTACGGACAATTATCTTACAAAATAATCGCCATTAATGAATAAAAATGACCAAATAAATAGAAATGTAGAATGTATGTACACACATGCGTTTTGCAATATATTTTCTCCTCTTTCCAAAATTCTGTCAGCTGTTTGTCACCCTCTAGTGCATTTTCCTATTTATAATCATTATTAAAGCTCCCCTATAATCCCTATTGTCTGGTAGCTAGGTCCACATTCGTGCAAATCCAGACAATTGCATTTCCCGTTAGGGAGCAAAGTTTACACACACCCACACTATATAACCGTATACGCGTGTCTATGTCCATGTGTGTGTAGATTTGTTTATTTTGATGGCGAGACAGCTCCGTAGGGTAGAGTGAAATACAACCCTCCATGCAGATTTAATCAATTTCAACGCAAATTTGTACCTAGCACCGAACAACGGTTTGCAATGCAGTACATTTCATAGTCATAGGGTAGATACGGGATCAAATAACTAAAAGAAGATTGAGTTGGCACTACATTTCCTGTTAACTTTCAATATTTACATATAGTGCGCTATTAACTTTCCACATATGAGGCTGAGTGCTCTTGAAATGTCGGCAAGATTAAATGTTTTATCCAAAGAGAGTGAGATTTATGGATACTTGAATTCAGCTAACAAGATTGTGCAAGAGCTAGGGTCCTATACTATTAATGAGTATTAGTGAAAAAAATTTCTTTAAATGTTGACTAGGTCAGAAACTACAAGCGATTGAAGTTGATTACTAATTGGGTATGACGCGTTAGGTACTAAGAATTTGATTGGTCGCCTGATTTTAAAAAGGAGAATCGCGCGCCTGTAGCGGTCACCTTTGAAAGAATATGAAATGTCATGTTGTTCCATAGCCTAACAAAACATTTAACAAGTTTGTGTTTGATGCATTTGTTTAATTATAACATCTAGTAATATTAACAATAATCATGTATTTATAATTAAATCAATTTGTAATATGAATTAAATTAATAATAATATTAATTAAATTAATATTGAAACTGCAAAACAGGCAAACATTAGCGCCATCCGTCGTCATACTTTGTGTAATAATATTATTTATATATACTATAATATAATAATAATTTATTAGGAAGAAACCCTTGTTAAATGCTTATTATTTATGTTATTTACACTTAATAATAATTTCTTCGTGAATATAACGTATAAGTTTTTATATAAAAACATTTCAGCTATGCAAACATGAAAAAAATTGTTTCCAGTATAACTAACAGTTTGTCCCATTGTTTGTCGATCACTTGTTAGTACCCGCTACGTCACGTACAAATTCTTAAACTTTAAAAATTCATATCTCGCTTATTACGTAAAATTTTTAAGTCGCGTTTGCACTGAAGTTCTTATTTTATCCTGTTCTTACAGGAAAAAAAAAATAAAAGAAAAATGGTATAGGACCCCATTAACTAGAGAAATACATGGAATGAAATCTAAAATATTATCGGAAATACACGACAGAAAATCAAAAAGTAGAGGGACATTTTTGTTTTCTCGATTATTCGCTAGTGAAATAGAGCAACATGACGTCTAGCGGCGAAAATATGCATGGTAGTAAGTCCTAGCCGAGGTAGAGGCGAACGCATTGTTTCTGTCACTTATTTAACAAATAAATCACGAGTGGAGTGAAATTTGTAGGCTATACTTCATTTTACGTAAGAAAATAGTAGATTACTCTTAAGAGCCGACCGTTTTTACATGCATTGAATAAATAATTTAAATTTGTGAAACCAAGCTTTGTCAATACTAAATATATTTATCTGTAAAAATGTCAAAATCTAAAATTGCAACAAAATATGGTTACACATCACTTAATTCTGTAGATTTTATTTGACAACTGATAGGCGATATTTGTTTCGTTTCTGTGAAATAGGTTTATATTCTGACCAATCAAAGGGTAGAATTTATATATCCCTAACTAAACCAACGCTATTCTTACGTGAAATAAAGTATAATAACAAAATCTAAAACTTCAACACGTTTTAGTTGCGTTTAAACTATGTACGTCATTAGCACGCAGAAATCCAGAAATAATTAATTTCAAGAATTTCCCGAAAACAAGAACCTAAATTCTATAGAAAAATTTATTAGAGAAATTTGCCAATTTGAAATAGTTGGTAGACGAAAGTTATGCATTCATCTTTTAAAAATGGGAAAGGAACCGAGTAAAACTATGCGTGCTCCTTGCATTTTGTATACAAGATAATAATTACTTAGTGTCTTTATTAAAATACTTCGTAATGAAATCTAAACTTGTAGACCCCAAAGGAAAATCCTCCAAATATTATATTTCTTTATGAAACATAAATAAATGGTTTATTAATTAAATGTTTTGGTTATCGTACGGAGACTTTTTTGTCATGAAATTATGAATACTTTCAATGTTTACCCCATAATATAAATAAATTAAATAAATTATTTGTTTATTTTATATTTATAATAACGTATTATATTGCGTTTCATTTTGGATTAAAAGGAAATTAAATATATTGGGTTTCAGATCGCTATTTTTCCTAAAATACATTAAAACTACTGCCGTACGGCGTACACTCGGTTTAGTTTCACAAGAGAAGTAGATTTTTATTTCATTGTACAATTTCGCTAATTACGGCATCATCGGAAGTACTGGCGGGAAGTATAGTGCTGTCCACAACAGATTTTTTTATTCCTAATCGTCTACAACAAGTAGTTAAATAAATCTAACAATAAAATTAGTACGAATACTGACTATATAACATCAGTACACCATTCCAATTACGCGGAACTAGAAAAAATCAGCATGCAAAGTGATAAATTAATTGACACAGGTCAAACAACTCGAAAATATTTGTGAGCCATATAAGCGGCATTGTTTTTTGTTTGTTTTAAAAATTACACCGAATTTCATCAATATGTATGAGCACACTCAAATTATACAAGACTTTTTAATATGTCTGAGGCATCATCCCGTTACAAATGAAACAAGTACGAAGCAACAATGGTATGTCCTTTATAATTATCACCAAGGTAGAGAATGTTTTTATCTTTTGTTTGTTTACCTGCCCGAAGAATTTTTGTGATATTAATAATCAGTATTGGTTGAATTTTGTGTGGGTTTATCGTTTTTCAGAAATTTTGTGGGTAGTCTTGAAATTATAGATTGATACAAAGTCTTTGACCTGAAATTTGCTATTATTAAATATTTTTTCTATTTCTTTTTGAGATAAATTTATATG
Organism: Ophonus ardosiacus; assembly: GCA_943142095.1. Lineage (NCBI taxonomy): Eukaryota > Metazoa > Arthropoda > Insecta > Coleoptera > Carabidae > Ophonus > Ophonus ardosiacus. The sequence continues at coordinate 6,568,347 of OW964830.1, read as the reverse complement.
AAAATATTGCGTGCCAACTTCACACTTTAGCAGACAAATATTTTTAAATAATTATCAAAATTTCACAGTTAAATTTAGAACAAAGATAGCGGCTAAAGAAATAAAAAGTTATATACAGTTTTATCAGTAGAAGTTATAGATGTTTAGTAATTAAAAACAAATATTTTATGCAGATAATATTTATAGCTGGTTACAAATGAAAATATTAATATTAATGATTCCAACGTACAATAATGGATCAATAATAAGTTAATACAAACTGCGCAATTAAATTACAAAATTTTATTACCTATTAATTTTATACTTGTATTATGAAAAGTATCTTATATTCGAGCTTATATTTAAAGAAAATAAAAGTGTGAAAAATAGTTATTTATGTAACAAGTGTAAAAAGTTTATATTTAGTGCACGAGCAATACGACTGCTGGATGCAATATTAGTTTTGCGAACGAATATTATTTAACAACTACACAAAATAACAATGGGCTACTTACGTGGTACTGAAAATTCGATTTCTGTCACTATATACCTACGTAATGTTATATTGAAAACATATATAAAAATATAAATTTTATTTTAAAATAATTATTTGTTTTTTACTAAAGAAAAAGAAAGAAAATTTTCTGTGACGTCTTTATATTGAACTGGGGAGGGGAAGCATGTTTAAGAATGTTATCAATAGATGGCATGGCGTACGAGAAAGTTTTAATTTGAATTTGACATTAGTTCATTTGTCTCTCTCTCTCTCTCTGGTCTATCAAATACATTAATTACTTTACAAATAAACAGGTAGGTAATTACATGTAATTCAAAATATCGAGACCAAAAAGATAAACTAAAATACTAACCTCCAAACTATTGTTGAAATATCAAACAGGTGATCTACATTACCCGCACAAACATACCATTACTATGGGACGGCACCACGCTGTGGCTTTACGACTATTCATTGGTGCGGCGTAATTCTACGTCATACATGGCGGGAATTCAAATAATCAAATTTCATTATTTTATTTTTTTCTGGCTAATTAATAAAAATTTTGTCAAAAGAAAAAATATGGGTAGCAAGTTTTTACCTTCTCTTCAAAAATATTAAATAGAATAAGGTACGCAAGTAGCCCATATTTTCTTATCAAGGCAGGGTAGTTCGTCTTTTCGTGACGAATATGAAGATTGTTAATAATGAGTCATGAAAAGGTACTTCAATAACGAGATAAGTATTAATTTTTTTTTAAATCCTATAAGAAATCAAAATTACTGAATGGTTATGATTTATTTTCATTTAACAAGGTAAATCACATTGGAAACTTAAGGAACTATTAAAAATTGTACAAGAATTTAAAACAACTGTACATATTGGACATCATTTACTTTAATTTTATAATTGTATTTCATATTAAAATGTAAAATGTGTTTCTGAAAAGAAATATGGCAATGTTGCATTTTACTTTCATGCCGATTTTTCAGCAGGGAAGTAGTAGATTACATGACGATTTGAGGGAAAATATATTTGTTGATCTATCAACCACAAGTGGCAAAGTAAAATATAAATATGTTGACTTAATTATAAACATATCATGATCATATTTTCTTCCTCATCGCAATTAATAATCTGGAATGAAAAATCTTTTTGCACGCTATGTAAAAAGGCCTATTTTTAATTCTTAAAATGCACATCTTTTTGTTAACTTTTTTGACGATCGTAAAGAAAGTACATTTTTTTACTGTTTTATGCCCGTTACTATGGTTACAAGGTGCGCGACAACTGGGCGATCGTCATTTGAGCAAAAACACATACGATTTTTTTTTTTAATATTGGAAAACCTAACCTAATCAGCATTGTGCTATCACCCAGTTGTCCTTCGCTTGATTGACATGTCAGTGTATGAGTCATGTTAACCAATATTAATAAACGTTACTATAGTTATTTGTATTTCCATGTGCATTGTATTCATCCAAGACAAGTTTTTAATTTTTTGACGATTTTCTCTCTGTGATATGTTGTTTTTAACTATTTATTTATTGATTTGTTTTTTCGACTAGACCATTCTAGCCCTGAGGAAGACTATTGTATAGTCGAAATGTCGGCGTGAATAAATTTTATTAATTGACTACAAGTCCGAAGAATTTTTACCTTCCCGTATCTACCTCCATCCTAGCACAGTCAAATATTGGTTTTTCAACAATAATCTTCAACTTTACGAAACAATTTCGGACGTAAGAAGGTAAGAACTCAAGTAAAAAGTACAAAATTTCACACTTATAGAAATTGATGCACACTCATGTACCTTCAAACTTTTGTATTCATGTAATAAAATACCCTCGAAAATACCTTTTACACTTGTTACATAAAGAAGTATAAGCTTGTAGTAATATCTTTAAATATGATAGTGAGGTAACATCGTCTATATTGTTATTATTAAAATCTGTAAAATGCAGATAAAAAAACCGTGATGATGCATATCTATAAAGTAAATCTATATTTTACGAGTTTTAAATCCAGTATAAATATGTGTAACACTGCTAGCTTTTAAAATTTCTAGAAACTAAATTTTATCGCGCTAAGAACTAACCTATAAAACTGGTCTAAATTTATCTTAGAGTGATGTAGTGAGTCACAGCTGCTAACATAAACACAGCAATAACTGTAATATCTACCACCCCGTTGCTTACGTTGAAATTACTCGAAATTTAAAAATAAGTGTCTTTAGAAACAATCGTCTATTATTCTTCTAATGCACGGGGATATTTTAAGCAGCATTACATAACAGTATCTACAATACTTACACGCTATTTTTAGGATTCTAATGAGCAAGTAGCAATTTCATCAGTTATTACTTGAGTTAAGAGAGATGTTAATATTTTCAGGTTATTTTTACTTGTACTTGGTGCCGTTTTCAAGTACAGGGCACACCTAAATATATTTAGGAAGCGTAGGACAGCAAGTAAACATATATTTATGTAATGAGATCTGTACGACGACGACAAACACGTGGGTATTTGAGCTTCTAAAATAGAGTGAGCTCACACTCACAATGCAGCTGTCTTTTGGAAAGTTAATGACAAATATCAGTTTGTAATCTACCAGGAATGTGACCGACTTGTTTTAAATGCCTCTGAGATGATGCACAAAAATGCGCAAGGAATTAAATAAGAGCGGGAAAGTATTGAGCAAATAAAAGTTTCCGGTGCAAAACGACGCCGATTGTAACCTCCCACAAGGCGTCGCCACCATGTTTGGTCATGGACACCAGGGAAACACGACGCCTGGCGCTGTCTCTCTTGCTCTTGCAGAAATCCAGCCGCCGTCTCGTTTTATTGCGATTCTGCGCACTTGTACCAGCAGCTGCTATGCTGTCGTACAACAAACATTTGCTTGAGGTACGGACCGCGAACCTTGCACAAATTACAATGACATTTACAGAATGTTTAACAATTTGCACCACTGACATTCGCTGTAATTTAAAGTAAATCTATTGCCGTTCACAATTTAAATCAGTGACCTTGTGTTGACTTACTGCTCTCTTTAAATTTAATTTTTAAATCCAGATGAATTACACGGTAATTTCATGAATAAATTGAAGGAAAAAATGTTAAGTACATCGTAATAAACTAAGTGAATTTGAAATTAAAAGTATATTTTTATATATACGTATCAGCAGCCCGTAGTATTACATCACAGTAAACTTGTACGTCGAGGGGGGTATACCCAAAAATAGGATCCTACATTTCTATGCAAGATAATGTTACTGCTATCAAGACACAAATATCGGTCAAAATTACTGCCACCGAATTTCTTTTGAATGAAACCAAAATGTTTATACCTGGCGCATGAAAATATACCTATTTCTTTATCAATGACTGCATGATTCAGTGTCTGTGAGGTTATGCACAAACAATTTAAAAATAAAAATAAATTCGGGTTATATGACATGTTGACCTGTTTTCTGTTTTTGTATGAGTAGTTCCAGAATTTGGAATTTAGGTGAAGATATGTCATTTTAAGTTGTAAACTAGTTTGAAGAAAACAGGTAGCAGCATGTCAACTGTCAATGTGAAAATATCTCGTTGTCAATTGTCACCGTAGTTTGAGAAGTGTACGTGACTAACCTTTTTCTGTTGTTTTTCCCAAGCGGGATCCAGAAGCCCCTCACGTTCCCATTCTTCTTCTGGTTCCATGTACCCATCACCGTACTGGTGATCCATACCAACGTTGTTATATCCGTCGGTTATCATGCTGAATGCACAGTATGCAAACTATTTCGTTTCAAGTTCGTTCGATAGACTTAAATCCAAACCGTGCCGAAACACACGACCTCACAGCACACCTAACCCCACTGACCCGAGCCCGACTGTAGCCGCTAGCCGTCTGCAAACCGCGGACGAATAAATGCACAACGGCGAGCTGTCTATGTCTATAGATACTGCTCCACACTCCAACACTCGACACGCTGTTCGAAAATACTCATTTAAAAGTGGGCTACACACCACACTGCTAATGCTATACTCTCGCTTCGTCCTATCACTCTCAAGCTTGTCTAGTCTGTCGTTTTTTATTCCACAGTGGGGATCTACACAATTATTCACCGTTTATTTCATTCCCCTACATGGTTTTATGCCTCATTCATTATTAGTTCAAAACATAGTTATTACATGTGTAATAAGTAAACCGCAATATCAAAAATATTTAAAAAAAACACTGAACGTTTAAAATTTATTAAAAATGGAAAAAAAATGTGAACTAGGTCCCACCGAGATTTGAACTCGGATCGCTGGATTCAAAGTCCAGAGTGCTAACCATTACACCATGGGACCTTATACTTATTTATTTTGCGCATCAGTAAATGAATGTGGGAATGCATACAAATTTTTAAATAGTAATATATTATTTTATACATATTTTGTTATATAAATTTTACTAACGTACACTTATATTCCTTGAATTTATATTACCATACATTTCTCTCTTTTGTATCTAATACATTTGTCAATGAAGTTGCTGCACTTCAAAAACTTGGCGCGTTCACTGCATCTCGAATTACAATTCAAAAACAAAACGTATTTTAATTTGAACATGTGTAATATTTAAATTGTTTTAGGTAAGGTTTACGTTTGTATTTTTTTATTATAAGGAATAAAATACACTTTATTTTCGAAGTGTACTTCGAGATTCGAGATGCAGATAACGCGCTAAGTTCGAATTCACTGATGTACAGAAACTTCATGGTATAGATTTGTACCCATTGACCAAATGTACAAGGCAAAATAACTTCAACGACATGTTTTTAAGATAAGGAAATTTATATGCAAAGAAATGTGCAGTTCGGAATTTGTATTCTAAGCTAATGAATGGTTCTTGAAAAATTTAAGTTTTAGACAACATACCTACGCTCTCTTACGACATATACTTAAACTATATTGACAACTAACTAAACTTGGTTAGAAATTATTAACCATTAAATATAATATTAGAAAATGGAAACAAATTCAATTACAATAAATATAGATAAAGTTTGTCGGTCTTGTTTATCAGAAGATGGTGAAATGACTTCAGTTTTTAATACAGTTAATGCGGATAATGTTACAATTACAGATATGTTAGATTCCTGTGCTCTTTTGCAAGTAAGTTTGTTAATTTTTATAATTAATCTTGAATTAATTTTATAACTTCTATAAAGGTTGAAAAAGGCGATGGTTTTCCTGAACAAATATGTCTTCAATGTTACACAGTAATACACCAAGCGTACGAATTTAAATTGCAGTGCCAAAAATCAGAATCTGTTATTAGGTCATATCTTAATGATGAGTTGACAAGTGTAAAAATAATAAAAATAGAAAACATACCTGAATACGAACTCACTAATGACGATGATGACTACACTCCTGTGGAACATGTTATTATGGAAGAACTCGAGGAAGAAATGGAAGAAAAAATAGAAGGAACAGATTACAACCCTATACAAGAAACATTTGACTGTAAAGAATGTAGTGAAAATTTCTCAACAGCCGAAGATCTGAACAATCATAAAACTATTCACCATGAAAACACCGAAGTCTGCCCTAAATGTTGTAAAAAATTCCAACATGAAGATATTTTAAATCATCATCTTCGACATTGCAAAATTCACGAATGCCATTCCTGTAAAAAGAAATTTCGAACTGCCGGTTACCTCCAAAATCATTTAAAGAAACACAATCCTGATTTCGTACCCGAAGACAAAAAGTTCAAATGTACAGAATGTGACAAAGCATATACTAGTCCAGCTAATTTAACTATACACCAGTATTCACACAGCGGTATAAAACCATATAAATGCCAGTTTTGCGGAAGAGGGTTTACAAAAATGGTATCTTTAAATAATCATAAGGCTTTACATACGGGGCAAAGATCGCATTTGTGTAGTGAATGTGGGAGAGGATTCACTTCTACTTCTATTCTCAATCAGCATAAGAAAACCCATTCAGGTAATAAATTATCATTTTCTTCCTCTTTTTCAACTTATTGGCAAGAGCCAACATAGTAGCTGACATCTGGTGGCAAAATAAAACATAGGTCGTAGGGAAAACAATGTGCTGTCATATAGGGTTATAGTAAATAAAAACAAAAAATGACCAGCAAAACAAAAAGATATTATTATGTACTGCAGTGCAATAATTATTCAAGTCAACGACCAAAGATAACTAGACAAAACATAGTTTCATTTGTTTTGATTTCGGCTGGCCAGACAGAGATAGAGATATGTTTTATCTAGTTCGAGCATATCTCACTAGAGGCGCAATATCGTTGACATTTTAGAATAGAAAGTTTTTTAGAATATACATCAAGTTATACATATATTTCGATTACAGGTCAAATCTGTAAGTTTTACAGATCTGTAAAAAAACTTATAAAAACGCATCCATTTTACATATGAGACTTGGGCTTTGACATTTGCTTGTTGTATGGCCCAACAAGTTTGCCAATACTACAGTTTGAGCACCTTGTCAGTGTTGCCAAATGAATTTAAGCGTAAAATTAATTTATAAAAATATCCAATATGTTTTGTTTATTTAATTATTTATAAGCTTTGGTATTAAATAAAAACCAACGTTTCACTCAAAAACAAAACCGCAAATGTCAAATTACACTGATATATCCAAGTCTCTCTGTCTCTTTCTGGCTAGCCGAAATCAAAACATTCAATGAAGAGGGATAGGGAATGTTTTGTCCATATACCTATTAAATTAGTTAATAGGTATATGGTTTTGTCTAGTTATATTTCATCGTTGATTCAAGTAAAGACATCCGTACACCGATTCCCAAAAAGTGATATATTAAAAAAATAAATGGAAAATCGCTTTAAAATCGTGAAGAACTTATCGCATTTAAATTATTAATTGGCACATTATATAAATAAAATAAAATAAAAAAGCAGTTATTTGAAATTGCTTATTACACACAATTATAATAATATTACTAATAATAATTAAACACATCATACTTCAATTAAACATTTATTCCAATGATTTGTCAAAACCACATGTCTTTTATTATTTGGGTGAAATTCAAACATTTTAATTTTTAAATAAAATATAAGGGTTATTGTTATTAGGGAATTCAAAACAAAATATTTCCCAAAACAAAGCATCAAAATACAACCACTAGTGTAAAATTCAATGTTTTTCCTATAAGTTGGTTATTTGTGCTACCATCTCTTGGAAGTGACTTTCCCGATAACTTCCCAATCATTTTCAATATTTTTAAATTACTCGGCAATGAAACACTTCAAATTTTGTTTTCTATGTCATCGCCTATTATGACGTCCTCATTTTAGCAATGAAAATAAACAAATTGTAAGCTATCGTTGTTTGCATTTGTTTCATTGTAAAACTTTTGTTTTAAGTAAATAAATAAGAACGAATTTAGTGTCAGTTCTGGATTTTTTATGTATTTTAATTTTTTCGTGACTAGTCAGGGAAATACAACTTTCGCTCCGCATTTTAGGCACGAAAATAGTATTTTCGCTCTGGTTTCAAAAAAATACATTTTCTGAAGCACAAATATTTACAATTTTAAATTTGCGCGCGCACAATAAAAAAAAATACAGGGTATATGTTTTTTAGTTTTCTATCAAACAATGCAAAGAAAAAAAATCATACTGTTTTCGTGTCCCTAGGCGAACGACCCTACAAATGCTCCCACTGTACCCGCAGCTTCACCGCCTCCGGCGATCTCACCATCCACGTCCGCTCCCACACGGGGGAGAAGCCCTACCTGTGCCCCACATGCGGTAGAGCGTTCGCCCGCATCACTCATCTTAACACACACATCCGAACTCACACGGGCGAACGCCCCTACGTGTGCGGGGAGTGCGGTCGGGGCTTCGCACAGAGCGGGGACCTGCGCTCTCACGAACGGACTCACACGGGGGAAAAGCCCTACGCCTGTAACGTCTGCAGCAAGCGGTTCGTGCAGAGCAGTGGACTGGCTTCGCATATGGCTACACATTCGGGGATAAAAACGCATGTGTGTCCTATATGTAATAGGGCGTTCTCGCAGAGTAGTAGTTTGATGAGGCATGTTAAGGCGCACTCATGATGAAGGGTTTAACTGGAATTGGGATTTTAATAGTGCCTACAGATAAGCATTTTTAATATTAATGTAAAATAATGAATTTTAATAAAATTAAATGTAATGAAATATAATACATTTTGTCTTTTATTTACTTCATTTCTAAAAATACATAAGTTATTCTGAGTCACATACTTTGATGCTCTAATTCATTTCAATTTTAAAATATCCTTGAAAATTGAAGTACGGATTTAAATTCAAAGACGTCTAAGTACATTTTATGTTTTAAAGTTATTCAAGAAAAGTGTTTTTACCTCTCATCACCATAATAGATAGGAAAAAGAGACAGGAATCATACTAAAAATCACATACCTACCGAGATTTTAATAAGTAAGCACTTTGTAAGGTCCTTATAATTAGATTTTAACGTTTTCACGGTTATGTCTGTGTATGTGGATGTTATTAGCTATAATTTCCCGAGGACATTGATAATTACAAAATAATTTTAAGTTATCGAAAGCGCGTTGCTTGGTAACAGCCCGACGTCGAAGGCGGAGGGGGTGTTATCTAAATGCACGATATGCCACTTGTCATGTTTTTCATTGTTTCTGATGGTCCGCTTGATACGTGTTTCCTTGAATAATCCGCTAGATGCGCTACGTGAGAACGACCCTACCACAGCAAACTATTTTTATATAAAATATAAAAAATGAAATGCATAATGAATTTATTTTTAATATAAATTTATATATTTAATGGAAACCTGAATCAATAGGTACATTGTTAGAATTTAAAATTGGAAAAACTAAATAAATTGATAGAACCGTACGCTTTCAGATTTCCATTCGGTAATAATCACCCGTATTCTATTACACAATCGATAACTTTTATCGATCGATAATAAATTGTAGCCAATAATAATAGTATACACTGAATAAAAATGAAACTGGAAGATGATACATTTGTTTCTATTTGTCTAAAATTATTATCGATGGAGTTACAGAATAGGGGCCATTATCTTCTTCCCGAAAATATTTCGACAAACATCATTCAATCTTAATTCGCAATAATCTCTACTAATTGCACATTGCCATTTTTTTAAAAGTGATATATCGAGTGGAGCAGCAAACAGAGATTATTTTTCAGTGGATTTCTTGTAACCGGTTTCACATCCAGGAATGACATATTTTCTATTTAATTTTCTTTTCATTTTGCATTAATTGCAATATCTTTCAACAAAATACTATATTACATTACATATATGTACTTCAAAACCTGTTTTATTTACCTTTCTATAAGATATAACTTGTAATATTTTCAAAATGACATGCAAATGACAAGTGTCAGTTGGGTCGTTCTCACGTTGCGCCTCTAGCGGAAAAAAACAAAGAAACACGTATCGCTTTGGACCCTCGTTTTTTGTAGAGTGGCACAACCAGTATATATTTTACATCGTGTCTAAAAGCAACGTGCTTCAGGAAGTTGTGATAAAATTATAAGTATATCGAGGGGTATTCCGTGAGAATTTTTATAATTATAAAATCACCCAATATATGACAGTAATAGCTATGAATATTGTTCAGCGTGAAGTGTGTAACGATACTAAGATTGGCATTGACAGTTTTATTATACAAACGTTTAATAATAATAGTAGTAGAATGATATTTTCTAATTTTTTATTTAAAATATTGTATTGCTGATAAAGCTGAAGTGTGCATAAACGTCCGATGTGTAAGTGGTATAAGCTATGTGTTCAAAAAGGGAATGTTTCAAAAAACAAGTGCTTGTATAAATAGTACGGTGGGTTTTTGCTAACCCACTTTTTGGAAAATGCCGTGCTATTAGTCATAATTTTATTATTCGTTGTAAGTGTTTTGACATTGTGGCTTAAGTATAACAATATTCTTGTTTCGTTTGCCGGATTTCAAATAACCAGCACGCATTTCTTGCCAGTATAACTGTGGATTATCCTTATTTTCATTCTCAGATGACTTTGTAAAGAAACTCTTGAGAAGATAAAACAATATTTCACATATGCTAATTATTGAACCGCCCATACACAGTGAAAAGAACCCTCCAACTAATGCTGGAAAAATTATACAATGATTCACATAAAATATATTATTATTTCAAATACCTATGAATGAATCCGCGGTCATAGAACGACTTGCAGTGTACTTGTAGCACCAATTACTTCGGAAATATACAGCAACTCCAGTAATGTTCCTCAATATCTGTCTGCCCCTATTAAAAACTATTAAAGATCATTATTATTAAAATAAGTACAAATTATACCTAGTTTTTAAACTCAATGTCTCAATAACTCCTGAATACGTAATACCAGAACAACGGGGATAACATTCGCAAATTGCTCTTTCTTTATTTTGCACTGAAAGTTGATGTATTATTCACAATTAAGTAATATATTTAAATTTTTTACCATGTTTGTCCATAGTTAAATATAATTTGCTGTACCTATCTAAATATCAATTTTCAATGAGTAATACTTTTAAAATATTAAATATTTACCAAAATTTGATAGTAAACAAGGCACATCCAACAAAGTACAATCTCGCAATTTTCCTGAAATACATTTTTATATAAAAAATATCTGATGTGGACACCACATGACTTCCTTGTACGCCTGTTACACTAAACATATTTTGTTAATAATTAAAATATGTATAATAACAGACTCAATCATAAAATTGCAAGTATTTGACATAATTTGACATGGATATTAAATTCTTTATTTTTTTGTTATTTCTTGCCCTAATTCATAGCAAACTTAATTACAGAAACCAAAAAGTACATAAATAAAAATAAATATATCATCACGGCATATTACCCATTTCTGGGTGTGCCAGTATCTACAACACATGTAGACATCGGTAATGATGATATATTTTACCGTGTGGGCGCTTACCAGGCGTCACCTCACGGGCACTCATAGCTGGTGTGGAGAGTGCACCACAGGGGTCACTTTTGTGCCATTTAAAATAAAGTACACAATGTTTAAATTTAAATATCTCGCTTATACAAAGAACTAATTTAATCATACTTGAAGTTTTCGACGCAAAATTCAATTCTCTAAAACTTTTATTTGAAGCATTTATTGTTAAATTCAAAATAACATCATTTTTTTCAAGAAAAAATTATAATAGCTTTAAGTAAAGTATCACTTCCGGTTAGACTATTTTAACCAAAGTCTATTATGTTTTTCCATTGATATAAAAGTATTATATACCAAATTTGAAAAGTTTTAGATTATATTTTAATATTGTTTTCTATTAAAATCTATTATAGGTTTCAAGTAAAGTACCACTTCCGGGTATACCATTTTAACTAAAATCTATTATGTTATTCCCATTGATATAAAAGTATTATATACCAAATTTGAAAAGTTTTGGATTATATTTTAATAAAGTTTTTCATTAAAATCTACTATAGGCTTCAAGTAAAGTACCACTTCCGGATAGACCATTTTTACAAAAATCTATTATGTTATTCCCATTGATATAAAAGTCTTATATACCAAATTTGAAAAGTTTTGGATTATATTTTAATATAGTTTTCCAATAAAATCTATTATGGGCTTCAAGTAAAGTACCACTTCTAAAGTTATGCTATGACCAAAAAGGAAGGTGCACAACTAGATGTTAAAACAGTCCTAAATACAAAATTTTAACTTTCTACGGCTTCCCGTTTTTCAGTTATGCGAGATACGTACGTACAGACGTCACGACGAAATTAGTCAAAATGGATTCAGGGATGGTTAAAATGGATATTTCCGTTGAAATCTGGAAACCGAATTTTTTCGCGATTACAATACTTCCTTTACTTCGTTAAAGGAAGTAAAAAAACTGTGTGTGCTTAAGACAGCAGGTGCGAAGTGAAAACTTAAATGGTTGACATTTGGATCGTAGGACAATGCCATCTCTTGACAGCTCCCGGAAACTTTGTAAACTTAAATAGCTTAAATGTTTCAGGGCCGGTTTATCAATATTTGGTTAAAATTTTAAGTAAGAGTTAAATAAACAAAATTGAAACGAAACGAACTGTCAAATGACATATTTATCCTTGCTGTCAACAAAACGATGCAATATTGTTTACTTAACTAGAAGTTAAAATTTTAACCAAATATTGAAAAACCGGCCCTAAAGTGTGTTGGGCTTACATTAATATTTTTTTATAAGATGTCAAAATCCTGTGAGCATTGTAACAAAATTTTCAAGAAGCAATTTTAATTTTCTTCGGAGAAGGCTGGGAAACAACAAATGTCATTTTTAGACTTCCAAAAAATTAATTTAGCTGTTGTAATGTAACCACGTTGTAACGCTGTTAATACGGTTTTTCAATATTATAAACAAATAAAATCAACAAATACAAATATAAGTAATATCTATTTACTTAAATATAACGAACTAAATAAATACCGTGAGTATTTTTAACGTGAAACATTGGGTTTGTCATATTCATGGTTACGACGTGATATTTGATTGACAGCAATATATTTGCCGGCCCCATTTAAAATGAAAATAATTTTTAAAACTTTTCTAAAATTTCACTCAGTTGTTCAAATACTCTAAAAATTGTCTTTACAATCAAATAATATTACTGCCAAAATTATATCTCTACCCATTTTAGAATTATTGCCCCAAAAGTCAATAAACCTCAATAAAAACATCAAAAATTTCAAAAATCTTATTTTCATGCATCTACATACTTCTTTACGCGCTGATTCCAAATTTTGAAACCGCAGGTCGATATCTCTTTTCGTTCTCGAGATATTTAGATTCAAAGTTTTGCTCAAAACTGCCCATATTAGGGTAATAACCCAAAAATGGGCCGAGATATGAATTTGGCGATGTCATCATTCAATTCTACGGACAAAAATACATAAGTACACCAATTTTCAGAATTTTTGAACTCCGCTTACAATCTCTAAAGCAAAAATAACTGAAAATGGTCAAAAATCGCAAAAATCTAAGGTGTACCCCTTAGGATTTTTTCCGATTTTGGCTATTTCGGGGGTTTTCAAACTTTTATTCATAAAAAATGAACCGGTCGGTCAAAAATTATCAAAATTGGTATACTTATGTATTTTTGTCCGTTGAATCGAAAGGTGGTATTGGCAAATTCATATCTCGACCCATTTTTGGGTTATTACCCAAAATTGGGCAATTTTGAGCAAACCTTTAACTCTAAATATCTCGAGAACGAAAAGAGATATCGACCTGCGGTTTCAAAATTTGCAATCAGCGCATTGAGAAATATATAGATACATAAAAATTAGATTTTTGAAAATTTTAAGGTTTTTATTGAGGTTTATTGACTTTTGGGGCAATAATTCTAAAATGGGTAGAGATATAAATTTGGCAGTAATATTATTTGATTGTAAAGACAATTTTTAGTGTATTTGAACAATTGAGTGAATTTTAAGAAATAAAAAGTTTTAAAAGAAAATTATTTTCATTTTAAATGGGACAGGCAAATATATTGCTGTCAATCAAATATCAAGTTTTTATCTGAAAATGGGGTTTATTGACTTTTGAGGCAATAATTCAAAATATTTAATTACGATTGTTATAAATTTAGTCTTTTCAAGAAATTTTCGGTATATTACCCACTGCTGGGTGTGCCAATCTGCTTTGTACAGAAATATCAGTAATAACAGAAGGAATAAGTCACGCCAAAACGACGAGTTTGGAACTAGAGACAAATATTGTGGTTTCCCGGTCTTGTATTAATAACGTAACGTAGGCTATGACCCCAAATAACGTCACGTTCGACCCTCCCAGAGTTCACCTGAATGACGCGTTATGCGTGACGGTTCAACATTGTTCACTGCCCAGAAAAATGTGTGCAAAATTTAAATTATTATGTATACGTACTACACGTGAAAGGTGTGTTTGAATAGAAATATTTAAATAAAAGTTATTGGAGTTCATAAAATATTGTGCTTTTGCGTTATGGAAACTACATAGAAAAAAACTAAACGTCACTTTTTTTTTAAATTTTGCTTTGTAAAGCCAGAATGTTTTCAATGATGAAAACTTTATTATTATTTTTGGAAGAACGCATTTGGGTTTTACAATTAAATAAAATTCCTCGCTTTTAAAAAAAGAGATATCTGGTTGTTTTCCTGTACTCTTCATACGTTGTTTTATATTAATTTACCATTAATTTGTAAAAAATATGGCACACATCCACATAAATTTGCGATTATGTTGGTTTTACATATATTCATACAATTTTCAAATGTATAATTTACATTATTTAGTCTCGTTCCCTGTAAAAATCACACTATCTTAAAAAATACTCTAGCGGTCGTATTTTTTTCAAATATACAGGTTGCAAAGGCATGCAGGTATACATGAGCGTTGAACATGGGAAAACAGTCAGTAGCGTTGCTAGAAGTTGGGGGGCTTTATTATCTAAAAATAAGTTGCTCTGGGTGCCGAAAAAGCTAGCTACGCCACTGAAAACAGTTTCTCCTTGCACATTGTTTCGGATATTATGTATTTTGGATAAAAATGCGCCAAATATAAATTAAAACAAATCTTTGTGCAAATCAATAAACAAAATTCATTCCGTATATTTTGTAACCTTAGAAATTAGACATTATGTAGTTATATTTGTAACAAGTACGGGAAATTAATTATTCTGAAACAACTACCTATGCCTTTCTATCCGGTATATATACCGTGAGTATTTTTTAACATGAAACATTGGATTTGTCATATCCATGGCTACGACTTGACATTTGATTGACAGCAATGTATTTGCCTGTTCCATTTAAAATAAAACATAGGGAACGAATTTGAGAGAAGTATTGTATTTAAATATCGTTAAGAAATTTAGCCAAGTCAAAAAATCATTCGGGCACAAGGTACACATAATATTTTTTTTACTCAAAAAATCATTCGGGCACAAGGTACACATAATATTTTTTTTACAACTAAATTTAATTTAGAAAGCAGGTATTAACCTCTACTGACGTCTTATCAAATGTTAAATTCGTTCCCTATGTTTTATTTTAAATGGGACAAATACAATGCTCTCTATCAAATGTGAAGTTGTAACCATGGATATGACAAATACAATGTTTCACGTTAAAAAATATTCACGGTATAGACCGTTCATTTCAAGTGGTACACTATTGCCATCTCGAGAACTACAGGAAGTAACAACTGAACGAGCTACCTCAAACAATTTCTATACTATTAAAGATACAATAAAATGCTATAAGACAATTTAATAGAAGGCCAAGGGGGACATCCGATTAGAGAGGAAAATATTTTTTAAACCAGTAGTTCTCAAGTTACAACACAAAGTTATATTTTTTTTAATAGGATGATATACTTTATTATGCCCGTTTGATAGAGTATTTTTTCTGAATTCACCCATGTATTCTTTTTATATCCTAAAATTACAAAAATATTGAGATAAATTTTAGCATTTTTCAGTAGGCCATGTACATAATTTTTATTGTTGCACATTGTTATTTGTTGTGTTGAGTGATTATTTTTGTTTCAATATGCCTGAAATTTATACAAACGATTTGTTGAATTTGTTATTAATTTATGGTGAATGCCATTGTCATCAAATAACATAATCATGGATAATTTTCACGAAAACGTGAAAGACAAAGACTGGTAAGAAATAACGAAGAACTAGAAATTGCTGTTTTGGGATTTATCACTCGTAATCCAAATGCGTCTACACGTGAATTGCCAGTGAACATTTATTTATTTCAAATATATGTCGGTTTGGAGTATTTTGAAAAAACATAATTTGAAACCGTATTCTCATAAATTAGGCAATAGAAACTACAGATAATGAACGTAGAATAGTTTTGTAAGTGGTTTTTTAATACAATGCCATGAAAATAATGAATTTTCTAAAAATATTTTATGGATGGATGAATCAAAATTCACTAATAATGGTATGTTCAATAGAATTAACGAACATGTATGGGCGGAAAAACAGAAATCTTATTCATTTCGATGTTATAATACAGAAGTACACTTGAAAGTTTGCCATAAATAATATTAACAATTGTTTTATTGATTTGTTTTATTCCATAGCACTCTTTGTCTAATCATATTTAAATAAAAAGGTAAATATTTAATTCTGCATTTTTCTCAAATATTTCGCAATATAAGGGTTATTACATATCGATATCGTTGAATAGGGGATTCCAGCTCAATCGAATTAAAGGAAAATAGTAAAAAAATACGAATGTATAGCCCGAATAACGAATATTAATAAAAAAATGAAATGGTATAATTGAAATATTTTGGAAATAAGGGGTTTTTTGTTATAGCGCTTCGACACGAATATGAATTCAATATATATTTTGATTGGCGACCGAAAGACCGCCTATACATGCATAACAAATAGCGTGTTAGGTGGGGGTTACTACCCATGGAAATTAAGAAATTCAAATTCGAAAGGAGGAGCTAACATTCCTGTACTGCAGATTTCATACATACATACATAATCCGGTCCTCTTCTACCGTTAGGTGTAGAGGTTATTCTGCTGCTTTGGATCCTTTACCTTGTACAAAGGTTTTCCAAACTTTCCTGTCTTTGGCTCTTTCTTTAGCTGAGTTCCAATCTTCTCCCGCTTCCGAAAGGATTTGTTTCACCGTGTTGTTCCATGTTTGTCTTGGCCTGCCTCTTCTATTTTTACCCTGTGCCTTGGTTTCCCATACGGTTTTGACTTGTCTTCCTTCTTCCATTCTTACAAGATGTCCAAACCATTGGAGTTTTCTTCCCTCTATTATTTTCTCAGCTGAGTTAACCTCCAGTTCTTTTCTTATGTCCTTGTTCCTCCTTTTTTCAATTTTTCTTACTCCTAGCACTCTCCTTAGGAATTTCATTTCAGCCGCTTGGATTCTTCCTTTTTGTCTTTCCGTTAATACCCAATTCTCTGCGCCGTATAACAATACAGGTAGATATATCGATTTGTATACTGATATTTTGGTCTTTTTTGTTATTTCTTTGTGGTCTAAAAATTTCTTTTGTAGTGCGTAGAATATCCTATTTGCTGCTTGTATTCTTTTGTTTAGTTCGTCGTTCAGGTTTCCTCTACTGTTAATTGTACTACCTAAGTATTTATAGGTGTCTACTTGTTCAATGTTATCCTTTCCAGCAGTACACCGTACTTCTTCTTCCTCGTTACTAATAATCATGGTTTTTGTTTTATCTGTGTTCAGCAATAACTTCTGTTCTGCTAATACTTCTGTCCATACATCGATGTTTTTCTGTAAACTCTTCTCTGAGTTAGCAAATAGGATAACGTCGTCTGCAAATGCACAACTCTCTACAAATATTGGCTGGAGTTTTCTGTAGCCTATCATAAATTTTTCCATTTTTAGTGAACATTTTTTAATAGCGCTGTCCATTGCGCAGATGAAGAGTAATGGGCTCAGGGCGCTGCCTTGTCTTACCCCCACCGTGGTTAGGAACTTTTCTGACAATCTGTTGCAGGTTCTTATTTGATTGTTTGTCTCTTTATATAGACTTTGGATTGTTAATATTAATTCCTCTTCAACTTTCATATTCTTGAGACTTTCCCAAATTTTAAGTCTGTCTACGGTATCGAATGCTTTTCTCAAATCAATGTAGCAAACATACACATTTTTATTTTTTGCTAATTTCTTCTCTATTATCTGTTGCACTGTGAATGTATGGTCTTGTACGCTATGATGCGGCCTAAAGCCACTTTGCACGTCTGATAGCTGATCTTCCACTTGCTTTCTTAATTTGGTCTCTAGTATTCTTTCGTATAGTTTAAATGCTACACTTAGTAGTGTTATTCCTCTATAATTTGAACATTCTCTTGTGTCCCCACTTTTGTAGATAGGCAAAATAATTCCAGTTTTCCATTCTTCGGGTATTTCTTTCTGTTCATAGCACAGATTGAATATGTTTAATAATTCTCGCTTCCCTGCTTCTTCCATATACTTAATCATTTCGGGATATATCTCATCTACACCGGGTGATTTTGCAATTTTTATTTTTTTAAGGGCCTCCTCTAATTCTGCCCCTGTGATAAATTGTTCTTGATTACCTTGTCTTCCTTTGCTTTCTTGGGTTTCTTTAGCTGTTTTGGTCTTATTATTTCCACAGAGGAGGTGCTCGAAATATTCTTTCCACCTATTAATTATTTGGTCTTCTTCTACTATTATGCTCCCTTGCTCTGTTCTGATTTGTTGGAGTTTATACCCCGGTTTATTTTTAAAATTTCTTAAAACCTTGAAGAACATTTTTTTTGTTCTCTGCACTATTCTTTTCCATTTTTTTCCCAAACTCTTCCCATGACTTTTGTTTCTCTTCCAGTACTACATTTTTAACCACATTTCTTTGTGTTTTGTATGCCTGATAGTTTTTATCCCCTTTTTTGTGTAGATATTTTTTCCATAGTATTTTTTTGATTCTCACAGCTTTTTTTACCCTCTCATTCCACCAAATCGTCGACTTTTGGGAATTACTTGTTTTATTGTAGCCACATACCTTTTTTGCTGTTCCCAAGATGACTTCTTTAAGTCTTTCCCATCTTTCGTTGATATTCGGATTTTCTTTTAGTCTATACTTGTCAAATTCCTCTGCCATCGTGGTTTGGTACTCTTTTATAGTATCTTTGTTCCTTAATTTAAATATTTTAATTTTTTCCTTTTTGATTACTTCTCTCTTATCTTTTCCAGTTATTGGCTGTTTATTTTTTTCCTTAATGACAGATTCTAGTAGGTAATGGTCACTACTTATTTCATATCCTCTTCTAACTCTGGTGTCCTGGATTACTCCCCTTTTAGATTTTTCTATTATTATATAATCAATAATTGATTTTTCTCCTCTGCTTTCCATTACTCTTGTGAACTTGTGGATGTCTTTGTGTTTGAAGTGCGAATTGGTAATCACCAAATCATTGTCGATACATAGCTCTAATAATCTCTTTCCATTTCCATTTAATGTTTCCTCCCCATTTTTCCCTACTACTCCTTCCCATTTTTTTGCTTCTTTCCCCACTCTACTATTAAAATCACCCGCCAAAATTAGTGTACCATTTTTCTTTTCAATAGTTTCCCGGAGCTTGTCCCAGAATATTTCTTTTTCTGCTTGTTTTTCATTTTCATCTGGTCCATATACCCCTATTACTGTTATTGCTTCTTTTTGTCTTATTACTTCGATCAATAGGATTCTTTCACTTATTCGTTCCCAATTTTTAATTATTACTGCATCATTTAATTTAATAAGACATGCCACGCCCGCTCTTGCTCTTTCTATTTCTTCCACTCCTCCATAAATCATCAAATGATTTTTATCTAGCATCTTTAATCCTTTACCTTTCATTTTCGTTTCTGTTATTGTCAGTATTTCCATTTTCGAGTTCTTGAAATTTTCTAGCAGCTCAAGTTCTTTACCATTCAGTCCTCTTACATTCCACGTTCCAATTTTCCATTTTCTTATATTTGGTTCATTAATTTTATCTTTCTTTGTTCCTTTTAAGTAGTTTACAGTTTGTTTTTCCCCTCTCATATCCTTTTTCCTTGCAGTTGTCTTCATGAATTTATCTTGTTTTCGTGGGCTTTTTAGTTTTTTGGCAGCTGTTTATTTCGAGAATTTTCCCCAACTGTATCCTTTGATATTAATTCTTTCTCCCGCTCATTCCAGTTGAGGCTTTTGCCATTCACTATCAGCTGTTTGTATTTTATTCTTACATCATTTCCTTTGGATTTTTCCTCTTTCGCTCTTTTCCTTATAATGGCTTGTATCTTTCTTTCTTCGGGAGTTAGATCGTCTTCTATATAAATGTCCTTTCCTTGTAGCTTGTTTTTTGTTCTCATGATTCTTTGTTTCTCAGCTTTACTCCCAATTTCTGCTATAATAAGTGGTTGTATACCTGTAGAATTAATAATGTTTGCATCTTTAATTATTACTTTTAATCTGAGATCAGATTCTAGGAAATGTTTGACAGTTTCTTTCGGGCTTTCATTATTTATTTGTAAACCTTTTATGACGATATTATTTATTCTTGACCTTTTTTCCTGTGATTCTAATTTTCTTTCTAGTTCTTCGATTCTATTATTCATTTCCTTTCTTTCTGTTTCCCACTTTTCCTCCTTTTCGGCCATCTCTTTTAATATGTTTTGTATGCTAGTGTTGTTCTTATGTATATCATTTTTTAGTTCGTTTGTGTTTCTCTGGATTTCCAGTTTAATTTCTCCAGTCATTTCAGCTATTAATTTTTCAAAAGCTTCCATATTTAGTATTTGTTTCTCTCTGTTCGCTTTTATTGGTGTTCTTCTTGTTTTTTTTACTGGTTGTAAAAGGCTCTTCGTACTCTTTATTACTATCTCGCTTCCTTTTATCTGTTTCTGAGTCGGACCCTACTAGGCTACTTCTGTCTGTACTCATTTGATTTAATTTCGAAGTTCCGTTTCTTATACGACTCTAGTATTATGTTGGTTGCTTGTTCTAGGCGTTCGCAGACTATTATTTTTATTCAACTAATAACGCGCGCGCACTGCCCACTGTAATAATTTAAATACACTTGTAATTATAAAGTATGTAGACTTATACAGTGTTATAATATTCATTTATTTTATGTAAATATAACTTAAAATAGCATATATTTCAAGAACATTTAGGTCCATGATGAAAACAGTTTGATATAAAAACACATATACGTGACGTCACGTCAATCTTTTCAAAATTCGGGAGATCATAACTCGCTTATTAATAAGAATTTTTTCACCGGATTTTCATCAACAGTCTTAGTTTTCCTAATATTTTCAGATGAAATTATATAAAAAAAAAATGGTGGAATCCCCCATTCAGAAAAAAATACTGTATCGAGTAACCAAATAAAAAATCTGATGTGGTCAACACAAAACCTCCCGCTATTGAATTTTTATTAATTTAAATACATACTTACGTATTTACTACCGCTGCAAACTGTTCCATTGCAGAAAACTATTGCTTTATTTACTATTTTCTTTTTAATATGTCACTATTATTAATTTGAAGTGATAAGTTTTTGACAGTGACATTAACTGTCAGTTACATTCATTTGAAATATGAACTGTGTAACAAACGAATTATTGTGTTTATCTTAGGCTTCGCGACTAATAAAAAAAAATATTTTTAAATTTATGTGTAAAATATATAGAAAAAGTATTAATGTATTCCAGTAAAAAATTCAATAATCTTTAATTTTCATAAGACATAAAATGCGAAAAAATGGCATTTAATGGTATTTTTTGAAGAAAAACCATTATGAGCGTGAGATGTGAAGTGCCATTTCCGGTTATCCGATTTATACCAAAATCTAATGGCTTCTATTCATATTAGAATGGGATGGAAATACAAGGTTTCAGAATTTTCTAAATGATAGTATTTGAGTTAGAGTGAAGACAAAATCCCTACACATACACACACACATATACACACATACAGACATCATCGTGAAAATGTTAAAAATGGATTCTAGGGAACTTAAAACGTGGTCATTTACTAAAATCTCGATATGAGATTTTTAGCACGATCCCTATACCTCCATTACCAAGGGTAGCGGGAGGTAAAAAATAGGTTGCCGTTTAAAATACAAAAGTTGCACCCCGTATTTTGAGAACCACTGGTCTAAAAAATTCTTGTTAAGGGGATCGTCCGTACAGCATTGAACTTCTTTGCCTAGATCTGTTGACATGAAGTGTTGTTGGGGTAAGGGGAATGTTCAAATGTACTTTCTCTTTCTTACTAGTGTACTACAATATCTCTATCCTTTTTGTACCTGCTGCAATTGGCCAGTGAAATAAATGTGCGGAAATAGTTATTTTATTTCTTTTAAATAACTGTACGATTATAGCGCTTGCCCACAAAATGCTAAAAGAAAATATTCTGTTTCTTTCGTCCGTACAAGGATTAGAACATAATGATTTTTTACTCTGTCTAATAAGAAAATTAAAAAATATTGAAATATGAATAAGAAATTATGTGAAAATTTTAAAATCTATATAATTGAATAACAAACTATGTGAAAATTTTAAAATCTATATACATAATTAACTTTTTATCCTTTTATAAAAGGGCCAGGCAATATTTATTGATATAACAAGATGATTAAAAAATAAAGTATGTTATATTTTGTTTGAGTAATTTCAAAGTTGGTATTAATTTTTCAGAAACCAGAAATAATACCAAGGATCTATATTCGTTATCAGTAACCAGTTTCATATAGTAAATACTATTTTCAACGACGCAAATCGTTATATCAATAAATAAGCTAAATAAATAATTAATATACTGGTTGTTCAATTTATGGTAATATGCATTTCATATAAAAATATACTATTTTTTTTTTCTCATGCTAAAATTGGGGATCATACAAAATTTTTTCGTATACAATTCCTAATGGTGTCCAAACTGCAAAAATACAATAACTTCGACCAGCGATACGGAGCTGATCTTGTACTTGATAAAAATTAGGATCTGACCTTTTTAACATAAATTGGTCATCGTCTGTAAATGTACCAAATTTTATAATTTTTTTCTTTATAGCTTCCTCTGGTTTATATTTACATGCGTTGTACGGGCATTTTCAATATTTACATCAAGCATTTTTTCTAATTGTTTCATTGCGATGCATTCCTTCGTTGTGCCCCAATTTGTCGCTGCATTACCTTTAAAAGTAGAATATAAAATATTTTTCACAGTTACAATACACGAAGTACGTTCTCTTATTTTGCAAATTTTGCCAAAATTAGAAGCAGTTATCCTTTTGTACCTTTCTTGTTTCCATAAATTTGATGTTCTGCATTTTGATTGTTCTTTTGTATTTATTTCCAGTGCTGTCCTTTCTTCTTTATTTAAAGTCAGTTTTTTCAGGAAATCATTTTTCTTTGTTTCGTACAGTGTAGTATCCATATCCGGATTTTCTTGTAGCCCATAGTGTTCGTCGGAGGATACACATATTCTCCTTTTTTTAGTTCTTACATAGTTTAACCGGCGACGACGAATATTTTTTTGTTCCGTTAATTTTCTTCCAATATATTTTTTCGTATGGGAACCTGGGCTCCGTTTATACAATGATTTATGGATATCCGCGTGGAAATGTTTACTCTTATTGTAATTCATTACGGCTAAATTACATCTATGTTCATAGGATCCCCTTGCAGTGTAATTTATTCTTTTTCCAGACATATATTTTATTATCACAGAATTGTAACATTCTGCCATATTGTTATTTACGTTGTATATTAGGCTGTTGGCTTGAAGTAAAATTAAACGAATAGCATACTGAATATCCCACTTAATTTCAAATCATCAACAATGTTTTCTCCTTGATCATCTTTTGCCGTACAAAAATATTCTGAACATTTTGTGTGTGAGCCGAATACGTGATACGGTGCATTATTTATATCATTTTGAAAAATTGAAAAAAAATCTTACCTGGTGATAAAAAATATCCTGAATCAAATCAAACACAGAACACGACAATCACTAACAAATGTTACTTGTAAGTATTCACTTAACAATTTATATTTACACCTAATAAGAACTGAACTGAACACAACAATCGCTAACAAATGTAAATTGTAAGTACACACGTAACAACATAATAAATTAAAGTGTTCTCTTATATACCCTTCATACATCCCCCTAAAAGTTAAATATGTAGCTCTGCGAGCTAATTATCCGTGTTCCAAGTATTTGGAATTGGTGTGGTAAAAGCATAAACTTACGTTAATTTCATATTATTTCAATTATCGGTATTTCAAATCGTTCGGAAATTTCTTTAATCTTTAATCCATACTTATCCTATTTTTAATCATCCACATCTGTGTAGAATTATCTGTAAAATATTCTTGTCGGATCAACGACTTTTGTATCTTTAATAGATTAATTTAATTATATTTCAAAGAAAATTTAAAATGTATAATAAAGTAATAGTTAGCTTTCACTTTTAAAATATTAATTATATGCATTTTTCAATAATTTTCTGTCTATAGAAATTTCATATCTCTACCTACCGACTGCCAGAATACAAGATAAATTCTATTGGCTGACAAAATACCCTCCCGCCGCGTGCTCACCCGCGCCAGTACTAGGGCATGTAAATTCTGTAGAGCTGAAAATACGCAAAACACGTTTCAGTTCGATACTTATTATGGCTGTATTTGTCATTCATTTATAATAAAATTTAATTACTTGTTCTCAGAAAGAATGAAATTAAGTATGTAACTTTTTAAAATTTTAAAATTAATATTCTTTATCACAAAAAAATCACTTTAAAATGAACCAAAAATCAACAATTTTAGAGCTTTGTCACAGATATAAGAACAATGATATTGCAAAAATAAAAAGTTACAGACATAATATCAAGTTTTCTTTAATAAATATGATAAAAATAAATTACAAATTCGGAACAGATTTTGCGTAATTAGCATTGTTTTAGAGCGTCTTTTCGTTCATTTGGGAGAGCGAAGACGATCCCCTTAAGTCTTATAAAATAGAAATTGTTTTCTAATTTAACCGACCTCATAGGTTATATAGTTCTCGAGATAGTAATAGGTACCACTTAAAATGAACATCCTGTAAATATGTACATATTACAGACCTCATTTTCGAACCAACATTGCCTAGAGGTTACTGGTAGAGATTCTACCATTCCCTCAACCTCAGTTATTTCTGGTACAATTTTCATGCTGACGAATTTATCCGGTTCAACAATACTATAAAATACTGTATCAACAGTAGGAAAAGTGTCTTTATTATGCACTAAAACCTGAACAATTTATTAGTTCAAATACGTAATTTATTAAAATGTATAATATTACTATAACTCCCTTTATATTATATAAAGGAGACATATATTGTTCGGCATCTACGTTAAATGTTAAACTTAAACCACGATTTCCACCGGCAGTAGTGTAATATTCAGTATTTCCCATTTGACTGAAACATTTAAGTAGTTATTGTGGAGGACTCAGATAATATAAACAATTAAAAACATACTTTAAATAACTGTTAAACGAACAGCAAAATCCAAAGTCCCCTTTGGATCTGCTAAACAACTCCATGCAATTTCTGTTAGCACCAAGAAGTATACAAGATTGTAACAATCTATTGCAAGGTTGGGCTAGCTAAAAATTTATTTGAAAACTAAATAGAAACATATTTGTGCTCTGGTAAAATCCATGTTTTTGATTTTGTCTTTGCAATGGGGATTCCACGATTTTTTGATTTCTTCCTTCCGCTACCCTAGGTAAGGGATAGGTATCGTGCTAAAAATCACATATAGAGAATTTAGTGCATAAGAACGTTTTAATGTCCCCGGAATCCGATTTTAACAATTTTACAATGATATGTGTGTGTGTGTGTGTGTGTTTGTGTGTGTGACTAAGTAATTTAGTTCATTTTTCATATTTTCATGCACCAATCATATACGGTTAAAGATAAAATAACAGACAATGAAGACATTCAATCAGGCCTATTCTGTAACTCAGTGGTTAATTTTTAACAACTGGTTAAAAATTTTATCCAATAGCTATTGATTTGACAACTAAAAATCCAATTTTTTGTTATATATCAACATACTTGATTGGTTAAAATATTTAACCAGTTGCTAAAAATTAACCACTGAGTTACAGAATAGACCCAATTGTCCGTTATTTTATCAGCACGAAATTCTTTTTCTTATTCTATCCTTAACCGTGCATGAGTGGTGCATGAAAATATAAAATATGAACTAAATAATTTAAATCATTTTTCATATTTTTATGCACCGCTCATACACGGTTAAAGATAGAAAAACGGACGATGAAAGTCTATATTCAACATGAATTTCTCTTTCTTTTCATGCCAGGCATGATTTTTTTACTTCATCGGATCTTGAGTTACATTCATCGAAATTTTGTGTATTTTCAATAATATGAAATTTCGATGAAAAATCATGTAAATTCAAACGTCTGTAACTCGAGATCCGATGAAGTAAAACAATCATGATTGCATGAAAAGAAAGAGAATTTCATGCTGAATATAGACTTTCATCGTCCGTTATTCTATCTTTAACCGTGTATGAGTAGGTCATGAAAATATAAAAGTTAATTAGTGGTTAGTGTATATGTCGAAGATAAATTGTACAATCCGTCTTTTTTATAAAACGACTGATCGTTTTTAAAATGACTAGCCGAATTGTAAAATGATTAGTTTCGAACTTAGTTAAGTTATATTTTTAAATATACCATAGCAATATATTTAGAAAAATTATAAGCGATATATACAAGACTTTTCAATTGAACACTAATATTTTTATACCGAACCCGGCTCTCTTTTACTGGCCGACACTGTGAATAGGCGTTCCCATCATCAAACCAGTGACTACCAGACTGTTCCACTGGAGTATTTGATTATGGGGTTATGTGGCTACACGCTTTTATTTTTATAAATACTTAAATACTAATAAACTATAACTAAACTACAATATACTAAATTTAAGAAAAGTAAAAGAAAAGAAAATAAGAACAACATGAAATTTTCAAATTTAATAGCCACACAACATTAACAAATGAATAATTAGAGAATTTCTGAATTTAAAAATATTATAACATATATAAAAATCAAAAATCGTGGAATTCCCCATTACGCAAAAATATATTAAGCCATAAGTTTGATATTTTAAATGGTGCAGAATGTGGCAAGGAATTATTCGCGAATATTTTTTTAAACGTAGCTTACATTTTCAAGCCAAACAGAATCATACGTATATCCATTTTGAGCCAAAATCTCATATATTTTTTTATAAGGTTTAGTATCAACAGGAACTGGATAGTTCAGTAACGACAATTTAGTTAGGAAATTCATGACTTCTTCTTCTTTAACGCCATTTTTGACTCTATAATTATAGTAAGTTATTTTTATAATTAGTTGGGCTATCCAGCGAATCAAGCGGTTTACGTCATCGTTTAGGGATTTTTGAAATTTTCTTTATTTTTTAAAATATATTTTATTAACGGTATTTTATTGGTTTTTTTATTATTATTATCTATTTGACACCTTTAATAGAAATAATTATATTTGGATATATTATTATTAAGTAAAATTTTGTAAATTTTTGCAAAATGACGTTTGATTATATTTTTTTAATATTGGTAATTTTGAACATGTATATTACTAAATATTATATGTCTATATTATACTTTCCAACCATGTCAAATTCAAGAGCTTGTAGTTAATTTATTGACTTATTTTGAAAATGAAAAATAGATTGGTAGGCTCTTACTTTCACTGAATTGTAATATTGAGGTAATATTTCGTTCTATTTGTTAGTAATAATTTGAAAATTAAATCTATATTTACAGTGTATTGCAAACGCTATACGCAATGTACAGAAACAGTGAGAAATTGTTTGGTATGCAGTATTCTGTATTTTTTTTAAGGATCTGACATAATACTAGATAGTTTGTTGCGTATACTACAAGAATGAAGTATTTATAACGGCGTAAGCAGTATCGTTCAAAATATTTTAAATAAAATTGGATTTCGCTGGAAAAAAATTATAACAGACGTGTTACCTTTTTAAGAAAGATTTGGATTTATGAAGGCAACCCACAGATCATATTTTAATCCGTTTTGCATGCTCATGTAAACGTTTTAAGATATGACGTCATTGTTTCTAGTGATATTGTATTTATGACGTAAACCGCTTGATTCGCTGGATGGCCCATATATACTTACAGTAATTTAAAAATAGGTTCAGTATTATTTTTATAAACAGTATTATAATTACAAACTGTAACAGCTGGAAATGGAATCAAATTAGTAGGGTAAGCCGTAGAGTCTATAGTTCTTTCAACTGGTTGGCTATGAAATGAAATTAAATTAACCGAAATTAAAACATACAAATATTGCACCGCAAATAGAAAAATTACAATCCAAAAAATCTTTTCAGGCCAGAACGTAGCGCGAAATATTGTACACAGGCCATGAATGCTTACGCTTTTGAAATAATATTTTATATTTCTGTAAAAATTTATCACAAAACCAAGCATTTTTACAGCACAATAGATGAATGACAAAATTTACTTGATTTATACTTCAAAACTTTTTGTAATTAGTAACTTTTTAATTTAATGAATAATTATTTAATAAAACACAACATCAGGCTTCAATTATTTATTGATAGGTTTTCCATTTCTACATCATTTGTATTTGTTTCACTTACTAATTGCACTAATGGGCGTGATCCAAAGGTATGATTAACTAAAATATCGAATAAAAACTTCAGGTTAACTTCGTATAAAAATAATTATTCCACTTACCTGGATCGATCGTTCGCAAGTCTAAAACTTTGAGGTTGTTTTCTTTGTTGTCGCCACCGGTCGCCATGACGAAGGGAAGATCGGGGCAATATTCCAAGCAATGAACGGTACCCATTTTTAATTCTTTTGTGTGAACCAAAGTGGGGATGTTATTATAGGAATGGTCCCAAATTTTTAAAGTTCCATCACCGGATGATGTTACCATAAGGCCTTTGCACTGTTTGCTGATTTCTAGACCTGTAACTTCTTTTTCATGAGCATCCAAGTTCCACAGTAATCCTTTTCTGAAAATTAAAATAAACTTTTTCAGAATACATACATACATACATAAAATCACGCGTATCCCACTTAGTGGGTTAGCAAAAACCCGAAAAAAAATATTAACAATAGGGAAAGGGATAAAAAAAAAATCATCTTTCGCCACACATTCCTGTACAAACATACTTCGATCACAACGTCCACATAAAACTTCAGCTGTCTTTCCATTCTCATAAAACATTCTTACTAACCATATATCTTCACACCACAACATTTACAAAACAATCATCCTTCGCCACACATTCCTATCCAGGCACACTTCTTTCGCCTCAGCCACATTCATAATCGTATTCATGCATGCTCTTCTTCTCTTTCCATTCGGAAACTTACGCTCCTTCAAAACACTACCAATCACATCCATCCACTTACACACTGGACGGCCACGCAATCGAACACCCTCAACTTTACCAACATATATGCGTTTTACAAGTCGTTCACTCATCATTCTCTCCACATGACCAAACCATCTCAACTGACTCACTCCAACTCTCTTAACAACATTCTTCCTAACCATACATTCTTCATACACCAAATTATTCCTCACGCGATCCCGTCTTGTATACCCACAAACACCACGTAAATACCTCATTTCCACGGCAGTCACTCTCCTTTTATGCTTTTTCGTCCATGCCCAACATTCACTTCCATACATCAAAGCAGGCACCAGCACTCCATTATATACACTTAACCGAGCCTCTCTAGATACGTTTACGTTACGAGCAAACGTACCCAGAGCACCCATTACCTTACATCCCGCACTCACCCTCCTATCAATTTCTCGGTCAATTCGTCCATCTCCCGACATCATGCTACCCAAATATACAAACTCATTCACCTGCTCCAGTTTTACTCCATTCACCAACACATTGCACTCAGTCACCAATTCACTTCTTTGAAATACTAACACCTTAGATTTATCAACATTCAACATTAAATTCATACTTCTTCCAACTTCGTTAATTCTCTCTATCATTCTTCTCAGTTGCTCTTCATTTTCACTTAAAACAACTACATCATCCGCATACGCTAACGCAGGCACAATACTTTCACCAATATGTACACCATCCAATCCACTCAACGTCTTCCGCAACAAGACATCCATATACAAATTAAACAACCACGGAGACATACCACAACCCTGTTTTACACCTACATTTATACGAAACCAACTACTCAACCTACCATCTATTCTCACAGCAGCTTCACTACCCTCATACAACGCTCGAATCGCTCCCAACCAGTTTCCATTCACGCCGTACTCTCTGAGTACACCCCACAAAGTATCTCGAAGAACACTATCATACGCCTTCTTTAAATCTAGAAAGCCACAGAACACCTTCTTGTTCTTGTCAAGTGACTTCTCTACAATCATACGAAGAGCAAACAATTGATCAACACATCCCCTCTCAGGCAAAAAACCACCCTGAACGTCACTAATTTTTGAAATTGTTAAGGTTCGCACCTTATGAATTAAAATCTTACCAAAGAGTTTCCCTACTACACTCAACAGACTTATCGCGCGAAAATTTGTACAATCACTCGAACTGCCTTTGCCTTTGAATAAAGGACAAATAACAGCTTTTTTCCAATCATCAGGAACTACACAAAGTTTTAGACAAAATCTAAACAAATACATTTGTAATTCCATCCAAACCCGCAGCCTTACTATTGGTTACACGCGCTAATGCATCACATACTTCACTTTCATCTATATCATAATCATCTTCACTATCATTTTCACTTGCAGCTTCAGAATATGGCTGAAAATAAGGGCAACTGGGGCAAATATACAACTCGGTTGCTATTTTATTCTGGTTTGAAGTAAACGGAAATTTTAAATTTTCTCGGTTATCAAACATGCGAAAAAAAATATGATTGTTGGTTGAATTTAATTCTACCCAAAGTTTTGTGTTGCATTTTTACCCCAGTTAACTTTATGTTAAAAAATTTACCGGCAATCGAAACACTGAACACTGCCAACACTTGTAGCAACCAAAAACGAAAAAGGTTCCATTGGATCCCAAATAATTCTTTCTGCTTCTCCATCCAAATCCCAGCTTTGAAAGGAGTTATCGCCCCTACAATCGAAAACTTTCGCAGTTTTATCACAACTACCCGCTAGTAATGTCTGCGCTTCGAAATTGTGCCACTTTACACACTGCACTTTATCTTTAAATGCTTTTAACGTCGTGTGGGGTTGCCCTGCATCCAAATCCCACAAAATAACTGTTTTATCGACAGAAGCGCTGGAGAGAATATGATGGTAGTTTCTATTCCAAGACAGGTCGAGGACTGCATCGGAGTGTCCTATGCGGGGGATGCGTTTTCGTCGACTTCCTTGTTGGCCTAATGTGAAGGCCGGTTCAAGGCAGTTTACAATGTCAATATCCCATACTTCTATAACTGGAGACATGGAGCCAACAGCGCAGTAATTTCCCGGGGTGTTTTGGCCAGCTTCGTGGTCAAGCCATTCCATACAAAGAGGAAAACTTGGAAGAAGTAAATCGTGGTGAACGTACAGGGAGCCTTCATCTTCATTGTATACTAAAAATAAATATTCAACATTATGCCATATTGATAATAAAACTTTATTGGAGTCTAAGGTTAAATAGATAATAGTTAAAAAATCTCCAAACCTTAACTAAAAACGCTAAAACTAGATACGTATTTCGGCAACTAACAGGCCTATTCTGTAAAACATTCGCTTAACGAATCGTTATCATAACGATAATCGTTGTTATGAAAATCGTTATTTGTATTTTACGAAAATCGTTATTTTTGTATTCTATAAGACCGATCGTTAAAACATTATTGTTGAATTTAATTGATAACGAAATCGTTATAATTTTTTTGCGATTGGTACTATTGTTTACTCAATTCACTATTAAAACTGACATTTAAATTTCATTTTGAAAATTGTTGGTGAAGATTTATATTACTATTTCATTTTATTAATGGCTATTTATTATTATTCTCTATTATATTAGATATGGATAAGTAAACGAGGGCCTCAAAAACTACAAAAGAACAATATGCTATTATGTAAACCTTCTTGCAAGTAATGTCGCTCTGAGAACAAATAAATATTATCCAGAGAATCCAAATCAGATTGAAGAAGCATATGCTGAATTGGCTAGGGGATTAAATGCACTCAGTAAAATAAAGCATATGTAAAAGTATGATTAATATAGAGCACTTTTAGGAGATTTGGTATAGCAGTTGCGGCGACTCGTTATAATCTAAATAATTTTCTAAATTTTCCTGTAAAAGTAAAAGGATCACTTTTATCTCTTAAAGCCCTATGAATTTTTCGAAGATTTTTCCTGTTAAATATATATAGTAAAATTGGAATATAATCTGACATATTTTTAAAATTTATAATTACCTTTCATTATTTTCTTCGAAAAAGTGAAGAAATAATAATAATTCGGGATCACCATTCATTATAATGGCAATTAATATTTCAAGAATATTGAAATGTGATTGAAATGCATAAATCGTTAACATAACGATAAGTTTTTTCTCGTCGTTAAAAAATAACGATTTTACGAAAATCGTTATCATCTTGTCGTTATGAACAATTGAATTTTTGCTTACAGAATACCACTTTAACGATTATCGTTATTTTAACGATATAACGATTCGATATGTCATAACGATCGCTTACAGAATAGCCCTGTAAGTTTCCATTATCAGTAAACTTTTGTCTAAGAACAGATCAGTTTTGGATTACAAAAACAATTATGAAAAAACAAAACAGATTTAGATTACTCCGTATGTCAACCATACCAGAGGTCCAAAACTGTTCTCGCCCGCTAAATTTAAAATTCGTGGTATATAGAAATCACATATTAATATTTTATTTAATAATATAATAAATAAATAATGAAACTCACTATAGACTTCAAGTATACTGGCATCTCCCTCAACATGTCCAACAAGAATCAAATTGTCTTCTGGTTTAATAATATCGTCTTCTTTCTCGGAGTCCGAATCAGAATTGCCATCCTCTTCTTCTTCTTCAGCAGGTATTGTAGCCAAGGATGTAATTCCAAATTGTTCCTCGCTAATACCGGCTTGAAAGATAGATAAAACAATGTTGCATATTATTTTATGCAATATATTTTGATTGACACAATATACTGCATTAACTTTCAATACAGCTTACATATGATCAATAATATTGTACAATATTAAGTCCCGATATTTTCATCTCTGGTTAAACTGCCAGTTAAGTTAACTGTTTGTTATAAGAATAATGTGGCATCAAAAAATTGACTCGTGTAATTTGTACAATTTAGGCTAATATCGATGCTGTTTTTCTTTTAACTGACAGTTAAATTAATGGGCTGTTTAACCGGAGATAAAAATACCGGGTCTAAATATTGTGAATATTATTGAACATCTAAGGGCACCTTTAATTAATTTATAACCGTTCTACAGTCTTCGCAATTAAATAAAATTTATCATAACTTGAAAATAAGTAGTCGGTTTACAAAATAAATTTAAAAAAAAATCTGTTTTGGCCAGCACAAGACCTCTCACCATTTTCATATCGGGCTAGCTATATAAATACATATTGTATTTAAAATTTCTAATGTACGCACAAAAATTCTAATTACATGTATTATTAATATATTTTTTAATTCATTATATAAAAAAAGTTTCCTCCTACTCTTCTAAATGTTCGAGATTCTTCAAATTCATTCATTGACGAGATTAGCGGTATTTCTGTTGCGTATATTTAATTAATGATAAAATAAGAAATATTAAATGTACTTCCCAGAAAAAAGCCTTCAGTAATATTTCTGGATTTTTGACAGTGACATTATATGTACAATATTTGTAATAACATAAATTTCCAAAAAATAATATTTAGAATTTTTTTAGAAACTACTACTTCTAGTCGTCCAAATATAACTAAAACCTAAAATCGGATTCTAGTGACCTTAAAACGTGCTTAATCACTAAAATCTGGATATGCGATTTTTAGCATGAATCCAATACTTCTCTTAGCGAGAGGTAAAAAATTATATTACCTTCCTCATCATATTTATCTAAATTATATTCATCATCTTCATTTGTCGGCAAACTTGTGTTTCCCTCGTCTTCACCAGTACTATCAGTCCTAAAAATAATTATTTAAACTTTTAATACGTAGGTAGATGTCATATATTACCTTAATTTGGATTTCGTTTGTTCAATAACTTGTTTTAATTCTTCTTTTGTTAACTGGATCTAAAAACAACATACTGTAAATAAAACTTATTTACAAATTTTAAATTTCTACCTTTTCAGGGTTTGCTTTCGCGACACCACGTTTAACCCACTTAATACAAGGTATAAAATTAATTTTAGGCGTTTCAGCTATTAATGACATCATTTTATTACAATATTTTACAAATCACAATCTCGAGTAAAACACATCTAAACCACGTGGGACAGATTGACACTTTTGACATCTCAACACTTTCCCACCATAGACTTTCCCACTTTTCCCAATATTGTGCAACCACGTGAAACTACGTTTGGTAGCTTTGGTAGTAATAAATTTTAGAAAAATATATTTGCAAATATATATTTATAAAAAATTGGTGTCTCAACCATCCAAATATATATATTTTGCCTTTATTTAAAATTACAACAATGTAACTCCTTAAAATAGTCCATGAAGTTGGCATTACTGGTGCGCAACAATTTTTTCTTGGTTTGTTCACCACTGCACATTTTAACTGTAAAATACTGGGTCATCAACCCGATATATTCATCTCTGGTTAAACTTTCGGTTAACTGACGGGCCTATTCTGTAACTCAGTATTTAATTTTTAACAACTGGTTAAAAAATCCAATAGATATTATTTTAATATATCAAAATACACGGTTTTTAGTTTCACAATATATAACATATATATTAAAATAGTAGTTCATTACTGTACAAAATACAAAGAAAGATTTTTTATTTATAAATTAACAGTTTACGAGTTAAAATACGTAAAACTTATCGGCGAAATACAGCCATAATTTTAAATGAAAATGTAAAAATTAATGAAAAGTTAAACTATAAGGATTAGATTATAAATTCGTTTGTTTCTGGGTAAAATAAAAGTTCTTTCATATAATACATATTCTTTTTTTATTAATTCTAAACAATATACATTATTATCTCTACATCCAACATATAATTTATTGTTAACAACTATTGGTGACGAAAAAACTTCTGCCGGCAACTGAAATATTTGCTGTAAATTCTGATGTTCAAAATCAAATATTTGAAGCAATCCCTTATTATTTATGACAAAAATAAATTTTTCGTGAGCAAGTAATAACATGCACGGACTAGTTGTAATTTCTCCTGCACATTGTATTTCAAAGAGTACCACAGGTCTCTGATGTTCGCACGCCAAGCAGAGCACACTGCCATGGTTATAAGTGCTAAATAATATCTGATTCCCTGTTTTATATAAGGAGGAGTAAATGAATCCGGGTGCATTATATATCCACAGCTGTATTTAAAATAATTATCAGTGAAAATTCACAAAATATATATTTTTCTTACTTTATTTCCACTATCACAATCGAAACAAATCACATGTCCTTTCACATCCGCCCAAAGGATAAAATTTTCTTCTTTTATTAAGCATGGAGAACCGAACACTGGAATATTTGATTTAGTTTTCCACTTTACAGTGGAATTGTGGATTAAAATACAGAAATATGAACCATTGATGGTGGCAACGAAAGACTTATTGCCACTTGTCACTACATTTGATTTAATACTTTCATTTATTTCGAATTTCCATTCAAGTTTTCCCTGAAAATTAAGTTTATTTATATTTTTGACAAATACAAAATAATATAATGTTGCTAGCACATAAGCGACCCTGTTTATTAGGAAATATAGCTCCCGCGCGTTAAATTGAGATTAACCTGGAATGTGCAGAATCTAAAATTCGTACTTGAACAATTCGAAGTGTAATAGTAATTATAATATGCTAGGAAAATACTCCGTCAACATCTAACATGGGTATAAAGGGAAAGTATTAATTTGTTAGATAAAGTTTTTGCAGGGCTAGTCTCAATATAACGCGTACCAGCTATACCTGATTTGTGTGCGCTTCTTACTCAGACAAAAACAATATTTTGATTTTGAGCTATTAAAAATTAATATTTTACAATTTTCGTCAATTTTATGTATTTTGTACAAATCCCATACCAAAAGTTCCTTGGAAAAGATTCTGTATATCCAGTAAAATTGTAACACGAACATATACTATTTTCTACAAATTCCATACCGAAAGTTCCTTGGAAAAGATACTATAAATCCAATAAAATTATAACACGAACATACACAATGTAAATTGCATTTGACACTGACATCTGTCAATTAGAATTATTTGCTGTTTCCATGATTATAGCAAAGCTGGCTAATTTATAAAAGTTAATTTCTTTCTAATTCTTTAACTCTATTGAATATGAAGGAAAATGTATAATCCGACAGTATAGACAATAAGATATTCTTTCATATTGATAATCACATAAAATGTCAAAAATGATATTTAACTGCGTTTTTTCAAGAAAAACTATTAAGTACTTCAAATATGAGAACTTCCGGTTAACTAATTTTTACCAAAATCTAATCAGCTTTTCATATGGATGTAAAGAAAAGGAAGAGGAATACGAAACAATTATAATTTTTAAAATTGTAGTATTGCAGTTAACGTCAGAGAATTTTTTGCCAAACACACACACACACATAGAGAGAGAGATACATCAGCTAATAAAATCGTATTCTAGGGACCCTAAAACGTGCTTACTCATTAGAAACTCACCACCGAATTTTTTGACCAAAGACAATACCTTCCTTACCTAAAACGTGACAGAAGGTAGAAAGGACCGAAATTTTTAAATTTATAATACAAATATGTGTAAATTTCAGATAATGAAATGAAATTATTCTGTGAAGTGACATGCGCAACAAACAGCTCATTTCAAGCATTTCAAGGTCGCTCGCATCACGTGTCTATTTTTAATATATACCTCTAAATTTAAGCAGTATAAATGTTTATCATAACTTCCAAATAATATTTTATTATCTTCTGTTAATGTTGGGGTAGATTTCACAGAAGAATTTGTTTTAAATTCATTGATAATCTTCCCATCTTCTACATTTATAAAGTATACACTTCCGTTATTGCATCCAACTATAGCAATTTCTTTATTACTGGTAATGCAAGCAGATCCTTCAACAGCATCTGGCAATATCGTTTCTGAAATTAATTCTCCAGTTTCTGCTTTTAATATTACAAATTTTTGACCGTGACTTCCTACTGCCACTAGAGATCCCAATCTGTAAATATTTTGTTTTAAATCTATTTCTAAATATTTATTTAATATTATACGTACCTTGGATGAATAAAATTTACTGGAGATGAATCTACACAAGCGTCCATATTATGTGACCATGAAATTTTTATTTCAAAAGTATTTTCATTAAAATGAGAATTATTTTCGTCCAATTTTTGGCGTTTTACCGATGTACCATCAATGATTTGCTTACTAATAAAACTGATATATTCAGAATAATTTGTATTTGTATCTAAGAGCATTGCCATTAAATGGCCCGAATATGAATTTTTAATAAGTGAATCATATTCAGATATTAATTGAATTGCTAATATAGAATGTCCTCCTAAATTTACAAAATTACTTTGATGCTCAATTTTGTTTTTTGGTATTCCAAAATATTTAGACCACAAAATTTGGAAAATTTCTTCCGGTTGCATATCAGTTGTACAATGATTTAATTTTACAAGGTGTAATAAATTTTCTTTATCAATTTTACCATTAGTAGTTAATGGAAAACATAATACAGTTTCGATTATGTCAGGCATAAAATTTTGAGGTAAATTGCGTAATAATTTTATGCGTAGCCGATCGATTATATGATTTTTTATACTAATGTCGTTTTTTTGAATAATTACAAACAAAATTAATTTCGAATTATTTTCATTCCAAATACAAGCACATGTTAATTCAGTCAAATCATATACTTCGTTTTCAATTTCGGATAGATTTACTCTATGGCCAAAACGTTTAATTATATTATTTTGTCTGCCGCGATAAAATATTTGATTTTCGTCTTTTAATACTATATCACCAGTATCACGATAAATAATACTATTATTTGTTATATTTTCGTCGTTAATTAGACAAATTCTTTTGTCGCTACCAATAAATAAAATTCCTTCGCCATTTTCTATAACATTTCCACTTTCATTTCGAATTTGAAAAATTGTATCTTTTAAAACATTTCCCAAAGAAACATTTTGATTATTTTCTTTTACTTCCTCAACTGAAGACCAACAAGAAATTTCAGTAATTCCATACAAATTAAATATTTTTAAATTGTTAGACCAATTTTTATATTTAAATAATTGTTTAGGAAAATTTTCCCCTCCTAAAGCTAAAATTCTTAAACTACTTTCCTCACATAAAATACTATTCATTTCTTTTTCTGAAAAACGTAAAAATACAGACGGAGGCATTTGCATAAATGTAACTCCAGGATATTTGTTAAATTTGGGAAATAAAGTTTGTAATAACAAAGTTCTATTCTGTTTTAATTTTGAAGGAACAATAAATAAAGTTGCTCCCGTTGTTAAAGCTAACATAATTTCAACTATAAATGGATCAAAAGTTTCTGGAGTACCTAAATAAATAACATCTTTATCACAAATATTAAAAACATTTTGCAGACTTTCGATATTACTCATTATACAATAATGTTGCACTTTTACAATTTTATTTTTCCCCGTAGTCCCTGAAGTTTGAATAATATATGATATATTTTTAAAAAATACTTTTGTGTTGGTTTCCCATAAATCTAATTTGTACTCAACATCATGCAAAACTATTTGTACAATGAATTTGGCATGTAAATTTAAATATGTTTTAAGATTTTCGGGCGTATTGCAAATAAAAATATAATTTATGCCGATATATTTCGCCGTATTAATAACTTCAATGGGTGATATATTAAAATCAAAACAATAAAATGGACACTCATGTTTCTGAGTGCTGAAAAAGTAAATCAATGAAATATAATTCCCGCCGAAAGTAATTTAAACGTACCTCAAGATGAGCGCTGGTAAAACAGGGTTAGGTTCAACAAGAATTCCAATACATGAACTCTTTCTTGTTTTATCTTCAACTATTAGAGAAATCGTGTTTACAAGATTCAATAATTCTCTATATGTAACTTTATGTATTAATTTAACACTGTCACAGAATAAAATAGAGTTGTTATCGGAATATTTCCGCGCACAAATTTCAAACTGGCTGTGAAACATCGCCATTTTGTTTCATATTGTTAGTTTGTTTTAATTTATATTTGATAATTGTTTTAAATATTGGACAAATAAATAAATTAGGAACACGCGCATTGACGCACATTAATTTATTTGTACAATACATGGGAACTTCTAAATGTGTTTACATTTTAGAAGTCCGATGTTAGATACAAAAACGTGTCTTTTTGTCTGATTACACGTTGCTTGACGTTGACAGTCGGCATTTCTCAGGTTGAACAGTTAAATAGGCTAAAATGAAACTTACGTTAGGAGTTTTTCTACTTTTTGCCATATTTTTATATTTCG
The DNA here is from genome assembly GCA_943142095.1 of Ophonus ardosiacus. NCBI lineage: Eukaryota > Metazoa > Arthropoda > Insecta > Coleoptera > Carabidae > Ophonus > Ophonus ardosiacus. Next base: position 6,528,493 of record OW964830.1, on the reverse strand, counting down.
CTAATGGCCAGAGTCGAAGTAAAACTGTATGTATTAATTAACAATCAATGAATATGAAATAAATAACCTACTTGTTTTACTTATTTAAGGGCCTTAGCATGGCTGAAAGGGTCCAGCAACTCACAGAAATGACTTCAAAAAAATCCATATTACGATTTAACGGAAACAAATTCCGCGATTTCGTAAAATCAACACCTAGAAATTATTCAGTTGTGATCATGTTTACAGCCATGGCACCTGCTAGGCAGTGCATGATTTGTAGACATGCTCACGATGAATTTACAATTGTCGCTAATTCATTCCGTTATTCTCAAGTATATTCCAATAAATTATTCTTTGCTATGGTTGATTTTGACGAAGGTTCAGATGTTTTTCAAATGGCAAGTTGTTACATTTTTGTATGATGTCATTTTCTTAGAGTTTTTCTTATAGATGCGATTAAATACTGCTCCAGTATTTATCCATTTCCCACCTAAAGGAAAGCCAAAGAATATGGACACCATGGATATTCAGCGTGTTGGATTTTCTGCAGAAGCCATCGCCAAATGGATCAACGAAAGAACCGACGTTATGGTATAAATTCAACTAATTTTTTTCCGAATAAAACTAATTGGATTCTCTCCAGATTCGCGTATTCCGTCCGCCCAATTATTCGGGAACTGTAGCACTAGTTGTTTTATTTGCACTAGTGGCAGGATTTTTGTACTTACGAAGGAATAATTTAGATTTTTTGTACAACAAAAATGCTTGGGCTATTGGAGCTGTATTCTTTTGCTTTACGATGGTGTCAGGTCAAATGTGGAATCATATTAGAGGTCCACCTTTCGTGCACAAAACGCCAAATGGAGGAGTGGCGTATATTCATGGCTCGTCACAGGGACAGTTTGTGCTCGAGACTTACATCGTCATGGTTTTAAGTATCCTTTGTGGGATGTAGCAATTTAGAATAGTGTGAAAGATGCTAAATAGTGTAAGAGTGTTGTGAAAGTGTAATATGTGGAAGAGATCGTGTATGAAATGTTTGATACGAAACAGAATGTGAAATTTTTCGAAATCTGTCATACTGCTTTTATTCTTAGAAAATCAATGTTACGCCTTCATCAAGGTAAGATCTTACAGATTTATAAATATAAATAAATAAATATAAATATATCATCACGGCATATTACCCATTTCTGGGTGTGCCAGTGTCTACAACACATGTAGACATCGGTAATGATAATATATTTTACCGTGTGGGCGCTTACCAGGCGTCACCTCACGGGCACTCATAGCTGGTGTGGAGAGTGCACCACAGGGGTCATTTTTGTGCCATTTAAAATTGGAAATATTTAGCGTCTGTCGGGATCGAACCCGGTTCCCCCAGGTTCGCGACCAGACACTCAGGCACGCAATAATATTTATAAATATTAATTCATCATTTGTGGTTTCTGTCTTTGGGCAGGCCTCAGTAAAAATGCTGCCTCTATACTAGTCTGTCCTGCGCCTCTCTCTTTAGCCTCTCGTAATTCTTTCCGTTCTTTAATATCTTGCATTAACATTCCAAATTTTGTTCATCCTCTTCCCTTTCACCCACGTATTTTTCCTTCAGCTCGATTTTTCTCAGAATTTTTCTTATGTACCCTTATGATTTATTTGCGTAATCATAAGGGGAAGAAAAATCACTGTCGGATTCCTCTACTAAAAATCTATGTTGCCATTTTTTTTTTGTGATGACGTCATAACTGAAAAACAAATGAAAGTCGGAAGATGAATCCGGCTTAACTCATTTTTTTTTTTCGTAATACCATACTGTTACTAAAAACAAATGTGAAAAGATAAAAATAACGGACGCCGGCCTAGAAAAATAACAGCATCTTGATGGACTGTTGTCACGGAGAATTTATAAATCAACAAAAAAGTTGTTCAGTATGACAGAAAGAGAAGAATTTTATTATTATTTTATTATTCCTAACATCCCGATTCACAAAAAAGTTTAAGCTAATCCCCATTTTTGGATTAGTGTATTCTATTCCGATATTTAAAATTAAATTTTCATGATATTGTCAATAAAGGTAGATACTAGGAATAGATTAGACTATATTTTAAGATATAAACTGTCAAAATTAGAGTAGAATTCGCTAATCCGAAAATGAGGATTAGCTTAAACTCTTTGTGAATCGGGCTGTAAATGTTTAAATTTTATGTTATTACGAAAAATCTTGAACGCCACACGGCCGATATGCAAATAACGAACTCGGCTGTTTATAAACTTCTATACTTTAATCCCACACTGTATAACAATTTAATCTTGTGCCAATTAATACTAGATATAATTTTTTAAAAAATTAGTCAATGAAAAAGTTCGACCAAATACGGGGGGCAAATAATTTTTCCATAAATGTCCCAGTCAAGTAATCAGTAACATTGGCATAAGAATAAATTGCTGTATAAGACTATCAATTGGCCGTATTTTCAAATCCTTTTTATCATCTTTATTGATGGTCCTCATGTTTATGAGTTGTGTAGTGGTTGTGTGTAGTTTGGATCACGGAAAATATTTTTCTCAATTGATAAAAACAGATGCCGCAGTAGTTTTAGGAATGATTCTGATGACAGAAGCAGTACAACGTAAAGGAGACGCTAGGAAAAGGACAATTTTATCCATAGTTGGCCTTTTGTTGATGACAGTGTTCTTCTCATTAATTTTATCCATGTTCCGTAGTAAGACACAAGGATATCCGTACAGGTAAATAAAATTAAAAATTATGATTGTATTGAGGTAATTAATTGATTTTTCTTATTTCAGTTTATTCTTTAAATAAAATGCTGTATATTTATGTAACAAAATGCCTAGCAAAGTTGTTCTAAATATTGTTGAATTTCTTCACAAAGAAAGAAACACTTTTCAATAAATCAGAAAAATGCAATAAAGCACTTTTGTTTATATTTGCAAATTTTTATTTAACAACTACGAACACATTTTTAATACTTACATTGTATAGTTTTGTTCCTTTTTTGAAGGAAGTAAATAGGGGCACGTTAATGTTTGCCTAATATAGTGTTGAGGTTTTAGCAGCGGCGGCTCGTTAATGGGGCCCCATCGCCTCCTACCAGAAAGTAAAAATAACTTCTTATTGAATCCCTGTATTTCGACTCTATTCTAATATGAAAAGAAGCAATTAGATTTTGGTGTAAATCGGATAACCAAAACTGGCACTGTACTTAACGCTCAAAATAGTTTTTCTTTGAAAAATAACTAAATGTTATTTTTTCGCGATTTATGTTATAAAAATTAAAGATTATTAAATTTTCTACATATTTTATAGATAAATTTATAATTATTTTATAAAGCTTGGAGCCTGTGTTTTAATCATTAATACAAATTCTTTGTTACACAATTCATATTTCAAAAGTATGTAACTGTAAATAGCACTGTCAAAAAACCTTTCATTTCACATTAATAACGATTATGTTTTATAAAGATAGTAGTAAATAAAACAATAGTTATAGTTATATTATACGAATGCGATACATAATACAGTTTCCAGCATCAATAAATCGTCGGATTTCTGGTAAAAAGACTTAACCGCCTTTTGACTAGTTTTGAGATAAACAGGAAAAACTTGTTTTTATTTACAATATTGACTTATTTAACAAGATATTGTGTTTTATCGATGAGATTAATATTTTATACATTTTTCAACATACTTTCGCAACATTTTGAAGCATATATCATGAAATATTTAATAAAAATGTTTTTTTTTTGTTAAATATATAGCTTAATACCTAAATTTTTAATATTTATATAGTGGTGAACCCAGATTAATAAATAATATGAAAATAAATTAACTTTTGTGGAACACAACTCGCTAACATCACCCATTACATTAACACGTAGAATGGCGTTTAAGACATTTCGTATAAAATTTCTGTGCGAATCGAAAAGTGTCAGATGGCGTTTACGAAACTTTAGAATGAATTACCTTCTAACATATTTTTTTTGGCGCTTAGATATTGTGTTCAGAGCATGCGTCGTGAAGAGACGTATCCGTTTATGTGCATAACTCATTTTATCATTTTTTGGCGGTTAAGTCTTTTTACCAGAAATCCGACGAAATATGTAGGTATGTATTTAAATTAATAAAAGTTAAATGGCGGGAGGTATTGTGTTGACCACATCAGATTTTTTAATTATTGCGCCCTTTCGGTTGAAAAGATAGGAGCCGCACTGGGTTTTAGCATGTACTTATTTTATATTAGGTACACATTAACTTGTCCCTAGATAGGTACTTCCTTTTTTTGAAACATCATATTGCTTTATTTATCTACCTTAACAGCTAATTCTTAATATTAGTGGACAGGTAAATATATCTCTTGCAAAATGTTCTAAGAATAGCATATTTGAACCCTTTTAGCCCTTTAATAAAATATAATATTTTCTTACATGCCGCTTTTACATGTATTTGTATATCTACACCTACGAAATATTGGTTTCATTTAACATTTAGGTTAGTTATCCTATCCGTTCGCGACAGATACGAATACCAATAAAACAAATTAATCGTCAGAAACAACAACGGAAACACAATCCTCGAAGCTCGGTCGATTTTCGATACAGAATTGTATCTCGGTGTGCGTTTCTTTTTCTTACGATGTCGCTGACCCTGCAACGATAGTCTCTGCGCGGAGATAGTGTTGACACTAGCAGGGGGGACTTCTTGGCTTTTTGGGGGGCAAGTTATGCAAGGGATGGCTTTCCATGTTTGAGAAGGTCTTCGGATTGGAGTCATCGGGATGGAGCAAGCTGCCAGAGGGATGACTTCGAGGAAATGTGGATTGCCTCCGTTGACGTTTTGGAATGTTGGATGGCGACCGCTGTTGTTGTTTCCTTTGAGGTTGTTTTGCGGTTCCTGTAAAGTGAGAAATGAGATAAAAATGCTAAAAATAGATTAAAAAAAAGTTACATTTTGATTATGATTGGTTATATAAAATATGAATTCCGGAAATAGGGGTTTTTAAAAGAAGAAATATCAAATAAAAGAAAGATTGCTAATCAATTAATTAACTAATTATTAATTGCGTTTGCCGGTATCTATTTTTATTATCTTATTACTGTAAATGCACTACAGGTTTTTGGAGAAAAATTAATAAAAACCATATGTACGAAATTATTAATTAAATACGTTTACTTTTGTATTTTATTTTATTTGCCTGAAATTAATTTAAGATAAAAGAAATATCTAAGAAAAAAATTGTAATATTGCAGCCTTTATTTAATTAAAAAAAAAGATTTCTTTATGTTTTTTACCTCCCGCTACCCTTGGTAAGGGAGGTATAGGGATCGTGCTAAAAATCTCATATCGAGATTTTAGTAAATGACTACGTTTTAAGGTCCTTAGAATCCATTTTTAACATTTTCACGATGATGTCTGTATGTGTGTGTGTATGTGTACGAATTTTGTTTGCACTCTAACTCAAATACTATCATTCAGAAAATTCTGATACCTTGTATTTTTACCCTATTCTAATAGGAAAAGAAGCCATTAGATTTAGGTGTAAATCGGATAAACGGAAATCGTACTTTACTTGAAGCTCATAATGGTTTTTCTTCAAAAAATACCATTAAATGTCATTTTTCCGAATTTATGTCTTATGAAAATGAAAGATTATTGAATTTTCTATAGGAATACATTAATACTTTTTCTATATATTTTACAGATAAATTTAAAAATAATTTTTTTTATTAGTCGCGAAGCCTAAGATAAAAACTATTTCTTTGTTACACAGTTCATTTTTTAAATGAATGTAACTGACAGTAAATGTCACTGTCAGAAAACTAATCACTTCAAATTAATAATAGTGACATTTTAAAAAGAAAATAGTAAATAAAGCAATAGTTTTCTCAATGGAACAGTTTGCAGCGTTAGTAAATACGTAGGTAGGTATGTATTTAAATTAATAAAAATTAAATAGCGGGAGGTTTTGTGTTGGCCACATCAGATTTTTTGTAATATGCATTCAACGCGTATTCGGTACAAATATTTTTATATTATCATATTTGAATAAAACAATGCGATTCTGAACATGTTTGTTTAATTCGCGTCGGTTCTTGAATGTCTGTCGATTGTTACATGTTTTTATCGTTTCATTTGTTTAGTAGTGCTAGGTAATCGCTACAGTGTAGTGCTGAATACTTTTTATTTGTGTGTTTAAATAAATATTTCGTCTAAATGTAAAAGGTAAGTACGAGTACATACATAAATATAAATTATATTCGTCTTATTCTGAATAAATCAATATTCGAAGAAAATGTATCTACGTATCTAAAATTAAACTGCCAAAAATAAAATAAAATGTTCAGTTTTATTGCGTTTTGTAATTTTCATTAGGGATTATATGAGAGGAACAATTTAAGGGTATTGGTATTAGTTTTTCATTGTCTCAAAAAGTATTTTATCGATTTGCGACTGAAAAAAAAGATCGTTTACTAGATTTTAATATATAAGAAAATACTGAAAAAGTGAAAATTAAAATTAAATTATTGGTTCTAAATTCTACGACCGACGGACCTAAGAATAGTCAAAAAATGACATATTCGTCATTGCGCAATAAATAGTTCTTGACGACATACGTAGAGGGAGATGCCACGATTTTTTGATATGTTATAATATTTTAAATACAGAAATTTCGTAATTTTTCTTTTTGTAAAATTCGGCTTCTTATGGAAGAAAAAATGGCAAATATTTGGTTTCTAGCGTTTCCCGCCTTACGACGTAAGCGAACCCAATGGTGGAGAGCAACGGCATTATATTGGGTTGCTGTTACCAGAGGTTCTAAACCATTTGTCAATGTTGTGCGGCTAAGATTACATCGCTTTATATTTGAAAAATTCATTTTATTATTTTCTTTTCTAGTATTTATCTTAAATTTAGTATATTGTAGTTATAGTTTTTTGGTATTTAAATATTTGTAAAAATAATAGCGTGTAACCCCATAACCACTATAATCAAATAGTCCAGTGGAACAATAAAAGAGAACCGGGTTCGGTAGCGTCATCAATCCCAGAAAAATCCGCGCGTTTCATATAGAAAAGTAACTTGCGTTCAAGGCCGGCTCAAGATATATAGGCGCCCTGAGCCAAATTAGATTAGATTAAATAAGTCAATATACCCCACATTTAGATAAAAACTTCAAAATTTTCAAAAATCTAATTAATATGTATCTAGATACTTCTCAATGCGCTGATTCCAAATTTTGAAACCGCAGGTCGATATCTCTTTTCATTCTCGAGATATTTAGATTTAAAGTTTTGCTCAAACCTGCCCATATTTGGGTAATAACTCAAAAATGGGTCGAGATGTGAATTTGGCGACAACACCATTCGATTCTACGGGCAAAATTACATAAGTACACCAATTTTCAGAAATTTTGATCACCGCATACAATCTCTAAAGCAAAATAACTGAAAATGGCCAAAAATCGCAAAAATGATTTTTTCAGATTTTGGCCATTTTCGGGGGTTTTCAAACTTTTACTCATAAAAAATGAACCGGTCAGACAAAAATTATGAAAATTGGTATACTTATGTATTTTTGTCTGTAGAATCGAATGGTGTTGTCGCCAAATTCATATCTCGACCCATTTTTGGGTTACTACCCGAAAATGGGCAGTTTTGAGCAAAACTTTGAATCTAAATATCTCGAGAACGAAACGAGATATCGACCTGCGGTTTCAAATTTTGGAATCAGCGCATTGAAAAGTATCTAGTTACATAAAAATTAGATTTTTGAAAATTTTGAAGTTTTTATCTAAATATGGGGTATATTGACTTTTGGGGCAATAATACAAAAATTGGTAGAGATATAAACTTGATAGTAATATTATTTGATTGTAAAGAGAATGTTACGTAAGTGTACGCATTTTTAGAGTATTTCAACAACAATACCTTCCTTACCTAAAGGTGACGAAAGGTAAGAATATCAGAATTTAATTCTAACGAGAATCCAAGAATGATTAAATTATATCTCCAATTTATGTATCATTTCTTCCTCACTTGATTATTTCGCAAAGGCATGTTCAATAAATTACACAATTTATTTACACAAAACTAACTTTGAGGGGCTCCAAAATTTAATAATACAGGAACAAGAGAGGTATATATTCCATACATTGATTTTTTTTATTTACATATATTTATCTTTAGTTTTTATATTTTTTGGGCGCCCCCAAAAAGCCAGGCGCCCTAAGCCAGTGCCTAAGTGGCTCACGCCTTAAGCCGCCACTGCTTGCGTTAATAACATAGTTATATGGGAAGAAATAATTATGTATTTAATTTATATAAAAATTTAATATGAGTGGAATCCTCTAATGAAATAGTCTCTTTTGCATTCTTAAACCTTCTATAAATTATGAATTTTTGCATGTGACAACAAATTAACCACGAAGTTAGCCTCAAATTCATTCAACCTGTAGTTCACAACTTGCCGCCACAGCGCTGCGATCTTAAAAATACTACGATGCAATTACCTACAGTGGCGACATATGAACCAAGCCGCCATGTTTTTACTAAACTTAACATAGTGACATAGGCGGTATATCAAATATAAATATAATAAATTGAATACATTTAAACATTTAAAATATTAAACAAGTAAATTTAGTGTGAAAATTTTCATATAGGTACCGCTTATGTTAAGTTTAGTAAAAACATGGCGGCTTGATTCGTATTTCACCACTGTAGGTAATTGTGGCACTGTAAAAAATAGATGCCAATCCTGTATATAATAAAAGCATGTGTAGTTGTTTATCCACCTACCGTCGTCACAGTTCCCCGTCGAATTTCACTCGGCTTCCAATCTTCCTCATCACTGCTTGACTCCGAACTTAATTCCGTACTAAAGTAGCATTCCCCTGAACCGTATTTCGTAAAATAATGCACAACAGCAAACTGCAACAAACATAACCTTCTTATTTCCACTATTACAAGTCTCTCTTCTTGTCTTACTTGTATAATCGTAGCAAAAATGAAGGCAAACGACAAAAATACAAAGAAGTCCAATGCAGTGGGGTAGGGCACCTTCGGTAAATCAGTCCTTGCCTCAAGTCCTAGAAATGTCATCGTGAGTACGGTGGTGATCCCTGGAATCAATTATGTTATTAGGGGGTTGTAGCTGATCTCGAGGAAGATTGGGGATTACCACTGAGCTAATAATACTACGTATTCGTATGTGTGTTCAAGATTTTGGCAGAATCGATTCCGAAATTAGAGAGTAATAATGTAATATCAGCATCGTTCACGGTTGGCATGATTTAAATCACCTGATTTTTTTAATAAACATCGTTGATTTTTATCAAGGACGAAAAGATAGATTTAAATTATATTAAAAATGTTCATATATGCTACAAAAGTATAAATAACAAAAATATGTGCTGTATTCGAATTCTAAAAGATTACTGATTACTTGTTTTAACCTGTTTTCTATTTTATTTATGTACGTACGCATGATTTAAAAATCTGTTGTGGCCAGCACAAGACCTCTCGCCATTTCCATATTAGGCTATACAGGGAATTTATTTTATCCTGCAACATATGGTCAATCACTTCCATGGTTACACATTATTTTCAAAAAATGACGACAATGTAATGTTTGTCCATTTTAAAATGCAACATACAAAATTTATAGTTTTGTATTATCAAAACTAATTTCCAATAAATTAGACTACATACGATTAACAAAATATCAAAACATGAATGTTGTACATCTTAACAAACTTTAGCTTACAAAAATTCATAAATTTCATGTAATAAATTTTAAAAAATACTCCCATTCGCATTGACGCAATATTTCAGTCTGTCGTAATAAGAATTGACACCATTTGTGATGTGTTCTGGAGGTATCTCCTAATGTTGCATTTTAAAATAAATTCTCTGTATAAGTATTGTATTGCACTTCGCTTTCGAACCGTCGTTTTATAACAAAAAATTACAGAACTTTACTCAAATATTGTTTTTTATTGTATTTAACATGTCTTCTGCACACATATAATTCTAATTACATCTATTTTTCATTGTATGAGGCAGTTTCTAAATGTCAGAGATTCTTCCAATTCATTAACCAGATTGGCGGTATTTCTGATGGATATATGCATTTTACAACAATTTTACCTATAATTTCAAATATCTAATTAATAAAACAATAAGAAAAGTTAAATATACTTCCTAGAAAAAGCTATCAGAATGTCACTAAAACTGTTGATATAAGACAATGACATGTGTCATGTTATAAACATTGGAATTTGTCAACTGGTTTCCTTAGTGCTTTGGTCTCTGCGATTAGGTTACTCTATAAATTATAGTGCCTTTATCTCTAAATCTATATAAGATATAATAAAAATTTTAAGTGTATTAGATGGAGAATTTTGGTCTTCAATATTTAATAAAAAAAACTCCCAAAAAATTATATCTAGAAGAATTTTTTAAGAAACTACTACTTTCGGTTGTTCAATTGTTACCAAAACCTTTTCACCTCTTTCCAGGAATGTCAGATTGAAGAAACTGCAGTTAAATATTTTTTGAGGAATCATCCCTCCAACATTCATACATACACACACACACACACACACACACACACACACACACACACACACACACACACACACACACACACACACACACACACACAGACATCATTTTAAAAATGTTATAATCGGATTCTAGGGACCATAAATCGTGCTTATTCAATAAAATCTGGATATGCGAATTTTAGCATGAATCCAATACCTCTTTTAGCGAGAGGTAAAAAAACGCGCGTGCTTGGATGCGTTATACATAGGTGACCATAATTTTTTTAGAAAAAAAAGTACAAAAAATACTAGAGGCAGAATTGAAAATAAAAATGAGAAATTTATTTCGTTTTAGTTCAATTTTGATGTAAAAAGTAATTAATAATAAGCACATATAAGTCAAGTAAAACATAATGTTTCATAAAATATAACAAAATAATACAAAAATTGATTGTTACAAAAAAATCCTATTACGTTCCGCATCATGTTTGTACCAGTCTTTTGATACCAGTACTTTTGGGAATTTAAAATCGCCTTTAAAATTTGAGGACTGCTCTGGAGTCAATAGAACATTTCAGTATTTCAGCATTTGATGCGCTTGTCCCAGGTAAACAAAAAATGAACTCTAGATTGAAATAAAACTTTTGTCGAGACACTGACATGTTAAAACAATTTTTTATTTTGTTGCTTTAAAATTTTAAACAAGTCAGAAATGAATAAAATACTTAAATAATTAATGTTAGAACTAATATTTGGTGATAAGGGGGAAGAACGAAAAATACTTTACTCGATCGACGCCGAATCTGACCAGTGTAAGACGCAACATATATCTTTACAAATACATAGCTAATTACGTTGTTTGACTCGATCAAACTATTGTTCTAAAAAAAGTACATTTACGTGTACTTAATGAACCTTTTAAGTACAGTAGGACATCATTCAAAAAGAAAGTACTGTCCTATTAAAATAAGTACATATGGTCACCCTATATACATGATGTTATGTAAGTTATAGGTAAGTGTACAACGCTTAACCCGTGGTAGAACTAACCCCATAGGCCATAGATAGTAAATCTGGGAACAATTTTTGTTTAACTTGCTTTCTGCAAGAACTAGAGGCCTTTAAAACTGACCAATCACGTCATTGTATAAAAGTAAAAATTGTCCCTTGCCCTGCGGTGTTGCCGCGTCTTCATAACTTAGCGTTTTATAACAAGACCAATGCATGAAATTGGCAACATTGCAGAAATCTCCAGTCAATATTTATTTGACAGTAAGTACAATAAATTTTTCTGATCCTGCGGAGAATTACTTACCGAGAGAGACTCGGTCGGCAGTTGCTTCCCGGTTAAGCCAAAATGAAACCCAGGATAAGACGACGAGCAAGATGCAAGGCCCGTACACTTGGATGAGGAAGTTACCCATATGCCTTTGTAGATGGAAGCTTACAAGTAACATGGAATATTCACCTGAAATCACACAAACCATTAGTTGATTGAAATTCATTTGGAAAACGCGAAAGAAAAATAAAGTATAGGTACATATAGATGTTTCATTACCGTAAAAATTTCACTGAAGAAATTTATTTGTGTATTATTTATGCCTGGTTTCATCATTGATGAATAAATATTTTAATTATCAATTAAACTATTCGTTGAATAAAATAGCATGTTTTTGTTTCACCAACGTCAATTAGCAGCTATTCGACGAATAAATCGTTGATTAAATTATCTGGAGATTTTGCCAAGTTAAATATTTGTTCAACGAATAGTTTGACATTTGACATTTTTATTGCGCGTGTTTAATAATTTTATTACAATTACAATAGGTACCAATCTAAAATGAACAATAGTTAAATATAGAAAATGAAATATTATAAGGTTATCTTTATTTGTTAATAATATTTCTTTCAATATTAGAATGTCATCCTAATTATTGTTGACATATAAAGAAGAAATTATTATTCAGGCGATAAAGAAATGATCCATGTAATCTAAAATCAATTTGACGAAGTATATTTTCTAAAGCGATTCCGATTATTGAAACAATGCGTTTATGATATTCTAAATATGATTCGGCATCATTTGGAGCCAAAATGCAAGAACAGGTCAATATGCCACACATTTAGATAAAAACTTCAAAATTTTCAAAAATCTAATTTTTATGTACCTAGATTTATTTAGCATGTCTTCTGCACACATACCATTCTAATTATTGAACAGGAATGAGTGAAAGGAAGAGTAAGAAACAGTGACCCCTAATAAAATTGGAGAAAGCTGAAGAAGGAAGAAATTGTTAAGTGCAATTTACATAGTGTATGTTCATGTTATAATTTTATTAGATTTATAGAATCTTTTCAAAGGAACTTTTAGTATGGAATTTGTAAAAAATAGTATGTGTTGGTGTTATAATTTTATTGGATATATAGAATCTTTTCCAAGGAACTTTTTTATAGCATTTATCCATTTTTCAATACTTTTATTTCTAAAAATTCACACAGTTGTTCAAATACTCTAAAAATGCGTACACTTACGTAACATTTACAATCAAATAATATTACTACCAAGTTTATATCTCTACCAATTTTTGAAGTATTGCCCCAAAAGTCAATATATCCCACATTTAGATAAAAATTTCAAAATTTTCAAAAATCTAATTTTTATGCATCTAGATACTTCTCAATGTGCTGATTCCAAATTTTGAAACCGCAGGTCGATATCTCTTTTCGTTCTCGAGATATTTAGGTTTAAAGTTATGCTCAAAACTGCCCATTTTTGGGTATTAACCCAAAAATGGGTCGAGATATGAGTTTGGCAACATCACCATTCGATTCTACGTACAAAAATACATGAGTATAGCAATTTTCATAATTTTTGTCCAACCGGTTCATTTTTTATGAATAAAAGTTTGAAAACCCCTGAAAATGGCCAAAATCTAAAAAAATCGTAAGGGGTACCCCTTAAGATTTTTGCGATTTTTGGCAATTTTCAGTTATTTTGCTTTAGAGATTGTATGCGGTGTTCAAAAATTCTGAAAATTGGTATACTTATGTAATTTTGCTCGTAGAATCGAATGGTGATGTCGTCAAATTCATATCTCGACCCATTTTTGGGTTATTACCCGAAAATGGGCAGTTTTGAGCAAAACTTTGAATCTAAATATCTCGAGAATTAAACGCGATATCGACCTGCGGTTTCAAAATTTGGAATCAGCGCATTGAGAAGTATCTAGGTACATAAAATTTAGATTTTTGAAAATTTTGAAGTTTTTATCTAAATGTGGGGTATGTTGACTTTTGGGGCAATAATTCAAAAATGGGTAGAGATATTGGTAGTAATATTGATTGTAAAGAGAATGTTACGTAAGTGTACGCAGTTTTAGAGTATTTATATATGAGTATACATAATGTATATTCATGGGATAATTTTTTTTGTGAAGATTACATTCACAGATCATATTTTTGTGCAAAAGTATTTGCTGTAAATAATTTTGCTGTAATACGTATACCAATAAGCAAAATTAAATGTAGTTCTATTTCTAAATAAGTAATATTTGGTGGAAGCTAAATCAGAGCTGCAAGGGGGATGCTCCATATCCTGTAATTCGTATTCTTCAATAACTGGACGCAATTTTGAGTCATCTGCAACAGTTTCTCTACCTCATTTTTACACTGTACGTAGTTAAACCAATATATAACTTTACAAAGAGTCGGGTTATTTTCTTCATAAATTGCAACCATTCACTACTGGATAACCTTGAGACTTAAATGTGTAATAAAAAATTATAACACTTTGAAGAAGTTTCAGGTTAAAGTCACTCAGTTTTATAACAAACAAAATTTTATTGCATAAAAGCGAATTGACAGAACTAAGCAAAATTAATGAAGCACCGTCACAAAAGGTGCAACTATGTATGTTACAGTACAGTATAAAATTTATAACATTGTAACTCATTTGTTCCATAGATGCCTAGATTATTATTTGTACCAATAAAATATAACATGCATTCCTTCTAGCATATACTGACTAGAGAAGTAATTCCTTATACCAATGCATAGGACGTTGTGATCGGAAGATATGTAGGCGGGGGGCTGGAAGTACTGGTGTATTGTGGGCAGTGTTTTGTTGTGTTATATGTCACTACTTGTCATTTTACTGGAATTTAACGTAATTTTTTGCGTGTAGTCTTACATCAAATTGTAATGAAAAATACAAAGAGAGTACGGATATTTCGTTTCATGCAGTGCCGGATTACCCATTAGGCAGAGTAGGCAATTGCCTATGGGCCCCGCGCCTTTTAGGGGCCCCGCTACATTGAATTAAAATAATATTGTTTTGATTTTGATTTTTTTTATTACAAAGAAATCCTTAAATAAAGAAATTTTGATTACAACAAAGAAATGCTTATTTACAAAAATGGAACTTTGATTACAACAATAAAAAATATCAATCAGTATAACAGGACCCCAATTGAATGCTAGGTGGTTGCTATGGTAATAAAAGTACTGTCAAATGATTTAACAGCACAAACATCACTTATTTCTTTGGACATTCCTATTTACCACTTCAAAATGATTGGTTAGACGTAGTCCGTAGCCTTCATCGAGTTAATTGGTATGTGAATTTAGAATATCCAGTGAAAGAAAGTTTGCAATTTTTTATAGAAGTTAGAAATTAAGGTTAATTCAAATTTGACAGATGAGTACGTAAAGTTAAATTTTGACATACGAGTCTGTAAAGTTTTACTTTAGCTATGACTATTTTGGCTAACTCAGGGGATTGTTATCGTGTTCTTTAATGTCGATTTCGGAAAAATAATATTGTTAATATTCATTCTGTGTAATAAAATTGATTTATTAAAAAAAATCATAAAAGATTTCACTAGGTACTTTAAAATTGAGAAATATGAATGTTACTTTTTTTAAATTGTTTGTATATATTTTATATCAATTTGTTAAACGTATGTTTAATGTTTTTTTTTATAATAAAATTATTTTATTAAAATTGATCGGTGGTAAATTCGTAAATTTAGGGGGGCCCCGAGATTTCAATTGCCTCAGGGCCTCCACATGGTTTAATCCGGCACTGCTTTCATGTGTAAGTAAGTGGGACTTTTTTTTACAAATAATATATTAAACAAAGTGTAACTTTTAGGTTTTTCTGCTAATAATGACGTAAGAGTAACGAGACTGAAATTTATTGGAAATAAAGGTGATTTACATATTTCAAAAGCAGCAATTAGTCATTACTTTGTAAAAAAAAGTAGCACACATATTAAGATAATACGCAGCCCGCAATACACCACGGCTTCCGCATATGTTCCGATCACAACAAACACCGTAAGGCGGCCTCTAGTCAGTATATGCTCGAAGATGCATTCTTTATTCTTTTCGTTGAAACAATCACATTAAAACGTTTGGTATCCACTTACACACATAAGTAGTCTGGCTGGAGAATCCTGGCGTGTCACTAGCCACCACCTTGTCCGTGTGGTTGGCTGCAGGAGTGGCTATGAGGTCGAATTGGCTCAATTTCATGTCCTCAGCGATGGCCACCTGGCGGGCATCGTTCCAGCGATAGACTACGTCCTGGGCTGTGTACCCGACTGGAAATAGATAAATAAAGTGCATGCTTGCATTTTATAATAGGAGATGTGGTTATCAGAGTAGGAGTAATGCGTGGAATGCAAGTGTGGAAATTTGCAATGTATGATAATTTTTATTTTATTCGTTTGGGAGATTATACTGGAGGCAACGTATTAATTCTGGTTTTGTATCAAATGAAGTTATCTTGTTTGTCAGTAGGGCTGAAAAATTTCACTTATTTCGTCCTATAAAAGTTTGAGAATAATATTTTATTATCAGTTCATTTGCTCATATCATTTAATTTTTACCTCTCGCTTAGAGAAAATAAATATTGGATTCATGCTAAAAACGCATATCCAGGTTTTAGTGAATAAGCACGTTTTAAGGTTCTTAAAACGTGCTTATTCACTAAATCGTTGGACCAAGAATCGGATTTGTGTGTGTGTGTGTGTGTGTGGATACTGGAAAGACAATTCCTCAAAAACTGTAGTACTTAAGATCTGTTTTTCTCAATCTGACACTAATGGAAAGAACTGAAAAAGTTTTAAACAACTGGACAACCGGAAGTAGTAGTTTCTTAAAAAAATCGTCAAAATATTAATTTTTGAAAATTTTTGTTATAATGGGGAAGTTTAGCGATTTTTTTTTATTCCATGGGAAATGACTTGAAAAATGATGTAACATGTTTTATTTTTTTCAAAAATGCCCAGGTTTTCCGGAAAAGCCGATTTTAAGCTGTGATGACGTCGGTAGAGGCTTTGCGCTACGTATGTCGACTGATATACTGACGCACGCGGTTACGGTTACCAGTGAAGCGCTTTTACGCTTTGTTACGACCTACGTTCAAGTGGTTCGATTTCACCGTTCTGTCTGAGTTTGCGCATAACTGACTTGTGACGTACTTAGAGTTTACCTAAATAATATTAATTATAAATAAATGGAGCAATAATTTTAATTTTTAATTTCAATTTCAGCAGTCATTTGTGTTATATTTGTGAGAAAATATTATGTTATGCAGAATTTTTACCATGCTAAACTTCCCCATTATTGACGAACATAAAATTCTCCATCTAATACACTTAAAATTTTTATTATATATTCTATAGATTTTTAGATGATATTACTGAAAGTTTTTTCTTGGAAGTACATTTTATATTTCTTATTGAATTATTAATTAAATATTTAAAATTGTTGGTAGGTATACGAACATTAATGTACATATATCTTTAAGAAATACCCGACAGTGATTTGGAACCATCTTGAATATTTTAGAAGAGTAGGGCAAGATTCTTTATAGAATGAAAGAATAGATATAATTAGAATTATTTGTGTGTACAAGAAATGTTAAATTCGATACTTATGTAACAAAATGGAAATGGCGAGAGGTATTGTGATGGTCCTGGTCACACACATTTTTTTTTTCTTACACTCTAGAACACTTTCAAAGTGTATAATGTTTGAAGTGGAACGCGTGTAAAAAGAATTCATTACATAGAAGAGAAACATAAATGAATCGTCTAGTTTCAAAACCCAAAAACTCTACTTTTATATAATTATTCATTTGGAACATATGAAAACAATTTTTTGCGATTTTCCAAAATTTGACCTAAGTAGATTTGTCGGATTTAGAAACTAGACGACTCTAATTATGAATAAAATATAATAATACCTACATGTTTTAAAATCTGTGAAAAATAAAAACATTCGCATCTGTTCTGTATAACGTAGCGTGCCTAATATTATTCAAAATCATTTTGTCGCCTTCGCGTTATTATTAAAGAAAATCCAAAGAAAACACAAAGCCGATAAACTTTGTTTCGCTTCTTTCTTCATCAACGACTGAATGAATCCTTTGAGAATGTTACACGAAATGCACAGATTTCCTTTCGTTGAATATGATTTAAATCACATTTAAGGATAAACTCCTCATCCTCTAGATACAGAATAGCTCCTCAGGATTGATCCGTTTATTTGCGAACTAGCAGGAATATTTTATAAAGTATGGCAGCCGTGTGTCGCGTTGTTTGTTTTGTCACATGGTTCCTGCATTTACGGCGCTCGTTACTTTCTAAACGTTTTAAATAGTTTTAACACATGAATTGTTTACAAAATGCCGATGAAAAATAATTAACATGAAAAACAGATTAAAATTCTGATACTTATTTCTATACCTATCATTTATCATTACTATTATTAATGAATTCCGACCGTTTATGGGTTATTTTAGAGAAACATACTTCAAATATAAATGATGTATAACAAGTCTACATTCTTTTGTTTTAAACATGAATAAAACAAGAATTATTATTTTTTTGGGGTAAAAAATTGAAATTTATTAAGAAACAAATGAAAAATTCAATTACAAGTGTGTTAAGTATTATTTTTTTAGTCGAGTGCAATGTTTTAAGCTTGAGGCGTAGTCGAATGCGGAAATTAGCACGAAATAAAAAATGCTATTTACACACAAGTTGCATACAATATTTTTGTGTGAGTATACAGTTATCTTCAAATATTGTTAGTGTTATTTGACAAGTAAATTAACCGAATGTGCATGTTGCCTAGCAACGTATTTGAAAAGTGATACTTTACACATTATAAAGAGTGCGTAAAGCATGTACTGTACGCACGGTTGTAGGAAAAATATTTTTATTAAATTATTTACAAAATTAAAATAGATTGTACACTTTTGACAATTTTTAATATAAATTTCTGAGCTCAAAATTATATTAAATAAATTTTTCGTTACTTCCTGCTTGTCAGATTTTTTTTAAATTAGCTATGTATGGAACGAACGTAGAAAAAATATGAGCGTAAAGTGTCATTATCATTTTCTCATCAGATGCAAAAATTTAAGCTTTATAACATGTATTTGAATAGGGCTGCGAAAAAGATCGACTGATCGATATTTTTTAAAAAAATCGGATTGATCTTCTTTTTTGAAAAGATCGATCAATTGGAAAATCGATTTTTTTCAAAAAGATCGATCAATTAAAAAAACTTATATCAGATAAGATAAGATATCGATCTTTTAGATTCTGAAAGATTGGTTTTTCTGAAAAAATAGATTCATTCATATATCAATAAAAAAAACTCTCTTAATTTTAGCAGCATTTGATATTTGAAGAGCGTTAGACATTAATTCGTGAATTGTATTTCGTGATTTGATGCGTATATTACATGGCAGAAACTTCTCATCAATAAAGATCGATCTTTTGATCTTTTATTAAAATCTGGTGTATTATTAAAATCGATCTTTTGATTCTTTATTAAAATCGATTTTTTTTATATAGTATTCCGATTTCTATTAGAAAAATCGATCTTTTTCGATTGATCGATCAATCGCGACAAATCGATTTTATCAAAAGATCAAAAATAATGATTCTGTCGAGACGAGATATTTTTCGATTGTCGTCTCGTCTCGTACTCGAGATTTCTCGTCTCGACGAGACGAGACAGAAATGTAAAAAATATTTTACGAGACGAGATATATTTGCCGAGATCTCGATTCTCGGAAATTGTTTCGAGATTTCTCGGTTGTTATTTTTCTCATGAATTATATTTGCAAACGTGTGAAATTTAACGTATTTTTAGTTATATCTGTCTCTATTTAGCTATGGTATTTTTTAACAAAAAGATAACAAAGTATTTGACATTTTATCTGTCAGAATTTGTTAAGTGTGCATTACACGATGAAGTTTTTCTTTTCAAGTGACTTGAAAAGTTTTCTCTCTCGCACAATGACTTGAGTGCAAGAGAGACAAATAAATAGACTTTTAACGAAAAACTTTTAAAGAAAAACTGGAACATGCGCTACTTTTTCTTAAAAGTCCCTACAAATTTTAACTGTCAAATGCCAATTTTGTTTATATTTTTGATGTATACATGTAATGATATAAGTGATCGATATTAAACTGTAAAATGGTAAAATGGGATGGAGAAGTAATTGAAATCTTAATGTAAGTATAACTTAAATTTTGACACTAGGATATTTTAATTCACGCAAAATTTGATCGTGTATATATATACTTGGTAAGATCACTTTTCAAATCACTTGAAAATAAAAACTTCATCGCGTAATCCAGGCTTTAACCATGATTTTGCGTTATTTTCTTTTTAGTGTTTTATAACAGATTAGAAAATGCTAGATAAATATTAAATTAATAAATTAAAACAGTAAAATTTGCACAAGTTTTAGGTTATATCAAATTTTGACAGATAAAACGACAAATATTTATATTTTTGTTGAAATTACTATTAATACAAAATTGTATAAATTTAATAATTGGTTTATGGGACCAAAATATACATATTAAATTTCCGTCGTGAAATCTCGGTCGAGACGAGACTCTATTAAACGAGACTAGAAAAATTTCGAGACGAGACATAATTTTATGAATTTGAAACGAGACGAGACGAGAAATTCATCGAAAATCGATTTCAAATTTCTAAGATTGTACAGCCCTATCTCGTTTAATAGCAAAGACTATGTATTAAAAAAAAAAAAACACTTTATTGTCTATTCGTATACTCAGGTTCATCTTAAGGGAATTAAAATGTTCGCGCTTGATAAACATTTAGCAAATTTGAATAGCGCTTATTTATTAGTTCGTGACATCGCAACAACCAGTTATTCCCATTTTACATGAAAATTTATCTGCTTTAAGTTACGACAGACGTCATCAAAGTTTAGACTTTAGAGAAAATAAAATATATGAATGATAATAAAACATCTACAGTCGTGATTTAACACGAGGTAAACTAACTATAAACTCTGAGTTGTAGGAGTCAAATTGGGTTTGTTTAATCCCGAGTTTTAGTGCATGCTGAGGGGTAGGGGGTGGGTAATAAAACGATGGTCGCGAGTGTGAGTTTACATGGCCGCACTATTTCAATTTGACATCTTGAACGTGCTTTATTAGCCCAGTACGCGAGATGTTATAATTAAAACGTTTGCAGCAATGGGAGATTTGAATACTGTCTGTGACTGTTCTATCTTTCAGTACAAGTACATCCTCCACGGGAATATCAAGGGCTAATTAAATATTTAGTACAAGGAAGCTTAATGAACACTGGAGTTTCAAGGAGATCATTGCACCAATTATGATTCAATGTTTCAACAATTACAAATTCAAAATTTAATATAGCGTCCTTACTCGTTCAATATTGTACAAAAATATTGCTCAATAATATTGATGCTCAAAGAACTTTAAAATGCAAATCTTATCTATTAAACTTTATAAATACAAATCTCTAATGTATTGTCTATCTACTTATGTCGAATAAATATCTAAAACACCCAAACTTATTGAATAATCTGTAATTAAAGTAACAAATGCAAATTCATTAAAACGTAGGTCGTAGCTGTTTTCAATTCTATTTAATCCTGACAATTTAAATTGTCAGCAAAGAAATTATTTATTGCAGACAACTAAATAACCCTTTCAGACATTGCAAATAATAAAAATGAAAAACTTATAACCACCTTATATTATAACTTTAAAGACAAACAGCGTCAATTCCAAAACTAACCTACAAATTCAGTTGACCTGACTGCACCAAGTTACGACATATGTTACTATTTGCAATCCTACTTTCTTTAAAATGAAATTATGCTTAACTTATTATTTTGTTTATACTTTTACTGTACAGAAAGCAAAGAGTATTGTTAACAGTTAGTAAAAACCTCAAAATTGTACTTAAGAAACACAGAATAGCTTTAATGATATGAATTGAAAATGCGCTTCCATAAGAACTACATACATCTGATTTGATTTAGGGTTTCGCGCCAAACGAAAATCTTATCCTCACTAATGTGGTCTATTATTTATTTCAATCCAACGTTTCGACTAAAACGTTAGTCTTCTTCAGGGCAAGAAATTTCTAATGATAATTTTATTCAAATTTGTTCCTCATGAATGGTTGCCCAAATTAGACATTTCTTGCCCTGAAGAATAAGACTAACGTTTTAGTCGAAACGTTGGCTTGAAATAAATAATTTCACTGCATACTGCCTGTCCGATTGTTGTTCCTTCGAGATCCCACAAAAAAATAATGTTCAACACAGCACCAAAACCTATGCTATAAATCTGGAATTTTAATGCCTACTTTTACAACTGTCAAAAAAGTCGATATTTGTGCATTATGCGAAATATGTATTTCAAGCTGCAATCGTTTGTGTTTAATAAAGGACTTTCAACACGTGTTATACACACTATTCTTTTTACTCCTTTCATGTGGTGTTTTTACAAGTTAAATGAAATAGTAGATGTAAAATTTAAGTTAAGCTTGAGAAGTCGATCAAATTAAAATGCAAAACAGATTGTATAGCGAAAAGCTTGTCAAACAAAGCAAATAGGAAGCAATGGAGTCTTTGAAAGTAGCAAAACGGTAACTAATACAGAATTTAAAATCACTTATAATGGAAATTGTCGGCGGGCGAGGAGAGAAACTCATACAAAGTGGCGCTAAGTATACGCGTCAATGACGAGGAACTTTTAATCGGGACGGGAAATACGTTCGCATCATTAAAGCCGATTTGCCCATGACGTCAATATTAAATTATGTATTATTTTGCTTTCACGATTCCGCATCGTCTTTCGAGATTATAAAGATTCATGGGAAATTTTTAAAAGAAAGTGTGCTACAGTTGTTACAAATTGCAAGCCATTATTTAAAGATCGCCTTTTACGTATTTGGTGGACGTCATTCAGGAAACAATAGATCGAAAATACACCACTATTTTAAGAATTGAAAATCGACGCATGACTTGGAATTAATAATTTTTTATATTATACATTTTTTCGGACGAAGAGGTAGTTCATAGGCAGGCGCAAAAGCCGAGGCCATAAAAGTCCTATGTAGTATATTATGTTGAAGGAAATTATTTTTGATATAAAATAAAATTCCGAAAATATTAACCATCTTATTCTCTTGGAAGACCATTTCATTAAGGATGTACACATACACCACACTTAAACGGATGGATGAACGCTGTTACAGCTTTTTTTATACTAAATTTTATTTACATATTTAAACTTAAACTAGACTAACTTATTATTAATAATTAAACTGAACATAATTAAACAAACTAAACATTACTAAATTGTTACATTGTACATTACAAATCTGAACCACAGACTACATGTCTTCTCGACATGAGTATTTAGTAGACTAGACTTACTAAAAACAAACGGTTGTAATCTTCGGTAGAGCATATCTGAGGGGTGCGGGCTGAAAGGTTACCATACGGAATCCATAGCCAAATACCAACCCTACACGTCGGCTTGCAATAACTTATATACTTAATTGTCAACATACTAACAGCCCAATTCACAAAAAAGTTTAAGCTAATCCTCATTTTTGGATTAGTGAATTCTATTCTATTGCGGTATTTAAAATTAAATTTTCATGATATTATCAAAAAAGGTAGATACTAGGAATAAATTAGACTATATTTTAAGTTATAAACTGTCAAAATTAGAGTAGAATTCGCTAATCCAAAAATGAGAATTAGCTTAAACCTTTTTGTGAATCAGGCTGTTAATGTCTAAGCGGTTGACATCCAGACTAAACAGAGAGAAATTGGAGATGAGAGGAAAATAATAATTTCTAAACAGAATTTTGAATGATAACAAAGATATTGAAACTATAATTTAGAAGAATTTAAAATAAAATGATTAGCTTTTTATTGCTCTAGCACTCGCCTTATTACATTTATTAACACGCAATTTAAATCTGTTTAAAATTTGTGTATATAGACCCTTATTCAGTTGCTCGTTTGACCTTTTTTTGAGTGTTGTCGTCGTTATGTGATAAATCTTGATACTACAGCAGACCTACCTAATACCTACTTGAAAATAATTATCTCAAATGACACCTAGAATATTATACCAAAAGTCCCTTATCCTAATGGCCCTACTTCATTTTCTGTTTCGGCATTTATTTGCAGACATCATCTAGTTTTAAGAGCTAATTTTATATAAATAATCAATTTTCTAATTATTGCTCAATGAATTTTTATTTTTTGAATAATACAGGGGATGTTTCTGAAACAAAGAGACATGGATTAACCACAGATTCTTGGGCCTAAAATAAGACTATGTAACCAAACTTTATCTGAAAGTGTACTGTTCAGCATTTCTCTTTCAAAGTTCTAACGAAAAAAATTGCTTATATACCGAAACGCTATGTTCGATTTGACTGAAATTTGGTATGACAATCTATACGGATATAATCAGGCTTTGTCCGATGTCGCTTTTTGGCATTTAGTTTTTAGAATTTAGGTTTTCTTCACATAAATACAACTCCGAATGGCATATTAATGGCATCCATTTGTTTGTATAGCAGTACTTTAAAATAACAAAAATGAATTATACAATTCGATTTAATTTGACGCTTCTGATTAAATGTTAATATTATATTTCATAAAATAGAAGCTAAGAAGATATTCTTTGATAGTAAATTTGACGTTTTGTAGAAATTATAGCAACGAACATGATTTGTTTAATAAGTGCGCGTCAATTTCAAGGCATAGTGTGCTCCTGCAAAATCTTAAAACCTAATTCTTAAAACCCTAAATAATGACGTTATTTAGGGCATATAAATTTAGGATTTAGATATTATGTTACATATATATAGATTCCAACAGAGCATTCCGTTATTATAAGCAAAACTATTTTTTTTAGAAGGTAGGTAAGCTTAGTTAAATCGTCTTATTTTGGGCCCAGGAATCTGTAATTAAATCATATCACCCTATTTCAAAGACAGCTTGTATATATTAGAAAACTACAAAAATGAAAATGACAACATATAAATTCATAATCATTCGTTATATTTCGGTATGGCCGGCATTCGGCATAAATGAAAATACAGAAACAAACAATAAAATACACATCAAAGTAATATCGCACAGAAATCCGATGAAATCATAAACATATTCAGTTTGGAATTGAATACCGATAACACGATTAAAATCCAAATAATTCGAAAACATGGACGCATCACAATCTAGTGATTGCAGATATCCGTGGAGCTTTATCCGATAGCTTTTTGTCAACACGGGGTAAAAACAAAATCGCATCGTTGGATGAGCGATGAACCAAAACCAACACAGCACAGTTCTGTCACCGTCTTCTGATAATATACGATAACATCTCCATCACAAAACTCAATATATGTAGGTATATGTTACATTTTGTACCCGGAATCGGGCATTGTTAGAAATATTTGCTCAGAACTAGTTTTGAAATCCTAAAAAAATCGAAACTCGAAATTTTCCACTTCAGCCGATATTACTTAATTAAAATTGAACAATACTAATTAGTAATATTGTACCAATAAAATTCAAACTTTTTAGAAAGTATTAATTTATATCTTATTAAGAAAGGGGTCTTTCCACAATTTCTTTTAATTTTTTTTGAAATATAAGCAAAGTTATTAATGTAGGTTCATATTTTTACCTTCCAGAAGTACATAATATTTAAACTACGTATTTTTGAAATTTTTAATAATATTTAATTTTTTTTGTGTGACGTCACTTAGCAATGACGCAGCACTACCCTTCAGTGGTCACTGGTTGACATGAAAAATTTTAATTGCGTTATTTTGTTTATAAATATATAAAAAAAGTATAGATATTTTTATTATGTTTTCATTTATTTATGTTCATAATGAGCAGGTTTTACATTTTTCAAAAAGTATTTAGATGAAAGTTTTCGCAATATTTTCATAGTAATAAAAGAAATAATACTAATATGTTAAAAAGAGACACGAAAAATTGTAACGAAAAACAACCCCCACTCTTGTGACGTCAGAGTTCATACAGCACGTCATTTGTAGCTAATAGGAAAACAGTTTGTCCATTACCTACGTTATTTATATAAGTAAAAGTAGGTGATAGTTTGTCACATGTTAAGCTGTATGGACTCATCTGTTTCCGATCATTTGTCTGTTTCAAATTTTATACAATTTTGAATAATTAATTGTAAAATATCTAATGGATATTTCGTGACATTTTCAAATTTCAGGCTATTTAAAGAATAATATTTTTAAAAATTTAATACTTAGAAGGCATAGAAAAATTCTACCAACAGCCCTATTCATATACATTAGGTAAATTAAAAAGTCGTAGACTTGGACGGTAAGACACAATTTTTATGATTTTCAACAACAATGATTTGGCTTTCTTGTGCGACGAGTAAATAAAATTGCATTAATAAAAATAAATAAACACTGAAATTCACGTGAAAAAGCGACCGACTATCTGTTTGGGAGTCATCACTGAATGCGGGCCTGGATAATCTCGCGGAAAAAGATCTAGTAGTCTACGTTTTGTCTTATTCAGAGACCTTGTTTGTTCCATTAGTTTCACGATTCGATAAGTTTTTTACCGGAAACCTTAAAAGTGGGTAATGCTTTCCAACAATGATATGTCTGCGCTAGCTAGAAGATTTCTTTATAATGTACCTACGCATTAAGTAATCAAATTTCAACAAAACTAAGGCAAGAAAATTTACTATAGGTTTGTTCGCAAAAGTCAGAAATCGTCACAAACCATTTTGAGCATGCGCAAACAGAAATTTTAAATCTACCATTAAAAATTATTTGTTCGTTCACCAAAATATTCCAATCCCTGATCACTTTCCAACCGTTAGAATAGTTTAGTTTGTGGATTGCGCATTGGAGTTTCTATCTATTAGCGAGCATTGTTATACTTGTACTAGCCCCAAGGAGCACAAATTAGTTTGTTATTAGTTCTATTAACTTTAAAAAAACTTTTCTTAAAACTTTTTAACTTGTATTATACCTTTTATGCAACGATAATTTACTGATTCTAACGTTTATACGACGTTAATGTCAGGCGGGTGGGGAATCTATTCAACTAATTTACAACGTTTTTTTAACTACTATATAACTTTCTATTATCACTTAAGTAACACTTACATGCAATAGTTGCATATGTATTTTGCATGGACTATAATATGTTGGTTTCATTAAAGCTAATTGATAAGAGATATATTCACTAATAAAACTATAATAAGGGTTACTATTCAAACTACAATACAGATTTCTCAGCAAACTATTTTCTACCGTAAATTCATATTTTATCATATCATGAGTCGTATAAGTAGTCTAAGCATGACTATGTTGTATAATTATATGTACCAAGACTTGTAATGTCTTCTGCTACTTTTTATATCTAAGATCATCTTTATAAAGATCATATTTTTTACATATCTGTTGAACTCATTTTATAAACAAATTTATTTTTACTGTGAAATATTATATTATACTTGGAAAAAAATCAAGGGACATTAAAATATCCTAAAATAAATAAAAGAAAATTTATTAAATTTTTATGACAAATTGATTTTTGTATTTTTTTAAATCATTCCATATTATAATGAATAAAGTATATTATAATAAACCATATAGGAGAATAATTACTTGCAGAATATTAAATTAAAAACACAATAAAATTAATTTATACTAAATTTTACAAAATGGCTTCTAAACCAGTTTCTGTTTAAATGCATAAATATGGCCGTACATATTATGATTCGATATTTTAGTTTTAATAACTTCCTAAGAACTACTTTACATCAGTTTTTTAGTTGATGCATTAAGTTACTTAGAAACCATACTCCCACTTTCTTCTGTTTAAAATAAAACTGTTATTTTTGCAGTTATTTAAAAGTTTTAAATAAATTTATAAAACTTTTATAAAACGATAAACTAACTGATATATGTAATATATGTAAACTTTAATGCGTCTATACTAAACAATTATTTTTAAACTGTATTATAAAACTTTAAAAAATCTATTTATAAATAACTGTCAATTACGTTTCTAACACTTCCTTTAATTTAGTGCGAAAGACGTTAATAAAAGTAAAACAATCGACGCCAATGAAACTTAAATATAAAACGTTTTAATAACTATTATGTGACCAAATAATAAGTACCACACATCATAACTTTGTATTGTAGTTTAGCAGACTAGAAAAAAGTTGTACAAGGCAAAATAACTTAAAAGTGTTATAATTCCGTTAAATGTAAGTTGCAGTAACAACATTATTAGTTATAATGTCTTAATAAAAACTCTGTGTTCCTTGGGGCAAAACCGAGAGAAAAATAATATTAACATTTATTTTTACTTTTTTATAAAGTTTTGAACTATGACGTGATTGGTCAGTTTTAAAGGCCTCTAGTTCTTGTAAAAAGTATGTTAAACCAAAATTATTGCCAGATTTACTATCTTTGGGTCAGTTCTACCATGGATTAAGCGTTGAACACTTACATAACATCCTGTATATTTCACGATATTCTTATTTCTATTTTTAGAAAATAGGTAAGATTCGAAAAAATACATTGTTGATACCCTTATTTCTTTAATTAATTTTTTAAATCGTAGAATTAGGTCTTAATAATTAAGGAAATTTAAAATAACGAAGACAGATTTTGTGAAAAATGCATGGATCTTACTAGGATTTGAACCCGTATATCTAGCAGGACGTTTTAACTAACTGAGCTACAAGATCCCCATAAAGGCAAAGAATCTTTCACAAGCTTTTTCATAATTTTCGTAGTACCATAGGCGTATATAAATGAATTACTAATAGCAGCGCGACAATTCATCATATTATTGTGAATTTCGCCTTCACTGAAATCCTTATTTAATTAAGTACACTTTATTCTCAATTTTTTCTGGAGTACCTATAAGAAATTTTGTAATTTTTCACTGTCGTTCATCATATAATAACATTAATTACAAAACTTTTTGTGCTACTTACATTCTTTAATTTTTTTATAATAAGAGTACTTTCGGGTAATTTAATTAAAGTAGTCTACTTTCTAATAAAAATTGCTTCTCTTTTATTTAAAAAATAATTGATTTTATAATAAATTTTAATGGCCATTTGCACCAACGTAACTTAAATATTAAACTCGGCTTAAATTGACAATATTGCATCGAAATGAAATGTCAAATGTATTATAATATATTGCTGTCAAAAATCCGATTTTTTTTTTTGTTTAAGCCTAGTTTAAAATTTAAGCCTTGTTGGTGCATATGGATATTGTGTCATAAGTTCTAATCCATACTAAAATATTGGTATATTTTATTTACTTACAGGAACCGAATTTTAATGGACACCGTTGGATATCCATAGGGAAGTCCTCCAGGTTCATGGGACATCCCGCTTTGATGGTAAGTCTGAAAACATATACGTTGTTAATTTTTATATTTATTAATATTAACTGTAAAGTGGCTGAAACAATGTATACTATTAATTTGTATTATTTATGAAAAATACTTGGTAATAATTAGATACATTATTCACAGAATCAGGATATTGATTTGGTGTATGAAATATGAGAATATTTATTTGAACAAAATTATTTGAATTACTTTATTTGACAATGTAATCAAAATATTGATATTAGTCGTTTTATATATGAAAATAAATTGTAAATATGAGAAAATTAGGTAGAAATAAACGTGAAATTAAAATTCAAAATTAATTTTGTGGCTTTATGTATGCCAGACATCCTGTTCAATATATCGTTTCTAATAATAAATAATTTTATTAAAATATTGAAGGAATTATATTAAATGTCATATTTACCTAAAAACATTTTGTTCAACATAGTACATATTTAATTACCTAATAAGATAATTAAAGCCCCATTCACAGCTCCGAAAATAAAAATAAAATTATACATAAAAATAAAAATAACGATATAAACAATAGATTCTTATGGAAGTGTTCACAGCTCTCGAAAATAAAATTAAACGTAAGACATAAACACAAGGATTTGCAAATGTTATAGTTATTTACATTCGAGTGCGTGTAAGTTGTGTTTTACAGCGCGACAGCTTTGTTTGAGGCACGAGCCTTTAAGGCGAGTGCCTTATTAGCTGGAGCGCTGTAAAATACTTCACGCACGAGAATTGTATCAAATTTTTTGGCCGACGATAATGAAAATCACTTTTTTTTAATGAGATAGGTTGTACTTCTGAAAAGGGTTAGTTTAAAATACTGGGTTTAAGTCAATTTCCAAATTTTAATTTACTTACCTTCATTAGAGTACTTCTTCTAGCGAAAATTTATTTGTAATTATAGACGTTGCTTATGACTGATAATATATTTATTTGCTCATGTTTTCTTCGTAATAAATAATAGGTAGGTGTCGATATTTGACATTTCAGCAATGTTCGCCTCGCGTATTTGATAGGTATATCGATCGGTGACTATGTCGGTAACGGCGGATTTTTACAATAATGATAGATGTCGCTGCCATGATTTTGGTTTATATAAATTAATTTTATATATAGGAAATGTTAAAGTAAAAAAATAACTTATGTAAGTAGTTCTTTTTTACATGAACTTTATTATAGTAAAGATGATTTCTTTTCTAAATGCCCATAAACGTCCAGTGTATTTTGATTATTTTACCGCATAGTTAGACAAGTTACAACACAGTAAGCGTAAAATGTAGGTTACACTTGCTGTGTATACAATGGGGGATTACACCATTTTTTTTTTATAATTTCATCTGAAAATATTAGGAAAACTAAGACTATTGATGAAAATCCGGTGAAAAAATTCCTATTAATAAGCGAGTTATGGTTTCCCGACTTTTGAAAAGATTGCCATGACGTCACATTTATGGGTTTTTATATCAAACTGTTTTCATCATGGACCTAAATGTTCTTGAAATATATGCTATTTTAAGTTATATTTACATAAAAATAAATGAATATTATAACACTGTATAAGTCTACATACTTTATAATTACAGGTGTATTTAAATTATTAAGTTTAATGCAAGAAATTTATGTTAAAATAAAAACTGTTTGAAAACTGCTGTACAGGAATGTTAGCCCCTCCTTTCGAATTTGAATTTCTTAACTTCCATTGGTAGTAATCCCCACCTCCTAACATGCTATTTGTAATGCATGTATAGGTGGTATCTCGGTCGTCAATCAAAATATTTTCATATTGTTGTCGAAGCGCTATAACAAAAAACCCTTTATTTCCGAAATATCTCAATTATACCATTTAATTTTTTTTTATTAATATTCGTTATTCAGCATATACATTCGTATTTTTTTACTATTTTCCTTTAATTCGATTAAGCCGTAATCCCCCATTGTAAAGTTCCCATTACACTTCAGAAGGTAAAAAAATATTTTACACAAAAATAAGCACATACATAACAACTGTCATTCGAGCTGTCAATTTGCATTCTGGCAGAAGGATTTCAATTTAAATATACTTTTAAAAAGTTGTCTCAAGACAAAGGTTCGCATATATGATTGCGTACAGTGCTTTAAAAGGTAAGTAATTGTTATTATTGCTTGTTAATTATGAATATATTAAATGACAGTTGATGTTAAGTTTTATTTTCGAAGCTGTGAACACCAACCACAAAGCCTTATTTATAATTTTATTTATATTTCTTATTTTCTTAGCTGTGAATGAGCCTTAAAACTGCAATTTATAATAAAAATCTGATGTGGCCAGCACATTAAGTGGGTGTTGATTTTCGTTCCCTCGCGAACAATTTCCCTTCAATTGGTTGCTATGCTGAGGCAATGTAAGTGAATTAGTGGAGCACTTGATTTCACCTAAAGCTTAATTGTGTTACAGCGATGAATGGCTTGTAACTATTCCGGCTGTGCGAGATCATATCTAGTAATTAATTTGTTCTTTATACTATTGAATTTAAGCGAGCATTATGCAAAACGCCGTGTACGTGTAGCTTGTGGGAGTCAAGGAGTTTTCAATCATTCGGATAATTTCAAGCGCAGAGCGAGATGGGTAATGGCTTTTAAGAGGAATGAATGAGAGCTGTAGAACCCTTATCAAAATTGATATATGCCCAATTGAACTCCAACTATTCACTGTCGTTGATATTCATTAATTATTTAAATGTCAAATTTTAGTAAAAGTAATAATTTAAAAATATTTTTATTCTGGTAAACGGGTTACATACGTAAACTCAGTAGCATCATGTGAAACAATATGCCCGGTTACTATAAACTTTTTTTTCAAATTAATTATTTGACCATAATGTTTAAATTGATTAATTATTTATGAAAAATTTTAGTTATTAGTTTATAGATCAGTTCTTTTTACAAGAACAACCAAAGTCTAAGGCTTACATTCCATAATTTTTATATTTATTTTATATAAAATCAAGATCAGAAAACAGATAATATACATTCATACATATGTACATACATAAAACCACGCGTCTCCCACTTAGTGGGTTAGCAAAATCTGATCAGCTCTTTCCAGGAATGTCAGATTGAGGAAATTGCAGTTAAATATTTTTTAAGTCTTATAGTATTTGAGAAAGCGTGGCTCCAACATCTGCACACACACACATACACACACACACATACACACACATACATACACACATACGGACATCATCGTAAAAATGTTATAATTGGATTCTAGGGACCTTATAACGTGCTTATCCACTAAAATCTGGATATGCGATTTTTAGCATGATTCCAATAGGTAAAAATCTGTTGTGGCCAGCACAAGACCTCTCGCCATTTCCATATTAAGATAAGTATTGTATTGCACTTCGCTTTCGAACCGTCGTTTTATAACAAAAAATTACAGAACTTTATTCAAATATTGTTTTTTATTGTATTTAACATGTCTTCTGCACACATATAATTCTTATTATATCTATTTTTTATTGTATGAGGAAATTTCTAAATGTCAGAGATTCTTCCAATTCATTAACCAGATTGGCGGTATTTCTGATGGATATATGCATTTTACCACAATTTTACCTATAATTTCAAATATCTAATTAATAAAACAATAAGAAAAGTTAAATATACTTCCCAGAAGAAGCTATCAGAATGTCACTAAAAGTGTTGATATTTGACAATGACATGTGTCATGTTATAAACATTGGAATTTGTCAACTGGTTTCCTTAGTGCCTTGGCCTCTGCGATTAGTTTACTCTATAATTTATAGTGTCTTTATCTCTAAATCTGTACAAGATATAATAAAAATTTTAAGTGTATTAGATGGAGAATTTTATGTTCTTCAATATTTAATAAAAAAACTCCCAAAAAATTATATTTAGAAGATTTTTTTTAAGAAACTACTACTTCCGGGTGTTCAATTGTTACCAAAACCTTTTCAGCTCTTCCCAGGAATGTCAAATTGAAGAAACTGCAGTTAAATATTTTTTAAGTCTTATAGTTTTTGAGGAATCGTGTCTACAACATCCAGACACACATACATACACACATACACACATCCACACACACACAGACATCATTTTAAAAATGTTATAATCGGATTCTAGGAACCTTAAAACGTGCTTATTCAATAAAATCTGGATTTGCGAATTTTAGCATGAATGCAATACCTCTCTTGGCGAGAGGTAAAAAGGAGAGTAGGAAATTCCATAAAACTAATACCACATGTTAAATTTCTATGTTCACCACCTAGTTCCTACAGGCATCTATAAGTTTTCCGTGAATACATTTTCAATTCTTCAACTTATATTCTTCTTTCCTGCTCAATTTACTCCTTAAAACCCTCAAATTCTACATTTCAAGCATTCAATAACAAAGTCAAACATCTCCAGTTATTTAGCTGTCAGTTTGTCACGGCAACATGCTAGTGTACTTTGCTACAAGTAGAACGACTAGAACGTAGGACATAAACAGCTAGTGATGTGGTATGTAGGAGGATCCGATCGTATGTAGATCGACAACGAATGCAAACCAGTAAGTGAGTACATCACAGAGAATTGGGATGCCTCAAACTCAAAGTGATGTTTGCATACTATGCAGACGGGATGCTACAAAAAAAGTACAGTAGATTTTGCGTAAAAGTATACAGTATTTTTATACATAACACATATTATAATAACAATATTTATGCACGGACGTATCATAATTTGACAATTATACACGAATTTCTTTGACATAAACGTCATTTTATAGCCCGCGGGCTATGATGAAACGTCGAACCGAATTAGAATCTACATTATAAACAATTTAAACAGGCAACATGAAAAGTTTTTATTACAAATCGATTTTTTTATATTCTTTAATGAAAAATGAAAATTAATTTTGTGATATTTATATGGAAAGCACGGAGATACACAAAATAAAACTCAAATGAATGTCTGGTCGCGAATCTGGGGGAACCGGGTTCGATCCCGACAGATGCCAAATATTTCCAATTTTAAATGGCACAAAAGTGACCCCTGTGGTGCACTCTCCATACCAACTATGAGTGCCCGTGAGGTGACGCCTGGTAAGCGCCCACACGGTAAAATATATCGTCATCATTACCGATGTCTACATGTGTTGTAGATACTGGCACACCCAAAAATGGGTAATATGCCGTGATGATATATTTATTTTATAAATGACATAACCAATAAACAAACAATAAACTGTTGTATTCTGCTTTCATAGCAAGAGTAGATACTGGATGTACGAGGACAAATTCTTTTCGATACATTTTCTCTAGCACTCATAATTTGAAAATTTTCGTCCGTGCATAAAGTTTTGTATGTACCACGAGGGTAACTTGCTTTTATGGCCTTTAACGTGTTTTTATTCTTTGGCTTACGCCTCGGGCTCAAAATCCCGCCGTAGGCCATAAAAGCCTCCTTACGCTGTTAATACATAAATAACTATTATACCTGATTCTAGGGGGCTTCAAAATGCACAAAGTCCTTTAACGAACCACTCTATCTATACCAACATTACCAACCTAGAAAATTAAATCCCTAAATTCTGACGTCATTAATTCGGACAGTGTCAAGTTTCCAGATGAAGTAGAATCGCATTCTGATTTACCAATAATGTTATATTACAAAATAAAGTACTGCAAAACATTATAATTAATTCACGGATCTTTCCATTATTTTTACCTTCAGTCACCTTTAGGTATAAGGAAGGTATTGTCTTTGGTCAAAAAGTTTGGTAGTGTTTTTAATGAATAAGCACGATTTAGGGTCCATAGAATACGATTTTACTAGTTTTACGATGATGTCTGTATGTAATGTAAAACTAATAAAATCGTATTCTAGGGACCTTAAAACGTGCTTATTAATTAAAAACACACCATCAAATTTTTTGACCAAAGACACCTAAAGGTGACGGAAGGTAAAAATTATTCTGTAATTCAGAGCCTGAAGATATTTCAGATACATAAAAACCGTTCCTGATATTACAGATTTTTTTTAACAGTCATTCTTGTCTGACTGGACTGACAGACTAACATGCGTTGAATGTGTTATTGTCATGCAGATCTGTTGTTACGAACATGATTGATTTTACTGTCAATCAATATTGATTTATTGACAAACTGTTTACTAACATTTGTAGTTTTTATACTGAAAGGTTTATCATTTTCATTTTTGTTGTTCTACAGACAGCTGAATTTGAGGTTATGAATGGAATGGTAAATGAATTACTGGAGATATCCAATAACGTCAGCATCACCATGACTGTGTTTTTTTTTGGCGTACACGCTGATCCATAAAAAACAATTTTGTTGCTATTGTAACCCGGAAAGTTTTACTTTTTAACGTTTTTTTTTATGATAAGTTATCAAAAGCATGAATAATTTCAAAGTTAGAAACCTTTCTCGAACGTGACCAGCATTATACGAGTGTTTTTAAATTCATGTGGCAAGATATTTTAAATACAAAAGTTCGTTTTAAAATTAATTATTATCATATTCACTGAGTACAATATTATAATTGTAGCGTGCGTGCTGCCGACACCAATTGAATGACGAGTCTCTACTGATCGTCTGTTTCATTACCGCCCGTGCAGCTATGAAACAAACGTATACTAGAGTATTCTAAAATGAATAGTGAGCGATATAAAAGGGGAGCGACTACGTGCGAGTCAGATGATTTTCAAGTTTGATACGAATGAGTCTACAACCGACTAGTTAATAATATTCTTAGGGCCGGTCTTATAAAACTATTTAATCATCAGTTAAAATTTAGTTAGCTACTAAACTAATTTAACTGAAGATTTGGGTATTATAAAAGTTTAATGACAAGTAAATCGACCTATTAAAGTAACTGCGGAATTTCATGCTATTAGATTTAAATCAGTTGTTAAAGAAACGTCAAACTGTATTTTTTTTTTTTGGTTATGTTTATTTTAAAACAATTGAAATAGGGAACTATTTACTTTTTAAATATTTTTTTAAGAAATGTCTGTGTCGAGTATGTCATCTTTAGAGTCTGTATCATCAGTCTCGGATTCATAAACAGATAATGATGATGCATTTATATTTGCACGAGGTAGGCTACCAAAATTGTTCCGAAACAGGACAAATCCATATGAAATATATGATGACAATGGCTCGTACCACGATCACGGTTTTAAAACACTGTTTTAAGAAATGTCAAATTTCATTATTTAATGATAATAATAAATACTATGAAATTTATCAAAATATGATTTTAAAGGGGTCCCGTGGCCGCGTGCCTGAGTGTCTGGTCGCGAACCTGGGGGAACCGTGTTCGATCCCGACAGACGCCAAATATTTCCAATTTTAAATGGCACAAAAGTGACCCCTGTGGTGCACTCTCCACGCCAGCTATGAGTGCCCGTGAGGTGACGCCTGGTAAGCGCCCACACGATAAAATATATCGTCATCATTACCGATGTCTACATGTGTTGTAGATACTGGCACACCCAGAAATGAGTTATATGCCGTGCTGATATATTTATTTATGATTTTAAACAGAACATGGTTTGTATCCAAACAAATATTTTTAAATAAATTGTTCTTCTAACATAAGGGTGAAATTACATTTTGAAATTTCAATTTGACATTTCTTAAATCAGCATTTTTGTTAAAACCATGATCGTGGTACGAGCCATGAGTTTAAAAAGAAATTTCGATTGTCAAAACAATGTGTGTTACACTTATTGGGACAGATTGAAAGAAATATAAGACCACTAACATTAAGAAATATGTTAATTTCCGCAATGAATCAGCTAGTAATAACCTTACGATTTTACGCAACCGGGTCGTTCCAAATTATATGAAAATAATCTTCAACAATATCTAATAGGTTATATTTTTCAATATCAATATGATTTTTCCCACGATCACGTTTCTTTTCCAACTGTCAAATCAACTTATTTACGTTTATAACGAATGTGAATATAGAAACTTTTCACAAAACCACAAACACACTACTAAAATTTAATTAAATCCTCCGTTAGTTATTTGATAGTTAGATTAGTTTTATAATATCCATTTCTTTTTAATGGTAATTTACTTGTGCAGTAACTAACTAAGGATTAATTTATTGTTTATAAGACCGGCCCTTAGTTTTTAAATATTGTTTATATTTGTTTAGAAATAATTTTTATCTTTTTCTTAATTATTGCTTGCTTAATAAATTTTTATTTTAATTATTTATAATGATTTTTACACTTCAACCTAATAAATAAACGTTACAATATTATTGTAATCAGTGGTACACCTCTTATACAGATACCACCAATTGAAACGATTTGATTACGATTTATACAATTTAATGGCTTAAAATTTAATTTCCAAACATTAGCAATAAAAAACTGATAAAAGGGTTGTTCCATTATGGAATGGAGAGAAAATCGCCGCACTCACACACAAACTACATTATTTATTAATACCTGTTTACGTTTAAAAATCCCAAAAAGCTAGTTACCACGTCCCACAAATGGAAACAAATCTGAAAATAAGCGTAAATATTCGATTTACTCTCCTGGACTTCACAAGAGGTATCGCTCTTTCGCAGTGACGTCACGACAATAATAAATAACTTTTTTTGTTTAGTATCATACACATATCCTTTATACCGGCAGTACGGCTTTTGTTTGGTTATGTAATATACGAACAGAGCAGTCATATGTCAGATTGACTTGTGGAGGTGGTAAATGTGTAAGTAACTACTGTGCCATTAATTCCTAAACTAAACTTTCCCATTAAGAATGTAGACAAGTGACATTTCTCAACATTTTATAATTAGAAATTTGAACAGCGAGCGTTTTTTTTTTTTTTACTTTGTCTCGCATGAGCGGCAAAGTGACATTTTACGTTTTTACTATTTTGAGCTTCAAGTAAAGTGCCATTTCCGGTTGTCTCATTTACACCAAAATCTAATGGTTTCTTTCTATATTAGAATAAGATAGAAACATAAGGTTTCAGAATTTTTTGGATGATAGTATTTGAGTTAGAGCGTTGACAAAATTCATACTCACACACGCACACACCCACACATACACACACACACGCATACAGAACAGACATCACCGTGAAAATGTTAAAATCGGATTTTAGGGTCCTTAAAACATGGTCATTTACCAAAATCTTGACATACGATGTAGCACGATACCTATACCTCTCTTACCAAGTGTAGGGAGGTAAAAATCAATTTTTACCTCCCGCTACCCTTGGTAAGGGAGGTATAGGGATCGTGCTAAAAATCACATATCGAAATTTTAGTATATGACCACGTTTTTAGGTCCCTAGAATCCAAATTTAACATTTTCACGTCTTCCACGATGTCGGTATGTGTGTGTGTGTATGTGTATGTGTATGTGTGTGTATGTATGTGAGTCTGTATGTGTAGGGATTTTGTCTTCGCTCTAACTCAAATACTATCATTCAGAAAATTCTGAAACCTTGTATTTATACCCTGTTCTAATATGAAAAGAAGCTATTAGATTTTGGTGTAAATAGGATAACCGGAAATGGCACTTTACCTGAAGCTCATAATGGTTTTTCTTCAAAAAATACCATAAAATGCCATTTTTTTGAATTTTGTCGTTATGAAAATTAAAGATTATTGAATTTTCTACAGGAATACATTAATACTTTTTCTAAATACTTTACAGATAAATATAAAAATATTTTTTTAGACGACCATTGTGATAAGTATGACATATCAACGTAGTATCCTAACACTGAAAGTTGAACTTATGACATTAGTGTTACGATATATTTCATATCGTAATAGTTGACACGGTTGCTAGGTTACTATTTTCTGGCTATATGTATACATTATTCATTTGTCAGCTGTCCGTTTGAACCTAAATTTCAGTTTTGAAAAAAGTAAAATTTATTTATGCTCGTCTAAAAAATAATGTTCGTAACTTGTATGAAATTCAAATATCTTAGCTCGTGTGTATTGAATTGCACTCCGCTACACGTCGTGCGTCAATTTACACTCGCATGATATTTGGTATATTTCATAACTTGTTACGAAAATAACTATTTTTTTACAAGTCCCGAAGCCTAAGAAAAACACAATTCCTTTGTTACACAGTTCATATTTCAAATGAATGTAACTGACAGTAACTGTCACTGTCAAAAAACTAATCACTTCAAATTAATAATAGTAACATTTTAAAAAGAAAATAGTAAATCAAGCAATAGTTTTATGCAATGAAATAGTTTGCAGCGTTAATAAATACGTAGGTATGTATTTAAATTAATTAAAATTAAATAGCGGGAGGTTTTGTGTTGGCCACATCAGATTTTTTCACATAAGTACGTACTCCTTTTTAAAAAGGCGTTGCTTTGGGAATATCTATCCCAATCCATTTTTCGAACTGAAACTGTTTCCCGCGCTATCACCACTTCCCTTATCAATTTCCAACTTCCTCCCTGTCATCGGACCGAGTAATCCGGTTAGCGTGAGCGGCTATCAATCCGAATCGGCAAACGTCCCGT
Organism: Ophonus ardosiacus; assembly: GCA_943142095.1. NCBI lineage: Eukaryota > Metazoa > Arthropoda > Insecta > Coleoptera > Carabidae > Ophonus > Ophonus ardosiacus. Next base: position 6,488,611 of record OW964830.1, on the reverse strand, counting down.
TGCCGGTACACGGCGTGCGGATGTATTTGTAATACCGTTAATTGTTCCACAAGGCAAAGTTAGTTGCAGGTTGCATTTTAGAATACTCAAATACGCGAACAGATGCAGATTGAGAATGGAATGGAGGAATTATTGCCGAATGAATTAGCCCAATGAATGAGCGTGCGAACTTGAGGAATTTGCGGTGGTTGCTTATTTGTTTGCTGATTAAAGTTCGTAAATTATTTATTGGAACTGTTTATACAAACATATTGGTATCTATCTATAATGGAATGCTAAAGATACAGGATTGAATGATTGAAAAGCGCTGAACAATAATAAACAAATAACTTTATTATAAACTCTTCTAAATTATAGTTCAATATTCCACTTTGTCATTTTTGTAAATCAACTCTCTGTTTAGTCTGGATATCAGCCGCTTAGGCATTTACAGCCCGGTTATCAAAAAAGTTTAAGCTAACCCTCATTTTTGGACTAGCGAATTCTACTCTAATTTTGACAATTTATATCTTAAAATATACTCTAATCTATTCCTAGTAAGCATATTTTTTGATAATATTTTGAAGATTAAATTTAAATATCGGAATAGAATAGAATTCACTAATTCAAAAATGAGGTTTGGTTTAGATAGGGATATAAACTCTGCCCTTTGATTGGTCAGAATGCTAACCTAGTTCACAAGAGCGAAAAAAATAACACTTGTCAGCTGTCAATTATCAAATAAAATCTACAGAATTAAGTGATATTTAATTATATTTTGATGCCATTTTTAATATTCGTAACTCGTACATTTTATAAGCATGTAGATAAAAATATTTTTATTATTTACAAAGTTTGGTTTCACGGATTTAATTTTTTTTTTTTACTACAGCAATGAGCTACTTGCGTACCTTTTTTTTATTTCATATTTTTGAAGAGCAGGTAAAAACTTGCTACCCCTATTTTTTCTTTTGACAATTTTTTTATTAATTAGCCAGAAAATAAATAATGAAATTTGATTATTTGAATTACCGCCATGTATGACGTATAATTACGCCGTACCAATGAGTGATCGTAAAGCCATAGCGTTTGTTTGTACGGGTAATGTAGATTTCCTGTTTGACGTTTCAACAATAGCTTGAAGGTTAGTATTTTAGTTTGTTTTTTTCGTATCGATATTTTAAATTACATGTAACTACCTATGTGTTTATTTGTGAAGTAATTAATATATTTGAGAGCCCAGAGAGAGTAAAATGTTCTCTTTCTCGGTTCAATATAATGACGTCACAGAAAATTTTCTTTTTTAATTTACTAAAAAACAAATAACTTTTTTAAAATAAAATTTATATTTTTATATATGTTTTTAACATAACATTACGTATATAGTGATAGAAATCGGATTTTCAGTACCATGCAAGTAGCCCATTAACATAGCTTAAGTTTTAACATTCGTATTTTGCTAGTGGCCCGTTATCTTAGTTCTGACTTGTTCCATGAGTCTGTAGCGAGTTTTAAAATTATTTTGCTTACCTTTGCGTAATTATTTTCAATTTGGGGCTCCTACAGATTTGTTATAATATCTTTTTTTTTGTGAGTAACGCCCAAAAAGTTTCAATATAGAATTTAAATGCCTGTTTCATGTCATAAGCGGTAATAACGTTTACAGTAACCTTTACTTCCAATAATAATTCCACCCCATTCCAGTAACTGTAAATCTAAATATACCTACTATTCTTCTGGTATAATATTTCAGTATCTAAACATAGTTGTAGTTTGTAAAGAAAGCTCGTCTATCCTGTATTGTCCATCCTATTGGCTATCCAGCTATCCTTATTCCTGCGGGATGATCACAGGATTCAGGAACACTTCTGAGACACGGCAGGACAAAGCCAGGTCCCTTTAGAGAAACGCAATGGGTTTCCTTCAGTAAACACTAACGTAGCCTAGAATACTAAGGAAGAAACCATAGCTACTTCATTAACTAAGGTACAAATAACTTATTGACTGAGTTGTAAGGGTAGAATTAGAGTAATTATAAAGACAAAAACGTAGTTAGATATTCTTGGTGTATCTTAAGAGGATTTAAAGTTATAATCGTAGGTAAGAATGGCAAAGTTGTAGTAGGTACGAGATTACACGTCGGATTACAAATTACAGGTATGCATGTTTACATTATACATATATATATATATATATACAGTGTGAACACTGAAAACCGTGACATAGGCGTTTACCATGGGAAAACAGTTTTTTTCAAATATTATCTGTCCCGCAAGAGTATAGTGGGAGTTTTTAATATGGTTAGAAAGATTATTTAATTTGGCATCGAAGAGTATCTAAATACTCCTAATTTAATGCCTTATTATTGAAATATTTATGTAAGTATAATCCTACTTGACAGTTATTACTTATAATTCACTAAAAACAGTAATCATGGAAACGTATTCGGTAGATGACTTGGTTAAATCAAGGCTCCATGATAATTTTTCACTAGTTCAAATCCTTCCCGGTTCAAGTTAATATTTTTATTATTTTTATATTTATTTTGTACAATGTATTATTAAATAAATTACAAAATTAAAACAAATAATTTTTGGTACATCAAGTATTTTATTGACTGAATGTACAAGAAGTGAAACAAATATGTAAATTTAAGCCAAATAAAAAATTAAGTTTAGTTTTATGTTCGTCAATAACGCAACCGGTTTTTCCAAAGTTTAAAATGATTCGTCTAGTTCGTTCATGGGATGCAATTTGTCTATCAGGATATATCCTAGCAAAAAAGTCTCGAATTTCTCGTAAACTCATCCCTTGATTGTAAAATTTAATTATACTATTTTTTTCGTCTAATGAAAAATCCATTGGAAAAATGACAATAAAAGTCCAACACAGGACAAACCTGTGTGAGAGTTTATTTATTATTGATTACTTTTTGTTTTTTGCTTAATACTATTAAGAGTGATAAAACAAAGAAATAGTATAGTAAATTCAAGAAAATACTTGACGTACCAAAAAGTTAATTTTTGTTTTAATTTGGTAATTTATCTAATAATACATTGTACAAAATAAATATAAAAATAATAAAAATATTAACTTGAACCGGGAGGGATTTGAACTAGTGAAAAAATAACATGGAGCCTTGATTAACCAAGTCATCTACCGAATACGTTTCCATGATTACTGTTTTTAGTAAATTATAAGTAATAACTGTCAAGTAGGATTATACTTTCGTAAATATTTCAATAATAAGGCATTAAATTAGGAGTATTTAGATACTCTTCGATGCCAAATTAAATAATCTTTCTAACCATATCAAAAACTCCCACTATACTCTTGCGGGACAGATAATATTTGAAAAAAACTGTTTTCCCATGGTAAACGCCTATGTCTCGGTTTTCAGTGTTCACACTGTATATATATATATATATATATATTGTCCCTGAATATTAAAAGTGCATTTTTTTGGCAGCCAAATATCACTTCTACTGTCTAGGCAGTAAAAATATCTTTATTTGTTACTTGTAAACTTCATTTATAGATACCGCGTACAAAAATTAATCTTTACTAGTTACTAACTTGAAAAACTGACTGCTAACTTGTAAAAGTAGAAACTACAAAATAATAAGTCAGAGAAATTAAGATTACTCAGTATGTAAACTATGCCAGAGGTCAAAACAGCTCTGAAGAATATGGGAGAGAACTCGGATTATATTCTCCGTCTTATTATTTTGTAGTTCCTACAGATGATGAGAACGTAGTTCTCGAAATACCACTCGCTACATAGGGATCGTGCTAAAAGTTACATATCGAGATTTTAGTATATGACCACATTTTAAGGTCCCTAGAATCCAATTTTACCATTTTCACGATGATGTCTGTATGTATATATATATATATATATATATATATATATGTGTGTGTGTGTGTGTGTGTGTGTATGTGTAAGAATTTTATCTTCGCTCTAACTCAAATACCATCATTCAGAAAATTCTGAAACCTTGAATTTCTTCCTTATTCTAATAAGAAAAGAAGTCATTAGATTTTGGTGTAAATCGGATAACCGAAAATGGCACTTTATCTGAATCTCATAATGGTTTTTCTTCAAAAAAATACTATTAAATGCCATTTTCGCATTTAATAGTAATATGAAAATTAAAGATTATTGAATTTTCTACAGGAATACATTAATACTTTTTCTATATATTTTACAGATAAATTTAAAAATATTTTTTTTTATGCGCCCCGAAGCCTAAGATAAACACAATTTGTTACACACTTCATATTTCAAATGAATGTAACTGACAGTAAATGTCACTGTCAAAAAACTAATCACTTCAAATTAATAATAGTGACATTTTAAAAAGAAAATAGTAAATAAATCAATAGTTTTATGCAATGGAACAGTTTGCAGCATTAGTAAATACGAAGGTATGTATTTAAATTATTAAAAATTAAATAACGGGAGGTTTTATGTTGGCCATTTCAGATTTTTTTTAAAAATTATTGTTAAGGTTAAGGGATTTTTTTAGTTATAATTTAACCTTAAAACTCTATTTTAGTTTTTAAAATTATTATTAATTCTAAAATCGGCAAAAACAATGTGTTCAACACTGCACTAAACACAGATTTATAGCGTCGACAGCATTCATTGCCTCGGCTAATGAAATGGCAACCTCTGCTGTAAATGTCTTATTTTAGTGCCTAGTTAAACTATTAATCGTCCGAGTGCTTACTAGATATCACTTCAAGGAGTTTAAAAGTTTCAGAACAAAAATAGTTATTTATTTAAAGTAAAAGTGTGTTATATTACAAATAAGTCACGTAAGTGATTTGTTGTATTATTAATACTATTTGGTTGTAAGTAGAAAAATGTGTACGAAAATTATTATTGTAGTTTGTTATTTTGTATGACTATATAATTTCAGATTTACATTTTATTAGTGTTTATAAGTAATAAAATTGTAAACAATTTTACAAAGCTTACTACACCAAAAATTGAATTTAGACTGGTTTACCACCGAAGTTATAGTCATAAAATGTCGATAAAAGTTAGTTTTAGAAGAATTGGAAAATAAAGAAAAATAATACCAGAACATATTGTAACAATGTTTATAATATCGTTCAAAAATATGGATACACCTACTGATTTGCAGAAATTTATGTATTCAATTGTTTATCTCATGTAATTCTTAATAAAAGTTAACATAATAAAATTAATACAAGAAATGCTTAGAGCTCGCCAAGCCGTTTTAAAAAATCTGTTTGAGCACATTGATAAAGAATTTATCACATACGAGAACTACAGTATGAATATTTTAATTCTAACAGTAGACAAACAAATTTATTTGAATATAAATAAATATGTACTGATATATGCTTACCATATGCATATTATATATGTATGTATTTGAATTTCTGTTATCTATTCATAACTTATCTTTCAATCTCCAAATGTAGGGATATGTAGATGATATATTAATGATATTCTAATACAATTATATCTGACAGTCAATAGAGATTGTAATTAAAATTATGATGATATCACCGATGAATAGAATATTATCTGATTGTGATTAACACACGTTGCCGGACTTAAAATAAATAAATAAATATATCATCACGGCATATTACCCATTTCTGGGTGTGCCATTATCTACAACACATGTAGACATCGGTAATGATGACGATATATTTTACCGTGTGGGCGCTTACCAGGCGTCACCTCACGGGCACTCATAGCTGGTGTGGAGAGTGCACCACAGGGGTCACTTTTGTGCCATTTAAAATTGGAAATATTTGGCATCTGTCGGGATCGAACCCGGTTCCCCCAGGTTCGCGATCAGACACTCAGGCACGCGGCCACGGGACCCCATACGTTGCCGAACTTGCATTTTGCAAATGTATTATAAATAGTGTACTTGTCAAATCCAATCTCTTTCTGTTTCATTGTTCAATGGCAGGAAACTACTTCATTTTTTTTTTTTTAATTGCTTAATGCTTATGGCAAATGTTATAGTAGATAGTTTATGGATTTTATAAAAGTTTTACTTTTGAAAATCGATGGAGTGTTTATCAAAAAATCTTTGATCCATCGCCATTTTATTGTTTGAATAAAAAATAATTGTAAATGCAAATGTTTTAGAAAGCCGAAAGGTAATTTAGAATTTTCATATTTTTTTTCAATAGTTCTTAAAATAAGGGAGTTATGACAATTTTTAAAAAAGAAAAGAACTTCAATAACTACAAATTGGGGCACCAAATAAACAATTGGAACTAAGAAAAGTTGTTTGTTTTAATAAGTTCTAACTGCTATTTTGTAACGACTTAATATTAACACCCTGCAATCTGGCCATAGGCGTTTAACATGGAAAAAAAGTTTTTCTTTGCGCAAAAGTCCCCAATTAAATTTAGACAAAAATGTTTCAAATAAATGTTGCAGATAATTATATTCTACGTCTAAATCAGTAAACGGTTTTAATTTTGCACGGTTGGTAACTTGCAAAATCTAATTTGAAATTGTATAGCCATGTAATTCAGACAAAGTTACAGGAAATGCGTATCGTTTGAACTGTCAAAAACTCGGTTTTCACTTAAAAGTTGCAGATAATTCAATTCTGCACCTAAATCACTACACAGGTATTATTTTTAAAATCTAACTCTAAAATAACAAAGTACTACTATTTTTTTCATTTTGTAACCTATAAAATTAAATTTCTGACAGTTCAAACGATATGAATTTGTTTAGTAATTTTGTTTCAATTTCATGGGTATCGCTACAAATGAGCAATATTTGTACAATTTCAAATTAGATTTTACGCACATCTGCTTTAAAATTGTTTGTTTACATCGTGGTTACCATGGCGGAAACTGAAAGATTACACCCTACGGGCGGTAAAGTAGCATATGCGGGCGGTAAAATAGAGCCCGCTTACTGGTAAACAAAACATCAAAAATACAATTGGAATTGTAATGAAGACTCTTATTTTTAAAAAACGGTATTAGTTCCGCTAAATTTTCACTAGATTTTATTAGAATTGCCTAAGGAATTACTTCAGAAATTATCTCAAATCTCCAAGCTTGACATTTAAAAAAATATTCATATAACCAAATAGTTAGCAATGCAACGCATCGCCTTATTGTTTTGTGACATGGCCACCTGGCCACGTAATATTTTTATATAGCAACAAGCTTTAAAAGTATTTAAAAAATAATTTAAAAACATTTCATTTGATTGCAGTTGTGCGTAAAACGTTGTACATACCTCGGGCCGAAAGAAGTTTACACCCTTGGACGAATAAAAGCCCTCCGCTACGCGTCGGGCTTCAAATTTCGTCCGCAGGCGTAAACCTTTACTTTCGACCCTCTATATGTAAATAACTATTACAAGTTACCAAACAACTTTTATCTGAATCATTTTTGTTTAAAATTAATTGGGAATTCTAAAAAAATACATGGCAAAACGGCTTAAGTCTACAACGCTTGTACAATTGTACAGTTATTTTTTACTCGAGGGATCGGCATAAAACGATTAAATCGTCATCCCACAAAAATAAGCAATAAATAAGAAAAGTTAATAATGTGTCTGCTACTTTAATACCGAGTCAGTTACATGTAACTTGTAACATGTTACATCCTTTGTATAATAACTTTAAAGCTTGCTTGCTTCATTTACAAAACATCTAGGAAATTTAATAACTTTGTCATCCGTTCAAATAACCCAACCATATTCTAAATTTACGACCCTCAACAAAAAACTTTCCAAACTTGGAGTAAATGATACACCGCTAACTTTGATACAATCAATATTTATCGCTCGGGATTGGATTCATCATTACATTCTAAGTAGGCTGTGCTGTCGGAGTTTTCCAACCCCGGAAAGTGTCCTTTCCCGCTAATTTCCCTCCGGCAGACCACGGCCAGCTTTGATGTTGATATATCGACTTGTTTGAAGTGAGTACAAACTGTTGGCTGTATGCGATAGTATGGACGGAGTATGCAGGTGGTGGTAGTTTTTTGCGACTAGCAATTTCACTTCTTCTTGCTACCACTTTTCATTTTGAGGGATTACTAGAGAAGAATCATGTCAAAAGGAAATGAAACTGGTAATAAAGGGAGGAAGATAAATAGTTAAAGGCGATACTAGTGAAACAGAACTAATAGGTTTTATCTTCGGGTCCACTAATGATTTATGAAATGAGGTCTTGTACGATTTTTTTTCTTACTTTAATTGAAAGCGAAATGAAATTTTTGTAGAAAAAAGTGTACAGGTGTACAAACTTTCTTATTAAGTACGCTACAGGTCTTTATGAGCCAACTTTTGAGACAACTTTAATAGGCACAACAGGAATTTTCGATCGTCTTTTGTTTTTGAGCTACAGGCTCATACCTCATAACTCGTTTATTATAAAAGATAAAGAAAAAACATTAGATTTATCCTGTTTTTAATGTAGAATTACGTGATGTAATTAATTTTTTTTTAAATTTAATAATTCTCGAAATATAACACAAACAACATTTTTGAAATGGGAACATATGTTCAAAATAGTCTCATCTTTTTCCGTATTTAAATGCTTTTTAACGATGTAGAACAAGTCTACATTCTTTTGTTTCAAACATGAGAAAAACATAAATTATTAATTTATTGGGATAAAAAATATCAAATTTATTAAGAAACAACTGAAAAAAGCAATAGGGGATTCCAGTTCAATTGAATTAAATCAAAATAGTAAAAAAATATGAATGTATATGCTGAATAACGAATATTAATAAAAAAATGAAATGGTATAATTGAAATATTTCGGAAATAAGGTTTTTTTTTTTATTATAGCGCTTCGACACGAATATGAATTCAATATATAATATTTTGATAGGCGACCGAAAGACCGCCTATACATGCAAAACAAATAGCGTGTTAGGAGGTGGGGGTTACTACCAATGGAAGTTAAGAAATTCAAATTCGAAAGGAGGGGCTAACATTCCTGTACTGCAGTTTTCAAACAGTTTTTATTTTAACATAAATTTCTTGAATTAAACTTAATAATTTAAATACACTTGTAATTATAAAGTACCTATGTTGACTTATACAGTGTTATAATATTCATTTATTTTATGTAAATATAACTTAAAATAGCATATATTTCAAGAACATTTAGGTCCATGATGAAAACAGTTTGTTATAAAAACTCATATGCGTGACGTCACGTCAATCTTTATAAAATTCGGGAGACCTTAACTCGCTTATTAATAGCAATTTTTTCATCGGATTTTCATCAATAGTCTTAGTGTTCCTAATATTTTCAGATGAAATTATATATATATATATATATATATATATATATATATATATATAAAATGGTGGAATCCCCCATTACAGATCTACCGTCGGTTAAGTGTTGCAACACCCTGTATACTAGGGCTATTGCAAAATTTTTTATATGACTTCAAAGTACTAAACTTTTAAAGATATTGTTCTTTAAAGAGTTTCAAATTTGAAAATATCGCGAAATATCTATTAGATATTTTTCAAATAAATATTGAAATTTGTGCAATATTTTGAAAAAGTCACGTGATCTGAAACAGAATGTGACGTCAGACTACATATAAGTTAACATGTGACAAACTATCGCCTACTTTTATTTATATAAATAACATAAACTGTTTTGTTATTAGCTATGATTGACGTGTGTATGTACTCCGACGTCACAGGAGTGAGGGATTGTTTTTCATGTTTATTTCTAGCGTCAATCTTTTATTAAATTATTTACGAAAATAATAAATCATTACTATTTTTATTACTATGAAAAATACTGCATAAACTTTCATTTAAAGTAGTTTTCAACAATGTGAAATCGGCTTATTGGGGTGATTAACGTTTCCCTAGATACTTCCTTAAATAAAACATTACTTTATATTCAATTGTTTTTGTTTTTGTTCTGAATCACTCTGGTCATCGTACAAATAAATATTACGAATAAAAAATAATATTCTATATTTAAGTTAAAAATTCCCACACAACCACTATTTACCCACGACCCTTGTGCTCTCCTTAATGAACACTTGAGGCTCAATCAAATAAAACTATGTGTAAAGAGAGTTGGCCATGGCCGTGTAATAAAGTACGATCGCGGTAGCTCGCTGTTCACCGTGGGTTTCTCCATTATTCGTTGTGTTCGGGACGTGATTGCGAATTGATTACGGATTGCAATCCCAGAGGCGGCTCGTCGCTTACGGCCACAGACAACGACAAGCGATATTTGAATTGTATGAAATGGTAAATATTTGTGACTCATATTAAATAATAAAGGATTTGCCATGAAGGTTGTTTGAGCGATAAATGGATAAAGATGGGAACGTTATACTTGGAATATATTGACGGGATTTAAAAATTCTTGGTAGCGTCTTTTCCAGGATTTCATCCCAATATTATTCTCTTGGTCTCTCACGTCCTGATTTTTCTTTTAATTTGACTACCCACTTTTATTATTATTATCATTATTGTTATTATTATTTTTATTGAAGTGATTATTCTTTGACATTTCTTAAAACCAATGAAATGTTTCATTACCAGTCACGTGTCAGCGTTTCAACCAATCCTGCCATTATCATAGTCAGAATAAAGCCCGGGAATAATCTCTGTATGTTTTTTTTTTTGTCATATAGTTATCAACACATAAATAAAATGAACCAAAAATATCGATTTATTTATGTTTCTGATCATGAAATTTTTAGTTGACATTTGACCATGTTATACGTGTAGAACGACTGATTCATGTTAACATCATATTTTGTCACCTTCGCTGCCATGGCGGACATCGTGATATTTCGTTGTGCGTCAAGGCGGACACCGGTGTCCGCCAGCGTTTTTTTTTTCGCTTCCGCCAAGCAGACAAAATGTATTGGAAGAAGCATTGAATATGTGTCTGCTGTAGTGCTTTATGATACTTTGACTATCTTGGTTTTTCGATATGTCTTATAGTACCAGTTTTAGAGATGTGTCCGCTATTTGTGTACGCTCTGGCGTACAAAAGATAAATTAATATTTTTATTTTAAGAGGCCAAGCGGACACGGTAAAAAAAATCAGGTATACACATGTGAGTAAATCAGTATTATAAAAAGCAGTTTGTGAAAAATAAATATAAATTCTTTATTAATAACGTTACAATATTATACAAAATAAGTTATATTAAAAGGAGAGAAGGCATCTCCATAGCCATATTTACAATTTTTTTCGCACGTTCTGACATGATTTAGATACAACCCTAATGACAGATTATAGTACATGTTAAAAAAAACTTACAGAATACAACAATTCAACATTATTGCGCATATTGTCCATACAAGTTTATTTGTGTCTGCCGATTCCGTTGTGTCCGCTAAAGGTGTCTGCTGTGGCGCAGGAAAACAGAAATAATGTGTCCGCTATGGCGCCTTGAGATCTAAAAGCCAGTATGTTATAATACTGCGCCAACGGCAGACACCGGTGTCCGCTCGTATTTTTATTAATAACTAATTACTGAATAAAGATAAAATAAAAATAAAACTACCAAACTACATAGAATTAACCCTGTTATAAGGTACCAGTTCTGGTCTTCAGGGACAAATTTGAAATGACCGCTTGGCAGCGAAGGTGTTATTTTTCTTTTCTATATCAGTAAATTTAAGAAAAGCTAATGAAACTAATAAATTTGTTTGAAAATGAATAATTTCCTTTGAAATAGTGCTTCTCTCAAAAAATTTATTTTTTCAGATAAATGAAAGAAATAATACTAAATTAAAACAAAAATTTATTTTTAAATAAAACTAAATAAAAATATATATAAAAAATATATCATCACGACATATTACCCATTTATGGGTGTGCCAGTCTGTTTTCACAGGTATCGGTAATGATGATGACATATTTGTACCGTGCGGGCGCTTACCAGTCGTCACCTCACGGGCACTCATTGCTGGCGTGGAAAGTGCACCACAGGGGTCACTTTTGTGCCATTTAAAAAAAATACAACTATAATAACAAAATCGAATGAATATTTTTGACAATATGCAAATAATTTGACACATACGAAACTGTCATAAGCGTAAACAACGTTAATACAGAGTGTACTACCTGGAGTGTACCGCTAGGGCAAGAAAGACTATGATTGGTATTAATAATACACGTCACTCGGGAAAATTTAAAATAAGAACTTTTTTAAAAAAATATATATTTTGAAAAATATACAGTTGCCAGACGTAAAACATTAAAGTGAATAACTTGAACAATGGGGTATGTGACCATAATCGAATTTCAATATATGTCATAATATATAAAAACAAACCTCTATAGTTTCTCATTATGATAATAAACACTAAACATTAGTTTGTAATAATATTGTTATTAGCAATTTAATGTTTTGGAGAAGGGATCTGTCACGTCAGTAGGGTAGAATGATAGAAGAAGACAGTTAGAGTGAGACAGATATATTGTGGTAGGCGAAAGTGACAGCAGCTGTCACGTTCGCCATTCCATAACCTATCACAACATATCTATCTCAGTCTAACTGTCTTCTTCTACCATTCTACTCTACTGACGTCACAGATCCCTTCTCCAAAGTTTTAATAATTATTTTCTCGTAAACTACGAATAATTAATCAATATAAAAAAATACGGGTATTTTATTTTTTGGTCTAGTATCATATATGTAAAAATCAAAATTTAGTCACAGACCCCATTCTTTTAGGAAAAAAAAAAAAATTGCAAAATTATTATTATAGTGAGGTCTTTAAGCTTTGAAACATGGCGAGTATTTTTCCAACACTTTAGGTCTGTTCGTTTGTCTTACTCTTTCTACTCCATGCGTAAATCCGCGTTCGTTTGTCACAGAGCATTACTTGAATTTTGTTCAGTTTCAATAGAGCAATTATTGCTTGTATCAGCTTAGATTATGATTTTCTTACTCCACGTAGAGAGGAAGAGTAAGAAAGAGCAAGCAAGTATTGTGGGTAATTTTTAATTTTAACAAAAAGTTTTGAATGAAATATTTTTATCTATTCATAATTTCTTTTATGGGGTATAGTGGCCGCGTGCCTGAGTGTCTGGTCGCGAACCTGGGGGAACCGGGTTCGATCCCGACAGACGCCAAATATTTCCAATTTTAAATGGCACAGAGGTGATCCCTGTGGTGCACTCTCCACACCAGCTATGAGTTCCCGTGAGGTGACGCCCGGTAAGCGCCCACACGGTAAAATATGTGTTGTAGATACTGGCACACCCAGAAATGGGTAATATGCCGTGATGATATATTTATTTTACTTACTTAAACAATTTATTAGGTTATTGATCTACTAACGAATTTTTTTTTTTTTGGGGCAGTTTCAGACTATTATTCGACGACATATTATGTGTCTCATGTAGAAACATATCATTGTAATAATTTATTATTTTGTTTTTTATTAAAAATTCACGTTTACCAGACATTTGTTATGATAGCTCTAAAGTTTTGAAAAGTTACTTGCATTACATAAAAATTACGTTCGTTTGTAAACTCTCCGAACAAATGCTCAAACCTGATCTAAGCGAATAAGTGAAAAATATCAGAGTACTCTAGCATGTTTAGAGTATGACAAACGAACAGACTTTAAATTTTAAGTATAAAAACAGTTTATAATATAAATATAATTAAGGTTTGAATCCAAAACGACAAAGACATATTTTAATAAACATATTAATGAGCCTCGAGAACCCTATCTCTTTATCTGTACATCGCTTTTAATATAGATTTAATATCACACCCTGTTTCCTCTCCATATTTATTTTACACAAAAAGCCTTCCCATTCGCTCGTTCTCAATCAAGTCTTAGCTCGCGACATTCATATCCGTTTCCTGGAACGCATTATGAGTTTATCGCAGACATATTTGGTGCTAATATCACACTGTATGCTGTGGATGACGTCACAGAAGGAATGAAGATTGCTGCAAGTGAATCCTGCATTTCAAGGCCTGTTGTGATGTGGAGATTGAATTTATTTCTGGAGTGGGCAGATATGTAATGGACACCAAGGATATAATGGAAAAATAGGGTAGTTGCGCATTTTCCAATTTATTTTTTTTCTGAAAGAATTGTTCAAGTTATTCACTTTAATACATATTTTATGTCTGGCAACTGTATATTTTTCAAAATATAATTTTTTTTAAAAAAATTCTTATTTTAAATTTTCCTGTGGTGACGTGTTTTATTAACACCAATCACCAGTCTTTCTTGCCCTAGCCGTACACTCTCGGTTGTACACTTTGTAAAGAATACTACAATTTTTATTTGAACCGATTTATATGTTTGAGAGAAGCACTGTTTCAAAAGAAATTATTCATTTTCACACAAATTCATTTGTTTCATTACCTTGTTTTAAATCTGCTGATATAGAAAAGAAAAATAAAATATGATTTTAACACGTAAAACATAGGTTATGTCACTAAAAATGACATGTACATTCACTGGAGTGTGCAGCCACCTGGTAGCAAAATTATGAAGTTGTCTATATAAGAATTAAATATCTTGAAAATATCTGGTATTCAAGTAAATAATTATAAAATATACGTACTATTAAATAATACTTTTGTATCTGTTATTTTTCTTTTAGAATTATACTGTAAATATTTGTATGATACAATTAAATATAATTCAACATCTTCGCTTTGTCGTGGTATATTAACCAGCTTGTATGAGTCATACAGACTTGGTCGAACTGTATAATTATTAAAAGTCTACGTCATAAGAATTCCAGCGCGAACTTTATTTATGGAAATTATGAATGAAAAGTTTTATTTTTTCTAATAATTTTTACATTAATATGTTTAGAATTAGTTTATATTTCATAATTAATAGGAAAACATAACATTTATTTTTTTCGCAACTACCCTATTGAAAAGTTTTGTATACGGATATAACTTGTATTAATAGATTTTAGTAGTTCATGAAAGTGACTGAATAAGCTGAAGGATAATAGCATATTATGTAACAAGTTTTAAAAATATCGCTTTAGTCATTAACTCTTTAATAACACTAGCTTCGAGTATATAAAAATCGGACTTCAGAATTAATAAAATAATTTTTTTCTTCAAACGTCATAAAAATTGCATCTTTTTGACTTGGTTCACAAGGTAGAAATGAAATAAATAAATATCCATAGCAACTATATAAAATGAGCGAATAAGAAGTAACTTGTAAAATAGAAACCTGACATATCGCCCCAAGTTGCAGTATACACTAGATAACCTAAAAATAAAGTTATTAAAAACATCCAACAGCTGTCAAATTTAAATTGATAACCTACAAATTGAAATATAAACAGTTTATATTTAACGAAATAACATATTATAAAATAGCAATGACGGTAAGAATAATTAATAATAATTAGAATGGGCTACTTGCGTACCTTTTTTTATTTCATATTTTTGAAGAGCAGGTAAAAACTTGCTACCCCTATTTTTTATTTTGACAAAATTTTTATTAATTAGCCAGAAAATAAATAATGAAATTTGATTATTTGAATTACCGCCATGTATGACGTAGAAATACGCCGCACCAATGAGTGGTCATAAAGCCATAGCGTTTGTTTATACGGGTAATGTAGATCTCCTGTTTGACGTTTCAACAATAGTTTGGAGGTTAGTATTTTAGTTTGTCTTTTCCGTATCGATATTTTAAATTACATGTAACTACTTATGTGTTTATTTGTGAAGTAATAAATATATTTGAGAGCCCAGAGAAAGAAAAATGTCAAATTCAAATTAAAACTTTCTCGCACGCAATGCTATCTATAAGTTTCATTCTTAAACATGGTTCTCTTTTTCAGTTCAATATAATGACGTCACAGAAAATTTTCTTTCTTAATTTACTAAAAAACAAATAACTTTTTTAAAATAAAATTTGTATTTTTATATATGTTTTCATTACGTATATAGTGTTAGATATCGGATTTTCAGTACCACGCAAGTAGCCCATTAAAGTGATAAGAAAAGTTCATATTGTTTTTCAGCGATTCCTCGACATATCACATCCTTGAGCAATATTGTTGAACTTCCATTCAATTGAACAACTTCAAGGGCCGTACATGGCAATACTTCAAATTCTGATATAATTGCTCGGAGGAGAATATAAAATTGCATAGCTTTTATTTAAACGTCAAAACGTGAAAATTTTCACTTGAATGTTTGTAACAAAAAGTTGAAAAAATATGAAAGTATCCATAGCAACAGAGCAATTGAAATCAGCAAACGTCCTTCACGTAAAATATTTATAATTATTGTAACGTCAAGTTGTAATTATTTTATTTAAATATTGGGTTTATAGAAATTTTTCCAAGGAACTCTCGATTGGAATTTTATTGACGGAAGGTCTTGTGCTGTCCACATCAGATTTTTTAACATTTTAAGTATCAATAAGTGCAAAACTTTGGTTTTCAATTTCAAGTATACAATTGTTAAAGGTAAAATAAAATTAGCAATTAGACAATAACATACAAACAAATTAACCCCTGTTTGTCAAAATATTGGAGGGGCAACTGACCATCCTTGCCCCTCCCAAATCCCGCCAATGCTGACAGCTGTCATTCTGTAAAAATAAATAATATCTAAATAAGTAATCTAAAAAGTGTATTTCTGCTGTTTTAATTTACAGTGGAAAAAATAATATGTGACTTGTTTTATAAACTTTTAGCCGCTGCTTGGGTGTACGGCTGATAAAATCCAATTTAAATTTTTTAATATATTTGTAGAAAATAATTAAAAGTTTTACTTTTAGACTGAAACCTAAGTAAATATAGGTTATAATTAGAAGGGCACATTTCATATTTACTGAAGTTTGTAGAATAATACGTTGTATGTACTTTATGTACGTACATTTGAATTTGTGTTTGTAAATATATAGGTAAGGCTACCACCATTTACATTTAGATGATTATATGTACTTACAGAAAATTAATAGCGTTCCAAAAACCTGTTTTCATTAAAATTGTGCATAAATTTTGACTTTATGTAAAATATGGTTTTGAAAATTATTTTGTGTTAAAATATTGGATAATTTTAAAAGGAATTTTTGATTCATAAAAGAAGTGAAACAAAATTTACTTTTATTATGCTGAATTATATTTGTAGAAATTTGACTTTTTAAATGATTCTTCAAGTGAAGATGACGCTTTTGAAATAATGACTATTAGAAAAAAACTCAAAAATGAAAATTATGTTAAAATGAAACTCCATTATACTGAAGATTCTATTGAACACTTTCAAACAAATTGCAATAGGTCCACAAACCATAACAAAAAATCTGTTGTGGCCAGCACAAGACCTTTCTCCATTTCCATATTAGGCTATATAAGTATTGTATTGCACTTCGCTTTCGAACCGTCATTTTATAACAAAATATTACAGAACTTTACCCAAATTTTGTTTTTTATTGTATTTAACATGTCTTCTGCACACATATAATTCTAATTATATCTATTTTTCATTGTATGAGGAAGTTTCTAAATGTCAGAGATTCTTCCAATTCATTAACCAGATACGCATTTTACCATAATTTTACCTATAATTTCAAATATTTAATTAATACAACAATAAGAGAGATTAAATATACTTCCCAGAAAAAGTTATCACTGTCAGTAAATGTTGATTTTTGACACTGACATGTGTCATTTACAAACTATGTTATAAACATTGGAATTTGTCAACTGGTTTCCTTAGAGCCTTAGCCTCTGCGATTAGATTAGTCTATAAATTATACTGTCTTTATCTCTAAGTCTATACAAGATATAATAAAATTTTTAAGTGTTTTAGATGGAGAATGTTATGTTCGTCAATATTTAATAAAAAAAAATACTCCCAAAAAATTATATTTAGAAGAATTTTTCTAAGAAACTACTACTTCCGGTTGTTCAATTGTTACCAAAACCTTTTCAGTTCTTCCCAGGAATGTCAGATTGAGGAAACTGCAGTTAAATATTTTTTAAGTCTTGTAGTTTTTGAGGAATCGTGTCTACAACATCCACACACATACACAGACATCATTTTAAAAATGTTATAATCGGATTCTAGGGACCTTAAATCGTGCTTATTCAATAAAATCTGGATATGCGAATTTTAGTATGAATCCAATACCTCTCTTAGCGAGAGGTAAAAATAATAAAATGTACACTTTATCCTTAAAGTGCTACTCAATAAATAACGACTAAGATAAAAAAACATTTTTTTAATAATTACTTTGCGAGATATTTGAATTTATTTCCAGGGATACAGATGACGTCACACTTTTGGCATCTTTCTCGCGCAGCCTACTACAGAAACTGGTGTGAGAAAAATAAGTTTCTTTAAAAATCAAATGCAGTTATACAAAAAAACAATTATGACTTTTTGATACCACGAATTGCTTCAAAATTAAACGAACTTTCATTTAAAAATATTTTTAAAAATTGGTTTATGGGCCTATTGTTATTGCAGTAAGATTAACAGTTTCACAGTATTTCCATTATCAAGCTGGAAAACGGCACAGTAGATGTTATAAATGCACACTAGTTTTCATTGTGTTCACAGAAAAATTCAAACCGTTTGGTTTGTAACTAGTTTCAAACTGGGCATGCGCACTCTGTTTCAAACTCCAACCGTTTGTAAAGTGTTTTATACTATTCTTCACGTAAGAATGTCGTTGGGCAATAACAAGTGTACGTAAATGAAGTAGGCTCCTTTTGCTAGGTTATAGAATCTGTTCATAAATAAACATATTCTATGACCTGTATAGCAAAAAGCGACTATTTCATCAAGATTCATACACTTTTATTGCGTAACAACATTCTTACGTGAATATATGAACAAAGCTATTGTCCACTAATACATTTTTATGGGCATAGAATTCGTCGTTGTAACAATAATGTAAAACAACCCTGGCAGAAAAATTTCGCAAGGCAAATATGACATGTTTTATTCGGGAGAACGGAGACACAAATTGTTTTATCAGTTACGCATATACGCCATTCCCAATGAACTGGAAAAGAAAGAATATATAATTCAGAGCATTTCGATTCATGGCACACGCACGCTGTATGTCCTACCTTATTGTGAGGGATTTATAGTCGCTAGAAAACCGATCGAGATTGAGGAACATCTTTATTTCACTTTTGTCATATTCGTCATTCCACCCCAAATATAACATTTTACTAAATTATACGCTACGCAGATTTTAGGATTTCGGATTCTTTTAGAATATTCAAAACTTATTTTAATATTTATACAAATGCCTATGTGAAACACTCTATAATGTATGAATTCAGATATGAGGTATACTGTTTTTTTTTATTTTATAAAAAGATCTGATATAGGTCATCTATATTATGAATGACACTTGTGTCTCTCATATTTTCACTGACAAGAAGGGCGCGGGATAGGGGTGGATATAACTTTCTCGTTTTTCAAAATTTCATATTGTTTCGATTTAGACTGTGTCCGATGTTGCACTATCAGTATAATATCTAAATCCTAAATTTATATGTTTTAAATCTATTTAAATCTAATTAAACTAACAGGCTGGTAGTGCGAGCTCGGTTTTAACTAAAACGCTGTTTTAAGAAATGTCAAATTCAAATTTCAATATTTAATTTCACCCTTATGTTTAAAGAACGATTTTTTAAAAAATATTTGTTTGAATACAAAGTACGTTCTGCTTAAAAATTATATTTTGATAAATTTGATATTATTTATGTTTTATTATTAAATAATAAAAATTGATACCTATTTCTTTTGAAATAGCGTTTTAGATAAAACCGAGCTGGCACTACCAGCCATCATGTTTGTTGCTATAATTTGTACAAAACGTCAAATTTACTGTCAAAGAATAGCTTCTTACTTCTATTTTATAAAATATAGTATTAACATTTACTCTCAAGCATCAAATTGAATCGAATTGTATAATTATTTTTACCTCCCGCTACCCTTGGTAAGGGAGGTATAGGGATCGTGCTAAAAATCACTTATCGAGATTTTAGTAAATGACCACGTTTTAAGGTCCCTAGAATCTAATTTTCACATTTTCACGATGATGTCTGTATGTGTGTATGTGTGTGTGTATGTGTGTGTGTATGTATGTATGTATGTGTGTGTGTATGTGTAGGGATTTTGTCTTCGCTCTAACTCAAATACTATCATTCAGAAAATTCTGAAACCTTGTATTTCTATCCTATTCTAATATGAAAAGAAGCCATTAGATTTTGGTGTAAATCGGATAACCGGAAATGGTACTTTACCTGAAGCTCATAATGGTTTTTCTTCAAAAAATATCATTAAATGCCATTTTTTCGCATTTTATGTCTTATGAAAATTAAAGATTATTGAATTTTGTACAGAAATATATTAATACTTTTTCTATATATTTTGCAGATAAATTTAAAACTAATTTTTTTTATTAGTCCCTAAGCCTAAGATAAACAAAATTCCTTTGTTCATATTTCAAATGAATGTAACTTACAGTAAATGTCACTGTCAAAAAACTAATCACTTCAAATTAAAATAGTGACATTTTAAAAAGAAAATAGTAAATAAATCAATAGTTTTATGCAATGGAACAG
The DNA here is from genome assembly GCA_943142095.1 of Ophonus ardosiacus. Lineage (NCBI taxonomy): Eukaryota > Metazoa > Arthropoda > Insecta > Coleoptera > Carabidae > Ophonus > Ophonus ardosiacus. The sequence goes on along the minus strand of OW964830.1, from coordinate 6,468,041 downwards.
TTTGCAGCGTTAGTAAATACGTAAGTATGTATTTAAATTAATAAAAATGGATAGGAAAGTAAAGCGAAGGAAGATTGTTGCGTAACTATTATTGTGGTCCGGATGGGGTTATTCGCTATCGAAAATCGGTCACTTTAATATGTTCTTATGTATGAATGCTATGATGATTGTGGACAAGGCGAAAGAAGAATGTTGTTAAAGAGTGAAGTGAGTCAGCTGAGCTCTTACTCTTATCCCTTTTCTTATTGTTACTATTGTTTCCGGGTATTTGCTAACCCCCTAAATGGGAATGGCGTGATTTTATGTACGTATGTATGTATGTAAAAACTAAATAGTGGGAGGTTTTGTGTTGGCCACATCAGATTTTTTTAATACTAATGTGTTGCCATACAAACCAATTGTTATCACTAGTGTACCATTCGAAGTTGTACTTATGTGAAGAAGAGCTAATCCTAAATACTAAATACTAAGTGCCAAAATTACGACATCGGACACAGTCTTAGCCTCTTTTTTTATGAAATATAATATTTACGTTCAATCAGAAGCATCACATTAAATAAAATTGTATAATTCACTTTTATTGTTCCAAAATGTTGTACATCAACTTCAAGCTGTAGTCTGCTCCTGTCTTAGGCTGTGTCCGATGTTGCACTTTTATCACATTAATATCTAAATCCTAAATTTATATTCCCTAAATAACGTCATTATTTAGGATTTTGGGAATTAGATTTTTGGGTTTTGCAGGAGCACACTATGTCTTGAAGTTGACGCACACTAATTAAACAAATTATGTTCGTTGCTGTAATTTGTGCAAAAGGTCAAATCTACTGTCAAAGAAGAGCTTCTTAGCTTCTACTTTATAAAATATAATATTAATAATTAATCTGAAGCAAAAAATTAAATCGAAATGTATAATTTATTTTTGTTATTCTAAAGTGTTGCCATACTAATTAATAGCTATCATTAGCATGCCATTCGGAATTGTATTTATGTGAAGAAGACCTAAATCCTAAAAACTAAATGCCAAAATGCGACATAGGACACAGCCTAAGGCTATGTGTATTGTAGAAGCACACTATGCCTTAAAATTAGCGTTCACTAATTAAACAAATCATGTTGTTGCTATAATTTGTCCAAAATGTCAAATTTTCTGTCAAAGAATAGCTTCTTAGCATCGATTTTGTGAAATTAACATTTAATATGAAGTATCACATTAAATGAATAATGCACTTTTATTGTTCGAAAGTGTTTTTATACAAACCAATGGATGTTATTAGTGTGCCATTCGGAATTTTATTTATGTGAAATAGACCTACATCCTAAATGCCAAAATGCGACATTGGACACAGTCTAAATTACGATGTCATTTTAAAACGATGCTCGTTGTTGATAAAATTGAGTAATATTTAAAAATATAATTTTTTGATGTTTGAAATAATTGATTAAAAAAAAATATGGGTTTATATGAATAAAGATACGAATTACAGTATCATTCTTAATTTCTAAAGATGAAACTACCATCGTTAATATTTATATATTATGAAACCAGGATACAACGTTAATCTGATATAGAAAATAAATTCAGTGAATTTGAAATTCAGTATGTAGGTCTCTTCCAGATGCTCTTTTGTAGATCCACAACCTGCATCTCAAATAAAGATTGCAAAAGAAATAGCTAGAATTCCTTTCTCGAGTTCCACAGACAAAAATGTTTTACAACAGTGAATTACATTTTTCTTTATTCAAATGGTTCAAAATATTCTACAGACATGGCTAACACGTACAATTTAGATTAGAGTTTTGGGCCAATGACGCTGCATTTACAATAATTAGGCATTTTTATTTAAAAATGTAATATTTAACAATTTTCTTTTTACCAAAACTTAATTTAAAGGCATATGGTTCCTTATAATTATTAAAGTTTACTATTTGTTTGCAATAGTAGAATACTGCATTCATATTGCGTAGAGGCTTGTTGTGCAATAGACACATTTCTCCTGGAAAATCTAGTTGAAATTTTATTTAAATAAGTAAATCTGATCTCGATGCAGTTTGTGGATTTGTACGAGATATAGCATCAGGTAGAAGTTTCAATCAGAGCAGCAAACTGTCCCAATATCAAATATCTGTATACGTATTCGAAGGAAGAGAATCTGGAACCTCATATCAAGGTGTATTGCATCACAGGCGCATCGAGCAATGGAATCTCATACCCCTTTGGACAGAGGTTATACTACACACACACACACATACACACACACATACGACGTAAGATGCAGAGCCGGTGTCGAAAAGACGCTTCACTCAAGAAGTCTTGGAAACTTCTTTAGGATAAAAAACATGCTTAATATTTACATGAATTTTATTACTTTATGCTCAACTGCATTAAAATTGTGTGTTTACATCTTATTTACTAGGGCGGAAAGATGAACATTACTGCCGCCGGGCTTTTTGCTAGTTTTACCGCCCGCCGGGCCAAAACGCCCGGTAATGATACTAACCTTTATTTAATTATATGAATTTTAGAAGTATTTCTTTAATTATTTATAATATAACGAAAAATAAGGTTTACCTGGCCACGTAATATTTATATACCTCAGGTCGAAAGAAGTTTACACCCTTGGACGAATTTTCGTCCGTAGGCGTAAAATTATTCTTTCGGCCCACTATACGTAAATAACTAATACATAATAAATAAATCGAATAGTGAGACATAGGGTCCTCCACCGTAGTAACAAATTAGAACAAGGGTCAGTTATATTAAAACTAGACCTTAAAACTTTATATTAAGGACTATCAAAGTTTAAAAATAGTTATTAGTTTCTAAAATAATCGAGTTTTTATTACCATTTCCTCATCTCTATATCTACGTCACACATTTATTCTATTCCAAATTCTTACTACTTTCAAAACTTCTGCTACCGCCTTTTTGAAATACGGAATCCATTTGCAAGTATATAAATGCAGAAAATAACAACAATAAAACAACAGAAATAAACCAAATAATACTAGTTTAAATCTATGTTGCCATGATAGATTACAAGCGTTGGTATGAAAGTAAAAGATATGTTGAATGACATAGGCTACCAGTGGTAATCAAATCTTGCATTATAATATATACGTAGATTTTTATTAATTATCACATTAAATTACTTATTATCCACTCATATTTCCAATTATTGACCACAAGGGATATTTTAACATATTTATACATTTTATAAGTTCTGAAAAAATAAATTTATGTGACTTCAATTATTAGCGAAATCCACTGTTTGAGAACAAAAAAATCTCTATATCTACGTCACAGGATATTAAAAAAATGATTACGGCTTAACGAATAACAATAAAGACTTTATAAAATTACATTTTACTTTCAGTTTAGATGAAGTTTTGTAAAAAAATATAGTGGAGGACCCTATTATTTCATGCAAAAATACTTCAAATAAAAGTTATAGATATTTAAATTAAATCATGTAAAACAATTATTTTAGCTGTTCATATAAACGTAAAAATTAATTATAAAGGTACAGTTTTTATGAGCTTTTAGTTTAGGCAGCCATAGATTTATGACAAAAAATAAACAAATGCATTGTTTAAAACATGTTACTTTTTTGTATTTTGAGTTAATTTACTGTAGTTATAAATGACAGTTAAAAATAACACATTTGTTTATTTTTTCTCATAAATCCATGGCTGCCTAGACTAATAATAATTTTGACATACGTCAAATTGTCACTAATTGACGAGTATTGTTATGCATATGCATACTCAACACATATTTAATTTAAAATGGTTACACACAATTTAATAAATTTATACACAATAATAAATTTGTCAGAACGTCAAAATTTAACACGTTAAATGTAACAATGACTTAAATTTAAAAAAAGCTTTCTTGAAACCTGGCAGCAGTGTTCATAATAAATAACAAGTTCTTTTGTTAAACACAATCTCATTTCCATGAGCTCCTTTGATTTTCTCTTTGTACGCCCATGCCTAATAAACCCGTGTGACACTGTGCACGTGAGACGAAACCACGTGGCAAGGCTCTATGACGTGTTTGTCAACATAATTGGAAAAATTAACGGAAATGCAATTTTCCAATAAAACCCGCAAATGCAAAAATTAAATTTTGTTGTGATTGCAATTGTTTACCTAACCAAGCATTTCATTGGTTTCCAAATTGTTTTTTTTTAAGTGAAAGTATGTAAACAAGCTGAGTCTAATATAAAAATATATAATTGAATTTTGGAATTAATAATTCATACTTATATTTAAAAATCTGTTGTGGCCAACACAAGACCTTCCGTTAATTTGATGTATTTTGTACAAATCCCATACCAAAAGTTCATTGGAAAAGATTCTATATATCCAGTAAAATTGTAACACGAATATAATACAGTTTTTTACAAATTCCATACAGAAAGTTCCTTGGAAAATATTATATAAATCCAATAAAATTATCACATGAATATACATAACATTCTCTTTACAATCAAATAATATTACTACCAAGTTTACATCTCTACCCATTTTTGAATTATTGCCCCAAAAGTCAATAGACCTCACATTTAGGTAGATAAAAACTTCAAAATTTTCAAAAATTTAATTTAATATATATACTTCTCAATGTGCTGATTCCAAATTTTGAAACAGCAGGTCGATATCTCGTTTCGTTCTCGAGATATTTAGATTCAAAGTTTGGCTCAAAACTGCCCATTTTTGGGTATTAACCCAAAAATGGGTCGAGATATGAATTTGGCGACATCACCATTCGGTTCTACGGACAAAAATACATAAGTATAGCAATTTTCATAATTTTTGTCCAACCGGTTCATTTTTTATAAATAAAAGTTTGAAAACCCTTGAAAATGGCCAAAATCTGAAAAAATCGTAGATTTTTTGCGATTTTTTTCCATTTCAGTTATTTTGCTTTAGAGATTGTATGCGGTATTCAAAAATTCTGAAAATTGGTGTACTTATGTAATTTTGCCCGTAGAATCGAATGGTGTTGTCTCCAAATTCATATCTCGACCCATTTTTGGGTTAATACCCAAAAATGGGCAGTTTTGTGCAAAACTTTGAATCTAAATATCTCGAGAACGAAACGAAATATCGACCTGCGGTTTCAAAATTTGGAATCTGCGCATTGAGAAGTATAAAGTATAAACATAAAAATTAGATTTTTTAAAATTTTGAATTTTTTTATCTAAATGTGGGGTATATTGACTTTTGGGGCAATAATTCAAAAATGAGTAGAGATATAAACTAGTAGTAATATTTATTATTTAAATGTTTTGCTTATCGTACGGAAACTTTTTTGTCCTGAAATTATGAATACTTTCAATGTTTACCCCATAATATAAATAAATTAATTAAATTATTTGTTTATTTTATATTTATAATAACGTAATACACTGCATTTCATTTTGGATTAAAAGGAAATTAAATATATTGGGTATTAGACTTTAGACTGCTATTTTTCCTAAAATACATTAAAACTACTGTCGTACGGAGACTTATTTGTATGACTATATATGTATCTACCAAAGAAATTAGAAATAAATAATTTTTTGCTTAAGTTGATTATGTATTGTATATACCTACCTGCCAAAGAGTATAGCAGATTATTTTTAATTGGATAGTTTGAATTTATAAAGTACTACAGAAACTCACAAAGTTCTAACAAGAGTCTAAAAATCTGGTCATGTCCGGACAAATCCGGTCGCTTGCTAACCCTAATTCCAATAGTCGGCCGACGATAAATTAATTTTGGTAAAAATCAATAAAGATTAATGAATAATTTGAAGGAAAACGTGACAAGAAATTAATTGATTTTGTAATGTTTAATCATTAAAGGAATAAGACGTCAATTAATTACAAAATGAGACCTAACTTTAATGGACTTTCTGTAGTAAGTTGTAGCGAGTACGCAGTCTTGTTGATTCATTTGCAGTGACAATACTGTAGTCATTTTTCTCCCTTGTCGTTTCGCTTTCGGTGTGACGTGTTTCACACTCTTGTAATTTCCTTGTCATTCTCTCATTATTTATTCCTTCCACACGTTCAACCTATCTCAAACATTTTCCACTCTCCTGTGTCAAAATTGTTATAAAAACATTTTTTCTTACATAAAATTCACGTGAATTTTAGTTATATGAAGTTTCCTTCAATTTGATGTAATCTTCTTATATATTGAACTTTGAGGAATTTTGTACATCTTATAATGATACAGGAGTCGCTTCTTGTAGAATTTTATACAATGAAATTGGTATATACAACTTTTTACTCTTAGAAATATAACTGGTAGTGATATAGCTATTCTCATAACATATTTGTATTCTACTAAGAAAATAATAATAATAATAATAATAATAATAATAATAATAATAATAAATCATCACGCATATTACCCATGTAGACATCGGTAATGATGACGTTATAATTTATCATGTGGGCGCTTACCAGGCGTCACCTCACGGGCACTCATAGTTGGTGTGGAGAGTGCACCACAGGTTCGCGACCAGACACTCAGACACGCGGCCACGATCAAGAGGCGAAGAGGAAAGTGAATAAAAACGATAAAACTTACTTTAAAACGACAACTAAATTTTTACCTTCCATCACCTTTAGGTTATCAGTCATAAATCACCCAGCTTTGCTATAATAATGGAAACAGCTGATATATTCAAATAATTGTAATTGCCAGATATCAGTGGATTTGTAGAATTTTTTCCAATGAACTTTCGGTATGGAATTTGTAGAAAATAGCATATATTTGTGTTACAATTTTACTGGATATAGAGAATCTTTTCCAAGGAACTTTTGGTATGGGATTTGTAGAAAACACATAGAATTGCCTGTAGGTTAATGTGCTGGCCAGATCAGATATTTTTAGTATTTATTTTATTTTGGGGTCCCGTGGCCGCGTGCCTGTGTCTGGCCGCGAACCTGGGGGAACCGGGTTCGATTCCGACAGACGCCAAATATTTCCAATTTTAAATGGCACAAAAGTGACCCCTGTGGTGCACTCTCCACACCAGCTATGAGTGCCCGTGAGGTGACGCCACACTGTAAAATATATCGTCATCATTACCGATGTCTACATGTGTTGTAGATATTGGCACACCCAGAAATGGGTAATATGCCGTGATGATATATTTATTTAACTATTTATTTTAAAATCTGTTCCCTATTGCAATTGTAAAAAAAATCTCATGCCGCGTGTGAAAGTGTCTGGTCGCGAACCTGGGGAACCGGGTTCGATCCCGACCGACGCCAAATATTTCGAATTTTAAATGGCACAAAATTGACCCTTGTGGTGCACTCTCCACTCCAGCAATAAGTGCCCGTGAGGTGACGCCTGGTAAACGCCCGCACGGTACAAATATGTCATCATCATTACCGATATTTGCGATAAAGTAGATTGTGGCACACTCAGAAATGGGTAATATGCCGTGATGATATATATTCACAATTCCGTTAAATAATAAAATTATTTTATATTGGAAATTGTATGACAGAATATCATATACTTAAATTGCGTCGAAGTATGTATTAATAGTTTCAAAGTCATAGGTATCTGAACTAGGTAAAAGACCCTTCAAGACCACATTCAAAATGTAATTAATCTACGTCTTACGCAGTACTCATGTACCGATATTATTATTAGGAAACTAATAGTTACTCTGATCAATTCATGTAGAAAATCGTTGCTATGCTATGTCAATTTGTAAGTGCATAAGTGTAAAGACGATAACTTCCGATATCGTAATTTTCTTGACAAATTCATTAAATGGTTTTGAAGTTATATTCAGGTTGTTTTTATTATGTTTATTATTTATATTCTTATTCCTTCGTGAAAAAATTAATCGAGAGACTAAACTTTGGGTTGTTTTTAAAAAGCAACTGAATAATATGAAGATTCCGTCTTTAAAATAAATACTATTGTTTGTAACAGACATTTAGTTATGTTGGGGTTGTTTAAAAACTTTGTCCGGCCAGAGGCACTAAAAACGTACACTTCAAGAAATATGGCCTTAATTTTAGGAATTTTAAAGAAACTTCTTTTTGATTGAGAATCAGCACATCGAAATGTATAATTATCCCTTAAAAAAAAATACCCATATTTTAACATCCTGTATGTTCAAATATTACAAGTACCTACGTAAATAAACTATGGTGCTGGTACGTTGTAGCGACAATATGTATTTTTTAGACGACCATTGTGATAAGTATAACATATCAACGTAGTATCCTAACACTGAAAGTTGAACTTATCACATTAGTGTTACAATATATTTCATATCGTAATAGTTGACACGGTTGCTAGGTTACTATGTCATTATTTTCTGGCTATATGTATACATTATTCATTTGTCAACTGTCCATACGTTTGAACCTAAATTTCAGCTTTGAAAAAAAAGTAAAATTTATTTATGCTCGTCTAAAAAATAATGTGCATAACTTGTATGAAATTCAAATATCTTAGCTCGTGTGTATTGACTTGCAATCCGCTACGCGTCGTGCGTCAATTTTCACTCGCATGATATTTGGTATATTTCATAACTTGTTACGAAAATAACTATATAATACCTTTTGTTGAGTCAAGAAGAATCAAATGGAATATCGTGGATAAAGCGAAAAAGGCCTTGGTGATCCAGAATTTATTTATTTTCATTATTTGGACGGTAGAACCTGTAGTGGTTCATCTTCAGCACATTTACAAATTTTATAATATTATATAAATATAATAAATATAAATAAATATATTTATTTATAAATATATCATCACGGCATATTACCCATTTCTGGGGTGTGCCAGTATCTACAACACATGTAGACATCAGTAATGATGACGATATATTTTACCGTGTGGGCGCTTACCAGGCGTCACCTCACGGGCACTCATAGCTGGTGTGGAGAGTGCACCACAGGAGTCACTTTTGTGTCATTTAAAATTGGAAATATTTGGCGTCTGTTGGGATCGAACCCGGTTCCCCCGGGTTCACGATCAGACTCTCAGGCACGCGGCCACGGGACCCCATAATAAATATAATAGATGTGAATAACATCGTGTCAAGAACTTTAGTCAAAAAATCAAACTGACTTAAGTCAGTTGAGACAAGTTGCATTGCAATTTAATTTTATTTATTGACTACAGTTCTTGATAAGATCTTATTCACATCTATTATATTTATATAATATTATAAAATTTGTAAATGTGCTGAAGATGAACCATTACAGATTCGAAACGTCCATATGATGAAAATAAATAAATTACCAATAGGTACCAATAAATTTACAACTCGATTCTCGAAAAATTTAAGCTAAACCTCATTTTTGGATTAGCGAATTATACTTAATTTTGACAGTTTGTATCTTAAAGATGAAATGAAAAAATGAAAAATAGAATGGGGAAGTTTAACGATTTTTTTTTATTCTTTTACTCCATGGGAAATGATTTGAAAAATGATGTAACATGTTTTATTTTTTTCAAAAATGCCCAGATTTTCCGGAAAAGCCTATTTTAAGCTGTGATGACGTCGGTAGAGGCTTGGTACAACGTATGTCACTTATATACTGACGCACGCGGTTGCGGTTACCAGTCACTTGAGACCATCGACCTTTAAACTAATGGACCAAGTGTCTCCTATTCTTTTATTATTAGAATAATGCTCCAACATAAAAGGATAGAAATATATATTCTGTCCTTCAACAATACGGAAGTTCTCAGTTAAAATATACTACGCATACGTTTGTACTCATTGTACATCTTTTTCAGCCATATGTAAACCTCTATACATCGCTCTCTATCACTAAATAGTTGTCAAACTCTACATTTGACGTTTCGTGACTGTTTGTGTATTTACTTTTTTTTGGAGAACATTTATAATTATTTCTGTCAACACATACGTATATGTGTTGTGAGGTGTGTATGCGACAAAATAATGGGGAAACGGTGTATTTCGTGCAATCAGCAGTACGTACGCGGTTCAGCTGTGTCATTTCATATGTGAGTTCTTATTAATTATTACTTGTTCCCTATAATATAATATGTATATAATATATTGTATTAAAAATATATAATATAACTAATTATACATAAAAGAATTAAATCTATACTCAGCGATTATGCACCAAGTATAACAAGTTAGGGACAAATCAATCTTTTTAATTTGCCGCGTTTTCTTAACTTCCGTACTGTTGAAGGATAGAGATACTGTGTCTGCACCGTTATGGCGGGACAAGCGTTTTGCTCGTACGCTATGTCTATTAGTCGATGCTTGAGACTGAGGTGTTGTTCGACCTACGTTCAAGTGGTTCGCTTTCACCGTTCTGTCTGAGTTTGCGCATAACTGACTTGTGACGTACTTAGAGTTTACCTAAAGAATATTAATTATAAATAAATGGAGCAATAATTTTAATTTTTAATTTCAAATTCAGCAGTCATTTGTGTTATATTTGTGAGAAAATAGTATGTTATGTAAAATTTTTACCATGCTAAACTTCCCCATTCTCTAATCCGAAAATGAGGATTAGCCTAAACTTTTTTGGAAATCGGGCTGTTAAAGATTAAATGTTAGCACTATGTGAACTACTTGGACACTGCATATTAGATAATTAGTTATTAACAAGATTTGATCATGTAAATTTAGGCTTAGTCAGCGTACGTGTTAAATAATAATCCACATGCCATTATATGTTTATCTAGATTAGATCCTTCAAACATTGGTTTATTAAATTTCCCAAATATTTTTTATAAGTCGTTTATTAAAACCTCATAGAATTTGGTATTCTCCATTAAAAATAATTCGTTGATGTCGTTCATTTACTACACCATTAAAATCCTTGCATGAGATTGAAAATCCTTGTTCACTCAGCGTAATTCATCCACTAGGTCATAGGTCACGACTCCATCAGGTGCGGATAGGGACACAGATACAGCAAAGACAATAACATAGTTGCTGGTTCCGTCTGCACTAGGCACGTAACACGTTGTGAGGAAGCAGCGAAATGACGATGAAATACATTTATTCATTTCGGAGATGTGATTTTGAGGCGTTGAAATGGTTACGGTATATTGTATTATTTCAACATGGTGCTATGATTATCCTAACACGATTCGCGCACGGTAACTTGAATATACGAATCAGAATAAAATGGAGGCGTAAAGAAATTAAACTAAAAGAAGACGAAAGATGGTAAAAGTATCATAAGTCTGTATACCATATTTTCTGTTTCAGTATAACTTACAAAACTTGGGCCGAGTTTTCCAAGCGTGACTTAATTGCTATATAATTTGTTTTTGTTTATTACTAAACAATAGTTATTTCTTATATGAGTGTGGAATGTAACATATTAGTCACGAAAGAAAAAGTTTAGCCACGAGGCCCGGAGGGCGAGTTGCTACTTTTCTTTAGTGACTAATATAACTTCTTAAATTATGTTTATATTTTCTTTCATCGTTTGGCACTGTTAATTTGTTAGTGAAATAGAGCAATACGACGTCTAGCAGCGAAAATATGAACTAGTGCATGGTAGTAAGTCCTAGCCGAGGTAGCGGCGAACGCATCGTTTCTGTCACTTATACAAATAAATCATGAGTGGAGTGAAATTTGTAGGCTTTACTTCATTTTACGTAAGAAAATAGTAGATTACTCTTAAGAGCCGACCGTTTTTACATGCATTGAATAATAATAAATATATTTATCTGTAAAAATGCCAAAATCTAAAATTGCAACAAAATATGGTTAAACATCACTTAATTCTGTAGATTTTATTTGACAACTGACAGGCGATATTCGTTTCGTTTCTGTGAAATAGGTTTATATTCTGACAAATCAAAGGGTAGAATTTATAATCCCTAACTAAACCAATGCTATTCTTACGTGAAATAAAGTATAATAACAAAATCTAAAACTTCAACACGTTTTAGTTGCGTTTAACCTATGTACGTCATTAGCACGTAGAAATCCAGAAATAATTAATTTCCATTATTTCCCGAAAACAAGAACCTAAATTCTATAGAAAAATTTATTAGAGAAATTTGCCAATTTGAAATAGTTGGTAGACGAAAGTTATGCATTCATCTTTTAAAAATGGGAAAGGAACCGAGTAAAAATAATGCTTGCTCCTTGCATTTTGTAAAGCAAGATTATATTTTGCCGGGTATAACTACAAGATAATAATTACTTAGTGTCTTTATTAAAATTGATACGTCACGCGCTAAGCTCCTCCTCTTCTTCACTCGCGAATAGATATACTATTTAAAATTATAAGGTAGCCATTGAATGGTTGTTGTTTTGTTATATTGTTATTGAAAAAAATTATTCAATTATTATTGTCTGTCACTGGGAATTATTTGAAAGAAAAATAAATTAAAATAGATGAAAATTAGGACCTTTTAGTCGAAACGTCGGTTTGAAATAAATAATTTCACTACAGACTGCTTGTCCGATTATTTTTCCTTCGGGTACCCTCCCTCATCCATTTCTCAATCGATTATCGCTTAAGTCATAAATTTGTTTATGTTTGTAAACAAAAGTTTTTTGCAGTTGCCAATTAAAAATTTCTAATTATTTTTCAATACAAATATGTCACTGATTATTATTATTTGGCAGTTGTGGATAAAGTGAAGTATTCCATTCGCATGTAATGGCTATTAATCATTCGAATGATTTACATCACTCGCCTTTCGGCTCATTAAACAATATGCTATTAATTTCTTCTTACCTTGAGGAGTACAAAACTCGTCCATCCTGATACAATCTGACGAACTTATTTGGAGTAGTGATGGTATGTAGATAGGACTGTTTGCCATTGTAGAAATATGTATCTGGCTTCCAAATTCGCTTTAGCATGGAAATGCTGAGTGCAAGGGTTTGGTTCGTGTCGCCCAGGAAAGCTAATCGCTGATCTACCCACGACTGGCGGAAGTAGCAGTCCATCGAATATGTCTGCGAACAAAGGAATATAAAAATAGAATCAAAATGAATTAAATTTTATTTGATGTGGTCAATAATGAATGTAAAAATGGGTTTATAGGGTGCGGCAAAGAGATCAGGCGTTTCGAATGGATGCGCCATTGACATTTTAAATTAATGGGGTATTCCGGTGATATGGAATTAATGCAAAATAATAACTTTTTTCTATAGTTTTCATCTTCATATAGTAGAAAAATATAATAAAACATGCTTAATAAAAAGTTTTAATTCATAATTTAATGTTACAAAATTGGAATTTTTACAGCTGTAGAAACGTCCTTGAAATTTGTGACGTCAAGTTGATAATCTATTGCTCATTTCAAAGTAAATATTTTCGTTTAATAACACAGATGGTGTCAGTAGTTAACACGAGCGAGTTTGACATTTCGTCCACTTTATAATTATTACTCCTATTTTTACCATAAACAAATACAGGACAAACACCGAAATACATGCTGCTACTAAAATCATATGTAAACAAGCAAATGGCTGTCATGTCAGATGTCACCATCGAGTTGACGTCATAAGCGCGCCATGATAAGAAAATTTGAATTGCGATGAAATTTTTTAAAATTCATATCTCATATGATGCATACATTTTCTTACTCAAAGTTAGATATTCAGAATCCTACTGGTCTGTACTAATGTAAGAAAATATTTTTAAAAAATGTCGGAATATCCCATTGTAAATTGTATCGAAACGAAATGGCACAGAATATTGCCGCCAAAATTTGCATTTGCCGATGGCCAAAATACGTTAGTTCAAGTTAGAATTAATAGTCTAATAAGGGCTGGTTTATGATGAATTTAATTTATAAATATACATTAAGAAATTTTGATTTAAAAATTAAAATTTTCTCTCTGGTTTATGGTCGATTTTGAAATTCTGATTGTTAATTGTTCATTAACTATCGTATGCGTTTTAAGTATTTTATTTTAAAATCGAAATTATAAATTGTAAATTCGTAAATTAATTTCATCATAAACCACCCTAATGGGGCAAGTTTATTCTAATGGGGGATTACACCATTTTTTTTTTATAATTTCATCTGAAAATATTAGGAAAACTAAGACTATTGATGAAAATCCGGTGAAAAAATTCCTATTAATAAGCGAGGTATGGTATCCCGAATTTTGAAAAGATTGACGTGACGTCACATTTATGTGTTTTTATATCAAACTGTTTTCATCATGGACCTAAATGTTCTTGAAATATATGCTATTTTAAGTTATATTTACATAAAAATAAATGATTATTATAACACTGTATAAGTATACATACTTTATAATTACAGGTGTATTTAAATGATTAAGTTTAATACAAGAAATTTATGTTAAAATAAAAACTGTTTGGAAACTGCCGTACAGGAATGTTAGCCCCTCCTTTCGAATTTGAATTTCTTAACTTCCATTGGTAGTAATCCCACCTCCCAACACGCTATTTGTAATGCATGTATAGGCGGTTTCTCGGTCGCCAATCAAAATATTTTCATATTAATGTCGAAGCGTTATAACAAAAAAACCCTTTATTTCCGAAATATCTCAATTATACCATTTCATTTTTTTTATTAATATTCGTTATTCAGCATATATATTCGTATTTTTTTTTACTATTTTCCTTTAATTCGATTGAGCCGTAATCCCCCATTTGACGTCACAAGTGTAAGAAAAAGCTTTATCCAAGATTTGTGTTATTAAGAGATTAGTCACGTATTATATATCAACAAGAAGAGAAAAAAAAAACTAAATACTAAACTTTGCTAATTAAATCAAAAGCTTCTACAAGGATTGCCTCAAAAACATGACAGACAAGAAAATAATGTAATAATATTATTGTATTAGAACTCAACACAATATAATTCCGTATTCGCGAAAAACTGACAAACAAATAATGAATTGAATTTAATAAATATAATTTAAGACGATTTTATTTTCCAATATCTGAAATAATATTATTCGCACAGCAAATATAATAAAATCTGTTGTGGCCAGCACAAGACCTTCCGTTAATTTGATGTATTTTGTACAAATCCCATACCAAAAGTTCATTGGAAAAGATTCTATATATCCAATAAAATTGTAACACGAACATAATACAATTTTTTACAAATTCCATACTGAAAGTTCCTTGGAATATATTTTATAAATCCAATAAATAATCTAATAATGCGTACACTTACGTAACAATCCCTTTACAATCAAATAATATTACTACCAAGTTTATATCTCTTCCCATTTTTGAATTATTGCCCCAAAAGTCAATATACCCCTCATTTAGATAAAAACTTCAAAATTTTCAGAAATCTAATTTTTATGTATCCAGATACTTTTTAATGCGCTGATTCCAAATTTTGAAACCGCAGGTCGATATCTCTTTTCGTTCTGGAGATATTTAGATTCAAAATTTTGCTCAAAACTGCCCATTTTTGGGTAAAAACCCAAAAATGGGTTGAGATATGAATTTGGCGACAACACCATTCGATTCTACAGGCAAATTTACATAAGTACACCAATTTTCAGAATTATTGTCCAACCGGTTCATTTTTTATGAATAAAAGCTTGAAAACCCCTGAAAATGACCAAAATCTGAAAAAATCCTAAGGGGTACACCTTAGATTTTTGCGATTTTTGGCCGTTTTCAGGCATTTTGCTTTAGAGATTGTATGCGGTGTTGAAAAATTCTGAAAATTGGTGTACTTATGTAATTTTGTCCGTAGAATCGAATGGTGTTGTCGCCAACTTCTTATCTTGACCCATTTTTGGGTATATTGACTTTTGGGGCAATAATTCAAAAATGGGCAGAGATATAAACTTGGTAGTATTGATGATTGTGAAGAGAATGTTACGTAAGTGCACGCATTTTTAGAGCATTTAATTGCTTTGTTTTTAAGAAAAACTGTTAAAAACTTCAAATAAGGGTACTTCCGGTGGATCAATTATAACCAAAATTTAATCAGTTCTTCATATGGATGTAAAGAAGAGGAATACGAAAGAATTATAATTTTTAGAATTCTGGTATTGGAGTTATCGTCGGAGAATAATTTGTCACATACGGACACACATACACCCTCGAAACAAAAACTAATGCACGCTTAAGACGGAATTTTATTTCTATTTTTATTGGAATGTTATAATGTCACTAATATAAACACATTAAAATAAAATGAAAAATACTAATAAAAGAGATGTAAGAGATAACAAATAACTCTTTTTTGTTGTTTATTGTGCTACTCAGACATGGAAATTATCGATCTGAACCTTTGGAATAAATTTAAAGTTTAGGTATACGAGTACATCAACGGTAACGTTGGTCATTTTAATATTGCTCAACTAGAACAATGAATAAGAATGAAAACGCAGAATCTGAACTTTAACATTAGTTGTGGTGAAATTTACATTCGTATTTCACTGACAACAATACCTCTAATTATTCTAAAGAAAGAAGTAACTCTTTGATTTTACTCTTTAAAGCGATAGTCCATAAAGCTGTATTTGTTTTTCCCGAAAAATGTATAGGTCACTAGATAAATACAAAAAATTCAAATATACTGATTTTTACAAATAGCGTGTTAGGAGGTGGGGATTACTACCAATGGAAGTTAAGAAATTCAAATTCGAAAGGCGGTGCTAACATTCCTGTACAGCAGTTTTCAAACAGTTTTTATTTTAACATAAATTTCTTGCATTAAACTTAATAATTTAAATACACCTGTAATTATAAAGTATGTAGACTTATACAGTGTTCTAATATTCATTTATTTTTATGTAAATATAACTTAAAATAGCATATATTTCAAGAACATTTAGGTACATGATGAAAACAGTTTGATATAAAAACACATAAATGTGACGTCACGTCAATCTTTTCAAAATTCGGGAGACCATAACTCGCTTATTAATAGGAATTTTTTCACCGGATTTTCATCAATAGTCTTAGTTTTTCTAATATTTTCAGATGAAATTATAAAAAAAAAAAATGGTGTAATCCCCCAGTTCCCTTATTTATTATTATCAATAAGAAAGACTATTTTATCGTCTATAAGGTTTGATTATACATTTTCCTTCATATTAAATAGATAGATAGATTAATGTCTATATGTCTATTGGATAAAAATTTGAACCGGCTCCTAAAAGGTAGGTTACAGCAAAAGTATTGTCAATTGTTTTAAAATAGTATGTCGTAATTTAGTCGATACAATATGAATTTTTAAAAGGCAAGCGTGTTATATCTATTCTTATCGCCCGCGTTTTTTGTCAATGCAAATAAGAGAGAAATAAATTATTAATATAATTATTAATTAGTTCATGATAAAAACAACTTTGAACAGATAAACTATATCGAAAGTAAGAGATCATCACTCGCATATAAAAAGAAATGTCTTCATTTTGTAAACGTAATATGAATGAATATTTTATATTCTTCTGGGAATTAATACGACATGTTTTCTTGTTACAGAGAGTGCTTGATGACATGTGTTCAAAAGAAAATTCAGTCCAGTTGAACAGTTCAACTAAGGTAGGAATATTTTTTAATATTATTAAAAAAATCTCAGCTGGTTTTCTATATATATATATATATATATATATATATATATATATATATATATATATATATATTTTAATATTTATAGAAACAAAATAATAAATATGACATTTATTTAATAGTTACTTTGAAAGTAAAGTTTAAATAGCAAGTAAGTACATATTTCGATTTCTTTCGACCAGAAGCGTTCGCTTTATTTCTCTGTCAATAAATGATGAAGTTTTTTAACTTCTCTTAACACGTACAATTCCATACTCTTGTTACTGCAATAGTTTTAAAACTTCAATTATAATAAAACAGACCTAAATATTTTGTTTTGTAAACTTTGTTTTTACCCAGTTTTTATTATTTATAATGTCTATAAAGTTCAAATTTTTACGAAACTATATTGAAACACATAAATTAAAGAAAAATTTTGTGCAAGTAACGAGAATTGTTATTGCATTTCATAAATAAACTTTTAATTCGCCCATTAAAAACTGTGATATAAAAATATGCTGGGGTCAGCATATATTACCTCTCATCATTTCATATACCAGGTACCAATTATGCCTTTAATTTTTGACATTAATATTTGGCCATTAATGACACACATTCAGTAACTCGCATCTATTTTTTTTAGAAATTAGCATAACATGAATTTTTTATAAAGAAAGAAAATCCATACATACATTTCGACCTTTTGACACAAGTTGATTCACATTGATATTTTTTTATTTATATCAAATAATTGTCATAATGGCTTTTTCTAAATACTTAACTAGCGACTTCAAGCCATCGGTTTATATTGAACTCATATTTTTTTCCATTACCTTCTTTTAAAGTGACACTTTATATCTCGTTACTAGAACAACACTTTGATGATGAGGATGAATTAGTTATTTGGGTATCAAGGCTGTAAAAGTGATCTTTTTGGACGACGTGCACAGAACATTTTTAGAGGATTGTCACGAAGAGTTTTAAATTTTTATATAAGAATAAATATCTTATCCGCTGAACACATATATTTTTCATCGATGTTTGGAATTAAGTAATTAAGTAATATTAATTTTATATTTATATCCATTGTCGATGTCTTCATCCATTGTCGATGTCTTCAGTTACAAGGGAATAAAATCATACTTTCTGTGCCAGCGGCGATGGAAGCTAGTTTTAGAGAGAAAGTAAAACTTTGGTGCTTAGTAATAAAATTAAACATTTAATGCCAATTGGCAAAAAATACATATATTCTAACATAAGAGAAAATAAAATAACTACTATAATTAATTTATTGAGCAAGAAAATGAACAATTATTTTGGCAATATCTGAAATTCATGATCTTTTTAGAAGTACAATACTAAAGTTATTGGCTATTTATTTTAACGAACGGCTATAGCGGCCGTAAATTAAACAATGTAAAGGAACATCGGCCGTAAAGTAAAATTGGCCGTAGAGTAGGCTATGGCAGATGTCATTGACAATTTACACTTGTCAAATAATAAGTAAATAGTTATTTACATAATCAGTTATGAAAAGTGTGATATTTTTTGACGAACATAATATTTGCCAGAATGAGCGAAACTTATTTCGTATCAATTATGTAAAACGTGACATTTCATAACCTCAAAAGGTTAGGTAAAATTCAACTTTTTAAAACAGAATTATATAAACAAATATTTATGTAATAGCCCTATATTTTTTTAACTACCAGTGAGCTCCAGTTAATATAATTGGCAAATTATGTGATATGCAATTGAATTATATATGTCATTCTAAGCATAATTTCCCTACCTAATAAACAAATAAATATTCCTGCCTGGTAATAAGTGAACAATTGAATTTTCAAATTAGATTTTTTGTTGTCGGTTGACAGTGTCACTGATTGAGTTAGCAGTGTTCACGTTATGATGATTCAGAAAAGGGGTTGAATGAATTATGAAACCTATGACCGATTTCACAACGAAAGCACGTATTTCAAAACTGACGTGTTTATTGTTTATTAATCATTTTCATGATATTACTAATTGTGCTGTTAAATAATTCTATACTCTTGGATTACCTAAATATGACAGGTACAGGACTTTGCAATTTTTAAAGCTATATTTTGCTAATAAATTTTGTATATCGGTTGTAATAAATATTTCATGAACGCTTTAAAACGTCATACATCACATCTAATATTACCGCAACAAAAATATTAACAGATTTCAATTCGGAAAAGGAAATCAAAAATTAGGTGACATTTGGACCTAAGCTGTAACTCAGTGGTTAATTTTTAACAACTGGTTAAAAAAATAACCAACAAGTAGTTGACATAAATAAATAAATAGATTTTTAGTTGTCAATTTAATATCTTTTGGATAAAAACTTAAGCCGATTAAACACCCTGTTAATTCGATTGTCAGTTAAAAGAAAAACACAGAAAATATCGAGCCTGTCATAGAATAGGCCCAATTAGGTGGTACAATATTATCAATTGTATTCCTGCGTGTCCCATTTTAGTAGATACTCTACTTTTCAATATTGTCGCTCGCAGATAAAATAACATCCGGAAAGTCATTTATTACCCTAGGCTATTAAATGACAGTTTCCGGAGTAGACACGTAATAGTATTTATCTATGCAAAGCTAAAATATCTTCTATTGCGATCTGTGGAAAATGAAAGCTTTTGTAATCAGACACATCATTGGACTAGTACATGGTTTACTGATAAGGATGTTCGAATAGTAATTAACGGATTGAAGGGTCAAATCACACATCCAACAACTATGAATCAAAAGAGACCACCGTGTTTTTGAAACTTGAAACCCATAATGTATTGCAAATCCTCTACAGAGACTGTAATCTGACAATTTTTTTTATCTATTCAGTGCTGAATCGTAAAAAATATTACTGAAGAGTGATTCAGTCATTTGTTAATGTTGAATAATAAATAAAATAGAAGTTTTCAGTTCGGACGTGTGGTTTCAAGTATACACAATTTTTACCTTCCGTCACCTTTAGGTAAGGAAGGTATTGTCTTTGGTCAAAAAATTCGGTGGTGAGTTTTTAATGAATATACACGTTTTAGGGTCCCTAAAATACGAATTTACTATTTTTAAGATGATGTATGTATGTATGTATGTATGTATGTATGTATGTATGTATGTATGTATGTATGTGTGTGTGTGTGTTTTTCTCCGACGATAAGTCCAATACTACAATTCTAAAAATTATAATTCTTTCGTATTCCTCTCCTGTACATCCATTAGAAGAGTTGATTAGATTTTAGTTGTAATTGATCCACCGGAAGTACCCTTATTTGAAGTTTTTAACAGTTTTTCTTAAGAAAATGCTGATACATTCAAAAAATTCTAATTGACAGATGTCTGTTGCAAGTACAAAACCAAATATGGAAAGTATAGAATCAAACATTGGTATGTCATTGTGTTCTTCGCAAGTGACATGCAGTGAAAGGCCAAAGAGCAGATGGAAGGACTGTGTCGCAGAAGACTTGAGAAAGGAAGGACTGTGTGAAGAAGATGCGTTGGACAGGAATGAGTGGAAGAGAAGAGGAAACAGCAACCCCTAATAAAATAGGGGAAAGCTGAAGCAAAAAGAATGAAGTGTCACGTGCATTTTACTTAGTGTATGTTTATGTAATAATTTTATTGGATTTATAGAACCTTTTCAAATGAACTTTTGGTATGGAATTTGTAAAAAATAGTATGTGTTCGTGTTCGATTTTACATGATGCTATATAGAAACTGTTACTGTAAACTGTATGGGATTTATACAAAATACATCGAATTGACGGAAGGTCTTGTGCTGGCCACAACAGATTTTTTTATTATTAGAAGAATGTATGGAATTCAGTAACATCTTTTATAAACTTGCTTTTATTTTAACCGCAATTGATTTTTATCTCGGTCATGGAAAAATCATTTTATAATAAATAATAATTAATAATAATAATATGATCATAATAAGTCATTACGGCATGTTACCGGAATCGAACCAAAACCGGAATCAAATCGTAATATTTTAGCGAACCAAAACCGGAACCAAATCGTAACATTTTAACGAACCCAACCCAGAACTGAACCTTAGATATATTTATCAATTGAACTCGAGTTAGAACCGAACCGGGAATTAAAATTCGGGTTTAGGTTTCGGCTCCGGTTTAGGTTCATTTTCAGTTCGAGTTTGAAACGTAAACGGTAAACGTAATCGTAATAACTTGCAGCCGATCATCGTTGCCTTCTGCGTCTGTGTTAACTGTTCGTGAAAATCTTGTTCTTGCGTTGCCCTATAAATTTGAAATTCCGGCTCGCATTTTAAATATTTTTAATTTTTAAAGATTGTTATTCAAAAAAAAAAAAAAATTAATTCAATTTGCATTAGGCAAAATCGCAAATTTTATTAATGCTTGAACCAGAACCGCATACGAACCCATCTCTCAAAAACCCAATTAACCTAAACCTGAACCGAGCCCAGTTTTTGGTGGGTTCGTTGCCCTGCTAATTTCTAATGGTAAATGTTAGTTTAATATTTATAAAGGTTGGGTTTACCTTCTTGAAAGATAATGATTTTAAACATTCATCTAAGTTATACTTTCAAGTGAGCTTTGAAAAGTCGGTTCCGGAAGTTAGTGTGTCTGCTTTGTTGATAATTTATGTATAGGAATATAATGACAGATTTGCGAACTTGAGACAATGTTTGAAGTTGAAGAGCCTTTTCGTTGTTGGCTGCACAGAGAATATGATAGCGAATAGTTATCACATTTCTACATATTTAATAGAAATGCTAAAATTGAATTAATGAATAAATTAGATTCTGAAAACTAAGAGGAAATTTACATACAAATTGGGGAGCAAGACTAACCTCTGTAGATATGAACAAGATCTACATTTGCTTACTATTTTCACAATTTATACAAAGTTTAATTCACACAAAAGCGACCGGACCATCAAAACTTTACACACGAATTTTTGCTTCTTAAAAGAACAATAGGAATTTTATTGTTTGTTTTTACCTCCCGCTACCCTTGGTAAGGGAGATATAGGGATCGTGATAAAAATCACATATCGAGATTTTAGTAAATGACCACGTTTTAAGGTCCCTAGTATCCAATTTTAACATTTTCACGATGATGTGTGTATGTGTGTATGTATGTGTGTGCGTATGTATGTGTGTGTGTGTGTGTGTGTATGTGTGTGAATTTTGTCTTCGCTCTAACTCAAATACTACCATTCATAAACATTCTGAAACCTTGTTTTTCTACCCTATTCTAACACAGAAAGAAACCATTAGAATTTGGTGTAAATCGGATGACCGGAAATGGCACTTCTCTAAAGCTCATAACGGTTTATTGAATTTTCTACAGGGATACATGAATACTTTTTCCATATATTTTACAGATAAATTTAAAAATCAATTTTTTTATGCATCCCGAAGCCTAAGATAAACACAATTCCTTCATTACCCAGTTCATATTTCAAAAAACTAATCACTTCAAATTAATAATAGTGACAATTTAAAAAGAAAATAGTAAATAAAGCTATAGTTATATGCAATAAAACAGTTTGCTGCATTAGTTAATACGTAGGTATGTATTTAAATTAATAAAAATTAAATAGCGGGGGGTTTTGTGTTGGCCACATCAGATTTTTTCATTTTGCAAACTGTGGGTTAAGCACAGAGAGAATTATTTTCTTATTTTACTGATTTGTTGAAGTTATCCCACGTTTATAATTTTTATTTGAAATATAAAAATTTGTTATATTTTTGTAGATTATTGATTCTGATGTTTATACGTGATTATTTTGATTAGCAATTTAAAAATTAATAACTACAAAATTGGGCATTCATGTTTTTTGATAAGAGCCCTTCAAAATGATAAAAGTGAACAACGATAAGCACTCGCTCGATATAAATAAAAGTTGAATTAAACTTCCAAATATATGTTTGTAATATAGCGATAGATATCTGTATTTAGAATTTAATTTAATTTTGATAGAAATTTTTAAATTCAAATCTCATCCAGTTTATAAATTAATATTGTTCCAATTTTGCATTTTATTAATTAAAATTATACATACAATATTAAAAACGTGATTAAAAGCATTTTGTACATATGACGGCAAAATATATTATTTAAATAAATTATATATCATACAATATTACTATTGTATTTCGTTGAACTAAGGACATTTGCATAATTTATGACAAAAGCCCATTAGTTATTATAATTGCAAATTGTGGTAGCTTAAATTTCAAATAATACCCGATAATATTTACTTCTACGGTCAATTTAAAAATTAAGCTTATCGAACGTCATTTGGTTACAGACACTGAATTAATAGTTGTATAGTCCAGTAGTGTGGTAGATTTACCCTGTAAAGGTCGGTTATTTTTGATTTTGGATTTGTTTTATATTTAGAGGGGCTAATAAAAATGCAGAAAATGTAATCAAATACAGGTTGTCTCAATAAGCTTGCTCACTATTGGTAACTTTTTTATTTAAAGAGATACGAGGTTGGTTAAATTAGCAAAATTGTGCCATTTTGTATTAGAAAATTGGTCATGTAGACAAAATTAGAATTGTGTCAGCGGTTCCCAAAATGTGCGACAGAATATATATTTTTTAAATGGAACTATATATTTTTATTATCTTATTAGAAAGAGTATTTTTTTCTCTTTCCAATAAGGTAATATTGTTTATGTACAATTTTTTTCAAATAAACGAGTTATTTAAAGATAAAAATTATTTTTTATTGGTTTAGGTCAAGTAAACTATGGAAACAATTGTCTTTTATAAAATTATTATTTTATTAATTTATTTTGCAGTAATAATAAAACAAAGAAAATATTCAAATTGAAAGCCATTATTTCTTTTGCACATTTAAACTAAAAGAGAGCCGACCGTTCTACGTAACTGGTGTCTAGATATAACTTTCCATATAGCACGATCATATCTAACTTTTCTTCATTTGTAAAGTTATTAAACATTACTAAACACAGAGAACTTTACGGGAGAAATTATTAAACGTCAAACAAACAAAGAATCAATTATTTTATCAATGGCTTACTTGACTAAAAAACTAATAAAATAGTTTACAAAATTTAAATTTTTAACCGTAAATAACTCGTTTATTTGAAAAAATTGTACATAAACAACATTACCTTATTGGAAAGAGAAAAAAATACTCTTTCCAATAAGATAATAAATAATATATGGTTCCATTTAAAAAATATATATATTCCCCCAAATTTTGAGAACCGCTGACACAAATTTTATTTTGTCTACATGACCAATTTTCTAATATAAA
Organism: Ophonus ardosiacus; assembly: GCA_943142095.1. Classification (NCBI taxonomy): domain Eukaryota; kingdom Metazoa; phylum Arthropoda; class Insecta; order Coleoptera; family Carabidae; genus Ophonus; species Ophonus ardosiacus. Next base: position 6,443,222 of record OW964830.1, on the reverse strand, counting down.
ATGGCACAATTTTGCTCATTTAACCAACCTCGTACCTCTTCAAATAAAAAAGTTACCAATAGTGAGCAAGCTTATTGAGACACCCTGTATACATAGGGGAGATGTCTCAATAAAATTGTTTTCCAACGGTATGATTATTGAAACAGATAATTATCATCGTAATAATACGTCTTACGAGTGATATGGTTTTTATGGGTAATACGGATCTGCGGTTCTAACGCGTAATACGGGTCTGCGGTTCTTTCGGTTCTTATGGGTCTTACGGATCTTATTATGGGCGAAGAATCGACTCCGACCCGTATTCACTGAAATACGGGTCAGAGAGTGGTCTTTTGGATCCACCGGTATTCCGATCACTATAAAATACTGAATAAATTCATCTCATATGAAATAATTTTAAATTTGAGTTTTATAATACTGAACAATAATCTGATTCCATCATAAATCAATTAATTCCATCCTTTGAGGAATCACATCCTTCATTTCCCAATTCAAATTCCATTCTCGAATGATCTTATAAGTCACATCATAATACCTCTTCTCAATATTCAAGTCTTGTTGTGAATCTTTGCGTTGTATATCGCTGTCGCTATTTCTATCATGTATCGCATCTAAAGGCAAAGCAAGGCAGTTGTCTTGAGAGACGATGATAATCCTGGCATGGCATGTGGCGGAGATGAATGATTGGCGTTGTTGGCTAACAACCGCGAATCGCGTTGGCGTCGCAATGCATTCGTATGCAAATCAGCCGAGCGAACAGCGGGATTAATCGTTCATGTTTACTACATGTTTGTGTGATTTTTGATAAATATAATCTGAGATTTTATGGAAGAAAGGATTCATACATATCTATTTATCTGATATGTAATTATGTAAACTCTTTTTTATCTCTCGCTAAGAGAGATATTGGATTCATGCTAAAAATCGCAAATCCAGATTTTAGTGAATAAGCACTTTTTAAGATCACTAAAATCAGATTTTAACATTTTTACAATGATGTCTGTATGTATGTATGTATGTATGTATGTATGTATGTATGTATGTGTGTGTGTGTGTGTGTGTGTGTATTTTGTAGAGACGGTTACTAAAATTCTATATGACTGAAGACCAATTTTACTACGTATTCCTTAATCTGACATTAATGGGAAGAGCTGAAAAGGTTTTGGAAACAATTGGACAACCGGAAGTAGTAGTTACTTAAAAAAAAATGTTCTAAATTTATGTTATTACAAATACCTACTTACGAATATAAAATTCTCTATCCGATACATTGACCATTTTTATATCTTCTATAGATTTAGAGAGAGAGAATTATAAATTTATAAAATAATCCTTTGTAATGAAAAGACTAATAACTTCATGGAAACCAGTGGAAAAATTAAAATGTTTGTAATATAGTTTGTAAATGACAGACAAATATCAGTGTCAAAAATCAACAGCTTTAGTGACATTCTGAAAGCTTTTTCGGGGAAGTACATTTAATCTTTCTTATTGTTTTATTAATTAAATATTTAAAATTATAAGTAAAATCCATATATCCATAAGAAACCACCAATCTTGTTAATGATTTGGAAAATCTCTGACATTTAGGAACGTCCTCATACAATGAAAAAATAGATATAATTAGGATTTTGTGTGCACAAATGTCAGTGTCAAAAATCCAGATACATTACTGAAGTCTTTTTCTGAGAAGTTAATATTTCTTATTTTATTATTAATTAAATATTTAAAATTATAGATATATAATATACGCATCAGAAATACCGCCAATCTCGTCAATGAATTTCAAGAATCTCGAACATTTAGAAGAGTACGAGGAAACTTATTTATAGATTGAATTAAAAAATATATAAATATATTAATAATAGATGTAATTAGAATTTTTGTGTGTGTACCAGAAATACAAATATATACTTATATGGCCTAATATGGAAATGGCGAGAAGTCTTGTGCTAGCCACAACAGATATTTTTTTTAACGAGTGAGTTTTGCTATCTGAGCTACTTTGAAATAATGCGAAAATAAATACTAGGTTCATGCGTTCACGGCACCAAAAATACAAGAAAGTAAGAGTAACGACAACATGTTCATCAAATTCAAATACCTTACGTAAATGTTTGTGGTAGAATCCCACGAGAAAAAGTCACCCGACATAAATTACTAGTTGGAAAAGTTGAAAAGTTATCGAATCCACTGGAGATTGAATTATTTTATATATTTTATATTTGTGATTGTTGCATAATTCGCGCTGTGTCCTGTTGCAAGGCCGGCTGCATCTGAATTTGATTAATAATTCATATTTTCATCCTCTTGAATGCTTTCCAAATGACTTGCTAATTCATTCAGCCATAGATTTTACGAATCACAAAACTACACTTTTTTAGTTAAACGTAATTTGTCAGTCATAGGTACATATTTTGTTTGATTATAATATTACTACCATGACTTATATTTAAGAAGGCGGACAATTGATCTTGTTTTTAAATTCGAGAATGTTCAAATGCCCGTTAGATTTTTTGATTAGGAATATAATGGATAGTTTTACTTACCATATCAACTTCTGAAATAGGTCCCATACTTCTAACCATTATGTCTACTTCTATTACTGCTGGAGGGCCTACAAACAGAAACAATTTCTTTCTTATATTTTATAAAATGTTTAAAAATTATGAAAATTGGTATACTTATGTAATTTTGCCCGCAGAATCAAATAGTGATATTTCCATCCATTTTTTGGTTATAACCCAAAAATGGTTGTTTTGGGATCCAATTTTGAACACAAATATCTCGGGAACGGATAAATATATATATATATATGACAGGGTCAAAACTGGATTATTGAAAATTTGGAGTTTTTAGTTAAAAATGGGTATGTTGATTCTATGAATATAACTACATAATTATACCAATTTTAAGAGTTAATAAGCAAATCGAACAATTTTTATTATATCTTCTATAGATTTTGAGATAAAAGAAGAATAGTCTGATGTAATAAATCGCACAGTTTAAACTACACCAAGGAAACCAGTTGACAAATTCATATGTTTGTAATTGACAGATAAATGTCAGAATGTCAGTATCAAAAATCAATAGTTTTAGTGACATTACTAAAAACTTTTTCTGGGAAGTACATTTAATCTTTTTTATTGTTTTATTAATTAAATATTTAAAATTATAGGTAAAATGTATATATTCATAAGAAATTGCATAAAATAAAATAATTAGAATTTTTTGTGTGCACAAGAAATGTAATTTTTTTTATTATCAAACTACGTTTCTACAACGAGAAGCAATACAATACTTATAGCATAAAATGGAAATGGCAACAACACATGTTTTTTCTATTGCTTACCTCCAAAATCTGGTCGTACACTATTGTCATATCCTCGAAGAAGATTATCGAGTAACGTAGAGATGTTTTGGTGGTTATTACGTTGCGGAGGAAATTTAGTAGGCACACACTTTGACAGAGGGATGCTGAGTAAGAAAAGAATGGGTGTTAGATGGTCCATTTTCTGCAAAAAAATAAAATCCTTATATTAAATCCAAATGATAAACTTTATTCGCCTAATCAAGGTGGTATCGAGAAGAGGGATAATTTATATTCACAATTCTCTTGGTTTTAAAATTTATTTGGACGTTTCGGAGGTCCAAAGACCTCCATCTTCAGCATTATACATTTTGTTGTCTAAGTTTTACATTTATTTTAAACAGGATGGAGTTGAAGACCCACCCTCTTTTCAAGTATGCAGGGTTTTGTGAGAAAACACAGCTTATCAAATAAAATAAATGTAAAACTTAGACAACAAAATGTATAATGCTGAAGGTGGAGGTCTTTGAACCTCCGAAACATCCAAATAAATTTAAAAACCAAGAGAATTGTGAATATAAATTATCCCTCTTCTCGACACCACCTTGAGTAGGCGAATAAAGTTCATGATATTGAATCTTCAAACAAGGTACCAGAAATAAGGAAAAAAAAACCTTATATTAAATATTAACAATTACTAGAAATCTCAATGGTTCAGCATTTATCACAATCAACGTTTCAGTATGCATTTATACCTTCTTCAGATCTTACAGATTCTTATACATGAATTCATGTACAGAATGGAACAAATGCCAGTTCCTTATATGAAAAACTTACTTATCCTGCACGCTAAAGAAAATTAACGTAGGTCTTTATGGGCAAACTTTTTGAGTCAACTTAAAAAGTATCTAAACATTTTTTCTTTACCTCTCATAATAAGCGAGATATGAGGTATTTTTCAAAATAAGCAAAAAACAAGTTTTAGCTTGCATAGTAAGAAAGTTTTTCATATAAGGAACTCGAATTTTGTTCTACAAATCAACAACAGAATTATTAGTTGTTGTACTAGGAGAGTTAAATCGATATAATAAAACTCTTTTGTGAAATATAAATAACAAAGTCTTTTAAGAAATCGTTTTATTATCTGACAAAAATTTCGCCGTACACACATCACAATAAATTTAACATCATATACATTATCAACCCAAATAGAAAGATAAAATTAAAATCAACAAGTTTAAGAAGAAAGATTATCATGATATTCATCCAAATTTCGTTTTCTTCTTCTATTAGATATTTCACATTTCGGATAACGATAACACATACAATTGCATTGCTCTCTTCTGCGACGAATTTTGTTAGAACGTTGGTTACATTTACAAATATAAGATGCTCGTTGTTGGCGTGGTCTAGCTTGGCGATTTTTATTTTGGCGTTTAATTGGTCGGCGATTTTGTCGAATATTTCTTCTTCTAGGTTGATGTACAATTGGCCGTAATGTAGGCCGAATTGGACTCCTAGGAGCAGGTTGGTTTGGAGTAATAACTGGTGGAATAGGTCTTATAACTGGATTACGTGGATGGTCATTTACATCCATTCGTTGATCATCTGTTTGTCCAGGTTGTTGGTTATTTATACCTGCAAGTTCTTTTTGATTCGTCCCTGGAGGAGGAATATTGTTCTTCCTTAAAACTAGAACAGGAGTTTGCCTTGAAAGAGAATTTTTATTTGTTTCTACAAGTTGATTTTGATCTGTTCCATTCGATTGTTGTTGAGTTGTTTCTACAGTCTGATGATTTGTTCCTACAAGTTCATGTTGATTAGTTTCTACAGGATGATTTTGTCCAAAAAAATTTAGTTGATTATTACCAAAATATAGCTGTTGTTCATTTGTTCCTGAAGGTTGTTGTTGATTTGTTCTTACAGCTTGATGCTCATTTGTTCTTATCGGTTGATGTTGATCTACATCCTTGATTTCATGTTCATTTATTTCTGGTGGTTGTTGTTTATATTGATTTGTTCCTATATGTTGATCATTATTTGTTTCTAAATGTAAACACTGATTTAGCCTTGAGGATGGACGTTGATTTAACATTGAACGAGGATGCATATTTGATCTTGAACCTTGATGGTGATTTGATTTTGAGCGTTGATGGTGATTTGATTTTGAGCGTTGATGTTGGTTTGATCTTGGACGAGGATTTTGATCTGATCTTGTAGACAGACGTTGATGTGACCTTGTTGAAGGACGTTGACATGATCTTGAGCGTAGATGTTGATTTGTTCTTGAAGGTAAGCGTTGATTTGAGCTTGTAGATGGACGTTGATGAGATCTTGATCCTGGATTTTGATGTGATCTTGTACATGGGCGTTGATTTCTCCTAGTATATGAATGTTGATCTGATCTTGAGCGTTGACATTGATTTGATCTTGATCGTGGATGTTGATTTGATTTTGCAGGAAGATCATGATACGACCTTGAACGTAAATATTGTTTTGATCTTGTAGATTGGCGTTTATTTGACCTTGAACGACGAGATTTTGTTTTTTTACATGGATATTTATTTGGTCGTGAACGTTGATCGTGTTTTGGACATGGAGATCGATTTAATTTACTTTGACTGGTCTGTCGGGTTCGCCGCAATTTTTTATTACCTGCAGCAAAATAAATGTATTACTATTTTTTGAGTGTGCTGTGCCAATTTGTTTTATCTAAAGTAAAGATATTAATATATAGGTATCTAAAAAGTAAAGCCCGTCTTTTAAGTATATTATTTAGGGGAGTAAAAGAATCCCAAAAGATTGGGCTCACTTTTGAAACATCCTTATAGAAAGTGAAACAATTTAATTTTTTGTATAGAAAACTATTGTTTAAAATTCCTTTAAATATAATTTATTACCAGAAACAAGAACATTATTCTGATATATAGCAATAATTAAAATAATCGACTTATCACGTTTTATCTCGGTAGTAGCAATTTTTAATTTTGTTATCAATAAATAGTTATTTACTTATCAAGGCAGGGAAGTTCGTCTTTTCATGACGAATATGGAGATAATTATAATGAGTCATGGAAAAGAAACTTCAATGACGAGATAAGTATTATTTTTTTTTTGAAATCGTATAAGAATTGAAAATAACTGAATAGTACATTGGAATAATACTACCTTTCTTTAGTTTAAGTTCTGTATTTATTTATTATTATAACCCAACGTTTCGGCACAATAAACTGCTGCCTTGTTCAGGGGGAAAAAATTGACATAAATATGTGAAATAACAAAACAACAAGTAACCAAGGTAACAAGAAAAGTTCGTAAATGTTACCTTTTTTATGTATACAATTTTCTAGACAATATATGCATGCATGGCGATAACTTGGACGGCGAACATGCATCTTCTCAGGAATAACTCTCCTTTTGCCAGAGGAAAAACCGTCCCAAAAACTGGCAGAGAAGTGATCTGTATAACTCAGAGACGCTTTATCGGTAACGTTGGGTTATAATAATAAATAAATACAGAACTTAAACAAAAAAAAGGTAGTATTATTCCAATTATTAATATGAGTTCTGAAAGATATTTTAATAATTTGAATAGTACATAAAACCTATTTTTATTTAACAAGTAAATCACATTGAAAACTTAAGGAACTCTATTTAAAATTGTACAAGAATTTAAAACAAATGTAAGCTGGACATCATTTATTTTAATTTTGTAATTGTATTTCATATTAAAACGTAAAATATGTTTGTGAAAATAAATATGATAACGCTGCATTTTACTTCCCTGCCTAGGCAGGGAAATTCAATTTCCCTGTCGATTTTGCGGCAGGGAAGTAATAGATTAAATGACGATTTCAGGAAAATGATGTTACTTGAGTAATACATAAAAAATCTTTCTTCACATCATTGCATTTGTTTCCACAGTTTTCTGAACAAAATTTAAAAATTATTCCATATTTAAAGGTACTATATAATTCTAACTTGTTTATTTTCTTGTGGCATTTACCTTCCGAAGTTCTAGGGTAAGTAAGGGTAGAAGGGATAAGGGCGAGTCCATATCATTCGGCACCGAGTGTGACATGCGCAATACACATATCGAACTGCCACAAAAAAATAGACAAGCTTTATTATCAGTGTTTGCAAATATTTCATATTTTTTCTATGACCACGTTTAATCTAAAAATTAAAAATAAATGCATTTATATCGTATTGGACTTTTAAAATAGTAATAAATTTTACTCACTATTCTTGTTCTTCTTGATGTCCTATATTTCAAAATTGGTCGTGGTCGTAGAAAAAACTTCAGGAATATTTTTAAATTGCATTTATTTAAAGAAACTTTATTACAGTACATGACAATTAAGAATTAATACGATTCCAAAGAATAATGAACATAACAACAGAGATAATAAAAGTCATACCATCTTCCGCTTCGGGGTTGCACGCTGGAGTTCCAGGTCCACAATTTCCCGGCAGGACTGGTCTTCGGCATCGTCTACCACGTCCTTGGCATCTTCTGAACTGCTTCCGGTCATCCCCGCACATAGTATCGTTATATTCTGGATACTGTGTATGGTGACGATCGTCTGAAGTTTTGTTGTTTTTACGATTGAGGTCTTTGCTTTTCTGCTGTGGACCTGAAGGGGTATCTACAGATGTTTCCGGGGGATCTTCGAACATTTCTTCTTCTGTGTTTTCAAGGGGAGGCAGGTTTGAACCTGTTGGGTTTTGTATGCGCAAGCCCTGAGGAGGCGAAGGGTGGATTTCTTCAACATGCGATGAGAATTTAACTTTTTTTCTTTGTTTTTTTCTGTTGTATCGAATTCTGGCACCATCACCTCGATCTGAACGATGCTTCTTCTGTTTGTACTTTTTATAATTTTTATTCTTTTTGTGTTTCTTTGCCCGGCAGTCCAGTGCAAGTTCTAACGAATCGACAGGTATAAGACGTTTACGTTTTGCCTTTACATACATGCCGCATTTTTGCCTAAGGGCGCCAATTCTTACAGCATACTTCAATGCTTTGCGGACCTCAAGACTCAAGTTTGATCTTCCCTTTTCCTTTAACTCCCTTTTAAGTAACTCCAAGATTTTTCTGATGGATGTACCTCGATTATGATCGGCTAAGTTGGCGATGGCGCGAAGAACATGTGACAACAACTTCGGAGGATGACTTCCCTTTACCATAGTTAGATCCTACGGCGATGTGCAATGTTTTTGATGGATCAAAAATTTATATAAATAACACATTCCTTGTGTCGTTGATTCTTGTTTTTATTACTTAATTACATTTTGATTTTTGAAAGAAAACATTTCTAAAAGTTGGTTATAAATGCAATTTTGACATGAGAAAAACAAATGGCAACTGTCAATGATGTTTCATGAATTCCAGAGTATGCTACTTTTTATAATAAAAATAAGTGTCTATACTCTATTTCGGTTAAAGCCTTATTCACAGCTTTCCGAAAATAAAAATAAAATTATACATAAAAATAAAAATAACGATATAAACAATAGATTCTTATGAAAGTGTTCACAGCTCTCGAAAATAAAATTAAACATAAGACATAAACAAAAGGATTTGCAAATGTTAAATATTTTACACAAAAATAAGCACATAACAACTGTCATTTGAGCTGTCAATTTACCTTCTGGCAAAAAGATTTCAATTTAAATGTAATCTTAAAAAGCTGTTTTAGGGCGAAGGTTCGCATATATGATTGTGTACAGTGCTTTAAAAGGTATGAAGTTGTCATTATTGCTTGTTAGTTATGAATATATTAAATGACAGTTGATGTTAATTTACGTTTTATTTTCGAAGTTGTGAACGTCAACCATGAAGTCTTATTTATAATTTTATTTATATTTCTTATTTTCGTAGCTGTGAATAAGCCTTAAGAATGAATTTTAGTGTAAAGCGTGGATTACACGATGAAGTTTTTATTTTCAAGTGACTTGAAAAGAGTCTTTGTAAGTGACCTTACAAGTTTATTTACACGATCAAGTTTTCCGTGAATTAAAATATCCAAGTGTCAAATTTTAAGTTATACCTACATTACTTTTTTTTTTGAATTTTCACCACTTGAACTTTTCGTATATAGCATCAAGATTTCAATTACTTCTCTATCCCATTTTTTCATTTTTAATAGCGATCACTTATAGCCCTACTTGTACACATCAAATATAAACACAAATGATTTTTGACAGTAACTTGACAGTCAAACTTTAAGGACTTTAAGAGAAAGTAGCACATGTTCAAGTTTTTCTTTAAAAATTTTTCGTAAAAAGTCTATTCATTTGTTTTTTTTTGCACTCATGTCATTGTGCGAGAGTGAAAACTTTTCAAGTCACTTGAAAAGAAATACTTCATCGTGTAATCTACGCTTAAGTAAAGGCTTACAATTGTAGCTTTTTAATTCGTCTAAACGCGAACAAACTTTACAATAGCGATAATATGTAACAAAACGTTTCAGATAGTTGTTGAACATTATAAGAGCTAGAGTTGTAGTCAGTGCATAAGTCTAAGCTAGGGTTCTACAGAGTATTCGTTAAATAGGCTGCCATCTCTTTAGGAATGGTAACAGTGTCCACCATGAGTGGCCTCCTGTAAGAACTATAGGCCTCTAAATTACCCAATCGAACGTTAGATCAGGTTTTAGTTGTAATCATTGATCCAACTGACAACAGAAATAATTACCTAATGGTTACTGTCAGTGTGAATGATAGATTATTCGTTCACCGTGTGTAGGATCTGAATATGAGAAAATGGCCGAATACAGTTTCAACGATTTACAGAGTGATCAAAAAGAAATGATGTAGATGGATATTTTTATTCCATAGTTTATATAACACCAGGTGAAAGCGGAAATATTATTTGACATTTCATGTTGACAATAAATACAAGTAAGTTATTTCAGAGCAGAGGCTTGACATCAAATAAGATTTTGAGTGATTGAAATGCTTTAGTTTAAATTATTAATTGCTGTATGGGTAATGTGAAAAATAAAGGTACGTGGGTATGGGAAAAAACAATCATTTTAATAAGAAAATTATAAATACTCCAATTTAAATTTTCAAATGTCACTGTCAACAACGGGACATAAATTTTGTATCATTATTATCAATTTCAACTAATTTCTTGTTATTCCCACTGAATCAGTTTTTTTATCACTCCATCTTATTTATGGTGAAGTTAGAGACAACAGTTTATTCTAATTCGTAGCCACATGCGCTATTCGCTATAATGACAGACGTCAGAAATGCGTCAGAATTTATCGGTATGTGTTATTCTGAAATTAGCGAGTTGTTACTTATAGGAAATTTATTTTTATATGTTGGTTTTAAACAAACGTGTTACGTAACAGTTGGCAGTACATGTCAATTTGAATTTGAATTTGACAGCTTTCACTGTGACTATGAATTATCGTGCCTTTGTTCTTATAATATTTGTGTTACTTTTTATTTAGGTTTGTTGTATGATTCATAATTTTGTATCCCTCGCCCGTTAATAATATTTTCCGGACTTTGTCTAAGTATTAAATAATTGACTTCGGTCCAGATGAAACCATAACCGGCCACTTAATGCAAATTAATTTACCGGTTGATGAAATATGTGTTTACACGTTGTAAAGATTGACTGCGATGATTTAGCGGAGCCCTCCATCATTTCAAAATTGGAATGCGTAGGCTCTGGCAAAGTGCAATGCAAACGACATGATTCAATTACGGACAATAAACGTACGGTTTGAAACGTTTTTAACGGCTCGCGCGTCACATTTACCTATTTAGCATGAAATAATTACCATAACAAGCAGACAAAGCTGTAAATTGTATGCAAACAAACGCCTCAGCCCGCTCTAATTGTGTGTCACGATGGAAGCCTCCGATTTTTATTTTTTTTGATTATTTTGAGACCGCGACCGGTAAATTCGAAAGCGGATACGCCGGGAAAACTCTTGAAAAAAGATATTAACACGCGCGAAATTGGATGCTTTCAAACTCGGAATTAAATCGAATTTAAATGTGGACCTATTCTACCTATACTCCTACTCTATGGAAAATTTATTTCTTCTTCGGATTTTAAATATTTTTCAATTCATAGCGAATCACATTAGTTAATAGAAGTTGAAGAAGCGCGCAGGATGTTGACTGTAGAACAAGGAAATGCAATTTAAAAGATTTTTATATTTTTTCATATTATTTTTCTGTTTTATGGATTTTAAAGTTAAGCTTGATTTCCACCGATTGTCCTAATGCGTAAGAGCTATAATTAATATCTAAGCGTAATGCGTAAAAATGTTTATCATATGGTAACGTTTGCTACTATTTCCAGCTTTGCATAAAGATTAATGCTTAAGAACTAAGGGCCGTTTTCATAATTAACTGTATTTTCACTTTTACACTTAAAATTAAAGTTAATTTCGTTTTTATAATATAACTTTAGCACTTTAGTGAGCACTGTAGCATTACTTTAAAATAAAGATAAAGTCTTAAAATAATTTTAATTAAAGTCTTAAAGTGAGCCTAATGGGCTACTTGCGTGGTACTGAAAATCCGATTTCTATCACTATATACGTAACGTTATGTTGAAAACATATATAAAAATATAAATTTTATTTTTAAAAAATTATTTGTTTTTTAGTAAATTAAGAAAGAAAATTTTCTGTGGCGTCATTATATTAAAATGGAAAAGGAAACCATATGTTTAAAAATGTAACGTATAGATGGCATGCGTGCGAGAAAACTTTAATTTGAATTTGACATTAGTTCATTTTTTTCTCTCTCTGGGCTCTCAAATATATTAATTACTTCACAAATAAACACATAGGTAGTTACCAGGGATTTGTTAACTACTGGATGGAGCAAGTGTATATCGATATATGTTTTTCTTGTGTACCCGGCTAGATTAAGAGAGAACACAGGAAGTGTGAGTGAGAAAGATATAGATAATTCCACTTTAGACAAGTGAATTTGATATTCATATCTGTCATATTCAGAACTGTCAAATTCACGTCAAAAATTAATTGTGTTAAGTATATTTGATCATGAAACGTGAAATAATTATGAATACATCTAATGCAACGCTAAATTAGAACACCTATAAGAATATAAGTCGTTTATTTGTCAAATTACTTTTTTGAAGAAATCATAATTTTAATCATAACTTACTAATGAAACGACACAGCACCGTTCATCAGATATTTTGATACACAATTTTCAACACAACACCTTCGAACCATTCTCATATATTAAAATAATTATGTTTCAAAAATGATATCAAGAATAACCTAAAATCTGTCAAACCTGTCAAACAAAAGATTTGACAAATAACGGAAACAAAGACAACAAATCGGAATTATGTATGACTATCTCTGTCGATCTGGCCGGGTACATGATAAAAATTCACTCGCTCCATCCAGTAGTTAACAAATCCCTGGTAGTTACATATAATTTAAAACATCGATACCAAAAAGACAAACTAAAATACTAACCTCTACATTATCCGTACAAACAAACGCTATGGCTTTACGACCATTCATTGGTGCGGCGTAATTCTACGTCATACATGGCGGGAATTCAAATAATCAAATTTCATTATTTTTTTTCTGGCTAATTAAAAAATATTTAGCCAAAAGAAAAAATATGGGTAGCAAGTTTTTACCTTCTCTTCAAAAATATTAATTAAAAAGAAGGTACGCAAGTAGTCCATTATGAAAACGACGCTAAGAGCAATACGTAAGAACAAAAGATTGCAAACTTCTAACCTGAACTGCCAACTGTCAGTTTATTTTAGAATTATTAAATTTTTAATTTATCGGTATGGATATAGATACAGAAAATGATGTATATAACATATTAAAAAAGACTGCAATGGCAGTTAGCTAGACAACACGTAATAAGGGAAAAATTATGATATTTCTGTTGATATAGTCACTAAACAAAGTAGCTGGAAATGGTATCCTAGTAAATTGTCATAATACTTTAGACACTAACGGGCTGTTAATAGGCGAGTTTCTTTATTCACCGATGAGTAGTGCGCATTAATGCGCATGAATCGTAAATTCATCACACCGTTTCTTTATTCACTGGTGAATTGCAGATGAAATTCATCATACCGTTTCTAATTACCGCGCACTATCCATCGTAAATTCATCGCATGCATCGGCTTTGACTACCGATGGATTTTACGATTTCCGATGGATTGGTAGGGGGGGGGGGTCTAACGAAATGTCATTTTTGACATTTGCGTTTGTTTCATGGTTGCAAGTGTAAGAATAATAATAATAATATTTATTTTTTTTTATTTTATTTTTTTTTTATTTTAATATGGAAAGAAAAAATGCATAATTCAAATAATAATAATAATAATAATAATAATAATAATAATAATAAAAAAAACATATCTCGTTCACAACAGAAAGTAGATGGTTATAAATGTAGATAATTTTTATTATAATTATGAATTCCATATCACTGTTGCTATTGCTGTCATCAGATTCTTCATTGTTCGATGAATCTGATGATTGCAATACAGCGAGGGTCCTTTTAACCACACTTTTAACTATAAAACTTTCCATATCTGGCGTGGTGGTTAACTGTCAGTTGATATTTAAAGTTAGGAGATTCATCGCAATTTTCAGCAACCCGTTTCTTTATTCGGTCGCAGCGGCTATCCATCGGGTCCATCAGCTATTCATCGTGACGTCATTTTCAATTGCTGATGGAATTCAGCGCATTAATTGCTGCTGAATAAAGAAACTCGCCCAATGTCTAAAGTATGAATAAAGTACTGAATGTTTGACAGCCCAATTCACAAAAAAGTTTAAGCTAATCCTCATTTTTTGATTAGCGAATTCTACTCTAATTTTGACAGTTTATATCTTAAAATATAGTCCAATCTATTCCTAGGATCTAGCTTTATTGATAATATCATGAAAATTAAATTTTAAATACCGGAATAGAATAGAATTCACTAATCCAAAAATGAGGATTAGCTTAAACTTTTTTGTGAATTGGGCTGTCAAACATTCAGTGGAGGCTTTAAATTACATGAATAAAATTCAAAACGGTATTTTAGAAAAAAAAAATAGCATTCTAACAGCGGTAATAATAAATAAGGGATAAATTCAGAATAGGCTCCTTTTAAAATAGGACTTTGTTACGAACTTAACCCACAAGTGTAATAAGCTTGGAATAAGACAACTCCAGAATAAATTCTCTTAAAATTTGTTTTAATGCAGGATTAAAAGATATTTTCGGAATACTTAATCTGGAAATAGAAAATATATTTATTATTACCGCGGTAAGAATTTTGCTAAGTCGCTGCAACAATTTTAAAAATTGAAACCTATAGAAAACAAATATAACACCAAATAAAGATTTTTGTGAAGAACTTCCTATTGCTAATAGAATAATTAAAAGGTTCACGGTTCTAAATTTTACAATAATAACTGTACAATAGTATACGAGTATTATACAGGTGCTGCAAAACAACTTCCTAATTTTAATAAGGCCTTGCGACGCTAACGGAGGTTATAAAAAGGTGGAGATGGTGTCCACACGGGCAGGACGATGGGAAGTTTCTATTATAATTTTTTAGTTGAAGATAACTATGCATTTTAAATTAATTGTTATGCCAGTCTTTACTTTGTAATATATTTTAAAGATTAAGTTTAAATGAAACCTAGTAACTTTGTTTATATCACTTTTATTGAACTCTATTTCTGTGACTAGTTTCAACCATTTCGGTCATCAACTGACAATAAGCACAATCTTTTTTTCTTGGCATGCGAATTTATACAAAGTAATAGCATCGCTATTTACAGTTATCGAAGAGCAGGGAGTATATTAGGTCAATTTGGTCGTTTAGTAAAGTGTTTTCTTTATTCTCTTTATATTTGTAAATTTCTAAGGTTTCTAGTAAACTTAGTTTTAAGCCTTTATTTGCAAAATGAATTGGTATTATTTTTGTATCGGTTGAATGATTATTTTGTAAAAGGTGGCAAGCATAAGTGGAATCTGTTTTTTTCTATCTGTATCTATAAATTTAGAAAAACAAATCAGGTACGGGGAATAAATTCTAGTTGCGGTAGATTCTAATTCGCAATCTGGTTCAATATTAATTGGAAGTCTTGGCAGACGTTTACTGAGCTCGTATGTCATATGCAGGAGGATATGGGTGAAAGCCGAAGAGCTAACGTGATCGATTCAAGTTTGGCGAACAAGTTTGTCGCTTTTCCGCTACACAGAACTTCCAGCATGAAATGTATTGGCGTTTAACGAGATTAAAACGTTTGCATCCCAGGAAAGCTTTTACATTTTTATCACTTAACAATGAACGTATCGCCGATATCCAAAACTTGGGGAAATCATCAGCTTATCTTATTCGGGGATTCTTCAACTTTTCTATCTTTTAAGAATGTTTTGTTAAGTTATTTAAATATGAGCTTCTTCATCTCTGTTACTAAGACTGAATTGTCATATCCAAATATTTGGTAGGTACTTGTCAGCTGTCAATTATCAAATGAGTACAGAATGGGCTACTTGCGTGGTACTGAAAATCCGATTTCTCTCAATATATACGTAATATTATGTTGAAAACTATAAATTAAGAAAGAAAATTTTCTGTGACTTCATTATATTGAACTGGAAAAGGGAACCATGTTTAAGAATGTAACCTATACATGCCGTGGGCTGCGAGAAAGTTTTAATTTGAATTTGACAATAGTTCCGTTTTCTCTCTCTCTCTCTGGTCTCTCAAATACAGTAATTACTTTACAAATAAACAAATAGATATTTACATGTAATTTAAAATATCGATACCAAAACGACAAAACTAAAATACTAACCTTCAAGCAATTGTTTAAAAGTCAAACAGGAGATCTACATTACCCGTACACACATGCTGTTGCTATGGGGCCTGTACCACGCTATGGCTTTACGGCCATTCATTGGTGCATCGTAATTCTACGTCATACATGGCTGTAATTCAAATAATCAAATTTCATTATTATTTTTCTGGCTAATTAATAAAAATTTTGTCAAAAGAAAAAATATGCAAGTTTTTACCTTCTCTTCAAAAATATTATATAAAAAAAGGTACGCAAGTAGCCACTGAGTGATATTCAACTATATTTTTTGCAATTTTTAATATTATGGACTTATACATTTTACGGATAAAAATATTTTTATTATTGGCAAAGTTTGGTTTCACGATTTTAAATTATTTATTTAGTGCATGTAAAAACGGTCAGCTCTCAAGCGCCATCTGCTATTTTCTTACGTGAAAAGAAGTATAGGTTCGACTATCCGGCCGGCTAAGAATATAGTTCTGGACTCCATGAGCTTTGATTAAAAAGTTTTTGAATATAGAACATTATTCGTTTTCTTATTTCTGGTACCTTGTTGAAGAGATTCAAAATGCAGTACTTTTGTCGCCTACTCAAGGTGATGTCGAGAAAAGGGAACAAAACACTTTCACTTTCTTCTTTTTATTATTTACTTGGACGTTTCGGAGGTCCAATGACCTCCATCTTCAGCATATATATTGTTAGGCTAGTTTTATATTTCTTTACTTATTACGATAAGTTGTGTTGTCTCATAAAACCCTGCATATTTGAAACAGGATGGTCTTCACCTCCATCCTGTTTTCTGAGGGTTTAAGTCAAAAGATAAAGATGAAAGTAAAAAGTCTTTTGATTCAGTTTTTGGAAGCAATTAAAAAGTCTTTTGTTACCTTGACTGCATGGTAGCAGTGTTAGATTTGAACTAAAATTATTCATTTTCGATTTTAAATCGAGGTTCTACTGTATTTAAAAAAATCAGTTTTTTATATAGTATAATATTGCAGTTTTTTCAATTAAAAGATATATAGTTGCGTTATTTTCTATAATTTTTTAATTTCCCATAATAAACTAATTTCTGAAACCATAAAATATACCGAAAATAAGCTAAATGTAAAATAAAAGAAAAATTAAAAATGTTGCGATAATATTGTCCAGAAATTTAAATCAAATCGTCTGATTTTTGACATCTGTTACCGTGGTGTCAAGAATAAATAAAAATATGTAACTAATCTGTTTCTATTTACGATTTTTTTATAATGTGACAAATTGTACTTGAAAAATATAATTTTTTAATCATATTTTAAGTTTAAATTATCTGTACATCGTCAAAATGGTAAGACAACCGCCTAATTTATTATCTAACGTGCTTCGGGCCATCTCGTCCTTACACGAGGTGAACGGATCGACAGTCCCTTCAATCATCTCTGAAATCCGATACACTCTGGTCGATAGCTCGAACAGGCCTCGAAATGTTGCCATGCAGGTCCGGCGGGCGCTGAAACATGCCGTGGACCATGGTATGGTGAGCCATCGTGCCGGCAGGTATAGGCTCACGAAGAAGAAGATATCCCCCGAGTTGATCGAAATGCTCACTGATTCTGCCAAACGACGCAGCTCCAAGCAGAAGAGCAATAAGAGCCGTACCCACAGAAAAAGGAAACAATCGGAGCATGATTTCAGGTTAGGAGGAAAAAGAAGATTAATTTACGGTAATCATAGCACGACTATGAAGATCGTACAAGCAAATTGACAAAACCTCACAAAAGGCGCTTTTCTTTTACAAACGGGTGCAGTACTTATCTCCCCTATCGTTGACTATTTTAAATGAAGTAGACTTACCTCGTCCCTGCCCCCACAAAGCACCCAGAATTTTTTTAGTTAAACTTATCATGCCTGCACATTTTTACACGTTATTTATTTGGTTTTTACGTTTTGTGATAAAACAAAAATAATTTGTCAATATCATTCGTTGACACAGAAGCATCTCTTCTTGTTCATTTTATTTTGTCCAGGGGGAGTTACAGATCAGTTCAATTCGTGTTAATCCCCCCTTTATGCATGTAAAAGGAAAGCACCTAAAGATCCGAATAAATTTTAGCTTTTTCAAAGTTTGACAGTTGACAAACTCACATCATCCTTTGGATAAATTTTCACAGCGAGGCCTACCAAGTAAAACTAAACATAATTTGAACCTTTCTAAATATTCTAATGTCCTGGTGTACTGCTAATATTTAAAGCTATCCTCAAATTCGAAATATCATTATCAAATTATAAATTAAACATTACTGTCAAAATTTTGATTTGTAGTTTATTTCAAAATGCGTTATTCTTAATTCAGTATAGATCCGATATCTAATGATGATGAAAAATTAAATGTAATTCAGAATAATCAATTTAATTTCAAAAACCATTTGTAATTCAGTATATTCAATTTAATATTAGAAATAATTAAATATAAATACATATATCACCACGCCATAGTACCCATTGCTGGGTGAGCCAATCTGCTTTGTACAGATATCGATATTGATGATAACGGGCGCTTACCAGGCATCACCTCACAGGCACTCATTGCTGGCGTGGAGAGTGCACCACAGGGGTCACTTTTGAGTCATTTAAAATTCTAATGTTCGTATTCCTAGTCAATACTTCGCCTCGGCTCATACTTGAGTATGCCGTGAGTACCAGATTTCGTTTTCATAGTCGCTACTTGTTTCTTCACTCACTTCGATCGAAGGTTGACTTGAGGCGAGCTCCAAGCAACCTTGGGTAATGCTCAAGTAATGCTTGATGCTTTTTGGGAGACTTGATCAATATATAAAAAAACTGTCAAACTGTCATTTCCATCATATATGACATTTAAGTTAAATAATAAATCATGAATATAATCTAGAATTTGCAAACATAGTAGAAGAAGCCTTATATAATAACTATGAAATAAAGTTGCTTCAAGAAGATATAATCATGTTATGACTCATATATCTGTAACCTGTGACATTATGTAGATGTCAAATATACTATTTGATAGAAAATTATTAAAATTTACAAATATACCAACATAGGTATTACAAATTCTTTAAAATCCTCCCTAGAAAACCGAGATTTCACGAAGTTGCGACTATGAAACATTTGATGTGCTCGAGGTCGAGAACGACTGGAGTAATGCTTGGCGAAGTAATACTCAAGTATGAGATTGGGCATCGACTATGAATACGGGCGTAAATATTCTCCAGATTCGTCACCAGACACTTAGACACTCGGCCACCGAACCCTAAAGTGTCAAATTTAATTGTAATTCAGAATAATTAATTGAATTTCAAAACACTTCACATAAACACAGCGAGAGATGTGCAACTCATATAAGATAGATGGCTTAAGAGGTAATTAACCATATATAGATCCATCTATCGAAGAGTCGCCGAAAGCACTGGTAGCTATTGAAAAACAAAAATACATTAGCGAACTCTAGGTGAAACAATATCTAGAATACACTCGCCGTGTTTGACAGTTGGTGGATTGTCTCTACAAAGAGCTAGTAGTTACACCACACTGATGAGTTGCAATAACAGCGAAACGCGTCTTTGGTTACTAGCACTTACTGAGCACTTCCGGCATCTCATGAAGACCGAAACGTTAATTCAGATGCTGAAATTTTGTGAAACATGGCGAGTATTTTCTAATTCTTTATTAATGCCCGGTTTCTCCACAGCAACTTAAGTTGTTGATTATTAAAGTGCTACTTAATTGTAAGTAGGCCTTATATCCCAATTGCGTTGCACCAGCAAAGTAAATTGCGAACTTAACTTATGTCACAAATTACATTGGCAACAACGTAATGTTGTTCTATGATTGGTCAATTTGAAATTTAGCGATTCAAAATAAAATAACGGCTGTCAAATGTCAAAGCTGTCAATGTGTTTAACACGGTTTATATTTGTATTCATTCAACAATATTCGATATGGATTTACAGGATTACCCTAAATTTGACGATGTTAACGTCGTGGATAATGTGATGGAAGTCGATATTGTCGAAAATGGTAGGACTCTGGGACAAATAAGTAACAGAATTATTTGTTCCAAATATATCATTTATTTTTAATATTTTTATGTGGACCACCGCCAGTCCTATAAACTGAAGCCTTTTACTTCGATGTCGTCTTCCTTGCGTCAGTCTACATATTTGCACACATTTTATTGCCAATGCTGCGGTAATGAATTTCCAGGTGTTATGTTTTTGAATATTGGACATGGACACCGCAATGATTTTTTTTATTTTCAATATTCTCTTTAAATCTTTGTTTCTACAATCTTATAGACCAAATTTCTTCCTCTTTGCTATAATTTAATCGTTTCTTCTTTATATCATCTAATTTTCTTGCCGTAACAGCCCAAAACGAAATAAATTTACCGCGACTTACCGATATGTCAACTGACATATGACACATAACCACATAAGTCACCGATTTTTTCGACTTACATTTAAGTGCTACTTACGTCTCATATTTTGACATTTTTGCGTGGTGCAACAGTTTAAGGTGGAACTTAGGAATAAGCAACGACTTAAGTCGTAAGTTGCTCTGGAGAAACCGGGCATAAATATTTTATATTGGTCGTCCCTTCAGCAACTAAGTACATCTTCAAATCTCCATTTGTCTACGGGTCACTGCTCCACCGAATATTAATACTTATAGTTTTATTTATCCAAATTTCTTCAACTTCACCATCTTCACCCCTTGTTAGATCGAAAAGTCGCCAACATCGCCAGCAACAACGTCGCCGCCGTCCAAAGAAAGACAAGCGAGAGAAACCTCGTACCCAATCCAGATCTACCAAGTCCAGCAAATCAGGGGAATCCCCTGCTCACTCCGACCACAAATCAGCAAGCGGGAAGACATCTGCCAACGCTCAGGAGCATCAATCCCAATCCCGACCACCTACCGCTTCGAGTGCAAAGTCCAACGTACAGGAGGAGAACGCGTCGCACGATAATATCGACTACGATGCCCAGGAGATGCAGAACCTGGAACGGGACCCGCAATCTCGAAAGAGGCGACGCACCAGAAGAAGAAGACACAACGCAGGGTCCGTTCCCAGGAATCAGCCGGATGTTGTCCCGACTGGTACGACAAATAAAGTTCTTATCTCGCTTATCGTGCTCTTGACTCTCTGGTATGGCTACCGATGAGTTTGATTCAAACCGTACAAGGTAGAAGTTTAAAATTTAGTATTATGTAATGTGTTGTCTTATTTTGCGATGTAATGTAATTAATTGTGTTTGTCATGTGATCTTGTACAGTTTGATTCAAATAAAATTTTTAAAAATCAGTTGTGATTCTTATTATACTATAGTCATATTTATTACAGGATAAGTTATAAATTTGAGAGAAAAATCAGCTGGAACCGGTTTTGAACCCGGAACCACCACATCTCTAGTCTGGTGCTCTTCCATTTGAGCTACATCAAATGGGAAAGTACTAGACTAGAGATGTGGTGGTCTCGGGTTCAAATCCCCGATTTTTCTCATATTTATAATTTATCCCGTTAGTATATTAAGAAATACGAATTTTAATGATTGTTAGTACCTATAGATCAAAAATTACTAATTCAGTTGGTAATACTTGAAAACTACTTGAAATTGGTAAGATTGATACATAAATTTATTTCCTGTTTTTCACATTATTGACAGTGACATTTGAAAATTTAAATTTGGGTATATTTATATTTTTTTATTAAATTGGTTGTTGTTTCCCTTATCTACCCATATATTTTTATTTCTTACATTACTTATAGAGCAATAACCTAAAGCATTTCAATCACTCAAAATTCTGTTAGCTGTCAGGCCCCTGATCTGATAACCTATTTGTATTACTTTCACCAGGGGGTCTATTCTAATTCATAGCCACATGTGCTATCCGCTATCCGCTATACAGTGTGTCCCATTTAGAGGTGCCACCATTGGGATCTCGAGAACTATAAGAGATACGATGTCGGTTAAATGGAACTTTTTGTGCGCCTTTGGGAGGCCATCTCAGATGTGCTTTTGTTTTTCCAAAAATTCTCATAGGGCACTAGATAATGACGAAAAACTGAATATTGTTGATTTTTTCTTTTTCAAATAACTTCTTAACTATTAATAATTGAGAAAAAAGTTTCAAATATAAAAGATAGATATTTTTATTAACTAACCAGTGGCGTACGGAATAAATTTTTATATCCGTAAAGTTTTGAGATATAACACAAACTTATATTTTTTTAAATGGAACCCATATCTGATTTTAGTCTCAAAAAAATAAATATTTCCATAAAGTTCCATTTAACCGACATTGTATCTCTTATAGTTCTCGAGATCCCAATGGTGGCACTTTTAAATGGGACACACTGTATAAGTTCCACTACTAGCCAACAGATTTGGGTCCCCATCCCGCTATCTGACTTGAATCCATCTGTTGGCTAGTAGTGAAACTTATTAATATTGCCAGATTGACATCTGTAGTTCGGCTTTTCAATTTTATGATCGGGGGTCTATTCTAATTCATAGCAACATGTGCTATCCGCTATCCGCTATATAAATTCCACTACTAGCCAACAGATGAGGGTCCCCATCCCGCTTTCTGTCTTGAATCCATCTGTTGGCTAGTAGTGGAACTTATTAATATTGCCAGATGTCAAGTTGACAAGTAGTTCGGCTTTTCAATTTTGTGATCAAATACTTGTGCTCGCGTGTTATATCAATAATATTTGATTAATATCTAAGTACCTATTTAAATTATAATAATCATTTATAATTCTAACAAATAGCACACGTGGCTATCCGACTTAAATCCATTTGTTGGCTGGTAGTGGAACTTATACAGCGGATAGCGGATAGCACATGTGGCTATCCGAATTGAATCCATCTATTGGCTAGTAGTGGAACTTATATAGCGGATAGCGGATAGCACATGTGGCTAGGAATTTAGAATAGACCTCCTGGTGTTGTGCAAATTTTAGAATAAAAAGAATATTAATTTAAAATATATTTATTACAGAGTGATCAAAAATAACTGATTCAGTTGGCAATACAATTCTGGGGATAAATACAAATAGGTTATGTCAGAGCAGGGGCCTGAAAACTAATATAATTTCGAGTGATTGGAATACTTTAGATTATTTCTCTGTGGGTAATATGAAAAAATAAAAGGGTGCGGGCAAGGGAAACAACGACCAATTAAATGAAAAATTGTAAATATACTCAAATTAAAATTTTCAAATATCACTGGCAACAGTGTCTTACCAATTTCAAGTATGTATTTTTTATGCCAAGTGAATAAGTTATTTTTGTTCCCTCTATTTATAATGTCTACATACATTGTCACTTGAAAGTCTTATGCCCATATTCATAAACACTCGTAAAAATTTTAAACGGTTCGTTATATTTTTTATCCAATAAAAACAGTCGACATTGAAAGATAAATCGAAATTTTACTTGTCAAGTTTGATTCTATTTGTCAAAAATTATAACGAACAGTTTTGAAACTTTACGAGTGTTTATGAATGTGGGCATTATTTTTGTATATTAAACTGGTAGCGACGGACTAACTATTTTAACAACGGGTCCAGTTGATACGGTTTGTTAAGAAATGCTGCATTTTACGCATCAATATTAAAAGTTAAACTTCACGTAACGTATGTACCAAAAGTTTTGAGAAAAAGTTAGAGCTCTTCATCAATTATAATTTTTTTTTTATTAAAAAATTGACACAAGGGGTTGTTCTAAGATAAGGAATCTAATTTTACAACTCTACTAGGGGACCATTATCTCAAATGCGACGCAGTTTTTAAATGTATAAAGGAGAAGGGGATTTATTCACAAGCCTAAGAAATTGTAGTTGATGTTTTCAGATTGACTAGTATACCTAGTGTGAAGACTCATTCACAGCTATGAAAATAAGAAATATAAATAAAATTATATATAAGACTTTGTGGTTGGTGTTCACAGCTTCGAAAATAAAACTTAAATCAACACCAACTGTCATTTAATATATTCATAATTAACAAGCAATAATAACAATTACTTACCTTTTAAAGCACCGTACGCAATCTTATATGCGAAACTTTGTCTTGAGATAGATTTTTAAAAGTATATTTAAATTGAAATCCTTCTGCAAGAATTGACAGCTCAAATGACAGTTGTTATGTATGTGCTTATTTTTGTGTAAAATATTTAACATTTGCAAATCCTTGTATTTATGTCTTATGTTTAATTTTATTTTCGATAGCTGTGAACACTTTCATAAGAATCTGTTGTTTATATCGTTAAATTTATTTTTATGTATAATTTTATTTTTATTTTCGGAGCTGAGAATGAGGCTTTAGTCTATTGCAGTGTCAACTTATCGCGCGGGTGCTATACATACGTTACTGTGATCAACGTATGATTCTACTCTCTATGCATGGAAATACAAAAGATAATTTATAATTAGATTCAAAATAAAAATATTTGTTTAGGGTGTCGAATCAAAAGATATCATTACATTTTAATGCATTTTAAGTTTAGTTAATTGATATTTGTTAAATCATAGGTGATAGATACTGGATTCGAACTATACTGGCGAAATTTAGAACCAGAAATGGAAATACCAAATATTATTTAAGAAATGAATTGGCATATGCATAATGCATTCAGTCACGTAAACAGAAACGAAGAAAACAAGTATTCATAGAATCAAAATTATTTGTACTTTTTTAAAATTTATAGTTGTTGATGTACATACTTTTCACGTAAATAAAATTCATATAAAATTAACTTTTTTTAACAGTCTTGTTTTTCTTCTTGTTTACGCTACTGATATGTGTATTCAAATATTTATTTATTGACACCTGTTCGAGTGTAATGTCTGTTCTCCAGTGTAGACTTTGACATATTTCCATGCGACAATTTGTTGGATTGAATCACATCAGCCAAACTAACTCAATTATTCGAAGAGCGTTAAGTTAATTTCACCGCAAAGTGGCACACTGCACATGCACTTTGTCCAGTAGCACAAAACCAGTGGTTCTCAATCTTTTCCTAAACTAATTTTTAATATTAATATTAAATGTACAATTTGTATAATTCTAGAAGACTAACCTACCTGACTTTGAGATTCTTTCGAATGTTTAAGTTAAATTTTGTAGAGTATGTAATTTGTGAATAAACAAAAGCATGCTACGGTATATGTAGCCGTAACTTTAACCTCAGTATATATAGCAATTTCTAATTTTTTTATGCAAAATGCTAATGCCGAGTAATCAGAAAAGTATGTATTCGTGTGCCATAGCTTGATTCTGGCGATATTCGCGACTGTTATTTATTAAGAGTTCTGTCACATTGTCTTGATTAAAATTGAGTGATTGAAAAAGGTGTCCTACTAACACAGTTCATTGAATAATGTAGATAAAAAATATGTGTCACTTTTACAAAAAATGACATTACCGGCCTGCTCTTATTGGTTTGCCCTAAGAAGTACATGAACCGGACAGCTTAATGTAAAGTTTAATGCAAAGTTTAATGCTAACGCTAAGGCTGGATGCACACTGAGCTATCAAAAGCGTTACTAAACAAAATGTTTTGCGACGTACTTTTTTAATCTTAAACAACATTGACTGATCAAAAACGTTGTTAAACTAAACGTTGTGACTTTAAACAAAACTGTTTTGTTATATTTCAACGCCCATTTATTAAGAAGTAAGACTTATTATTATTATTATTATTATTATTATTATTATTATTATTGTCGGGAGGTGGTTCATTCTTGCCCCTGTACTGCGACCTTTCTGGTCTATTGTACCCTCCGTGTTTCCTCCTATTCTAGGAGCCCTGTATGTTTTGTAAACTCCAAGATTTTCTTTAGACTAATGTCATTTAGTGTCTCAGTGTGCAATTTCTTTGCTCCTAAAAGACTATGTCTGCTTGCCATAAATGCTTCGCAGCGACATATTAAGTGTTCAGGGGTTTCATCCTCTTCTCCATATCCTCTGCATGTTGGTTCTTGTTTGAGGCCCAACCTATGGAAATTTAATTGACAATGTC
Source organism: Ophonus ardosiacus (assembly GCA_943142095.1). Classification (NCBI taxonomy): domain Eukaryota; kingdom Metazoa; phylum Arthropoda; class Insecta; order Coleoptera; family Carabidae; genus Ophonus; species Ophonus ardosiacus. The sequence goes on along the minus strand of OW964830.1, from coordinate 6,417,015 downwards.
CTGTTACCAGTCCTGTTATTAGTCTGACATCTTGCTTGCTCATTACAAGTAAGTTGTCTGTTCTTTTCTTGGATGGCTCATTCAGGAAGAGCTTAGAATGTCTTTGGCCTGATGTGGCTGTCCAATGCCGTTTGTGCCATTGGCAAAGCAAAGTATTAAATTCTTGCTTAACTGTTTGCGCAGTTATTCCGCAAGCAGGTTCTGGTCCTATAAAAGGTATATTTGTCCCATCTTTTGCAAGATGGTCGGCTGCCTGGTTTCCTTCAATTTCTGAATGCCCGGGTACCCATATCAATCTTAATTTATTCGTCGCTCCTAAGGCATTCAATCTGTGGATGCAGTGCAAAATTAGTCCTGAGCCTACCTCACACGAGTTTAGTGCCTTAAGTGCGGCTTGGCTGTCTGTTACTATGGAGATTCTTATATTGTGGTAGTTTTTCTCCAATAGTAATTGCACGCTGGTTAAAATTGCGTGTAATAAGAAGGAAGACTTACTATAAAATATTTTGTCATTAAGCAAAACATTCTGCTTGCTGTAGAATTACTTTAGACGCGACATTTTGTATACAGCCAAGACTTTATGTATGGTTCTATGAAAGATGTCGGGACCAGAGGATGAAATGTGTGCTATGCTACTTGGCCAGTTTCTTGCCACAATTTATTTGCTATATCTTTAAGATGATATTCTTTTAAAGAACAGTTATAAAGAGCTGATCTTTCTTCAATTAAAGCTAAAAGTTTTTCGGCGTCCACCTCCATATTCATTTTGCAAACTTACATAACATAACGTGCTGGGTAGACCAAATATGCAGTCGCAGTGTGTATAAGCATGCGTACAATGAAATGTTTGTTTCTGTTGGCCTGCTGAGCAAAGGTCCGTGTTTGCGGGTTCGACAAAGTTGAGCATGTATAAACGTGCCTGATGGTGACCGCTTGGTACCTATTTGTCCACGCAAACTGACTGAGCAAAAATGTTGTAATACAAAACATTTTGTTACGAACCAAAACGTTTTACTCAAACCCAACGCACACTGAAGAATCAAAAATGCCATTATACACAATAATTCGTTCGAAGATGTCTGATCATGCTCCAAAGGTTTTTTTTTTTTTTTTTTGCTTGATCATTGTGAGTTGTCCCATATAACAAGCACTGAAACAACAGTTTCAAACACAGTTAAGCAAAAACGCTTTGTATAAAAAAGTTTTTGTTTAGTGTGCGTTCAGCCCAAGGTAAAGTCTAAAGGTTAGCTTACATAAAGCAGCCTTTACAAATGTCATTACAGTCCCTGTCAACATCTTAGAAAGATATTCTTTTTCTTAAACGAGAGTGCTTTTATCATCTTTGTACTATAAGATGAAGACTAATGTAGTTCATTGCCTTTCGGTCATTTGCTATATTTGACTAGAAAAAGCAAATGAAAAATTAATATAATTAATAGAGTTTTAATGAATAGAAGGTAATTTATATTATCAGACAATGTATCCGGGAAAACAGTCGACATCTACCAAGCAAAAAACCTAGATTTATATATTACAAATGACATTAAAAACACGTACAACCAAAATCAATAAAGCTAAAACACTTTATTAGCTAGTGCGGTACGATGTTCTCATTAATAATAAGAAAAGTAAATTAACTTAAAATATACGGTATAATGTAATATTTTGAGAATGAAGTTCTAATTAGGAATAAAAGACATTGAGATGACTCAAAATCTGAACCATACTAGAGATCCAACAAAAATTTAAAATGAGGCCAACCATGTTAGAGGTCCAAATAATTATGGTTATACTTTTGTCATGTTTGTGTAGTTCAGGATGAGCCTATGGACTCAAACGCATCACCACCAGGAGTAAACAACTCCCATAGGAATTTAAGTCCCAGAAGAAGGTCGTTATTTGGACCTAACCAAGATAACGAAGAAAAGGACGGTTCGGACCATCAACCGACATATTTCAACTGACCATTGTTGGCTGTGCGTATGTTTGTAGAAACTGCGGAGTTCTGTCAAATCCCTTTACATCTATTCCCATTTTGATAACATCTCCTTCTCTTTTGGAATTTCATAAATTTTAAGTGTTGTAGATACTTATATTCAATGTGAAAATTTTAAATTATTTTGGTCCTGTGAATAAAATTTGTCGTGAAAACGTTGACTTTTGTTTACTGATCCAAATTTAAATCTCCTCTGGTCGGTTACTCCAACATAGGTAACTTAAATATTAAATAAATATTATATATCACCGTGGGAAAAGTTATTTCATATCGCACTCATTTTAGTTATTTAGGTAATGGCCTTGTTAGGCCAATGAGTGCGGTAATGGAATCTCTGTGTGCTAATAATTTCATTAAAGCACTCAAAGACTTTACATAACTAAAATGAGTGCCATATGGTATACGGTGACAAATAAAATTTTATACGATATTCGTGGGATATTACATTATTAACGCATTATGTGATTACCCTAACTCGCCCTGCGGGCTCGTAGGGCAATTCACAATACATGCGTTAATAATGTCTATACCCCATCGTAACTATTAACCCTGGCTAAATTGACAATATTGCATCGAAATGAAATGTCAAATGAATTATAAAATATTTGCATTTTTTTTTTGTTTAAACGACGCTGAATAGTTTACTTAACACTTTATTGCGTATTTGCGTAATAGCGTCAAAAATATAGTTTTTCTTGAGATTGCAACCTTTAACGTGCATTTTCTCAACCATGATTGTCGTGTCTCATAGTTTTATTTTTTTAATAAATATCTCAAACAAAAAATTACATACTCGTTTTTCAAATATTGTGTTGGTGTGATGTCATTAATATTTTCTTATCAGTTGTAAATCTACTGCTAACCTCAACATACACAATGTAATCCAGTGTCAATTTTAAATTCAATTAACTTCGTTATTTCTATGGTTAACTTATGACCAGGGCCGGCTGAAGATATATAAGCGCCCTGAGCCAAATTAGCTTAGAGCGCCACCACCCGTTACAAAAATTATTATACGTAACATTCTCTTTACAATCAAATAATATTACTACCAAGTTTATATCTCTACCCATTTTTAAATTATTGCCCCAAAAGTCAATATACCCCACATTTAGATAAAAACTACAACATTTTCAAAAATCTAATTTATATGTACCTAGATACTTCTCAATGCGCTGATTCCAAATTTTGAAACTGAAGGTCGATATCTCTTTTCGTTCTCGAGATATTTAGATTCAAAGTTTTGCTCAAAACTGCCCATTTTTGGGTAATAACCCAAAAATGGGTCGAGGTATGATTTTGGCGATAACACCATTCGATTCTACGGGCAAAATTACATAAGTACACCAATTTTCAGAATTTTTGAACACCGCATACAATCTCTAAAGCAGAATAACTGAAAATAGTCAAAAATCGCAAAAATCTAAGGTGTACCCCTTATGATTTTTTTCAGGTTTTGGGCATTTTCAGGGGTTTTCAAGCTTTTATTCATAAAAAATGAACCGGCTGGACAAAAATTATAAAAATTGCTATACTTATGTATTTTTGTCCGTAGAATCGAATGGTGATGTCGTCAAATTCATATTTCGACCCATTTTTGGGTTATTACCCAAAAATGGGCAGTTTTGAGCAAAACTTTGAATCTAAATATCTCGAGAACGAAAAGAGATATCGACCTGCAGTTTCAAAATTTGGAATCAGCGCATTGATAAGTATCTAGGCACATATAAATTAGATTTTTGAAAATTTTGAAGTTTTTATCTAAATGTTGGGTATATTGTCTTTTGGGGCAATAATTCAAAAATGGGTAGAGATATAAACTTGGTAGTAATATTATTTGATTGTAAAGAGAATGTTACATAAGTGTACGCTTTTTTAGAGTATTTGAACAACAATACCTTCCTTTACTAAAGGTGACGGAAGGTAAACATACCGATCAGAATTTAAATCTAACTAGAATCCAAGAAGGATTAATTGATTGATTATTTCGCAATGGCATGTTCAATAAATTACACAATTTACTTACACAAAAGTATCTTTGAGGGGCTCCAAATTTAATAATACAGGACAGGTATATATTCCATACATTGATTTTGTGTTTATTTATATATTTGTCTTTAGTTTTTATATTTTTTGGGCGCCCAAAAAGCCAGGCGCTCCAAGCCAGTGCCTAAGTGGCTCACCTCTTAAGCCGCCAGTGCTTATGATTTCTAATTTACATCCAAATTCTACGATTTGTAATGAATATTTGGATCATATTTTGAACTGTGATCATCAACGGATGATTTACCTGAATACTAGAATATCTTATTTTTTTTAATGGTATTATTTATTGTATTTTATTTTTATAGATTCATGATATTGCTTCTTTTATTTGCATATATATGTGTATTACGTTTGCGCATTTTATTTCATATTGTACCTATAAGATTCTTTGAAAGTAGGATTGCAAGTAATTTAAAAATGGTATCAGACATGGAGAGAAAAAGTTATTCGATTTACACATCTGATTAAAACTTTTCAAATTTTCTCGTCTGCGAATCCGTCTCCTGTAATTAAAGTTTTAGTTTTATTTTTTCAAGCACACGAAAAGTGAGTTTTCATTACATTTCATTTATGTGACAATTATGGGAATATTTTAAATTTTTGATATTTTATTTTCTTGAAACGGGCTTGAATTATTATAGTTCAACCATTGCCCATATATTTATATTCATTTCCAATTTGTTGATTTATACAATTTTTATTAAATTCGCTATCCAGATAAAAAAATGAAAAGTTAAAAAAATCTGTTTTGGCCAATTTAATATATTTTGGACAAACCCCATAAGAAAAGATTCTATGTATTCAGTAAAATTGTAACACAAACATATAATAGTTTCTAAAAATTCCATACCGAAAGTTCCTTGGAAAAGATTCTATAAATCCAATAAAATTATTGAACGAATATACACTATGCAAATTGCATTTGACACTGACATCTGTCAATTAGAATTATCTCTTTATAATTCTTTATCTCTATATTGAATATGAAGGAAAATGTATTATCAAACCGTATAGATAGACAATAAGATATGCTTTCATATTGATAATTAAATAAAATGCCAAAAAGTGGTATTTAACTGCGTACTGCGTTTTTTCAAGAAAAACTGTTAAGAATTTTAAATAAGGAAACCCGGTTGACTAATTATAACCAATATCTAATCAGTTCTTTAGATGTATGTAAAGAAGAGGAAAACGAAAGAATTATAAGTATTGGAGTTATCGTCGGAGAAAGTTTTGTCACACACACACACACACACGCGCGCGCGCACATACACACACACACGCACACATACATACAAACATATATAGACATCATCGTAAAACTGGTAAAATCACCTATAGTGAAAATGAAATGGCAGAAGACCTACGTCATAGATCTGAAAAAAACTTTATAAAATCAAATATAACTTGTAAAAATTATTTATTTTTAAATACAGAAGAAAGAAAAATACTAGTTTTAAGAAACGTATATATTAATGAAATTTACAAGTATTTTTAATTAAATCTTTTTTTCTTTTACGCAATTTGAAATTATTTGAAATAATTGTAGTTTATTTTTAGACCGGTACGTTGGCATGACAATGTTTACAGTAAATTTTATATCGATCGAATATCTAGCCTGTCACTATTGTCACTTGGTTGTCAGTTTACATTCATATAAAGCTTAAAAAAACAATTTCAGAAACTAACCTTGTCATGAACTATTTCGAATGGGAATTGTGGGCCATTAATTCCGTTGAAAGCCGTTCAAAAGGTATTTTTTTTTTCAAATATTTCTCTTGTTGTCATTTAAACTATGTATTTTTAGAGAGAAGCAAATGCCCTGCAAATAAGCAAACTTGACAAGCAGATATGGGCACGCGTTTCAGAATGACAGCTAGTAATCATGTACATAACTTACAAATGTCATAAATTTTAATTCAAAATATCAAGATTTTGTAAGTTCACGTGGTTTCTTTGTCACCAGGTGCGTGGACTTTACTTGGCGAGTTACATAAATCACATGAAATTTGGAATGAAAAATATTGACATTTGACATCTATGTATGTACATGATTACTATTACTGTTCTAAATAATTTTCATTCTTTGACCTCTTCAAATGAAAATTCGTCAATCATATATATAACAGAGAATGACGATAAATTACAACGTTAATTTTTAACAAAACAACTGACCAAAATCGTATAACTGCGCAAACTCGAATCATTAGTAAGAAGATAAACCACCTGAAATTGGAAAATATCATGAAATTTGGAATGAAAAATGATGACATTTGTCATTTATATTACTAGCTGTCATTCTGTCACGAATTCCCATATCTGCTTGTCAACACAGAACACTAACCTAAACTTGTCAAGAAAGACCAACAAAGTAACATGACTGCTCGCGCCTTATAAATTAGTATCCTATGCAAACTTAGTATATGATGTCATTACTTTAGGGATATTTTTTGATGACGTAAGTCTTCTGCCATTTCATTTCTACCATAGCAAAATTTCGTTTTCACCAACCGTTAAGCGTTACCTATCTCGATTTACGAATTACTTAGCTAGGTATTTCTTTTCCGATGCCCAAATCGCTAAGCATTTCCTAACGTTTGACAGCTGACACTTCAAAATGAAAATTGTACAATTTTATTGAATATTTTGATAATAATTGTAACGAAGAAATAGAAAGACATGTACAAGATAGAAAAGAAAAGACAAATTGTTTTGAATTCTGTGATGAAAAATGGTTTGAAAATGTTAAGTCGAAATTGATTTTGTCAATCTCTACAAATATTTTGTTGTAAAATTCTCGGTAATATAAAATATAATAGACGTATTAGGATTTGAATTTAAATACTGCTCACCGCAGTGTATGAACAAATCTGGTTTAAAACCCTTTGTTGTCGGGCGGCTGTAAAGAATTGAAGTGTCGGCAAGTGACGTGCTTTGACCAGCTCGCTTTTCCTACAGCAAAGGTCAAGCCGGAACGGAGCGAAACCTTGATATATGGAGTGCAGATCTTGTGTCTCCTTGTCCGTTAGACAACTTTATTTCCCCACATCGTAATAATGTCGTCGAGGAATTGGAAAAATGAAACGAAGACGCTACGAATGTCAGGTTATAATACAACAATGTACGATTTGTAAGATTTCCGAAAGAGTAGCGGTCTTTTGTGCAAGGAACAAAAGGTGATCCTCATAAAAGTGCCATTCTTCCTCATCTACAGCCGGCCGAAAAGAACCGCCTCTTTTAACAAGCTTTAATAGCAATTTCTTTCCACTCGCTGCTGCTTTTATCAACCGAAAACAATGCTATTCATATTTTTTTATTAATAACTTCAGAAATCTATACTCGTACTTCAGCAGGAAATTGTTTTCTGGAAAAATGTCTTCTGCAAAAACACGTTTGATTGAGTTAGAAATTTTGTCAATAAAGAACGTGATAATTTTTTCAATACACATTTAATTCTTTATCTAATGATCTCTGTGATAAAGTAACGCTTTAATAAAGATTGATAAATTGAAATATTAAATCGAGTTTAAGGAGTTTGTGTTTGTTAACAATTCTGTGCGTTATAGCAAAAATAACCATTGGTGTATTTCATATTTCCGGAACCCAAAAGATCGCCATAAACTTACGGAACGCCTCTCATTTAAGTCACTGGACGACACTACCGTGTAAGTGTGTATTTGAGTCTGGTGACCTTCAACAGGCTCGCTTTAAGCTCTCTGTGGCCTAAAGCAGGTTTTCCGCTTCAGCTCAACAAGCGCGTGAAAAACCGGTTAAGCCGAAGCAGGCTGGCACAGGTTGTGTTCACACAGCAAACAGGCCATACTGCTCGTACTGTCAAGTGTCAAACTTAGTGTCAGTGTCACTGATGAATACAAAAAAATAATGTCTTAGTACAAAAGCTCCACGGATGCAGATTTTATTCTCTGTTGTGATAATAATTTGAAACGACGTAGAAAGAAAATAGGGATCCACGCAATTAATAAGAATAGAGTAAAATACGAAGAGTATCATCACCTATTCCAAGGATTCAAGTTGTACGAAGATAGTTTTTTCGCGTATATGAGGATGACGAAAGACACTTTCGACTATATTTTACATAAAGTGGAAGGCTGTTTAATAAGAAACCGAAAACTGGTCTCTTAAATATTTTCATTTCTTCTTTAAAATATTAAATGAAAAGTTAAATGTATTTATGTAATTAATATAACAGAAATCGTATTTAGTGGTGATATTTATGTCTCATACTTTCACATTGCATATTGATAGAAATATCTCCCCATAATTTTTCAATAATTTTTCTATAGAATGACATTTGTGAAATTTGTTCCAAATTGCTTCCCTTTTTTGAACTTCGTATATTAGAATATCCATAGTTTGTTGCATATACTATAAGAATGAAGTATTTATAACGGCGTAAGCATTATCGTTCAGAATATTTGAAATAAAATTGGATTTCACTGGAAAAAAATTATAGCAGACGTGTTACCTTTTTAAGAAAGATTTGGATTTATGAAGGCAACCCACAAATCATATTTTAATCCTTTTTACATGCTCATGTAAACTTTTTAACATATGACGTCATTGTTTCTAGTGATATTGTATTTATGACGTAAACCGCTTGATTCGCTGGATGGCCCATACTTATATAGCCTAATATGGAAATGGCGAGAGGTTTTGTGCTCATCACAACATATTTTTTTTTTTAATGCGAACTTTACTAGTGTAGAAGTTTCAAAACTAAGTTTTTCTTATAATGTATTTTTCTCTCTACCTATACGAAAAGTGAAATTTTACGTACTTATTTTCGGACGAAAAATGACACTTTTCTGAACGTTATCACTTTTCGTCCGCAAAGCTTTTTCGTCCGCAAACCTTTTTCGTACGCTAAGCCTACTACGATTTTATGATTATTGTAATTGTGTGTACTACCGGAATTGTAAATAACAAATATCATACGAGCAAATAAAAATATTATTTTAATGATAAATTTAATTTAAATATGTGTGCAATTAGTAATGAAATCAACTATACTAAAAATTATTAATTTTAACATGACTAATGTTAATCTAAGATGCCGCTGGATAGAGTTGTTTTCGAGGTTATTTTGTTGGTTTTTTTATTTTCACCTGTCAAATAGTGTTGATGTGTCTGTGAGTGTGTCTTACTTCAAAGTAAAACAGAGCTAAGAATTAAAATTTTGTGAAAATGGCAGAAGATATTATCCTAGCATTATTCATATAATAAATAATAAGGTTTTACGAATTTTTTAAAAAAAACGTGTATTTATTTCTAAATCTATTACGTAAAGTAAGGTAGACAGAAAAATGTAATATGCACCTCGGCAAAAAATGCATATTATAGCCTCGCTTGTTTGCTTTACCTCGGCTTCGCCTCGGAAAGCAAACTCAAGCTCTGCTGTAATATGTAATTTTTTGTCCTAGGTACATAAATAACTATTGTATGGAATAAGTATGAAATAATAGAGGATAATTTAATCTGGTTTAGTTGCTAATTTAGTTTAGAAACTATACCAGTTTTTTAAATACATCGAAATTATAATATGTCGTTAGTATAAATGGCACTTAAAACTGGCTACATTAATCCAGGCTAATTTAATTAAATTCAAACCATAGCAATACATCAGTAATAATTTCTTATCTTTGTAATAAGTATCTTTGCGTTTTTGGGTAGGATTATGGATTACATAAGTGTATTGTCTCATAAAATATTGTGACAAACCTAAGGCAATTTGGGGTACACCGCACTAAACTGTTCCTTTGTATTTGAATAGTATACGGGTGTTTAAGCTGTTTATTGCGATCCTTTGGGTTTCGCTGAGACAGAGTATACACGGTATTCGTAATCAAAATCAGGTATACATAACAATTTATTGCTCTGATGAAGACTACCGTGTAGTCGAAACATCCAATTATTTTCCACCATTTTTGCATTACAAATCCTGTTTGTCTATTAAATTTTATTTCTCATTTCACAAAAAAATTAAAATGACTGATGGAATAAATGATTTCTGTGGCTAGCATATTTGAGTCTGAATTAGCTGATAAGTGATGTTAACGTTTACCCCCATTCTCTGAGAAAAAGCGTAAGTATTTATAATTTTCTCTTGACGATAACTGCCCTCGTTTCTTGGGATAAACAAGTTCTTAGACTTGTGAAAAATTATAGCAATTAAAAGTTAAAAATCGTCTCATTACATAGCATGGAGCGCTTATATTTACATCAAACCGTTTAAAAAGAATTTATAGCAATTTTGTATTTTTAATTCTTTTATTTCTATCCTAGTTTCGTCTCCTTGAAAAAACATATGTCATGTAATTAAATTATAGGGAATTTGCCTTAACTATAGCTGAAAATAATAACATAATTAAGAGAATTTTAAAATAAATAAATTTTGTAGGTTTTTTTTTTTGGATAAAATAAACGTAATTACGAACAAGCTAGTTAATGAAACAGCTTAAATGGAAACGAAAATATGGGACGAATTCTGCAGGTTAAAAAATATACTCGTACTGTGTTATAATAGTAGTAATAATTATTGTTCCCTTGGAAATGATGACAACTTCTACCGGAGCAGAGAACTGGTGAAAAACTCTTTAATTTACATATAGCCCAGAACTCTTGCCTATACAAGGGTCAGTCTAATACCCAGAATTAAAAAAAAAACTTTTTTTTAATAATAAACATGTCACTTGCATACGAATGCTTTTACCTGTCCAATATTTTCGAATTTTTGAAATGAATAAAATTTCAAAATCATATTTTCCAAATATAGTATTACAATCGTTTAGAAAAATTAGAATAATCACAAAATGTATTTTAAATTGCTGATTTCAATTGCTCTGTTGCTATAGATAATTTCGTATTTGTTTACTTTTTGTTATAAATATTCAAGTGAAAATTTTCACGTTTTGACGTTTAAGTAAAAAATATGCAATTTTATATTCTCCTTATGTGCAATGGGGGATTACGGCTCAATCGAATTAAAGGAAAATAGTAAAAAATTACGAATGTATATGCTGAATAACGAATATTAATAAAAAAATGAAATGGTATAATTGAGATTTTTCGGAAATAAAGGGTTTTTTGTTATAGCGCTTCGACACTAATATGAAAATATTTTGATTGGCGGCCGAGAAACCGCCTATACATGCATTACAAATAGCGTGTTAGGAGGTGGGATTGCTACCAATGGAAGTTAAGAAATTCAAATTCGAAAGGAGGGGCTAACATTCCTGTACTACAGTTTCAAACAGTTTTTATTTTAACACAAATTTCTTGCATTAAATTTAATAATTTAAATACACCTGTAATTATAAAGTATGTAGACTTGTACAGTGTTATAATATTAATTTATTTTTATGTAAATATAACTTAAAATAGCATATACTTCAAGAACATTTAGGTCCATGATGAAAACAGTTTGATAAAAAAACATATATATGTGACGTCACGTCAATCTTTTCAAAATTCGGGAGACCATAACTCGCTTATTAATAGGAATTTTTTCACCGGATTTTCATCAATAGCCTTAGTTTTCCTAATATTTTCAGATGAAATTATAAAAAAAAAATGGTGTAATCCCCCATTATATCAGAATTTGAATTATTGCCATGTATGGCCCTTGAAGTTGTTCAAATGGATGGAAGTTCATCAATATTGCTGAAGGATATGATATGACGACGAATTGCTGAAAAACAATATGAACTTTTCTTATCACTTTAATTCCAAATATTCTTACCTCACTACCAATATGTAAGTCTGCTGTTTTATAATATTTATTTCGTTAAATATAAACTGTTTATATTTCAATTTGTAGATTACTAATTTAAATTTGACAGCTGATGGTGGTTTTTAGTAACTTTATTCTTAGGTTATCTAGTTTATAGTGCAACTTGGGGCGACGTGACAGGTTTCTATTTTATAAGTTACTTCTTCATTTCTACCTTGTGAATCAAGCATCGACCTTTAAACTAATGGACCAAGTGTCTCCTATTCATTTATTGTTAGAATAATGCTCCAACATAAAAGGATAGAAATATATATTCTGTCCTTCAACAGTACGGAAGTTCTCAGTTAAATTATACTGCGCATGCGTTCGTACTCATTGTTCATCTTTTTCAGCCACATGTAAACCTCTATACATCGCTCTCTATCACTAAATAGTTGTCAAAATCTACATTTGACGTTTCGTGACTGTGTATTCTTTACTTTTTTGGAGAACATTTACAATTATTTCTGTCAATATATACGTAAATATATGTGTTGTGAGGTGTGTGTGCGACAAAATAATGGGGAAACGGTGTATTTCGTGCAGTCAGCAGTACGTACGCGGTTCAGCTATGTCATTTCATATGTAAGTTCTTATTAATTATTACTTGTCCCCTATAATATAATATGTATGTAATATATTGTATTAAAAATATATAATGAATCTAATTATGTACAAAAAAATTAAATCTATACTCTTAGCGATTATGCACCAAGTATAACAAGTTAGGGACAAATCAAATTTTTTATTTTGCTGCGTTTTCTTAACTTCCGTACTGTTGAAGGATAGAGATACTGTGTCTGCACCGTTATGACGGGACAATCGTTTTGCTCGTACGCAGCGTCTATTAGTTTAAAGGTCGATGGAATCAAGTCACAAAAGATGCCATTCTTATGACGTTTGAAGAAAAAAGAAATTTGCCTCAATAACACAGTTAAATGGGAAGAAACAATTATACATATAATTTATATAAAAATTCAGTATGAGTGGAATCGCCTATTACGTTCATGACAACAAAACAAAAATCTTATGTTGTAATTTCCCTTATTGAAAAATAATGTTAAACCTAATGGTTTTTAACGCACTGCTGTAACAAGCCTGTAACCCATGTCTCTACGTAGTAGGTATATTTTTCTTTCCAACACATTGGTAGAAAATTACCCTGCCGCATTTAATCAAGAGAACCTTTTCACTTCCATTTAAACGCATCTCTGCCACGAATCACCTTTAACCCTTTCGGTCGCGGTCGAAGCGTTGCCACAGCGTCTCATCTGTTTACACCGCCACCACTGCTGCCACTGCTGGAGTGCTGGAGTCCGAGACAAGCGCCATTTAAACTTAATTTAAAACTTGTTCGCAACGCATTACCATACAACACATGAGATACACTCAACCAGTTGATTGGAAAGCTTCTGCGAGTTGTTACACCACGTGAATCTAAGTGATAATTATTTTAAAGACACATATAAGTATGAAAATAAAATTCATTAGTCATGTGGCATATTTTCCGCCAGTCAGCATTAAGAATCTCCCATATTACCCATTTCTGGGTGTGCCAGTATCTACAACACATGCAGACATCGGTAATGATGACGATATATTTTACCGTGTGGGCGCTTACCAGGCGTAACCCCACGGGCACTCATAGCTGGTGTGGAGAGTGCACCGCAAGAGTCAGTTTTGTGCCATTTAAAATTGAAAATATTTGGCATCTGTCGGGATTGAACCCGGTTCCCCCAGGTTCGCGACCAGACACTCAGGCACGCGGCTACGGGACATATCTATCACAGCTATGATAAAAAATTAAAAAAAATATATCACCTTCAGGGGGTCTATTCTAATTCATAGCCACATGTGCTATCCGCTATCCGCTATATAAGTTCCACTACTAGCCAACAGATGGGGGTCCCCATCCCGCTATCTTAAAGTCACTAGATATATAAAGTACCGCAATTGGACGCCATATTGTGTCTAGCTTAGGCGCCAAATTTAAAATGGATTATCTTGAAACGAGTGCGTTATTACAAAAAAAAAAATAATCGGCAGTGAAATAAATCTATGAAGGCAAGTAATTAATATTGATTTTATGTTCATAATTTTTATAATATGCGTACATATAAGTACAAAACATAACTGATCAAAATTATAAAGAAAATAAAAAATAAATACAATTAAGGTTAATTTTCTTCAGATCGTTTGACATGATGACAGGATTGACGCTAAAGTCCCCAGATATAGTGACTTTTATAGGCACAGCCAACTACAACTAGATCCTGATGTGACCCTGATTGGCTTGATTCCGCCATATTGTGTCTAAAAAACGTTCTTCTCTCTCTAACACATTGGTACAATGAATTGCGGTACTTTATATATCTAGTGCCTTACGCTATCTGACTTGAATCCATCTGTTGGCTAGTAGTGGAACTTCTTAATATTGCCAGATGTCAAGTTGACAAGTAGTTCGGCTTTTCAATTTTGTGATCAAATACTTGTGTTCGTGTGTTATATCAATAATATTTGATTAATATCTATATATTGTAAGTACCTATTTAAATTATAATAATTATTTATAATTTGAACAAATAGCACATGTGGCTATCCGACTTAAATCCATCTGTTGGCTAGTAGTGGAACTTATACAGCGGATAGCGGATAGCACATGTGGCTATCCGACTTGAATCCATCTATTGGCTAGTAGTGGAACTTATATAGCGGATAGCGGATCATACATGTGGCTATAAATTTAGAATAGATCTCCAGGCCCGGGAAACGCAAATGGCGGATACTGAGCTATCGTTTTTAGTTTTGCTTCCATACACTTGATGGCGACACCAGTATCAGTGTGTCAATTTTTTTTTCCAATTTTTTGCGCTAATTTTGACATTTGTCATTTTCATTTGAAACAATTCAGACTAATCGTGTTTAAGTCTTTTGTGTCTTGAGTAATTTAAGATGACAAGATTGAAGTGCTGTGTACGGAACTGTACTGCTACTGGTAAGTGTATATGGTCTGTGATCACCTTATTTACATTCGTTACTAAGGGATTTTTTACAACATTGACAGTTAATTTTAACCAAAATTCATTATATTCTCTCATTAAATATAAGCTCGTGATATGATTAATAATCGAAGATATTGCTCGTGAAACCGAAGCAGCATAATCTGCAATTCGGTTACACTGGAAAATATTATCGATGATAATCATATTACTTGTTATATTATGTATGAAAACAAAGCAATTATTATGAGAAGGTAAAATTTGGGTTAATAGAAATAATTATAACACGGAGTAAAATTTTATAAAATTTCAAAAGTAGACATATCACTTTCGATGAACGTAAAAACAAAACTTTAGGAAATAGAATATTTTCATTTCATTAACCAATATAATTTTGACAAACATACAGCTATTTGCGGTATCAACGTTAAAAGAATCTTTTGTATTTTTATATTTGAGGGGCGTTTATACCAATCCTTCGACTTCTGTTGACATACTATACCTTCTCATCCGTCAGATTATCTTAGTCATTCTCTTGAAATATTTTCTATTTATTAATTTATAACTTTCGGAGCGTACAGTTTATTTATTATTTTTATTTTTTACTTTTCATGACACTGATTTTTCCGAACTGAAATATGTATTTGATTGAGTTTTATGTACGTCGAGTGTGATCTTTCATAGAAAATTGAATCATTTTTTTTATTTAATAAAAAAAAAATACCTACGTGTATATTACAATCTTTATTCGATACGAAGTCTGCTGCTATTGTAAGTTTGATCAGAATTTGATTAAACTTTATGTATTGTGAACAAGCATCGATAAATATTTTTAGCTTGTAGCTGTCAACAACTAATACAAAATTTTTCTAAAAAATAAATAAACTAAGCAAAACTCGAGAATGAAGACATACATATAAAATATTTTATTTGGATACGAAATCATATGAAAGCATTATTTGAAATAACTACCTTACCAAGAGTAACGGGAGGTATACGGATCGTACTAACAATCGCATATTAAGGTTTAAGTAAATTACCATGTTTTAAGCTCCCTAGAATCTAATTTTAACATTTTCACGATGATGTGTGTATGTGTGCGCGCGTTTGTGTGTAAGTGTATGTGTGTGCGTATGGATCTTCTTAACGCTCTAATACTATCAATTGAAAAAAATTGAAACCTTGTATTTCAACCTTATTCTAATATGAAAAGAAACTATTAGATTTTGATGTAAATCGGATAACCGGAAATGGCACTTTACTTGAAGCTCAAAATGGTTTTTCTTGGAAAAATTCATTTAAATGTCATTTTGTGGCCAGCACAAAACCTTCCGTCAATTCAATGTATTTTGTACAAATCCGATACCAAAAGTTCCTTGGAAAACATTCTATATATCCTGTAAAATTGTAACACGAACACATTATTTTTTACAAATTCCATATTTCAAGTTTCTTTGAAAAGATTCTATAAATCCAATATAATTATAACACGAATGTACATTCTGTAAATTGCACTTCATAATTCCTCATTCCTATCCAACGCATTTTTTTCACACAGTTCTTCCTCTCTCAAATATTCTGCTACACAGTCCTTCCATCTTCTCTTTGGCCTTCCTCGTACTCCCGGCATTGAAACTGCAAGTCACTTGCGAGGGACACTCTGTCACTTATGTTACTTTCTGATCCTATACTTTCCACTTTGATTTTGCACTTGACACTGACATCTGTCAATTAGAATTTTTTGAATATATCTGCTGTTTCCATAATTTTTGCAAAGCTGATTGATTTTTGAAAGTTAACCTCTCTTAATCTCTCTATAACTCTATATCTATTGAATATGAAGGAAAACGTATAATCAAATCGTATAGAGAATAAGATTTTCTTTTATATTAATGATCATAAAATGTCGAAAAATGATATTTAAATGCGTTTTTCCAGAAAAACTGTTAAGAACTTCAAATAAGGATATTTCCGGTTGACCAATTATAACCAAAATCTAATCAGCTCTTCATATGGTTGTAAAGAAGAGGAATACGAAAGAATCATAATTTTTAGAATTGTAGTTTTTGAGTTATCGTCGGAGAAAAATTTGTCACACACACGTAAAATTAATAAAATCATATTGTAGGGACCTTAAAACGTGCTTATTCATTAAAAACTCACCACCGAATTTTTTGACCAAAGACAATACCTTCCTTTTGACTGAAGGTAAAAACAATAGTTTTATGCAAAGGAACTTAATATAATATGCAACATTAGTGAATATGTAGGTAGAATTAAATAGAGGGAGGAATTGTGTTGGCCCCACCAGATTCTTATACTTTGTATTTGTCTGGGTTGTTTGGTCTGAACTCTCGCATCTCTAGAGACTAGAGGGTTGTAAACTGTAAGTAGAAAATGCACCACGGGGGAATTTGAGCGATGGAAAGAATTGACATAACTGACCCTTACTCAATTCATCCCCTACAATCTGTCATCTTCGCAATCAATCATTGCCTTTCTCTGTATTTGTTATTATTAATGAACGCTTTTACGGTAATTACGTGCAGTTGCAATGTGAATCATGTATGCTTCAATGTAAAATAAATACGTCGCATGTGACGGAGCAAACATAACGAAATTAATCTCCACGCTAACTAGATTAGCAGCAAATCTGATAAAAGTTAATTGTAAATAAATAGTTTCCAACATATACTCATTACTTTGAATACGATTCATTATTTAAATGAAAATGCAACATGTGAAAGTTAGGTTAATTTAATTTTCTCACTATTCTAAAATTATGTTAGTAAATAAACAAATAAAGTTTTTTGGCTCACCAGAAACAAATGTATTTAATAAACAAAATACGTTGATACAAAAAGTTTCCGTACGACAATAGTTTAAATCTGTTTTAGGAAAAATAAGTTTTAATTTCAATTTTTATCCCTCGCTGAGAGATTGTAGTGAATATGTCCGTTTTAAGGTCAGTAGAATCCGTTTTTAACATTTTTACCTCTCGCTAAGAGAAATATTTGAATCATGCTAAAAATCACATATCCAGATTTTAATGAATAATCACGTTTCAGGGTCACTAGAATCCGATTTTAACATTTTTACAATGATGTCTGGACGTTGGATGGACGATTCCTCAAAAACTATAAGACTTAAGACCTGTTTAAATATGAATTCATCAATTTGACATTCCTGGGAAGAGCTGAAGTTTTGGTAAAAATTGGACAACCGGAAGTAGTAGTTTCTAAAAAAATACTTCTAAATATTATTTTTTGAAAACTTTTGATATTACTAATATTGAAGAACATAAAATTCTACATCTGTTACATTTATAATTTTTGGAAAAATACTACTTTTTTTTAGTTTAAGTTCTGTATTTATTATTTAAACCCAACGTTTCGGCAACATAAACTGGTGCCTTCTTCAGGAGATACATTGTATGTATCTTAACTAAAACTTAAACTAAAAAAAGGTAGTATTTTTCCAATTAATAATATGAGTTCTGAAAGATATTTTAATAATTTATAATTTTTATTATATCTTCTATAAATTTACAGATAAAGACGGTATAATATGTAGAATAACGGGATGCAATAAATCGAGTAGGCTAAACTACACTAAGGAAACCAGTTGACAAATTCAAATGTTTATAACATAATTTGTAAATGACAGATGTCAGTGTCAAAAATCAAAAGTTTTAGTTAGAAGCTTTTTCTGGGAAGTACATTTAATCTTTCTTAAGGTTTTATCAATTAAATATTAAAAATTATAGGTATCTTACATATATCCATTAGAAATACCCCCAATCTTGTTAATGAATTGCAAGAATATCTGACATTTAGGATATTCCTCATACAATGAAAAATAGATATAATTAGAATTGTATGTGTGCAGAAGACATGTTAAATACAATAAAAAACAATATTTGGGTAAAGTTCTGTAATTTTTTTGTTAAAAAACGACGGTTCGATAGCGAAGTGCAATACAATATTTATATAACATAAAATGGAAATGGCGAGAGGTCTTGGGTTGGCCACAACAGATTTTTATACTTATTCTTGACAAAAATTAGCATAACATTATCAAAATAATAATAATTCGGGCATACATGGGTTAAGAGTTAACAACTTTGTTGCAGAATTGGGGTGAATATAAGTACAAATTGACTATCTTTTGCTGGTCTGGTTACTAGGTTTCTGTCCAGAAACTTTTCTGCGAGTCACCCTTTCTATTTTAAAATAAAACTTCTGGTGTGTATCAACTCTGAACATAATCAAAAATTTCCGATTCCTCGTATATGAAGTTAGGAATGTACTAACTTCACACATATTCATTAAATCCCAGTAAAGGCACAAGGCAGCACATACACACTGCTGTAATCATTATGCGCATACAAATTTAGAATTTAAAACGATGGAACTTCAAACGAAACATATTTTCTGTGGCGGCGGAGTCGGGTTTGCCTGCGTTCGTATTCGTACGTCTTATAGTCACGTGACAGCCCGCCACTGGATTAGGGGATTTGCTATAATTCCAAACTTGCTATAGGAATACGACTGTGTATGTAATACTTTAATAACGTATGCGAGGAGGATACTAAAAAAAATCTTTTTCTTCTCGATATCGCCTGGAATTCACGTGCCAAGATGTAAACTGAAACTCTGGAAAGGCCGTGTATATAGATGGTTGATTTTAGGCAGATATACTCGTATAACTTACAAGGGATTAGGCTTCCAAATATTTATTAACAAATTTATTGTTTTACAAGGGTAAACTGTACACTGTTATCTGCCTAGACATGAAATAAAAGATGAGCGATTTTTACCTCTCGCTAAGAGAGGTATTGGAATCATGCTAAAATTCGCATATTCACATTTTATTGGATAAGCACGTTTTAAGGTCGCTATAATCCGATTATAACATTTTTACGATGATGTCCGTGTGTATGTGTGTGTGTGGATGTTGGAACCACGGTTTCTCAAATACCTACTATAAGAATTAAAAAATATTTAACTACAGTTTCCTCAATCTGACATTCCTGGGAAGAGCTGATTAGATTTTGGCAACAATTGGACAACCGGAAGTACATTTAATCTATCTTATTGTTTTATTAATTAAATATTTAAAATTGTAGGTAAAATGCATACATATGTATATCCATCAGAAATACCGCCAATCTAGTTAATGAATTAGAAGAATCTCTGATATTTAGGAACTTCCTCATGCAATGAAAAATAGATATAATTAGAATTGTATGTGTACAGAAGACGTTAAATACAATAAAAACAATATTTGGGGAAAGTTCTGTATTTTTTTAAATTATAAAACGACGGTTCGATAGCGAAGTGCAATACTATACTTATATACCTCACATAAAAATGGTGAGAGGTATTGTGCTGGCCACAACAGATTTTTACCTCTCGCTAAGAGAGGTATTGGATTCATGCTAAAATTCGCATATCCAGATTTTATTGAATAAGCACGATTTAAGGTCCCTAGAATTCTATTATAACATTTTGAAAATTATGTCTGTGTGTGTGTGTGTGTATGTGTGTGTGTATGTATGGATGTTGGAAGGACGATTCCTCAAAAACTATAAGACTTAAAAAATATTTAACTGCAGTTTCCTCAATCTGTCATTCCTGGGAAGAGCTGAAAAGGTTTTGATAACAATTGAACAACCGGAAGTAGTAGTTTCTTAGAAAAATTCTTCTAAATATAATTTTTTGGGAGTTTTTTTTTTATTAAGTATTGAAGAACATAAAATTCTCCATCTAATACACTTAAAATTTTTATTATATCTTGTATAGATTTAGAGATAAAGACACTATAATTTATAAAGCATTCTATGCGCAGAGGCTAAGGCACTAAGGAAACCAGTTGACAAATTCCAATATTTATAACATAGTTTGTAAATGACATATGTCAGTGTCAAAAATCAACAGTTTTAGTGACATTCTGATAGCTTTTTCTGGGAAGTATATTTAATATTTCTTATTGTTTTATTAATTAAATATTTGAAATTATAGGTAAAATGCATATATCCATCAGAAATACCGCCAATCTTGTTAATGAATTGGAAAAATCTCTGATAATTAGAATTGTATACATATGTGCAGAAGACATGTTAAATACAATAAAAACAATATTTGGGTAAAGTTCTGTATTTTTTTTTTTTTTTTTGTTATAAAACGACGGTTCGATAGCTATACTATACTTATACAGTGTGAACACTGAAAACCGTGACATAGGCGTTTAACATGGGAAACAGTTTTTTCAAATATTATCTGTCCCGTGAGACTATAGTAGGAGTTTTTGATATGGTTAGAAAGATTATTTAATTTGGCATCGAAGAGTATCTAAATACTTCTAATTTAATGCCTTATTATTGAAATATTTACGAAAGTATAATCCCATGTTAAACGCCTATGTCACGGTTTTCAGTGTTCACACTGTATACCTAACATAAAAGGAAATGGCGAGAGGTATTGTGCTGACCACAACAGACTTTTTTCATATTGAAATATCAAAAGTCATACGCATATAATGGTCTTATAATTAAATTGACATGTTGGTGTTTTATTACACTAAATACGGACCACAGTGTTTTTAAAAATGTTGCGTAAGTCTCCAAATTCAATTACTGAAATGTTTGTTTATTTTGTTGATTTAATTCCCTACTTCGGTTGTGATATAACATTAATAAAAGACTGTAATTAACAGGTATATAATTTGTATGAATCCGTCAGTATTGATTTAGATACGACGGTGTACAAATCGGTAGTGAGTGATTATTTATTGCAGAACGGGGTGGTAATATACTTTTTATTATTTTCTCGTAGCCCATTTATAATTCATTTTTCATACTGATCAAAAATAAATAAAACTTGTGCGCCAAATGAGTGCTTTAACAAAGGAATGACGTAAATACTCATAAAGCGTGTCGTTTCCTAGACAACAGCAGCTTAGCAGCTTACAACGTCTTTAGAGATAAATGAAGAAAATAACATTTGTTGTTTCTATGTGTAGGGACTTGCATATTTAATTTCATTTTTCTTTAACTCTTTCGAACTCAAAATTCAGAATAAGATTTTCGTTCATTCAAATATTTTTAATTTCTTCTTCTTTGTCTTATACCCAAGATAGGTGTCGGATTTTGAAGTTTGTTTAGGTTCCTACAAAATCCTTGACACGGTTTTTTATATTTTTAAATTCAGGCAAGATATGTTTACATCAGGCTAAAATTGATATTCAAAGACACATTATTAAAAAATCTGTTGTACTTAGTCAATACAATACCTCCCGCTATTTAATTTTTATTAATTTAAATACGTACCTACATATTTACTAATGCTGCAAAATATGTACAGTCATACAAAAAAGTCTCCGTACGACAGTATTTTAGGAAAAATAGCAGTCTAAAACACAATATATTTAATTTCCTTTTAATCCAAAATGAAACGCAGTATATTATGCTATTATAAATATAAAATAAACAAATAATTTATTTAATTTATTTCTATTATGGGGTAAACATTGAAAGTATTCATAATTTCATGACAAAAAAGTCTCCGTACGATAACCAAAACATTTAAATAACAAACCATTTATTTATGTTTCATAAAGAAATTTAATATTTGGAGGGTTTTTCTTTGGTTCTTCCACCAGTAAATAAGCGACGAGTCATTGAATCTACCAAATTTTTTTGCTTTACATTCTTATTTATTTTAAGAATTTTCCGCATTTTCTTAATCTGGTTAAAGTCCGGAGACTGTGAGGGATGATTAAGCATTATTTAATATTATACAGTATGCATTCTCTTATAGACGCGAATTATCGGTCGAAGTTTTCTGATGCATGAAATTAAAATTGTCTGTTAAGGCCCTATCTTTCGGCACTTTATTTTAAATTTGTTTTTAAAATATCGAGGTAACCTTTGCTATCCATTGTTGCAATAATTACTAATTTTCGTACACTCGCTGAGAAAATATAGCCTCAAACATAATGCTATCACCGGCGTATTTATAATAACGTAATATACTGCGTTTCACTTTGGATTAAAAGGAAATTAAATACGTATATTGGGTTACACATACATTAAAACTACTGTCGTACGGAGACTTTTTTGTATGACTGTATATTAAGTTCCTTTGCATAAACCATTGCTTTGGTTACTATTTTCTTTTTAAAATGTCACCATTATTAATTTGAAGTGATTAGTTTTTTGACAGTGACATTTCTCTGTCATTTGAAATGTGAAAAGTGTAACAAAGAAATTTTTAAATCATGTACTCTGAGATTTATAAAAAAGATTATTTTTTAAATTTATCTGTAAAATATATCTATAGAAAAAGTATTGATGTATACCTGCAGAAAATTCAATAATCTTTCATTTTTATAATGACAAAATTTAATGGTATTATTTGAAGAAAAACCATTATGCGCTTCAAGTAAAGCGCCATTTCCGGTTATCCGATTTACACAAAAATTCAAAAGTTTTTTTTCCATATTAGAATAGGGTGGAAGTACAAGGTTTCAAATTTTTCTGAATGAGTATTTGAGTTAGAGCGTTGATAAAATCCATACACACACATACAGACAATGTTAAAATTGGATTCTATCGAAAACTTAAAACGTGGTCATTTACTAAAATCTACATATTCGATTTTTAGCACGATCCCTATGCCTCTCTTACCAAGGGTAGCGAGAGGTAAAAAGGCGTTGCCTCCCGTACGCTGTAAGTATCACTGAGGATCATGGAGATATTTATGTAGAATTACAAAGTACCTATATCTTATTAAAAATTCACTAAAGGAATATAAAAGAATATGCAAATAATCTGTCGTATATATGTAAGTGCCGTTTAAAATTATGCTTTTTAAATTTAATGCCGGTATTTCCAAGTAAATAATATTTATATCTCATTTTCATATTTAATGAATCATTAACTATGCACATATTATTAACAACTTTTTACTTGCTTTAATTGCAATTAATTTTTCATTATTTTCTTATGCATCCAATTATATAATATTAATGCTTTCTTAAATGCTAATCAACAGCTTTGAAGTAAATAATATAACATAAATAGTTCCCCTGCAATATACGAATAAATAAATAAAATGCAAAATAGGCGTTCGTAAAAATAATCGGCTTAATTCAAGCTCGGATAGACTCGTACCGAACTGAAGCTGATGTAGTTTAATGAGCTTATTAGTTTCGTTACTGATGCATTGCCAGTGGTAGGGGAAAGCTTTCGGGTCACGGTCAGTGTGATTGGCTGAACGAGACTCATCACTCATGTCCGACGTTTTGTCCCGAGCAGATCGTCCAAAGTCACAGTGATAAATTTTAAAATTACCTAAGAATTCGCTGGTCACTCATTCAATAAATTTGGGCGTTACTATTTTGATTCTGTTGATCAATCTCTATACATTAAAAAAAAAATATTATAGATATTTTTAAATTACAATTTAAAAGGAAATGCAGAATTTAAATCCACTAATAATTTAAAAAAAAAAACACAAAAAAAAAACTCACTACAAGCCAGTTATATCTAAAAGGACGAAACGATCGTCACACAATAAACAATAAAGTCCATATATATCCGCCAAAATTTGTTTTTACTTTAACTTAAAAATGTTTCATCAAATTCTCTTTTAATTATTAAATGTTTCAATTATTGCTTGTGCTATTATTATTTATAATTCATGTAACAATTGTATAAATAAGTTCTTTCGTATATCGTAGATCTGAAAAGGATAAATTTCTAGGTTATAAATTCGATGAAAATTTTAATGGAAAGTATCACCGTAGCACACTTATCTCAAAGCTAGGTTCAGTTAATTATCAGTTTTGGCATTTAAATAGTCTTCTCACAAGAAAACAACTTATCACTTTATTTCACGCCCAAGTCGAATCCAGATTAAGGTATGGTATTTGCTTCTGGGGCGCTACATCATCTGCACATAGAGTATTCATTATACAAAACCGTATAGTTCGAAAAATTGCTAAAATTTCCCGTCGTTCTTCTTGTAGACTTATTTTCTCACAGTTTCAGATACTGACTGTACCCTCCATATACATTTATGAAGTTTGTTTATATATTTTTAATAATAAGTCACAATTTCAAACTAATTTTGATAAACATGAGTGCAACACAAGACAAAAGCAAATGCTTCACATTCCAGTAAATAAACACAAAACGTTAGATTTACTTTGAAATATACAAGGTTTAAAACTTTTTAATAATTTACCGATTAATATACAACTCGAGACAAATAAAAATGCCTTTAAAAGATCATTAAAAAAAATCCTTTTGGACAAGACTTTTTATTTGGTGAATGAATTTTTATGATTTTGATAAATAACGGAGTCTATATTAAAATACCTCTTATACTTTTTATGTACCTCCATTACTATATGATTTCTGTGACATATTCTATACATGTATTTTTACATTGTCGATGGAATAAAGTACTATTATTATTATATCCACAGATTGAAAAACTGTGGGAAGCTTTACAAAAATGGTAAAATTATTCGTGGACGAACGTCGATGGTTGAAACCTTAGTAACTCCGTAACATCGTATCATGAAGTTCAAACTCAATCGTTTACTCGTTGTTTTATTGACGCAGACGGAAGCAATCGAAAGATGTGCGAAATCAAATTTTCCTCCAATCCCGCGATTCTCAAACCTATGCGGTTACCCAGTTACAATCATTTTATTTACACTACAACGAAATGCAATACAGATTCAAATGATTCACCCCCAGTAAAATTCGCTATACCTCTGTCACATAACAAATGTTGTATTATTATTGTTTCAAATCCAAGAAGATACTTATAGTTATTTTTGATTGTCATAAAATATTCCGTTAGAATTTTTTGACATACTCATGGGCATGTTTTTAACTTTAATAAGGCTTATTTTCCAATGTATTTTTGATTCGTACCCATGGTTACAATGTGCAGTTAAACAAATTATCAGCTAACAACATTTTATAAACTGGACCTAAGCTCTAAAATCCTTGCAGATATTTTTCCAAATTTTGATTTGTATAAATATCGCATTGCTTGAAAAAATATGCGTATGATATTTATTCAAATATTCCACGCATTTCCAATAAGATTGTCACGAACACACTTTTTATGTTTTGTTTATACAGTCATTTATATGTCATTTGCAAGCATTTTATTGTTTCAGTTGTATGTCTTATGATTTAAGCTACTGTAGATATTGTACAGTTGATGAAATGAAAGAAAATCGGTCTAAGGAAATTTAAGGGTTAGCAGGATTTCTCTAAAGCAGCAGTATTATTAGAAATATTTTACTTTGACTTATACAAAACACGTGAACTTCTCTAATGAAAGAATTCTAAAACCAAAAGTTCGATTTGAATTTAATTTTGTGTGGTGCAATAATAACAAAATTTGTTAGGTTGATAACTAATTGTTATTTTAAAGTAAATTATTTCTAGAAGTCTATTGAAATGAAGTAATATAATATAAATAATGTCAATCATTGTTAGTGACAACCAAATAAAAAATCTAATGTGGTCAGCACAATACCTCCCGCTCCCGCTATTTAATTTTTATTAATTTAAATACATACTTACATATTTACTAATCCTGCAAAACTATATTAAGTTCTTTTGCATATATCTATTGCTTTACAATATCCATTTCGTTAATGTGTAGTTGTAAACTAATATTTGACACTTTGATAACATGTGCTTATTGACAGCTGTTTGATTTGTAGTGAGCCAGACATAGCAAACTTAAATCGGATCATTCTGTACATCTAATTTTTATGTATGATGGAAAATGTTTTATTTTTACAAACCTTAATTTCATTAGAATCAATACAATCTCCTTAACACGGTTTTATTATTAATTTTAATGTAATTGCTTCCTGACAGTGACATTTGTTTAAATATATCAAAATTGTTATTAAAATATTATATTTTTGTTTGACGCATAGGCAAGATGATGTACAAAAATAAATCATTTTATATTTTTATATTTAAAGTTATTTACTATATGCTATTATTGTAGAATTGAAGATTGTACCATTATATTCAATTTTTATTAGTAAAAGTTCTTGAAAAATTATGTTCAATGAATTTTTTACAAGAAAAACTGTTAAAAGTTCATATAAATGATACTGCCGGTTATACGATATACACTAAAAACTAATGAGCTCGTCCCACATTAGTGTAGAATGGGTATACAAAATTTAAATATTTTCTGATCAGTAGTATTTGAGTAATCGTGTCCAAGCGATCCACATAGATACACACTCATACATACCCATAGACATCATTGTAAAAATGTTAAAATCGGATTCTGGGGACATCAAAACGTGGTTATTCATTAAAACTATATAAGCGATTTTTAGCACGATCCCTTTACCTCCCTTACCTAGGGTAGCGGGAGGTAAAAATGAAATATTTCATATCAATGTTAATAAATTAGAAAATGACAACCAATATTTTTAAATATGTTTTGATAAAAGAACCAAAATAAGCAAAATAGTATACCATAATATACGTTTCATAATAGTTATTTATGTATTAAGAGCGTAAGGAGGCTTTTATGGCCTGCGGCGGGATTTTGAGCCCGAGGCGTAAGCCGAGGGATAAAAACACGTCAAAGGCCATAAAAGCAAGTTACGCTCGTGGTACATACAATACTTTATGCACGGATGAAAATTTTCAAATTATGAGTGTCAGAAAAATTGTAGCGAAAAGAATTTGTCCTCGTACATCCATGCAGTATCTCGTGTTGCTATGAAAGCGGTGAACAACAGTTTATTAGTTATGTCATTTTATTTTTATTTTGTGTATCTCCGTGTTTTCCATTTATATATCACAAAATTAATTTTCATTTTTCATTAAAGAATATAAAATTTTTCGATTTGTAATAAAAACTTTTCGTGTTGCCTGTTTAAATTGTTTATATTGTAGGTTATAATTTGGTTTGACGTTTCATTATAGCCCGGCGGTCTATAATGAGGCCCGCGGGCTATAAAATGACGTTTATGTCAAAGAAATTCGTGTATAATTGTCAAATTATGATACGTTATAAGATATTTTATCGCACTAGTCCCTTAGAAAACACATGCCCTAAAACCTTGTCTTATAAAACTTGCATTTCAATATACTATTATTGTCATTATGCAGTTTGTAGATTATTTTTATTTTCAATTTAATATCTCGTACCTAATTAAATATCTTGTATGAAACATTGTCACTGCATTCTCTTTCCAACTTCAACTAGAGTTTGTAACTGAAACTTGTGTATAACTTTTCCATGCTGAACATTGCGAAGCCTAATAGTTTGTAATAATTACAAAGTAGCTATGATAATGCGCGAATGGTGCAATTTGTGTTGTTGGGATTGTGGGCGATAGCCTGATGAACACTCGAGAACCAGTTGAATTTCTAAGCGGAAATGCATATCACGTAGCCTCATCTCTCTCTATCTTCCTGATAACCGAAGTTAAGTTGCAAATTTTCCTTATCAGGTCCTTAACTAGATGACAATTTAGCCTATCGGGTAATATATGACGATATAGTTTCCACTAATGATGCAAAATGAACAGCAAATATTTTTGTTCACGTAGGATATCATATGGCTAGATATGCAGAATTGGCTATAAAGATAGTAACTTTTGTAAATTTTTAATTGGTCTCAAATAAAAATCTGTTTTGGCCAGCACAATATCTCTCGCCATTTTCATATTAAGCTATACAGGGAATTTATTTTAACATGCAACATATGGTCAATCACTTCCATGGTTACTCACTATTGTCAAAAAATGACAGCAATGTAATATTTGTCCATTTTAAAATGCAACATACAAAATTTGTAGTTTTGTATTCTCAAAACAATAAATTAGCCTACATACGATTAACAAAAAATCAAAACATGAATGTTGCACATCTTAACAAACTTTAGCTTACAAAAATTCATAACTTTCATGTAATAAATGTAAAAAAATACCCCCATTCACACTGAGGCAATATTCTAGTCGGTCGTAATAAGAATTGACACCATTTGTGATATTGTGATGTGTTCTGGAAGTATCTGCTGTGCTGCAATACTATTTATAATGTTGCATTTTAAAATGGACAAATATTACTTTGCTGTCATTTTTTGACAATAGTGAGTAACCATTGAAGTGATGGACCATAATGTTGCATTTTAAAATAAGTTCTCTGTATAAGTATTGTACATATTTGACATTTCTGATACACACAAAAACACATATCTTCTTTATATATTTTTTAATTCATTCTATTCACTCTTATTCTTCTAATGTTCGAGATTCTTTCAATTCATTAATGAGATTGGCGGTATTTCTGAAGGGTATATGTAACATATTTATCTATATATAATAAAATAAGAAATATTAAATGTACTTCCCAGAAAGTCTTCAGTAATGTATCTGGTTTTCTGACACACACATTCATCTGTTAATTATAAATAAATAAATATATCATCACAGCATATTACCCATTTCTGGGTGTGCCAGTATCTACAACACATGTAGACATCGGTAATGATGACGATATATTTTACCGTGTGGGCGCTTACCAGGCGTCACCTCACTGGCACTCATAGCTGGTGTGGAGAGTGCACCACAGGGGTCACTTTTGTGCCATTTAAATTGGAAATATTTGGCGTCTGTCGGGATCGAACCCGGTTCCCCCAGGTTCCCGACCAGACACTCAGGCACAAACACTTAATTACAAACATTTTAATTTTTCCACTTGTCATCCATGGGCTGTGTGATTAATGAATGAATGTAATATGACAACTTATTATTTTATATATTTATATTTCTTTATCTCTAACTCTATAGAAGATATAATAAAAATTTTAAAAGTATCGGATAGAGATTTTATATTTTATTACATGTATTAAAGAATGCAAAAGTCTATATCCGATACATTGAACATTTCTATTATATTTTTTATAGATTTAGAGATAGAGAATAATAAATATATAAAATAATATGTTGTAATGAATCTCACAGCTCAAGTAACTCCATTGAAACCAGTTGAAAAATTAAAAAGTTTGTAACTGATAGAAAAATATCAGTGTTAAAAATCCAGATACATTACTGAAGGCTTTTTTGGGAAGTACATCTAATATTACTTATTTTATTAAATTTAAATATTTAAAATTATAGATACATATATAACATATGTATAAGCATCAGAAATACTGTCAATTTTGTCAATGAATTTGAAGAATCTCGATCTTTTAAAAGAGTAGAAGGAAACACTGAATGAATGTTTCTTTAACCACTTTGCTGTAGTTTACCTACTCTTTCTTTGAATAAAAATCATATTAAGTTATGAAGATATCTACATTTCGTAATGATGATGAGGGCGTATAATTATAGTTGTCATTTGCATCGTTTTTCACGAATTGTGAGATGAATAACAACTCCGATATGTATGTGGGCGTCACGTATTTCAAATGACGAATTTTCCTCCGAGAAAATAGTGCACATCAGCGATTCTCAACAACTACCCGCACTGTATGCCTTTGAAATCCAGAAATATTTCATTTTGCTTTTAGAATTTAGATTTCTGTTTACTTGCTTTATGCTTTTATCCACATCAAGATATTTATTTTAAACGTGTCCTGTATTAATAAAATGATTTATTCTGTACACGAAATTTATTAGCCATGTCAATTGTGCTATTTTAAAACTAAAAAAAGCAAAATAGCAGTGTAATGAAGACAGAAGGTAATATATGTATATGTATGTCATGTTTTACTACAAAAGAGTTTGTTTTTCACAATTATTTCTGGTGGCAATCTTTTTATTTAATTATTTACGAAAATAAGAAGAAATTATTATAATTTTTTTATTACAATGAAAAATATTACATAAACTTTCATGTAAAATACTGGACAGATTTTATCTCAGATATTGGGCAATTATTGTTCTTTATCTCATTGATTAGTTAGTTAATAATTAACATTAAACCACTTGGGATATTTTCTACTGATTAAAAGGTTTGACCTTAAACGTCATCCTATCCAAATCCACTAAATTACAGCATATCATTTTACTAGAGTTATTGTCTACTTAAAATTCGTCATATTTCAAATCGGTCTACGAACGATATACGAGTATAGTTTGAAGTTTGCTTTTGATATAACTTTAATTGTGATTTTCTGTCATATTTTTGGATTTTGATGTAATTTAAGGAAAATGTGATTTGTGAATTAATTTTTACCTTCCGTCACCCTGAAGGTTATTGTCTTTGGTTTTGGTCAAAAAAATCCGTGGTGAGTTTTTAAAGAAAAGGTACGTTTCGGGACCCTAGAATACAATTTTATTAGTTTTACGATGATGTCTGTATGTGTGTCTGTGTATGTTTCTGTGTGTGACAATTTTTTCTCCTTATTTTCTATACGATTTAATTACATATACATTTTTCTTCATGTTCAATAAATATAGAGTTTAAAGAATTATAAAGAGATTAACATTCATAAATCAGAGAGCTTTGCTATAATCATGAAAACAGGTGATATATTCAAATTCTAATTGACGTATGTTAGTGTCAAGTGCAATTTACATAGTGTATGTTCAGATTATAATTTTATTGGATTTATAGAATCTTTTCCAAGGAACTCTCGGTATAGAATTTGTAGAAAATAGCATATGTTCATGTTACAATTTTACTGGATATATAGAATCTTTTCCAAGGAACTTTTGGTATGGGATTTGTACAAAATACATAAAATATACGGAAGGTATTGTGTTCACCACATCAGATTTTTTTCTAGTGTTATTATTTTACTTATGTACAATCTACATAATCATATCTTCATTTACGGCCGAATTATTCCGTTGATTATTGGTGAACTGATTAGGAAATCAAGCTGATTCGTAAATCAACGTTTGTTTTAATTCACCAACTTGTAAAAAAGTAAAGTAATCATGATCAACAAATTCACAGTTTTGTTTTGGTTTTTGACAGTTAATGTAACTGTCATATAATTTTATTCGTGGTAATTGTACTTTCCATTAAAAAGTATTAATATGTAAGTTTTTAATTGATTTGTGAAATATATTTTATAATTTTTCTATAATAATATTATATTTTTATTTTGATAGAGAAAACCATGAATTCAGGATTAATTTTCTACATGATTTCGTGGGTATGAATTATTAACAACTAATCCAAAATCAGCAAATAACTCAGTAATCAATTTCACCAATACATCCTAATTTTACTGGTGTAAGTAGTTGTGTGTACGTTAAACTATTTACAACGTACTTACAAGCTTATCTTGCTATTCAGGCAATGATTTGGTTTGGTTAATACCAAGCTATATTGTGTGTTTAGTAAGCGAATGCTTTAACTGTAGGATATTCCTTTCTGTTCGAATCTATTTATTGAAAACCGATAAGCTCTCTGTACTCCTTTGTGGATCATGTAGCATGAATTTCATCTAATTCGGGATTTATTTTTATCTACTTAAACTTCAAAACTAGTCGTACTTATTGTCAACTTTTATTATTAGCAGGAATGAATTGCCAGCATATTAAAAGTATGGAAAAACATAAGGTATCAGGTGTTTTGAAAATCGTCATTGGATTTTTATTTATTTCGTTTTGTAAGTAATTAAATGAGTTCTTTTGTTTACAGATGATGATACAACTACGTAAAAGCTATGGACGGGTGTATATAGTTGCTTATGAGTAAAAGACTTCACAACTGACCCCTGAAGAACTTAAATATGGGATGGTAAGTGTGAACTTACATATAATATTTGTTTCTGTGTATTAGGATTATTGTTTATAAAAAGCTTTATACTATTCACTCTTATAGTGTCAGTAACTATAATGTGGTTAATAGTTTTTTCGTGCCTTCGTCCGGCATAGCTTGTTTTACATATCTCGAAATCGTCCAGAAACACTTATTTTCGGCCTAGGCCAGCAAACAGATGGCGAATTTTATGACTATAAGTTGGTATTATTCTGGTGAAATGTCAACTTATAAATATTTTCAGAATGTGACACATTATTTAAAAACACTATTTTTGATTTATTATTCATATTATACTCGTATTTTACGATTACTATTACATTAATTGTTGTAAAATATCATCACATTCGTTTTATTTTTGAGGTTCTGTTGAACGAATACAAGCAGAAAATGTATCTTTAAATTTTAACCTGTAATGCGGATTATTGGACTAAAATGTCACTAAATTTTTACATTAAAACAAATGAATTGTTGATAAAACCATGTAAATCGAAAATGTTACCAACATAAAAATTTTATAGTATATAATATTTGAAGTAGTAATAATATTTCTTTAATAAATTAAAAATGTCGTCGGCACAAAAATGTTTTGCGAGATCTCGTAATTGTTCGTAAATGTTAAGTTTCTGGCCTAGTGATACAAATAACTGTTGTTTAAAATAGCTTAACCAAAAGCATACTTTCCGGTTAAAGTTTAACTGCCATTGGTACATTGACTTAAATCCAACTCTCACCCAAACGATTGTAGATATTGTTGATCGCTTTTACACTAATTGTATAGTCATATTATGGTTAAACTAATTTTTAGACAGCTAATTTCAACAGGAATATTTTTTTTAAATCCCTCAGGAACTCAGGATCACAACAAAAACGTTCCAAAAAATCTTTTGTGGGCAACTTATCTAAATTGGGAAAAGTCCTAGCCCAGTAATAGGATATATTGAAAATGCACAAAATTTTGATGAAAAAGAAAGAGAATTTCATGCTGAATTCGGACTTTCATCGTCCGTAGTTTATTTCTCATATTTTCATGCACCACTCATACACGACTAAAGATAGAATAACAGACGATAAATTTCTGAATTCAGTATAAAATTCTCTTTCTTTTCATGTGATACATGATTTTTTACATCATCGACGCCAAATATTTCGAATTTTAAATGGCACAAAAGTGATCCCTGTGGTGCACTCTTCGCGCCAGCAATGAGTGCCCGTGAGGTGACGCCTGGTAAACGCCCGCACGGTAAAATATACCGTCATCATTACCGATGTCTACACATGTAGATTCTGGCGTACCCAGTAATGGGTAATATGCCGTGATGATATATTTATTTATTTTCTTTTTCAATGGGGGATTCCACCATTTTTTATAATAATTTCATCTGAAAATATTTTGAAAAGATTGGCGTGACGTCACGCTTATGTGTTTTTATATCAATCTGTTTTCATCGTGGACTTAAATGTTCTTGAAATATATGCTATTTTAAGTTATATTTACATAAAATAAATGAATATTATAACACTGTATAAGTCTACATATGTACTTTATAATTACAGGTGTATTTAAATTATTAAGTTTAATGCAAAAAATTTATGTTAACATAAAAACTGTTTGAAAACTGCAATACAGGAATGTTAGTCCCTCCTTTCGAATTTGAATTTTTTAACTTCCATTGGTAGTAACCCCCACCTCCTAACACGCTATTTGTTATGCATGTATAGGCGGTATTTCGGTCGCCAATCAAAATATTATATATTGATTTCATATTCATTTCGAAGCGCTATAACAAAAAACCCCTTATTTCCGAAATATCTCAATTATACCATTTCATTTTTTTTATTAATATTCGTTATTCAGACTATACATTCGTATTTTTTTACTATTTTCCTTTAATTTGATTGAGCTGTAATCCCCTATTGAAGTTACATGATTTTTTATCAAAATTTTGTATTATTGAAAGTACATAAAATTTCCATGAAAAATCATGTAATTTTAAAAGTCTGAACTCGAGATCGAATGAAGATAGAGAATTTTATTCTGAATTCAGACTTTCATCGTCCGTTATTCTATCTTTAACCGTGTATGAGTCGTCCATGAATATATGAGAAATGAACTAAAGAACCATTAGGCTCAACATTAAGAAAAGAAGCTCGTATTAACAATTCAACTGGGGTAAATTTATAATTGATAGCAATTATAAATTTACCCCAATATTTTTTCTGCTTGTTGGGAACTTCTGTAGAGGACGATTAGATCCCAGGGTTAGAAATCGAGCTCACTTGTCAAGGGGGTGGTAAGGGCAAAGGGCACTCTTGGGTAATAACGACAGCACAGATGATTGGAGCACATCAGCATCGTGGGACGTAATTTGTGTCAAGTATTTTATAATCACAAGACGCATCGCATCTACCTACTTCTTATCGCTAAACCGTTCCAGTTCGGATTCCATATTTAGGGTTAATCAGCAGGAGCAGAATTTGGTGTGATACGTTGTTAAACGAAGCAGATTTTTGCGGTAATAAAATTTTTAGTGTCAAAAGATAAAATGAAACTTATATATATTTAAAATTAACTTAATTTTATTATTTTTGAATTTTAGACAGCTCAAATCTTTTAAAACAAATCAAGTAAACGTGAAAATACTTCTACCTCTAACAAATACAAATATCATGATTTTGAAAAATTAATAACTATAGGTTATTTTTTAACGGCAATGCAAATATTTCATTCAGTATAAAGGTAATTTAATTTGCTTTCTCAAAATATATAAATATATACCTTTCCTTTTAAAAAAAATCTGTAATGGCCAGCACAAGATCTCTCACCATTTCCATTTTAGGCTATATAAATACATATTTTATTTAACATTTCTAGTACACACAAAAAATTCTAATTACGTGTATTATTTATATATTTTTTTCTATAGCAGATTTTGAAGTATGCTTTTTTCAACTCTAAATAGTTCTAAGTGACATTTTAACCGCAAGGGTAGATAAAATAATACTTTAACAGCAAGGGTAGATAAAAAACTTTAATTTTTATTTAAATAAAAACACATATATAACTTCAATTGTATAAACATGAATAAAATGAAATTGTTTTCAAACAAATTCTATAACTGCCACGCTACTGAGATTTTAAAATTGTTCTTAAATTAATTTATAATCGGTTTTTCTAATTTTTGCTCTTTAAAATGTGCTATAGAAAAAATAGAATTTTACACACGACGATAAAATTAAATTATCAACTCGCGAAAAATAATTAAACTTTCCGCTTGTCGATAAAATACAATTTTATCGTCTTGTATAAAAAAATACTATTTTAATTCATTTTATAAATAAGTTTTCTCCTACATGTTCGAGACTCTTCAAATTCATTGACGAGATTGGCGGTATTTCTGACGGGTATATGTAATATTTGTATCTATAATTTTAAATATTCAATTAATAATAAAATAAGGAATATTAAATGTTAAATGTATTTCCCAGAAAAAAGCATTCAGTAATGCATCTGGATTTTTGGCACGAACGTTTTTCTGTCAATTACAAACATTTTAATTTTCAACTAGTTTTCACAGAGTTTTTTGAGCTGTAAGATTCATTACAAAGGATTATTTTATATATTTATAATTCTCTATCTCTAAATCTATAGAAGACAATAAAAATGTTTAATGCTTCGGATAGAGAATGTGATATTCTTTAATATTTGTAATAACATAAATTTACAAAAGAAGAGTTTTTTTAAAAAACTACTACTTCTGGTTGTTCAATTTTACCAATTCAGTTTTCCCATTACTGTCAGATTAAAGAATACGTGGTTAAATTGGTCTTAAGTCTTATAGAATTTAATAAATCGTCCCTCGAACATCCAGACATACCCAGGTACCAGATCTAGAGTGGAAGAACTGCTTCTAAAATTTGCCTGAGCGTAGTAAAAGTGTCTACATGTTAAAGAAGAAAATTTTGAAAAATATGAAGCCACTATAAAATTCTTTAATTATTCTTTTACATCGTTTGCAGAAACTCTTCTATATAGCAGCCCTCTTATGTCTATATTTTTTCAATCACTATGTATTCCAGTTTTTAAAATAGATCAAGGTCGTAATTAACATAAAATTTTATTTATTAAAGCAAAACAAAAAGATTTAAATCCAGTATCTGAGAACCGCTGCTAAAAATGCAGAGCTATGCACTTGTTAATTAACTGAAAGAAATAAAGTTTTTCCTTCAGGTTCATTAGTGGCATCGTTTGTAGCATTAGCATTACAGTCATTATGACTCGCAGAGCCTTCAATATTTAACACAACGTTCCGCGAGATTGCGACATGAGATGACTATTCAACAGGATTAATACTGAGCAATTATTAATCAGCGGGTGTGAAATTGGCCGTGAAATTGTGACTGAATCGATTATTGAGACATAAAGACCTTTATCTTGACCTATTTATGCCTGATTGCCTGTGGGGAGATTCTATTAGCAGAATTACTCACAATTAAATCGAATTTCTTATGTATAATCACTTTGCGAAATATGAAATAGATAGATTTTAGTTATCATTTACCACTTTGGCATCTAACGCATGCTACAAAAGTTTTGAGAAAATATAGCCATCAAGATTTCAATTACTTCTCTACTCCATTTTGCCATTTTTCAGTTTAATAACGATCACTTATAACACTACTTGTATACATCAAAAATATAAACACAAATGATATTTGACAGTCACAACTTATTGGGCTTCCAAATTATCAAGAGATGGTGCTGACGTCAAACGTCAAAATTCAAACGAATGGTACATTTTTAGCTGGCTTCCATAAGAGTACAATTGGTGTGAGACTAATTTTCGTAGTTTTTAATTTAATTTCGGATTTAGTATAGAGTTTTCTGTTAATTTCGGTAGAATTGAGTTTGATCTTTCTTGTAGTAACAATTTAGTGATAGTTTTAATAATATTTTAGTTAATAGGGTTAATTTTAGTAAGTATTTGTAGGTTAAGAGTATTTTAGTCATATTTTAATTAACAGTATTAGTGTTTTTAATAAAAAAACATTTGATTTAGATTTGATTATTTAGATTGTATTTCATTGCCGTAGTTGTACATATATTAATTTCTATCTACATAGCTTTACTTTTATTTAATTGTTTTCCTTTCATAATGAACAATTTTCTTTGCTTAGATTTAGATACTATTTGTAGATTTGGGAATTGTAGTGTATCATTTAGAAATATGGTGGAAGGCCAGCAAGTAATAAATAGTGGCCACATAATATTATGTGGTAAATATTTTCGGAGAAAACTCCATCGTAACTTTAACCTATTAATTGCATATCTCCTAATTTGTTCATTATTTTTTAAAAATCAAAAACTTACCTGTTATATTAGCAGTAATTCAGATCCTACTAAGAATAAAACAATAATAGCCGAAGATAAAAGCGTATTAAAATTCGTATACAAGTAAATACAATCCCTGAATAAAACAACCACATTTGTACATGTACACTTCACTCAGTTCAGAAATCTGCCACCAGTGGCGCATTGTAATTTTGGAAGCCCAATAGCGGCTGTTAAGAAAAAATAACACATGTTTCAGTTTTTCTTCAAAAGTTTTTCATTAAAAGTATTCATTTGTCTCTCTTGCACTGACGTCCTGTGCGAGAACAAGAACTACAGATATGTAATTTACTCATAGTATAATCATATGTCTCTTAATTCGTAATAAGAGTTTATCTCTTTTCTCTTTCACCCCACAGAATTCCGACAGGCTTTAAATGAAACAAAAACAAAATTAAAATAAAATTTTCACTTTTATTGTATTTTATAACTTTCATTACGAAATATTTAAATAAGGGAAATAATTTCAGAATATTGATTTTTACAGATACCCATATTTTTAGACTGTAGCCACCAAATATTATGGGTATTTATAATGTTAGTGCAGACTACATCAAAGGTAAAATTTTACAGATATTAAAGTGGAATCCAAATAATTTAACCAGAGATTAATTTGGTTAGTTAATAAATATACCCATTTACTCCCAAATACTAATGCTTCTGTATGAGAATCTATTTCTGTACCTTTGATGCCCCAGTTGAGTTAGACAGAACGACAAACATAACCTTTTTCAATCCCTCCGTTCTCTGTTCCATTTTGCACCCATATAGTTATCACGTCCCTAATTGTCCAAACAGCCCGAATGTGAAATGTTTACCGGTGATATTACCCTCACATCGTTAAGTGTAGGCGTTGTTTGCGATTGAATATTTGAGTTCCGGTTGAACACTCGTTATGTGACGGCCTCGAATTACGATCGAATGAAATCTACTGAGTTAGATCTATCTATAAATATAAATAAATAAATGGAGTATTTATATACAAAATGCAATTGAAGAGCGAGATAATTTGTTTTTCTACGACGACTACAGAAAATTGGACTTTTTCCATGCTCTACAATGCCCAAAAGTCATACATTTCCCACAGTCGTGGGTTTAAAGTGGGAGAAATTATTATTTAAAGTGCGAGATATTATTTCTCACGCAAATTGCCAACTGTAATATAATATTCTTATTTAAATATGAATTTTTTAATTTATAAATATATGTAAGTAATTATTGTAATTATTTTAAAATTCAGTTAATTATCGAGAAAATATTATGTTGTTTATTAAATATTAATTATTTATATCTTATCAAAGAGTGTGGTCATAGAAAAAGTATAGTGTGCCACTCGCGCAGAAACACTTATTACCCACTTGTGTGATTCCAGACACTTAGTAGGCAATAGATGCTTTTCCGCACTTGTTGCAAAATATACTATTTTTTGTGCCAGTGTTTAAAGTTTATTTGTATTGTTACAATAATATTAGCAAAATATCTGATGTGGACACCACATGACTTCCTTGTACGCCTGTTACACTATACATATTTTGTTAATAATTCAAATATGTATAATAACAGACCCAATCATAAAATTGCACGTATTTGACAAAATTTGACATGAACATTAAATTCTTTATTTTTTTGTTATTTCTTGTCCTAATTCATAGCAAACTTAATTTATGTAATCATACTTGAAGTTTTCGACGCAAAATTCAATTCTCTAAAACTTTTATTTGAAGCATTTATTGTTAAATTCAAAATAACTGATAATAGCTTCAAGTAAAGTATCACTTCCGGTTAGACTATTTTAACCAAAGTCTATTATGTTATTTCCATTGATATAAAAGTATTATATATCAAATTTGAAAAGTTTTGGATTATATTTTAATATAGTTTTCCATTAAAATCTATTATAGGTTTCAAGTAAAGTACCACTTCCGGGTATACCATTTTAACTACAATCTATTATGTTATTTCCATTGATATAAAAGTATTATATACCAAATTTGAAAAGTTTTGGATTATATTTTAATATAGTTTTCCATTAAAATCTACTATAGGCTTCAAGTAAAGTACCACTTCCGGGTAGACCATTTTTACTAAAATCTATTATGTTATTTCCATTGATATAAAAGTCTTATATACTAAATTTGAAAAGTTTTGGATTATATTTTAATATAGTTTTCCATTAAAATCTATCTAGCTTCAAGTAAAGTACCACTTCTGAAAGTTATGCAATGACCAAAAAGGGAGGTGCACAACTAGATGTTATAACAGTCCTAAATACAAAATTTTAACTTTCTACGGCTTCCCGTTTTTCAGTTATGCGAGATACGTACGTACGTACGTACGTACAGACGTCACGACGAAATTAGTCAAAATGGATTAAGGGATGGTCAAAATGGATATTTCCGTTGAAATCTGGAAACCGAATTTTTTCGCGATTACAATACTTCCTTTACTTCGTACAAGGAAGTAAAAACAGTTTTTCAGAAAAAGTATAAAATATTTTTTACTTAACGGTGAATATACAATAATACTGATGAATTTTATTATAAAATCTTACAATTGTATTAGGCACAATGATCTGTATAAGCTACATTGATAAAATTTTAGAATACAGAATTTCAACAAACCTCCGAGTCAATTCGGAATTGGTAAAATACTGAACAGAAAAGCAGGAAGCATAATATAACAAACGAAGTCATGAGTGGAGTAGTTAAAGACTTTTTTTTACATTTAATGGAGTAGGTTTTTTTTTCATTTTTCCTTGTCTTTAACTCTCAAAATTCGCAGATACTTCTTATCTTGACTACTTTTTGCAGGATTTTAGCAAAAATTAATTATAAATAGGGTATTAATATTGTCGCTTTTAATCTACAACACATTACATTATTATTTTATAAGTAAAAGTGTTTAAATTTCAATAAAATATTAAGAATATTTAGGAACTTCAACAAAATTTAAAGGTACTTTATTAATTTACTTCTATTAACGTTTAGTACATTAGGTACTATAATATTTAACATATCAGCTTTGTTGGACCAGCAAAATTAATTTAAAGTTCGGAGTATAATATGCACAATCAGCCCTTTTATTTTGGTATATAACTAATTTAAATCTAATTTAGCTAATCGAATATTCTCGCTGCACCAGTGGCGGCTCGTCAAACATTTACTTTCATGTTTACTCTTCTTTCTATTTTCATTAATTTTTTATTGTTTTGC
This sequence comes from Ophonus ardosiacus, assembly GCA_943142095.1. NCBI lineage: Eukaryota > Metazoa > Arthropoda > Insecta > Coleoptera > Carabidae > Ophonus > Ophonus ardosiacus. The sequence continues at coordinate 6,375,784 of OW964830.1, read as the reverse complement.
ATATGTAAAATGGTCTTAAGGCATAATTTTTTTGTATTAATCATGTTACACCTATTTGTTAAACCTCTGTGCATACAACGATGGCACATTATACCAGCGTATAAGTTAGCATAGGAGGCTGCCTTCCATTACTCTTCGTGAATACTCCACAGCGTAGTACAGTTTCCCTATAGTAGTAAATTGTTTTTATATTCAATTGGGTGTAATGTAAGTGCCATAAACAATGAGTAGAGTAGATGAAATTAAGCGTTGTGGCGATGTTGTCGACTGGTTGGTATGAAACTCTTTTAGTTTATTAAACTTTTATTATTTCACATACAATAAACCTTTAGTTCATATAACTCTCTCGTCTCTGTACACAAAAACCCTACCTATTTCCACAGAACTACCTAGGGCCGTCCTCACCTCTTAGTTTACAGGAGACGCCGCCGCTGCCAAATGGCGCCCGAGCTACGAAGTAACCCACTACAAAGAGGATGTATGAACGCCAAACAAACAACCCCATTCCATTATGGCGTTGACAATTTGCTGTCTGTTTTGGCTACACGATCCTGCGTCTTGTGAAAATAGCGAACATTTTATTAATTAGCACCGTTCACTGTAAAATAAAAATAAACTAAACAATAATCACAATAGCCATGCGGTATCCTTTCTCACTGCTCGTTGAAGTCTCCATTCTCACACATTACTCTCTCTGTATTTTCCTACTTTTAGCGATGTCAATCAGGTTGTTTAGTGGATTACGCGGATGATTTGATTGTTTATCAGCTTGCGTCGTAACGCGTTGTCAATCACCAGTCACCTCACACATAGGCGCACGTCATTCTGCATACGCATTGCATCGTGCACAAAGAATCACACAGCGGGCTGTGACACTGACAGCTATTCACACGGGATGCGTGGGAGGTGGCGGGGGGGGGGGGGGGGGGGGGGGGGGTAGGGCTAACGTGATATAGGAAGTGCATGGGGGGTTTGTGATTGATAATGTTGATTGGGAAAGTTGAGAGAATGAATTTATGTAATGTGGTCAAGGATATGAATGGAGGGCTGTGAATTGGATATTTTAATAGACTTATTAAATAATTGTGGGTTAATGCTAAAGCAACCAATGTCAATTTTGACTAAAATAAGATTGTTTAAATAATCAGATAAATATTTTAATAGGTAGGTACATCGGGCGATGTTTGTTATTGGTGTACATAAAGATTTAACATGGAAAATTAATTTTACGTAATTTTCTGCCCTCTTGTTATGGCAAAAATTGTGAGTATTTAGTTGTTCGATATTAAGGGCCACTTGCATAAATCTTGCATACATTTCAAAAATACATCGGAAAATAAACATTGTCAAAGTCAACAACTCGATTAAATTTAACAATGTTAACTTTAAGGCCCAATTGCATACAAAACTGTTTCACATTATTTAACATTTATGGTTTCTTCATAATATTAAAATCTGTTGTAGCCAGCACAATACCTCTCGCAATTTCTGGTACACATAAACAATCTAATTAGGTACTTCTCTTCATTATATATTTTTATATTTTTTAATTCGTTCTATGAACAAGTTTCCTCTTACCTACTCATCTAAATTTTAAATTTTGTTAAGAAACTATTACTTGCGGTTGTCCACTTGTCAGCTCTTCCCATTAATGTCAAATTGAGGAATCCGTAGTTAAATATGTCGTAAATCTTATACGCACACCCACGCACACACACACTAAAATCGGGATATGCGATTTTTAGCATGAATACAATACCTCTCTCAGCGAGAAGCTAAAGCGTTGGTACCTAATCTATCGTACAAAATTCACGCTTACAAAACTCAGGCTAAACATTATGGAGGTCTAATATGAAATGAAATAATACTAGTCATTTTCATAAAATAACTACATATTTGACTACAACATATATAATAAGTTACAGTAAATTTAGATAGTGGGATAATGTGCACATGTCGGTAAATGTAGAAACTTGCTCAAAACTACTTTTTTCTCGCAATTCAACCAAACACAACAACAATAACTTCACCTAACGTACAAATATCACTTTTGGATAACTCGGAGTGAGTTTTGTGCGTTGGGTGCAGGTTTTGTTGTTATATTTATTTGAATTGCAAACGACAACAATTTTAAGCGAATCTATACATTAGCCGAGAAATGTATACATCATGCCACTATCTATAACATATACAAGAACAACAGTGAATGATTTGAATTTTATTCCAATCGAAGCCAAACTTGGAACTTTAAATTTTCAAATAGGTACCTAGTATAAAAGCTTATCGTAATTTGCAAATAGAAGCTAATTTGCATACCCACAAACGGGTATCCTTGATAATATATATTTATTCAAATATTTATGAATTCTTACATTTTAATTATTCAAGTTTCTATAAAAACAGTATAAGTTTATTAGGAGTAATATCAATAATTTCGCATAAATTTCAACTTGAACTTAAATATGAAATTCCCTGGAATATAAACTGAAAATACAGCATAATAAATTTAAATCACTTTATAGAATATGATGAATTCAATTCTGATTTTAGTGCTGCCATTCCTTGTTCGAACGTCGTAATTTATTGGTTTCAGATCGCTGAAATAAAATATTCCGCGCGCCAGTTTGCATTCATTTGTCAATATCAATAGTGTATTGACTTACATGACGTGTTCATATGTCTGGCGATCTGTAATTGTTCCCCATACAAGTACACTAGCACGCTAGGTAAAAATTTAATGTCATTATTGTCATGTTTCATTATTTGTGTTATTGTTATTAATAATATTTGCATTATTTATATAAATTTGTACTGTCTGTCAAATATAATGTATCAAAAAATAAATGAAGCATTTATATTTAAAGGGAAGTTAGGGCTTTTTTGTGATGGATTTAATTTATAAATTTTGATTTATAAATTTAAAATTAGAAATATAAAATATTCATAAATGCATTTACTGGTTCATAACGAATTTAAATATGTAATTTAGATTTACAAATTATATTTTAAAATTTTTAAATCCCCCAATCAGGATACAGTTTTCATTTTACCTGTCGCTAAGAGAGGTATTGGAATTATGCTAAAAATCGCATATCCAGATTTTAGTGGATAAGCACATTTTAAGGTCCCTATAATCCGATTATAACATTTTTACGATGATGACCATATATATATATATATATATATATATATATATATATATATATATATATATGTGTGTGTGTGTGTGTGTGTGTGGATGTTAGAACCACGGTTTCTCAAATACTATGAAACTTAAAAAATATTTAACTGCAATTTCCTTAATCTGACATTCCTGGGAAGAGCTGATTAGATTTTGGTAACAATTGGACAACCGGAAGTAATAGTTTCTTTAAAAAAAACTTCTAAATATTATTTTTTGAAAATTTCTGTTATTACTAATATTAAAGAATATAAAAATCTCTATCGGATACATTTATTTGGTGCGCTGTAAGCAAAATTGTCACAATCGGACCATATTTTTTTGACGACGGTAATGGGACTGCTGTTACCGTGAACTCGGAGCGCTATATCTTTTTGCCTCAATTACGATGAAACCGTGTTCCTATCCGACATGTGGTTTCAGTAGTATAGGCCCACACAGCCAGAGCAACATTGGACGTTATTCGTCGTCTCTTTCCCAATCGCCTTTTCTAGGACACAACATGCAAGATGTTGTTTTCTACACTTGATTTTGTCAAATTCTATGTCATTACGATCTTAAATCTGTCAATACATTTTTTCCTAAGCAAAAAGTAATTTTGTGACGTTTAAAAAATGTCCGTCCTTTCTGCCCAACCCTGTACATATTTTATTATTTAAAATTTATGCAAAATACGTCAATACCTAATAAAATTATTATTTATTAAAATCATGGACAATATTCAGAATTAAATTTAATTAAATACATTGCTCTCTTCTACAAATATTCAAAATAATTTCGCAACAAATAAAATTTAGTAGAGATATGCAATCAGTCGTACACTTATTTGTTTATTTTATGTGAGTATATTATTCCATTTTAATTGTGATCAGTTTTATTGATTTCTGAATATAAATTTTATAATCAAGTGAATAAAGTTGAAAAAGGAATAAACGAATGCATATTCGTATGTTCTCCATTTATTTATTTTTTAACACGTAGTTTAATTTTCTGGATTTTCGAGGGCTTTGAGAATAAGAATAAGAAATGAGGGATGACATAAAAAACAAAACTTTCGCTATCATTTTAAGCAGTTATTTGATCTATCATTCTACATTAAATTGCGAAAGTTATTTGACAAATAATATCATGACACTGACAAGTGATGATATACAAGTAAATTTATAGTCTGGACGATTTATCTTGGCAAGCCTTAGGAATGCAGGTCGATTCACAATTCCTACGATGCGGTATGTTAAATATATACTTTTTCTTAGATACCGCACTGCGTTAAAAGTAAAATAGTGATTTTACGATCTTTTATGGCCTAACACAATAGAAAAACATTCCGAACCGCACGATTTATGACACTTATATTCAAGCAGTTCTCTTTGCACATAGGCGTGCATAAATTTTCTTACTGGCAATAAGAAATCTACAAATGATTCAATTTTTTGAATATTTATTTCAGATATTACATATAACATGTTAGTAAAGTAAACGTATTGACAAATATTTATATTTTGTAGCTAGTAGTAAACTTGTAATGTACATTATAACATAAGCTAAAATCTTCTCGTAATTATAATCTAAACTTAAAGACTAAGATTTAAACACAAATTACAAGAAAAATCCTTACCTACCTATATAAATTATGCAATGTGATTATTATACGAATAATATCAATACATATTATGTATTTTATTTTATTTTTACCTTCCGTCACCTTTAGGTAAGGAAGGTATTGTCTTTGGTCAAAAAATTCGGTGGTGAGTTTTTAATGAATAAGCACGTTTTAGGTTCCCTACAATACGAATTTACTATTTTTAAGATGATGTCTGTATGAATGTGTGTGTGTGTGTGTGTGTGTGTGTGTGTGTGTGTGTGTGCGTGTGTGTATATGTATGTCCGTGTGTGACAAATTTTTCTCCGACGATAACTCCAATACTACAAATCTAAAAATTATAATTCTTTCGTATTCCTCTTCTGTACATCCATATGAAAAGTTGATTAGATTTTGGTTATAATTGATCCACCGGAAGTACCCTTATTTGAAGTTTTTAACAGTTTTTCTTAAAAAATCGCAGTTAAATATTATTTTTCGACATTTTGTGATTATCAATATGAATGAATATCTTATTCTCTATACGGTTTGATTATACAGTTTCGTTCATATTCAATAGATATAGAGTTATAGAGACATTAAGAGAGATTAACTTTCAAAAATTAGTCAGCTTTGTTAAAATTATGGAAACAACAGATATATTCAGAAAAATTTAATTGACACGATGTCAGTGTCAAATGCAAAACCAAAGTTGAAAGCATAGGGTCAGAAAATTATGTGTGAATGTGATAGAGTGTCCCTCCAAAGAGAAGAAGATGGAAGGCCTGTGTAGCAGAAGATTTGAGTGAGGAAGAATTGTGTGAAGAAGATGCGTTGGACAGGAATGATTAAAAGAGAAGAGTAAAAAACAGCGCCCCTAATAAAATAGGGAAAGGAACTTTCGGTATAGAATTTGTAAAAAATAGTGTGTTCGTGTTACAATTTTATAGGATATACAGAATCTTTTTCACGGAACTATGGAATACAAAATACATCGAATTGGCGGAAGGTTTTGTGCTGGCCACAACATTGCATTTCGTACTTGACATTGTTGCATTATTGTAATAAATAAATTATTATTTTCTGTACTGTTTGTAATAGATTTTTTTTTCCGGCGCGCGTATGGTTTTTATACCTTTACCGTAACCACAGAGAAATCTTTTATTACATCAGCTCGCCAAGTAATATCGTCCAGAGTATATCATTTCATACTACATCACAATAGTGAAAATTGAATATTGGGCCTTAAATTGACAAATTTAACGTTTTTAATTCTCCCAAAAATTAGTCAGTCAGCGTTCCAGGAAGATTGATTGGGATCTTTTAAAATAAAATATAATTGTGTGTATTGTTGTTGAAGGTTTAGGGAACAGCTTCAGAATCTCTGAAAAAAATTTCCAATTTCACTAGCTGCATAAAAAATTAATGATATGTAAAACGAGTTTCCAATCCATTAATATAATAAAACTGATAAAATTCGCGCTCTTTTCTTTGCAAAAGATGTAAGAAAATTCAATCTTATATTAATTACGTTCTATAATTCTATGCCCTACATCGCGTCCACGGGTCTGACACATTTCTCCTTGAAGTCTATTGGATGCTGCAGATAATAACATAATACAAATTAGACAGCTGTAGAATTATTCGATTATTATTAATTACTTCATGAAAAATTCATACGCCTACAAAATACAGCTCATAACTCCATTATGTAAATCTCCAGCGAATCAAAAATCAGAACAGAATTGTCAAATAAAAATCGCGAATCTTGATGGAAATCCTAGGCTTTACACACGCTCACGATAGACTTTATCAGCTTAGCTTGGCTGCGTGGGTGAAAGGTTGTTCTCGTTAGTTCCTCGAACCGACACATCGCGCTGCGTGTCGCAAGATTTACGACGTGAAAGAAGACATACACCACATGACAGCTCTATAACTTTCCTCTATTATTTATAAGGTCCTTATATCTTATCTTTTAAGTAGCTTAAATACACACTTCAAACTTATAAATTATCGGGGTTCCAAAGTAAAATGAAGAATTTAAAACTTCTAAATGGAGTCCTCCTTTATTTTTAATTTTTTACGAAATTCCATCTAAATAGATACTTACAGAATTTACGTCACATGCAAGAGAGAGATAGCAGATCATGTTCCAAACAAACCTCCTCTCGTTGTCTTACGTCCCGCTCCATGATGCTATCTGTCATTATGTTTACACCTGTCATTCAGTGTTAACCTAATACTTTATTGTGATTTGTTCGTTGTGTTTAATAAAAATGAGTTTAAAACCAGAAGCTATGCCTGGGGCTACATTTTTGTTTGATGATTTTGAAGACCATTCGATTATTCAACTAAAACGATGGCTGGAGTGTACTGACAATGGCTGATAACAGGACTTTGTTTGGAAATGGTAACCACAGCAACCTTTAGTTTTATGCTTTGCCACTAGATGCGTGCAAATTGCAATTGTGTGTCTATTGAAAGCGAATGTAGTTCTAGAAAGACTTAATTAATTCGTTAAGCTGTAATCATTTTTACCTTTTGCTAAGAGAGGTTTTGATTCATGATAAACTCGCATATCCAGATTTTAGTGAATAAGCACGTTTTAAGAACACTAGAATCCGATTTTAACATTTTTACAATGATGTAAGTTTTCCTTAGTCTGACATTAATGGGAAGAGCTGAAAAGGTTTTGGTAACAATGGGGTATGTGACTAAATTTTGTTTTTTACATATATGATACTAGACCAAAAAATAAAATACCCGTATTTTTTTAAATTGATTAATTATTCGTAGTTTACGAGAAAATAATTATTAAAACTTTGGAGAAGACAGTTAGACTGAGATAGATATATAGTGGTAGGCGAAAGTGACAGCAGCTGTCACTTTCGCCATTCTATAACCTATCACAACATATCTATCTCAGTCTAACTGTCTTCTTCTACCATTCTACCCTACTGACGTCACAGATCCCTTCTCCAAAACATTAAATTCCTAATAACAATATTATTACAAACTAATGTTTAGTTTTTATTATTATAATGAGAAGCTATAGAGGTTTGTTTTTATATATTATGACATATATTGAAATTCGATTATGGTCACATACCCCATTGGACAACCGGAAGTAGTAGTTTCTTAAAAACAATTTGTAAATATTATTTTTTGGAATTTGAATATAAAATTCTCTATCCGATACATTTAACATTTTTATCTTTTATAGATTTAGAGAGAAAGAATTATAAATATATAAAATAATCCGTTATAATGAATCTTACAGGCCAAACAATACAATGAAAACCAGTTGAAAAATTAAAATGTTTATAATTGACAGAAAAATGTCAGTGTCAAAATCCAGATACATTACTGAAAGCTTTTTCTGGGAAGTATGTTAATTTAATATTTCTTACTTTATTGTTAATTAAATATTTCGAATTACAAATACATCTATTAGATATACCATCAGAAATACCGCCAATTTCGTCAATGAATTTGAAGAATCTCGAACATTTAGAACAGTAGGAGAAAATATTTATAGAATGAATTAAAAAATATAAAAATATATGAATAATAGATGTAATTAGAATTTTTGTGTGTACCACAAATATTTAATAAAATATATACTTATATAGCTTAATATGGAATTGGCGAGAGGTCTTGTGCTGGCCACAACCGATTTTTTTTATATTCTTTACCAACCACAGTGCGTAAAATTGAAGTTCAGTTGTTAATTTTGAGTTATTTAGTTTTGTTCTATTCTTGTGGGATATTCTTCAAAACGATTGATTTATTTGCAAATTATTTAAAATTATTGAACAGATATGATAAATAATGGAATTGGTATTACATCCGAAAAACTATTCTCCAGATTTACAGATAATACATACTTCGGTTCCCATAAGCAAGTATCTTTCAGATATTGACCGATACCTACTTTTAAAGGAAGAAAATACATCATTTATCATCATCTGTCCATAACAGATTTACTACATAAAATTGTACGTGGGAAGTCCAATAACATCTTTATTATTATTTTTTTGGTTTTGTAAAAACAGCAGATCCCAAAAACGTTCTCTTAAAAATCAAAATTCAAGTTTCTTTTCACTTTCACAAATATTTTTTTTTTTTTTTTGTAGTTAAATAACCACTAACTGTATTTGTCCATCCTTATCATGAAAGTGTTATTTTGGTAACAAGATTTCAGTGGTTAAAGTAGCTGTTGGAAAACTGTTTTTGTTGATAGCTAAACTCAAAAATTGTCTTTTATTTAATACGAGAGCTTTTAAATTATATTCGCTTTAATTTCTGAATGAAAACAGGAATTGCAAAGCGAATAAATTGGATAAAGTCCATTTAATAAGTTAACAAAACTTTTCAGGTACATTCATTAAATTTGTGTCAAATTTAAATTTGAAAATGAGGTCAAAACAAATATTACATTTAACTAAAATGGATGGCGCTAAGTGGATTTAAAACAATTAAAGATTTTAAACAATTAATTGTTGGAACTGGAACAAGTTTCTAAAGTGTTTTTTGTTGTTTTATGTTTATTAAAAGTTTGATTAACTATAAAGTTTATGGTGGAAAAAGTTAACTCGAATGTAAACTACTTTGACATTTGTTTTATATCGCTCATAAAAATGCTACACTGATCAATGACAATCACTATGACAATGAAAATTTTCCACGATAAATTTTAATATTATTTTTAAATATTTTCACTTTGTTGATAATAATAATAATAATAATAATAATAATAATAATAATAATAATAATAATAATAATAATAATAACAATAATAATAATAATAATAATAATAGTAATAATAATAATATCCATTTCAAATTTTCCCGGTTACCTACGCCGAAAACTTGACGTATCCGATTTTCAGTTACGTGCATAGTATTACGTAACTTCCGAGGTTGTAAATAAAAATAAGTTTTTCCTTGCGCAAAAGTGACCTATTAATTTTAGACAATAATGCTTTAAATAAATGTTGTAGAGAATAATATTCTGTATCTAATTCAGTAATCACGTTTTATTTTGCACGTTTCATAATTGAGCAAATTTAATTTAAAATTTTATAAAAATGACTTCTTTGTAGTGTTACCTATGCTATTGAAATAAAATGTCAAACAAATGTAATGACATTTTACCTGTCAGAAATTATAAAATATAATTTGCATCAAAATAATACCTACTACTTAATAATTTGTTACTTTTCTTCGTGTGAATAATTCTCCATTTTCAAACAGAGCGTTCCTGCCAGTAAAAAGGTCAATGTAATTTTTCTAACAAGTTTAATTATTTTTTACAGTCTATACATATACAAAGTAGGCATTTGCACTCGTTTTTGTTAACACAAAATGTCACTTTACGGCTCAAGCTCGACAAAGTAGGAAAAATGCTCGCTTCCCGAATTTCTAACTATAAAATGTTGAGAAATGTCACTTCTCTACATTCTTAATGGGAACAAAAGTCAGAAACTAATGGCGCTGTAGTTACTTACACCTTTACCACCTCCACAAGTTAATCTGACATATGATTGCTCTGTCGGTATATTACATAACCAAACAAAATGCCATACTGCATTCATTTACAAAATCGAAAGTAAAAAATGCTTAGATTAGATTGAAGAAGAATGGAAAATAACAATAAATTATAATTTAAAAATATGATCATTATTTATTAAGTAGTACTGTAAGTACAAAGTTCATCATTTTTTGTTACGGTGGAGGACTCCATTGTGGCGATTGTAGAAAAAATCTTGTGTGTTTCGACCGCAAATGGACATTGTCGATTTCGAGAGAATGCAATCGACAATATCGCATTTTGCGCTCTTAATACACAAATAGCTATTGTTTGTGATATTATTTCAATGCCATGGCTAACACTATAAAGAAAGCAATTATAAAATTTTAAATTCAATTACTCATTTAAGAAATTTGCAAAATAAAATGTGATTATTGAGTGAAGAATTGAATTCTTTACGATATTTATTTGAAGCAATAAGGCTGATTCACAGCTACGAAAATAAGAAATATAAATAAAATTATAAATAAAACTTCATGGTTGACGTTCACAGCTTCGAAAATAAAACGTAAATTAACATCAACTGTCATTTAATATATTCATAACTAACAAGCAATAATGACAACTTCATACCTTTTAAAGCACTGTACGTAATCATATATGCGAAACTTCGCCCTAAAACAGCTTTTTATGATTACATTTAAATTGAAATCTTTTTCCCATGAGGTAAATTGACAGCTCAAATGACAATTGTTATGTATCGGCTTATGTTTGTGTAAAATATTTAACATTTGCAAATCCTTGTGTTTATGTCTTATGTTTAATTTTATTTTCGAGAGCTGTAAACACTTTCAAAGAATCTTTTGTTTATATTGTTTTTTTTTTATGTATAATTTTATTTTTATTTTCGGAGCTGTGAATGAGCCTTTATTGTGTAAAATTATAGGTTACTTATAAGCAAGAAAACCTGATTTTCCATGTTAAAAAACTACGGCAAAGTTTTCGTGTTACACCTAACATACGATTAGCGTTATTTGTTAGAACAATAAATTGAATAACAATTAAAAAGTTATGTAAAATTTTATTATAATAAATTTTAATTAAAATTCTTAACTAATTACAATATTTTTTTTCAAACAAACAAGTTAGTCTTGCCTTGTCAGTAGTGTAGTAGGTACGCTGGAACGTAAAGTTTTAATAAATTATTTCAGAAGTGAAATTGACAGTTGTTGTTATAGTCTAAGGAGATAAGAAATATAATTTTACAACACTAATCATCTTAAATGCGATGCAAAGTTTTTTAACTTTTGTCTCATTTGTCTCTAGACTCTTCGGTTTTTGCTTTAACTTAATTAAAATTAAATTAAAAAGTAAAAAACAAATAAAAGCAACATGCAAACTTTCAAAACTTCCAACAATCATTTTACTTTTTTTTCAAAAAAGTGCGTCTACAACAATTTATAATTTCAAAAAACTTTCCTATTGTATAAAACTTCCCTTTCTTTTCAGTTTTCAACATCAAACACTCATCCTTACCTTGCGAAACGATTCCTCGTGCGTCCGTGTCTATACGTCTCTTATCCGAGGCATCGTGCCGCACCGCAAACAGACGCGAACTGGCGCCACGACGCTCGCTCGGGGCGCGCAACAATCGCGCGTTGCGCAGCGCCGACCAACGCGAAAAAGTTTATTAAATCACAGGTGCAAGAAGTGCAAGAGACGGACAGCGGGGGTGGAAGTGGAGGTAGTTTTTATGAATGAAGGGAAAATTAGGTGAGTCACAGAATTAAGTGGAATTCGTAGTGCAAATCTGGGAGATATATTGCTAAATTCTTGGAAAGTCAAATTGTTTTCTTCATTTGAGTCGCAATGAAAATTGCAAGACACAGTAAGACAATATTTTTTTTTATTTTTACCACTGTTTACCTTTGCTTCCTTTAAACTTTGTCGAACTTTTGTGAGACTTAAAGAAGGAGACTTGATGATGACAGTATAGTAGACGTAAATGTGAGATGTGGCAATGGGGATTACACCATTTTTTTTGTATAATTTCATCTGAAAATATTAGGAAAACTAAGACTATTGATGAAAATCCGGTGAAAAAATTCCTATTAATAAGCGAGTTATGGTCTCCCGAATTTTGAAAAGATTGACGTGATGTCACATTTATGTGTTTTTATATCAAACTGTTTTCATCATGGACCTGAATATTCTTGAAATATATGCTATTTTAAGTTATATTTACATAAAAATAAATGAATATTATAACACTGTATAAGTCTATATACTTTATAATTACAGGTGTATTTAAATTATTAAGTTTAATGCAAGAAATTTATGTTAAAATAAAAACTGTTTGAAAACTGCTGTACAGGAATGTTAGCCCCTCCTTTCGAATTTGAATTTCTTAACTTCCATTGGTAGTAATCCCCACCTCCTAACACGCTATTTGTAATGCATATATAGGTGGTCTCTCGGTCGCCAATCAAAATATTTTCATATTAGTGTCGAAGCGCTATAACCAAAAACCCTTTATTTCCGAAATATCTCAATTATTCCATTTCATTTTTTTTATTAATATTCGTTCAGCATATACATTCGTATTTTTTTATTATTTTCCTTTAATTCGATTGAGCCGTAATCCCCCATTAAATAACAAAATTGATCTTAGAAGCAGGGCATCGAACCCAAATCTGAATCGAATAAAAATCGGAACCAAACTGTAACATTTTAGGGAACCCAAACCGAGAACCGAACCTCAGATATATTTTTAATTGAACCTGAGTAGAAACCAAACCGAGTATTAAAATACGGGTTCGGGGTTCAATTCCGGTTCAGGTTAATTTTTAGTTCGAAAAGTAAATACAGCCGATAATCGACGTCTAGGCGTATGCGTTGCTGTCTGGGCTGACTTTCGTGAAAATTGTGTTCGTTTCTTGTTGCGTTTTGGGTAAATTCCGGCTCTCATTTTACATTATTTCGAACCTGAACCGTGAACAAAAGCGCAAATTTTATTAATGCTTGAACCAGAACCGCACCCAAATCCATCTTTCAAAAAACAAATTAACCTGAACCTAAACCGAACCGAGTTTTTGGCGGGTTCGATGTCCTACTTAGAACATTGACAATGTATAAAATTACACTAAACAAATATTGCCACCTTCAATGTACTCTCCTCCCCGAACCCTACACCGCCCGATGTAATATTCCATTGTTGGAAGCAATGCCTGCAGGCCTTTTCTGTTAGGTTGTTCATAAGCTCTGCCGCTTTTCTATAACTACATCTCGGCCCCGAATTGATGGTCAAATGAGGTACGGTTGATGTACCAATTCGGTATTTTTTATTTCGACAAAAATGTCTTGCCGGACAGGGCGTTTTGTTCCGGCACGTTGTCTTCATGGAGAATCCATTATATTTCAGCCCTTTTTCTTCTCACCCGTGCATGAAGAGTTATCAAAGTCTTCTTGTAATATGCTTGGTTAACGAAATGCCCCTCAGGCACCCAATCCATATGAACAATCACTCGCATTTCGAAAAAAAATAACAATATCAGTGCACGGCCGAGGCGCTAATCGTCTCCGATGTCTTTTCTTTCTTCTTTAAATTTTCTAAACTGCTCGAAAACTTGAGTACTAGGTAGACCCTCATCACCATAAACATTCTTCAACAAGTCGTACATTTCTGTAGCAGATTTTTAAAGTTTTACTCAGAATTTCATATTGACACTAACATAATTCCGGCGGAGTACGAGAACGTAGTTAACTTTAATCATAGGCTACTGCCGAATGGGTCGCCTAATTATCTTGAAATTTTAACAGTGGATGGAGGGAAGATGACAAATTAACATGGCATAGCCTGCAATGTTGCCAAATTTACAGGGAAGCCTCAAAAAAAAAAAAATCTCGTTATTTTATTGCCACACATCTTATTTGGAAATAAGTTTCTACTAATTTTTTACAAAAACTAATACAAAGAATAACTAAAGTTTTTCAAGCTGTTATCAAATCCAAATAAAGTTTTCTCAAAGAATTAAAAATTTAAATTCTCTAAGTAATTTTTCTCGGTTGAATATCCTGTTTTGTTACAAAAATATTCATTCCGAATTTATATTTTTACCACCCGCTACCCTTGGTAAGGGAGGTATAGAGATCGTGCTAAAAATCACATATCGAGATTTTAGTAAATGACCACGTTTTGAGGTCCCTAGAATCCAATTATAACATTTTCATGATGATGTCTGTATGTGTGTATGTGTGTGTGTGTGTGTGTATCTATGTGTGTGTGTGTGTGTGTGTATGTGTATGAATTTTGTCTTCGCTCTAACTCAAATACTATATCATTCAGAAAATTCTAAAAGCTTGTATTTCTACCCGATTCTAATACGAAAAAAGCCATTAGATTTTGGTGTAAATCCGATAACCGGAAATGGCTCATAATGGTTTGTCTTCATAAAATACAATTTTTTCGCATTTTATGTCATTGGAAAATTATAGATTATTGAATTTTGTACAGGTATACATTAATACTTTTTCTATATATTTTACAGATTAATTTAAAAATCTTCTTTTTTAATCCCGAAGCCTAAGATAAACAAAATTCCTTTGTTACACAGTTTATTTTTCAAATGAATGTAACTGACAGGTAAACGTCATTGTCAAAAAATTAATCACTTCAAATTAATAATAGTGACATATTAAATAATAAAGAAAAACGTAAATAAAGCAATAGTTATATGCAATAGAACATAATATAGTTTGCAACATTAGTATGCATTTAAATTAATAAAAATTAAATAGCGGGAGGTTTTGTGTTGGCCACATCAGATTTTTTTTTATTTGTTTTCTATTATTTTTCCCATCAGGTGTACCCTATGGACAATGCTACTTCTAATCATTCACCCATCCCAAATATAGTATCATTCTTTTGATTTAATTTCAAATAAAGTTGTTAATTCTTTTGAGTTAAGAATCCACAGCTAATAACAGCAAAATTTTCTTCAAATTAGAGCTGATATTTGTTTATAAAGTAAATATTAATTTAATGTTGAAGTTTCGAGCCGCGTGTAATTGGCGTGTGGAACACAAATTCCACTTGTTTTCAACATTATTACGTGGCGTGCATTGGCGAGGGTTGTCTGTCAACTCCACTGCTTACATTCTGCAATATTTGTGGTTATTAGTTTTAGTCTGCATACTGTCAACTTATCAAATACCTCAACTTTACCTGTTGTCTCTTTGTTACAACAAATCAGCGAACAAACTTTTAACATTGCTTATTAAACTCTACCCAAACTTTATTTAATAACCTTTGGAAAGAGGAAAGGAATTATTCTTATTGGCCACGCACATTGAAGTCACTGTATTCAAGGTCAAGCATTTCGTTTTGCATAGGTTACTAATATAGGCGAAAATGTAAATTTTGATTTTGTTGTTTTTTGCGGATAAGTTTCAAATGTTAAATAACACTGGATTACATTTGCACTTATTTAAGGCACTTTTTATGTTCCTTTGAATGGAAATTTTTATCTCTCGCAAAGGGAGGTATTGGATTCATACTAAAAATCGCATATCCAGATTTTACTGAATAATCGCGTTTTAAGGTCACTAGAATCTGAATTTAACATTTTTGCAATGATGTTCGTGTTTGTGTCTGTATGTGTATGCGTGTGTGTGCGTGTGTGTGTGTGTGTGTGTGTGTGTGTGTTGTTTTGGTAACTATTGGACAACCGGAAGTAGTAGTTTCTCTCCAAATTTATGTTATTACCAATATTAAAGAATATAAAATTCTCTATCCGATACATTGAAAATTTTTATTATAGCTTCTATAGATTTAGAGATAGAGAATTATAGATATATAAAATAATCCGTTGTAATGAATCTCACAACCCAAATAACTATGTGGAAACCAGTTGAAAAATTAAAATGTTTGTAATTTATAGAAAAATGTATATCAAAAATCCAGATATATTACTGAAGGTATTTTTCTGGGAAGTACATTTATTATTTCTTTTTTACCTTCCGTCACCTTTAGGTAAGGAAGGTATTGTCTTTGGTCAAAAAATTCGGTGGTGAGTTTTTAATGAATAAGCACGTTTTAGGGTCCCTACAATACGAATTTACTATTTTTAAGATGATGTCTGTATGTATGTATGTATGTATGTATGTATGTATGTATGTATGTATGTATGTATGTGTGTATGTGTCCGTGTGTCCGTGTGTGACAAATTTTTCTCCGACGATAACTCCAATACTATAAATCTAAAAATTATAATTCCTTCGTATTCCTCTTCTGTACATCCATATGAAGGAGTTGATTAGATTTTGGTTATAATTGATCCACCGGAAGTACCCTTATTTGAAGTTTTTAACAGTTTTTCTTAAAAAAAAACGCAGTTAAATATTATTTTTTGACATTTTGTTATTATATTTATTAAAGAAAATATTCTTCTCTATATGGTTTGATTATTCATTTTCCTTCATATTGAATAGATGTAGAGTTAAAGCATTATAAAGAAATTAATTTTCAAAAATTAGTCAGCCCTGCTATTTATCATGGAAACAGCTGACATAATTATTCAAAAAAATTTAATTGACAGATTTCAGTTGCAAGTGCAAAACCAAATATGGAAAAAAATGTAGGATCTAAAATTGGTATGTCATAGTGTTGCTCGCAAGTGACATGCAGAGAAAGGCCAAAGAGAAGATGGAAGGACATTACTTAGTATAGTTTATTTTATAATTTTATTGGATTTATAAAACCTTTTCAAATTAACTTTTGGTATGGAGTTTGTAAAAAATAGTATGTGTTCTTGTTCGATTTTACATGATATTATATAGAATCTGTTCCAAGGACCTTTTGGTATGGGATTTGTACAAAATACATGGAATTGACGGAAGGTCTTGTGCTGGCCACAACAATTTTTTTATTATTAATTAAATATTTAAAATTATAGATACATATATTACATACATGCATCAGGAGGAAACTTATTTATAGAATAAAATAAAAAATATAAAAATGTATTAATAATAGATCTAATTAGAATTTTTTGTGTGTACCAGGAATATTAAATACAATATGTACTTATATAGCGTAATATGGAAATGACGAGAGGTCTTGT
The DNA here is from genome assembly GCA_943142095.1 of Ophonus ardosiacus. NCBI lineage: Eukaryota > Metazoa > Arthropoda > Insecta > Coleoptera > Carabidae > Ophonus > Ophonus ardosiacus. Next base: position 6,358,368 of record OW964830.1, on the reverse strand, counting down.
GCTGTCCACAACAGATTTTTAATGTTGAAATGGGCTTCAAATTGAAAAGTTATACCATTGAAAAGAGAATTATATTAGTTTTCCAACGATTTATAATTTGCCTATGGTCATTTTTGTTTCAAACAACGAAAATACAAAGTTATTAAATTTGTGTAATTTAACCTTTCAATTTAATTAATTAATTAACATTTTGAGCTCCACAAGAACAAAATATTGCTAATAGAATTTTAAAAAAAACAGTCCCGCTATTCTTATTTGTATAAACTTTTTTACTAAAGAGCATTGTAAATATTCCCGAAAATCTATTAGGGTAGAGATGCAATTAGATAAAGAGTAATAAAGAAAATTTCAATTAACATTTTTATAAGATTTTTCACTTAAAAGAATTAAAATTTTAAAAAAGAGTGTAATGATATTCAAGAAAAGCAGCAAATGGAAAAAACTTAATTTGTGAAAAAGTTTTTACTTAGTTATTTCGATTTGTAGCCAAGCTGTCGCTGAAATGTAGTTGTCGCTGAAATTTAGTTCCGCCACAGAATGTTAATCTACTTAAATTTTACATACGAATACGTGGACAGAAACAGATTCACGTAATATAAATGAATAAAAAATTACTGTACTTGCATTTCACTCACAAATTTACTTTGCTAACTACTTCTGTAAAAAATATTTCCTTACTAGGCCACGGACTTGATTTTAATACTAATGAGAACTTCGCCCAAATATCTTAATAGATTAATTTTAGCTTAAAATGAAGTACCATTTCCAGTTGAGTGATTATTGCTTAAATGTAACCAGATACATATTAGTAGTTTCTAATTATAATCGTCTTTCGTAACCCTAATGGTTGACCAATAGACCAACACCGATTTACTGCCAAACGCAAACTTCTTGGATCTTAGAGCTCTCTTAGCCTTGCCTTAGATAGAGGTATATTGGGATTTGCACATTTATGTTAATCTATTTCGGCTTGAATACAGTAATACTCGCTGTGATAGATTAGATAGCTTCATTTTTGTCTTACTTGTGTATATGGGTTCCAATACGTGGAAACTATGTCTTCTCTGATCAATTTTAAAATAATATTGTGATGTGACTATCTGATCAATGGGGTATTCTAATATTTTTTTTGCCCTCCTGAAGTGTAATGGGAACTTTACAATTGTATACACAGCAAGTGTAACCTACATTTTACGCTTACTGTGTTGTAACTTGTCTAACTATGCGGTAAAATAATCGAAATACACTGGACGGTTATGGGCATTTAGAAAAGAAATCATCTTTACTATAATAAAGTTCATGTAAAGAAGTGCTACCTACATAAGTTATTTTTTTACTTTAACATTTCCTATATTTAAAATTAATTTATATAAAACAAAATCACGGCAGCGACATCTGTCATTATTGTAAAAATCCGCCGTTACCGACATAGTCACCGATCGATATACCTGTCAAATACGCGAGGCGAAAATTGCTAAAATGTCAAATTTCGATATCTACCTATTATTTATTATGAAGAAAACATGAGCAAATAAATATATTATCAGTCATAAACAACGTCTATTATTACAAATAAATTTTCGCTAGAAGAAGTACTCTAATGAAGGTAAGTAAAATCAAATTTGGAAATTGACTTAATCCCAGTATTTTAAACTAACCCTTTTCAGAAGTATAACCTATCTCATTAAAAAAAGTGATTTTCATTATCGTCGGCCAAAAAATTTGATACAATTCTCGTGCGTGAAGTATTTTACAACTTACACGCATTCGAATGTAAATAACTATTACCTCACGCTCACTAAGAGCGGTATTGGTGAGGTGAATAAACATGTTTTAAAGTCACTAGATGCGATTATAAGCTTTTATAATGATATATGTGTGTATGTATGTGTGTGTGCGTGTATGTGTGTGTCTGGATGTTGAAAGGACTATTCCTCAAAAACTATAATACTTAACTACGTATTCCCCAATCTGATATTAATGGGAAGAGCTGAAAAGGCTTTGATAATCGGACAACCGGAAGTAGTAGTTAAAAAAAAATGTTCTAAATATTATTTTTCGAAAATTTTTGTTACCTACTGCAAATATTAAATTCATGTAATACATTTAAAAAATTTATTATATCTTCTATAGATTCAGAGATAATGATAATATTACAATATATAATTGACATAAAAATATCAGCGTCAAAAATCAACAGTCTTATGGACATTACTGAAAGATTTTTCTGAGAAGTACATTTATTATTACTTATTAAATTATTAATTAAATATTTTAAATTGTAGGTAGGTACGAGTATGTATATTAATACTATTAATAATAATTGTACAAATGCAAATGTCCTTGAGAAATACCCGTCAATAAATTGGAACCATCTTTAGCATTTTAGAAGAGTAGGACAAGATTTCTTATAGAAAGAAAGAATAGATATAATTAGAAACTTATGTAACAAAACGGAAATGGCGGGAGGTAACAGATTTTTTAAAATTTAGTTTCTGAAACTTTCGCATATTTGTATTGCAATATTTAAAAAAAAATATATTAGTTAAAAATTTAATTTTTACTGGATGCGGCGTGAGAGAAGTTGATGAAATTTAGAAATATGTATAAATAGAAAAAGTAAGCACATAAAATGTAATAAAACTAACACGAATAAGAGAGTTGACATCGAGTCAGTAGCAGAAATATTGCTTCCTGATAACAGGACAGTTATATGTACAAAATTTGTTAATGTCATCCGTCACTAGTACGTCACAAATCACATGTGTTTTTTTTTTTAGCGCCACAATAAATTATAGGAACATTCATATTAGAAAAAATATATTTAGAAATCTTTTCCATATTATTCGGTTATTTTTAGCCACAATGTTGTAAACATTTTTTACTTTAAATATTACTACATTAGAATACCCCACTATACATACAATACTATTGATTTTTTTTAGTTATACAACTCTTAAAAGTATTTCAGAAGACATATTTAATTTTTTTATTCTTTTGACAATCGATCCTTAACGTAGCAGTATTTTTTAACTCCCAGTATTGATGTAATACGAGTAGATGCAAAAAGAAGTATATAAATGTATGCATATTTGTTTATGAAATTTGAATAAATTTAAATATTTTACTTTTTAAAAATGAAATATATTTCCATAACTTCTTACTGTTATAATCTACTTACACACTTTTAAAATTGTTCCAGCTCGTTAAAAGATATTTAGTGCTTCTAATAAAACTATCTTTGATGACCTAACACAATTTGTTATCCCTGGAATTGAGGATTATTGCTATCAGTCAGCCTCAAGAATTTATTTCTTAAGCCAGTATAATTTTTCTCTTTAGAAGAGGCCAGTAAGAGTAATCTATCTGTCTACTCTGTGCGAACATAGACACATGTGATTGCCGAGCTAGTGACAAATGCCTGACGATGGCCTAGCCGTTTACGTCATCGCAAAAAACACCTGACAGCCAAAACAAAAGCAGATTTTGTCAATGTCCGCAAAACAGTTGAAGAGAGATGTTCTTATATTTGTTACAATAATTATTTTCAGACGTTTCGAGAAAATACAAGAATACAATGAATTATGTATAATAATTCGATTTTCCATATGTATATATTTAGTGCGAATTTTCTTGCACTGGGCGCACAAGTTGTTTTCCATTTATACAGGGTGTCTCAGGACGAGCTTACGCTATCAATATTTTAAATATAATTTAATATAATTTAACGAAATTTGGTATCTAGGGGTTGTACAACATGCCCGTTTTAACTAAAATATTTTCAAAGCAGTAGCACTTCCGGTTTGACCGGAAATTGACCTCAACTTTCTTATTTTAAATGGAATACGCTATATTTTATTTTACCATTGAATGCAGCGGAAAATTTTACATATGAAGCAATAAAAACATTTTACTCATGATCAACTACTTCCGGCGTTATTCAACTTTTTTTGATTTTTTGTCTGAAATCCGGCACATTTTCACAACTCTGTATATCGGGAACGAGATCGAATTTTTATAATCTGAAAAAAGCCTTTTATAAAGGAGACGCTACATTATCCATAGAAGAATTCTCGATTATTTATAAGAATGTGACGGGTACGTTACACCAAAATTACAGTTGACAAACTTCAAACAAGACAATTTTTTTAAATGGAACCCCCCCCTTTTTTATTACATAAATGTGTACTACGACAAAAAATAAGGGTACTTTGTGTAACATGTCCTATGTTGAAAGTTGGTAGAATTTCAGTAAATTAGAAAAACATGTAATCCGGGTATAATTATTTTATTAATACGGATAAGTAAGCCATGGAAAAACAATGTTTGTTTTTACAAACTCATCTACTTGATTTCTTAGATAATTTACCGTTTGATCAAAGGAATTTAATATGGTACCAGCATGATGGCGCTCCACCCCACAATAGCCATAGAATAAATACTTTTTTGGAAACAATTTTTGAAGATAGGTGGCTGGCAAATAATGGACCACATAGGTGGCCTCCTCGTTCACCCGATTTAACTCCACTTGATTTTTTTGTTTGGGGTTACATTAAAAACGTCGTCTATCGTCTATTAATAAAACAATTATACCCAAATTACATGTTTTTCTAATTTACTGAAATTCTATCAACTTTCAACATAGGACATGTTACACAAAGTACCCTTATTTTTTGTCGTAGTACACATTTATGTAATAAAAAAGGGGGGGGGGGGGGGTTCCATTTAAAAAAATTGTCTTTTTTGAAGTTTGTCAACTGTAATTTTGGTGTAACGTACCCAGGGACGGATTGGAGAAGTAAATCGGCCCGGGCGATTATCCTTAATCCGGCCCCTTTTAGAATGAAAAGAATAAATACTCGTATATGTATACTAAATTTTATTTATAAAAATGATCCTACTGTTTACATATTTTTGTGTCTCCATCCGATATAAGTAATTGTATATAATGTATTTCAAAACTGTCCAGAAACACCAAACACTTTACTTTGTTACCGGCCTAGGCCTATAAAAAACTCCTAATATTTAATATTTGGAACAAAATGCATTGGCAATACCGCCAGATATAAAAAAATGCATACTTATAATTTTTATTTGAGAACTCGAAGTTAAAGTTAATCGAATTCCTTGATATCCCGATGTGAAAACTGGAATCCACCAGAAACAGAACTTCGTTAAGTTTTGGTTAAGTTTTGATAACTCGAACTTTTTTGTGGCATATTTAATTTCGAGTTATCGAAGTTCCACTAAAAAAATAACATGTTTTTAAAATGTTAGTATTAGTAATTGTTCGAAATTTACATTTTTTAAATTATTAAAAAATATATTCTATGACTATATTATTTAATTGAAGGCGGCCCACCGGCCCTTTGGTCCATTCGGCCCTTCGGGATTTGCCCGATCGCCCGATAGGACAATCCGCCCCTGAACGTACCCGTCACATTTTTATAAATAATCGAGGATTCTTCTATGGATAATGCAGCTTAAAGTCTTAAAGTATAGAAGGTTTTTTTCAGATTATAAAAATTCGATCTCGTTCCCGATATACAGAGTTTTGAAAATGTGCCGGATTTCAGACAAAAAATCAAAAAAAGTTGAATAACGCCGGAAGTAGTTGATCATGAGTAAAATGTTTTTATTACTTCATACGTAAAATTTTCCGCTGCATTCAATGGTAAAATAAAACATAGCATATTCCATTTAAAATAAGAAAGTTGAGGTCAATTTCCGGTCAAACCGGAAGTGCTACTGCTTTGAAAATATTTTAGTTAAAACGGGCATGTTGGATAACCCCTAGATACCAAATTTCGTTAAATTATATTAAATAGTATTTAAAATATAGATAGCGTAAGCTCGTCCTGAGACACCCTGTATAGTCAGTTGAGTTTTACGAGTTTCATTTATACTTTTCGAGTGAACTGAACTTCACTGGTAGTAAAAAAAAATCATTGCGGGAGTCTTCTCGTTATTTAGATTATAAAATCGCAGATAAGCTACATTAACAAGAAAACTTTGAATGCGACAATACTTCGCATAAAGTTTTCAAATCTATAAGATTTTATGGCGATCTCATTGTTGCGACACGTATTTATATTTGATATTTTGGAGCATTACTGGAACGGATATTGGCTGGATATCTTACTGGCAAGTTGTAAGTAAGTTTTATCCGTCATATCGCAATCGATTTGAATCTACAACGGATAAAGAAGTTTTCAGATTCGGAAAAACTGCTCAGTGTATTGGAATTTCATCCGGTGGCATACGATAAGTTTCCTTCCAAGTGTAAACGATAGACGAAAAATATCGTGGATGGTTGTTGGTAGCATAAAAGTGAAGCAAACACTTCAAAGTTAAAAATCGTTTATTTGGGATAATTATACAAGAGACAATGAATACCAATTTATTATTTTCTTTGAATTTTTTTATTAAACCGCACTGTCTAAAATTTTCCTAATTATAAACTTGTTTTGTTTTATTAAAAACTTTGTCAAGTGGTAATGGTCTAGATTGGGAATTGCGTAATTTCGCTTCGAATCATATGAAATTTTTTTTACTAATAACCAGACATATTTAATGATATAAAAGAAAACATACATTTTACCTTCTATCACTAGTAGATAAAAAAAACAATTGTACGACTACGGTATTTCGCTACCGATAAAGCGTCTCTGAGTTATACAGTTCGGACGGTTTTTCCTCTGGCAAAAGGAGATTTTTTCCTGAGAAGATGCATGTTCGCCGTCCATGTTATTGCCGGGCATGCATACATTGTCTAGAAAATTGTATACATAAAGAAGGTAACATTTATGAACATTTCTTGTTACCTTGGTTACTTGTTGTTTTTGTTATTTCACATATTTATGTCAATGTATCCCCTGAAGAAGGCACCAGTTTATGGTGCCGAAACGTTGGGTTTAAATAATAAATACAGAACTTAAACTAAAAAAAAGTAGTATTTCTCCAATTAAAAGCTATAGTCTTTGGTCAAAAAATTCGATGGTAAGTTTTTAATGAGTGAGCACGTTTTAGGGTCCCTAGACTACGATTTTACTAGTTTTACGATGATGATTTCTGCGTAACTGCGTGTGTATGTATGAGAGAGAGAGAGAGAGAGAGAAATTTCTCCGACGATAACTCTTAATACTACAATTTCAAAAATTACAATTTTTTCGTATTCCTCTTCTTTACATCCATATAAAGAGCTGATTGGATTTTGGTTAGAATTGGTCAACTGGAAGTTCCCTTATTTGAAGTCCTTAACAGTTTTTCTTGAGAAAACGTAGTTAAATATCATTTTTTTGACATTTTATTTGATTATATAAAAGAATATCTTATTGTCTACGATTTGATTATATGTTTTCCTTCATATTCGATAGATTTACATAGAGTTAAAGAATTATAAAGAGATTAACTTTCATGAATCAGGCAGCTTTGCTATAATCATAGAAACATCTGATATATACAAATAATTCTAATTAACAGATGCCAGTGTCAAGTGCAATTTACATAGTGTATGTTCGTGTTGTAATTTTATTGGATTTAGAGAATCTTTTCTAATGAACTTTCGGTATTGAATTTGCACAAAATAGTATATGTTCGTGTTACAGTTTTACTGGAATTAGTACAAAATACATAGAATTGACGAAAGATTATTTTATACAATTTATTGTTTACGCTTATTCAATTATTATTCCTAAACTTACTTTTGTATTATTAGAATTAATTTATTGCTTGTTATCATTGATAAATGTATACGAACCCTAATTCATATTATTTGGCCTATTTTCATATTAAAAGTAACTTTAAATTATAAATAAATAAATTAATATATCATCACGGCATATTACCCACTTTTGGGTGTGCCAGTATCTACAACACATGTAGACATCGGTAATGATGATGATATATTTTACCGTGTAGGCGCTTACCAGGCGTCACCTCACGAGCACTCATATCTGGTGTGGAGAGTGCACCACAGGGGTCACTTTTGTGCCATTTAAAATTGGAAATATTTGGCGTCTGTCGGGATCGAACTTTAAATTATATTACTAGCTAATCACAAATACTTAACAGTATAATATTAATGCGAATTTATTTGTAAATTTCTATTACTTATCAAGATTGAAATCATTCACCCATTATTCTTAAAAACTGCCGTAATTTTTTATGTTGTCTTATTTCTAAACTCTGACAAACAAATGATGTCAATTCTTTTTAAACTTTGTTTTTCTTGTATTGTTAGTAAAACTACAAATTATTCCGTTTGACATTAAAACAAAATATTTCAGGAAATGATTCTTGCTATGTAGCACAAGAATCACAAAATATCTATAATATTAAAAACATACCGATAAATACATTAGTTGTTATTTGCATTATATATGCGGTAAATAAAATAAAATTTTAGCGATTAGACCAACTAATATGGATTAGGGCCCGTAGTAAGTAAAGAAAAAAGATGTGTAGGCCTTTTCTACTCTCGGATTATATTCTCTCCAGAATATTCTTGCTCTAAATTCCTCTGGAGTAAACCGGAGCCGAGAGCGCCGTATGGTGTTACACATGCGTAAGCTTAGAGGAAACTCGCAGCCGTTTACACATCGCGGACTCGTGTCTTCTTAGTCTTATTGTTGGAAAGACGCCAGCGTCAACTCAACGCTGTACGCTCAAGCTTATTTTTCTCACTACTTTTTCCAGCCACACGGCAGCCAAGTGCCTTGCTATTTACCCCAAAATAAAATCAACTTTAATGGTTAAGACAGAAAACTGGAAGTTCATCATAATCAATCTTACACTTGGCCAGTTATTTACTCGTATTACTCAGTAGTTATTCAGTTACATGATATGGTGTGTACGCTGTTCAAAGTACACAGCATTACTTTTCAAATTTAATTGTTTTCTTTTTCTTACAGACCAGTAGTGGTAGCACGCACTTTATAATTCTATCAAATGAGGCATTTGTTTTCGCATTTCGCCACGAAGCGAAAATTTGGTAGCATGCGTGTCTCAAAATATTCGCCTGAAAGCGTACGACTTGAGGCGAAAGTGTCAAAGTAACGTCATTATTTTGCCACAGTTCTATTCAAAAGCATTTTATATATAATTTATACATTTATTATATACAACTGTGATAATATTTCTTATTTTAATAGTATAAAATCCAATAATTTCCGAATCAAATAGTGAATATAGAATTCTAAAGCGCGTGCTACCAAGATTCGTAAAAATAAAATCGTATTCGCCTGCTTTCTACGATAGAATTCTAAAGTGCGTGCTACCACTAGAGGCTCTAGTTTTTAACTGATGCTAAAAATCGCATATCCAGATTTTAGTGAATAAGGACGTTTTAAGACCACTAGATTCTGATTTTAACATTTTTACAATGATTCTCTCTATCTCTCTCTCTCTCTGTTGTTGGAAGGACGGTTTCTCAAATTCTATAAGAATAGACCGATTTAATTACGTATTCCTTAATCTGACATTAATAGGAAGAGCTGAAAAAGTTTAGGAAACAAATGAATAATCGGAAATAGTAGTTTCTTACAAAAATATATTTTTTTGGGAAATATTAAAGATAATTCCACTACTGTATAAAAAAAGACATTCAAAAACGTCAAAATCACAGTTTGCTACTGATAAATAGGAAGGAAGACAAAATGCAAGTGGATAAATTGGATATTTTTTTATTTACCTTCTCCATGGTGACGCATTGATTTCAACATTTTTGATATGTCAAATAAATACATTTATTTTCTTTTCTGTTTATTACTCGAAGAAGAAATGAATTCTCGATTAACTCGTGGAATTATCTTGACAAATACCACTCGAGGTTTGATTTTTAGCACGGAATATTTTTTTATTTAAAAATATTCACACTTAAATTTGTCCTGTCAAAATCTTTTCATCAAATTGCCAAGCAACCAAGTGTTTATATAAATAAAAAAAATATCCGGCCAAATCAAACCTCTAGTGGTATTACAATCGAATATAAAATTCTCTATCTCATACATTCTCAATTTTTATTATATCTTCTATAGAGTTAGAGATAGGGAATTATAAATATATAAAATAATCCGTTGTAATGAATCTCACAACCCAAACAACCCCATGGAAACAGTTGAAAAATTAAAATGTTTGTAATTAGCAGAAAAATGTCAGTGTCAAAAATCCAGATATATAACTGAAAACTTTTTCTGGGAAGTGCATTTAATATTTCTTATTTTATTATTAATTAAAAATTTTAAAATTAGAGATACATATATTACTATACCCATCTGAAATACCGGTAATCTCGTCAACGACTTTAAAGAATCTAGAACATAGAATAGTAGGTGGAAACCTATTTATAGGATAAATTAAAAAATATTAAAATAATAAATGTAATTAGAATTTTTGTGTGTGTTTTATATATGTTAAATACAATTTGTACTTATATAGCCTAATATGGAAATATCGAAAGGTCTTATGCTGGCCACAACAGATTTTTTAACTAAGGAAGTAATATAGGTCTTGCACAACAAAACGTATTTGCTACAGTTTACAAAAATCATTTTATTTTAAAATCATATCTACTGTTATTTATTTTGTTTATTGCCAATACAAAATATTACGAGACTAAAAATTCCTGCGGGAAACCGTATTGTAGTATTGTGATTCATTAAAATTTTACAAAACACAGTCAAAAGAATGATAATCGTTGCGATCCATAATACATTATCGTATTCAGCCAAATGTGGTTGCGATGGTTAGCAATGCGGTCAGGTTGTACATCAAAGCTTAATCCAATTTGACAATCGATATTTAATAAACAAATTGAAAATCGCAGAGCTCGAATGCTAACTAATTTCGAATTTATCAATTGGTTTTTGTTTTATATATTTATTATAACATGTATAAACGTATTCCATTTTAATACTGGTCTGTAAATTTTTACTCTGTAAATTTGTAATGCATATCTTTTACAAGCTTATATTTGGGTGCAATGTATTGGCGATATATCATATTGTTTAATGCAAAATTATGAGTGTTTTATATACGGTGTACACGGGTATATGCCCATACATTTATCTATTTAGTATTTAGTGTAATATGCCTTTAACATATTACATATTTCATAATAGAGGATATTATAAGGGTCTAATTAATTTATTCGCTATACAGAATGTAACAGAAATAAGTACATTAAATTTAACCAGTGATGGAACTCGTCGAGAGCAATAATATTTCTTAGTAACTTTTTTTTTGTAAACCTTCTAGATACTATGTTAAAAATCTTCAAAGTTTTGTAAAAAGAATCATTACTTGCTTAAAAATACTAAAAAATTGAAAATTCAAAAAAATGTTGCTAAGAAATATTGTTGCTCTCGACGAGTTCTGTGAATGTGGAAATTAGCCGAAAAAAAAATTAAATGTCTATTAAAACTTTTTTCAAATTATGTAAATTTCATTTTCATTGAAATTAATATAAGTTAAAGGTAATAATTGTGAATTTACTTAAAAATATATGTTTATCTTTCAGTAGTAAATTAATAAAGAAATGCTCACAGTCATACCAAAATTACTACTTTTACAGTATAGATAGATAAAACAGTAAAAATATATGTTACAGTAATGCTTAATGCATAAGCCTTTTTCATTCTTCGCGAAATACTAGTATTGAAATATTGATGAATTTTCCTTTGTGGATTTATTGTTGTAATCAGTATGCTTGGCCTGTAATTATCCTTTATTGTAATCAACATAATATAACTATTGTTTGGTATAATAAAGCCAGAAAGACTATGTAATAAATATTTGTAGATGCCATTTTCATAAAATGCTAATGAATAAAATTTATACATACACCACAAATACATACATATATTACTTACTACTACTAACCGCGAAACTTCTGTGACATAACTAGAGTTCTAGTGCAAAAAAATAGGGTTATTTTTTTACATTACTTTCATTTAAGCAAAAATTTAAAATCATTAATCAGTTATTTATACGAACTGTTATTATTTTTTTGTTCAATATTAAATGGGGGATTCCACCATTTTTTTTTTATATATAATTTCATCTGAAAATATTAGGAAAACTAAGACTATTGATGAAAATCCGGTGAACAAAATCCTATTAATAAGCGACTTATGGTCTCCCGAATTTTGAAAAGATTAACGTGACGTCACATTTGTGTGTTTTTATATCAAACTGTTTTCATCATGGACATGGACCTAAATGTTCTTGAAATATATGCTATTTTAAGTTATATTTACATAAAAATAAATGAATATTAATACACTGTATAAGTCTACATACTTTATAATTACAAGTGTATTTAAATTATTAAGTTTAATGCAAGAAATTTACGTTAAAATAAAAACTGTTTGGAAACTGCAGTACAGGAATGTTAGCCCCTCCTTTCGAATTTGAATTTCTTAACTTCCATTGGTAGTAATCCCCACCTCCTAACATGCTATTTGTAATACATGTATAGGCGGTCTTTCGGTCGCCAATCAAAATATTTTCATATTAGTGTCGAAACGCTATAACAAAAATCCCTTTATTTCCGAAATATCTCAATTATACCATTTCATATTCGTTATTCAGCATATACATTCGTATTTTTTTACTATTTTCCTTTAATTCGATTGAGCTGGAATCCCCCATTGGTCGATCCAAAACTTATTAACTATTTAATACTTTATTTGTACATTCATTACGAATGCAGACATCTCTGGTTATTTACGAACAAATACTTTAATAACTTTGTATCAATAGGACTTTGAAAGTATAATGCTCTCAATTGTCCCTTGAGGAAAAATATTAGATAAAGAATGCTGCAAATACTCTTAACAAGTAACAAAAACTTCCCCAGCAACAAATCTCTTTGTCTCATCACAGACAATATTTTTTGTTCGACAAATTCGAAAAATGTCTTGACCTTCTTAAGTATTTCCATGATTGCTTTCGTTTCTGTTCTCCGTTTTTGCAATGCTATTGTGCTGCAATAATAGACCCTATCCATAACATGTTATTGCTTGTAGATAGTGAAAAAGGACTTGAGTTTCTAAAGGCGTATGTGCAATTTGTTGATGATACCATGCACAATATAATTTCAAGCGTTAATTAACCGTCATTGGGGTGTAATTGGCTTACGACCGCTACCGCATGCTTCATAATTACAATCATGGTAGTGGCGTACGCCATACGTCAAAGTCTCCGAATCAAATGTCAATCTGCTACGTAAATTACGAGACTGCTGATAGAAGGTTGTGTGCGCATACACGGCTTTGATTTTCAGCAAACAACTGGGAATTTCAAAAGATTGTTTGACGGCCAATTTTACTTTGCAAACTGAGAGTTATTTGCATAAAAACTTTCAATAGGATCATGATTTTTTCTTTATCTCTCGCCTGATTTAATGCATAGTACTCATAAATAAAATAAAATAAATAAATATCATCACTGGGTGTGCCAGTCTGCTTTATACGCAGATGAATTCATCACTCAGGAATAATTATCTTTACGTCACAACATGGCGGATGATCAGCTGATCTCGGGCAACCAAGCTTCAGTTTAACATTGCGTCTTATGCAGCGAATGTGTTTTCTGTACAAGAAATTCAGTTTTTCCTAAATTTATACATGCTATTTTAAAATGTAATTAGCCATAATTAAAGATAAGTGTATGAATTATTTACTAGTAAAACAAAGCAGTCGTATTTATAAATATATTTTTAAAAATATTAAATTGAAATAAGTAGCATGTAGCATCAGGTTGTGTTACATTCATTTGAGTCTGTATAAGTTTTTTTTATGTGTATTGTTGAATGAAAACATGAATATTGAAATTAAAATAAATTGAATTATTAGATTTTTTTAATTTATAAAGAAAATTAAATTTGAAATATATATATTTATCTTCGAGTTCATTTTTCTTATTGTCATATTGTGTATTTTTATTGTATATAAATGAGTTTATTGAGTTTATACGTCAAAAATTAATCTTTGGAAGCCAAAGTACGTTAAATCGATAAATTTAAGTGGATACATAATGTGGATCCTTATACATTGACATTTTTTTGACGAGGATTATAAATTCCTTTTAAAAATCAATATGAAATCAATAATTGATTACCTATCTAATTCTTAAACCTTTGTGAGAAACAGACACAAATATACATATATATATATATATATTTTCTGTTACTAAAAAAAAACTTCATTAAAAATTTGTAATTCTGTCATTTAAAAAATATTTTTTTATATTTTTTATATATATTATTAAAGAAAATTACATATATTTAAACATTCATACAATATGTTCCTATCCGATTATGTTTGAATTATTTTATATGCAATAAAAGTATACACAAAAAATAGGATTGGGTTAGTTTTAATTTAATAACCTGGAACTCATTAAATAGTAAGAATGTCCTGACTTATTTTTTACGGAAAACACTCCTCATATACTCACTTTTACACACTCTAATCAGTTTTTCCCAAATAAAACAATAAGTGCCATAAAAACACAATAAAAGCTTACGGCACGATATTTCTCCGTAAGACACAATGCAAACTGAAGTTTTGGTTGACCAAGATCAGCTGGTGGCCGCCATGTTGAAACGTCACGTGCAGGTGCCCTATAGGTTGCCAACAAATAGAAGAAAATAATTTGCGGCTGCTTGCATAACGGAGTTACAAGACTTTTTAATCCACCAATCCCGGAAGGATATCTTGAGGTGTGATGATATTATTACAAAATAAAACTGGTTGCTAGGTTTTAAAAATACTACTAGCGAGTTACAAAATTTGTTTGACTTACTGTAATTTTGACACTTTAGAGTTGACTTTTCACTGTCAACAAATTTAGGTTAGCGAAGGTGTCATCAGAGATCATCATTTATATCGTACAGTGCAACGTGTTGTAGCAGCTGTGTAAAATGTGTTAAACGAAAATATTATTGTCCACATTATCCGAAAATTATAATCAGCGGCTGAATACATGGTAAGAATTTGCCTTTTTTTATTCACCTTGTCAAATTTAATTTGACGCTGACATTTTTCGAAAACTACAGTCGCCCACACATTTTAAAGATTTGATTGGTATAAAACCATAGTAACGTAAAATTACGGCAAACACACGTTAAAGGTGTAGGTCTCTGAATGGTCAATTTTAAAACGTATTTTCTCTAATATCTTTTAAGCTAGAATTTTTTTCTTCGAAATTACACATCCGAGTGCAGTCTCGTGTTTCCTCATTCGCTGTGGGGCGCGAGTTGTGAGACAGCCTGTATACATATACCCTTCAGAAATACAACCATTATCGTCAATGAATCTCGAACATTTAGAAGAATAGGAAAAAACGTGTCCATCGGATGAATTAAAAAATGTAAAAACATGTGAAGAATAGATGCAATTAGATTTTTACCTCTCGTTGAGAGAGGTATTGGATTCATGCTAAAAATCGCATAGCCAGATTTTAGTGAATAAACATGATTTAAGATCACTAGACTCCAATTTTAACATTTTTATAATGATGTGTGTGTGTGTGTATGTGTGTGTGGATGTGCTTTTCTCAATTCTATAAGTCTAAAGACCAATTTAACTACGGATTCCTCAATCTAACATTAATGGGAAGAGCTGATTAGGTTTTGGAACAATCGGGAAACCGGATGTAGTAGTTTCTTAAAAAAAATTCTAAATATTATTTTTTTAATTTATTTTATTACAAATATTAAAGAGTATAAAATTCTCTATCCGATATATTTATTTTTTTTTATTTTAAATTAGTAAAAATAGTTCTACAGGAGAAAATGTACAAAATATTTCTTACCTAAAGGTGAATATACAATAACACTGACGAATTTTATTACAAAATCTTAAAATTGTATTTGGCCTATTGATCCATATAAGTTACGTGGCTAAAAATTTAAGATAAAGCATTTCAACAAGACTCCGAATCTGTCAAAACTAATGAAGTCATATATGTAGAAGTTAGCGACTTTTTAGTTTTGTCAATGAAGTTTCTACATTTTAAATTATGTTTACTAAATAAGGAAATTGTTAATTGTAATTTTCAATTGTATGGGGTCCCGTGGCTGCGTGCTTGAGTGTCTGGTCGCGAACCTGGGGGAACCGGGTTCGATCCCGACAGACGCCAAATATTTCCAATTTTAAATGGCGCAAAAGTAACCCCTGTGGTGTACTCTCCACACCAGCTATGAGTGCCCGTGAGGTGACGCCTGGTAAGCGCCCACACAGTAAAATATATCGTCATCATTACCGATGTCTACATGTGTTGTAGATACTGGCACACCCAGAAATGGGTAATATGTCGTGATGATATATTTATTTAATTTTCAATTGTTTCAATCAACAACCAATGTTTTTAATCTACGAATTGTAGCATTTTAGCTGTATAAAATAAATGAACATAAACAAATGATACATCCTTGGAATGCAACAATAATTCTCTTTTCATTGGTGTAACTCCATTTACAGTTGACTGAAATCCAAAAATATCTTTCAAGAAAATTATAAATTTAAACCTTAAAAATCGTTTTCAGTAACAAATTCAACACAATTAAATTTTCTGGAATTTAATTAAACGATCATCATATTCGAACAATTTTGCTTCCGTTGGTGTAGGCGTTAACATCTTCCACAGAACTCCAAATCTTAAAATTCCGAGGAGTAAGTTTCTGGAAGTATCAGTTTCGGTTTGCTTAGATCACACGGATCATTGGTACAATTTACATAAGTAATGATAACGATGAGACAAAGATTATCAAAGCTTTGTGACACGTTATAACTACTTCATTTGCCAACGCAAACTCCAAGCTTCATCCGTTGTCGATAATTATTTACAAGTCGATCGGTATAGGGACGATACTGCTTTTCTAACGAAAAGTCAATAGAGAAATTCGAGAAGATTGAGTTTCAAAGGGTGATTCGCTTTTATAAATCACCGTAATTTGTTAATATTTGTTTTCTTGACGAAGGTAAGGTATAATGATGTTACTCACTCAGCTTCGATTTTTCCTAATTGCCGATATGTGGATACAGGGTAAATTCTTTTAAACAAGAACAGTAAATATATACCTGGTCCTTATGGTACAACCCCAGATTATTTTTATATTTAAATAATGTTATATTTTAAATGTATTAAACAATTTCATTAATTTTATTGTATTATTATTTTAACTATTAATAGTTATTTACATTCGAGTGCATGTAAGTTGTATTTTACAGCGCGACAACTTTGTTTAAGGCACGAGCCCTTAAGGGCTCGTTCCTTATTAGCTGGAGCGCTGTAAAATACTTCACGCACGAGAATTGTATCAAATTTTTTGGCCGACGATAATGAAAATCACTTTTTTTAATGAGATAGGTTGTACTTCTGAAAAGGGTTAGTTTAAAATACTGGGGTTAAGTAAATTTCCAAATTTTAATTTACTTACCTTCATTAGAGTACTTCTTCTGCGAAAATTTATTTGTAATAATAGACGTTGTTTATGACTGATAATATATTTATTTGCTCATGTTTTCTTCGTAATAAATAATAGGTAGGTGTCGATATTTGACATTTCAGCAATGTTCGCCTCGCGTATATGACAGGTATATCGATCGGTGACTATGTCGGTAACGGCGGATTTTTACAATAATGACAGATGTCGCT
Organism: Ophonus ardosiacus; assembly: GCA_943142095.1. Lineage (NCBI taxonomy): Eukaryota > Metazoa > Arthropoda > Insecta > Coleoptera > Carabidae > Ophonus > Ophonus ardosiacus. The sequence continues at coordinate 6,340,704 of OW964830.1, read as the reverse complement.
GCCGTGATTTTAGTTTATATAAATTAATTTTAAATATAGGAAATGTTAAAGTAAAAAAATAACTTATTTAGGTAGTACTTTTTTACATGAACTTTATTATAGTAAAGATGATTTCTTTTCTAAATGCCCATAAACGTCCAGTGGATTTTGATTATTTTACCGCATAGTTAGACAAGTTACAACACAGTAAGCGTAAAATGTAGGTTACACTTGATGTGTATACAATTGTAAAGTTCCCATTACACTTCAGGAGGGCAAAAAGATTATTTAAACATTACATTAATTCATTTCATAAATGAAAAACTGAAACACATATAGGTATTTAAATTTTTTGGCCGTTTTCATGAAAAAGTTATCTGAGTGTCTGGTCGCGAATCCGGGGGAACCGGGTTCGATCCCGACAGGCGCCAAATATTTCCAATTTTAAATGGCACAAAAGTGACCCCTGTGGTGCACTCTCCACGCCAACTATGAGTCCCCGTGAGGTGACGCCTGGTAAGCGCCCACACGGTAAAATAAATCGTCATCATTACCGATGTCTACATGTGTTGTAGATACTGGCACACTCAGAAATGGGTAATATGCAGTGATGACATATTTATTTATTTATTTAAAATTAAAGTTGTAACCGTTTTCATAATATAACTTTAGCAAGCACACTAGCATTACTTTAAATTAAAGATAAAGTCTTAAAGTAATTTTTAGTTAACCTGATTATGAAAACGGCTCTAATTTTTTCCCTCTTTTCTTTTATGTTTTATTTAACACTTCATTACGTAATAAATACAATAATTTCGATGTATGTTCACAGATGCAGCATGCAGACAACGCGTTCCTTCGTGACGAGTTGGAGGTTTCCCGAGACCCGAGGAAGAATTTCCGGGAGAGACTACGCCCTGGCCATCCCCCATAATCCGCCAAGAAGTATTTGTGTCTATTGCCTTATATTTATAAACAAAATATGTATAAATAAAACAAAGCCTATTAATAATACTCATTGATAATTTATTTACTCGTGAGCACATGTTCGACATGTTACAATTATAATGGGGAAGTTTAGCGATTTTTTTTTTATTCTTTTATTCCATGGGAAATGACTTGAAAAATGATGTAACATGTTTTATTTTTTTCAAAAATGTCCAGATTTTCCGGAAAAGCCGATTTTAAGCTGTGATGACGTCGGTAGAGGCTTGGTATACCGTATGTCGCTTATACACTGACGCACGCGGTTGCGGTTACCAGTCACTTGAGACTGAGGTGTTGTTCGACCTACGTTCAAATGGTTCGCTTTCACCGTTCTGTCTGAGTTTGCGCATAATTGACTTGTGACGTACTTAGAGTTTACCCAAAAAATATTAATTATAAATAAATGGAGCAATAATTTTAATTTTTAATTTCAATTTCAGCAGTCATTTGTGTTATATTTGTGAGAAAATAGTATGTTATGTAAAATTTTTACCATGCTAAACTTCCCCATTGTATAATAATAGTAAAATGTAATACAAATCATGCACTGTACATTCTATATACATATATGTACTTATATTTATATTTATTTTTATACAATGCGTTGTTACACACATACAAACAAATCATACTATGTAATTAAATATTGACAGCGAAGATCATATACATATATCTTCAAACAGAAATACAGTGTGTTCAGGAAAAAATTAATTCGAAGTAGGACACAGAAAAGTATGTCTGTTCATTATTCAATTTAAAAGTCAAATTGTCAAAGTTGATACTGAAATGTAATTTTAAGGAGAAAAGATAATAAAGAAGGATATATCGAATATTGCCATTCACCGTTTTCTAATCTATTTCTATTTCTAAAATAACAATTCAAGAAGAAAAGTGTGATACATTTTTGACAATATCATGTCAAATTGACATTTAATTAAATTCTTTCAAATTGACATACGGTTTTTTTGTTCATAAACTACTTCGAGTTAAGATTTTTTTTAACACATTGTATAAATTTTGGTATATCCATATAAATATGACTCAGGATTTCAAATATGCTAAAACGATGTCCAACGTATAGTTTCAATGATATACACACCAAATGTTCACCAAACATTTTATGTTTATTCATTTTTCATACATTGTTAATTAGCGAAAATGGGCCCATGATGGATTTACCCAAATTTTGGTATACTAATGTAAAAATGTCCCACGCTCACAAAAGTAGAATACTGTCCAACTCTTAGATTTTGAGTTATTACACCCTAAACAGCCAAAAAGATCAACCAAAATGTTCATTTTTTACTGCATTTTTAATGCATTGTTATACTAATTGTTACAAATAGGACAGATTGCAAATCATGTACATTATGTTCTGAATAAATACATTGTTAAAATTTAATTATTGTCTCATTTGTTACATAATTTTCAGCTCAAAAATGTAGACTGATCCATATATCAACCATAACGTAGATAGATCTAATTATTGTATATGTATTAAAATGCATAGTATAAGTATTAGCATAAGTGCAATGTATTACATGAACCAAAAATATAAATAATATTGAAAGTTACATAATCTCTTATTTCAAACTCCGTTTTATACGCCCCAGTTGCAATCCTCATATTAATTACAGCACCTCGAACGTTACGTCACACCTAGAGCATCAGAATCAAATTTCAAACCGATGACGCACAGCAGATTACATAAGCATGTAGCATATGACAAAATTACTAGCTAGCAAAATCCGATCGGCGAGCACTAGCAAGGCTTCTGGCCGACAAAATTCAAAAATCGTGTAAAATCAACGATTTACTGCCGGAGCGTCCAAAAAGTAGCATTTTACGGCCGCTACAAGCATTTTTTAGCTTTCGGGCAGATTTTCAGCCGATCCCAAGGCATTCACCCACCAAAATTCAGAAATTTATCGATCGAATGGCTGCAGTAAGGCTTCTGCCCGTCAAAATTAAAAAAAATGGAACGTTACGTAACACCTGGAGCACCAGAATCAAATTTCAGACCCATGGCGCACAGCAGATTACATAAGCATGTACTACAAAATTTCTAGCTAGCAAAATCCGAGTGGCGAGCACCAGCAAGGCTTCTGGCCGACCAAATTCAAAAATCGTGTAAAATCGACGATTTACTGCCGGAGCGTCTGAAAAGTAGCATTTTACGGCCGCTACAAGCATTTTTTAGCTTTCAGACAGATTTTCAGCCGATCCCAAGGCATTCACCCACCAAAATTCAGAAATTTATCAATCGAAAGGCTATAGTAAAGCTTCTGGCCGTCAAAATTCAAAAATCGGCGGTTACTAGTTAAGAAAACGAGCATTTTTGAGCTCTCGGGCAGATATTCAGTCGATCAGAAGGCATTCACCCACCAAAATTTAAAAATCCATCGATCGAAAGGCTATAGCAAGGCTTTTGTACGCCGAATCGTCAATCATACCCCTTCTTATCAATATTTCTAGCTATATAGTGACTGTCTGATGAATTTACAGCCATTCGGCGTGAGCGGTGGTCTTGTACCGGACGCCCTGTTCTGTGAGATTACGTAATATCGCCTATATCTAGCTATATACAGGTTTCTAGCTGATTTTTGGCTGCTGGCTGGCTGGCCACCAGATCCGTAGCCCAGACCGCAGGCTAGACTACGGGTGGTGGGGTTCTGCTGGTGGGCTTTCTGGTGGACCGCTCGGTTGCTGCGCTCGTGAATCGCTGGAATTTTATTGCTTGGGTTATGTAATATGTTTAATGTATTTTTTATTTAGTGGGGTTTTGCAGGTGGGCTTTCTAGCGGACCGCTCGGTTGCTGCACTCGTAGATCGCTCGATTTTTGTTGCTTGTATTATGTAATATATTTAATGGAATGTATTTATTTTTTTAATTATTAATTTGTCGTATATAATGATATACTTTATTTTTATGGTCGTGATTTATGTAATGTAGTTTATTTATTTAGAGCACTTTCAAAGTTCGTTTTGTACACTGATTGTTATTTTTAATGCTGAAAAATTGGGAAAAGTTTTATTGTATCATTTTCAGTGTGTACAATACGAATTTGAAGCTAGATTTTATGAGACTTTGTTTTTATTATGAGATCTTAATATAGGGTATTAGAGTAAAAAATAATGTAAGTTTCAGAATTTGTTTATTGTATTCTTGTACGACATGTATATATGAAAGATATTACAATAAAGTATTGAGACATAGATATGATGTACATATATGATTACAATGTACATTTCGGACCGGTTGCATAAAGCGTTGCTAGCAGATCATGTGGTTAAATAAACACTGTAACCATGGATACGTATCAAAAATACATGGGAAATTAAGCCTTGTCAAAGTTAACTACGTGATTAAAGTTAACAATGTTTTATGCAACTGGGCCTTCGAGTTCGAGCTTAGGTGATAAATTTATTGGTACAGATTTTCTAACTTAACTTAGAAAAAAATAATGTAGTATTTAGGTAAAAAATATTATTGGACTTGGACATTTGTAACACGAAATATGTAACAGTTGCAATGGTACTCTATTTTCTAAGTGTTTATGCTACTCAGTACATAGTTATCATTTTTATAAAATAAGGTAAAATATTTTCACAAATTTAACAATTAATAAATTAATAAAAAATGAAGATGAACTCATAACAATTATAGGACTCTATTTTCATGTATTTTTATATCAAGATATTTGATGAGTTTAGAGAAATCTGTAATAAAATACACTACATTATTTTCTTGCTGAAATTTCTTAATACTTTTATTTACTTGTTTCAAGAATGATAACAGTTGTTACTTTATATTATCAAGCATAATGTACCAATAAGAACTTATATGATCACTCATTTCATTTTCGTTTTCGATTTGATACTTAGATCCGATTTTTCCACCTCTTGATAATGTGCCAGTTAACTTATCGACCAGAAAAAGAAAAATATCGAGTAATTTAAATGATGTGTGTATAATTATGTCAATTTACGCTCTAATATCGATGCGATATTTTATTAAATATATCTGGGAGTTAAGTTAACTGACTGGCTGTGTCCGATGTCGCATTTTGGCATTTAATATTTAGGATTTAATGACATCCATGAATTCGATTTAATTTGATACTTTAAATTAAATGTTAATATTGTATTTCATAAAATAGAAGCTAAGATGATATTCTTTGGCAGTAACAAACATGATTTGTTTAATTAGTGCGAGTCAACTTCAAGGCACAGTGCGCTCATGTAAAACCCTAACATCTAATACCTAAAATCCCAAATAATGACATTATTTAGAGCATATAAATTTAATATTTATATATTAGGGTGGTAAAAGTGCAATATCGGGCACAGACTTAGTCTGCTTATAAGAGCTGTTTTACCAATTGCGAAAACTATCGGCTTATTAGAAATGTTGACTTAATGAGTGATGAAAAAAATAAGCCAGAATTCTTGAAGTATAGATTTTTATGTTTTATATATGAAAACTACAATAGTTCAATAAAATGAACAATAATAATATAGGTACTAAATATAAGATACTTTTAATTCTAATAACTTTATTACATCTTTTATAATGAAAGAAAATTTAACAAAAAAAATTTATGTGAGCGGCCCTTCTTAGCGACTTGCTGCATAGAGGTTATTCGTATTGGACACGATATGGTAGAAGGCTGGATGATGATGATGATGATGATGATGTATCTTCGTGGCTGAGGAATTGGTCTTTTCGTCTTGTTACTGGACGCTGGACGAACCAACAAAATCACCAAAATAAGGAAAGTTTGATCTGCAACAATACAATGAAACAATGATATTAAACAAAAATGATTGTACTTGCTTTGTTGTTTCACGAGAGATTGTTACATTTGTTATTAAGTCATTGTTATCGCTACTAACACATTGAATTCGTAATAAACTTTATTTAAAGACATTTCCTTTTGTTAATAAAATATTTGCTGTTTAATGAATCTCAAACAATAATAAAAAATTATTTCAATATAACGTATACGCAGTTCAAAAGGATCTACCAATAAAGGTAGCATTTAATTTGAAACCAAATTTTTTGAGATAAAAAGAAAAAGTAATTTAAAGAGAAAAGAAATAAATATCTCTAGCACTTCATATTTCGATCTATTCGATATATAAAATATATACCAGTACCTATGTCTGTATGAAGTTGGATATATTTATTTATAGTTATAGAACTTGATTTAGATACAATATACATTACATTAACTACAACCATGTGGAATTTCCTACAACAGTGCGACTTCGAGATTGAAAATTATATGTATCTTCAACGGGATATCTCCTATTGGTCCAGACCTTCTTTATTTCCTCTACAGTCTAGAAGACGGCAGAATGCTATTTGTAATTTTCATATTCATGATCATTCGTAATGTTTCAAAACGGCTCGTTATAATTTTTAACAAATAGAATCAAATTTGACAAATTACATTTCGATTTTTCTTTCACTGTCGACTGTTTTTATTGGATAAAAATTATAACGACACGTATACATTTTTTACGTGTGTTTATGAATATGGGCATAAGAATATAATTATTTTGTTAAGTTTTAAGGACAATTAAATAATAATAATAATAATAATAATAATAATAATAATAATAATAATATATCATTACGGCATATTACCCATTTTTGTGTGTGCCAGTATCTACAACACATGTAGACATCGGTAATGATGACGATATATTTTACCGTTTGGGCGCTTACCAGGCGTCACCTACGGGCACTCATAGCTGGTGTGGAGAGTGCACCACAGGGGTCACTTTTGTGCCATTTAAAATGGGAAATATTTAGCGTCTGTCGGGATCGAACCCGGTTTCCCCAGGTTCGCGACCAGACACTCAGGCACGCGGCCACGGGACAATTAAATAAATGTGTAAAATAATATGGAGTAAAACAAAATTGGAATAAATTATAGATTATACAGTATGTTCAAAAAAAAAACCTAATTCGGAGTAAGCCATGAACACAGAAACGTAAGTCTGATTATTAATCAATTCAAAAGTTAAGTTTGGCATTCGCCATTTCCTAATTTAGGTATTTCTATTTCAAGAAGACAAACTTTGATTTCTTAGATAACATTTTTGACAATATTTCGTGCAAATTGACATTTAATTAAATACTTTTAAATTGACACGTTTTTTTGTTCATAGCCTGCTCCCTAGAAGAATATTACCTACTTGGAACATTCTGTGTGCGTAATGAATACAACTGATATAAAATAAATTAAGGCTGGAGTTAAGTTTAACAAGGATTGTAGAAATTGCAATTTTTTTGTTGTAATGTCTTCTTTTAGCTAAAATATAATAAGAAAAGACAGAATGAGAGTGCGGAAACAGGTATTTATATAATTTTTTGTAAAAATAAAGTCTAATTTTACCTATAATAAAGTTGTGTTTTTTGTAATGAAATGAACACTGGATATGCTTGTTATTAAGACACAGTACACTTTTCAGTAAAATACCACATGAAAACACAAAAGTGGGGTAGAAAAGTAATTATTAATAGATATTTAAAAATTTAAAAATGCAACTTAACCTAAAATGATATGAAAACGTAAGAACACGAACATCGTTCAAATTGAAAGTCGGTAATTAAAAAAATTCTGACGAAAACAATACCTAACGCGCACTCATGTTTTAAGAAATGTTTTAAAAAAGCCTAACAAAAACAATACCTAACGCACACATTTTTAAAAAAATCCTGACAAAAACAATACCTAATAAAACGAAGGAAAATAAGGGAAAAAAGACATAATTCTGCAAATATACATTAATTGAAACACTATTATTCGTATGGAAGCGTAAGTACGTACTTAAACATAGAAATATATGTGCTTGATCTAACTTATTTTTTTTCAGAAAAAATGCTAAAATCGCTATAAATATTGCATTCCGCACCCAAATTTTTGTGGTATTTAATGTTTTTAATGGTTTAGCAACTATATATAACCATCAATATAAATTTCTACAATCCTTGTTAAACTTAACTTTAGCCTCGCCGTTTTCTAATTTAGTATTTCTATTTCAAGAAGAGAAGCTTTGATTTCTTAGATAACATTTTTGACAATATTTCGTGCAAATTGACATTTAATTAAATACTTTTAATTGACACGTTTTTTTGTTCATAGCCTGCTCCCTAGAAGAATAGTACCTACTTGGAACATTCTGTGTGCGTAATGAATACAACTGATATAAAATAAATTAAAAGTATCAAATGTAAAAATACCCTGAATAAATAATATCCCTCGAACTCATCTTGAAGCACCAGGAAGTCATCCACGAAGCCACTATACAGCACACCACATTCACGTCCGTTCAATGGAGTTTCAAAAATAAAACTGACAAAATTAACCCCTGTAATAGCTAGGTGTTGAATAATAGTTGTTAATTATGCCCCCACAAAAAACAAATAATTAAAAACTAATTTAATGAGTAGTAAATACAGTGAATTACGTAATTATTTTTTTGTCATATGAAAACAATAGGACCCAGAACCCTTATGATTTCGAATTTTAAATGCACAAAATGACCCCAGTGGTGCAGTCTCTACCCTAGCAATGAGTGCCGAGTACGAATATGTTATCATCGTTACTGAAAAAATAGTAAAAATCGTATTCTGTGGACTCTAAAACGTGCTTAATTATTAAAAACTCAGCATCAAATTTTTTGACCAAAGATAATACCTGCTTTACCTATAGGATAAGTGACGGAAGGTAAAAAGAAACGATAAGTCTGAGACAATTTGTTCAACTATTGAAATTATTTGAAAAATTAAAAATATGCCAAATTACATTTTTCAAGAAACAAATACACCACTAAAATGAACTCCTAATGAGACAATTTTTTAGCTGAATAAATATTTTCGAGATTAACTAATTAAAATTTTTATAAGTAAACTTTGCTGATTATTTTAATATTCTAATGAATTGTGATTTACATACTAAAGATAAAGTTATTCAGTTGTATGTTTTTGCAGAATGATATGAATATATTTTCTTTAAATTAATATCGTCTCAAAAGGAACCAAGTTAATAAAAACCGAATGAAAATACCAAGATTCACCAGCAAAGTGGCTTTATCATTCTGTGAATACAGATTCACAAAAGTATTCTAAAAATATTCAGCAAATAAAAGTAAAGCACCTCATCCATTCTTACTGGAAAGCAAGATATTTAAATCGGAATAGAGTTAAGCTAAGATTTATATCCCATGGTTAGTTGCCTTAGCCCAGTGCTTTCCAACCTTTTTGATAACGCGACAGACACGACTTCTTAAGAAAAAGTGTGACACCCCCCTATATTATTTTTTATAATTCTGTCATGAAAAAATTTTAAAGAATCTGTTGTGGCCAGCACTAGACCTCTCGCCATTTCCATTTTAGGCTATCTAAGTACATAATGAATTTAATATTTCTGGTACACCCGCAAAATTTTTAATAAATCTATTATTAATATATTTTTTAATTCATTCTATAAATAAGTTTCCTCCTACTCTTCAAAATGTTCGAGATTCTTCAAATTCATTGAAGAGATTGGCGGAATTTCTGGTGCGTCTATGTAATATATGTATCTATAATTTTAAATATTTAATTAATATTAAAATAAGAAATATTAAATGTACTTCCCAGAAAAAGCCTTTAATAATGTATTTAGATTTTTGACACTGTCAATTACAAACATTTTAATTTTTCAACTGTTTTCCATGGAGTTATTTGGGCTGTGAGATTCATTACAACGGATTATTTTATATATTTATAATTCTCTAAAAATACAGAGAATTTATTTTAAAATGCAACATTATAGTTCATCACTTCCATGGTTACTCACTATTGTCAAAAAATGACAGCAATGTAAAATTTGTCCATTTTAAAATGCAACATTATAAATTGCATATAATTGCAGCACAGGACATACCTTCAAAACACATCACAAATGGTGTCAATTCTTATTACAACCGACTAGAATATTGCCTCAGAGAGATTGTTGGTATTTTTATTACATGAAAGTTATGAATTTTTGTAAGCTAAAGTTTTTTTAAGATGTACAACATTCATGTTTTGATTATTTGTTAATCGTATGTAGGCTAATTTCTAAAAAAATAGTTTTAATAAGACAAAACTAGAAATTTTGTATATTGCATTTTAAAATGGACAAATATTACATTGCTATCATTTTTTGACTATAGTATGTAACCATGGAAGTGATTCGCCATGTGTTTCATGTTAAAATAAATTCCCTATATGGAAGATATAATAAAAATGTTCAATGTATCGGGAGAGAGAATTTTATATTCTCTAATATTTGTAACAACATAAATTTCCAAAAAAGAAAATTTAGATTTTTTATAAAAAAAAACTACTACTTCCGATTGTCCAATTGTTACCAAAACCTTTTCAGCTCTTTCTATTAATATCTTATTAAGGAATACATAGTTAAATTAGTCTTTAATCTTGTAGAATTTGAGAAACCGAAAACTCCACACGCACACAGACATCATTGTAAAAATGTTAAAATCGGATTCCAGTGACCTTAAATCGTGCTTATTCACTAAAATCTGCATATGCGATGGCATGAGTTCAATACTCTCTTAGCGAAATTGAAATCATTACATTTTTGTATTAGTGAAAAATCTTTTTAATTTTTTACCTATCGATAAGAGTGGTATTGGATTCATGCTAAAAATCGCATATCCAGATTTTAGTGAGTAAGGTCGTTTTGAGCTACCTAGAATCCGATTTTAGCATTTTTGCAATGATGAACGATTCAATTATTTAAATACTTCAAAAGGAGGGTATATTTGAATATAGATTAGCATTAAGATATGTGAAAAATTCATTGCTTAAAAGGGATTTCAAAACGCAGTTGGGAAAGCATCGTACCGGCTATACAAAAGTCCTGGGTGTAAATCCCGGTAAAGTCCCTGAATTTTTCACAAAATATTTCTTCGTATTTAAATAATTGAATCGTAGGCGGTTTTGAACGTTATAATAAAAACTGTATATAAACAATTGAATATATATTTAGTAGGCAGTGCTTGCTGTAAGTTTTGATGTTGATTTTTATCATTTTTTTTGAGAAACTTAAAAAATTAGCATCATCCTTATTTTCAAGTACTGAGTCCCTAGTGTGTCGCGACACACCGGTTGGAAATCACTGCCTTATCCTTAAACCGAAGAATCTAATACCGTTTACATAAATATACAACAGGTTCGTGTCTAGGATTCTGGGTTGGTTGAATATGCATGTAGGTAGAAATGCTAATTAAAAGTCCGTAATGAATTTGTTGGTCTGTCACGGAGTTTGTAGTCCGGACTTTGGAATCGTGTTGCGGACTGCGGGCGAACGAGTCTGGAATAACGCTGATGGTCGAGGTTTGAAGGGTGCTTGAGGACTTTTAACCAGCGCTTCACCCCGCAATCCCCCGCCGGGATCGGATGACAGGGACGGATCGCAAATTATAACTAATTATTTCATTAAACTCGTTTTCAAAACGATAAAAAGAGAGAATATTTATCTGGACAAAAATGAGAATCATTTGAATGATTATTTTTGATGTTAGAGAATTTTACTTGTTATGAATAAATAAATGTTTAAATAAATATATCACCATGGTTTGTACCCATTTCTGGGTGTGCCAATCTTGTTTTATTTGCAGATTTAGGGAATAATAACTCGCAGCTATGAAAATAAGAAATAGCTGACGATTTTTGCAAATACAAAAACAACCCTTTTGTTGTTTAAATAGACAGTCAGAGTTTTTTATTTAAAATTATTTGTGTTTTGTGCAGTTTCTTTAAATGTACGATTTTGGTGGTCACGCCTTTCAGTATTCCATTCAGATTCGTGAACTGATATAATGTCTATAGTATAAATTATCGAAGTAAAAGAAGAAATAAATTTTTAAATCAGTTTTCATACCTACCTATTGATTTTTTTTTTTTTTTTGGTATTACTAAACAAAGTTTCATTTTTTGCCGAGATTTTAAAACGCTGTTAATTAAAAAGCACGGTAAATCAATGTGCATGAGCGCTAGAGCCGATTATCATGAACTGATTTGAGGCGATTATATTTGTTTATTAAATTTTTAATAAGTGTAATCTTCTTATATTCTTATTCCTTTTTTATTAGCGCATGACGGTGTACGGTATACTTACATTACAAAACCAAATATTATCAACCTTGATACCCGTTCACCAAATCCATTTTATTAGATTCTTTCAAATACTTTATATACACCGATTTTGATTTTTCACACTTGACCGTTACGTCATAGTTTGATGTTCGTATATTAGATATTCGTATCGAAGACAGAATGTAGGAAACCATAAGTAAGATAGAAATAAACATACAATTACTTGTTATTTTGACGTTCAGCAATTAATGACGCAACGGTCAAGTATGAAAAATCGGTGTTTTGTTTGTTTTTCATATTTACAACTATTATAAGATATACGTAGAGATTTTCTCATCTGTCAGTAATTGGGATCTTCGATCCTGTTGAGTGGGTTCTAAATAATTTAGAATGTATAAATTTATGGTTATAAAATAGTAGTAAGAAAAGGGCTCTTTTGACAAAAGCACGATAGACGATGCTTGAATTTGAATAACGAATTAGGGAAAAAGATTGAAGAAAAATATTGAGAGAAATAAAAAAGAGGAATATCAAATGGATTAAAGAGGGATGCGTACAAATGTCACTGTTTACTTGCTCTAACCGGACTCACCGAGCCGCACTTATCCCTGCCATACTGCCAGTTAAATTTCAGGCAGTGCAACACTTATTTAAGATGTACAGGTTGTTCAGAAAAGACAGACGTTTTTTAAAACGTTCCAAAATTAATTCTTTTTTCTTATTGACAGATTTAAGTTCGTAATGACATAGCATTTCACAACATCAAGTGTGGAAAACAACATCTTGCATGTGGTGTCCGTTATCAATAATACATTTTTGGAGACGTTCAACGAAGTTTACAAACACCACACACGTCCGATAGGTACACGGTAACTTCGTAATTCGGGCAAAAAAAAGTTACGTATCAATATAGCGCTCCAGTTTACAGTAACAGCAGTCCTTCCAGAAATGCATTAATGATAACGGACACCACATACAAGATGTTTTTCACACTTTATTTTGTCAAATGCTGTCATTAAGAACTCAAATCTGCCAATAATTTTTTTCTTAAGTAAAAAGGATCTATTTTGTGACGTTTTAAAAAACTACCGTCCTTTCTGTTCAACCCTGTATTAAGTTGTTTTCAAAATGTTTCATGCAAAAAATATCGTACATCCAGATTTTAGTGGGTAAGTACGTTTAAAGGTCCCTAGAATCCGATTATAACATTTTTAAGATGGTGTCCGATTGTGTGGATGCGTGGATGTTGGAACCACGGTTTCTCAAATACTACAAGACTTTAAAAATATTTAACTGCAGTTTCCTCAATCTGACATTCCTGGGAAGAGCTGATTAGATTTTGGTAACAATTGCACAACCGAAAGTTATAGTATCTTTAAAAAAATCTAAATATTATTTTTTGAAAATATCTGTTATTACTAATATTAAAGAATATAAAAATCTCTATCCGATACATTTAAAATTTTATTATATCTTTTACGGAGTTAAAGATAGAAACATATAAATATATAAAATAATAGGTTGTAAATTTATCTCGCAGCCCATGGAAAACAAGTGGAAAAATTAAAATGTTTGTAATTGACAGATAAATGTGAGTGTCAAAAAGCCAGACACATTACTGAAGACTTTTCCAGGGAAGTACATTTAATATATCTTATTTTATTAATCAAATATTTATAATTATAAATACATATTTTACATATACCCTTCAGAAATACCGCCAATCTCATTAATGAATTGGAAGAATCTCGAGCATTAGAAGAATAAGAGTGAATAGAATGAATTAAAAAATATAAAAATATAGAAAGAAGATATGTGCTTTAGTACGTATCAGAAATGTCAAATATGTTTAAGTTTAAAACCTAATATGGAAATGGCGAGAGGTCTTGTGCTGATCACAACAGATTTTCTATTTTGTCCCGCCTTGTAATATTTACTGAGTTTGGAATTAAATTCAGAGTCCATTACTTTAACACAATAATTATATGAAGCTCATCTCACAAATGACTCATTAAAAATCGTTCTGGATACTGTCCTGTGTTCTCGGCTAATACTCTTTGTTCGGCGTAACCTAGACCTACTGAACGTGTTCCGATCACGTCGATTTTGTGTACCGCCTCCGCCTACAGATCCCTTTAATTAAAAGTTTGCTCAGTGCACAGAGAAGGCGACGCGCGAGTACAAGACACTACGATCGACGTCATCTAAATAACGCGACACTGATAACAAACAGCAACGCAACTTTCACCATTTTAAAATTCTTATACAGTTTAATTTTGTAAAGATATCTCATCAAGGTCAACTTTCTTTGGGATCCTCCACCATAACAAAAAATAATAAAAGTATAGTATTACTCAATAAATAACGATTAAGATAAAAAATCTGATATGGCCAGCACACATTACCGTCCGTCAATTCTATGTATTTTGTACAAATCCCATACCAAAAGTTCTTTGGCAAATATTCTATATATCCAGTAAAATTGTAACACGGACATATACTATTTTCTACAAATTCCATACCGAGAGTTCTTTGGATTCTATAAAGTCCGATATTTTCATCTCTGACACATGATGAAATTGATGCTGTATTTTTCTTTTCACTGACAGTTAAATTAAGACACAGTTTAACCAGAGATAAAAATACCGGGCCTAAATCTAATAAAATTATAACATGTATTTATGTAAATTGCAATTGACAATGACATCTATCAATTAGAATTATTTGAATATAGCAGCTGTTTCTATAATTAGCAAAGCTGGCTGATTTATGAAAGTTAATCTCTCTATATTTCTTTAAATCTATATCTGTTGAATATGAAGGAAAATATATAATCAAACTGTATAAACAAGATATTCTTTCATATTGATTTAAAATGTCTAAAAATGACAAGAAAATCTGTTAAGAACTTCAAATAATTGACCAAAATCTAATCAGCTCTTCATACGGATGTAAAGAAGAAAAATACGAAAGAATTATAATTTTTATATTATAATCTACAGACATCATCGTAAAACAAGTAAAATTGTATTGTAGGGACCCTAAAACGTTCATTAAAAACTCACCACTGAATTGACCAAAGATAATACCTTCTTTACCTAAAGGTGACGGAAAATAGTACTGCCCAAAATGAGTAAAAAAAGTTTAAGTAACATGGGTCCGATCTTCGACTGTTTTTGAGAAAGAGGCCATTTTGTATTAGAATCGAAGAAAAATTGACTAAGATAATGGTCGAACAAAATTTTGTCTTTGCCAGTAAATAGATTATAAAAAAACAATAACGTTTTATAAGAAACATTTTTTTCACTTTCTAATAGTTACGAAGTTATTTAAAAACTAAATATTGGCAAAGGTCGCCACAACTTTTGTCTTAGTACAATTATTTGATTTTTTTGAAAAACAAGAACACATCTAAGATGACCTCTGACAGGTAAACAAAATGTCTCATTTAATCAAAGTCGTAACTCTTACAGTTTTCGAGATAGCAGAGGTAAATACAGAATAAACTCATTTTTCATTGCCTTATATCTCGGAAACTATTGAAGATCGGACCCATGTTGATTAAACTTTTTTTACTCATTTTGATTAGGACTATATGCCCTCATAATTTGGTCCCCTATTTTTCGAACACCTGTATATGTTCACATTTTAGCTTCGGCCATTCTGTCCAATTTCTTTGTGTCGCCTTTCTTTCCTTAATTATTGTAAATGACGGGTTATAAAAAAGTGTGTCAATTACAAATATGTGCATTTATAATATTTTCATTATTTAATATATTTTATTTCGTTATAATGTTTAAGTCCATTAAATACAAAAATCACATTTATAATACGTACATATTGAGAGGCTTATCTATATTTAATATTGAATAATACTGGCATAGATCAGTATCAATTAGGTAAAGGTCACACTGCATCGATCAATATCCATCAAACCACGCGCATCGACTACAATCAACCGTTTTTTCTTGTAAGTGGCCACACTGCTGCGCCCAGTAATAAAAACTGAAATGTCACTTTTAAAATTTATTAATTTATTAATCTCGTTGACAGTCTACTTTGGCAATGAAAACAAACAACTCATCAGGTTAGAATCTGTCCGAATATTTCTTCAAAAACCATTGCGCATGTCTGTTTCCATCGAGCAACATCGAGTGCCGTACGAAAATCAAACAGGTTTGAACAAACAAGTCGGTTGTTAAATTCAGGTTTACCTTTTACTCGATCATGCTCGATCGATATTGATCGTTCAGTGTGACCATATAAAGCTTAAATATTACAATATCACTATCTCATATACATAATCTTCGCTACCATTAGCAAGGCGTATCTTTCTCGCAGCCCTCCAGCCAGGGCGACCAAGTATGGTTGAATCGTTTGGGATCATTGCTAACTGGATCTTGAGCTTGGTTAAGTTGACTAACAAGCCCAGAACGATAGTCAACCAAAGCCCGCTTCATACGTCGAACGACACTGGGAAAGTAACTGGCTAGGTCGTTTTCTTCACAGGCGTCGTTGGGAATATCATAAAGGCAGACAGTTCCTGTAAAAATTAAATAGTAAAGAACAAAACAAAAATTATGGTACGTTACTTGAATTCCTAGTTTCATTATTTATATTTAAATGCGAGACAAGAAAATTATAACTAGAAAAAAATTGATATATCGTCGTCGTGAAGTCAAAACCTTGTAGATACAATGTGTTCAGTTAAAAAAAAAAAAATTCGGAGTAAGCTATGAACACAGAAACGTCTGTCTGATTATTATTCAATTCAAAAGTCAAATTGTCAAAATTGATCGTGAAATGTAATTTTAAAGAGAAAAGATAATAAAGAAGGATGCAGAATCCATTGTGTTCTATTTTTTTTTTTTGTATTTCTAAAAAGGATTCAAGAAGAAAAGCTTTGATTCCTTTAGATAACATTTTCATAGCAACATTTTATTCACATGTGAATTAATAGATATGTACACACCAAGTGAGCTAAGGTAATGTTTATTCATGAGAAGAAAGTTTAGCTCACGAGTCCGTAAGGGCGAGTGAGTTAATTTCTTCGAGTGAATAAACATTCTTAGCTCACGTGGTTTGTACAATATTTTATTCAATTTTAACGAAATAGTAATAAAAACCATTATAATATTTAATTTTGACAAAATAAAAAACTGATCAGTTAGTAGGCTGAGCATAACAATCGTCGTTGATAGACGGCAAGTCATGTATTTAAAATGCTTTATTGTCTGTCATTTGTGCCGTGAAAAATAATGAAAATGGCTGATAATGTCTGATAAATATTATGGTAAGTGTCATTTTCGTACCTGATGTTGTTTTAAATGCATTATTTGTTGCAGAGTGAGTTAAAATTTTGTGAGAGTGATTTAAAATTTTTTTAATTCACATGTGAAAAAAGTGTTACTTATAGTTGTTGCTATGGAGTTAATAATGACAGTTTAAAACGTCAAAATTGAATAAAAAATTTTAAATCACTTTCACAAAATTTAATCTTTCTTCTCATGAATAAATATTACCTTAGCTCACTTGGTGTGTAAATATCTATAAATTGACATGTTTTTTTGTTCATAGCCTACTCCGAGTTACAATTTTTTGAACACACTGTATAATACAACAAGTTTTTAAAAAACAAAAAACGTCTTAAATTCAGAAGTATTAGTTTGAAATATATGCCCGGGATATAAAAACATTTTTTAAGTTACAAAGCCGCACTATTGTTAAGGATACATGCATCCGATGGATTTTGTTTATCTTAAATTATTGGTAATGATAAAGATGAACACTAAAATCCTTGCCCCAGCGGGATTCGATCCCGGGACTGTTGGATTGCGAAGCGATCTTTCCTCAACAAAAAATATTTCTCTTCGACTCAACTTGTATTTATAGTTTATTTAATACACCTGTTCGTATGTCAATTTAATGTGCTTACCAGCTTCTGAGGGATCGCAAGGATTCTTCTTAGCTTTTTCATTCAAACACGAAAGAGTAGCAAGTTCCCTGTAGGTGTTGTACAATTCAGGAGGAGTTGGTCCAAATCCTCCTTTCTGCAACGCAGATCCTGCCAAACAGTCATAAATAGCCGACATGTTATAGGATACTGGACGAATGTTTTCTTGTTTGCCACGGTCTCCGAAATATGAGTTGTAGGTTCCATTATATGTTGTTCCTGTATAAAAAGATACAAAAAATACTCTCTGTTTACAGTATTTGCTAAGAAAGGCGTAATAGTTAGAATGATGACTGATTTGTGTTAAGAAAGGTATTGTAATCATACTAAAAATCGCAAATATCTAAAATTTAGTCCAGTGAACGAAGGCTGAAAAAGGGGGGTACCCTACAAAAGGTCGGATAGTTTTCAATTTTTGATATGTTGTATACAGATTGTTTTGTTTAAATAATACTTTTATAATTAGAAATAATAAACCAAAAAAGTTACTGCACTAAACTAGAAAAAACAATTTTTATCGTTTTTTGTAAATTGCCCCCCACTCCGTTACATTGGATTTTGTAGGTAATTAAATTCTCTACAAGATTGATTATGAGGGCTTTTACGCTAAAATGATTTGTTACGGAGCTATTGCGATGGAAAGTGGAAAGAAACTCAAAACTCTGTTACTATAGGGCACCTGCACGTGACGTTTCAACATGGCGGCTACCAGCTGATCTTGGACATCCAAACCTTCAGTTTGCATTGTGTCTTACGGAGAAATATCGTGCCGTAAGCTTTTATTGTGTTTTTACGGAACTTATTGTTTTATTTGGGAAAAACTGGTTAGAGTGTGTAAAAGTGAGTATATGAGGAGTATTTTCCGTAAATAATAAGTCAGGACATTCTTATTATTTAATGAGTTCCAGATTATTAAATTAAACTAACCCAATCTAATATTTTTGTGTATACTTTTATTGTATATAAAATAATTTAAACATAATCGGATAGGAACATATTGTATGAATGTTTAAATATATGTAATTTTCTTTAATAATATATATAAAAAACATGGAAAAATATTTTTGACAGAATTACAAATTTTGAATGAAGTTTTTTTTTAGTAACAGAAAAAATATATATATTTGTGTCTGTTTCTCACAAAGGTTTAAAATTTAGATAGGTAATCAATTATTGATTTCATATTGATTTTTAAAAGGCATGTATAATCCTCGTCAAAAAAAATGTCAATGTATAAGGATCCACATTATGTATCCACTTAAATTTATCGCTTTAACGTACTTTTGCTTCCAAAGATAAATTTTTAACGTATAAACTCAATAAGCTCATTTATATACAATAAAAATACACAATATGACAATAAGAAAAATGAACTCGAAGATAAATATATATATATATATATATATATCTCAAATTTAATTTTCTTTATAAATTAAAAAAATCTAATAATTCAATTTACTTTAATTTCAATATTCCTGTTTTCATTTAAAAATACACATAAAAAGAACTTATACAAAAAACTCAAATATAATAAAACCTGATGCTACAAGCTACTTATTTCAATTTAATATTTTTTTAAATATATTTATAAATAGGACTGCTTTGTTTTACTAGTAAATAATTCATACACTTATCTTTAATTATGGCTAATTATATTTTAAAATAGCATGTATAAATTTAGGAAAACTGAATTTCTTGTACAGAAAACACATTCGCTGCATAAGACGCAATGTTAAACTGAAGCTTGGTTGCCCGAGATCAGCTGATCATCCGCCATGTTGTGACGTAGGTGCAGGTGCCCTATTAGTCGTACAAAATAATTTCACATAACTAGTTTGCAGGAAACTACTCTACAAGTCGGCAAATAACTTTTTTTGAGCTAAAATACATCAGAAAGAAGTTATAGGCAATAAACTGAAAAAAGTGCTGATTTTCGATGGTTTTTATAAGATGGAGGAGGAGCGGAGGAGAGGGGATTGTCGAAATTTGGATTTTTCACTAACCCACCATCCTAAATAACATATCAAAAATTCAGAACTACGCGACTTTTTGTAGGATAAAATTCTTCGTTCACTAGACTAGTATGTGATTTTTAGCATGAATCCAATACCTTTCTTAACGATAGATACAAACCAATATCAAAGAATCTTATTAAAGATTTTAGAATCATTTATCAAAGTATCTATTTTATTAAATGTCAGTACAATCAGTGAAACGCATGCATTCTTAAATATTTATCTGCCATATTCATCTATTTCCTACTGTTTTTCCCACATTATGTTATGGCATTACGCTTGCGTATCTTTTCCGCGTGCTTGTAACACTAATTTCCCTGAAATAATTAAATAAATTTCATGGTTATTTCATTTGTAAGTTAAGAATCACAGCATAAAAAATAGAAATCTAATCACACATCTAATTCATAAACTGCTTAGTCATTGTTTCATTTCCAATGTTGTGGTGGTCATGCCTTGATGCAAGGTTAGGTTACCTATTTCGGGGAAAATAATTTTACATTTGATTACTCGACCGGAAATTGTGATAGTAATGCAAGATAAGCACTTTTCGTTGAAAACTCACTTTTGTCTTAAAGATAATTTGATTATAAAACCGTTCTTCAATAACACCGGCGATGTAAAAAAAGATTACATCTAAATTGAATTGAATTCAGGTTCATTGGTTCATTTCAGCGCACTTTACTATATCTTAATAGATTCGCAAATCGGATATAAGATTGCGAAATACGATCTAGCAAAATTTAGCGCCATGCAGATTAAAGAAGACAAGAGTTTTTTATTGCCTGTAAAATTAACGTAATGAAAAAAAATCTGATATGACCAGTACATTTTCTTCTGTCGATTCTTTATAAATATTTCACGAACATACCATGGAAATTGCATTTGACACTGAAAACTGTCAATCAGAATTTTCTTAATACAGAGTGTTTCAATAAGCTTGCTCACTATTGGTAACTTTTTTATTTGAAGAGATACGAGGTTAGTTAAATGAGCAAAATTGTGCCATTTTATATTAGAAAATTGGTCATGTAGACAAAATAAAAATTGTGTCAGGGACAGAATATATATTTTTTAAATGGAACTATAAGGTAATGTTGTTTATGTACAATTGTTTCAAATAAGAGTTATTTACGTTTAAAGATAAAAATTATCTTTTATTAGTTTATTTATTTATTATAAGATATGGAAACAATTGTCTTTTATAAAATTATTATTTTATTAACATATTTTAAGGGGCAATAACAAAATAATTAAAGAAAATATTCAAATCGAAAGCCATTATTTCTTTCGAACATTTCAGCTTTTTTGGAGAGAGTCGACCATTCTACGTAACTGGTGTCTAGATATCTTACCATATGGCAAGACCATATCTAACTTTTCTTCATTTGTAAAGTTATTAAACATTATTAAACACAGAGAACTTTATGGGAGAAATTATTAAACGTCAAACAAACAAAGAATCAATTGTTTCCATGGCTTACTTGGCTAAAAAACTAATAAAACAGTTTACAAAATTTTAATTTTTAACCGTAAATAACTCGTTTATTTGAAGAAAGTGTACATAAACAACATTACCTTATTGGAAAGAGAAAAAAATACTCTTTCCAATAAGATAATAAAAAATATATGGTTCCATTTAAAAAATATATATATTGTCCCAAATTCTGAGAACCACTGACACATTTTTCATTTTGTCTACATGACCAATTTTTTAATATAAAATGGCACAATTTTGCTCATTTAACCAACCTCTTATCTCTTCAAATAAAAAAGTTACCAATAGTGAGCAAGCTTATTAAGACACCCTGTATAGTAGCTGTTTCCATGGTTATAGAATAGCAGGCTGATTTATGAAATTTTATTTCTTTGTAATTCTTCAACTCAATACGAGATACATTGAATATGAAGTATAAAATGCAGTCAACCCGTTTAGAGAATAAAATAATCTCTAATATTATTAAGGATGAAGGTAGGTTTTAAAAAAGAAACCCCGCAGTCTTATTCACACTGTTCTTTAATTAAAACGTGGACCGGTTTCGGTTACTTAGTAACCATCAAAAAAATAAAAATAAAAAAAAAATGAATGTTTTTTGGGGTTCTTTGTGCAGTTTCCCTCGTGCAGTAGTAGTGTTACACTTTTGTAGTTTTCTAGTTCAAAAACCGGTGCTGAAGATGGTTACTAAGTAACCGAAACCGGTCCACGTTTTAATTAAAGAACAGTGTGAATAAGACTGCGGGGTTTTTTCTTTTTTAAAACCTTCCTTCATCCTTAATAATTCTACTTCACACTTGGGTGTATCTTCATTCATTAATCTCTAATATTTGCAATAACATAAAAATGTCAAAAAATGATATTTAATTGCGTTATTTCAAGAAAACTATTAAAAATTACAACTTCCGGTTGTCTAATCTAATCAACTCTTTATAAAAGTGTAAAATTATGAAATACGAAGAAATTGTAATTATTAGAATTGTAGTACTGGAGTTATTTACAGGTACAGTTTTAGTTCAAAAGTGATATTAGCTTTTCTTGCAGTAAGCACAAATAAAATCTAATACGTAAATGTTTATTAATTTTTTTCAAGACCACTTTTCTTTTGCATTTAAACCGTGGTTTTGAAAACCACAACAGGTCAGTTAGTCTAATCCACCTTGCAACACGTTTATTTATTTATTTAAAGAAAAATAAACAAAATAAAAAACAAGTTTTTTTTTAGCTCATCTATGGAGCATGATGCACAAAGTAAGAATGCCACCTGTTTCCGATACAATAATTGTATTTTTAATCGAATCACACCGCTATTGTTTCTTTAAATGACCCTGTTATGAAAATTACTTTTGTTATAAATATGTTCATATGTTATGGGGTCTCGTGGCCGCGTGCCTGAGTGTCTGGTCGCGAACCAGGGGAACCAGGTTCGATTCCGACGGACGCCAAATATTTCGAATTTTAAATGGCACAAAACTGACCCCTGTGGTGAACTCTCCAAGCCAGCAATGAGTGCTCGTGAGGTGATGCCTGGTAAGCGCCCACACGGTACAAATATGTCATCATCATTACCGATATCTGCGATAAAGCATTTTATTTATATGTTCAAATAGGTGTAAAAAAAATTACGGTTTTTGGCTACATGAAAAAGTATCATGTAAAATAAATGACACATTAATAATCAATTCACCGAATCCAACTTTTTGTTTAATTCCCCAAACTTCACTAAAAACTCCCACGGTACACCTAACTGACAAACGATTTAAATTCATTGGATTTCACATACCTACAATAAGCTTCCAATTGTAAAACCTGAGGCCCGCGTTTCTTGTGAATTCGTCAATGTTGAGCAGGATATCATTCCTGGCTGAAGGAAGGTCATATGCAAAGGTCGGCCATTGGTCGATGCCATCTACGTCGGGATCCAAAGCGGTGATGTCTCCACCTGCAGCCGAGACCAAAGTGGGGAGCCAGTCGGTGATATGCATCAATTCTGTTGACACCCTAACAAGATATTAAACAAACAAAATAATAATAATATATAGTTGTATGAAGCGATCTAAGGAAGTCATTATAGAATCTGCCAATGGGGTATTCCGGTGATATGGAATTAATGCAAAATAATAACTTTTTTCTATAGTTTCCATCTTCATATAGTAGAAAAATATAATAAAACATGTTTAATAAAAAGTTTTAATTCATAATTTAATGGTACAAAATTGGAATTTTTACAGCTCTAGAAACGCCCTTGAAATTTGTGACGTCAAGTTGATAATCTGTTGCTCATTTCAAACTCAATATTTTCGTTTAAAAACACAGATGGTGCCAGTAGTTACACGCTGCTACTAAAATCATATGTAAACAAGCAAATGGCTGTCATGAACATGTGGATTTA
Source organism: Ophonus ardosiacus (assembly GCA_943142095.1). NCBI lineage: Eukaryota > Metazoa > Arthropoda > Insecta > Coleoptera > Carabidae > Ophonus > Ophonus ardosiacus. Next base: position 6,316,722 of record OW964830.1, on the reverse strand, counting down.
GGCGCTGAAATTCGTTGCAGATGACACCATCAAGTTGACGTCATAAGCGCGCCATGAAACAAAATTTTGAAAATTCATACTTCATGTGATGCATACATTTTCTCACTCAAAGTAAGATATTCAGAGTCCTACTGGTTTGTACTAATGTAAAAAAATATTTTTAAAAAATGTCGGAGGGATTACAATTACCTATTAAAAACTTTTAAATAAATCTTACCTGGGCCTGTTAGGGATTAGAGGGCTGAAAATGAGAGCCACAGACCTCACACCACCTTCAAACAAAGTATGTTTTCCCCCTCGAAGTGGATGGTTCGAGCCCCAATTCCTACTTGGGTCTTCACTCGGAGTTGCTGGTGATCCATTGTCGCTAACAATAACAATGATGGTGTTTTCAAGCATATCTCTGTCCTGAAGAGTTGATACGATGGCACCAACGCTGTCGTCCACTTTTGTCACCATTGCTATTAGATAATAATAGTACAATAGCGAACTCTAGGTGAAACAATATTTAATAAAATTGTTAAGAAAACACTCGCCATGTTTCACAAGATTTCAGCGTCTGAATCAACCTTTCGGCCATCATCAGACACCGGCCCTGCTCAGCTAGTAACCATAGACGCGTTTCGCTCTTGTTAGAGCTCATCAATATGATATAACTGCCGTCTCTTTGCAGAGACAATTCCCAATTGAACATGGCGAAAGATATAAACATCTCATAAAAGAAAGATGACTTAAGAGGGAAATTGTAGCGTAACCCTTTTAAATATAAAAACTTGTACAATAATACAAATTGTATTAAAACGAATGGGTACATTAGATTTATTATTAATTTTATAACTGTCCTAGACACATGAACTTTAAAATCAGTGCAATTATTTTTATCCTAATGAAATTAAAACCAAATGACCAGCACCGAGTTCAAATAGAAAATAACGAACACTCGAGTTGAATATTTCATCACCCGATAAAATAATTAATATTTTAATTTGTTCGCTCATTTCTGGCACTGTTCACTAGCACAAAACAAAAGTTTTAATTACTATCCATTATTCTATGTCACGTCTATCGTATGATTCTATGCAGATCTAGCGAAGTGAAGCAATTAAAATATTAATTTGATTTCGATGGAAAACACGAAGAAATATAATCTAATTTGCGCTGTTAGTTCCTGATCTCCGAGAAGAAAACAAATTTCCCGGAGACGGAAGTTGGAGGCAGCGGAAATGCGACGCTTATTTGACTCACTTCCGTTATTTTACGACGCGGTGCTATTTATACCTTTACCTACATAATTTTCAGCTCTTTTGTGTACTTTGCATTTATGAGGTTATTTAAACTAGATTTCTTGTTCTGTTCCTTTCCTAATATGGTAATAATAAGTCCCACAATGAGTTCCAAAGGTTTACTTATATTTTAACAACAGGCAAGGCCGGTTTACGAAGACGATGAAAATTGAACGATACCATTAAAATAGTATATTATGAGGCAAGTATGTAAAATAGGCTTCACACACGTGTTACATACTATACTTTTTCTACGACCTTGCAATAAAATATATTTTTTCTTCATATTGTCATTCTTTTAACGTAAAGCCTCTGTATTATCGACTTGTGTAACCATGGCTACCAACGTTACGGGTATTTAACAGCTTTGTTTTATTAAAATACTATTCATTTTGTAATATTTAAAATAATGAACGGTGCGTGAAGTAACATTTCACGCACTATGTCCAAAAAATCAAACTTCACACATAAATATTAATACGTGAAGTACTCGCTTCACGCATGGGAGTAGAAAAAAGATTTTGTTTATTATACTTGCCATCAAATAAATATGGACTGGAGATTTCTACACTGTTGCTAATTCCATTGGTTATATTGATAATGCTAAGTTATGATGAAGCGGCAACACCGCACGGCAAGGGACAGGGTGGGGAGGAGGGAAAAATTGAGCATCAGTCCATATTTATTTGACGACGAGTATAATATTTCTTCAAAATGCAAATTCTTGGTAGAATAAGTTAGTGACAGTGACGACATCAAATAATATTACTAAAGTAATGACGCCATATAGTACGTTTACATGGAATACTAATTTATAAGGCGCGAGCAATATTTGTGACTTTGTTGGTCTTTCTTGACAAGCAGATATGCTGGCCCGTAACAGAATAACAGCAAGAAATTATGTACATAGATATCAAATATCATTTTTCATTCTAAATTTCATGATTTTACAATTCCATGTGGTATATTTAACTCACCAAGAAAAGTCCACACTCCTGGTGACAAAGAAACCACGGGAACTTAGAATACCTTAAAATTTTGAATGAAAATTTATGACATTTGTAAGTTATGTACACGATTACTAGCTATCATTCTGACACGGGCTCCCATATCTGGTTATCAAGATTTACTTATTTACAGGGCATCTGTTGCTCTCTAAAAATATATAATTTAATTAAAGATTGACAACAAAAGAAATATTTGGAAAAAATTACCTTTCGAACAGCTTTCAACTGAATCACTGATCCACCGTTGGTCGATTCCCGTTCGAAATAGTTCATTCATGGTTAGTTTCTCTCACTTGCGTTGTTAAATCTTAATTATGGATATATTATAGTGTATTACTTATTAAAACAAACACATAATACTTTACCATAAGTCACAAATACTTAACGCACAGAAAATTAACAACCAAGTGACAAAATAGTGACAGGATCGATATTCGACAGATATAAAATTTAATGTAAGCATGATCATGCCAACGTATAGTAAAATAATCAACTACAATTATTTCAAATTATTTTATATTCCGTATAAAAGAATAGAGATTGACTTACAAATACTTGTAAATTTCATTAATATATACGTTTCTTAATACTAGTATTTTTTCTTCTTTATTTAAAAATAAATAAAATCCAATAATTTCTAGAAATTATGTTTCATTTTATAAGTTTTTTCAGGTTGATGACGTAAGTCTTCTGTCCATTCATTTTCACTATAGATATTTTGTCTATTTGATGTAGTTATAACAATCCCAAAAACAAAATGTCACCAAAAATCATCAATAAGCGTGAAAGAATATGACATTCTAATTCCGAAACAGAGAAAAAAAATTGTTTTGCACTTTTGCATACTACTTTCAGATAATATTAGATAACACCTTCTTTCTGACTTTTTTGTTTGACTAGTTTTCTTGTACCTACTTTTCCTAATAAAGTTTAACTTTACCTTTCTTAAGGAATTGTATGTTAAACAGCAAAAATTTGAACAGTTCAATGTCACTTTTTCATCAAATTAACTGTTATTTTGGCAGTAATTAATTAGATAATGCAAATTAGTACTGTTCAGATTTTTTGCGAGACATGTTTTCTAAATTGAAAGAAAAAGTTAAGCGGTTTATAAATAACTAAATGTTAGCTGAAACTTTATAAAAACTATGATTTTGCCAAAAAAAATTAAAAAGATAAATGATACAGATATTTTTAAAATAATTTGCAATTTCAATCATTTGAATTAAATCAACAGTTTTCATGTTATAAATTTTACACCAAACAGTTATTAGTTATGGAATTTTATATTATTTTAATTGAAAGTATTTGTCGTACATAAATATACTCGTATTTAATTTCTGTACAGTAGATATTTTTTGCAATTAGAAGCACATTAAAATTAATTTTGTACACGTGTCTAATAATTACATACAAAAAATGCAATAATAATCCAACGATTAAGATGACAAATTATGAAATAGATAATAGTTCATTACTGAATTCCAAGCGTAATTAGATTTTTTTTATTATAAGTAAAAAATTATAAGACAAAAGAAAATGATTTGCACAATAATAGGTCATCCGAATAATGTTATTCCAAAACCAGAATAAGTTTTGTAATATATAATGTTGCTACAAAAACTTGATTGTCAAGTTTATTAAACTTATTTAAAAAAATATTATTTGCATGAATGAATAAAGCAATATCCTGTTTGATATTAATTTCTATATTGAAACTTATTTATTTTTGAGAAGCCTAGCTCAAGGCTATGATATTATCATCTACCAAAAATAGAGAATAAAAATTAATAACGTACAGAAATTTAATTTATAAAATAGAATTTATTTATTTATTTATTTATTTATTTAGAATTCACTCAACAGGAAATTAATCCCAATAACAGAGGAATTATAACAATTGACAATTCTGTTCATTCTGAAACTATAAATAAGATTTTGTATAGATGAACAAGCAAGTCAAACAGAGAATTCTTTCATCAGCACTATTTTCTGGTATAAATTCTGCCTTACAGTCCATGACACGAAAGAAAACTGGCCGGAGGAATGTTAAGTGCTATCAGAATTTCTGTAAAGCGACACTAAAGTAGGACTGTTGCAAGATTTTTTATATGACTTTTAAATACTAAATTGTAAAAGACATTGTTCTTTAAAAAGCCTCAAATTTGAAAATATCACAAAATATCCATTAGATATTTTATAATTAATTTTTGAAATTTGTGTAATATTTTGAAAAAGTCACGTGATCTGAAACAGAATGTGCCGTCAAAGTACATGCAATTTAACATGTGACAAACTATCGCCTACTTTTATTTATATAAGTAATGTAAACTGTTTTCCTATTGGCTACGAACGACGAGCTGAATCTACTCTGATGTCATATGTATGAGAGGTTGTTTTTTATGACTATTTCTGGCGCCAATTATGTGACAAGGTAATAAATAACTTTATTTTGAACTCTTCTAAATTATAATTTCAATATCAATTACCTTTTTATGTCAAAATTCTGATTAGAAATAATTATCAATTTTCCCATAACTGTTTCTCTTTAGTCCGGAAGTCAGCCGCTTAGACATTAACAGCCCGATTCACAAAAAAGTTTAAGCTAATCGTCATTTTTGGATTAGTGAATTCTATTCTATTCCGGTATTTAAAAATTAATTTTCATGACATTATCAATAAAGGTAGATACTAGGAATAGATTAGACTATATTTTAAGATATAAACTGTCAAAATTAGAGTAGAATTCGCTAATCCAAAAATGAGGATTAGCTTAAACTTGTTTGTGAATCGGGTTGTTGACAATTCAGTATGTAAGTTATTGCAAACCGACGTGTAGGGTTGATATTTGGCTATTGATTCCGTATGATAACCTTTCACCCTGCACCCATCAAATTACTGAAGATGATATCCGTTTGTTTTTTAATTAGTTTAGTTTAGAGATTCATACTGGATAGACATAAATAATCTGTGTTGGCTCGCGTTTTGCGTAACGCGATTATTTTGGTCTAGCGATGCATCGGCATCTTTAGTATTTAATTTGTTTAGTTATGTTTAATGCAGTCATTAATAATAAGTTGTAAATAAATATGTAAATAAAATTTAATATAAAAAATGGTAAGGCTGTGTCCGATGTTGCATTTTTACATTTAGTTTTTAGAATTTACGTCTTCTTCTCCGAATGGCACACTAATGACATCCATTGGTTAGTATGGCAACACTTTAGAGTAACAAAAATAAATTATACATTTCGACTTAATTTGATGCGTTAGATTAATTATTAATATTATATTTTATAAAATAGAAGCTTAGAAGCTATTCTTTGACAGTAAATTTGACGTTTTACAGAAATTATAGCAATGAATATGATTTGTTTAATTAATGCGCGTCAACTTCAAGGCATGGTGTGCTCCTGCAAAACCCTAAAATCTTAAATAATCACTAGATTTAGGGCATATAAATTTAGGATTTAGATATTAGGGTGATAAAAGTGCAACATCGGACACAGCCTAAGTGTGTCCGTCTCCATAAAAATGTTCATCAATCAATGTGTCCTCCGCCCCTTTTGAAGCTTCACCTACTTTGAAAATCGCAAGTCTAACTTTTCCTTACCTGCATACAGCCTCCTATTGGCATCAGCAATATGTTCCACCCTCTTCACCGCTTCTTGAGGGGCCAGCAGCAGGGCCCCTTCGTTTCCTGCATGGGGGGCAGCATGAGCCACCATAAGAAACAGAGGTTTGGAGTTGTCATGTTGCTGAATCAGTTCTACCGCCCTGGTGGTAAAGACATCAGTGGCGTATTGGCCTTGGTACTCCCAAGCAGGGTTGGTGTTGTCGCGGAGGGTGAAGCCGCTGTAGGGGATGCCATCCACCTGGAGAAATAAGAAAAAGAAAAGAAATAATAAAGACAAGTTAAGATTTTTAAATGAAAGTTCGTTTAATTTTGAAGCAATTCGTGGTATCAAAAAGTCATAATTGTTTTTTGTATAACTGCAATTGATTTTTAAAGAAACCTATAGCTATCTTTCTCACACCAGTTTCTGTAGTAGGCTGCGCGAAAAAGATACCAATAGTATGACGTCATCTGTGGCCTGGAAATAAGTTTAAATATCTCGCAAAGTAATTATTAAAAAAAAAAGTTTTTTATCTTAATCGTTATTTATTGAGTAGTACTTTAATGATAAAGTGTACATTTTACTATTTTTTTGTTATGGTTTATAGGCCTATTGAACACTTTTATATCAAGTGCCAAAAAAGATCATTTACTACTTTATACTTACATTGATAGTGTTTACGTAATCGTAATAACCAATCAAGTTGGTGTAGAATCCAAAATGTGTATCGAAGCCTCTGTATGTTGGCGTTTCATTCCATCTGCTGTAACCGAGATCCCACTTCCCAATTAAATGCGTTGCGTAACCAATATCCTGCAAAACAAGCAACACACAAATTCATTGGCATTTATAAAAGTGCATCAGAAATTAATATGACACCTTAACAAGTCCAGTATTCCATTAAAACAAGTTAGGATCTTTGTAGAAGTGAAAGGAAAAATGGGAATGTTTATTGTTGAAGTGAACTTATTTAAATTAAATAGGACTGCTGCAAGAATTTGTATGTCCTCTAAGTATTGAATTAAATAGCCTCAAGTTTGAAAATGTCACGAAAAATCCATTTGATATCTTACAATGAATGGCCATGCCAAAAAAAAATGTTGCTAATATTTTTATAAAAATAGAATCTATGATACTTATTATCCATATTGCAACATAAAACATCCCAAAATATAATACTTTTCATTCATAATTTACTTAAAAGATATATCAGAGTAAACTAACCAAATATTTATAAAGCTGTCAGAGGAAAAGTGCGCCCTATTCAATCTTTTTTGTTTTATAAAGATTTAAATATTTCATTAGAGAAATATTATTTTTAATTGCAGGTTTGTGCATGTGCTTGATATATAATTTAATACATAAAAGTGCAATAATTGTATATTTATAATGATAATAATGATAAAACATGGTGAAGAAGATCTGTGCAGTTCCAACTTGTGCAAACAATTTATTAAAAAACTCAAAAAAAAAACTATTTACAAACAATCTTAATTTACATTTTGTCCGCCAGGGTGAACTGGAATCGTTCAGATACATGACGTATGCGCTCACGTGACCTCATTGAGATTTAAAATTGACCCCTATTTTTAAAAAATTACATCTACAAAACAATGCACACAAATGGCGTGAAAATATCATTTACATATACTGTGACCGATAGACTTCCAGGAAAAAAATAAAACAGAAAATGTGGCATGACCCCATTAATGAATATGAGAAATATTTTGAAAATATCACGTGATCTGAAACACAATGTGACGTCAAAGTTCATATAGTTCAACATGTGACAAACTATCGCCTACGTTTATTTATATTAACGTTTTCCTATTGGTTGTATGTACTTTGACGTCACAGGAGCGCGAGGGGTGGGTGTTGTTTTTCAGTACTATTTCTGACACCAGTCTTTATATTTAATTATTTACGTAATTAATATTTTTTTTATTAATATAAAAAATATTGCATAAACTTTAATTTAATAGTTATTTATGCAATAAGTGTGTAAAGTAGTACTTTTTTGGTCGAGTGCGAAATTAGCACGAGATAACAAATACTATTTGATACACAAGTTGCATACAATATTTTTTCTACAACAGAAATGTTTGTGCCGTTTCTCATAACACTGAGTGTGAGTGTACAGACATATTCATATATTGTTAGTGCTCATTCTCTACAAATTTAACAATCGAAAGAATCTCAGAGACAGGTGGATTAGACTTCTGGAATTGTACAAATTGTAAATTAAATATTAATATTAAAAATTAGGTTAGTTCTCAATCTCACTTGTTTCATTGCAGTGTACAATAATATTTCTTAATCAATTTTATTACTTTCATAATTATTATTTATTATGTAATTATCTACTGGACAGGTAAATTAACCGAATGTGTACGTTGCCTAACAACGCCTATTTATTTTTCACGCACTAGTTCTTGAAAAGTGACAATTTACACACTGTATACATACTTTACGCACGGTTGTAGGAAAAATACTTTTTGACAATTGGAAACCGATTCATTCTAATAACTCTAGCGTTACCCTCGTCTTTGAATATATAATAACAAATGTATAAAACAAATTAGAAAATGACTAGTTATGTTATTACATTTATAATTTATTATGCTGTACTCATTTTCTATAACAAAATAAATTACATTAGTTATTTAAAAAGTTGTAGATAATGTTATAAAATTAAATATCTTCCGTATTTGGCACAGGCATTACGATGTCCAATTACCACACTGATCTCGAACAAACGTCATGATCAAATAATTGAAATTAATTAGTAGACGCATAGCGCATAGTACAACACACCAACACCAGTGCATAAATGAATGTGCGAGCATCATTTTACACAATTATCCATCCAATATTTAATAACAAAAGCCAGCTATCTACAATTTCATAGCTGGAAAGTTCTCCCGTCACGTTAAATTGTACTTAACAAATCTGTTGGAAAATATATCATTATTATATTCAACATCAATTGTTCTTTACAATTTAATTAATTACAAAAGTTTAAATTTCATATTTGCATCATTGAATTAATAATTTTTATCCTACACTGACTCATAACATACTTGTTACTATGGTTATTTGAAATAACTAATGTAAAACATTACTCACTCCCTAAGAGAATATTTAGGGTCACGGAGGAATTATTACTGATTTTTGCGTTTTTTTTTTTTTTAATATAAATAAAAAGCAAGTTTACAAAATTATTTTATTATTGAAATAATTTAACATTATAAAACTTAATGATTTAAATCAATATTAACATTTATGTTAAAAGACACCTAGGTTACTTATCTTTACACAACGACAGCTGTCATCTACGGCTGATGAAACCAGTTTGTGATTACTAGCTTCGGAATTAAATTCAACGATACTGCTTATGCTTGTAAGTGAATATGTTCTAAAGGAAGGTCCTAATTTTCACCTATTTTAACTTATTTTTCTCTTTCAAATAATTCCCAATGACAGACAATAATTATTGCAGAATTTTTTTCAATAACATTATAACAAAACAACAACCATTTAATAGCTACTTTATAATTTTAAATAGTATATCTATTGACATGTCAGTGTCAAACGAAGAACGAAAATATAAAAATGATTTAAAAAGTTTTAAAAAAAGTGTTGAATAAAATTGTTGGAATAAATTCAAATATTCAACGTATACCCGCCATTTCGCCACAAAAAGAACAAGAATCTTACAATTACAATAATAATGTATGTCTTTGATTGTTGGAATCAAATATTGTATGTATTGGGAAGTTAACCTCTAAAAAAACAGTTTCAGAATAATTTATTTCAAAGTCTATTAAAAAAAATTCAACCCATGGCAACCACAGATCACTATGGCAACGCATAAAAAACAGTCACACTCTATGACTAGATAACCGTAAGAGATTAGAGACATTTTAAGATTCTGATTTCATTTATAAAAATCTCACTCAAATCGAAGTTTATTAGGGCAAAATTGAATAAACAGTTGTATTACACTCGCGGTTAAAATGAATGTTTAACTATCGGGAATAAGACGCTCGCCCATTTAAACGTACCTCTCATTAAACATTCATTTAATAATATATCATCACGGCATATTACCCATTTCTGGGTGTGCCAGTATCTACAACACACGTAGACATCGGTAATGATGACGATATATTTTACCGTGTGGGCACTTACCTGGCGTCACCTCACGGGCACCACAGGTGTCACTTTTGTGCCATTTAAAATTGGAAATATTTAGCGCCTGTCGGGATCGAACCCGGTTCCCCCAGGTTCGCGACCAGACACTCAGGCACGCGGCCACGGGACCCCATTTAATCCGCATGTTTAATAAATAACTATTATTATCAAAAAGAAAAAGTTTATTTGAATTTATATTATTTCATTCTCAACCTGTTACTCGAAGGGTGGACAATATTTTGTCAATGTATTTTTTATGTCAGCTTGTTTTGATCTACTGAAATCTAATTAAAGTCTGATATATGTTATATATGTTTGATGTAAAAAATAAGTCAGATTTGTACGACTGACAGATTAATTTATTTAAATTTTTGGTTTATTGATCAAAAAGTATCTGCAAATTATGTTTTAATACAAATTTATGCTAGCTTATTATTTTTTAATTAACTGAGGTATATGCTGTTAATTTGTACTTAATTAAAGTTTTTATCAAGGATATACATAACTTGCGATATCACGAAGAGATATATGAGATGTTTTGCAAAACAAAACTGCGAAATACATTTGGCTTCAGGGAGTGAATATAACTTTCATAATAATTTAGAAATGAATACTTACAATTTGCTACAACAATGGTAATTTTCCTTTATCAAGATAAAATAATTTTCAATTAATAAATTTTACAAATCAAAGTTTAGGTAACCATGACAATGACGTCCATATTAAAATTAAATCTTTGACGTCATAAGCATAACCTGAAATTCAATAGTGATAAAAAATTTGAGCTTCGCCTTACGAAAGACCATAACATAATGTTCTAAAGAAATGTAAACAAGATAAAAATCCAAATTATTTCACACTTAAAAGTTAAATAAATCAAAATTTACATTATACTAATGGAGAGCTAACAATATATATATATATATATATATATATATATATATATATATATATATATATATATATATATATATTAGGCGTTTAACATGGGAAATCAATTATTGCTTGTGCAAAAGTTGCCTATTAATTTTAGGCAAAAATGCTTCAAATAAATGGTGTAGAGAATTAAATTCTACATCTAAATCAATAATCACATGTTTTTCTCGTTTCGTAAAATTTTATAAAAGTTACTTCATTGCTTTAGCCATGGTTTTAAAATTAAATCTCAAGAAATTATGATATTTTACATATCAGATATTATAAAATATAGTTTTTATCAAAATAAAACTACTCAATAATTTGTATCTTCTCTTATAAGTCTCCATTTTCAATAATGATAACTCGAACAGCACTTTTCTGATAGGTAAAATATATCACAATCTGATAGGTAAGTTTCTGACAGGTAAAATTTGTCACAATCTGATAGATACGTTTCTGACAGGTAAACTGTCATATTTGTTTGTAATTTTAGCAGTCAGAAATGCTATGATTTGAGTTATCCTTACTGAAAATGAAGAATTATTCATAGGAAGAGAAGATAATAGTATTATTTTGATAAAAACTATACTTTATAGTTTCTCACACGTAAAATGTCATAAAATTCGTTTGAGATTTTATTTCAATACCATAGCTAACACTATAAAGGAGTAACTTTTACAAAATTTTGAATTCAATTTCTTCGGTTACGAAAAATGCAAAAGAAAATCTGATTTTTGATTTAGATGCAGAATTTAATTCTCTATACCGTTTATTTGAAACATTTTTGTTAAAATTAATATTATGTTGGAAATAAATAAATAAATATGTCATCACGGCATACATTACTGGGTGAGCCAGTATCTACACACATGTAGACATCGGTAATGATGACGATACATTTTACCGTGTGGGCGCTTACCAGGCGTCACCTCACGAGCACTAATACATGGTGTGGAGCGTGCATCACAAGGGTCACTTTTGTGCCATTTAAAATTGGAAATATTTGGCGTCTGTCGGGATCGAACCCGGTTCCCCAGGTTCGCGACCAGACACTCAGGCACGCGGCCACGGGAAATAAATTGTTAAAGATGATCTGAGCCACTGGGATTTGAACCCGAGACCATTACTCTAACCAACCAACTAAGCTATGGAGGCGGATCCTATCACGGTCGCTAAAATGGTTTTCCGCTAGGGGACGTACTAATGTACCTCACAATTGAGGATACGTTTATTCGTCACATTTATTAGATGTGGGGTTAGGAATACCACTAACATAAAGACTTGCCTATCCATTACATTACCCAGGGTCTAATGTTTTCTCTTGTTTGTAAATGGACAGAAATTATTACATACAAAAATAGTTCTATTCTCATAACATGTTAAAGAAATATTAAGAAATATCTTACTCTCTCAAGAAACTGCGTAGGCGATACTATGTGAAAAACTGAAATCATTTCATCAAAACAAACAAATTTCTGTTCTTATCAATTTTCATATCTTTAAAGCAAGTAATTTGAATTATATTCTATAACAACAATAGGTTCATAACAAGCTTATGGTGAAATAATTTGTATAGAAACTATTATTATACGCAGATTCCTTTAAAGTCTTACCTTTGTGTGAATTTGCGATACAACAATAATATAATTCGTATTGAAATATCTAATTATGAGACATTTGCGCACTATGTTATTTTAAATATAAGTAAGTTAGTGAAAAGGTAAACCTTTTGTTCATAATTGACCTTAAGAGAATATGAATTATGATCAGTATCGCGAGCATAATTACACGAGAAACGTAAATTACTTTTTAGATGACATCTGCTGGCTTTATAGTTCCGTAAATAATAAAAATAACACAAAAACTACATAACTACAGTGTATGAAGCTAGGATGTCTTATCTGCAGAAAATATAAATTCTAAATATTTATATCACTTATATTATTCCGTTTCTTAAATTTATAAATTTTGAAAATTATTATTCATGCTGAGTTTATAGAGTATGCAACGTTGTATCCCCCCCCCCCCCCCCCCGTTAATTTATTTTTAAAAAATAATATCAGTAATTTTGACTGCATAGGCATGGGCACCAAGGAAGCCGTTCAAAAGCTTGTATACAATAAAATATAGTGTAATCTGTCATAAACTGCGTCCCAAACGTTTTACTTAAAAATTTTGTTCTACACCGAGAATCGTTGAAATCTGATGAAGAAACTGTTTTTCATAAAGTGTCTCCAAATCGCTTCAGAATGTGTTTTGTATGCGATATATGTGTTTTAAGAGTGTTTTACACCGCAATACGATGAACTCTGATGAAAATAGCTATTTTTAGTACAAGTGAGCAAAGTATGTCTTTTTCTCACGTGTCCGGAAATTGGCCGCACGAGCGGGAGCGAGTGAGCCAACTGGACAAGTGAGAAAAAGACATGCTCACGTGTGCTAAACATGATTTTTTCCACAATCTTGAAATATAATTATATAAAAAAACGAAACATTGTACTTTTTTATTAATGAAAAACTCAACAGTACATATGTTTATAACTGAATTTAATGTAAAGTTAACTACAAAAAATTATTGTTCCTTCACGTAGAATGGTAGGTATTTATTGTAGAATTTGTAACTCCATCAAAATTTTTGACTTCTCAAGTAGAATATTATAGGCTTGTGTATTTTGCTCACTTGTGAAGAAATTTATTTACTTTGCTTACTTGTGATTCAATATGCTACTTTGCTCACTCTTTTAAGTTGAATAATAATGAATTTTACTAACGATTGTGGAATTTGTTTTTTCTTAAAAGTGGCTCCAAACTGCTTTAGAATGCGTTTTCTAGACGATATTCGTGTTTTTAGAGTGTTCTACAGTAATTTCTATACTACAAAACAATATTTTGACTGCGTAGGCATGGGCACCAAGTAAGCCCTTCAAAAGCTGTACATAAACAGCGTGTTAAAAAAAAACTCAATTCGGAGTAGGCCATGAATAGAGAAACGTATGTCTGATCGTTATTCAATTCAAAAGTCAAGTTGTCAAATTTGATATTGAAATGTAATTTTAAAGAGAAAAGATAATAAAGAAGGATACAGAATATTGTCATTTGCCGTTTTCTAATTTATTTCTATTTCTAAAATAAGGATTCAAGAATAAAAGCTTTGATTTCTTTTGATAACATTTTTGACAATATCTCGTGTCAAATTGACATTTAATTAAATAATTTCAAATTGACATACGTTTTTTTGTTCATAGCCTACTGTAAATTGGGTTTTTTTGAACACTCTGTATGTGCCAAAATTATTTATTTTTTACAGAACTTGTGGACCCAAATTTCATGTATTAGGTTAATAATGGGGAAGTTTAGCGATGTTTTTTTATTGTTTTATTCTATGGGAAATGACTTGAAAAAAGATATAACAAGTTTTATTTATTTCAAAAATGCCCAGATTTTCCGGAAAAGCCGATTTTAAGCTGTGATGACGTCAGTAGAGGCTTGGTACAACGTATGTCGCTTATACACTGACGCACGCGGTTGCAGTTACCAGTCACTTGAGACTGAGGTGTTGTTCGACCTACGTTCAAGTGGTTCGCTTTCACCGTTCTGTCTGAGTTTGCGCATAACTGACTTGTGACGTACTTAGAGTTTACCCAAAAAATATTAATTATAAATAAATGGAACAATAATTTTAATTTTTAATTTCAATTTCAGCAGTCATTTGTGTTATAATTTGTGAGAAAATAGTATGTTATGCAGAATTTTTACCATGCTAAACTTCCCCATTGTGACGCAGACAAACGCATAAAGAGCAAAATAATTGGCAATATTATTTTTACCTCTCGCTAAGAAAGGTATTGGATTTATGCTAAAAATCGCATATCCAGATTTTAGTGAATAAGCACGGTTTAAGGTCAAGCGATTATAAAAAAAAAGTTGTCATTAATAACAATGGATTTTACTTGTTCACTTTAATTTTACAACTTTTTTTGCAAAAACCAAGCACTTGTTAACAATATGTTGCTATTGGCAAAATAAGATTCTACGTCATATTATTTTTATTCTCATACGTAATATAACAAATGATATGATTATCATCGATGATATTTTCGAATGGAATCGAGTTGCAGATTTCAATAGTCCGTAGATCGAGAGAAATATTCTGCTTCGGTTTCACGAAGAAAATCTTCGATTATAAATCATATCACAAGCTTATATTTAATGAGAAAATATAATGAATTTTTGTTCAAATTAACTGCCAATGTTGTAAAAATCCCTTGGTAACGAATATAAATAAGGTAAAAGGTGATAATTTCTTTGTTTTTTATCATCGCTGTGATAGGCATGTAACTAGGGACATTCTAAATGCTGATTGGCGGAAAACATATCACGTGACTAATGAATTACATTCTCCCCAATATATTCTCTCAATTGTTGCCATTTTTCTGAACAATCCTCTAAAAATAAACCAGAACAGCAACCCCATGTATGGAATATAATTTCGCTGAACGTCACTTAGCGTTAACAAATGATATTTTCATGTTGATGAATGCGTCACTTATATTTACAAACGCACATCATTCCTAACAAACAGGCAGCATTTGTATTTGCAACTAGTCCGCAAACACACATGAAGTGTATATTCAGTTAATCATCAACTAAAACTAGGGACATATGTGGTGCGTACCTTCATATATTCCGGGAGGATTTTCCCTGCTGGAAGGCCTCGGGGCTCGGATGGTACCAATGAAGGCCCCTGCATTCCTGAAAGATGAAATATTTTATAATAGATTTTGATAGAAATATTTAAAAATAAAATTGTCAAAGAATTTTTAAAAATTCACTAAATTAAGGGCTGGGTATGATGAATTTATAGTGCGATTCTGTAAAATCGCAACAATTTTTGTTTCTGATACATTTATTATCGTTTGACATTAAAAAACGATGCGCTTTTGTTGAGAGTTACAGTTCTACAGTGGTATAGAAAATTTCGGTGCGTTAATTTATAATTTTACATTTATATTCAGAATTCAAAGAGGATAGAAATTTTGTTAAATACAATTATTTGTATAAGAGGTATACCACTGATAACAATAATAGGTTTGTTCGCGGTAGTGATCCCGGACTAGTTTGAGCATCACACGCATGCGCTGTTTTGTTTTAATCGTTCGCGGTACGATTCTGACTGATAACTCCGTGGTCGCGGAACACTGTGGACTGGTACATGATTGATTACATACTAATCAGACCAGTCCGAAAATTGAAGCAAGTACTATAAATCAGGGACTATTTGCGAGTATTCAGTGCATACTTTTCTGTGTTTAATTACGTTTATTTTAACAATTTCACAAACTTTAAATTAATAAATATTTGAAGGTAAGTTTATAATATTGCCTCCATTTCAGTTCAAAACTATATAATATTGTCATTCAGGTACATAACATACATAACCTCAAACGTCAAAACGAGCGTTCGCGGTAGAAAAAAATCCCAAATCAATCTCGGATCACGCATGCGTATTTCACGATTTATGAATTAGTACGGAACAAGTACGAAATAAGTTTGGGATCCGACAAGGATTGTTACCGCGAACAAACCTATTGTAACGTTTATTTATTAGGGTGAAGTGTAAAATTCATTATTAATAATTAAAATAAAAGTTTATTAAGCAATAAATAATTAAAAACTATGAATAAACAAATATTAAACTATAATTATAACAACTAAGAGTATTATTAACCACAAAAACAAGTTTATTTTTGTAAACAATATTTATCTCTCTATATTTATTTATTTCACTATTTTCATGTATTTCGCTACGCGTACCAATCTTAGGGCTAGTTTATGATCAATTTAATTTATAAATTTACGTTTTGAAATTTGGATTTAAAATTTTCAATTTTTTCTCTGATTTATTCGATTTTGAAATTCTGGATGTGACCAATCAGTATCAATTTTTACAGCAATGATTTTAAGGTCAAAACAACATGAAAACTGATTCGAATTTGTTCAATTAATTAAATTTATTTTAGAAGTAAATTTAAATGAACCTTTATAAAACCTGCCCTAAGAAATCTTTTATCTAAGGGTTCTACCCTGAAAATAAGTCGAAATCCATTAAAAAATTATGAAATAAGAATAATACACTACCATAAATAAAAGCTTTTGAAAACTGTTCTTCCTTTTCGTAAAATAATTATTAACGTATTGATCATTTCCATGAATATACCTCAACAATATTGAATCATTTAAAAATCTGTGTTTGTATTATTTGCTTTTTTTATTTTATATCATTTCATTCTACTGTATATTTTTATTAAATCTGTAGACGAAAATCGTTTGAAATTGAACTTTTTTGTATTTAAATTGGACACCTACGCTAAACGTCTTTTATTCCAATAAGAAGAACAGATTTTGTTACAAGACAGTAATAAATGGGATAATTTATATTTTTATCTCATCCGCTATTATGTGAAGCTGAAGTAATTTGTATAAAAAGTTTCAATGTACTTAGAAACTTTTCGTAAATATCTCAGAGATAAAAAAGTGTTATACAACTGTTAAATATTCAAGAATCACGAAACTGTTTACTTTTGGAGTCTACATGTAAAATATACAATTACCACATCAGTAATGGATTGATGAAATCAACATGTCATGTACTTTGCGGTATTAATAATGTTGCAATATTTTCTATATACAATCCTACCTATTTTATATATATAATAGATGGTATTTTTATTTTTTGACGAACATCGACGTTTCCTAGCCTATTGATACTCCTTCAGGATGGCTACATGATATTACATTTAAACACATTTTAAGATTTTAATAAGCTTAAAGATGATAATTTATTTACTTGCAGTCAAATTAATTTTAAAATTAACTGTAGGTAAATAAGTTATCATATATAAACTTACTAAAAATATTAAAATGTATTTATATGTAATCTCATGTAGCCATCCTGAAAAAGTAGCAGTAGGCTACGAAACGTAGATATTGACTGCATTCCTATATATTCCCTTTCTCATCAATTCTACCAGTCTCTTAGCATTTTTTCAATAATAATAATAATAATAAATTGTTAACTGTAAAGGAACTTGTAGAAATCAGCCTCTATTGATCTAATGTCATGTCATATAACAAAAAGAAAATACTTATTGCAATAATAACCAATGTAGGCATGTCAGTAAAATCTTGAAGGGCTTTAGTGCTAACACAGTTTAAAAGATATACAGGGCGATTCGCATAAAATTAAATGTGGATGCAACGATGCAAGATGCAACTACAAATTCCATAAATATCTAGATACAAAAAAAATTGCTTTATTTGGTTAAGATATTTTAACAGACATAACATTGACTTTTGTAAGAGATATCCAAAACAAATTAAAATTACTTTTTTTTTATCTCCCGCTACTATAGGTAAGAGAGGTATAGGGATCGTGCTAAAAATCGCCTAGAGATTTTAGTGAAGAAGCACGTTTCGATGTCCCTAGAATCCAATTTTAACATTTTTACAATGATGTCTGTGTGTGTGTGTGTTTATGTGTGGATCCTGTGGACATGATTACTCAAATGTTATCAATCAGATAATTTTGAAATTTTGTATAGCCATTCTATACTAATGTGGGAAGAACTTATTAGTTTTTAGTGTATATCGCATAACCGGAAGTATCACTTATACAAGCTTTTAACAGTTTTTCTTGTAAAAAAATCATTAAATTTAATTTTTCAACAACTTTTACTAATAAAAATTTAATATAATGGTACAATTTTCAATTCAACGATAATAGCATTTAGTAAATAACTTTAAATATAAAATTATAAAATAATTTATTTTTATGCATCATTTTGCCTATGCGTCAAACAAAAACATAATATTTTAATAACAATTTTGACATATTTAAACAAACAGCTGAATACCTACTTAAAAGCGTTGATAAATAAGTAAAGCATTAATGGCTGCATTTAAAGTTCGTCAGGCTCGAAAAATTATGTTAATCACCCTGTATATTTATAAATAAGATATCTTTTCGTACCTAATTTCATGGGGTACTTCCCCGTGAACAACGCCGTCCTGGTCGGAGTACTAGTAGCCTGGACATAGTGACTGTTTAGTATGATGCCGTTGTACGCCAAGGCGTCGATGTTGGGCGTCGGAATTTGATCGCTGCCGTGGAAACCGACGTCGTTCCATCCCTAAACAATAAGCACACAATCACTAATTAATAATATTATACGAGTATTAGGAAATGAATGAAGGAATGAACCCATTGTTGATTCATTAGCAAAATAGGATATTTGGTATTATATTGAAAATGAAAATAATAGTAAGGGAATGTCAACATAGACGCAAGAGCATATTATGACCTAAAGAAATATCTCGTCGTGTTGGTTACGTTATTATTTTATACAAAATATTATTGATTATTGAATGCCAATTACAACAATGATAAATTGTTTAATATATCATATTTGCACATAATACGTGAAAGTTATGACATTTAACATCCTGTTTATGTTGCGGAAATGACAAACGCCATCTAACAAAGGTACTTGTCTGAAATATACAAGAATAATATATTTGTTGATTGTAATACATTGGGCATTTATTAACAGAGGGATCAAATCAAATTTTCAGAAGACAAAAGTCTCATTTCAAAATATGTTCATTATATGACAGACAATATTTTTCCGGACATTTGTGGATCTTCAACATTTGGACTTATTTGTATATTGTAATTTTGCATTTTCTTGATGAATTAAAATTTTAAAAGGAAATGTATAAAAATAAAATAGTTAACGGTAGGATTTTACTTAGTTTACATTCTCAAAAATTCCATTAATGGATTTATCAGAAATCTCTTAATTACATAAAAATACTTTTTTGCACGATCGTTTTTTTTTTAATGTTTACCGATAGGTTTTATATACAAATTACTAATAGGTAAGTAATCACAATCACTTACCGATCAGTAATTTGTAAATAAAAAATCTGTTGTGGCCAGCACAAGACCTCTCGCCATTTCCATATTAAGCTATATAAGTATTGAATTACACTTCCCTTTCAAACCGTCATTTTATAACAAAAAAATACAGAATTTTACCCAAATACTGTTTTTTATTGTATTTCACATGTCTTCTGCACACATGTAATTCTAATTATATCTATTTTTCCTTGTATGAGGAAGTTTCTAAATGTCAGAGATTCTTTCATTAACCAGATTGGCAGTATTTCTGATGGATATATGCATTTTACCTATAATTTCAAATATTTAATTAATAAAACAATAAGAAATATTAAATATATATATACTTCCCAAAAAAAGGTGTCAGAATGTCACTAAAACTGTTGATTTGTGACACTGACATGTGTCATTTAAAAACTATGTTATAAACATTGGAATTTGTCAACTGGTTTCCTTAGTGCCTTGGCCTCTGTGATTAAATTACTCTATATATTATAGTGTCTTTATCTCTAAATCTATATAAGATATAATAAATATTTTAAGTGTATTAAATAGACAATTTTATGTTCTTCAATATTTAATAACAAAAATTTCCAAAATATTATATTTAGAAGAATTTTTCTCAGAAACTACTACTTCCGGTTGTTAAATTGTTACCAAAACCTTTTCAGCTCTTCCTAGGAATGTCAGATTGAGGAATCCGTAGTTAAACAATTCTTAAGTCTTATGGTTTTTGAGGAATCGTGTCTACAACATCCAGACATACACACAAACATATACACACATCCACGCACACACACACACACACATCATTTTAAAAATGTTATAATCGGATTCTAGGGACCTTAAATCGTGCTTATTCAGTGAAATCTGGATATGCGAATTTTAGCATGAATCCAATACCTCTCTTAGCGAGAGGTAAAAACAACGATCAAAGCTTAGTTTAAAAATGACAACTAAAATTTTGGTGGTGGTTGTAGTTATGGCGCCTGAACTACCCCTAAAACCGCCGTCTACAGAGGACCTACACGCCATGCCCACTCAACTTCCGGCAAGGGTGGCGTCACAAAATTTTAAATGAGCCAATTTGGTTACGAAAGTACAGTCCGATTAGACGATATATTTTTTATAAAATCCTATTGTTGATATGAAAAATGTAACAGGGTATTTTTTAAGTATATTTTGTCAACAAAATGCTTTAAATAAATTTTGTACACGAAGACAAATATTTTCTTTATTTAAAGATAACTAAATATATAATATATTTTCATAAAATAAGTATCATAAAATTACATATTATTAAAATAATTTTATATTAAATATATAAGTAGTCATCATATAAATTACATTTTTTTATTTTTAGACAATATTAATCAATTTTACAATTATAGTAACACAATAAAGTTAATTAATTTGAACAATACATGGAAACAACAAAAACGTCATATTCGCAGGAATATGATTGAAAAACGAGCTCAAAGATTACATAATTAATAAAAATATTTGATTCTCACGGTCACTTACCAAATCATCTGCAATAACAAAAACAACATTAGGTTGACCTAGTCCTTCCGCACTGCACACCAAAACTAATAAAACAACTGAACCAACACTAATCACATCCATGATCAACTCCTTCTAACCTCAAAGCTAGTGACAAAACACACGATATCTAGCGAAGAAACACAAATAGAGCTCATTCATTCCCAAGTCCGGATACATACACACTAAAGGCAACCGCCGACCACGCAAGGCAATATATACAAGCTTATTTCTCAGATAATATCAAAATAATGTCCTCAGGTGAGGAGGAGATTCGCGATTCACGGCCACCGTAGATCCGCAAACGACGTGGGATTAAATTAGGGAAAAAACGGCGAAAAAACATCAGCTACCGGAGAATAGCAGATAATTTAATTAGATAATGTCATTAATTAGTTTTATCAACGAACAAACCATATATTTCAAGAGTTTAACAGCTGAATTAGACAACAAATGTACGTAAAACATATCATTATCTGCAATTGGATCAGTTTTTTTGGTAATTTGAAAGACTAATGGAAAGGTTTTTACCAGAAATTTACATAAATTAAACTAAGGAAGTCTTAAATTACTTGTAATAATGGGTTTCATTAGTCCTTTATGAGATAAAGTGTATGAATTACAATTTATTTATTTTCTGAAAGATTGAAAAAAAATTATAAATTTTAGCGTTTGTTATACTTTCCAAATATGCATGGCTTTTGAAATATATATTTTTTCGCAATCGCCCAGAAAATGAGCTCTTTCTGATCACTATTTAGACCTTCTTTGCTGAGCTAGCTCGGAAAGTTGTCTATAAGGAATCGAAAAGTACTTTACCGATCCCGGGACCGGTAAAGCTAAATGTTTCCATGGAGATCAGTTGTTTATTTATCTCTTATTTGCTCGCAGTAAAAAATAAAATAATACTTTTTACCTTCCGTCAAAAGGAAGGTATTGTCTTTGGTCAAAAAATTCGATGGTGAGATTTTAACGAATAAGCACGTTTTAAAATACCTAGAATACGATTTTACTAATTTTACATTGATGTCTGTATGTGTGTGTGTGTCCGTGTGTGTGTCCGTGTGTGTGACAAATTTTTCTCCGACGATAACTTCAAAACTACAATTCTAAAAATTATGATTCTTTCGTATTCCTCTTCTTTACAACCATATGAAGAGCTGATTAGATTTTGGTTATAATTGGTCAACCGGAAGTACCCTTATTTGAAGTTCTTAACAGTTTTTCTGGAAAAAACGCAGTTAAATATCATTTTTCGACATTTTATGATCATTAATATGAAAGAAAATCTTATTCTCTATACGATTTGATTATACGTTTTTTCTTCATATTCAATAGATATAGAGTTATAGAGAGATTAAGAGAGGTTAACTTTCAAAAACCAGTCATCTTTGCAAAAATTATGGAAATAGCAGATAATATTCAAAAAATTCTAATTGACAGATGTCAGTGTCAAGTGCAAAATCAAAGTAGAAAGTATAGGATCAGAAAGTAATTTAAGTGACAGAGGTTCCCTCGCAAATGTCTTGCAGTTTCAATGCCGGGAGTACAAGAAAGGCAAAGAGAAGATGGAAGGACTGTGTAGCAGAATATTTGAGCGAGGAAGAACTGTGTCAAAAAGATGCGTTGGATAGGAATGAGGAAGTGTGAAGTGCAATTTACAGAATGTACATTCGTGTTATAATTATACTGGATTTATAGAATCTTTTCAAAGGAACTTGCAATATGGAATTTGTAAAAAATAGTGTGTTCGTGTTACAATTTTACAGGATATATAGAATCTTTTCCAAGGAACTTTTGGTATCGGATTTGTACAAAATACATTGAATTGACGGAAGGTTTTGTGCTGGCCACAACAGATTTTTTATTCTTTTTTCAGGATCGCAAAAAAATATTGTACCCAACATGACCTGAAAGTGTCTATACTGGGCTCACAAGCTTGCTCACCCAGTAAAGTATCACTTTGAGGTCTTGTTACGTAAATTACTATTTTTTAATTTTTCTGAATTTTAAATTTGTATGTCACGTCAAATCTTCAATTATATCTATCAGCTGTCATTCATTCATGTGTAATTTTTGAAAAACAGCTGATATAAATTAACGAATAAGTTACACCCTAATGGGTGTATTCTAAACACAATCAGTTACATGAGAACGAGCCGTTAAAAATTTAACGAATCAAGTAGATTGACATTTTATGCCTATCCATTTGATTCGTCAATTTTTTTAACGGTCCGTTTTCATGTAACCAATTTTATTTAGAATACTCCCATAACTTCGATTTGCCGAATTAGCCGCGAAAATTATCTAATAGAGCCAATCGATTAATAAACAAATATCTTTTTGTGAAAACCACTGAACTACCTGCAGCTTACCCGTGTAATCGTAATAGCCAGTCATTTATTAGTTATTCATAATAACCGGCTAACAGATTTATTAAAATATCCGGTTCTTATAAAACACAGTATCGGTTAACCGATTAATTGACAAACCAGTTAATCGAGTATTTTTCATACCTCTAATTTGATGTATTTTGCAAATTGTAGAAAATAGTAGCCGTTAACAATAGTTAATAATCGTTCTTAACCGGATAACAGTCATTAAAATTATACAGAAAAAATATTTAAAAAAAAAATATATATTGTCGCCAGCACAATACCTCTCGCCAGTCCCATATTAGCCTACATTAATATTGTATTTAATATTTATTAGACTCACAAAAAATTCCAATTAAAAGTTTTCTTTAGATATTTTTATATATTTTAATTCATCCTATATGAACAAGTTTTCTCATATTGTTCTAAATGTTCCAGTTTCTTCCAATTTATTGACAAGATTGGCAGTATTTCTAAAGGATATTAGAAATAATTATGTATGTACTATAATTTTAAATATTTAATTAAAATAAAATAAGTATCAACTGGACTTCCCAAAGAAAGCCTTCGGTAATATCTCTGTATTTTTGACACTAACATTTATCTGATAATTACAAACATTTTAATTTTTCAACTCGTTTCCATGGAGTTGTTTGAGCTATGAGATTCATTACAACAAATTATTCATATTTCTCTATCTGTAAATCTATACAAGATATAATAAATTTATAAATGTATCGGTTAGAAAATTTTATATTATATTATATATTATAATTATTATTATTATTATTATTATATTTTGAAGATTTTTTTTTAAGAAACTACTACTTCGGGTTGTCTACTTGTTACCAAAACCTAATCCCATTAATGTCAGTTTGGGGAATCCTCAGTTAAACAGAGATCTTAAGTCTTACAGAATTTTTAGAAATTGTTTATACAACATCCACACATACACATACACACACACACACACACGCACACACACATCTGATTGTAGGAACTTTAAAATGAGCTTATTCACTAAAATCTGGATATGCGATTTTTAGCATGAATCCAATCCCTCTCTTAGCTAGAGGCAAAAAACTGATTAACCTTATAATTTTTTTTTAATACGCTGCAGTAACGTAACTGAATATTTTTGAGATCACTAACTGAACAAATTTGATCTTTAGAAGGGCCTTTAGAGACAGAAGTATGATACAAAAGTTCAATGAACAAGATAAATAGGAAATAACACAAGAAATAGAAAAAGAAGTAGATTAGAAAGCGATGAATCGGAAAAGTAGTAAGAAGCTTCTAGAGAACAAGCGCTAAAAAAATAATAAATAAGAAGCACTCAATGAAAGCAATAAGTACTGTTTGTTATTATCTGCAAATCAATTTTTTGTTCTAATTAGTATTCAAAATAATAATGGAAAAGTTAAAACCGCAGACCTCTTTATACGTTATTTAAGTGAGGATGTTTTTATTAGTATTATAATGTAGTGTTATTCATCACTGAGAGTTTTTATTATATTTATGTCATCGCGATTTGAAGGTCAAGCTCTAGAAATTTCAAGATCAAAGTTTTCCACATTCTCACGTAACATCGCACACTTTCACTTCTTATGTACTCATTTTATAAATTATAATTACTTTTTTGTGAAAATCTTAATATAAAAATATAAAAATAAATACAATGTTTTTCTTCTAAACGAAGATCCTTTGAAAAGAAAAGACGCAATATTTAGTGGTATTATTTTTATTATCGTTTGTTTGTTTTAATGTTTATTTTCTAAGAAATTGATTCATTTCATATAATTTGTATAAAATCTTTCTGCTTTTGATTCCTATAATTTATTTTTGTATTAATTTTCTTTGTTTGTATAAAAAAAAATAAGCAAAAAATAGTTATGTTTCTAGATGTAAAGTGTAATTATTTTTGTAATAAAAATATAAACAGATTTTCTTACACTAGATAACTCTATAATTATCCTTTATTCAGTCAATAAAAAACCTACCATACAATAACAATAACACTATATAACAAGAAATATTGTCTATTAAATTTTTCATTTCACAAATAATTTAATAAAGTTAAGGTTCATTCACAGCTACGAAAATAAGAAATAAAAATGAAATTAAAAATAAGACTTTATGGTTGGTGTTTACAGCTTCGAAAATAAAATGTAAATTAACATCAACTTTCATTTAATATATTCATAATCAACAAACAATAATAACAACTTCATATATTTTAAGGTACTACACACAATCATTATTTGCGAACCTTTGTCTTAAGACTGCTTGTTAAAATTATATTTAAATTGAAATCCTTTTGCCAGAACGTAAATTTAAAGCTCAAATGGCAGTTGTTATGTATGTGCTTTTACTTGTGTAAAATATAGTCATTTGTAAATCCTTATGTTTATGTCTTATGTTTAATTTTATTTTCGAGAGCTGTGAACACTTTCATAAGAATCTATTGTTTATATCGTTATTTTTATTTGCGTTTATTTTTAAAACATGGGCTCTGGGTTTATAAAAAAGATTATTTTTTAAATTTATCTGTAGAATATATAGAAAAAGTATTAATGTATTCGCTAGTGAAATAGAGCAATATGACGTCTAGCGGCGAAAATATGAACTAGTGCATGGTAGTAAGTCCTATCCGAGGTAGCGGCGAACGCATCGTTTCTGTCACTTATTTAACAAATAAATCATTTATATATCTCTAACTAAACCTAACGCTATTCTTACGTGAAATAAAGTATAATAACAAAATCTAAAACTTCAACGTTTTTGTTGCGTTTAACCTATGTACGTCATTAGCACGCAGAAATCCAGAAATAATTAATTTCAAACAAGAACCTAAATTCTATAGAAAAATGTATTAGAGAAATTTGCCAATTTGAAATAGTTGGTAGACGAAAGTTATGCATTCATCTTTTAAAAATGGGAAAGGAACCGAGTAAAAATATGCGTGCTCCTTGCATTTTGTAAAGAAAGATTATATTTTGCCAGGTATAACTACAAGATAATAATTACTTAGTGTCTTCATTAAAATACTTCGTAATGAAATCTAAACTTGTAGACCTGTATGCACAAAGATGACAATAAAATAATAATACTTATCTCTCCATTAATCTACCAAATACTAATAATGCAGTACTATGTAGATTCAAGAAAACAAAGACTCGAATCATGTAAATTCAAAATTCAAGAGAATGCTGAACATAATTTTTATATGAAACGGACTAGTTCGCAAAATTCAAAATGTTATTCATACTAGAAACATTATTTTTATTTAATTTTAACTATAATATTAATATTACTTTGTATTTCAAACGCCGCAGTGTATAAGAATGCAGTTGCGGGAAACGAAGCATCTACCTTAAATCGGCCATATTGTTACGTTACGCTCTAAGCTCCTCCTCTTCTTCACTCGCGAATACCTGTAGAAAATTCAATAATCTTTAATTTTTATAATGACATAAAATGTGAAAAATGACATTTAATGGTATTTTTTGAAGAAAAACTATTTTGAGGTTAAGAGCCAGTTTCGGTTGTCCGATTTATACCAAAATCTAATCGTTTCTTTTCATATTAAAATAAGAGTCGAAATACAAGGTTTCAGAATTTACTGGATGATAGTATTTGAGTTAGGGCGTAGACAAAATCCATACACATACACCTTACATGATCATTTACTAAACTTTCGATATGCGATTCTTAGCAAGATCCCTATAAGTACCTCCCTTACCAAGTGTAGCGGGAGGTAAAAATTGAAAAACCTGTAAAAAATCTCTTAACGAATCTCCACTTTCAATGAAATTCTCTTAATTTCAATTAAATTTAAAACAATGTGAAATTCTGCCATTTTTCGGTCAAATTTCAGATCCTCCTCACGCGAGCCGGTTTCAGACAGCGTGTGACGTTGACGGAATTCCCTATTTTTTATCTCTGTCTTATTTTATTTATGCGAATGTCCTAATAGAGTTGCATATTATAATACAAATTCATATTCATAATCCGGAATTCCCGCGACAGGTATATAATACTGGACGGAATCTCGTGCTACCATCGCATCCAAGCGGCCAATAATAATTAACACTGATATATGATCCTTGGTGGTAAACAAATTAAGGGTAATTAAATTATGAAGAATGAACATGTTTTGCAATTACAAACCATTGAAGGGAAGCATAAATAGTGATTATTTCGTAATAAAATATACATATGTTAAAATTATTATTACATATGTATTCATAGTAGTAACACCTAGTAATGGGACAGGTGATTTACATACATATATTTTTTATCACTAAATGTCCTTATTCATATACTTTATCCAGTAAAAACAGTTGACACTGAAAGCAAAATCGAAATGTAATTTATTAAGTTTGATTCAATCTATCAAAAATTGTAACGATCCATTGTAAAGCTTAACGAACGTTTATGAATATGTGAACATAATTTAAAAATAGAAAACTAAAGAGTAATTGAAAACAATGTTACAAATCTTTTTCTCCAACACTATTTTGGAAACTACACATTCCACAACTAAAAATTATGTTGGAATCAATATCTTTCCAACAAACCGTGTGGAATAATTCCGCACACCGTTTGGAATAATTCCACACTACTTTCGACGAATCAGAATCTGTTTAGCTGCATATTAGCGTGGCAGGTATATCACATATCTTGGTTCGGTTGCTATGGTTACGTCTCTTTGTTTTATTATTATTTATCTCTGAATTAGCATTTGACGGTTTGAAGTTTTTAAACAATTCTGGAGTTTTCTGTTAACTTGTATAAGTTTTTGAAGATCTTTACAGCAGTAAGTTTATCTAAATAATAATATATTACTTAGAAATTTAACTAAATAACATTTTATATAAAATATTTCAAGTGGTAATGAAGATATAGATTTGAAATGTAAGCCAGAAATAAGGAATCTTGCTAATGATACAGTGGACCAGTTATTACCATAAATTAAAAGAATGATATGAATGGTGTTTTATAAGCAATTTATGAACTGGTGTCAAAAAAATTATTTGATTGTATATAATGAATCAATGTCATTTTTTGTATAATTTCTAAAATCCATCCATCCAAAATCCACACTCGCAAACCTTTTGCTCGTGTGAAATATGGGCCATTCCATTACTAGTTGTAGAATATACTATTCTCCTTCTTCTCTGTGTTGATTAATGGTTAATAATGAATTTATTAATGAGGGCGATTAATAATTGGAACATTTTAATTGTTGAGATCATTAATCGCTAGTTAACATACAATATTTTTGCGTTGACCGTATCACACTGAACTGAAAAATCTAATTTTATTTCATGGTAAAAATTTTTAGGATAGTAACGCTTGACACACATAATTTTTGACAATTGTTAAGCAATGGTATGTGGTATCTATGTTATACCCACTAAAATCGTTTAATAATAAAAAATTATTCATTAATAGGGATCATTAATTAATGATTTTCTATACATTAACATAACTATTAGAAAACGGTCAACTGAAAAAATATTTATTGCATCTTGTGATTGCATTAACTAGAACGGCTAGGACAAATCTTTTTCGGAAATTGGTCGTGCACAAAACTAGGAACGGCAGGAAAGTATCCTAATCTGTCGCTGATACCTAGAAATTTCTTTCGTGTCCATTTTCTGATCTGTTCTGACAATTTCTTACCTAGCTCATTTCATATTCTGCCCATTTTAGTCTTTTCATCTTTTTTTCTGTCTATTTATTGTTTTGGTTTGACCATTTTCCATCTTCTATCTTCTTTATTTCTAGTCTTGTTCTACCCATTTCTCGTATATAGTTCATATCCTTTTCTATTTATTTCCAGCCCTGTTTTGTTTGTTTCCTCTCTTGCTCATATCCTCTTCCGTCTATTTCTAGTTTTGTTCTGTCTATCTACTGTCTGTTCTACCCAATATTTATCTTGTTCTACCAATTTTCCGTCTTGCTCATTTTCTGTTCTATCCATTTCTTGTCTTGTTCTGACTATTTCCTGTATTGCTCATAACATTTTTTGTTTTGTTCTGTGCATTTACTTTATTGTTTAGTTTCTTTCCTATTTTGTCCACATTTTGTTTCGGAATTTAACGATCATAAATAATCTGTTCCACTTTTAGGTGTTCATACTGTACATAATTACGAATTTATAAAAGTATCATTTGCAATTAATGAAATTAATACTGTTGTTGTTAATTAGTAAATAGCAATTAATTTACTAATTGCAGATTGTATTAAAAATTAATAGATAAAATATAATCATATTTACATTATTTAAAGTGCATCTTTTAAAAATTACAATATATTATTATAGTTAAAAAATATGCCAGCTTCTTTCGGGATCATAATTATAATAAATGAGTACGTAGCATAATAATTATTTACGATACAAGTAGGTAAAACTAGCCTTTAGTCACGCTCGTGTTTTAAGATCCGAAGTGACTAAAGATGCTTTACGTATGTGTATTGTACAATATTTTATCTACGATAGAATCTAATAACCCAATAAATATAAAATAGTATATTGTGTTATTAGGAGTAAAAGTGAAACTTTGTGTGGCGAGCAT
This sequence comes from Ophonus ardosiacus, assembly GCA_943142095.1. Lineage (NCBI taxonomy): Eukaryota > Metazoa > Arthropoda > Insecta > Coleoptera > Carabidae > Ophonus > Ophonus ardosiacus. Next base: position 6,286,244 of record OW964830.1, on the reverse strand, counting down.
GTAAGTTTGAACGACGAGCTTTAGCGAGTCGGACAATCACACATTGACACTTTTACTCCGAATGACACATTAAATTTTTTCTTCAAACGTACATATTTAAATAAAATAATTATAACTTGACGTTACAATAATTATAAATATTTTACGTGGAGGACGTTTGCAGATTTCAATTGTTGCTATGGATACATTCGTGTTTGTTAACTTTGTGTTATAAACATTCAAGTGAAAATTTTGACGTTTTGACGTTTAAATAAAAACTATGCAATTTTTTATTCTCCTTATGTGCAATTATATCAGAATTTGAAGTTTTGCCATGTACGGCCGTTAAAGTTGTTCAGTCGGATGGAAATTCAACAATATGGATGAAGAATATGATATGTCGAGGAATCGCTGGGAAACAATATGAACATTTATCACTTTAATTCTAAGTATTCTTATCGTCATTACCAATATGTAAGTCTGCTATTTTATAATATGTTATTTCGGTAAATATAAACTGTTAATATTTCAATTTGTAGATTATCAATTGAAATTTGACAGTTGTTGGAGGTTTTTAGTAACTTTATTTTTATCTAGAGTATTTATAGTGAAACTAGGGGCGATATTGCAGGTTTTTATTTTATTAGTCACTTCTTATTCGCTCATTTTATATAGTTGCTATGGATATTTATTTATTTCATTTTTACTCCGGCGGCGTAGAAATGAAACTTCAACCTTGTGAATCAAGTCACAAAAGATGCCATTTTTATGACGTTTAAAGAAAAAAAGTATTTTTATTTATGAATTAGGATTACAGTATTAAATGAGAAAAGTTTGCCATGATAACAAAATATCCACCTGATTTTATAAATTTAGGGTATTTAAACCTGTGGCTAATGAAACTTTGTTACTAACCAACCGTTTTACAAACTTAAAACCAACAACTAAACATCAAATTTACTTTTACGCACTATCGTAGATAAATTAAATGTAAATGTTGCAATAGTGACATTAAGATAAATGGTATTGAATTTACTTATGTTAATGATTCTGTAGTGTTATTTTGTTTAACACGTGTAAATCCATTGATTAACAATTCAATGCAAACTATAACTGTATAATTTGACATACAATCACGTACGATACGAGAGTAAAGGATATATGGACTAATGAGGAAAACTTTATTCTGAGTGAGACTTTTTCTTGCCTGTTATATCGAAACCACAATCGGCCTTATTCTGGTGACCATTGTATCCGAAGCAATATTGTAATCTATACAATAATGATTTCAATGTTCTATAAGACATCGTATAGATTTGGTATTCTGGTGACCACATTGTAATCGTATGAAAGTGGTATTGTAATGAATACAATATTGTATTCACCTGTTTGCAGTGATGTCACTCTATAGAAAATTGTAATAAAATCTTAATATTATTTAATTTAAATAAATAAATTTTACAATGTTAGTACATTTACATTCGCAGGATTGATATTTGAAGTAAAATAACGCAAATATTAATTTGTATATTGATAAATTTTATTAAATAAATATGATGAATTTCATGCGACAATTGGTAACAGTGACTGACACCTAACCTAGCATTTGCTTACATTTTGACGTTAGCGAATGACAAAAGTGTTTATCAAGTGCAATCAAGTGAAACATCCACAAAGAGAAATTTGTGTGTAATAATCTAATCATGAGTTCATCTAAAAAGAAGGTTTCTAAAAGACAACTTCAAATTTATTTATCGTATCCAACAATTACAAGTAGTATAAACGAGTATAAAAGTAATATCAAAAGCGAAAGAAAGAAATACAAGAAATATATACAAATATGTGAAGATAAAATTTTGGTAAACAATTTGAAGATGAAATTGACAGCTGTCAAGATTAAAATGTACTTTGAAATGGGCCGTGCAGAAGCGTAATCGTCGCGGTCCTATAAGGGTATTTAATCAGTATCTACAAATTCTGCATCTACCAGCCAAGTAGAAATTTATTTATATTATTACGAAAATAACAGTTAATCCCAGGGATACCTCAAAACGTACTACAAAACTCAGATGTTCGACAATAATTTGTGTCACTTCTTTTATGCTGCGACTGACGGACGCCTGACTCATAGAAATTTAAAAATCTTGTCCAACTGATGGTAGATTCCTTGACCATAAAATTGTAAAGCTTTTAGTATCTTTATATTTGTAGGACTCACAATTTCTTCACGCTCCGAAGTAGGAAAGAATGGATCCAATTCTATAATAAAATCAAACTGACGCGATAGCCTGAAGATGCTATTGAACACATTCTCTGAAAGAGTTAAGGGATCACTAGCATCACGCAAAACTTTTCTATTTATATGTAAATCATGTCTAAATAAAAATATTTTTTATAACAAATTACATTTTTATTAATTAATAACTTACCGATTTCTTTCATTTTCGAGCATGTCAAAAATTAAAATAAAACCAATATTATCCATTTTTATTATTATCATTTCTTTATTAGTTACTATTTTTTCACAAATCTTTCCAAAAAAATACTGTTACCGAGTAAATTTCAGGAAATAGTAGAACTTTTCTACTATACAATGTTCATAACGCGAACTGAAATTTGACTTTACCGAAACCATGAATCTATACGATAATTGCTTCGTATACAATGACGTTTTAATAATAAATGGTTACCTGAATACTAATTTCATACCATATCGTATAGAATATAATTATTGTATTGGAAACAACATTGTATTGAAACCAATGGTTACCGGAATACCATTTCGGAAAATAATTGTATTGAAAACAATAATGGTATTTTATACAATATTGTATTCAATACCATGGTCACCAGAATAAGGCTGAATAAGTAATTTAAGGACAATTAACTTATTTCTATTTGTTTTATTATATTCAACCGTGACAACCATGATATAAATTCTTCATCAGAACTTTTTAACCACTTCTTTACAGCGACCCAGAAATAAACGCAAATAAAAACAAATTATTCGAGAATATGTTCATCTTGTCTTATTCATTATCATTCATTAGTGTATTGTATTTCGTTGAAGAGAATCTTATTAAGAGGCAAGTGGGCAATAATGTCGAAATAAATGAGGATAATGATAATTTCCTTACAAAATTCGCAAGAAATCGTTACGTGTTTGTAGGCAGTTTCGGGAAGCGAATAAAACGCAGATTGATAAAAGATTATAAAATAATTTAATAACTGTGTCAAGTACATCTGAGAATCTTCACCTCACTCAACTTGAAATAGCAGCTCATTTATTCTGTAAAGTCTGATATTATTCATTAATTCAATTTTTCAAAGTCGCGGATAATTTCTTTATAATTTGCGATGCCTTTTATATTATTATCATAATTAGCTATTATATTTTAGTGTCATTGAAGTTAAATCAACCAATTTGCATTTACATGCCAATTGTTTAAATACTTAATCAATAATTATATCTATAATCTTTCCAAAGCTTGTCAAACTAATTAATGCATGTTAATTACAGTTTTTTATTACAGAATTTTATTTTTTGTTAATATTCATTTTGAAGAGAGAAACAATAAATACTGGCTATCAAGTGATGAGAGGAGTTGCAGGCTATGCGGGAGAGAAGAGGAAACTATCAGGCATTTAAGGATTTCGTGTAGGGAAGTTACGAGAGAAAGAAGAAAAGAAACGGTTCTGTTAGACGATATAGGGTGGGGACAAGATTGGATGAAGGAAGTTACCGAGAAACGGGGGATTAATTTATGATGTAGTACCACAATTCATTGTAATATACAGGGTGTAAATTTTAAAACGGGTCATAGGGCTATAACATAGAAAAACAGTTTTTTAGACGCCAAAAGTTTCCATATTAATTTATTGAAAATATAATTAGTGCGTATTATAAAGAAAAAAATTACGAATTTTTTGATACCAAACATATTATATTTCTGTTTCATATAAAGCCAGAAAATAAATATAAAAATTTGCACAATTAAGAAATAATATCAATAGCCGTGTAAAGTTGTAAAGTCAGGTATTGTGGTGACTGTCAAGACAACTATCGGAGTAGCTGGCAAGCGACTAACATGTTTTGTTATTACATTTAATTTAAAGCTAAAAGTTAGCCATGTATTGTTTATTTTGAAAAATCACAGGCATCTGAAAAAAAAAGGAATGCAACAAAAAAAAGCTTCATAGCAACATAAATAAAAAAATAATAATAAGTCAGTAATGAGCCAGGTAATGGTTCAGAAGTAATTTAGCTCCTCTTTCTTTCATTCCTTTTTTGGCCTCAATTTATCTTAATACAAATTATATAATTTTCATAAAATCGTTTCTTTCTTTACTTAGTAGTGGGGCAAAATTATATTTTCAGGAAAGTGTAAAGTGTTGTGCATTTGTGTTGTGCTCCGAGACCGCTGTTGTACTAAACAGCGGACACCCCTTAATCTACGAATTGGACCAACCGTGCTGTCGCCACTTGGCGGTTTTAATCCGGCGAATTACGCCCCTGCTTCTACACTGCCCTCCTCTCGAGTTCCTCCTGCAGGAGCTTCTGCCCGTATCCAGCCCTGCGCCCTTGGTGGCGTCACTTTGCCAGCCTCACAACCACGTGTGAGGCCTCCTCCTTCTGAACCTCCTACCTTACTGAATCTGGCCGTCACCGCTTCCAGACCAGTTACCGTCTGCAGAATTCATCCAGTCTTCCAAGTCCCGTCAAGATCCTGCCTCCTAGTCACATCCCGTTTTTTCTAGTCAAGGTCAGTGCTTCTTTAGTTTTTTGACAATCACCACAATCTCAGCTTGCGAGTTTTTGTTGTTTACTATTTAAAGTCTATTGGTCCTTCGAGCATTTTACATAATTATACATAATTTTTTGGTCCTTCGAGCCGGATCTTCCACGGTAAAAATTTGATACTATGGAAATCCAATTAAAGTCATTGAAAGCCCTAGCAAAGGGCTATGAATCTCGTATAGTAAAATTGCACGAACTCGCGAAAAAATGCACTCCAACTGACACGCGTAATAATGAACGCTTCTTGGACGAATCCCAAGAAGTCGATTTGTTGAGAGATGAATTTAAAAACGCCTGTATCCGTATAAATGACCTTGAGCTGGCTAATGACACTGGTTTTGAACCTAGCTTCGAAACTCTAATGACTATTGAAATGTATTTTTCGAAAATCAAACGAACGCGTAGCGAGCTAGCTTTGTCGTCTCCCAAGGCACAACAGTCAAAGTCAGGTACGGAAATTAATAAAATTAAAAAACTTCCCCCTATTGAACTGCCATCATTTAATGGAAAAGTAGAAATGTGGCCATTATTTTACCAGTCGTTTAAATCAAACGTTCACGAGAACGTGGCGCTCACAAACGAGCAACGGATTAGTTATCTTATAGGTAAACTCACTGGTAATGCTTTGGAAGTAACGGGAGGGATATTGCCCACACCCGAAAATTACAATATTATTTGGGATGGCTTGGTAAAGCAATACCAGGATAATCGAACAATGGCTAAGCAATACTTAGATAACATTCTAAATATAAAGTCTAGTTCAAGAAACCCAAATGATTTAATAACATTTGTTAATAAATTCTCAGCTTCAGTCGAAGCTCTTAAACAACTCAAAATTCCAGACGTTCTGGATTTTGTTTTATTAAACTGCGCGTCTAAAAAGGTCGATTCAGAGATCGTACAACTATTTGATACGATATTCCGTAAAACGGAATTTCCCTCTTGCCAAACCTTTTTAGAATTTGTCCGGGATCAAGCAAAAATCCTGGAGCGGTCTTCATCTGTAAAAGGCCCACCAAAAATGGCGAAGCATCAGCGCACATTTTTGGCGGCAGATGAAACCCCAATCAAACCATTCAAACCAAAATCTTGTATTTTGTGTAACAGTGCGGAACATTCCAAACTGTATTATTGTGATAAATTCATTAAAATGTCAGTCCAAGACAGATTTGGGTTTATCAAATCTAAAAATGCATGTTATAATTGCTTATCTAATGTTCATGCAGGTAAAGCCTGTGCCTTGCTCACCACATGTCGGGTATGTCACGGGAAACACCATACACTTTTGCATTTTTCAACTCCTCCAAAATCTTCCGCCAAAAAAATAGCGGAATCGGAGAATGACACTTCATGTCATGTATCCATAAACAACCAAGGTTATATTCTATTGTCAACTGCACAAGTTTACGCTACAGATATAAACAAGGGTAAACAAGTTATCAGATGCTTGCTGGATAATGGGTCACAAAATAACCTTATAACTAAAGATTGTTGCAAACGATTAAAATTAAAAATTACCCCCCTTAAAAATTCAAAAGTCACGGGGATCGGGATGACAAGTCGCCCGGCTTTCGGGTATGTAAATCTTAAAATAGAATCCCGAGTTTCGCCCCATAGATACAATTTAAAGGCTCTGGTAGTCGAACATATAACGGATAACTTACCTTCTTGCAAGCTAACCGTTTCCAAATATCCGTCTTTCAAATCCATTCTCTTAGCCGATAATACTTGGAATATCCCGGGAAAAATCGACGTAATATTGGGGGCTCAAATATATCCGTCGCTGCTTCTCTCAAAACGAGTAGGAAGAGCTCCTACAGCTTATGAAACAACGTTAGGTTATGTTCTTTTAGGAGAACTTGACAATAAATTATTACAACAAGAGTCTTTTTCGTCCTTTTCTGCATTCACTCAAAATAACTTAGCATCCTGTTTACATAAGTTTTGGGAGCTAGAAGAAATGCCAAACAATGCAATAATGAGTCCTGAAAATGCTGAATGTGAGAAAATATTTGTACAAACGACCAAACGTTTGGAGAATGGCAGATATATGGTACACTTACCATTTCAGAAGGATCCAGATTTGCTGGGGAATTCTCGTTTAATGGCCGAACGCCGGCTATCTCATTTGGAAAAACGCTTTTCCCAGTCATTAAATTTACAAAGCCAGTATAACGCCATAATAAATGAGTATTTAGAAAAGGGTTATCTGTCAGAAGTAACGTCAAACGAGGACGGATACTTCATTCCACATCACGCTGTCATTCGTGAAGACAAGGCTACAACGAAAGTTAGAATAGTGCTAGACGCTAGCGCTAAAACTCATACGGGGCTATCGCTGAATGATTTATTATACCCGGGCCCAAATTTACAAGCAGACTTGTTCAATTTATTATTAAATTTCAGGCTATTTCCGATAGCTTTGACAGCTGACATAAAGCAAATGTACTTACAAGTTATGGTGTCAGAACATCACAGAAAATATCAGAAAATTCTTTATAGATTTAATCCCTCTGAAGCAATCAGAGTATTTCAATTCAATCGTATTTGTTTTGGCATAAAATCTAGCCCTTATTTAGCAATGAGAACTATCCACCAATTAGCTGACGATGAAGGTCAAAATTATCCAAATGTCGCGCAATTAGTAACCTCTGAAATGTACATGGACGACTTAGTTTTATCGGCATTAAATACAAACTTAGCCAGCAATATTATACGCGATTCAATTAACTTAATGTCAGCTGGCGGATTCGAATTAGTAAAATGGGCCAGTAATAATGAATCACTCATTGAAAGCTTACCAAATTCACACAAAACAAATCTAGACTTCTCTCATGGAGAACAGCTAAAAATTCTAGGCATGTCCTGGGCTCTGAAAACTGACACATTTACTTTCCAAACGTCAAACTTTGACACATCACACTGTACGAAACGAATTATATTATCAACTGTTGCAAGATTGTTTGATGTACTTGGATTAGTCTCACCCGTTATACTATATGCCAAGCTGCTAATAAAGGAATTATGGCAAGCTGGGATATCATGGGATGACATCCCTCCCAACAATATTTCTGCAAAATTTGTCAATCTCATGTCAGAATTTATTTATTTGGAGGAAATGTCAATTCCTCGCCATATCGGTATTTCAGAAAACTGTAAAGTAAATCTTGTGGCTTTTTGCGATGCCAGCGAAGTTGCATACGGTTGCGCCATCTACCTACAAATAACGGAAGTTAACAATATTACAAGCAGATTACTATGTTCGAAATCAAAGGTAGCGCCCATGAAAATTATTACCCTGGCTAGACTTGAACTTTGCGCGGCGTTACTTATGGCAAGGTTGGTAAATTATGTCAGTGAAAAAATAATTAAAAAATATCCAATCGAAAATATATATGCATTTTCGGATTCTATGATTGTATTATCCTGGATAAAATCAGCTCCACATCGATGGTCAACATTTGTAAGCAACAGAGTAGCTCAAATACAAGAGAACTTGGACCCTAAATACTTCTTTCATGTATCAGGGAAACAGAATCCAAGTGATCTAATATCCAGAGGAGCACTCCCAACTCAATTAATTCATTGTAAATCATGGTGGCATGGTCCCAACTGGCTTCAATCAAAGGAGGAAAATTGGCCTATTAAGCAATTAAATCCTTTGCCAGTTGATCAACTACCTGAACTAAGATCAAAAACTTTTACTACTACCTCATCTACGAATGATTATTCCGTTTTATATACTTTGGCACAAAATATATCTTCTTGGCACAAGTTACTAAGAATAACAAGTTATATTTTAAAATTCGGTAAAAAACTGTTTTTTAAAACTTATATTTCCGCATCGGATTTAGCCATGGCAGAATCACATGTACTAAGGGCTTTACAAAGTATATATTTCCACGAAATAATAAGAACTCTGCAAAGAGGAAAACTTATAAAGGATAAACAAATACTAAAACTAGCGCCATTCCTAGACGAAAACGGAATATTGCGAGTAGGAGGAAGACTATCCAACGCAATATTACCGTTTGAAGTCAAACATCCAGTTTTAATGCCCAAGTCAGACCACATAGTAGAACTAATCATAGATTATTATCATAATTCAAACTGTCATGCTGGAACAGATTTGCTGCTAGCAATAATTCGGCAAAAATACTGGATCATTGCTGGTAGAGGCGCCATCAAGCAAAAATTGTACAGATGCAACAAATGCTTCAGGACAAAACCGGTTAATACACAACCAAAAATGGGGGATTTACCTAACTATCGCGTAACTGAAGTAAAGCCATTCGCTCATACAGGCGTAGACTATGCAGGCCCAATTAAATTCATAAAATCTAGGCATAAAGGTCAGCACGCAAAAAAGGCATACATTTGTCTTTTTATTTGTTTAACAATAAAGGCCATTCATATTGAAGTAGTCTCGGATTTAACAGTAACCTCCTTTATTAACGCATTTAAAAGATTTTCATCAAGAAGGGGGCCCATTTCTCATTTATACTTAGATAATAGCACCACCTTTATAGGAGCTCGAAATAAATTCAACGAGCTATATAAATTTGTGCAGTCGACTATATTCCACAAAACACTATCCAGCGAATTAGCAATGAAGGGAATAGAATGGAAAACAATCCCTCCCTTCAGTGCTAATTTCGGAGGAATTTGGGAGGCCGCAATAAAAAGTTGTAAGAAACATCTATTTAGGGTCATAGGTAAACAATTGTTAAGCTACGAAGAGTTGATAACACTATTAACACAAATAGAAGCAGTCTTAAATTCCCGTCCTCTGTGTGCCCAAGGCTCAGAGCACAATCCAGAATTGTTGACCCCAGCCCATTTTTTACTTCAAACCCCATTAAAGCATTTACCTATTGCCGAAGTTAATCCCAATTTAATCCATCGTAAATACTTATTAGATTCATTAATAAAATCATACTGGGAAAAGTGGCAGTTAGAATATTTGACAACATTACAAACACGCCAAAAATGGCTAACGTCAAGTAGTCCAATAAATTTGGGGCAAATAGTCATAGTTAAAGAACATAGACTGCCCCCTTTAGACTGGCCACTAGGTATTATTACCAAATTATATTTTGGAAATGACAAAATAGCTCGCGTCGCGTTGGTTAAGTTGGAAAATAGCGTCATCAAACGCCCAGTTAATAAACTGTGCCCACTGCCAGCGCAATAGACAGCTCAATTGTCATCAATTTGCATTATTGTTATTAATTTATTTACTGTCACTCTGACACAACGTCACTTTGACACATTGTCAAGTAGACGTAACATCATTTGTTCATTGTCACTCGATTTTTCTGTCGAGTTGATCATTCGTTCCTTCTCGCTTCCTAGCAACCGTTCAATTGCAGTGCATTGTTGCGAGATGAAATAATTCATTGTTAGACGCGAATTTCTGGCGCCCGGGAATATGTAAAGTTGTAAAGTCAGGTATTGTGGTGACTGTCAAGACAACTATCGGAGTAGCTGGCAAGCGACTAACATGTTTTGTTATTACATTTAATTTAAAGCTAAAAGTTAGCCATGTATTGTTTATTTTGAAAAATCACAGGCATCTGAAAAAAAAAGGAATGCAACAAAAAAAAGCTTCATAGCAACATAAATAAAAAAATAATAATAAGTCAGTAATGAGCCAGGTAATGGTTCAGAAGTAATTTAGCTCCTCTTTCTTTCATTCCTTTTTTGGCCTCAATTTATCTTAATACAAATTATATAATTTTCATAAAATCGTTTCTTTCTTTACTTAGTAGTGGGGCAAAATTATATTTTCAGGAAAGTGTAAAGTGTTGTGCATTTGTGTTGTGCTCCGAGACCGCTGTTGTACTAAACAGCGGACACCCCTTAATCTACGAATTGGACCAACCGTGCTGTCGCCACTTGGCGGTTTTAATCCGGCGAATTACGCCCCTGCTTCTACACTGCCCTCCTCTCGAGTTCCTCCTGCAGGAGCTTCTGCCCGTATCCAGCCCTGCGCCCTTGGTGGCGTCACTTTGCCAGCCTCACAACCACGTGTGAGGCCTCCTCCTTCTGAACCTCCTACCTTACTGAATCTGGCCGTCACCGCTTCCAGACCAGTTACCGTCTGCAGAATTCATCCAGTCTTCCAAGTCCCGTCAAGATCCTGCCTCCTAGTCACATCCCGTTTTTTCTAGTCAAGGTCAGTGCTTCTTTAGTTTTTTGACAATCACCACAATCTCAGCTTGCGAGTTTTTGTTGTTTACTATTTAAAGTCTATTGGTCCTTCGAGCATTTTACATAATTATACAAGCCGTGAAACAAAACAAAACAATTGTTGACTTTAAACGCTCATTAATAAACGTTTCTTACACTTTATTTGTTAAATATATATATAAATAAATAAGTGGTTTATTATTTAAATGTTTTGGTTATCGTACGGAGACTATAGTCAAGAAATTATGATTACTTTCAATATAAATAAATAAAATAACTATATTATTTGTTTATTTTTACCTTCCGTCATCTTTAGGTAAGGAAGGTATTATATTTGGTCAAAAAAATCGGTGATTTATATATTATTTATTATTTTATTGGATTTATTAACTCTCGGTATGGAATTTGTAAAAAATAGTATATCTTCGTGTTAGAATTTTACTGGATATATAGAATCTTTTCCAAGGAACTTTTGGTATGGGATTTGTACAAAATACATCGAACTAACGGAAGGAATTTTTTTTATATATAATTATAAAAAAAAATTAAATATATTATTTTGGTTTTCAACAGATATTTTTCCTAAAATAGATTGAAATTATTATCGCACGAAGACTTTTTTGTATGACTGTATATTAAACAGTTTTCTTCATATAGATTGCAGTAAATTACGATGCATTCGTGAATGCCTAAAAATTAGTGATCGAAATACCAGTGGATCCAAATGACCAACCGCCCACCCGTATTTCAGTGAATACGGGTCGGAAACGATTTTTCACCCATAAGATGTATTACCCCGTATTAATTTTATTTAATTAAGTTAATTTATTTGATTAAACACTTCACATAGGTAATACAATTAGTTTTAAAAGATAAGTTAGTAATTTGTACAATAATAAGACAAGTAAAACATATCTCGATTTATAAGACAGATACCATTACGGGTAATATGGGTCTGTGGTTCTTACGGGTAATATGTCTGTGGGTCTTACGGGTCTTATGGGTGAAAAATCGATTCCGGCCCGTATTCCATTTGGTCCGGGTGGGTGGTTATTTCCCATATAACAAAATACCCAGTTCGATGCCCTAGCCCTACTATAAAAATTAAATTTGGAGGTATTTTAAATTTATTGCTCATAAAATTGTGTATTATTGTAGGAAAATTAATTATATAAAGAAAAAATTACTATACTATACACATATAACATATTAATAGAAATATATGCATATCTTCGTTGGAAGATTCATAAAAAGAAATATTGCTGGCAATCTACGCGCAATTTGATGTACAATAACAACTCAATTAATCCAAGTAACGAATTCGTTGTTTTTACATTCAACAGCGTTTAGTTTTTTCGGGAAATTCCGATAACTTTGCGATCACCTTTCTCGATAACTTTAATTAACATGTTAATGAACTTGTAGAAGATCAGAGCAGAGTTTTTGCTCAAAGTTTCATCCATCGTAATTACTAGTAAACTCCGATGTCGTATTAATTATAAAAGTGCATTTGCAACAGTGACCTCTAGCGTAGATTATATTTTCTTCTTTGCGCCGCTGCAAAACCCGCGGAGTGACTAAAATTTGAATTTTACAAATTATAAGAATACCTATTAGGCAAACAAAAATCAATACCAAAGTATTATTAAAATCGATTAATTATTTGTAATTTACGAGAAATAAATTATTAAAAATTTGGACAAAGACAGACAATGTCATTGCGTTTGATAGCGGTTGAGATAATATATACGACATGTAAATTAGTATTTTCAATTTTCCATCGAAGAGTTTGCAAATGATATAAATATAGATCAACTTAATTAATAATTAAAATTAAACAGATTCCACATTGATTGCAAATGTACCTTAATCCATATCCTCTACGATCAAGGCCTTTTGCTGTTAGTTTCGCGTAATTCAGCTGCTTTTCTTTTTTTTACCTTCCGTCATCTTTATGTAAGGAAAGCACTGTCTTTGGTAAAAAAAATCGGTGGTGAGTTTTTAATAAATAAACAAGTTTTAGGGTCCGTAGTCTAGGACTTTGCTAGTTTTACGATGATGCTTGTGTGTGTGTGTGTGCGTGTGACAAAAATTTCTCCGCCGATAACTCCAATAATACAATATTTTGATTAACCGGAATTCCCTTATTTGAAGTTCTTAACAGTTGAAAAACACAGTTAAATGCTATTTTTTGACATTATATGCTATTATGGGGTCCCGTGGCCATGTGCCAGAGTGTCTGGTCGCGAGCCTGGGGGAACAGAGTTCGAACCCGACAGAAGCCAAATATTTCCAATTTTAAATGGCACAAAAGTGACCCCTGTGGTGCCCGTTAGGTGACGCCTGGTAAGTGCCAACACGGTAAAATATATCGTCATCATTACCGATGTCTACATGTGTTGTAGATACTGGCACACCCAGAAATGGGTAATATGCCGTGATGATATATTTATTTATTTATATGCTATTATAAAAATGAAAGTATATCTTATTGTCTATACTGTTTGATTACACATTTTCCTTCATATTCAACAGATAAGGAGTTAAAGAATTATAAACAGATTAACTTTCATAAATTAGCCAGCTATGCTGTAACCATGGAAACTATTCATATTCCAATAATTCTAATTGACAGATGTCAGTGTCATGGGCAAGTTACATAGTGTATGTTCGTGTTATAATTTTATTGGATATACAGAATCTTTTTTAAGAAACATTAGATATGGAAATTATACAAAATAGTATATGTTCGTATTACAATTTTACTGAATATATAGAAATTTTTCCAAGGAACTTTCGGTATGGGATTTGTACAAAATACATGGAATTAACGGAAGGTTTTTGTTATTATCAATTGATCTGTCACAGAAACTTTGTTACTGAGTATTTTCTAGACATTTTTACTATTTCACACATTTTCTTGGGAATAAAACGATGAAGACTGTAAGAAGTGAAGTTGTTTGATAGAATTTCCAACTTTTATGTTTTTACTTTCGACATATAAAACCTTTTAGTTTTATATCTAATGTGTATCATAGTATTTTCCCAGTCCCAGCTCTGGTGTACCGCATCTTATTAAATGAATTAGCATTTTGTTCATTTTATTTCGGTGTAGATTGCCAGTTTATTATTTATGTAAGGTCAGTTGTATATTTCGTGTAGATTTAAAGACTCACAACACGAATAATAAGTATACAAACTCAGTAGACGTCGAACTATAAATTAAAAGTCAAAGAGGTAAATTATAACCGGCTTAAGTAACAAATTCTGAGAACTCAAAATACATAAAGACCAAAATCCAAAAAATCTAAATCCCCGTAGGCTAAAATTTTGAAGCCATACATAAATATTAAACCCTAAAATCCCTAACAATCCAAAATTACAATTAAATACCGACAACTCAATTTAAAACAATTTTAAATTTAGGTGGTCTAAAATGCCGATAATCTGAAATTCTGAAAATCTTAAATTTCGAAAGTCTTGGATTTGAAAGCCCAACATCCAAATAATTTTCAAGGATGTGTCTGATGTCGCACTTTGGCATTTAGTATTTATGATTTAGGTCTTCTTTACATACACATAATATAACTCCGATTGGCACACTAAAGACATCAATTGGTGTAGGGTAACATTTTAGAAGAACAAAAATTAATTACACAATTCGATTTAATTTGATGCTTTATTTTAAATGTTAATATTATATTTCACAAAATAGAAGCTAATAAGCTATTTTTTTGACAGTAAATTTGACATACACAAATTATAGCAACGAACATGATTTGCTTAATTAGTGCGCGTCAACTTCAAGGCATAGTGAAAACCCAAAAATCTAAATGCTAAAATTCTAAATATAGGCTTTATTTAGGGCATATTAATTTAGGATTTAGATATTAGGGTGGTAAAAAACATTGGACACAGCCTAAATCTCTTTAATCTAAAATGTTTTAAATATCGATAGGTAGTCCAAAATGCCGAGAAACTGGTATTAGAAAAACCTAAATTTTGAGAGTGTAGAAAATACCAAAACCTAAAATCACAATAATTCTTTATATCTAAAATCTTCTAAATTTTGTAAAAAAAAAAAATTGGTTATTGGTATTTTTAATTTAAACTATTAGAATTTTTAACTTTTAGGATATTGTCTAGAAGATTAGTGGTTGATTTATTGAAACAAAAATAATTATTTACCAACCAAGTGCGGGAAAGCATTTTTCTGCATGAGCGCAGTTTTAAAGCACGAGTGCTTCAATTGCGCGAATGCTAAGATCATGTTTTCTCGCAGGAAGTTTCAATATTTTTTCATAGAACAAAATTACTAACACAGTAAATAATCGTGTAGATTTTGAAAAATTGAATTTAAGGTTATGTTTGATTTCGAAAACAATTAGCACTGACACAAACAAATATATTAAAAATTTTAGTAAATTTCTGGTGTTATTGGGGTTTTGATACAGGAAAGTCGCGGAAATGCCACAATATAAGTATAATAAATTTTATTATTATTTAGACTGGTTGTAAAATTCCCTGGGAAGCCAGAGCTTTTTGAAAAATTTTCCCTGTTACCTACGCATATGAATAAATTTTTAAAACGATCATTAAATTACGTAATTAGAATAAATCAAATTTAGGATTTATATTTTTGTATTTTTTTTTTATATTTACATGTTTTCTATTTCCCTGGGGGAAAAGGGTTCGACCCCGACCAGCGCCAAATATTTCCAATTTTAAAATGAAACAAAAGTGACCCCTGTGGTGCACTCTCCACACGAGCTATGAGTGCCCGTGAGGTGACGCCTGGTAAGCGCCCACACGGTAAAATATATCGTCATCATTACCGATGTCTACATATGTGTAGATAATGGCACACCCAGAAATGGGTAATATGCCGTGATGATATATTTATTTATTTATTTTATTTATACAAGTATACGTGCAGTTTACCAAATATACCAATTTAACTAATAGGTACATGTTCTTGCAAAAAGATGTAAATTTCACGCTACTAAAATATAAATAAAAAAGAAAATCTTATTCAATACTTACATAACTTATTTTTAATGCAAATTACTTAATTTAAAAATGCAAAATTTCTATTTAATATTTTAAAAACTAGAATAATACAATTTTAAAATGTAGAGTAATCTTAACTGTTACTCTCAAAGAAAATTTTTAATTTTATTATTAATTGAACATATGTATTTAATTCAAAATATAAACTCTTTATCAATGAAAAATTGTTAAATTTCTTTGTTGTAGAATATATTATTTACTTAATCTTAATTTGTAATTATCAGAAACAATACATTACTGAAAAATTCTGACAATGTTTGGATTCTGAAAGCGTCGACAACCTCCTGAAATCATTTATGAAAACTGCCGCAAGCGACGCTGTGTGTCAGATAAGTATCAGCTTTGATAATCTTGTGCATGTTTATATGTAATTTATTCGCAACACAAATCTGTTTTTGTTCAAGTAAGCTTGTTTAGCAAACTTTAATGGAAAACATTTCTAATAGAGTAGGAGATAAAATTACATACTACACGTGTTATTAATGAATCGTTGAATCAATTATGCTAAATTGCAATAAATTTATTGCAGATACAAAGTTGCACCGGGAAAGAGTGTTATTATCTCAGCTGGCAACGAAGATAAGAAATTTATGACTTTTTTACCTCCCGCTAAGAGAGATATTGGATTCATGCAAAAATCGCATATCCAGATTTTACTGAATAAGCACGTTTTAAGTTACTACAAATATTGAAATACATTAAATTATCCATCTAATACACTTAAAATATGTATTATATCTTCTATAAATTTAGAGATAAAGAAAATATAATATTTAGAATAATCTGTTGCAATAAATCGCACAGTTCAGAATCCACCAAAGAAACCAGTTGTTAAATTCAAATGTTTGTAATTGACAGACAAATGTAAGTGTCAAAAATCAACAAATTTACTGACATTACTGAAAGCTTTTTCTGGGAAGTATATTTAATATTTCTTATTGAATTACTAATTAAATATTTAAAATTGTAGGTTGGTGTATATTAATAGTAAGAGTACATCCTTAAAAAATGCATTGGAACCATCTTGAACATTTTAGAAGAGTAGGACAAGATTTATTATAGAATGAAAGAATAGATATAGGTAATTAGAATTATTTGTGTATACAAGAAATATTAAATTCGATACTTATGTAACAAAATGAAACTGGCGAGAGGTATTGCGCTGGAAACAACAGATTTTTTTTTTACTCATTAGTTAACGAACTCCTATTCTATGCAGAAGTTCCGGGTTCAATTGTCGTACAAGTATTAACCAAAAAATACTGCTATGGCCGAGTGATTTAGAATTAATTATCCTGCAACAACAAAATGCAAGTGAAAAAACTCTGAAACAAGTAGATTGGAGTCCTTCACCATAGAAACAAATTAGAACATGGCTCATTTATATTAAAACTAAAACTAGGGGCTATCGAAGTTTTAAAAAAGTTATTAGTGACACGTCAAAGATCTACTCTATTGCAAAGTCTTACTACTTTTGGGACACAGTTATTGGATAAGTTTTTTACCTCTCGCTAAAAGAGGTATTGGAATCATGCTAAAAATTACATATCCAGATTTTAATGAATAAGCATGTTTCAAGGTCACTAGAATCCGATTTTAACATTTTTACAATGATGTCTGTGTGTGTGTGGTTGTGTTGTATGTGTGTGTGTATGGCTGGATGTTGGAGGGACGATTCCTCAAAAACTGTAAGACATAAGACCTCTTTAACTATGAATTCCTCAATCTGACATTCCTGGGAAGAGCTGAAAAGGTTTGGTAACAATTGAACAACCGGAAGTAGTAGTTTTTTTAAAAAAAATCTTCTAAATATTGTTTTTTGAAAAATTTTGATATTACTAATTTTGAAGAACAAAATTCTATATCTGATACAATTAAATTTTTTATTATATCTTCTATAAATTTAGAGATACAGACGCTAAATTATATAGAGAATATCGGGATATAATAAGTCGAGTAGGCGAAACTACACTAAGGAAACCAGTTGACAAATTCAAATGTCTATAACATAGTTTCTAAATGACAGATATCAATGTCAGTGTCAAAAATAAACAGTTTTAGTGACATTCTGATAGCTTTTTCTGGAAAGTACATTTAGTCTTTCTTATTGTTTTATTAATTAAATATTTGAAATTATAGGTAAAATGCATATATCCATCAGAAATACCGCCAATCTGGTTAATGAATTGGAAGAATCTCTGACATTTAGAAACTTCCTCATACAATGAAAAATAGATATAATTAGAATTATATGTATGCAGAAGACATGTTAAATACAATAAAAAACAATATTTGAGTAAAGTTCTGTAATATTTTGTTATAAAAAGACGGTTCGATAGCAAAGTGGAATACAATACTTATTGCCTAATATGGAAATGGCGAGAGGTTTTGTGCTGGCCACAACAGATTTTTTTTTTTTTTGAGTTTGTGAATAAATATTTTGTTCACTGTGTAGGAGTATTTATTACGAAATATTTTATATTTGGTTTAAGTTACATAAGGTTTTCATTAGAAAGTAAAGAAAATAAATTGTTTGTTAAGAACTTAGATTTTCCATTAACTGTATATTTAATTTATTTCTAGTTGCAAAAACTTGGGAACACCAAGTATAATAATAGGATTAGCGAAACATGTTCTAATATGCAAATATGTCAATATTAATAGCATAAGGAAAAGAAATTCCCAAAACACTCAATGTTGGTCAGATTTAATTGATCGTTTATATTAAATATAGTTTTTCTATTACATCAGATGAAGAATAACAAACAAGGAAAAACTTATAGTAGGTACTGATATTAACAATGACTTCTAGAAAGTAGTTAAACTTAATATAAACAAGTATTTATTCATCTAATCAAAGATTCTGATTCATTTTTATTATAAAAAGAGTTCTTTGTAACTATATTCCAATTTGAATTTATAATTTTGTTATTTACACTTTTATATTTTTAGATATATTACACTTAATTGCTTTATGTATTAATTATATAATTACATGTGTAATAAAACGGATGTAAATAGTTCCTTTGATTATCTGTCTTTCCAATAATAAATTAATGCAGATTACTTGTTTCATCAAGAAACTGGTTTACAGTTGAACGACTTTTCCTAGTTTGAAAACCGAAATAAATTTAGAATATTTTATGAATATGTAAACAAAAATAAAATAAAAGAAATGTGAATATATGATCACAAACAGCAAATGGTGCGTTAAGGGAGAGCAGTCCACATACTGTGTTCCGCCTTCCACCAATCACCAACGTTTACAAAAGATGTGGGGCACAGTCAGCCAACTGTAGTCTCGAAATAACGTCACTGTCAAATAATGTTTATCCCATTCAACTGGACTGCAGTTAATTTTGTTCAACAAAGCGGTTCATGTATTGCATATAACCATCGTAGGTATATTATACCATACGGTCCTATTTTTATTATTATATTTTTTTTTATCCAATAGTCATTGATTGACAACTAAAATCCATTTTTTTATGTCAACATACTTGATTGGTCAAAATATTTAACCAGTTGTTAAAAATTAACCACTGAGTTACAGAATAGGCCCAATAGTAAAATACTTCTAATCGTAGTGCAACTTTACAGAAATTCTGATACATGTATAGTCTGAACGATTTATCTTGGCAAGCCTTAGGAATGCAGGTCGATTCACAATTCCTACGATGCGGTATGTTAAATATATACTTTTTCTTAGATACAGCACTGCGTTAAAAGTAAAATAATGATATTACGACCTTTTATGGCCTAACACAATAGAAAAACATTCCGAACCGCACGATTTATGGCATTTCTCTTTGCACATAGGCGTGCATAAATTTTCTTACTAGTAATAAGAAATCTACAAATGATTCAATTTTTTGAATATTTATTTCAGATATTACATATAACATATTGACAAATATTTATATTTTGTAGCTAGTAGTAAACTTGTAATGTACATTATAATATAAGCTAAAATCTGCTCGTAATTATAATCTAAACCTAAAGACTAAGATTTAAACACAAATTACAAGAAAAACCCTATAAATTATGCAATGTGATTATTATACGAATAATATCAATACATATTATTATATTTTATTTTATTTATTTTTTTATTTGCATTTTGTACTTGACATTGTTGTATTATTTTTTTTTTAATGTAATATTTTTTTTTTAATGTAATAAATAAATTATTATTTTCTGTACTGTTTGTACATTTATTAAATTGATTTTTTTATACCTTTACCGTAACCACAGAGAAATCCTTTATTACTTCAGCTCGCCAAGTAATATCGTCCAGACTATATAACAATTTAAAAAAATATGTACATATTTATAGTTTCCAACAGCACGTTTCAAAATGCAATGAATTTATGCATCTTAGGCCCGGTGTTTTCATATCCGGTTAAACAGCCTGTTAATTTAACTGACAGTTAAAAGAAAGACGCAGCATTAATATTATAGCCTAAATTGTAAAAATGACACATGTGTCAATTTTTTGGTATTACATTATTCTTATAACCCTCAGTTAACTTAACCGGCAATTTAACGAGAGATGAGAATATTGGGCCTTACTTGTTTACTTTTGTTTTGTGCTCACCTCACTTTTTAACAAACTCCACAAACAAAAGTCTAATGGAGCGAGGTGAAGTGTGGCATTTGTTTATGACCTTTCCACAATTAGTAATGAATGACAGGACATTGTTTGACAATTAAAATGTGCTAATTTACTTCAACGACCTTAAACCTTTAAGACATTTTAAGACGAAAACAAACTACAAAAAACTTTTGGGTTTTTTAGACATATACGTTTGGGACTTTCCTCTTGACTCACCCTGTATTTTATGCAGAGTGTACTTACCAAACTCCATCATCCGGAATTTCAGAACTGCTTCTATTCGTATATATCTGTAACAATATATCTGTACCGTTCACGCTTAATGGCCTTTGCGAAGACTCATTTCTCGGGCTCTCAAAGCTGTGGAGGAGAGAACACTATCTCACTATTAGAGTCACTTTTGTGATATTTGAAAATTGCAAGTAATAAGACATCCAGTACACTCTCCACGCCAGCAATGAGTGCCCGCGTGTTGACGCCTGGTAAACGTCAGCAAAGCACGAATTTTTCATCATTTCCGATATCTGCGGTTAGTTCTCGTCACCAAAAATCGAGGGACGGTCATAAACAGCTTAACCGCCCCTGAACTATATAAGTAGAATGGAATAGTTAAGCACGGTACACAGTAAATTGCTTTAGTTTTGTGTGCAAAACAGTGACAGTTAGAGATGCATTCGGGCCGGGTCGGACCGGGCTTTGAGGTTGGATCGGCCCGAAAATAAAAATTGCATGCCCGATTCGAAGATCGACTCGATAAAAAATTAGCTGGCCCGGCTCAAAAATTGACCCGAAATCGGGCCGGGCCGGGCCTAAGCTCGAAATTGAGTGAATCCGGCATTCCTAATTTTGATTTTTATGTGAGGCGAAATGTTTAACTTTTTTCGTGTCAAACTAAAAAAAAAAAAACTCTACATCCTTATAACGTTCCACATTAGTTAACAGAAGTAATTAAAAAAGACACTTCTAGTGTAAGTTAGTTATAAAAATACAGACCTATCCGTATTTGACACTTTGTTTATCAAAGGTGTTCGAAAATTGAAACAACTTTTTCACAAATCTTATACAAAAAATATCATTTACATAATTTATCTAACTTTGCTTGTGCTCAAAAATAAGACAAGAAATTATTATTATAGGAACAAAAATCACTTTTATTTAAGTTTACGAGTAGTAACAATAGTAATAATAACATCACAATAGCATTATTATGCTTTAGTGAATAACATTGAATTCTTGAAGTAAAATAACATTTTTATTTGTTAAGATGTGAAGTATGATGTTATTAAATCATTTTGATCCTTTTTAACTCCATACATTTTCATTAAAATATTAAGGAAACTGTGCATTTAATTGAACAACCTCAACCCTCAACTTTTGTAAATGATTAGCCCAATTCGGCCCGATAAAAAAAATCTTCGGCCCGGCTCGATGATCGACTCGAAATCGAGGCGGGTTTCGGGCCGGGCCGGGCCAAAGCTCGAAATCGAGTGCATCACTAGTGACAGTATTCTGTCTTACTATTTGGGCAGAAGTTTTAGGTTTCTTTGTGAACTTAAATGATGGGCAGTTCAGCTGTTTAGGACCGTCCTTCGGTCGGTTTTTGGTGACGAGAATTATATAATTAGATTGGCACACCCAGCAATGGGTAATACGCAGTAATGATATATTTATTTTTCCCCTGAAGAAGGCACCAGTTTATCGTGCCGAAACGTTGGGTTTTAATAATAAATTACTAAATAATAAATACAGAATTAAACTAAAAAGGTAGTATTATTCCAATTATATATCTATTTATTTACTTAAATCCCATAACAACATGACTCTGTTAATATAGGAATAAGCAATTAACCAAATTATGCACTTTGCATAAACATGCACATAAATTTTCAAGCAAAACAAAAGTAAAGATATGGTTTTCATTTTTTCAAGAAATTATTATAAAAACGAAACCACAATGAGACATTAAGTTTTTATTGTCTTGTTATTAAAAAAACATTAGGCTACTTCTTAACGCTTGTTTTACAGCGATGAAGCAATTCTTTAAAAATTATGTGAAACGGACCAATGAAATAATTTTATTATTTGTAACAGCATAGTGTAAAAGAACATTGTAAAATAATTTTGCCGGAAATATTTCATACTGAGTTAATGTTTCATATTTTAAACATTAAACATGTTTTTAGTATCTAAGGTAGTAAGATAAGTGTGTATTGTGCAATAACAGTTTTGTGTAAGTGTATGGTGCATGTTTAAAATAAATAATATACATACATAGTGCCGGTACTAAATTTAATAAAATGGACAAATTCGAATCAATTTTTCTGTTATTATGATATTTAAATCATTGCAGATCGACCCTTATATTGATGAAACAATAAACAAATGTAAGTAACTGTAGATTACTTGCTGCAGCTTTTTTCAGTGAAGACGGGGTGGGTTCTAAATATAGCCCAAATAAGGGAAATTATAGGGCGCCAGCCGATTTTTCACAAAAATTTTCATTTTCAGTATAAATAGTAAAATCGTAAGGAAGCGTTTTTTAAAACTTGAAATTTCACTTTTTATACCTGAAACTTCACCTTTTTAAAATTTCGCCTTTTATATCTGAATTTTTACCTTATTTCTTGAAATTTAAACTTTTTAAAACTTGAAATTTCAACTTTTTAAAACTTGAAAGTAATAATCGTATTTTAACCGTAAGTGATATTTTTTGTATGATATTAACCCTTTTTTCTTTCGTTCCTAATATTTTATGGCGATAGTTTGTGCAGACATTTAGACAATTAAAATATCTCTTCTTGGAAAATGTTGTCTCAAAAGCCAGTTTCTTTTCAAATTGTAAGAAACACTGCTATATCTATTTTAAGTTGTCTTCTATAATTTAAGTTACTTTATATTATATAATGTAAAATTATACATAACATAAATAGATACTTATGAACGAATTTTTAGTATTACCGACAATATTCTAATTGCCATTTAAAAGGGTATGGAAATTAAAACTTTAGTCATACGATATAGGTACCAATATCTGGAATATTCAATTTATTTTCGAAAAGATGCAATTACATATTTTCACACGGTTGCATTTCCTGTATTTCATATATGCTTGATTACTTACTTGAAAATCAAAAAAAAAAAAAACAAATAATTGATTTTTAATTATATATATATCTTTCACATTGCATAAAATAAATAATAATTATCATCGCAAAATAGTCACATGATTCAAATCAATCTTATTCATACCTTCTAAAATTTCTCTCTTTCATTTGTCGAACAAAAACAATTGCCTCCACTTTTACAACCTGTTAGTTATCATTCACTCCCTCCACCATTTTAGTCGCAGTGTTTCGTTTTCCGCGTCACTAGATGCCATTTAAAAAGCGAATTTACAGTTTCGCGTTTTAGTTTAATCTCCGTGCAGTCCGGTGCCGGCAATTGTTTGTGTTTGAATTTCGGCGGGAATTGGAAACATGGCGTTCAGCGCCAAAGTGTGGGGTGCTTTTTTGGCGGGGTTTGTTCTTTTGTTTTCGACAGTGTATGGTGGTGATAAAAACACTAAACCTAATATTATTGTGATTTTGGCTGATGATATGGTAAGTACATTTTATTTTTACATAGATAATATGTAGGAAATAAAAATTTAAAATTTGAAGAATTTATGTAAATAAAAAAATATTATCTATAGAAATCTCGTTTCTAATGTATAACTTTAAAATGTAGATGCATAAATACTTATTTAACAATCAAGTAAATGCATCTTTTCACTCGAAATGTTTTTGACTAATAAAAGTAACAACTTTTAACTGTCCAATTCTTCTGTTGCTGAGATTTATTTAATTTAACGGAGACAACCAAAAAATTGAAACAACGGGTTACCTGATTAATTGAAAAAATCTGATGTGGCTAGCACATTACCTTCCGTCAATTCTATGTATTTTGTACAAAACCCATACTGAAAATTCCTTGGAAAAGATTCTATATGTCCAGTAAAATTGTAACACGAACATATATAATATTTACAAATTTCATACCGAAAGTTCATTGGAAAAGATTCTATATATCCAATAAAATTATAACACGAACATACACTATGTAAATTGCACTAGACACCGACATCTGTCAATTAGAATTATTTGAATATATCAGCTGTTTTCGTGATTATAGCAAAGCTGGCTGATTTATGAAAGTTAGGGTCGGTTTTTCAATCTCTGGTTAAAGTTTTAACTTCTAGTTAAGTAAACAATATCGCATCGTTTTGTTGACAGCAATGATAAATCTGTCATTTGAAAGTTCATTTCGTTTCAATTTTGTTTATTTAACTCTTAGTTAAAATTTTAACCAGATATTAAAAAACCGGCCCTTAATCTTTTTATAATTCTTTAACTCTATACCTACTGAAAATGAAGGAAAATGTATAATCAAACCGTATAGACAATAAGATATTCTTTCATATTGATAATTACATAAATGTCAAAAAATGATATTGAACTGGTTTTTTCAAACTGTTAAGAGCTTACAATAAGGAAACTTCCGGTTGACAAATAATAACCAAAATCTTATCAGTTCTTTATATGTATGTAAAGAAGAGGAATACGAAAGAATTATAATTTTTAGAATAGGGTCCTCCACTCTAATTTTTTTATTATTTTAAATGAAAGTTTGTTTAATTTTGAAGCAATTTGTAGTATTAAAAAGTCATAATTGTTTTTAGTTTAACTGCATTTGATTTTTAAAGAAACCTATAGCTATCTTTCTCGCACCAGTTTCTGTAGTAGGCTGCGCGAGAAAGATAGCAATCGTTGTGACGTAGATGTATAGATGCTTAAAATCACTAATATTTCAAAAACTAACAATTTTTAAAAAACTTTTATTGTCTCAATCATGATTTTATCTTATCTAATTCCAATATAACTAACTTTTTACTCAATTTTGGGTTGTGGTGGAGGACCCTATTGTAGTATGTATTGGAGTTATCGTCGGAATTTCTCTCTCTCTCACACACACACACACACATACACAGTCACATACACACACACAGTCTCACACACACACACTTGTTTGTCAAGTTAATTAAATCGTTAAAAGTTATTTTTTAACAGTTCGCCTGATTTTCTATTTCTTCCAGTAACCGATTAACCTAGCATTGTTGACATCACTAATAATTAAACGAACGTCTAACCTGTGTATTAGCTTTAATCCCGGAAACGAACTACACCTAACGCACAAAACTCACGCCGATTTTTCCAAGAGTGACTTTTATGCGCTAGGTGCGGTTATTGTTGTTGTGTTTAATTGATTTGCTATGGTCTGTTGTTCATTTCCGGGATTAAAGCTAGTTCACCGGCTAGACGCTAGCAACAATTGAGCCTAAAAATAAAAAGCCGATTTAACATAAATTGTAATTTTTCCAGGGCTGGAATGACGTCAGTTTCCACGGAGCAGACCAAATTCCAACCCCCAATATAGACGCTCTGGCCTATAATGGAATCATCCTCAATTCTCACTACTGTCAGTCTCTGTGCACACCGTCCAGGGCCGCATTCTTAACTGGGAAATACCCCATTCACACAGGTAATTCAAGAGATATTCCATAAGAAAAAAACTAAAACTAAACCACACCTGTCCAATGTATAAAAATAAATGTGATATTTTTCTCTTTTTGTTACTTACGATGTACGGACTTGGGATTTCCCCGGTTTTATAATTTTTTATTGCATATAATGGTACAAGTTGTCAGCTTACAACCTTTAAAAGAAAAATATGAGAGTAGGACACTCTTAAAAATACGGTAAATAAACCGGAGAAGTTTCCAATTTTTACAAATGAATCATAACGGTTTTAACCTGTTGCATAATATGTTAATCTTCAGCTGATTGAAAAATAAACTTTTTCCGGGCAATTTTTTAGTGGGAAATTATTACTTTGCGGAATTTGTCCCGAAAATTATGTTTTCCTTCTACGTTCTGCAAATGTCCTTTATTTCAATATTCATTTTTTATATGTTAGAACATGTGTATTTCAAACTCATTGTAAAAAATATTTCAATGTAGAAAAGTATTTTTTCGCATTCAATAATTTATTTAGTAAAAACTTTAAATTTTAGGGAGTTCAAAATATGTACACTGGCTTGCAAAAAAATCGCGTACACCTATTTTTTGCAGTATTAAGTCGGTATTGATTTTCAATGTCATTAGTGTCATTTATAAAATGTGAAAATTAACAGACACCAGAAATTTTTAATACGGTCTCAGTTGGAAGAGAAGTGGTTAATTTTTATTGAAAATATTTATAATTTAGTACTAAATTACCATAAAGAAAAACTTGGTACACAACAGAAAAAACAGTTACATGATAGTGACAGCAATGACAACTGTCAATTGACAGATAACCTATTTTAAAAATCTGATGTGGCCAACACATGACCTCCCGCCAATTACATGTTTAAAATAGCAATGAGCTTTAAGTAAAGTTTCACTTCCGATTGATCGTGTGTAAACAAAATCTACTTTGTTGTTCCAATAAATAGAAAAATTTGTAATACGAAATTTTGGATTAAATTTTATTATGTTTTTCCTGAAAAATCTGTTAGAGCTTCAAATTAAGTACTACATCCGGTTTATAATATATAGTCAAAATCTAATATGTTGTTTAAAATTATATAAGAGTATTAAATACCTACTAACTTTGCGAAGTTTTGGATCATTAATATATGTAAAGGAAAAATCGTCACACACACATTATTGTCAAAATCATCACAACTTCCTTATGCTCTAAAACGCAATCTGTGTAAATTCTTCGCCGTACATTATCCATTTCGTAAATGTGTAGTTGCAAACTATTATTTGACACTTTGAAATCACGTTCTTATTGAGAGCTGTTTGATATATAATGCTGCAAACATCAAACTTAAATCGAATTACCTGAATATCTAATACTTATTTATGATGGAAAAGACTCATATTTAAACTACTAAATTCTTCTTAACACGGTTTCATTATTAATTTTAATGAAAATTGCTTCGTGACAGTGACATTTGTTTAAATAAGTCAAATTTGTTATTAAAGTATTGTTTTTGTTTGACGCAGAGGCAAAGTGATGTACAAAAATAAATTATTTTATAATATAATATAAAGTTATTTCAAGTTATTTACTAAATGCTATTATCGTAGAATTAAAGATTGTGCCATTATATTCAATTTGTATTGGTAAAAGCTGCTAAAAAATTATATTCAATGAATTTTTTACAAGAAAAACTGTTAAAAGCTTGTATAAATGATACTTCCGGTTATCCGATATGCACTAAAACCTAATGAGCTCTTCCCACATTAGTATAGAACGGATAAATTTCAAAATTTTCTGATTGATAGTATTTGAGTAACCGTGTGCACAAGTTCCACACTCACACACACACACACACAGTCATACATATATACCTACAGACATCATTGTAAAAATGTTAAAATCGGATTCTTGGGACATCAAAACGTGCTTATTCACTGAAATCTCTATATCCGATTTTTAGCACGATCCCTATACCTCCCTTACCTAGGGTAGCGGGAGGTAAAAAGTTCGTAATTACGCAGGTAAAAAAAACATAAACACTCGGTTACTTAATTTTTAAGGTGTACGCGATTTTTTGCAGGCCAGTGTATGTCTAGAAAAATCTAAAAATATTTTATTTGAACTCGTCATTAAAGTGCACCAAAAACGTCATTAAAAGTTCAGAAATGGGCACTAAAGTAATTCACTACGACGATTTCAAGAAAATGCAATGTTGCCGTCTTTATAACATTTATTGTACATATAAGATAATTTGGGTAGGTGTACGATCTATAATAGTAAATTTGTGCAAGAAGCACGAACGAAACAATTCCGATGAAGAAGATTAAAATAAATATAATTTTGTGTGTTCTGCGATATCCTCAATGTTCGGAAATTAGCAACATTGAGTGTCAGACTGATAGTTACATAAACATAACCTATAAAAATAAAATATTCCTTTCATTTTCACAAATTTTCGATTTCAACTAAAATTTAATATGTTACTCTGCATTGAAGTTCCATTTTATCACTCATATGGTCTATTTTTCT
This sequence comes from Ophonus ardosiacus, assembly GCA_943142095.1. NCBI lineage: Eukaryota > Metazoa > Arthropoda > Insecta > Coleoptera > Carabidae > Ophonus > Ophonus ardosiacus. The sequence continues at coordinate 6,257,493 of OW964830.1, read as the reverse complement.
CGGCCTTACGGCCTTGGCAAGTAAATTCCATATTCGTGATAAAAAATAGAACTTCAGTACCTTGATATGTAAATAACTATTATATACCGGTGATCATTAATTATATGGATTATTCTAAACAATAATTAAAAGTAATAAATTATAAACTAAAATGTAAATGATAAAGGTTTGCATTTTACTTTTTATATAAATTACCTTGGTTTGTATAATACTAAACGTCATTGATATATTTTAATTATTATTTATTTATTTCTGCCATATTATCACCTACAAAATGTAGAATAAATTAATGATTAATTTAAATATCAATACGATACTTTTTTTTCTATAAGCAATATAATTATATATAATTAGTTTGTCAAAATAAATAATAAAACTTTGCGCCAAACTTTTATTTTCTAAATTTTATTGATCAAATATCTAGGCAACAATATTTTGTATTCTACAACAGGTTAAATGATGAGACTTAATTTAACAAAGGCTAACAACGAAATCAGAAAAAGTTTTCCAAGATTGAACTAGGGAACTTGACCAAAACTATTTGAGCAACAATTTCTTCATTAACTAACTTGCTAACTTTCGTTACTTTGAGTTTCTTTTTTGTATTAAATACTAATTATATTAATTCGAAAGAATAAATGATCTTAAACTATAACTTTTAATTAAAAGTTGTTGATTCAATATCAACAAAAGGAAAATATTTATATTACTTTATTGTTCCATGTGAATTGTGAATCATGTAATTTTTGGTATTTTAATAACTTTCAAAAATTATGAAACATGCTTAAATTTTAATTTAGCTTTATGTTTTATTACCAATTATCACCTTAGGGATTCGCACAAACTTTGTGAAGGCTGCAATAAAATGAAGATAATTCAAATTTAATTAATAACTTTGTAATCTAAATTGCAAGCGACTATTTTATAGATAAGGCTGCCTAGTGTGAACAAATAAATTTGACAAAAACTAGGGCAAAAAATATAACCTGACATTTTAGTACTTTGAAAACTAGAACAAAACCAGGACACCTTACGTATAGAAAAGAAAGAATACATTAAGACATATATAAAATAAACATATTCAGAAATGGGTAATAAGCTGCAATTCTATGATATGGTATAATTAAAAATAAATATTCTAATAAATCTTGTGTTTAGGGATCATTTTGTTCTTTTTATACATTTTTAAACTTAATGAGAACACCGTTTTCTAGGAGCGCCATTCATTCCCAAATACCCCCTAAATATTAAATTTTGAAAAACATTATTTTTAAAATAACCTCAAATTTAATAATATCATGAAATATCCATTAGATATTTAGCATTAAGATATATTTTTAGGATGTGTCTATTTATACATACATACATACTGTATGTATAAATAGGCACATGCATATTTTTATGGGGTCTCATGTCTGATCTAGCACATTCAGCAGCAATTTATTTATTTATTTGATGTATAGTTCACAAATAATTGAAATTTGTGTGACATTTTGAAAAAGTCACATGATCTGAAACGGAGTGTGACGTCAAAGTTCATACAGCTAAACATGTGACAAACTATCGTCTACTTTTATTTATATAAATAACGTAGGTGATCGACAAATTATTTTCCTATTGGCTATGAATGTGTGAATAACGTGCTGTATATAATTTAACGTCATAGGAGTGGGAGATTGTTTTTCGTGACTATTTAGTTTGTAATCTAATCATACTAAGGTAAACTAAAAAAAAAAAATATCCGCAATGAACGTGTGCAAAAAAAACAATATCAATTTTTTTTATCAAAATTGTAGTTCTGAAATATGCACAATAATCAAAAACTAACTGTAACTGTATAAGAATAGTAAAATCCTGATAGGCTTTAGTGCTACAGTCAAAATTAGTGACATTTATGTTAAACATTAATTGCACAAATGCCAAATTTCACTATTCATCATCCAGGACTTTAATAATCTACTCGGACGTGTCCGGACACATAAAAACATAATATGATATGGATAAACCAAATGTCTGATCTGATCACCCTACACAAGGACAAAGTTCAATTTTTTTCTTAAAAGAAAAAGAAAAACTAAATGACAATGATTAAAGAAATTACCTACGTACATATTCTATAATAGCATTACCTACAACAATGTACGGAAATGAAAAAAGAACTTTTTTTGTTAATCCGTAACTTCATTCTCCTGGTAGGAGTAAGGAAATAAAATATATTATATCCTTCAAATACTTTTAATAAATGTAACATTTCACCTTTCAACTACAGATAAATACTAATCCATTATCCACATATAAAAGAAAGTAATAGTATGTGTAATAAACAATGTCATTTCATTTCAATTTCATTTTTAATTTATCACAGTATTAAATATTTTTCCGGAGTGTCCAATAGCCATATTATGCTGATCTACATAAAAACACTACCTTCACCTTGTATCTAATACACGCATTTGATCACTTGAACTGATAGACAACAAAGATTATTTATCGCAATAACTTTAAAAACAAATGAAATGTAGAATGACTGTTAATGCCTTTTGAGAATAAAGTAGATTAACTCGAGTATTAATAAAATAAATTAGTTCTAGGTTGTTATTATTGGGAAATATATTCGATTTCTATTTCTTAATTTTTAATCTTTGATTATGAACAACACTTCAATCAAAAAAAAATTACAAGGTTAAGTACAACTTTTCATGTCACGCATGATTTTTTTACTTAATCGGATCTCGAGTTACAGCCGTTTGAAGTTACATGATTTTTCATCGAAATTTTGTGTATTTTCAACAATACAAAATTTCGATCAAAAATCATGTAAGTACCTTCAGACGGATGGAACTAGAGATCCGATAAAGTAAAAAAATCATGCCTGACATGAACAGAAAGAGAATTTTTCATCGTCCGTTATTCTATCTTTAACCGTGTATGAGTGGTGCATGAAGATATGAGAAATGAACTAAATTGTCATTTTATTCAAAAGTAGATCAATTAAATGCCGAAAATTAATGTCAGATTAACGAATAACTATTTATATTGGTCTTTAGTCTTTAGAATCTATACAGTGTCCCACACTCTATGTTCAGTACAGGGTTTTATGGAGTACCATGTTGCCATATTTACCTGCTGTAAATCTGCAAGATAGAAAGAACAAAACAGATGCCCAAAAAGAGATGAAATATTCTGGGTACTTCATTGAATGTATTTATGACTGGTGTACTTTCAGTGTATCTAAACATGTGGGTAAAATGAAAAAAAATTAAATTAAATAATGAACTGGTCAGTTTAATAATTTACAAAAAATATAAAATAATACAAATACAAAATGTAAGTAGGATAGAAAATTATAACAAGCGTAGGTAAATGAAATGAATTAACATATAAACTCTAGTCAATTTAAAGTAAATAATATAAAACATATTTGTACTTAATTGGACATTTTACAATCGTCGACAACAATATAAATTCCCTATGTTACATATTTCCATTCTACGAAAAGATATAAAATTAATACATATATGAGTACAAAATATAGATGTAAAATAGCATAGGTGCGAAGAAAAAATGAAATTGAATAACACACTGGTCAGTTTAATAATACATATTTTTTATTTAATTTATATCTTTATTTGATAATTTACTAATATTTAAGCTTGATAGAAATACTGCATATATTTTACATACTTCATTAGTCTTTATTCTTTCTTTGTAATCTCCAATTTGAATTTATAATATTTTAAAATTCTAATTTCATTTAATCAAGATTAGTATGCTGGACGGTTTTAAAATATTGTATTGAAATATTACTTATTACAGGTACAAATAGCCCTGTATATAAAACTATTTAGACAAATATTAGGTGTATACAATAAGCCCTTGGGTAAATAAGAGACCACCATAAAACTTAAATTGTACAGTGTTAACTAATTTTGGTATAGCAATGAAAATTTATGAATGTTTCAATATTACATTACAATGAAAAATTGGCAACATGGTACAGAAAACCTCCATAAGAATAACATTAGCTATCTCTGCCACACTGAAGATAGAGTGTGGGACACTGTATAGATCTAGTGATCTTAAAACGTGCTTATTCACTAAAATCTGGATACGCGATTTTAGCACGAAGCCAATACCTCTCTTACCGAGAGGTGAAAAATAAAATAAATAACCCCTAGTTTATAGTAAATTTATTCAAACTATCAAATTCGAATCAATTTTGTTCGTTTTATGACATTTATAACAAAAATTCGACTGTCATTTGAAGGAATAATTTTTATTTACTTCGGAAGTAAATTTATCCGCCGTTTATAAAACCGGCCATACGAATTTAACTTTTAAAATATAATCCAGCAAAAAAATCACAGTATGCTATAAAATCGATCGGATCTGTCAGACTAGGCGCCACCTCCGAAGGGTTAACCAAAAACAAATCCCACTTTAAAATACATAACTATAATTTCTTTCTAAATGTAATCAAAAGAAATCCTTTCTGTTTTCTATTTCTATCATCGACACGACACTAAATTTAAAGTCACGACTTCCAACTCTTTCAATAATTATTCAATGTCAAGTGAAAGTGTTATATAATGACAATACCTGTTGCTGTTCAATCTAATAACTCAAACCGTGCATAAACAGCTTTTTATACTCTTCTTGAATATGAAGCAAAGCAGGAACTACTTATCAAGTGCAAATTAAGTGAAGGAGTAAGAAACAAGTGACGTTTTAAAGAACAGCTGAACCTTGAAATCAAAATAATGCTTGATTGTTTTGTTTCGCAATGTTAACAGGTTATTTCCTATGCTCTAATAATCTGAATGCATACCAATGCATTTTTACAGGAAAATAGTGTTGGTACAATACACACCCTTCAAACTAATTAATTAAATGTCGGGAAAAGGTTATGTCGAGATATTTAATTTAGATAAAGAAAAATTATAAACGGTTGTACATGAAAAAATATTAGGTACTACTTGTTAATGAATAATAATAGTAAAAATATACCGGGTGTAATTAAATTCTACGAAAATATACAAAATATTCGATGAGGAAACCAAAATGGGTCTGATGTCGTCACCTGTTTCCTTCGTTGTCATTTTCTTTCATTGTTTCATTATACAGGATGTAACAGAAATGAGTACATTAAATTTAACCAGTGATAGAACTCGGCAAGAAAAGCAATATTTCTTAGTAACTTTTTGTCAAAATCGCAATTTTTTTGGAAAAAATATTTCTAATTTCGATGCATATACTGGTGAAATAGAAAGAAGTAAAGAAGTAGCGACATTGACAGAACTCGTCGAGAGCAACAATATTTCTTAGTAACATTTTTTAATATTTTTAGGCAGGTAATGAATTTTTTTTACAAAAATTGAAGATTTTTAACGCAATATGTAGAAGGTTTATGAAAAAAAGTTACTAAAAAATATTGTTGCTTTCCACTGGTTAAATTTAATGTACTTATTTATGTTACACCTTGCATTTTGTCCTTTTGCTGTAGTTTTTTATCCCATTTTATTTTTGATATTCGTCAGTAGTCTTTTTTTATTATGCCTTTATCATGTTATCTTCTTATTATCTTTCCTTTTTTGTTCTCTTCTTCCTTAGTCCTTTTATCTTTTTCTTGTATCCTTCTATTTTCATTCTCATTCTTTAGGTTTCTGTCCTGGGACAGTGTTTTTCATGCTTTCGAATTTTTTACCTCTCGCTAAGAGAGGTATTGGATTCATGCTAAAATTCGCATATCCAGATTTTATTGAAAAAGCACGATTTAAGATCCCTAGAATCCGATTATAACATTTTTAAAATGATGTCTGTGTGTGTGTGGATGTGTGTGTGTATGTGTGTGTGTGTGTATATCTGGATGTTGTAGACACGATTCCTCAAAAACTATAAGACTTAAAAAATATTTAACTGCAGTTTCCTCAATCTTACATTCCTGGGAAGAGCTGAAAAGGTTTTGGTAACAATTGAACAACCGGAAGTAGTATTTTCTTAGAAAAATTCTTCTAAATATAATTTTTTGGGAGTTTTTTTTATTAAACATAAAATTCTCCATCTAATACACTTAAAATTTTTATTATATCTTGCATAGATTTAGAGATAAAGACACTATAATTTATAGAGTACACTAATCGCAGAGGCTAAGGCACTAAGGAAACCAGTTGGCAAATTCCAATGTTTATAACATGACACATGTCATTGTCAAATATCAACAGTTTTAGTGACATTTTGATAGCTTTTTCTGGGAAGTATATTTAATTTTTCTTATTGTTTTATTAATTAAATATTTGAAATTATTGGTAAAATTGTGGTAAAATGCATATATCCATCAGAAATACCGCCAATCTGGTTAATGAATTGGAACAATCTCTGACATTTAGAAACTTCCTCAAACAATGAAAAATAGATATAATTAGAATTATATGTGTGCAGAAGACATGATAAATACAATAAAAAACAATATTTGGGTAAAGTTCTGTAATATTTTGTTATAAAACGATGGTTCGAAAGCGAAGTGCAATACAATACTTATATAGCCTAATATGGAAATGGCGAGAGGTCTTGTGCTGGCCACAACAGATTTTTTTTTAAAAAATTTAAAGTGTTTTCTGGCGGTCCCCCATCCAATTTCTTGTGTTCAACGTTGCTTAACATTCATGATCTTTTGTGTTATTTCAGTTTATAAAGTTATTCAAGGTGTTTTCTTTATGTTTTTTACTTCCCGCTACCCTTGGTAAGGGAGGTAGAAGGAACGTGCTAAAAATCGCACATATAGAAATTTTAGTAATTGACCACGTTTTAAGGTCCCTTGAATCCAATTTTCACAATGATCTGTGGGTGTGTGTATATTTAAGCTATTGTGTTTTTATAATTAGTTACCTACAACAATATCGTATTGATTACAATAATCAAAACATTTATATTTGTATTTTCTAACCGATTACAACAATGACAAGTATTGAGATTACAATAATTTAAACATAAATTATAATTAAAATTTATTTAATAAGTAAATAAGTATTCTTTGGATTTTATAAAAAATTACTCAGATATGTGTATGTTAGAATATTTTTAATCAATCGCGAATTTATATGCAAAATATGCATGGACCATACTGACTATAGTGACATTTCCACAGGAGAACTGGACGACATGGCGTCCATTTACCGTCAAAAGTTTTCATTACATTATTATTGATAGAAAAATACAAAATATATAGCAATTTTTATATCGTTTTAATTTATAAATATTCAAAATTAATGTGCAACGAAATTTATAAAAAGCCGCAGACATGGACGGGCCTATTCGAAAATCGAATTGCCGAGAATGTAACACCTCCCAGTTCTGGGTGTAACGTAATTTAAAAATTATTAGTTAGTTTCTTATGTAGGCAGTAAACTCATAACTTGTGTTATTAAAATGTATATATGTAAAAATATCTAATAATAAACGATATTCCTACTTTATTACGCATATAATGAATGAGAATTAATATTATATGCATTAAATCAATTTTATAACTATATTTTTTATTTATAAAGACTCAAACCTAATTAAAATCTACCTATATTAATTATAATATATGAACGTATGTCATTATTTTCTATAAATAAAATGCACAAAGAACTTGCAACTGTTAATAAATTAACTTATTTTTGACAGCAAAAATTTTTGTCCTTATGCATACTTAACAAAAAAAAACTAAAAAAGAAAAATCCCTTAACCTTAACAATAATTTAAAAAAAAGCTATATACGTATTTCGAGAACTACGTTCTCATGATCATTAGAAATTACAAAATAAAAATCTGTTGTGGCCAGCACATGACCTCCCGCCAATTCCATGTTTAAAATAGCAATGAGCTTTAAGTAAAGTATCACTTCCATTGATCGTTTGTAAACAAAATCTACTTTGTGGTTTCAATAAATAGAAAAGTTTGTAATACGAAATTTTGGATTATATTTTGTTATGTTTTTCCTGAAAAATCTGTGAGCAAATACCAACTTTGCGAAGTTTTGGATCATTAATATATTTTAAGAAAAAATCGTCACACACACATTATTGTCAAAATCAGCACCAACTTCCTTATGCTCTAAAACGCAATCAAATTATATAAGAGTATTAAATACCAACTTTGCGAAGTTTCGGATCTTAATATATTTTAAGGAAAATCGTCACACATACATTATTGTCACAATCATCACCAAATACCTAACTTCCTTATGCTCTAAAACGCAATCTGTGTAAATTCTTCGTCGTACATTATCCATTTCGTAAATGTTTATTTGCAAACTATTATTTGACACTTTGAAATCACGTTCTTATTTGAGAGCTGTTTGATATATAATGCTGCAAACATCAAACTAAAATCGAATTATCCTGTATATCCAATATTTATGTATGTTGGAAAATATATTATTTTTACAAACCTTAATTTCATTACAATCATATTTAAACTACTAAATTCTTCTTAACACGGTTTCATTACTAATTTTAATGTTATTTCTTCGTGACAGTGACATTTGTTTAAATATGTCAAATTTGTTATTAAAGTATTGGTTTTGTTTGACGCAAAGGCAAAGTGATGTACAAAAATAAATTATTTTATAATTCAATATTTAAAGTTATTTCCAGTTATTTACTAAATGCTTATCGTAGAATTGAAGATTGTGCCATTATATTTAATGTGTATTGGTAAAAGTTGCTAAAAAAATATATTCAATGAATTTTTTACAAGAAAAACTGTTAAAAGCTTGTATAAATGATCCTTCCGGTTATCCGATATACACTAAAAACTAATGAGCTCTTCCCACATTAGTATAGAATGGGTATACAAAATTTCAAATTTTTCTGATTGATAATATTTGAGTAATCGTGTCCACATGATCCACACACACAGACACACAGACACACCGACACACCGACACACCGACACACAGACACACAGACACACAGACACACAGACACACAGACACACCGACACACCGACACACACACACACACACACACACACACACACACACACACACACACACACACACACACACACACACACACACACACACACACACACACACACACACACACACACACACACACACACACACACACACACACACACACACACACACACACACACACACACACACACATACCTACAGACATCATTGTAAAAATGTTGAAATCGAATTCTGGGGACATCAAAACGTGCTCATTCACTAAAATCTCTATATGTGATTTTCAGCACGATTCCTATACTTCCCTTACCTAGGGTAGCGGGAGGTAAAAAGACAGAGAAGTTAGGATTACTCAGCATGTAAACCATGCCAGAGGTCAAAACAGCTCTGATACGTATATAGTTTTTTAAAAAAATATTGTTAAGGTTAAGGGATTTTTCTTTTTTAGTTATAATTTAATCTTAAGACTCCATTTTAGTTTTTAATTGTTATGCATACCTATATACAAAATATGTAAAACAGTACTTTTTACGTGGTGCAAAAATATTTTAATCAGTTTTAATTACTGTGTAAAAAAATTTAATACACAAGTATTATTTTATAAAAAGTTACACATTATTCATGTTTTTTACTATAAAAAAAATACACAATAATTACCTTTCAATATGTTATTATGTATTCAAATTGTAAAAAAATATTGAAAAGACCTTCAATATCTTATATATTATTATAAGAAAAACTGTATTGATAATTAAAAAAACTGTAATATTCTTCCACATAAAAGAATTTCCTATAAAGGTCAAATAGATTACAATCATATCAATTTAAATTCTTATTGTAATATACAATGAATGTTTCAGGAATGCAACACGTAGTAATTCTAGAACCAGAACCAAGAGGGCTTCCTCTAACTGAAAAAATATTGCCAGAACATCTGAAAGAAGCCGGATATTCTACACATGCCATAGGAAAATGGCATTTAGGGTTCTACAAAACAGAATATACTCCACTTTTCAGAGGATTTGACAGTCATTATGGTTACTGGAATGGTTTACAAGATTACTATACTCATGAAGTATACGCCACGGTAAGTTAAGGCTGTTTTACACTATCCCGAATATGAAAAAGATTTTATATAATACATTGAAAAAAGTGGGGTCCCGTGGCCGCGTGCCAGAGTGTCTGGTCACGAACCTGGGAAACCGGGTTCGATCCCGACCGACGCCAAATATTTCGAATCTTAATTGCGCCAAAAGTGACCCCAGTGGTGCACTCTCCACGCCGGCAATGAGTGTCCGTGAGGTGACGCCTGGTAAGCGCCCGCACGGTACAAATATGTCATTATCATTACCGATATCTGCGATAAAGCAGATTGTGGCACACTCAGAAATGGGTAATATGCCGTGATGATATATTTCTATATATTTTTTTACTGAAAAAAGTAATGTTTTTGTTTTACTCTCAGTAACTGTAAGTAACTAACAAATGGGGGATTCCACTATTTTTACCTCTCGTTAAGAGAGGTATTGGATTCATGATAAAGAATCCGATTATAACATTTTTACGATGTTTTTAACTATGTGTTTCTTAATCTGACATTAATGGGAAGATCTGAAAAGGTTTTGGTAACAATTGGATAACCGGAAATAGTAGTTTCTTAAAAAAAATCTTGTAAATATTATTTTCTGGAAATTTATGTTATCACAAATGTTAAAGAATATAAAATTCTCTATTGAACATTTTTATTATAAATATATAAAATAATCAGTTGTAATGAATCTCACATGGAAACCAGTTAAAAATGAAAATGTTTGTAATTGACAGAAAAATGTCAGTGTCAAAAATCCATATACATTACTGAAGGCTTTTTCTGGGAAGTACATTTAATATTTCTTATTTTATTATTAATTAAATAGTTAAAATTATATTACATATACGCATCAAAAATACCGCCAATCTCGTTAACGAATTTTTTCGTATTTTCTTAATTCGATTGAACTGGAATCCCCCATCATATATTTTGTCTTTAAATAAGTATACACACGCAATTTTTTTCTTATTGCCTTGAAGATACAAAATTGCAGCATTAAAAATCATTGTAGCCGAAAAAGGTACACATTAAACAAAATCATTATCGAAAGTGTTTTTGTTGTAAATTATACGAAAGATATATTGTAGAATAATATTAAGGTATAAGTATGAAAATTTTTTCGAGCAGTTACCACCCACAATTTCAAGAACATTACATACATTTCATCATTTTTTTGGCGTTATAAAATAATTTATATTGTGTCAATACCTCTGACATAAATGACTAAACAATAAACATTAATATATGTTAAGCAACGGTACTTAACATTTATTACTATTGGAATATGAATTCAGTCTTAATAAATAGTTTTTTAACAGTGCAATAAAAATGTTATTAAATGCCATGAAAAATAAATTGTTTTATTGTTCAAAGTGCCATTGCTAGATATTGTTCACATAATTTATATAATTTCAAATCAAATAATCATTTATAATTGCACTTTTTGACAATTAAAAGCCGGTATTAAGTCTTAATTAAATATGATGAGGATAAAATAATTAAAAATGATCACACCTTAGAACTTTCATAATTTTTTGTTGTAGATGAACAATTAAAAATTTTATTTATCTTTTCCTGACGAATCAAATTAAATTATTATTTGCACATGAAAAAATAAAAAAAATTCCAAAATATTCTGCATTTGCCCCCTAAAATTATACTTCAGGCATTATTATCCGTTAAACTCCCGTGGTGCCTTCAACGTTTAAGCTGTTTTATGGCGATACACTGGTTCAAAAACGGTTTAACCTGGTTCAAACCATTATATTTTAGCGTTGAAACGGTGACGTCACTGACGCAAGCGTGTTCAAACCGATTTGTCAGCCAGTTCAAAACAATCTGTTTTTAGGTCAATATTATTTAAGTACCAAAATGAGTAATAATAAACCGAATAAACTAGTAAATGTTAAAATGGAAAATCAATTGCCGTTAAATACAAATGAAATAAAAATAAAACTTACTCTGATATTAATATTACTGCATTTCAGTTAAATTTTTAAGGTTAGAAACTTAAAATGACAAATACTCGGAATGTCCGTGGTTCAAAACATTTCATTTTAGCGTAGTACGAACTTATAGAATCAATAGAGAAGACATATGGAAAACGCTAAGAAATAGGGGAATATCAAATACGTTAATAACAGGAATTCAGAGCCTATATTCAAAGACTAAGAGCTATGTAAGAGTGAAACAAGATACCTCCAATACATTTGAAACTACAGCCGGAGTAAGACAGGGATGCATTTTGAGCCCGCTTCTGTTTACGCTAATTCTTGACGAAGGAATAAAAGAGACAAAGAATGAAGTAAAGAAATACTACATAGGACATTGGAAATTGAGAAGATTGGAAATAGCAGAACTATGCTATGCAGATGACATGGTCATCATAGCAGAAGACGAAAAAACCTTAACAAGGAATATAGAAATGTATGATAAAGCGTTACAAAAATTAAACATGAAGATCAATAAAGAAAAAACGAAAACCATGATACTAGGAAGAAATCAACAACACCACACGATACAACTAAAAAATGAAAATCTACAGCAAGTCCAAAAATTTAAATACCTGGGGTCAATGATCTCACAAGATGGAAGATTTGATGAAGAAATAAAAGAAAGAAGAACAACAGGAGGCAAAATATTCAATAGCATCAAGCACAGCTTCTTAGAAAAGAAAGAAATACCGAAAGAGACCAGAGTACAAATATTTAAGAAAGTAATGTCGCCTATACTCATACACGGAGCTGAAACATGGACATTAACGCAAAGACAAAAAGAAAAAACTACTGCTATCGAAATGAGATTCTTGAGAAAAATAGAGGGGAAAACAAGACTGGACAGAATTGAAAACACAACCTACAGACAAAACTTAAAAGTAAAAGCAATAGAAGATAAGATAGCAGAAGGACAGATGAGATGGCATGGTCATGTAGAAAGGATGGGAGAGGAGAGAATAGTTAAAAAAGTGTTTGAAGCAAAAATTGGAAGAAAGAAACCACGAGGACGACCAAGAAGAACGCGGCTGGAAGAAGTAAAGGAGGCAGCGCAAAGATGAGGTCTAACTTGGGAAGAAACGAAGACAGCAACACAAGATAGAGCAGAGTGGAAAGAAATATGGAGAAGACCAACGAACCAGAACTCAACCCCCTCCCCCGCAAGCCGGGGTAGAGGGTAGAAAGGTGCAGGATTAAGTAAGTAAACGAACTTATGACGTCATTTATGCAACTGGTTCAAAATTGATGACGTTTCGGTTCAAACCAGTTTTGTACCAGTGTATCGCCAAAAAACAGCTTTAGTGTCTTACTATTTTTTTTTTTAATATTCTACGGATTACGGATAATTTTTTTTTATAAAATGTTCGAAGTAAGTAGGCTATCAATGCTTCTGCTTGTTTTTGAGGCTTCATCCCAGTGTGAATATCAATTTCTGGTCAGTATTACCATAGCAACAACTCGTAATGCCCTTGGGCATTATCAAAATAATAGACAAAATTATTCTGAATGATAATTGATAACTATAAAACAATAGGTACTAAACAGTATTTCAAAATATTTTATTCATCAGAATAACTTAAAGTCAAACAAGATTTATATTATATACTTTCAATATTCAATGTCATTTACATTTAATAAGAATTGAATTAATCATAAATCATTGAAACATTAGATCTATGTTTGATAAAGAATCAAATTATTATTATTATTATGACACAGGTATTAGAAAAAGACATTAACAACCCGATTCACAAAAAAGTTAATCTAATCCTCATATCTGGATTAGTGAATTCTATTCTATTCCTGTATTTAAAATTTATTTTTCATATTATCAATAAAGGTAGATACTTGTAATAGATTAGACTATATTTTAAGTTATAAATTGTCAAAATTAGAGTAGAATTCGCTAATCCAAAAATGAGGATTAGCTTAAACCTTTTTGTGAATCGGGTTGTAAGAGATTAAAATGTTGCATTATTGATTTGGTACATAAATAACTAAATAAACAGTCTGTCAAAGAAACTATATCTCTGGATGGATTTCAAGAATATGAATAAAAATTGCAAAAACTTAATTATTATTTTATTTTGTACATACCCTATTTGAATTTTGTTATATATAACATTACTTTATTACTTATTTTAAAAGATTAATTTCATATAATCGATAAAGAATAAATACTCACATTATTTCTGTAGACGTATCCTCAAACAAAAGGACAAAACAAAAAAGTACATTGTTGATTTTCATGAATTACACCTCACAATATGATAAATTTCGATACACAACACACTACACGAAAGACAAATCGGAACTGACACAAATTTGGCATAAAGAAACGTGTTGTAACGTATACCCCCCAACAAATCTATTAACAAATAAAATTGAATAAGGCAGAAAGAATTACATTCATTTACTTGTTAAATTAATTTTTAATTTTCGTGTTTGATTAAAGGATATTATATAACCAATCATTTATATTTATATATTGAAATTTATCAGTTTGTTGACATTTTGCTTTAAACAATTCAGTCGCAAAGTTGTAGTAGAACTTCTCTACTAAAATTACATTTTATTTTTATAAGAATATTGAACTCTTTAAATATATTCATTTAGAATCAAGACTGGTCTTATTTTCCCCGACCAAAAAAAAAACTTCTTAAAAAAATCATAAAAAAACCCAATAAAACTCATCATTTTAGCTATTTAAGTGTTTCGTTGTAAAACACTAAATCAAATACATATTTTTTTCTAATACCATTCGAATTCAACATTTACAAGAAAAATTATTTATCATTTTAGAGGTTGGCTGTCACATTTTTGCGCTACCTATCGCTAATTGGTTGATTTGGTCACTTTTTCGCATGAGTCCGAAAATTAATGTCATGACATTCAAAATGGCAACCGAAAAGTTTCTATGAAACGAAATACATGGGAAAATTGTTCAAATTAATTATAACAAAAATTAAATTATTTTACTTATAATTTGTCGACTAATAAATGAAAAGCTATAATAAAAGAAAAATAATTGACGGGTACAGGTATAAAGCCATATAATAACGCAAGTGTATAATAAATACCTAATATACTAAAAAAAAAATCTGTTGTGGCCAGCACAAAATCATCCGTCAATTCGATGTATTTTGTACAAATCTGATACCAAAAGTTCCTTGGAAAAGAATCTATATATCCTGTAAAATTGTATCACGAACACGAACACACTATTTTTTACAAATTCCATATTGCAAGTTCCTTTGAAAAGATTCTATAAATCCAATATAATTATTACACGAATGTACATTCTGTAAATTGCACTTCACACTTCCTCATTCCTATCCAACGCATCTTCTTCACACATTCTTCCTCTCTCAAATATTCTGCTACACAGTCCTTCCATCTTCTCTTTGGCCTTCCTCGTAGTCCCGGTATTGAAATTGCAAGTCACTTGCGAGGGACACTCTGTCACTTATGTTACTTTCTGACTTTGGTTTTGTACTTGACACTGACATCTGTCAATTAGAATTTTTTGAATATATCTGCTGTTTCCATAATTTTTACAAAGCTGACTGATTTTTGAAAGTTTACCTCTCTTAATCTCTCTATAACTCTATATCTATTGAATATGAAGGAAAATGTATAATCAAATCGTATAGAGAATAAGATTTTTTTTCATATTAATGATCACAAAATGTCGAAAATTGGTATTGAACTACGTTTTTTCCAGAAAAACTATTAAGAACTTCAAATAAGGGTACTTCCGGTTGACCAATTATAACCAAAATCTAATCAGCTCTTCATATCGTTGTAAAGAAGAGGAATACGAAAGAATAATAATTTTTGGAATTGTAGTTTTGGAGTTATCGTCGGAGAAAAATTTGTCACGCACACACACACATACAGACATTAATGTAGAATTAGTAAAATCGTATTCTAGGGATCTTAAAACGTGCTTATTCATTAAAAACTCACCACCGAATTTTTTGACCAAAGACAATACCTCCCTTACCTAAAGGTGACGCAAGGTAAAAAACAAGAAAGCCCAATAAAACTCAAAAAGTCTAATTAAATTCAAAAAAGGCTCACTGGGTTGGGTTTTTTAAAAAAACCCTGGGTTTTACCAGCCAAAATGCTTACTACCATATTAATTATTAAAGCTGAAAGCTGACATATTTAAAATTAATGTCCATGTATTTTAAATATTTTAAATGTTCGTGATTACTGTGGTTAGGTCCGGGTTTTCCACCTCTTAATAAAGTGCCACTTAATTTAACAGCCAGATAAAAGAGAAATAATGCATCATATAATTGACGTGTGTTTAATTTTGTCAATTATTTACGTCTTAATATCACTGCGATATTTTCATTATATCTCAAGTTGACACTTAGTTACCCAGATTTTATGCGGGCTGGCTATGGTACTTTTAGATGCAGATTGATAGATGAATAAATAGAGAAATAGAAAAAAAATATCTTACTCTACATACCTACAGTCTTTTTTAATTGACAAATAATTATATGGTTTCATTCATAAAACATGAATTTCTCACCCCGTCAGCAGGCATACAGTGCCAAACAATAACATCGACGTGCTACACAAACTATTTTTATTTAGCTACAACTAGTAGCTACTTAAGTAGACTTTTTTTTAAGCCGTCGCCAATAGTTTGTCTGTCTTAGGCCCGATTTCTTCATCTCTGGTTAAACTGCCGATTAAATTAACTGTCGGTTATAAGAACAATAACGATGCTGCGTTTTTCTTTTAATTGAGAGTTAAATTAACAGGCTGTTTAACCGGAGATAAAAATACCGGGCATTAAGAACAGACATTCAGAATACACCACGCCTTAAGGTAGAGTTAGATTTCCACTCCCATTTTAAGTAAGAACAAAACACATACTTCACATTCTGTTCATAAATTTTCCCCCATTTCTTCCAATTTACAGTTCACCAATTTAAATCTCACAAACAAATAAATTGTCCGTAGTTCAACGAGAGCGTCCACGGTTACGACATGCGACGCAATCTGCAGGTCGACCATGATGCGGCAGGAAAGTACAGCACCACCCTCTTCACCGAAGAGGCTGTCAAGGTCATCCACAACCATAACACCGAGAAACCGATGTTCATGTATCTAGCGCAATTGGCTCCGCATTCTGGGAATAAATTTAACCCCATGCAAGCTCCGGATGAAGAAATTGCGAAGTTTGCACATATACCCGATCCTGACAGAAGGGTATACGCTGGTAAGATTCTTTAGTATTAGAAGTAAATTTTTTTAACCTGTTACACATTCTATCTTAATTTTATCTTATGAAATAGAAACTGTTTGCCCATTTAACCGTTTTTGTAGCCCGTAGTTCTCCATTTTGTAATGGTGGCCCATTTACAATGAACATCTTGTATACCTAAACAAACGCAAAAATTTCATATCTACATACAGTATTGGCCATAAAAATAGCAACTTTTAAAAAAAATCTATTTCTCTGAAGTGAACATAAGAATATTGAAAATAAATTACATAAAGAATAACCTCTTAAAATAAGTTTATTTTATGTTAAAATAATTTATATTAAATTTATAGAATTTATTTAATTTGCATAATTCTTACTTCTTAAAAATAGCAACTACATAATGAATGTCTATTTTCTCAATTTCAAGGTTTATATCGTATAATTGTTTAAAAAATATAAATTAGTACTTCAAAATTATGGGTCGTAATAAGACTTTGACTAAAGAATTTCGCAATTTAATAATTAAATCATATGAAAATGGTGCTTCGCGGAATAAAATGTCGAAGAACTTTAATTTGCATAAATCTACAATAGCACGAATAACAATCCATTTTCGAGGGAAGGGTAATATTGAGCCTTCTACAATTTCTAGTAGACAAAAAAAAACATCAAACCGAAGAGACAGAATGATAAAACACATATCGTTAAAAATCCGTTGTTATCATCAAAGAAAATTTTAGGCTTTCTACTAAGTAATGTTAAAGATAAAATATCTTCAAGACAGGGAAGAAGAATATTAGTTGCCGGAGAACTTTATAGTCGTCGGCCTGCAAAGAAACCACTTCTTTCGAAGAAGAACGTGAAGGCCCGATTATTTTTTTGCATAAAATTATGTAAACTGGACAAATGACATATGGAAAAGAGTATTATTTAGTGATGAACTAAGATTAATTGATAGAAATGTAATAACAAAATTACTTGAATTTATGATGAAACGAGAAGAACTAATAAATACTCGTGGTTCCGGTTATTACACTAAATATTAGAAAATTTAGTTTTTATATTAATTTTATAAAAGTTGCTATTTTTATTTTTATGTCCAAATAAAAAATATTTTTTTGCACATAAATCAATTTTTAAGAATAAAAGAAGTATTTCGAACTTTCATTGTCTTTATTTTTTTTTGAGTTACACAAAGTATCGATTGATAAAATCTCCAATTGTTATCAAGTGAATCAATTTTTGTTAATATAATGCAAATTATTTTAATGTAAATTAAACTTGGTTCAAGACACTAATACTGCAGTAATTTATTTCTAAAATCTCAATTTTTACATTAGAGCAATTGATTTTTTTTAAGTTGCTATCTTTCTGGCCAATACTGTACATATATTAAGGAGATTTTTTAGAATTTTATCTAACAAATTTCTTTAATTTTTCCTTGTAACAAACAAACAATAACTAATTATTTTAAAACCTATAGAAATCATTAGAAATCATGTGTGTAGAGGAAGAGATTATTGATCTTGGAATGTGATACGTACTTCCGTGTGCGAGTTAAATATGTGTAATTGGCTGTCTATAAGAATTATAGTTTTCACACCTTTTGTTATGTAACAGCGATGGTTTCCCTCCTTGACGATAGCATCGGAAAAGTCGTAGCCGCTCTCCGTGAAAAACGCATGCTGGAAAATTCGATCATCGTTTTCATGTCGGACAATGGGGCTCAGACATGGGGCACGCACAAGAACCATGGGTCCAACTACCCTCTCAGAGGAGTAAGTAGATATTTTTTTAATTAATTATTTTTGTCGTTTTTTTTTTTTCTACTAGAATTGGTTTTTGGGCCCATTAACATTTTCCAGAAATACTCGTAATTAAATAATGGGCTATATGACTATATTTTTTTTCTTTCATTTTATGATTCTTCACAAAAAATAAAAACCCATATTTTTTTAATTTAAAATTAGAAATAAAGCTGTTATTTAATAATTTATAAATGAATCACTCCAATATAATATATGTACAGCCACCTATTGACAAGACCTATAAACAATAATTGACATTTGTTGAATATTGTTAATGATTTTCAGAAATTATTATCTCAAAACTGGGCAGTTAAATCGAAAAAAAATTCAAATATTATTTGCACAAAATACTCTATTTTAATTATTTATATAATAATATTAATTATATAGTTTCTATTTTTGGAGATATACCTATATACTTATTTAAATATATCATTTCCTTAAGAAACATACGTAAATCAAATAAATTATTAGTTAAAACTAATTTAGAATTAAATAATAATTAGAGTTTGTTATAAAAATTATTTTGTAAATAATAATATTTGCCAGAAATAAATAGATTTTTACTTTTATTCATTGTCTCTGAAATTAAAGCGAAAATAAAAAAAAGTTTCAAGAAGACTATTCTTTATTTTTAATTACAATTATTTTTTATTATGACACACATAGTCGCAAACTTTGTAGTTTAGCCAGAAAATGGATTTTCTCGAATTTGGTAATACCGATTTAATACTACTACTGTACTCTATGATAAAATTTATGAACTATATTTATATGTTGTGTTGTAAAAAAGTACGTTGATGTATCGTGTAAATGGGAGAAAATCATTAATAACGACTTTTCATTTGACCAATTAGATTTCAAGAAATGTCAATGTGAAAAAATCCAGGACCGTAATTAAAAATTATTGTTGTTAAAAAACTTTTAAGGGTTTTTTTTTGCTAAAATTTGTATGTATTACAACAAAGATAAGACAATAGTTGATAAAAAATACAAAATAAATAATCAAACGTGTTTTTTAAAAAAGATATAATGAAATATTGGCTAGCACAAAATATCCTGAATACGTTTTGTGTAACAGTAACAAATTATTTGTGGAATGTGAAATATGACAGGCACTGGCGCTTAAATACCAAAACATAAATATTGGTATTTCTTCAAAATTTGACTATGTACTATAAATTTTCAATTAAATATTGATATTATTTGTATTATAGAGGTATAATAATTGTAATATTGTATATATTATCTATTTTTTATTTAATAAATACCATATTTGTTATATACATTGTAAGAATATGCACAAAAAAATATTTCATTGTTTATAATATTTTATAAACAATAATTATTAACTATAACTTATTGTATATATATTATATTAATAATATAGTTTACAGTAATAAACAAATAATACAAAATAAATTATTATGTATAATATTTACGACACATATTTTTTTGTCTTCATATTTCTTTGCTAAACTTTTGTAAAAAGTTAATGTGTTAAATACCAGAAGATTCAGCATGTAATTCTAAGTATAAAAACATAAAATTCATAAATTAAAACAATAAAATATCGCTAATACTTTATACATTTCGTTTGACATCCTTTCAGTTTTCAGTTACAATTTTTGCTACAAAATTTTATTAAATGTTAATAAATTACACATCAGTAGATTCAGAATGAATCGCTGAATAAAATGATACTGAATACTTGTACTAAAATACTAAATTAATACTATAAATTAGATGTCTGGTAGACTGGTGAAAGTTGTTCATTATATTTTGTTCTCTGATGTCATCTGTTTGTTTTGTCTTCTTTGATTTGTCCCATAGTCTTTGTATTTATAAAAACAACCCCTGGAGTTTAATCCTGCAATATTTCATCCCTGAAGTAACAGAATTCTTCTCTAGAGAACTTCAAACATTTATAATGTTTGCATTTAGTTGGATGCTGATTTACAAATCTGTAATTTATAAATATCAGTAGTAATAATAATTATTATTATTATTATATACAAATTTACATACCGAATTGTTATAATACATAAAATATTGTATTGTCCAATTGGTTTAAAAGGCATTACAAGCTGTAGCATCCTTGCAAAAATATACATGATGAACCAGAATTGTTTATTATTAAATAGGGAATAATTCTTGGCTGTAGATCTATACAAGAGTTAATAAATTTGTTCTCTAGAAAATTAACCGGTTATTATAACTAGTTCTCATCATAAACCTGTTAAAAAAACCGGTTTTTATAACTGGTTTACTTCCCCAAACCAGTTTTTCAAGTTTGACACTCATTTACAGAAGTTTATTTACCCACAACTTTTGGAAAACTGGTTTATAGTACCTAAAATATAATATATTTACATATCCATTGTTTAAACAAATGTTTTCTTACCAGATAACTCCTTGTAATAAAAAAAAACGGTCGAAATTAGTTTTTTTGTTCTAATCATGAGTATTTGTTTATGAATTATTATCAGCTGTCATTTGTTATTAGAGGTTATAAATATTGTTAATAACAATTATCAAAATATGAGTTATTAATAATTTTTATTGCATAAAATTGAAGAATATATTCAAAGAAATTTTTTAAACACATTAAAACACATTTGTTTAAATAATTTGGAATATTATTAGTTCAGGATTTTTCCAAGAGATAGCAGAACATACATTGATTTAGGCTGATCTGACAAAAGTATTTATTGATTTATCGATTTTCTCGATAATACAATCATTTTCAAAAAAAAAATTATTTGGAAAAATATATTCAAAATTAAAAAATATTAACAGTTTTGAATTCTACAATAATAATTGAATAAAAACAATTTATAATATATTTTTTATTGTTGTGTTCAAGTACCTTGTTTTGTTGTATCATATAAATGGGAGAAAATCAATAATATGGCCAAATAAATTGACCAATCAGGTTCAAACAAATGTTCAAATGATCTCAGCGGCAAGAAAATTATTTAAATAAATGTCAATTATTATATTTATTTATTTATTTTAAGCAAATTAGTCGATAAAATATTTATTTATACACAATTTTGTGTTTATTATAGTGTACATCTTTTAAAATAATTAGTAATATTTAAATTAAACGTATGTACTTCAACAGTTTTATGAAACTTCTCTACTGAAATAATTACAAATTGTAACGGCTTAAATAATTTGGAAAGAATTCAGTAATACTTCAAGGGTTCAAAACCAGAAAACCACAACAAAAATGCAACAATGAGAACAACAATTGTTCTAAAATATACTATTTTATAGTATCAAATTCTACTAATGTAGAATACCCCATTAATTGGGAGTAATTTCCTCTAATAAAACTATTTGTTGAAACAGATGAAAACAAGCGCCTGGGAAGGAGGACACCGAGTTCCAGCACTTATTTGGAGCCCCCTACTGAAAAAGTCGCAGCACGTCTCTGAGCAATTGATGCACATTTCGGATTGGATGCCTACTTTGTTCTCTGCCGCTGGTGAGACTAAATACTAATTAAATACACTTGTTGCATGCAAATGTTAAATTTTTACACATGGATTTAGCAAATTCAAAAAATTGATTAGTAAATTTTAACTAGGAATTTTATGTGACCCGCTTGACTTCTAAGATTAATTGGTTGCTAGAGTGTCTAAATGTATAGCCAAAATTTATCCTATTCTGCCTATATTTCCATAATTTTTTTTTTTTTTGTTAATCTTAATAAAAAAAATCTGATGTGGCCAGTACATGACCTCCCGCCAATTTCTTATTTAAAACAGCAATGAGCTTTAAGTAAAGTATCACTTCCGGTTGATCGTTTTGTAAACAAAATCTAATTTGTTGTTCCAATATATAGAAAATTCTATAATACGAAATTTTGGATTATATTTTATGTAAGTGCCCACACGGTAAAATATATCGTCATCATTGCCGATGTCTACATGTGTTGTAGATACTGGCACACCCAGAAATGGGTAATATGCCGTGATGATATATTAATTTATTTATATATTTTATGTTTTTTCACAAAAATCTATTGAGCTCCAAATTTAGTGCCACTTCTGGGTTATCATATATATTCAAAATCTTATATGTTGTTTCAAATTATATATGAGTTTTAAATACCAAATCTGAAAAGTTTTTTCAAGAAAATCTGTTCAGAGCTTCAAGTAAAGTACCATTTCCGATTTATCAATTTTCACCAAAATTTAGTAGGTATGTTGTTTATCTTGATATAAATCTTAAATACTAAAATTCAAAAGTTTTGGGTTACATTTTAATATAGTTTTTCATTATTTTATATTAGTGCAGAAAGCTTAAATACGGAAAATAGAAATTATTGGAAGCAGACATCATTGTAAAAATAGCCTAATTCGTGCTTATTCATCGAATTTTTGAACCGAAAACATTACCTCCTTTATCCACGGTATGGGAGAAGGTAAAAATTAGATTCCTGTTTTTATATTTCCAACAAATTAATAATATCCGAGAAAAAAAATGAATTAAATTAATAAAATCATTATTACAAAATATAAGCATTTTAATAAAATTTTCCCAAAGGTATTTCCCCCAAAAACCTCACCAACATCGACGGCATCGACATGTGGCAATCTTTATCTGAAGGAATTGATAGTCCCCGTTCCGAAATTTTGTACAACATCGACGATATCTGGAACTACTCCAGCATTCGACGAGGCGATTGGAAGTACCTTTTAGGAAGTATTAGCCCAGAAGTTAACGAGTGGTACGGGGATACTGGACTAGGACCCCAATACAAATACGACCCCGAGATGGTGCTGAAGTCGCACGCTGGTGTGGCCCTAACTGGATTTATCACGGATATGCAGAGCAAGGAAAAGAAACAGCATGGTAAGAAAGATAAAAATATTTTGCCTTTAGTATGTGAATAGGTGTCGTGTAATAGAGAAATACTCATTAAAGTGCGTACGCTTTAAGTTCAAGCCAGCTATGTCATCAATTGTTAGATGCATAGCAAGGGGAAAGAGAGGAAGGTTGACGTGTATGATTTGCTGCAATCTGAATCCAGAGTCTTTTCAGATTTGTTTAAAACTGAGGACTAATTACGTTTCGCAAATTTAAAAATATGATAGTAATTTTCTAACGTATTTAATGTTTAGGGCTGGTTTATAATGAATTTAATTTATAAATTTACATTTTGAAATTCTATATCTGACCAATCAGTACCTATCAATTTTATTTTCATAGCCATGAATTTGTTAGATACTAATGAACAAGATGATTTTTTTAATAATATCGGGAATGTTTTTTTTTCTTTTGCTGATTTGTATAATAAAAAAAAAAAATATCTGATGTGGACAGCACATGACTTCCTTGTACGCCTGTTACACTATACATATTTTGTTAAAATTAAAATATGTATTATAACAGACCCAATCATAAAATTGCACGTTTTTGACATAATTAGACATCAACATTTTTTTTTTGTTTTTTTTTTTTGTCCTAATCCATAGCAAACTAAATTAGAGAATACAAAGAGCTAATTTAATCATAATTGATGTTTTCGACGCAGAATTCAATTCTCTAAAACTTTTATTTGAAGCATTTATTACTAAAATCAAAATAACACCATTTTTTTCAAGAAAAACTGATAACATCTTCAGGTAAAGTATCACTTCCGGTTAGACTATTTCAAGCAAACTCTATTATGTTATTCCCATTGACATAAAAGTCTTATATATCAAATTTGAAAAGTTTTTGATTATATTTTAATATAGTTTTTCATTAAAATCTATTATAGGCTTCAAGTAAAGTACCACTTTCGGGTAAACCATTTTAACCAAACTATTATGTTATTCCCATTGATATAAAAGTATTATATACCAAATTTGATAAGTTTTGGATCATATTTTAATATAGTTTTTCATTAAAATCTATTATATGCTTCAAGTAAAGTACCACTTCCGGGTAGACCATTTTAACTAAAATCTATCATGTTATTCCCATTGACATAGAAGTCTTATATATCAAATTTGAAAAGTTTTGGATTATATTTTAATATAGTTTTTCATTAAAATCTATTATTGGCTTCAAGTAAAGTACCACTTCCGGGTAAATCATTTTTACTAAAATCTATTATGTTATTCCCATTGATATAAAAGTCTTATATACCAAATTTGAAAAGTTTTGAATTATATTTTAATATAGTTTTTCATTAAAATCTATTATAGGCTTCAAGTAAAGTACCACTTCCGGATAGACCATTTTAACTAAAATTTATTACGTTATTCCCATTCATATAAAAGTCTTACATACCAAATTTGAAAAGTTTTGGTTTATATTTTAATATAGTTTTTCATTAAAATCTATTACAGGCTTTAATAAAGTACCACTTCCGCAAGTTATGTAATGACCAAAAAGGGAGGTGCACAACTAGATGTTATAACAGTTCTAAATACATACGTACGTACAGACGTCACGACGAAATTAGTCAAAATGGATTCAGGGATGGTCAAAATGGATATTTCCGTTGAAATCTGGAAACCGAAATTTTTCGCGATTACAATACTTCCTTTACTTCGTACAAGGAAGTAAAAACACACAAACGTAAAGAAATGTGGCCTATGAACACATTAAGATTTGTCAACGACCAGTTTATATAAATAGTTTGTTTCTGAAAATGAAAGAACAAGATGATTAACAATTCTTCAAATACTCTTATGAGTGTGTATGTATTTAATTTGTTGCATTGAAATTATGCAAACGTTTTTTATTTGTACAATTCATTTACATTGTCGTACAAATTACAATGCTTGCAAATACTGGTTATTAACAAAATATTAATTTGTTCATTGTTCTTGTGAGTCCATCTTCAAAACTTACATACTCATACCACGAACAGAAAAGATAGCTGATGGATGAATTAAAGGCCTTGCCGCCATGTTTAATAGTTCTATCTTATGATTGGTCGAATTTGAAATTTACATTTGAAAATATAAAATATAGTTATATTCCAAATCTAAATTTAAAATTTCTAAATTTGTAAATCATTCATAAACCAATGTATGCGTTTTAAGTATGTTTATATTTTAAAATCTAAATTAAAATTCATAAATTAAGTACATCATAAACCAGTCCTATTTTTATAACAAGTATGTAAAATTTGGATAAAATATCTCATATAGTTCGTGAGATATTACAAGATAAACATTAAAAATTTGTATTTTTTTAATTCCCCAAAAATTGTGAAAATGTGTGCATATTCCATCTTGGACTTTTGTAGTTTTTTTTGTGAATATATTGCACACAAAATGCTGAATCGAATGAGATATTTTCCAAAAGAGTCGTTTCTGGTCTGATTTTATTTTGTATGGTAGAAACTCTTGGCGTTCGGACTAAAATGAAATATTGTGCAAGTTACTAAAGAAAGTCATGACGTAGCCAACTTGATCTTAAAGTGTACGCACTCTACTATTATTATCAAACTAATATTTCTTTAAGGTGAACTTGCCCAAAACATCCAATACACCCACAAACTCCTAACATCCGACAGAATCTGGGAACTCCGTAACAAATCCACCATTGTTTGCCAGAAAAATGTAGACATAACCTCTGACCACAAATGCGACCCATATGTCGCGCCATGTTTATTCAACATTCGAGAAGACCCTTGCGAACAGATCAACTTAGCCTCCGATCGACCAGTTATCGTCAAAAACCTCGAGAACGCTATTTCCCAAATGCGAAAGAATGTCGTCCCTCCTTCAAACCGTCCTATGGACCCAAATGCAGACCCGGCTTTATGGGGCGGTAATTGGGCCCCATGGCAAGATTGCGACATCCTAAAAAAGAAGGTGGATTCACCTATGACGCCGACAAGTTACGCCGTTCTTGGAATATTGTGTATGCTATTCTTTATTGTTGTTATGGTTCTTATTGCACTCTCCATTAAATCTGCTACAAACAAAAAGAAGAATCATGCTGAAGATGAAAGTTTTGATTTGGATGGTGGTACGGGAGTTATACATGTTGTGTCGGATTCTGTGGGTGATAAAGGCGAAAGCTTTCAACATCATGAGCTTTCCAGGCATAATTCGTTCAGAGATAATGCGAAAAATATTTAATACCTGCACATTGCTTGCACAATGTCAATGTGTTGTAAGTTGTATTGTTGTACAATAAGCGCGCCAAAATGGGATACTAGATTTGTGACCATTTTTAGTGAACAAAAAATAGACACGCGGATTTTACTCTCAAATTGGATATGGACAAACAACAACAATTTGTGCGCACTTGTCACGTCATAATTTTATTTTTAATATTATACAGGGTTGGGCAAAAAGGACAGCCGATTTTCAAAACGTCGCAAAATTGATACTTTTTATCATAAATATCGATGTCACTTTCCATTATCAATTTTCTATGTTATTAAAATATTAATAAACAGAAAATATCAGTAAATAGGTATCGATATTTATTGAAAATATTTATATTTATCGAAATATTTTGATATTTATTGAGTAATAGCCGTTTTTAACAATATAGTATGTAGCGAATCGAATACATTTTATCGATAATAAATTGAAACTAATCGTGAATTATCGAAATTTGTCGATCAATATTTTTGATAAATATCGATACTTCATATTTATAGATAAAATGAACATCAATTTTTATCCATACCAACATAATACTTGATAATGAATATTAATATCAAATAATTTATTTTCTCACTCCTACTCAAGATTTATGAATAAGATACCAAAAGGTTTATTAGGAAAATTTGAAATGAAAAAAAAAATGAAACATGTAAATACATATTTTAAATTTCAAGTGAATTGGTTGAAATTTGTAAAATAATGATTATTTAATAATTCAAAATCAACGGACTAACACACACAAATCCAAGCATCTCAAGGTCACAGATGTCACGTGTCTGGCTCTATGGATTTCATTTAAAAATTAGGTATAAAAACGTCACTCATACTGTTTCATACAGGTAAATACTCATTATACATATCTAGATCATTAAAATAGGGATTAGTCCGATTTTAGACATTTTTTTCTAAATGCACAGATCAGCCTTTTATTATTGAACAAAATGAAAAAAATCATTCCATTCATTTAATTTGTTTAAGTTAGTAAATAACTCTGTTACATTTTAATAGGATAGTTGTGAATATTCAATTTTGTGTAACAAAATATGTTTGTTGTACTAATTTTGCCGTTCGCCCGATTCGATATACGTATTTGCATTTGTTCTGTGCATTGTGCTAGCGTGCATTTGTTTATTGCACAAATGTAATAATCATTAATGTACTCGCTTTATTTATTGTGTACGGAGCTTTATTTGTCATGTGTTCAATTTGTCATGTCATAAATTGTTTCTCATGCTAATTGTGTTGTATATAGTATTAAGTAAATACAATCTCGAATTTAGTAAATACAAATATGTTTATTTTTAGGGAGACTTGTAACAATAGATATCAATCAACTACTAACAACAACCTTCCCAAATTCCACTTGGATGGAAAAGTATGAAGTTGTACGAAATCTTGAATGCCAATTTTTGGAGATGAAAAAGCAGGGGCATGATTTTGCTAGGGTGCTAAATTCACTTAAAAATTATAATATTGAAATTAAATCATTTTAAAATTTAACAATTGACACCAAAAACTTATTAAAATTGAAATTTTATCAATATATTTACTTAAAATTATTAAGTATTATTAAGATTTCTAGTTCATAATAAATATGAACATCTAAGACAAGTTAAATAAAATAGTCTTTACTTCATTTTTCTACACTGCCGAATATATTTTTGCAATTTCCTGTCCTTAATTAGGGAAAAAAGCTTCAAATAAAAGTTAAAGAACATAAAATTTTGCAGCTATTGATGATGATTACAGGACACACGTAATGTACAAAATACCGTGCGATGACTGTCCAGCGCACTACACAGGTCAGACGAAACGGAATCTAAACACAAGGATAAACGAACATTAGAAAAATTGCAACAACAGAAACACTAATAACAGCATATGTGCTCTAGTTAGTCATGGGGAATTACTTAGCGAAAAGTTTCACTTTGACAACGTTAAAATACTGGACACAGAAGTTAACTTACATAAAAGACTCACATTAATAATAATTCTAACTGTATTAATCTAAAAACGGACAGCGCAAATATCAGTAAAATCTATACTAATATTTTAAAATTGAATAATAAAAAATCTGTTGTGGCCAGCACAAGACCTTCCGTTAATGCATTTTGTACAAATCCCATAGCAAAACTTCATTGGAAAAGATTTTATAAATCCAGTAAAATTGTAACACGAACATAATACAATTTTTTACAAATTCCATGCAGAAAGTTCCTTGGAAAATATTCTATAAATCCAATAAAATTATCACATGAATATACATTATGTATAATAGTATGTGTTCATGTTATAATTTTATTGAATATATAGAATCTTTTCCAAGGAACTTTTTTATAACATTCATCCATTTTTATTTCAATACTTCTATTTCTAAAAATTCACACAGTTCAAATACTCTAAAAATGCGTACACTTACGTAACATTTTCTTTACAATCAAATAATATTACTACCAAGTTTATATCTCTACCCATTTTTGAATTATTGCCCCAAAAGTCAATATAGCCCACATTTAGATAAAAACTTCAAAAATTTAAAAAAATCTAATTTGTATGTATCTAGATACTTCTCAATGCGCTGATTCCGAATTTTGAAACCGCAGATCGATATCTCTTTTCGTTATCGATATATTTAGATTCAAAATTTTGCTCAAAACTGACCATTTTTGGGTTATAACCCAAAAATGGGTCGAGATATGAATTTGGCGAGATCACCATTCGATTCTACGGAGAAAAATACATAAGTGTAGCAATTTCCATAATTTTTGACCAATCGGTTCATTTGTTATGAATAAAAGATTGAAAACCCCTGAAAATGGCCAAAATATGAAAAAATCGTAAGGGGTACACCTTAGATTTTTGCTATTTTTGGCCATTTTCAGTTATTTTGCTATAGAGATTGTATGCCGTGTTCAAAAATTCTGAAAATTGGTGTACTTATGTAATTTTGCCCGTAGAATCGAATGGTGTTGTCGCCAAATTCATATCTCGACCCATTTTTGGGTTATTACCCAAATATGGGCAGTTTTGAGCAAAACTTTGAATCTAAATATCTCGAGAAAGAAAAGAGATATTGACCTGCGGTTTCAAAATTTGGAATCAGCGCATTGAAAAGTATCTAGATACATAAAAATTAGATTTTTGAAAATTTTGAAGTTTTTATCTAAATATGGGGTATATTGACTTTTGGGGCAATAATTCTAAAATGAGTAGAGGTATAAACTTGGTAGTAATATTATTTGATTGTACAGAGAATGTTACGTAAGTGTACGCATTTTTAGAGTATTTATATATGAGATTACTAGTTTTCATTTTATTTTATTATGATTATATTGTCAGTACCTATAATGAATGAAGTACGAATTTTTTTCCAAGTAAATTTACTGTTAATACTGGAAGTATTGATAAGATTTCTATTTGAGATTTGGCTTATATTTTAAAAATTGACTAATATCGTTTTCAAATTAGATTTTTAAAAATTTTGAAGTTTTTATCTAAATGTGAGGTAGATTGACTTATTCTGTCTTTAACCGTGTATGAGTGGTGCATGAAAATATGAAAATTGAATTAAATTATTTAGTTCATTTCTCATATTTTCTAATAAATACCATCCAGTAATTTGCATATTTAGATCGGATATCGGAACGGAACAAATTCTTAGAATAAAGAATGGGTCTGTGCGCAAGTACACTTGCACTCACTGTTTTTCCCAATAATTACATCACTGAAACGGTTATGGATTTGATGATGTTTACATTTAAAGTTCATGGAACTTGTCATATCAGTAGTGCACGAAAACAACAATCAATAATGTAATCAGAAACGAACAGTTATTTCTCAAAACGTAAGTAATTGTTATCTAATTATTAGTCAGCATATGGCAACAGGTATGTTAGTGATAATGTCAATTCAGCGTTGTTTTGTAGGTTATGTATGTGATAAGTCCAATGTATCGTTGTTTTCAAGTGGTTTTTAATTTATAATATAATTTTAGGATGCACAAAACATATCTTGCATCTCTAGCAGTTGCAAGCAGTGGATTACTTTTATATTTTCCAGTATGTTTGTCAATTACAACGTTCAATGTTTTGACAATTTCTTCAGTATGTATTGGTGCATTCGCAGTAATTTGGGTCTATATATTGTTGTCTTCGCCACACAAAACTGGAGTGATGGTGGAACAAGTTAATCATGAACTGGACGTCTTTCGGTCTAAACTAATGGTTAGTTAGTCGTTAGTCATTTGTCATGTACTGCTTTGATGCACAACGTGTTTCAATTGTTTTTTAGAACGAATATGAAACAAACAAAAACTCAAAACAAGGTACTAACTACTTGCCAGTTGTTTTTGGTCGAACAGTTGACAGTCTTCTCCAACAGCTGTTGGATCACATTCTACGAGATTTTGTTTATGTTTATTTGAATTCTCACGCTTATGAATGTCATCTTATTATAGACAATCTAAAGTGAGCTGTGGAATTTCTACCAGGTGTCTAGATTGTAATTTATGTTTTGTAGAGAGGATATTTGGGGGGCCATACAAAACTTGCACGATCGAATATCCAGAGTCGATCAAGCCAAATTAATCGCATGTGATATGATAACCAAAGTAACTTTACATTTTGAAAAAATTAGAACAGCACGTACATTAATGTGAGAAAATAGTTATACGGTGTGATTCGTTACGGGGGAAATAAAATTAAAACATATTTTAGGGGAGTCATTTTGGGAAAAAAAAATGTTACAATGTGCACCTCATGACACATATTTATATTAATATTTCTGGTATTAGAATAAAATTTTGAAACTTAATATGAGGATACAACATATTTACTATTTAGATGGATGGTTATGCTAACTTTTGTTTTTGTATCTCAACCAGAGGCGTCGCATATGGGGAAATCATCAACGTTTTACTTATAAATAGGGTCCTCTACTCTTATTTTTTTATTTTAAATGAAAGTTCGCTTAATTTTGAAGCAATTAGTAGTATTAAAAAGTCATAATTGTTTTTAGTTTAACTGAATTTGATTTTTAATGAAACCATTGCTATCTTTTTCGCATTTGTTTCTAAGACAGCAATACTGACTGTGACGTCACTGTGACACTGAAAACAAATTCAAATATTTCGCAAAGTATTTATTAAAAAAATGTTTTTTTTTTTCTTAATCGTTATTTATTGAGTAATGCTTTAAGTTTAAAGTGTACATTTTATTATTTTTGTTATGGTGGAGGACCATATTATTATGTACAATAGTACAATACAAAAATACACAAAGATATATATTTAATAAAACTTCATAAAGGCAGTAGTTTTTGAGATATTTAGAAAAATCAAGTATATAAAAAAAACGTAACAATTAAAAAACTTTCATATAAATTAGATCTTGGGTATCGACGTCATATTTCCTGAACGTCTATACATAAACACCATATTTGCAAATTCACCGGCACTTTTTTTAATTAGCATAAAAAATTGCCAATAATGAATAGATTTTGTTTGGATTTTTCATATTTTGTTCTATTTACTACGGTAACTTGATTGTATTTTAACTGTCCCCTAACTTTTTTTTGCGAAAAATTAAAATATCTCAAAAACTACTGCGTTTATCAAGTTTTTGCAAGAGTACTTTTTGTGTATTTTTGTATTGTATGTAATATTTTATAAGTAAAAATGAAAAAAAAAAATAATGGATAAAAAAATAACGATAAAAAACTTCCCCATAAACAAAAGTCAGTACAAACATGCATTTTAATTTTTGAATAAATAGTATTCTCATACTAAATTTCAAAATTTTAGTACAAGAGTTATTAATTAAAATGAGGTTCACTGCTCGCCATCACTCTTGACGAGCACTAACTGTAAGATTTGTTTCCAGACATACCTCCACCGCTCCACCTAATATATTCTACTCAAAATACGTTTTATTTTGTTTTACCCGTTATGAATCAGCCTGTATATAATGGTAATTTTCATTTTAAAAAAAATATTGTTTTTAGTGCTGAAAGTAACAGACCACCTGTATTTGCACTTTCTCCTCATTTAATATCACAAGAAAAGGAATTAGAGTACATCAGACATGTAAGCGAATTATTAATAATGTTTTTACTACCGCGTAGCTACTCTTTATCACCAGCGAAGCATTTATTGCGCGAAATCATTACGTGTAAAAGTATTTATTTCAAATTTGTTAACATTCCATAAAACTAATTATTGAACGTAGTTTTAGAGCCACTTATTGACAGACTTACAGATCCAGATTATATTAATCAGAAAATTATAGATTATATTGAACAGCAACGAATAACTGCTGCAATGCATCGTAGAACATACGAATACGCAAGTACTTACGAAGAATTTTTAAAAGTCATCCTGGAAGCTGAAGATATTGAGATATTAAAAACTATTAGATTTAATATAGTAGCGGAAATGATGCAGGCTACAACGATACAAAACCAAAAACGCGCTCGGGGAATAGATCCAGATGTAGAAAAAAATACAGTTTTAGCTTCTGGAGTTGGTAAATCCGAAATCCTAGCCGCCAGAAAATTAAAATGTTATATAAACCAATTAAGTTACGCCAAATCTCAATGTGAAAAACGATTATATTCTTTGGGATGGGACGGCGCATTTCCTCACCAAGATGAAACGAACAAAATGTTACCCCTTTCCTCTATTTTGGACCACGTTTTAGGCAGAAAATACCTATCATTATTCCTAGATACCCTTGTTTGTCAAGGTTTAGTCGGTTATTGGACTGCAGTTGAAGAATTGAGAGCAGCGCATCGAAGTAACTGGCATCAATTAGGCGCTGAAATATTTTATACCTACATCCGCTCACCTAGTGCTGAAATAAAAGTAGATAAAAACACTAGAAAACGTATGGAAGCGTTCCTTTTGGGCGATAAAGGTCCAGAAGTGTTCTACGAAGTGCAAAAGAATGTTTTACAAACTTTAGAGGAAAAATATTACCAGCCGTTTATTTTAAGCCAATTCTACAACCAGATGGTCGCTGCAATGAGCACAGACGAACCTGTGACAGAACACGACGGGAGTTTATCTTTAGAAGACCGACAGATGTCGGGAGATTCTTCTGGAAGTGGCGACAGCACTGGAATGCATGTAGGTGATCATTCAAACTACGCAAGGAGAAAACTGGATCAGCTCCAAGAGAAACTAAGCAACAAAACGCAGGTACAAATAATTTTCAGCAATAATTTGTCTTGATATTATTAGAATTCATTCATGAGTATTTTAGGCGTTGCAAGCTTTGCGCTCGTCTTTGAAACCTGAGTCGAAAGTTCTTACTATTTTAGAAAAAGAAGTGGAATGGTTGCAAGGGGAGCAAAGACAGCTTGAGGCTCATTTGACTAGGACGGAGGTGTGGGGGGAGAATTTGGGGAAATGGCGAGCCGTTGTACAAAGTGCTGATGTAAGTTTCATTGTCTCAGATTTAATCATTTCACTGATATATTCTTCATTATTACTTTGAATTTGCAATTTCTTTTACGAATTAATCTAGAAATAAATAAATTTTCTGGTATTCTACTGTTTTCTTTCATTTATGGTCGGTTGCAGAAACGTTCATCAATTCCTTGTTCAGGTAACGGACCATCAAAATGAACAAATTCGAATCAGTTTCCTTGTTCTCATTGCTGTCAAAAAATCGCATTGCATTTGTTCATTTTGACGAACCGTTGATTGATTTATGAATTGATGAATGTTTCTGCAATCGGGCATCAGACTAAAAATAATAATTTAGTATCGGTCTGCTATTATGTGTATTTATTTGAAATTGTACACCGAAATTAAAACTACGTTAAATGATTAGTTGGAGTTCCAAAAAGACTTTCTAAATTATGGTTAATAAACGTTCAAACATTTAGAAATATCTTCCATAGATTCACTATTCAATAAAATAAATTAAAATGGTAAAATATTTACTGAATAGGGGATTCCACTCATATATGAATTATATACCTAATTATTTCTTCCCATATAAGTGTTATTGACGCAAATTTCTTTTCTATATGTTTTATCACTTTTTGAATAAATGCTAAAATATATTACACAATTTCAAACCGCGCGGATTTTCCCGGGCTTGACGACGCTACCGAACCCAGCTCTCTTGTATTGGCCGACAAGCCGACATTGTAAGTAGGCGTTCTTATTATCAAACCAGTGACTGTCAGACTGTTCTACTGGAGCACTTGATTTTGGTGGTTATGAAGCCATACGCTATTATTTTTTTACTTAAATACTAATAAACTATAACTAACTACAGTATAATAAATTTAAGATAATTAAAATAAAAGAAAATAAGAACAAAATGAAATTTTCACATATTAAGCGATATAACCTTAGCCGCATAACAAAGACAAATAGTTTAGAACCTCTGGTACCAGCAGCTGCTGAGAGCAGGCCCGGACTGGGACTAAATTTCGGTTCGGGAGTTTTATCCTGACCGGTCCCCAAAAAAGTTAATTCAGCATATAATGATTTACTAGAAAGAAAGCGACGATTCATGCTTTCAGTAACCATGCCATAAATTACATTGTGATAATTAAAACTTTAAATAAGTATCATAAAACTCAGTCCACCGGCCCATACCCGGACCGGCCCTTCGGAAATGTCCCGAAGCTCCCTTTGGCCAGTCCGGGCCTGGCTGAGAGAGAAAGCATGATATAATGTCATTGCTTTCTACCAATGGGTTCGCTTACGTCGTAAGGCGGGAAACTCTGGATATCAAATATTTGCCATTTTTTCTCTTCTATATAAGCCGAATTTTAAAAAAAGAAAATTAGGGAATTTCTGAATCTTAGATAGATTCTCCATACTCGGTATTCAATAAATTAAATTAAAATGGTAAAATATTTACTAAATTATAAGAATAAATAAATAAAAAATACTATAAATCAGGTGCATGTTTTTGTAAATGTTAGGAATTAAATATTTTGTGACGTCATTTCGGCTGAAACTACGTCACACCCGCAAAATTTATAATCCGCAATATTGGAAAGCAAAATTTAATATTTGTTACGCACGCTACAGGTTAAAAATATTATAGTTATGTATAACTTTATTAGGTACCTGATGAGCGAGAACCACCTCAATTTGTTATTGTGGTTCACATGGTGGAAGACAACTCCCCAGACGGAGAAGAGGGAATCAGTACTGGCTGGGTAGTTCTCCGGACTTTAACCCAATTTCAAGATTTACATCGAAAACTAAGACCTTTGTGTTCAGGTGTTAAAAGCTTAGAATTGCCTTCACAATCATTCAAATTTTTATTCGGAAAATCAGATAGGAATTCTTTAGAAAAAGCCAAAACACAGATACAAAAATATTTAGAGGTAAGAATTTAAACACAATCCAAAAAAAAATATTAACACAAAAAATAGTTTGTTCTCGAAGACGATCGCCTCAACCAAAGCGAAGCCTTGTACGCATTTTTAAGTCCAAGTTCTGATCATTTAAAACACGTTACGCCTTCTCCAAAAAAGTCTCGATTTAGTTTATCAACTTTGTTTAAAACTGGCAGCGGTGAACAACCTCGCAGTGAAGCAATATCAGCTCTTCGCGAAAGCGAAGAAGAAGATATATCTCAATGTTTAGATGCTCCCGGAAGTACAGATAACATAGACACAACAAAAGCTATGGGAATTAGTAAAAACATAGATGATAATAAAGACGATATTGCGGAGCCACTTTATACGCTCATGAGCGAAGTTTTCGACATGCGAGGAGTTTTCAAGTGGCTTAGAAAGTCTTTAATTACATTTGTACAAATTACCTACGGCCGGACGATAAACAGACAAATCAGAGATACGATATCTTGGTTATTTTCGGAGTCTATGTTACATTATTATATTACTATTCTACTTAAAACCTGGTGGCCAGCTGGAGAATTAGCACCAGCTTTCCCAGAAAGAACTGAAGAGATGAAAGCAGCTACTGCACAGTTAGCGAGGGAACAGTTTGTTGAAAATGTACCTGATATCTTGTGTACTTTAGTTGGTGCTCAAAATGCGAGACGTGGTGCTTCGAAAGTATTTGAAACTGTTCAGAATCGACAGCTGAACAAACAACTATTTTACGTAAGAAATGTTTTATGCTTGCAAAGTTTGTTTCCACTTCGATTTTTTTATTTTCAAAATTTAGACCGGTCTACACCAATCTGGCCTTCGCCTCTCTCTTCAGCTTGATATCTGTCAACTTTCTAAATTTCCTTTTTCCAAATAATTTAACAGATTTTACGAAAACTTGCTGCCAGGCGATAAGTTTGAGAAAGAAACTGGAGAATTACTTTTTAATTTATTGAACTCTCGAATTATATTTTATTAGATTATTTTTTGATCTACAAATTTGTTTCAAACAACGGAAAGGTACTGTTTTGCTATTGTATCGCCATCTACTGTCATAATTAACTAGCTGAATTCATTTATATTGTGTAGTTGGCAAGTCTGTTTTGACAACTAGAACAACTTTGACAGGGCAGAATAAATATAAATAATCGCCTTCATACCGAGTGATTATTAATTACGGTGTTTCCAGAAATGGTTTCTATAATTTTTTGATTTATTTCATGATCAGAAACATCACTAAATCGGTGTTTTTCGTTTATTTTATTTACGTGTTGATAACTATCTGACAAAACAAAAGCTATAGAGATTATTCGCGCGAATAATCTCTAAAGTTTTATTCTCACTATACAGTGTGAACACTGAAAACCGTGACATAGGCGTTTAACATGAGAAAACAGTTTTTTTGAAATATTATCTGTCCCGCAAGAGTATAGTGGGAGTTTTTGATATGCTTAGAAAGATTATTTAATTTGGCGTCGAAGAGTATCTAAATACTTGTAATTTAATGCTTTATTATTGAAATATTTACGAAAATATAATGCTACTTGACAGTTATTACTTATAACTTACTAAAAACAGTAATCATGGAAACGTATTCGGTAGCTGAGTTAATATTTTTATTATTTTTATATTTATTTTGTACAATTTATTATTAAATAAATTACAAAATTAAAACAAATAATTTTTTGGTACATCAAGTATTTTATTGACTAAATATACAAGAAGTGAAATAAATATGTAAATTTAAGCCAAATTAAGTTTAGTTTTATGTTCGTCATTAACGCAACCGGGTTTTTCAAATTTTAAAATGATTCGTCTAGTTCGTTCATGGGATGCAATTTGTCTATCAGAATATATCCTAGCAAAAAAGTCTCGAATTTCTCGTAAACTCATTCTTTGATTGTAAAATTTAATTATACTAATTTTTTCTTCTGATGAAAAATCCATTGGATTTACGAAGTTTTCGGAAAGAATGTATTTAATAATACAAAAATATATATAAAAATAATAAAAATTTTAACTTGAACCGGGAGGGATTTGAACCAGTGAAAAATTATCATGGAGTCTTGATTTAACCAAGTCAGCTACCGAACACGTTTCCATGATTACTGTTTTTAGTAAATTATAAGTAATAACTGTCAAGTAGGATTATACTTTCGTAAATATTTCAATAATAAGGCATTAAATTAAGAGCATTTAGATACTCTTGGATCTTGGATGCCAAATTAAATAATCTTTCTAACCATATCAAAAACTCCCACTATAGTCTTACGGGACAGATAATATTTGAAAAAAACTGTTTTCCCATGTTAAACGCCTATGTCACGGTTTTCAGTGTTCACACTGTACTATAATAATAGCAGGATTGGTTAAAATGCTGACACGTGACAGGTAGTGAAACATTTTATTGGTTTTAAGAAACGTTAAAAACAACTTCAAGGCATTTCGTTTGATAATATTGAAGATGGCCTTTTTTTGCCGGTCAGTTTATTTGTGATTTTCGAATTATTTTTAATTAATTTTTCAAAGTGTGAACAAACTTTGAACATTTCTAAGTAAGGTTATCTATATTTTAGTTGTTTTATTTTTAGGACCTATTTGAAGTGGTCATGTGCGAAGTATTCCCTGAGTTAAAATTCCATCAATAAATCATAATATAAGGTAAACATATTATGATACTTATTTTTACTATGAACTTCTTTACATCTGACAAAAGGATAAGCAATGAAAAATACTCATATATTTTTTATGCTTCTTACATTCCTCTCTTAGACCAAAAACTCTTTTGTATCGCTGTCAACAAGTCTGACACATAAGCACTAATTTATATTAGTTTTTGTAATATTTTATTGTATTTATTTAATTTTGTAACGTAAACTAATCCAAAGAAATGTTCAGTATTGAATCATGATCATTCCACTAGTGCCATTGGTTTCTTTTTGTACCATCATCTTCACCATTACTGACGTTTTAATGTTGTAATTCAGTAGGTTGTTGCTGATCATCGTTCTTCATTGGTTTCAGGCGCTCTTGTTACGGCAAGTGCGTTGTAGTCATTTTGTTGTTAAACCGAAATATCACTAGTCGACAAACTAACAGTATTGCACAGTTATTTTCTTTCCACTCTTTACGATATACGGTTTTGGCCAACAAAGGTAGCAACTAGTAAAAAAAAATATATTTATTTAAATTTTCTCATATTTATATTACAAAATCTAAAGTGTTGAGTTCTTTTTACCTCTCGCTAAGAGAGGTATTGGATTCATGCTAAAATTCGCATATCCAGATTTTATTGAATAAGCACGATTTAAGGTCCCTACAATCCGATTATAACATTTTTAAAATGATGTCTGTGTGTGTGTGTGTGTGGATGTATGTGTGTGTGTGTGTGTGTATGTATGTATGTATGTATGTATGTCTGGATGTTGTAGTCACGATTCCTCAAAAACTATAAGACTTAAAAAATATTTAACTGCAGTTTCCTCAATCTGACATTCCTGGGAAGAGCTGAAAAGGTTTTGGTAACAATTGAAGAACCGGAAGTAGTAGTTTCTTAGAAAAATTCTTCTAAATATAATTTTTTGGGATTTTTTTTTATTAAATATTGAAGAACATAAAATTCTCCATCTAATACACTTAAAATTTTTATTATATCTTGTATAGATTTAGAGATAAAGACACTATAATTTATAGAGTAAACTTATCGCAGAGGCTACGACACTAAGGAAACCAGTTGACAAATTCCAATGTTTATAACATGATTTGTAAATGACACATGTCAGTGTCAAATATCAACAGTTTTAGTGACATTCTGATAGCTTTTACTGGGAAGTATATTTAATTTTTCTTATTGTTTTAGTAATTAAATATTTCAAATTATAGGTAAAATGCATATGCAGTTGATAAATTCAAATGTTTGTAAAAGAAAAAAAATAATGTCATTGTCAAAAATATAGAGTAGTTTACATCTGTTGGGCGGTAGTGCGAGCTCGAATCGAAAATTTTACTTAATTATGTTTCAACAAAAACCATAACGGCAACTTGTCATCCTGCAAACATCGTTTTATGAAGATTTAACCAAGTCTTAAATAATATATGATAAACTTGTAATAAAACGTCAAATTTCGCTTGGACAGATAGTGGCTTTGACGTTTAACGAAAAAGCTAAGATTTTCCACAAACCAAGTATAATAAACCTGCTGAAAATAAAAGTTACTCCAGAGAATTAAATATGTAAGTAAAATAATAAAAAGATTAAAGAATGTGACGAAAACATAGAAAAACATAAAAGAACACCTTGGTAAACCACGAAAAAAATCGAAGGTGAAGAAAGAGCACTTAAAGAAACGAAAGACAAAAAGAAATTGAAGATGAAGAAAGAGCATTTAAAGAACCGAAAGACAAAAATAGATGTGACGTGAAAAAAATGTTCATTCAGGAAATAAACAGAAATTTCAGAATTGCAAGAAACGAAAAGCGAATGTATTTTACATAAATAAAGTTTTTAATTTGTGTCAAACTATTATTTAATTAGCTTAAAATATGGGCTATCCAGCGAAACAAGCGGTTTACGTCATCATTTAGGGATTTTTGAAATTTTCTTTATTTTTTACCTCTCGCTAAGAGAGGTATTGGATTCATGCTAAAATTCGCATATCCAGATTTTATTGAATAAGCACGATTTAAGGTCCCTACAATCCGATTATAACATTTTAAAAATGATGTCTGTGTGTGTGTGTGTGTGTGTGTGTGTGGATGTGTGTATGTGTGTGTGTGTGTGTGTGTGTGTGTGTGTGTGTGTGTATGTATGTATGACGATTCCTCAAAAACTATAAGACTTAAAAAATATTTAACTGCAGTTTCCTCAATCTGACATTCCTGGGAAGAGCTGAAAAGGTTTTGGTAACAATTGAACAACCGGAAGTAGTAGTTTCTTAGAAAAATTCTTCTAAATATAATTCTTTGGGAGTTTTTTTTTATTAAATATTGAAGAACATAAAATTCTCCACCTAATACACTTAAAAATTTTATTATATCTTGTATAGATTTAGAGATAAAGACTCTATAATTTATAGAGTATACTAATCGCAGAGGCCAAGGCACTAAGAAAACCAGTTGACAAATTCCAATGTTTATAACATGACATATGTCATTGTCAAATATCAACAGTTTTAGTGACATTCTGATAGCTTTTCCTGGGAAGTATATTTAACTTTTCTTATTCTTTTATTAATTAAATATTTGAAATTATAGGTAAAATTGTGGTAAAATGCACATATCTATCAGAAATACCGCCAATCTGGTTAATGAATTGGAACAATCTCTGACATGAAAATGATATAAAATAGATATAATTAGAATTATATGTGTGCAGAAGACATGCTAAATATAGTAAGAAACAATATTTGGGTAATGTTCTGTAAGATTTTGTTATAAAACGACGGTTGGAAAGCGAAGTGCAATACAATACTTATATAGCCTAATATGGAAATGGCGAGAGGTCTTGTGCTGGCCACAACAGATTTTTTATTTAATTTAAGCGAGATATGAATTGAAAATTTGAATTTTACCGGATATGACGTAGGAGGAGAATGGGCACATCATAACAAAGCAAGAGAGACAGTAAAAAAATAATATTTTTAGAATGCTCTTATGATGAAATAATTTTCTTTTTTATTTGCAAGAAGCTATAATGCAACAGTCTATCATCTGTACAAAGCTTCAAAAAAATACCGCTAGATGTCAATATGTCGTCACATACATACATTTAATAAAACTAATATGAACAAGAGTGTTGACATCATGTCAATGGGGTCATTAATAAAAAAAATGGCGATTTTTTTATAAAATTATGAAATCCATCTCATTTAATAAATATAGTAATATAAAATAATTTGAAAAATGCGACATTTCATTCATAAATTTGCTAATAAACTTTCGCGGTTGTTAACACGGACTAAATTTGTGTCGTCGCGGTTTCATACTCACACAGAGACATTTCTCTCGCACACACACATATATACATTTACGCTCCACAACATGAAACAGTAATCTAAACTAAAATTGTGACAGCTGACAGCAAAATATACAAGAGAGAAGATTATTATTACTTTCTGTTTCTTTAAAAGTACTAGTGCAGTATAAGGTATGTAAATAAAACATTTATTTAAATCGAACAATCATAGTTCCAAATTAAACCGGTAGAGCTCGACTGTCGATCAGTGAAACTGTGTTGTCAGCCG
The DNA here is from genome assembly GCA_943142095.1 of Ophonus ardosiacus. NCBI lineage: Eukaryota > Metazoa > Arthropoda > Insecta > Coleoptera > Carabidae > Ophonus > Ophonus ardosiacus. Next base: position 6,214,666 of record OW964830.1, on the reverse strand, counting down.
TTGAAATATTTGAAATTAAACGCAAGCTATGATTCTAAAGACTTGTAAGGAGTAAAACTTACAAATACGTATTTAATTTGAACCTATTCTTTAAAAAAAAAAAAATCAGAAAATATGAAATGACCCCATTGTTTCCTGTTAAAAGGACATTTATTTGTACAATAGTTATTTACTAGCTAGATTTCAATCACGAATGGGTCAGGATGCTTTACCTTTGTATATTGTACATTTTTTTATCTACGATAGAATCTAAAAATCCAAGAAATATAAAAAAATATATTTATATTAAATGAAAAGTTTGCCATAACAAAATATTCATCTGTTTTTGCAAATTTAGCACGTTTTAAAAATTTTAATCACTCGTTGCTGGGTAACCCCTGACTAATGAAACCTTGTTACTAAACAACTGTTTTACAAACTTAAAACTAACAACTAATCCTAAATTTAACGCACTATCGTAGATAAAATTTATTAGAAATGTCGTCAGTCACAAACCACGTGATACTTTTGAGCGCCAAAATAAATTACAAGAAAACTCATATTAGAAAAACTAAACATTATTCGGTTATTGTTTAGCATAATCCAGAATGTCCTAACATTTTTTTACCTTAAATTTCACTATACAATATTGCCAATATTGCGTATAAGTCGTTTTTGAAGAAAAAGTTGCTGTCTTTACGGCCAAAACTGTATATTTTTGGTACACTTGACATTATTTTGATATTATTAGATTTTAATTTGAACGTGAATGATAATTATTGTTTTCTTTGTCGACTTGATGGTTACGGTGTATGTAGAGTTAAGGAGATGTAGGTAGAGTAATAGATCTTTTCTTGAAAAGGAACTGACATTCTCACCTACGTGTTCACTAAACGTATATCTTCCATTTGCAGGCCTTGCTCAGGCCTGAACTAGCGACTAGAAATGGCTGTAATGTGTGCAAACATATGTGAATCATATCTGTGTCTATGTATACTCAGTGATTGAAATAAAACAATCGTTAACATTTAAAATACACTTGTTTATTTTAGTGTTTACCATGTTTGACTTAACATGAATCGTAAAGTCTAGAGTCACAGTGATTTCTATTCTTTAAACATAAATTAGTGATAATACTAGAATTCTTTACAGTTATTTAAATTATGTACATAATGGGGTATGTGATCTTATCCAAATTTTACAAAAATCCTGAATTGTAATTTTTCCATAACTTTAATTATTTTCTGGTAAAATCAGGGCAAGAAGCCGTTTTTAAAACCGGTATTTTAAAACACGTGATTTTTAACTGAAAATGTTGATATTTAAAAACCGGTAACTCTTAACAGAAACAAATTAAATGGTTTTTTAACTGTTACCAAACTTAGGGAATTGTGCATTTTTCATCCTTCTCAACTTTTTTATGTAATAAAAGTATTTCGCCGCTTGGCATTAAAAGTATGATTTTATTGACATTTATTAGGCAATAAAGTTGTAAAATATAAAATAAAATTAATATTAATTCTAATTTTTTGTTCAGCACAGTAAAACTGCAGATTTTCTGCCTAGACGAAATTCAAATACTGGACTTCGCCTCGTGTATGAAATGCTGCTGCGGCATTGAATATACTACTTTCTTGCTTTATTAAATCATTATTCGTCATTAAAATGAATGAAAAAAGTACATTTTTTTAACAAACGTTGAAATAATTCTAGGCTCGGCGGATCTACATAAGTTTAAAAATGACATATGTGCCAATTGACATTAAAAGTGCGATTTTTTGACAACTAACAGTCTGTAAAGTTTACTTTTACTGCCTGGGCAGTAAAAATATGTGTACTAATTTATATAATTAATATAACCGGTTATTATGAAAGCGGTTAATATAACCGATTTAAAAACCGGTTAAGTAAATATAAAACCGGTTTTTGAACAAAAACTGTTTCAAAGGTGTTCTCAATCATTTAATCATTAACTGTTTTTTTTTTCGGTTTCTTGTCCTGATCGATCAAAATATAATTATTACAAACATATGACATTATTTTGTATAACTTAAATTCATTAACAAAATGCGACATTTTTTGCCCAACAACGAGTGGACTTATATAATAACGACCTAGAGAGGTATTGCTTGACAAAACTTTTACAAATTGTAATACTTGTGACTGACTTACTTAATTTTGAGGTTTAATTTGTTTGACAGTGTGATTGCTATGATATATTAATTATTACATTAGTATTATTTTTATTATTATTATACAAAATTGGAAATGACATGACAAATAAAAGCTACATTTTTCCACAATTTTGTTTACTATGTCTGTCTTTTTTTTATTTCTCTTTCTCATAGTTGGGCAAATGACGTCACATTTTATTAATGTTTGATTAATTTAAAGTAGTAGGGAAATAATATTTAGAAAAAAATAGATCACATACCCTATTGCGAACTTATCTAAAATGATACATTCCAAAATTGTCGAAATTAAAATCTAGTAGACATATTTTTAAATGTTACGCAAATTAAGACAGTACAAAAAATGTTGTTTCTTTTAGTTAACAGTACAGGACGTAATTGTCTAAGGATCTTAAATTATTTTTTTTCTGACTTTTGTATTTTTTGAGGTCATACATCTATTATAATTATATCTATTGTTATAATAAAGCCCGTAGAAAAATCATTAAATGAAAATAACTGCGTTATATAAAATTTATAAATGGCAATAGTTAATTGAATAACATGTTGAGTCATATGTTAATATCCTATAATGAATGAAATACTGTTTTGGAATCGATAGTTGGTACAAAATAGAACTTAAAAAGACAGCAACGTCCATTTGCCAGGAAGATGCCCGCCTAAACTTCACCGTTTTATGATCTAATTTACCCTGCATGATGAATGTAAGACAATGTTTCTAATAACGTCGTCTTCCTGTTAAATGATTAATGAAATATTCTTTAAATACACATACAGAGATGGTTACATTTGACAGATATTCGTACTTTTGATATCTGGTTAAATACCACATAAATATCGAGACATTTGGAAAAGGGTTGTCATGTCTTAACGTTTGCACATGAGGCTGCTTTGCGTACGGTACAAATCATTACAATTTGTTCTATTTTATTAATTGTCATCCTAGATGATTATATTTTTAATCAGTTTTGATTACTTTTGTATAAACCAGAAAAAAATATTTATAAATGATATATTATTACCTAAAGAATATTCTTAAAAATGTACACTGTACAGATTGGTGACTCGTACTGCCGAACCTAAGACTTCAATGTATAAAATTATTATCGTAATTTTCTGCTTCCCTAATTATTTCAACTAAAAAAGCTTCCAATATAAGTTGTCGAGCATAAAATTCTGCATCAAGAAGCAAAATGAGCTGGTTTCACTTTTTTCAAAAAGAATTTTAAATTAAATGGTATGCAATATTTTTCATAGTATTAAACAAAATAATTTGTTGTTATTTTCGTAATTAAATTAAAAGATTGGCGCCCTGAATAGTAATGAAAAATAACCCTCACTCTTGTGACGTCAGATTACATATAGCACTTCATTCATAGCCAATAAGAAAACAGTTATTCATATAAATAAACGAAGGCAGTAGTTTGTCAAATGTTAAGCTGTATGTACTCTGACGTCACATTTTGTTTCAGATCACTGGTCTTTTTCAAAATATTAGACAATTTTCGATTATTAATTAAAATATCTAATGAATATTTCGTGATATTGTCAAATTTGAGACTAATATTTATTAAAATTTAATACTTAGAAGGCATATAACTTTTTTTTGCAACAACCCTATAAATTTTGAAAGTTTTTTTAATGGCGGAAATTAAGTATGAAAATATCGCAAATCATCCAAAAAATAATGATGGCCATGGAATTGAAACAAAAAATTAACAAATGTGTATCCGTCAAGTTGGATTAATTTTTTTGAATTTATGTATTAATGTCAATGACCAACCGGTATATTATTATTATCATAATAACCCTGCTTCCAGAGTATTTATATAACAAATAATGCCCAAGGGCATTATGAGTTGTTGCTATGGTAATATTGTCTAGAAATTGATATTGACACTAGGGTGAAGCCTAAAACAAGCAAAAGCATTCATAGCCCACCTATCTCGTAAATAAAAAATAGTAAGACATTAAACGCTGAAGGCACCACGGAAAAATAATGCCTTTTATTACCTTTGGTACCTTAATTTAAATTAATAAATAATTATTCACTACAACATAAATTATAAACAATACATAATAAACAAATATTAACCTAACTTGACCTAACGATTAAGCATTTATTAATTTATTTGTTTCAATTCCATGGCTATCGCTATTTTTGGGGTGTTTCCCGACATTTTTATACCTAATTTCAGCCGTTATGTAGCATTCAAATTAATTTGTTTTTGATCTTTATGCTTGTTGATTCAGATGCTCTACAACTTTTATTTGAAACTTTTTTTATTTAATATAATTAGGAAAACCAGAAATTACGACAGTATTATTTTCATGTTAAAAATCTAAGTTTAGGAATTCCAGTCACCCTTCTGTATACCAATACACCGTCTCATCGTAACTTCTAAGGTTGATCAACAAAGGGCATTATTTCCATGTCTATAAGTGGCATACTGACTATAATGAAAAGCACAAAGATTGACTAGTAGCGACTATAGTTGCTGTCAAATAAGTATGGACTGGAGATTACTACACAGTTACCATTTCAGTGGCCTTGTGGAAAATGCTGTTATGAAGAAGCGGCAACACCGCGCGGAAAGGAACAGGGTGGGAAGAAGGGAAAAAGTTGAGCACCAGTCCATACTTATTTGATGGCGACTATAAATACGACTCGTGACGTCAACCACTGTACAATAAAATTTCTCTTTTGCTTTGCCGTTGCACACTTAACCTTGAAGTGCAATGCTGAGATTGATACGCTGTAAACTTTATTTTTTGGTAAATTATTTGTAAAATTACAACATTTATAAATTTAAATCTCAAAACGACTTTATTTGGCTTTTTTATCAATCGGTGTATTATTTGCAAAGTTACGATGAGGCAGAGTATGGAATTTTTTATTCAAAATTTTCCTTTTATTTTGATTAACTTCCATGTATATGGCCACCTATCTTGTCAGTCTTCTGTTTATGCTCTTCCAAAACTTTATTACAATATAAAAAATATTCTAATCACATTCATTCAACAATCGCTCAATACACACTTCATTTAGGTTACAATAGTGACGTCATACTATTGGATCAGACAAAAACTCATGTCAGACTTAGAAAATGAAATTTCGATTGATCGTGTATGAATTGAATTGACACAAATATTTGAAACCAAACACAAACTTGTGTGTTTTAGCATTTTTAATTAGTAGTTTAGCAAATTGGTTTATTTAAGGATAGTTGTGTTTAATTAATAAATGCATCCTTAAGCAATTTACTCGTTGAGCATTTTTATAAAAGGAAAACTTGGTTTGTTTATAGGAATTAGATATGTTAATTATACTACATTTCTAACATGATTATAAAAATAAATATGATAATTTATACATTAAATATTTCTTCGCCAACTGCAAAAGTATTAGATTAATATCTCTTGAATTATAAATGGAAATATATTAACAACAACATTTATTTCTCGATTATTTGCCTGATTAGCTTCGGTCGAAGCCATTCGAGGGAACAGGAATGACTTAACCTGAATGATTATGCTCACTCCATGCGTGACATCACAGCGTGAGGCGAACAACTGCATTTGTAAGTATCGCCAACTAGCGACCAATTCATGGAGCTCGTAAAAATGACGTCACAATGCGGCCAGCAAGTAGTATGGCCGACATATATGTCATTTGATAAAAAAATTCCGCTAATTTCATGTGGCTGTTTATTTATTGTATTACTTTGAAAACACAAAGCAAAAATATTTATTTCATTTTTATCTCCTTCAACAATTTTTTTCCATATGTGCCCGGAATCAATAATAATCTCTTTTAATCATAGCTGTTCACACTCACAACTCGATTAGTTTTTAGTTCATCTGTCATTTGGGTACACCGCATTGTGACGTCACAAAAAATGGCGGCAAAACTAACTTGAATCGCGAATAGGAAATATACAATTTTTTAACAAATACTTTTGTAAAATGTGTTTTATAAATATATACAACTCATGAGTATCAATATTAAAATATTATATAATCAGCATTTTATTTATATGACTAAAAATGTATATAAAAAACGAGTTATAAATGGAATAAATATATCAATACTTGCATTATCGTGATCGTACAGTTTACTTTATTAGTGATACTCTTCCAACTTTTAATACAATATTATGAAATAAATAATTCTTTATTGTTGTAGGTTCTTATAAATTATTATTCATTGAAAGAATTCAAGAAAATTGTAAAAATGGCATTAAAATGCTCAATACTGTGAGTTAATAAGTAGAAACAATTACGTTTAAATTTTAAGATCACAAAATCATCGGCTGTTTGCATTCCGTATTGACGAAAAATTTATTATTCGTGAGCACGACAGTTAGTTTTAAAATTAACGATGACGGGTACCCACTATATTTAAAAATCAGCCATCATATTTATCAAAACAACTACCCCCGTAAATGAAACATTCCAAGTATCCGCCGTGAAAATATATTAAAATAAAAAATGGACTCAGAAAATTTAATAATTTTAAGTGATAAATTCCAACGACTAGTTTTTAACCAATCATGATGCAAAACACTTGAAAATTCTATCAATGGGAACAGTATTATACTGATAAAACCCCGTTACCCCGATAATTTTCCGCTACCAAGTAAATAAACAGTTGTTATTGTTTATAACTGTCAGTGTAACAATTAATGTGTCAAATTTCATTTTGCGTTGTCTTTGGAATTTATCTCACCAAATACCACACGACCTCTCAGATTTTCTCAGATAAACTTTCATTTTTAAGCACTCATTTCTTTTGCTTTTAAGCAAAATCACTCAAGCAAACTGACAGGTAAAACCCCTCCTCCTTCGTAGTTGGGATTTACCATGCAGTTTGCTTTCGTGTTTGTTGCAAAAAAAAAATTCGTGCAAAATAAAAATTTATTGATAAAATCAGGAGGTCTTGTGATATTACTTTTGATAAAATTACAAATCGATTTTTTAATTGGGTTTTTATTTAATTATTTTAGTCCGACAGATAAAATGGTTGTGATATAATTTTTGAATAGATTCACGGTTTGCATGTGTTTATAAATCACATTATATAAAGGAATTTGTTAAAAAATCCGTATATTTCCTATGCGTACAAGCAGCCGTTCGCCTTTCGTCGTAACGTCACGAAATAAGCATTCAAGCCTGTTCTCTCGCGTGGCCTCGCTTCTGTAGGAAATCCCAAGGTAGTGTTGTAAACCGTGCTACATTAAACATATTGTGTGATCAATAAATGTGAGCGAAATACCCGTGCAGATATTCAAAAACAATCACGTATAAAAAATACGTTCAAGTTACTCTCTTACATGGGGGACATCAGAACCATAACAGTTTTATATTTATTATTATAATTATGGTAATAATCTGAATAACCCTAATCTTTGGCACATTCTCGAAAATATCTTAATCGTATCCTTTTATATATTACAATGAGATCTATTGTACCTGTTACTACGTTTTAGTAACGGACGACTTGCGGGGAAAAATACTGTTTCTGTTTATTGACTCACTTCTTCAGAGGAATCGCTACTCCTACACTAAAATATGAAGCGAAAATTCAAATTAATTATTCTTGTACTATATTTCGTTTCACGAAGAAAATAGCTATGGTTTAGATAGGGAAATAAATTCTGTCCTTTGATTGGTCAGAATGCACGCCTAGTTTATAAAAGCGAAAAAAATATAAACTCTCAGCTGTCAGTAAATTGACAGAATTATACTTCATTTCACGTAAGAAAATAGCGATGGGAAGATAGGTGCAGTTTGATCTTGTTTGATTGGATAATATCGGAGTATTACCCAATCAAAAAACAAGATCAAACTGCACCTATCTTCCCGTCACTATTTTCGTACGTGAAATGAAGGATAAGTGATATTTAACCTTGTTTTTGATTTCGACCTTGTAATTTTTAATATTCGGGTATGATACATTTTTACAGATAAAAATATTTAGTATTGACAAAGTTCTCCTATTTTCTTATGTGACATGAAGTATAGAATTCATTAGCAGATGACATGCATTAAATAATTAAATAAATAATTTAAATTCGTGAAACCAAACTTTAACAATATTAAATATTTTTATCTGTAAAAATGTATAATACTTGAATATTTTAGACGAAATCAAAAATATGGTTAAATACAATTTAATTTTGTCAATTTTATTTAAGAAGTAGTGGTAGCATGCACTTTAGAATTCTTTCATAGAAAACAGGCGAATGCGATTTTACTTTTACGAATCTTTATAACATGCACTTTAGAATTCTGTATTCGTGACAAAATAATGACGTTAGTTTGGTCTCGGGTCATACACTTGCAGGCGAATATTTAGACTCGCATGCTACCAAATTCGCTTCGTGGCGAAAAGCGAAAAACAAATGCTTCATTTGATAGAATTCTACAGTGTGTGCTGCCGTAGTGGTAGCACGCACTTTAGAATTCTATCATATGATGCATTTGTTTTCGCTTTTCGCCACAAAGCGAAAATTTGGTAGCATGCGTGTCTCAAAATATTCGCTTGCAAGCGAACGACTCGAGGCGAAAGTGTCAAAGTAATGTCATTATTTTGCCAAAATTCCACTCAAAGCAAATTTATATATAATTTATACATTTTTTATATACAAATGTCATAATATTTTTTATTTTAATAGCATATAATCCAATAATTCCCGAAACAAAAAGTGAATATAGAATTCTAAAGTGCATGCAGCCAAGATTCGAAAAAGTAAAATCGCATTCGCCTGCTTTCTATAATAGAATTCTAAAGTGCGTGCTACCACTACCAGGTGATAATTTTTTCACTTCTGTGAACTTGGTACGTATTCTGATCAATCAGATAGCAGAATTTATATCTTTATCTAAACCAACGCTATTTTCTTACGTGAAATGAATTATATTAACATTTTTAAAAATTCAACAATGTGCAAACATACTTCCAATATTAATTTGCATTTAAAAAAATAATTATTGAAATCTATTAATACTAGATTTTGATTTCAATGGGAAAAGCGAGAAGTGACACTGCATTCTGGTTTTACCCGGGCTGCGTTCCAAAACCCCACTTTAGAGTACGAAATTACTGAAAGTCGTTTGAAAACTAATAACCTTACTCTCAGAGTTTACTCTTAACATGCTCCAAAACAGCCAGAGTTTACTCAAAGTGATATTCTACTTATCCTACTATCGAGGAGGGTGCAGAAATTACTCCACAATATTTTCAAACATGGATGCTCACGATTCTCAACATATGATAGTAATTTGCTGTCTTGAGGAAGAAAACATGCTTTTGGTTGAAAATAAATATAAGTAAACACATTGTATTACGAGCACTTTTTTATAATAAAAGCGCTTTTATGGAGAGTACTTTCATATTATATTATGAGGAGAGTGCTCCATAAAACGCATTTATTATGAAAGTGCGCTTGTAATACGGGCTTGACATTAATGTTTTAATTATAAGTAGTTTTGTTATTTTTTAAAATTCTTTTTAAACTCCAACAAGACTCTCATTCGTTCCAAAACACACTACACTCTTAAATGGGAAAGTTTAGCGATTTTTTTTATTCTTTTATTCCATGGGAAATGACTTAAAACATGATGTAACATGTTTTATTTTTTAAAAAAATGCCCAGATTTTCCGGGTAGGCCGATTTTAAATTGTGATGACGTCGGTAGAGGCTTAGTACAACGTATGTCGCTTATACACTGACGCACGCGGTTGCGGTTACCAGTCACTTGAGAGTGAGGTGTTGTTCGACCTACGTTCAAGTGGTTCGCTATCACCGTTCTGTCTGAGTTTGCGCATAACTCACTTAGAATTTATCCAAAAAATATTAATTATAAATAAATGGAGCAATAATTTTAATTTTTAATTTCAATTTCAGTAGTCATTTATGTTATATTTGTGAGAAAATAGTATATTATGCAGAATTTTTACCATGCTAAAGTTCCCCATTACGTCTTCATACTCTAACTCCGGTACTCTTGATATTGGAACGCAGCCCCTTAAACTCAAAATCCAGTATTCATAGATTTGAATAATTATTTTTTTAAAATGCAGATTAATATTGGAAACATGTTTGTCCAGTGTTACATTTTTTTAAAAATTTTAATAGTTCTAGTACAGGAACAATTTATTTGAATTTTCGCTTCATATTTAGTTGAGAAGCAGGCATTTCTCTCAGCCTGGTGTGATACGTTTGCAACTAATGTTCTACGTGACAGGACCGGGAACCAAAATGCAATGCGCGTGCTAACCAGGGGATGATTCTTAGACGACGGGCTGCACGGTGATGCTGTCGAGCCGGTGCATGGGCGTCAGACTCGGTGAGTGTTCCATCTCTGGCGTGACGGCTTCGCAGTTGCTGCTGCTTGGAGTTAACACCGCTGGAATTAGGCTCGCTATTTCGGGACTGTTCGCGGTTGTTTTGTCTTCGTACACGCGTTCCTACAACCAAATAAATACTCTCTCACCAAATGCACATTTGCTTCGTTTTAGTTTAGTTTTCATTTATTTACACTAAGGGCCGGTTTTTCAATGTCCTGGCAAGTGTCTGTTAAGTCTCTGTAAAGTTTATCCTCATGGTAAACACCTATTTCAGTTTTTCAATGTCATGTTAGCGTTACCAACAGGATAAATCCTAGGTAAACAAGAGGATAACGTAACAGACACTTTGACCTACCGATAAAATTTTACCAGTAGGATAAATTCAGCTGTTCTGACATATTGATATTGACAGGAAAATTGTAGAAATATGTATAAAATAGACGTATGTAAATGTGTTTTTTGATAATAAAGACAAAGACAAGGATAAATTGGAAGATTTCGTTTGTTAATATAATGGTAGTGAATCGAAAACTACATATTGAAAGACGTCGACTAGATTTCGTTGACTTCTAGTGACGATAAATATTTTAAAAGGTTCAAATTTAGCAAAAAAAAATACTGCTATGTATTCAGAGAATACTGATTTTGCAATAGTATAAACATTTGTTCTAAAAATGTCTTGTATACCAATGAATGTGGCAGAGTACTTTTCACGGCTTATTTAAAAATGTATAAATTTCATTAAATTATAATACATAATACAATGAAAATTATTTCCACTTTATAATAATTTATTTTGATTACAAGAATGAGAAGAACTAATAACAAGCAAAACGTTGATAACAACAATGTTGCGTCAATATACAGCAAAATTATTGTTTAATCCTAATAAATTATATAAAATATATTGTGTAGTGTTAAAAATAGAATGTATAACGCAATGTTGTACTGGTCACTCGAAATTGAGAATTGCCAAGAAGACATGAACCAAACCTGGCCTTATAAAATACTGAAATTCGCTACCTTTTCTAATTAATGACCAATAAGACAGTATATTTTTTAAGAAACAGAACATATGTGTACATTTGTAGGCAAATCCCAGAACAAATTTACAACTGCTTGATGCTTGAAGCCCGAAAGATACATATATGTAATAAAATAAAAACCATTATGATATAACAGTCAGTAGTAAAATAGTTTTCCAATCTTCAGTTCATGTATTCTCACCACATATTGCTACAAACTAAAGCAAACTTTAAATTTGCTTGAACACCACAGATTCAGTACTGTCAACAACTGCAACTGTCAATCACATACGAAACGAAATGTATGGGAATATGTTCAAAATGACATGTGATTCCTTACGAACATAGCAAAAATTAGATTATAATTATTGCCAACCTTAAAGTTTACAACCAAATCCGACAGTTACTTGCCGAATAGATAAATTCGTATTGAAAAACGCATTTTCATTACCATGAAGTTTATCTGATGGATAAATTTAATCTGTTAGGTAGTCAACAAACACTTTAACAAGCGATTGAAAAACCGGCCCTAAGAGAATAGTCTGAAAATTTGTGAAGGGGTACCCGAAAATAAGATTTATTTTCTGACGGGTGGTTGGGCGTTAGTTCCAACTTCACCCGATAGGTATTTTTTCTAGACACCTTCTTGGGTACAAAATGGCTAAAATTTTCATCCTTCTTTAAGATTTTCTCACCTGTGATTTGTCGTATTTCAGTCGTTTCCATAAGAACGGCTTCTTATCAACAGACCCTTGTGCAGTCACCTCATTATTGGACGTATAATAGTTAGGATTGGAGAAGGTTATCACACTTCTTCCAGTAGCATACATATATTTCTTCTTTTTCTTGTGGTATAAGAGCGCAATTACTAAGCTCAAAATACCCAGCAGTATCACACACAGTACCATGAGAGAAATTATTATAAAGTGGTTTGTCAGACCAGTTTCTGGATCGTGATCTTGAAACCGTTCTTCGTCGTTATCGATTGGGTGAATGGGGTATTTGTATTCAGGGTTTAGGCCACCGTCGTCCTCTATTACTACGGGCAGGTAGGATTTTGGCACTGAAAAAGAAATATAAAGTGATATTTGTGGTGTTCTTTCCGCGACAGCCGTTAGTGGTACTGAGTAGGGTCCTTATTTTGTAACTAGAAAGTGACAACTAATGCAAATTCAATATGGCGAGCACACCATCTTTATTTTCAGATTCACGAATTTAACCGAATTTGTAAAATAATCTATTATAAAATTTACCGAAATATGTTCCCAAATGTACAAAATGGCTGCCTTTACGATGGGATGGGGGTTTCGTATTCCATCTGAATTCGTTATCCGTTTCTAGTTACAAAATAGGCGTCCTGATATACCTATAATCATTACCGAAATTTACGAAAAGAAGCTGATTGGCACACCCAGAAATGGGTAAATAAGTTGAGTTGATATATTTTTAATTTCAACAATATAAATATATTATCATGGCTTACTACCTATTGTTGGGTATGTCATTCAGCACTTATTTGTAGACTTACTACTACAGTTTTGAAATTTTAATAAATATTTCATATAGTATTCTAATAGTGAACTATATAAATTTAAATTTTATTTATTTTTTGTTGAGATTAAGTTAAATTTTGCTTTAGTATATATTTGCGCCAAAAGTGCTCTGCGACAAAAATACGTTATTGTATATCGTACCTTAAGCCGGGCCTGTCTACTCTAAATGTAACGGTTTTTGCAGCGCATAGTAGTTTTTGAAATATTGTAATGTTTTCTGTATGAAATAATAGTGTTTAACAATAATTTATAATGAAATTGACTGTACTAAATAATTATTCATTTAAATAACGGTCATAAACTTTCTCTTTGCGGGTATATTATCAAAATCTAATCGGTTTAGTAATGAGTGTGTTTATGTATCACGATTTTGATTAGAATGTTACGTATGTATAATATTGCATGCATATGTGCATTAATTGTTTTATTATTATTTTTTTGTTACATGTTTTGCAATCCATGACTTCAGGAAAACAGCAAAGATTATTTTTATTAGGTACATTTTGAACATTTTACTTACATTTTTGCATTTTCCATTTAATTATTACATTAATACATATTGCATATTTTCCAAATCAATATTACATCATGACTTTATTTCCCATTGTTGGGTATGCCATTCGGTTTTTATTTGTAGCTTAACTACTATATTTTTGATATATTTCATTTAGTGTTCTCACAGTTGTTTTATTTATTATTGTTTTAGATTAACTTGAATTTTAGTTTCAATTTTGCGCCAAAATGATGTACGATATAAATGCGTGGTCGCATATTGAATCACAAGCCGGACCTGTCTACTCAAGCTACTTCGTTTTCACGTTTTGTAACAAGTGGAACAGTTTTTACAGCGAACACTACTTTCTGCATTATTTTAAATGCTTTCTTTATGAAATACTAGTGGTTAACAAATCATTTTCAATGAAATTGACTCTATTATTCATTTATTTATTTAAATAACGGTTATAAACTTTCTTCTTTACGGGAAAATCATAAAAAATACAGATTGCTGAAGTGGTGTGTGTTTGTGTGAATAGAACTCGTTAAATATATCGGTTGTAAGTGTTGTATATAATATTTTATGGAGGTAGATACAGGAAAGTAAGAATTCTTCGGACTTTCAGTCAATTAATAAAATTTATTCACGCCGACGTTTCGACTATACAATAGTCTTCTTCAGGGCTAGAATGGTCAGTTGAAAAAAGGAAACCACATGTGGATAATAGAACATACAGCACGGACAATTAAAAAAATAAATAAATAAATAAATAGTTAAAACCAACATATCACAGAGAGAAAATCGTCTAAAAATGAAAAACTTGTCTTTGATGAGTGCAATACTTATGGAACTACAAATAACTATAGTAACGTGTAAAAATTTTTTTAAGAATTTTTAGATTTATTTATTTATTCATATTTATTTATTTATTTTTTTAATTGTCCGTGCTGTATGTTCTATTATCCACATGTGGTTTCCTTTTTTCAACTGACCATTCTAGCCCTGAAGAAGACTATTGTATAGTCGAAACGTCGGCGTGAATAAATTTTATTAATTGACTGAAAGTCCGAAGAATTCTTACTTTCCTGTATCTACCTCCATCCTAACACAGTTGAATATTGATTTTTCAAATAATATTTTATATATGCGAATTTATATTTTTAGGTATTTGTATAAACTAATTATGATTTTTTTTTGTTACAGTTTCAAGAAACAACAGTCCAGGGAAACCAGGCAGGCAGCATAGGTAAGTTGTATTTTGAATATTTTACTTGGTATTTCTTTATTTATGCATTTATGAAAGTATTTGATATTTGTATTTCTCACATTATTTAGTATTACATTGTTAAACCCACTTGTATTTTTTTCTTTCAAATCAGAACGTCATGTACGTAGGATAGGGTCGGATCTTTTCTTCTGTAAGGCTCAGGTACAAATGTGAGGCCCCCCTTATCATTAAAATTTTAGTTTTTAATAATTATTCGTTTTTGTCTAATGGTTTATTTGGTAAACAACAATAAAAATATTGGTTTTGTGTATCTCTTTTCTTATTAAAATAGATAGAAAATGAAACAAAAAAACCTTTTTATAATTTTATTTTCAGAATATTAAAATAACAAATTAAAACTTTTCGTAGAAAACATAAATATTTATATATAATTAAGGTGTAATATGTGGATATTCTTACCTGTTTTGCATGGTATGTCGTCAATAAATTCGGGATCCGGACATCCACAAGTATAGTTAGTTTGTATAAAAAAGCACAAATGGGTGCATCCACCATTGTTGGTTGCACAAGGGTTGTGTCCAGTTTGTTTAATTGCTGCAACTGTTTCTATTTCCATAACTCCGTCCAGTAATGTTCGAATAGTTACGCTATTTTTCCCGGTATTTTTGTCCGCTCGGACTACTGATGTTTGGTACCAGTCGGTCCAGTAAATATGGTCACAAAACTGGAAAAATATGGATTAGTATTTGCTTTCATGATTATTTACAGTGCGGTTCAGTTGAGAATGGACTAGATGGCGCTAGTGGTTTTATTTGACAAGTAAACAATGGGGGATTCCATCATTTTTTTATAATTTCGTCTGAAAGTATAAGTAAAACTATGATTATTAATGAAAATCCGGTGAAAAATTGTTATTAATAAGCGAGTAATGGTCCCTCAAAGATTGAAAAAATTTATGTCGTCACGAATATAAGTTTTTATATCAAACTGTTTTCTTCATGGACCTAAATGTTTTTGAAATATATGCTATTTTTAAATTATATTTACAAAAAATAAATGAATATTATAACACTGTATAAGTCTACATACTTCATAATTGCAAGTGTATTTAAATTATTATGTTTAATGCAAGAAATAAAATAAAAACTGTTTGAGAATTGCAGTGCTGAACTGTTGGCCACTTTTCCGATATTTGAATTTTGTAACTTCCCGCCTCCTAACATATTTGTTATGCTTTTCAGACGCCAATCAAAATAATATAATTGAATTCATATTTGGGCACAAAAAACCCTTATTTCCGAAATATTTCAATAATATCATTTTATATCTTTATTGATATTTTTTTTACTAATTTCCCTTAATTCGATTCACCTGGAATCCCCCATTCTTATCTAAAATGAAATATTGACAACTGACACGATCGTTAGTGGCAGCACCATCGTCGCGTTTGATTTAGTACTCTTAACCGTCATTGGTATTACTTCTGCAGGCATGTTGTGAAATTTTGCAAATATAATACGTTTGTGTAAAATTATTATATAAAAAACCAACGGGTTAATCTTTTATAGAAGATATTTTAATAAATTCGGCATTGACAAAAAAATAAAGCGTTATATTTAAGCGGAAATGACGATAACTACTGCCAAGTTTTGAATTCTAACGTTAATAAATTTTTCGTAATACCATACTGTTACTATGATATAACAGGACTATAAACAAAAGTGAAAAAATAAAAATAACAGCCGCTGGCCGTTATTTTTTATAACAGTCTCCTTCAATGGGCCCATAAACAATTAAAAAAAATAATTAAATAAAAGTTCGTTTATTTTTTAAGTAAGTCAATCAAAAAGTCATAATTGTTTTTTGTATAACTGCGCGAGAAAGATACCAATAGTCTGGACATAAATTCAAATATCTCACAAAGTAATTATTAAAAAAAAATGTTTTTTTTTTATCCTAATCGTAATTTATTGAGTAGTACTTTAAGGATAAAGTGTACATTTTATTATTTTTTGTTATGATTTATGGACCCATTATGGATCAAGTGGTCATAGAAAAATCATAACATCTTGATGGACCGTTGTCGAGGAGAATTTATAAATCAACAAAAAAGTTGTTCAGTGTGACAGAAAGAGAAGAATTTTGTTATTATTTTATTCCTAAATGTTTAAATTTTATGTTATTACGAAAACTCTTGAACGCCACACGGCCGATATGCAAATGACGAACTCGGCTGATTATAAACCACAACCGCGTCCGTTATTTATCTCATATCGGCTTATTGGCGTTAATAACTATAACATTACTAAATACACATAACTATGTGCTTTGTGAGAGAAGCAAGATCTCTTCTTTTATATATTTGCGCTGTTTACAAACTGGTGCACTAAAATCGGCTTCTGATGAAACTGAGATTAGCATCCACGATGATAATGTTTTAAAAACTTTATTTTATATATTTTATGGATATTTGAAACACAAACCCGTTACTGCGCCAGTCAAGGTAATTTTGTACTGATTTTACTAGTGATAACTACAATTTTGTCACCAAAGTTAGGATAGGGCCCATAAACCAATATTTTAAAATATTTTTAAATGAAAGTTCGTTTAATTTTGAAGCAATTCGGGTTATCAAAAAGTCATAATTGTTTTTGTATAGCTGCATATGATTTTTAAAGAAACCTCACACCAGTTTCTGTAGTAGGCCGCGCGAGAAAGATACCAATAGTGTGACGTCACCTGTACCGCTGGAAATAAATTCAAATATCTCGCAAAGTAATTATTAAAAAAATGTTTTTTTATCTTAATCGTTATTTATTGAGTAGTACTTTAAGGATAAAGTGTACATTTTATTATTTTTTGTTATGGTTTATGGGCCTTTTGTGAAAACCGAAAGTTTTCATGATGTACGACCGTACAACAAACAATAAGTTTTGATTTTACTTCTACATTCATTTTTTACTATACGAGTTCTAATCAGAGTCAGAGTACGTGCAGAGTACTAAATCACACAGTTTCAAATTATGCCGCCAGATGTAATGGCGCTTAGTGTCAGTTGCAAATAGCGATAAATACCTGTGTTAAACCAAATGGATGCGTCGCGTCATGAACTAGCTTAATTCTGTTATTCCCATGAAGATCAGAAGTTTCTATTTTGTCTTTTAATGCATCAGCCCAGTATAATCGATTTGCCTCGTAGTCTAACGCTAAACCATTGGGGAATCCTACATTGTCATGAATTAAAACTTTTCTTGAAGATCCATCCATGAATGCCCTTTCTATTTTTGGTATGCCCCAATCCGTCCAATAAAGATACCCTTTTCTGGGAAAAACCGCTACGGATCTTGGTTCATCCAAATTATCTTTAATTATTACTTTTCTACAAGATCCATCTATTTTAGAAACTTCTAGCACTTTAGTCCCTACATCAGTCCAATAAATATTATTGGCAATCCAATCTACTGCCAAGCCATCAGTCTTGGTCAGATTCGTTGATATTATGACTTTAGTTTCGGATAAGTTGAGCATGTTAACAGTTTTAATAACATCCAACTCAACATCGGAATAAAAAATCAGTTGTTTTTCCCAGTGGAAGTCAATAGCAGCAGCATTTTCGATATTGTCAATAGGGAGTGTTACGTCCCACATTTCTGGAGTGTCCAGTGATACTCTAGCGAGATTGGTTCTTGTTGCGAAGAGTAAATACTGATCTGGTTGGGGTTTACATTGTTTCGGGCTGTCCAAAGTCATTTCGATTCCAGTAGGACATGCGCAAGTGAAACCGGATGGTGTACGGAGGCATAAATGGGAACATCCGCCGTTGTTTTCGCCACATACGTCGTCTTGAACGGGGCCATGCTAAATATAACAATTAATTAGATAAAGTTATAGAAAATATGGGACAGATTAAACTGTTACAGTGAAGTTTTTCGTTAAGTATACTAGGAACATTAAAGGTCTTTGTGAAGGTATCAGAAAAAAGGTCCAATGCTTGAATGGCAAACAAAACTATACAGTAAGCAGGAAATAAATAACGAAATAATGCATCCCCAAAAGTAAAAGTAATGAAACTTAAGAAATAAGAAGTAAAAAAAAGACTATACGAGGAATGGGGTATTTCGACATTTTTTAAAAATATTTTTTTACATTAGTACAGACCAGTAAGACTCTGAATATCTAACTTTGAGTAAGAAAATGTATGCATCACATGAGATATGAATTTTAAAAAATTTCATCGCAATTCAAATTTTCTTATCATGTCGCGCTCATGACGTCAACTCGATGGTGACATCTGCAACGAACTTCAGCGCCTAAATCCACATGTTCATGAGAGCCATTTGCTTGTTTCCATATGATTTTAGCAGCAGCGTATATTTCGGTGTTTGTCCTGTGTTTGTTTATGGTAAAAATAGGAGTAATAATGGGGAAGTTTAGCATGGTAAAAATTCTACATAACATACTATTTTCTCACAAATATAACACAAATGACTGCTGAAATTGAAATTAAAAATTAAAATTATTGCTCCATTTATTTATAATTAATATTTTTTGGGTAAACTCTAAGTACGTCAGAAGTGAGTTATACGCAAACTCAGACAGAACGGTGAAAGCAAACCACTTGAACGTAGGTCGAACAACACCTCAGTCTCAAGTGACTGGTAACCGCAAACGCGTGAGTCAGTGTACAAGTCGACATACATGTACAAGAAATATACCCACTGTTAACTACTGGCACCATCTGTGTTTTTAAACGTAAATATTTACTTTGAAATGAGCAACAGATTATCAACTTGACGTCACAAATGAATATGAATTAAAACTTTTTATTACGCATGTTTTATCATATTTTTCTACTATATGAAGATGGAAACAATAGAAAAAGTTATTATTTTGCATTAATTCCATATCACCGGAATACCCCATTGGCCAGAGCATTTTACTTTATGGGACAGGAAAATAAGAAATTATAAAAAGAGACAAAGGAAGAATAGAAGCTGTAGAAATGGATCTGCCAAGTTCAGCGAAATTAGTAATTAGTAGATTTTGTTTACTGTCGTTATTTACATGTAATTCAAAACGAAATTCTAAAGAAAATTAATTATTAGTAGATTTAGATTCTGCGTGTCACACTCGAAATGAAGAGATATAATAATAAAAAATAAAACAGAAATATCAGTAGAAAAACAAGAAAGCAAAAGATTAATTTTGGTACGAACGCGTACGACACATATAAAATAATAGATGGCCTAAGAAAATATGGAAATGGCAATCCAAAGAAAAAGACCAGGAAGGCCAACGACGGAATGGTACAAACATGGGAAAGAAGATTTAAGAAGAAGAGAAAGATGAAAACAACAACAAAACTGGTGTTTAGTGTTTAGGAAACTTGCTCTATATCACCAATTTTCGTGTTCTCCTGCATTTAACCACACATACATACATTTAAATTTTTAACAAAATTAATCGGACCATTCATCGTATTACTTATTGTGCAATAATTATAATTTTAATTTATTTGAACTTACCCTAATTGACCTGACTGCCATCAGTCCTTCTAAATTATCTCGTATAATTTTCTTATCTTCTCCATTTTCTTTCTCCGCCCTGTGCAAAGCTTTCGTCTGCCAATCAGTCCAATAAATATGATTCTCAACAACAACTAATCCATAAGGATGGGGCACTTCAGTAATAATAGTCTTTCTATTCTTTCCATTTAAATCACTAGATTCTATCACTTGCATCTTCCCGTCGTTCCAATAAAGACGAGACGCTCTCTTATCAATAGCTAAACCATTGGGCCAGCCAAGGTTTTCGTTGATTAAAACTTTTCTGTTTGTACCATCCATATAGGCTTGTTCTATGGTCGCGTTCGCCCCCCAGTCAGACCAGTACATTAGGCCTAGTTCGTAGTAAAGGGATATAGCACGGGGGCTGTCTATTTCAGACCATATTAGGACTTTGCGATTACGGCCGTTTAGGTCGGCTACTTCGATGCTGTTACGGCCGCCGTCCGTCCAATAAAGCTAAAAAAAAAAAGAAAATAGTTGAATTATAGTTGGATATATTCTTGGGTTCATCTAAAAATACTAGTGATGGAACAGAGATCCGATTCAATGAAAAATTCATATTTTAATTAAAGATAATGATTTATATTAACAAAAAAATATTTTTCTGTATACAAAGTAGGCATTTGCGATCGCTTTTGTTAGCCCAAATGTCACTTTGCCGCTTATGCGCGACAAAGTGTTGCGAAATATCACTTGTCTACATTCTTAATGGGAACGTTTAGTCAGGATGTAATGGCGCTGTAGTTACTTACACATTTACCACCTCCACTAGTTAATCTGACATATGACTGCTCTGTCGGTATATTAGATAACCAAAGAAAATGCTGTACTCCTGTGTAAAAACACAAAAATAAAATAGGGCATTCATTCATAAAAACGAAAGTAAAAAATCTGATGTGGCCAACACAAAACCTCCCGCTATTTAATTTTTATTAATTTAAATACATACCTACCTACGTACTTACTAACGCTGCAAACTGTTCCATTGCAGAACTATTGCTTTATTTACTATTTTCTTTTTAAAATGTCACTATTATTAATTTGAAGTGATAAGTTTTCTGACAGTGACATTTATTGTCAGTTACATTCATTTGAAAAATGAACTGTGTAACAAAGGAATAGTTTTTATCTTAAGCTTCGCGACTAATAAAAAAAATTATTTTTAAATTTATCTGTAAAATATATAGAAAAAGTATTAATGTACCTACTCCTGTAGAAAATTCAATAATCTTTAATTTTCATAAGACATAAAATTCGAAAAAATGGAATTTAATGGTATTTTTTGAAGAAAAACCATTATGAGCTTCAGGTAAAGTGCCATTTCCGGCTATCCGATTTACACCAAAATCTAATGGCTTCTTTTCATATTAGAATAGGGTATAAATACAAGGTTTCAGAATTTTCTGAATGCTAGTATTTGAGTTAGAGCGAAGACAAAATCCCTACACAAACATACATACATACATACACACACACACACACACACACACATACACACACATACATACATACACACACACACACATGCACACATACAGACATCATCGTAAAAATTTTAAAATTGGATTATAGGGATCTTAAAACGTGGTCATTTACTAAAATCTCGATATGTGATTTTTAGCACGATCCTTATACCTTCCTTACCAAGGGTAGCGGGAGGTAAAAATGCTTAAATTAGATAGAAGCAATAGCACAAGAAGAATGGAAAATAACGATAAATTAACGGTGCGATTTTGTAATTTTCTATAACACTATATAACTGTAACTCTTAACAAAAGCGCATCATTTTCTAATGTCAAACGATAATAAATGTATTAGTAAACAAAAATTGTTGCGATTTTGGTTACTTTTACATTTATATAGCGATACAGAAAATTATAGAATATACCAAATCGTTATTTATTGAGTAGTACTGTAAGTACAAATTGTACATTTTATTTTTGTTATGGTGGAAGACCCCATTGTGGCAATTGTAGAAAATATTTTGTGCGTGTTTCGAGTGCAAATGGATATTGTCGATTTTGACAGAATATCCCATTTTCGCTCTTAATACACAAAGAGCTATAATTATAATATGTAACAAGACGAAATTCAGCGGCATTATTTTAATTTAATTTTAAGTTGTTAAAAATTTCTACGTGACAAACGTCTCATGACCTTAGATGTTCATTCAGGCAATAAATCTAAAGAAAAACCTTTTTCCAAATTTTGCTTTTGTCAAAAATTCTAAGAAAATATCCTACCGTTCTTTGACTTGGCCTTCAGGAAAGCTTGTTTCTCTGTTTTTGTTTTTTTTTTCTGCCAGCTCGGATATGGGTAGATTAGACACCCCCAGAGTTAGAAAATACAAAAACGGAGGGGTCAGTGTGGGTGGAAGTGAAGGTGGGGTAATTTTGTTAAAACGGTTGTCACTAGAAATTTGAGGGGTTCGAGTTCAAGATCAGAAAGTCAAGTACAAAATATTATAGAGATGTCAAAGACTTCTGTTAGAAACCTTGTTCTTAACGAGTACGCACTCTAATCCGTTTTTTTCGCTCATTCGTTCCACCACTACCGAAAATCTTTCCAAACTTACCTTTCTTCCGACGGATTCCACGGCAATACCATCCGCCGTTTCTAATCCATCAATTATAATATTTTTAACATCTTTACCCTCAAAGGAAGACTTTTGGATAACATCATCGCCAGTGTCAGTCCAAAATATTTCCCCAGTTCTTTGGTCAACATCAATATCAACAACGTTTCGTAAGTTTGGCATTGGAAGCACAACGTCAACTATGTAAGGAACATCTAATGAAATTTGTCGGATATCAACCCGGTGAGCAAATATCAATGAGTGGAGAGGTCCAGTTTGGCATGTTTTATTGTCATTCTAGAAAGAAACAGATTATAAATATATAATAAAATTTAAACAAAAGTTTTGAGAAAAAATTTACGCTCCAAATTTTATTATTAAATAAGATCTAATCTAGTTGTCCAACAACAGTAATAGACAAGAATATTTCTGATGATCCTAACATCGTCCAGAGACAAATGAGAGAAGGTATTAAAATATTGCATCGAAATGAAGATAATGACCCCTGTCAATGTTGGAAAATTAGATTTATTATCTTCTTAGTTTAAAGGAACAACCCCTTACGTCAATGTTTCAATATACAGTATTGGCCATAAAGATAGCAACTTAAAAAAAATCAATTGCTCTAATGTAAAAACTGGGGTTTCAGAAATAAATTACTGCAGTATTAGTGTCTTGAACCAAGTTTAATTTACATTAAAATAATTTGCATTATATTAACAAAAATTGATTCACTTGATAACAATTGGAGATTTTATCAACCGAAACTTTGTGTAACTCAAAAAAAAATAAAGACAATGAAAGTTCGAAATACTTTTTATTCTTAAAAATTGATTTATGTGCAAAAAAATATTTTTTATTTGGACAAAAATAAAAATAGCAACTTTTATAAAATTAATATAAAAACTAAATTTTCTAATATTTAGAGTAATAACCGGAACCACGAGAATTTATTACTTCTCCTCGTTTCATCATGAATTCAAGTAATTTTGTTATTACATTTCTATCAATTAATCTTAGTTCATCACTAAATAATACTCTTTTCCACATGTCAATTGTTCAGTTTACACGATTTTCTGAAAAAAAAAAAAAATAAAAATAATCGGGCCTTCACGTTCTTCTTCGAAAGAAGTGGTTTCTTTACAGGCCGACGACTATAAAGTTTTCCGGCAACTAATATTCTTCTTCCCTGTCTTGAAGATATTTTATCTTTAACATTACTTAGTAGAAAGCCTAAAATTTTCTTTGATGATACCAACGGATTTTTAACGATATGTGTTTTATCATTCTGTCGCTTCGGTTTGATGTTTTTTTTTTGTCTACTAGAAATTGTAGAAGGCTTAATATTACCCTTCCTTCGAAAATGGATTATTATTCGTGCTATTGTAGATTTATGCAAATTAAAGTTCTTCGACATTTTATTCCGCGAAGCACCATTTTCATATGATTTAGTTATTAAATTGCGAAATTCTTTAGTCAAAGTCTTATTACGACCTAATTTTGAAGTACTAATTTATATTTTTTAAACAATTATACGATATAAACGTTGAAATTGAGAAAATAAAGACATTCATTATGTAGTTGCTATTTTTATGTCCAGACAAAAGTAAGAATTATGCAAATTAAATAAATTCTATAATTTGAATATAAATTATTTTAACATAAAATAAACTTATTTTAAGAGGTTACTCTTTATGTAATTTATTTTCAATGTTCTTATGTTCACTTCAGAGAAATAGAAATTTTTTAAAAGTTGCTATCTTTATGGCCAATACTGTATTTTTTTTATTTCATGAAGAGGTCTTTTTTTCAAAAATTTTGTTACATAAGTTACGAGGTGACTCCTTGCTTACCTCAAGTCTAATACCTATAGGACACGCACAAGAATGCCCCTTTGGTCTCAATAAACACAAATGCGAACACCCTCCATTATTATCAGAACAAGCTGACTTAATAACTTTTCGATTTCTATGAAACACTCTAACATCCATCAATCCAGTTATATTACTACCAAGCGTTTGTCTTTCTCCTCCTGAATTTTTATTAGCGCTTAAAATACTAGAATCTTGCCAATCGGTCCAGTATACATAATCCCCAAACACATCTAACCCAAATGGATGGGGTAAATTCGTCCCGATAAGTACTTTTCTTCCTGTACCATCCAAATTGGCATATTCAATAACTTTGGTGTTACCATCAGCCCAATATATTCTTCCAAGAATATGGTCTATGGCTAAACCATTTGGCCATGTGATATTTTGAGTTACTATTGCTTTTCTCATGGTGCCATCCATAGCAGCCCGTTCTATTTTTGGAACAACGCCCCAATCTGACCAATACATAAATCCCTCGCTGGGATCAACTACGATGTCTCTTGGTTTGTCTAGTTGATCCCAGATTAAAAGAGCTCGCATTGAACCGTCAGTGTTTGATACTTCGATACGGACTGTACCAGCATCGGTCCAGTAGAGCTTGTTGGTGGTCCAATCTAGGGCCAGACCAGCTGGGGATACTACAAAGAAATATATATTTAGTAACATACAGGGACTTTATTTTAACATGCAACATATGGTCAGTCACTTCCATGGTTACTCACTATTGTCAAAAAGTAACAGCAATGTAATATTTGTCCATTTTAAAATGCAATATACAAAATTTGTAGTTTCGTATTATCAAAACTAATTTCCAAGCGTATATGCGATTAACAAAATATCTGATGTGGACACCACATGACTTCCTTGTACGCCTGTTATACTATACATATTTTGTTAATAATTAAAATATGTATAATAACAGACCCAATCATAAAATTGCACGTATTTGACATAATTTGACATTGACATTAAATTCTTTATTTTTTTGTTATTTCTTGTCCTAATTCATAGCAAACTTAATTACAGAAACCCAAAAGTACATAATGTTTAAATTTAAATATCTCGCTTATACAAAGAACTAATTTAATCATTTCGACGCAAAATTCAATTCTCTAAAACTTTTATTTGAAGCATTTATTAATAAATTCAAAATAACACCATTTTTTTCAAGAAAAACTGATAATAGCTTCAAGTAAAGTATCACTTCCGGTTAGACTATTTTAACCAAAGTCTATTATGTTATTTCCATTGATATAAAAGTATTATATACCAAATTTGAAAAGTTTTGGATTATATTTTAATATAATTTTCCATTAAAATCTATTATAGGTTTCAAGTAAAGTAGCACTTCCGGGTATACCATTTTAACTAAAATCTATTATGTTATTCCCATTGATATAAAAGTATTATATACCAAATTTGAAAAGTTTTGGATTATATTTTAATATAGTTTTTCATTAAAATCTACTATAGGCTTCAAGTAATGTACCACTTCCGGGTAGACCATTTTTACTAAAATCTATTATGTTATTCCCATTGATATAAAAGTCTTTTATACCAAATTTGAAAAGTTTTGGATTATATTTTAATATAGTTTTCCATTAAAATGTATTATGGGCTTCAAGTAAAGTACCACTTCTGAAAGTTATGCAATGACCAAAAAGGGAAGTGCACAACTAGATGTTATAACAGTCCTAAATACAAAATTTTAACTTTCTACGGCTTCCCGTTTTTCAGTTATGCGAGATACGTACGTACGTACAGACGTCACGACGAAATTCCGTTGAAATCTGGAAACCGAATTTTTTCGCGATTACAATACTTCCTTTACTTCGTACAAGGAAGTAAAAAGCAAAACATTAGTGTTGCACATCTTAACAAACTTAGCTTACAAAAATTCATAACTTTCATGTAATAAATGTTAAAAAATACCCCCATTCACACTAAGGCACTATTCTAGTCGGTCATAATAAGAATTGACAGCATTTGTGATGTGTTCTGGAGGTATCTCATGAGCTGCAATATTATTTATAATGCTGCATTTTAAAATGGACAAATATTACATTGCTGTCATTTTTTGACAATAGTGAGTAACCATGGAAGTGATGAACCATAATGTTGCATTTTAAAATAAATTCTCTGTATAGTGGGCTTCTTATTTAGAAAACATACTCAAATTTGAGTTGATGATGACTTCTTGATGTGTGCCATTGAGACAAGCCTTATTTATTGTATCTTTTTCGATGTCGGTCCAAAATATTGAATCAGTATTTGAATCCCAAGCTAAAGCTACTGCCGATTTTATGCCATCAACAGGAATAACCTACAAAAAATAAATATAATCACTTTCTATAAAATGGTTTCACGTTTGTACCATTTCTACACTTGACGAAGATTTATTATCAAATTGCCTGATTCTCAAATCCTTCTTCCGCACTAAAAGTAATAATTTTTCTGGTTTTTGACATGTTTTTTTATCGTTCATCAATTTTTGGCCCATTGGACAAACACAAGTAAATCCTTTGTGATTCGGCAGGCATAGATGTGAACAGCCACCATTTTTTTGGTAGCAATGGTTTCTGTATTCCGGTTGTCTTTGAGAATGGTAACTGTGAATGTCCATTGGGAAATGTAATCCTGAATGTACTGTTCTTAAACCAGCACCAGTAGCTTTATTCGCAGTAGATATTGACTTAGTATGCCAATCGGTCCAATAAATGGCATCTTCAAATAAAGTTATAGCAAATGGATGAGGCAGACCTTTACTTATTATTTTCTTCCTGTCAGAACCATCTAGATTGGCAGATTCAATCACATTATGTTTTGCGTCTGCCCAATATATGCGATTATTAGTGTAATCTATTGTCAAACCATTAGGCCAAAAGACAGATTCAGTTATGATACTTTTTCTATTGCTACCGTCCATATCCGCCTTTTCTATCTTTGGAGATGGTCCCCAATCTGTCCAATAAACTACGGCTTCCCCAGGATGGACAGCAATTGCTCGGGGTTTGTCCAAATCGTTTGCAGCGACAACAACTCGTTGTTTGCCGTCCAGGGTGGCAACTTCAACTCGGCGCGTGCCAGAATCTGTCCAAAAAACGAGGTCGTGGACCCAATCTAGGGCTACGCCACCCGGGGATTCCAGGCCCCATTTTATCACATCTACAACAAAATGAAATATTAAATAATTCACTCATTTGGTCTGTCATGGGACGAAAATCAAAAAATATTTATACAATTTTTTATTTTCTTTATGAAAATTAAAATAGTTATTCAAAAACTTGAATAATATGTGTCCTTATATAGTTATATCTATAGAATTGAATAATAAAAAAACCATGTTCTTAATTCTCCCCCAAGGTGGCGTATTGTTACATAAACGGGATAAATTTAACCCCATTATATTTTAGGATAAAGGATAATATAACACATCTTATAAATTTAATGTTTGGCGCTAAAATAATAAACAATATTATTAAAAAAATATATTTATAAAATTTATGACAAAATTAGTAATTCTTTAACATTTTTAGAAAGCAAAAATCACAGTTCTAGAAAAAATTCACATAAATGTACCATTAATATTTTTTATATTAAAACAACACGTCTGTGCCTGTACATATTTTACAAGATTGAATTTATCGATATTTCGCATCTTTTATTTGGACCGTTTTTCTCTAAAATAATCTATAAACGAATAACAAAGATAAAACAATGTTAATCAAATGGTGGCTAACGCTAATCACACTTAATCAGCTGTTCATACTAATGGTCATATGTAAAAACTACGGTTAAATTATAACTAAAGAAGAAAAATCCCTTAATCTTAACAATATTTTTTTTTTAAATATACGTATTTCGAGAACTACTTTTTCATCATCAATAGAAACTACAAAGTAATAAGACAGAGAAGTAAAGATTATTCAGCATGTCAACCATGACAGAGGTCAAAACAGCTCTGAGGAATAAGGGAAAGAAGAGAGAACTTGGATTATGTAGGGAGAGGAGTCATAGGTGAGTGGATACCTAACTGGGAAACTAAGATTACACAAAGTAACTGTCTTATATTAACATTAACATATTTTAGAATTTGGGTTGATAATAGATATTTAGGCTGTGTCTGATGTCGCATTTTGGCATTTAGTATTTAGGTCTGAAATAGTGATATCCATTGGTTTGTACGGCAACACTTTAGAATAACAAAAATGAATTATTCAATTCGATTCAATTTGATGCTTGAGAGTAAATGTTAATATTATATTTCATAAAATAGAAGCTAAGAAGCTATTCTATGACAGTAAATTTGACGTTTTGTACAAATTATAGCAACGAACATGATTTGTTTAATTAGTGCGCGTCAACTTCAAGGCATAGTGTGCGCCTGCAAAACCCTAAAATCTAATTCCTAAAATCCTATATAATCACTAGATTTAGGGTGTATAAATTTAGGATTTAGATATTAGGGTGATAAAAGTGCAACATCGGACACATCCTTAGACGTAGACGAGAGTTTTATAATACATAAATTTAAAGATAAATTGATGAACGCGGATCTAGGTCCCAACCCAAATTCTAAATTATGACTCCTCTCCCTATATAATCTGAGTTTTCTCCCTTATTCCTCAGAGTTGTTTTGATCTCTGGCATGGTTTACATGCTTTTGAGTAATCTTAACTTCTCTGTCTTATTATTTTGCAGTTTTTATTGATAATCAGAACGTAGTTCTCGAAATATGTATGTAGTTTTTTAAAAATTATTGTTCAGGTTAAAGGATTTTAATTACAGCGGTCATAATGACTAAGTATATTATAGTCAATAAAAATAAAATAAAAAGATATAAATATATTTTGTATTACCTCTTGCTCCAGTTCCATTGATATAAGCCATCCGAATTACATCCGTCGATACATCCGACCAATAAATTAGACCTTTATCATAATGGTAATCCAAAGCAATAGCATTATGTAGGCCCTTCATAATAAAAGTATACTTTGAATTACTTAGCGACACCTGTAACCACCATTACATTATTAACAACTTATACATGTTGTTAAAAACATATACAGTATTACCTGCCGAATATCAATTCTGTTTGCAAATATCAATGTTGGTGGGGCACCTAACGCTTTACAAGTCCTCAAATCTGGCCGGAGGATATACCCAGTCATACACCCACACATGAAGCTTCCAACGGTGTTATTACAAGTTTGTGAACACACTGGGTCAGTTTCGTATAAACATTCGTCAACGTCGTTACAAGTTACTCCATCGGGGTCTAAATTATATCCTGGGTTACATGCGCAAGCGTTTTTTCCATCAACAGTCGTAATGCAAAGTTGACTGCACTTATCCCCTTCATCGCAGGGTTTCTTTGAAGGACAATCTTTCTCATCTTCTCCTTTCGGGCAGTCTCTTTGCCCATCGCAAACGTGTTTCTTGTTGATGCAGAAGTCCATCATCAGGCCGGTGGTGTCGTTCAATCCTTCGGAAGAGCATGTGAATTTTGAGGAGTCGCATGATACTTGACACTTCATTTCGTCTTCCCCGTTGGGGCAGTCTTGGGAACCGTCGCATACCCAGGTTTTTAAGATGCAGCTACCGCTTTCGCAAGTGTACTCGTCTGGGGAGCAAGTTCGGGTGGTGGTTTTGTTGCAGTGGGCTTCGTCTTCACCTCCTTCGCAGTCGTGGAGTTTGTCGCAGCGCCAGCTTTCGGGGATGCAGTGGTCGTCGTTGCATCTAGGCAGAAAAAGGAAATCAAATACTTTTTAGTCGTAAGTGGCATGACAGTCTTTCTTGGGATGCTCCTTTAATGACCGAATGGTACTAGTGAAGTAAATCTTTATTCAATGGAAATACATCTACTGAACTTAATATAAAGTGTGCCCCAATAAAAACTCTCACTATTGGGACGTTAAAAACTACAAACGCTACGACTTAGATTAACACGTTTCCAGTACTGCGATTAAATACATACGATTAGACCCGAATGTACTACGTCCTTTAGGGTAAACGTGAAAAAAATTTTGAAGAAAAAACGAATATTTCAACAAAATCAGGTGTATACAAATTAAATTGCGAAAAATGTAATGCTGTGTATACAGGGTGTTTCAAAACATGTGTCGGAAAATAAATGGTGGGATTGGTTGGCTAATTATAAGAAAAAAAGTTCCCATTAACATGGTTCCGCAAACGCACCGTTTTCGAGATACAGGATGTAAAAAAAAAATTATTTTTTTTATTTTTTGACGATATCTCAGGAACCGTTTGAGATACAAAACTCAGCTTTTGTACACATCTTAGCATTAATATTAGCTACTTTTTAAGCGCTTATTCAATTTTTTTCATCTACCATTGACGGAGATTTTAGGGTTGCGTGAGGTTTTTATGGCCCTAATTTCTATGACACTTGGGAAAGTGGCATTCTGAAAGCACATTGCGAACCACCAATATTTTCTACACAAAAAAGGTACTCCTAGTCAAAAGCTCTAACGTAAACCATTTTATGATGGAAATCATGAAACATGTTGTTGATAAAAACATTTGTATTTGATCTAGTCGTCTGTGTTACCGTAGGAGGAGGTCATTTTCAAAATTTTTTGTGATTTTTCTTGTTTTTTATGTTATTGCTTAGTTTTGCAAAATAAAAGTTCTGTGATCATATTACTACTTTTTTTCATGCTTTTCATAATAATTCTTTTTACACCCTGTATCTCGAAAACGGTGCGTTTGCGGAACCATGTTAATAGGAACTTTTTTTCTTATAATTAGCCAACCAATCCCACCCTTTATTTTCCGACACATGTTTTGAAACACCCTGTATAGGCCAATCAGGAAGAAATTTGAATGATATATAAGGGTAGATGAACACAAAAAATCATATAAAAACAAAAAGACTGATTCATTTTCTAATCATTTAATAGAAGAAAATCGTACCAGAAATTTTAATCCGAAAAATTTACATATAGGGATTAAAGAACCAAGATTAGATTTTTTAGAAGCCACTGAAATTGGAAAAGCTAATAATGAAATATTCTAAATGAACAGACAGGCCTTAATAATTCACCCTTAATGAAGTTTCTAGAAACATAATTTTTTAGACGATTGTGATAAGTATGACATATCAACGTAGTATTCTAACATTAAAAGTTGAACTTATGACATTAGTGTTACATATCGTAATAGTTGACACGATTGCTACGTTACTATGTCATTGTTTGTCATTTTTATCTAAACAAGTTTTAAATTTTGTTAGATCTGATCATGCTAATGTTATAGCGAAATGAGTTATCTAATAAAAAATATTTGTCAAATTAAAACCCTGTATTACAATATTTAAAAAATTAATTATAAGTTTCACCATGTAGGAGCTGACACAATTAAAGAGAATAAATTTAGCTATTAATAAATAGTATCATAATATCTATAATAGGGGATTCTACCCATATCGAATTTTTATATGAATTATATACATAATTATAATAACTGTGTTATTAAAGTAATTTTTTTCTATATGTTTTATCACTTTTTTACCTTCCGCTATCCTTGGTAAGGGAGGTATAGGGATCGTGCTAAAAATCACATATCGAGATTTTAGTAAATGACCACGTTTTAAGGTCCCTAGAATCCAGTTTTAACATTTTCACGATGATGTCTGTATGTGTGTATGTATGTATGTATGTGTGTATGTATGTGTGTGTGTGTGTGTGTGTGTGTGTGTGTGTGTGTGTGTGTGTATGTGTATGTGTCTATCCTATTCTAATATGAAAAGAAGCCATTAGATTTAGGTGTAAATCGGATAACCGGAAATGGCACTTTACCTGAAGCTCATAATGGTTTTTATGTCTTATGAAAATTAAAGATTATTGAATTTTCTACAGGAATACATTAATACTTTTTCTATATATTTTACAGATAAATTTAAAAATAATTTTTTTTATTCGTTCTGAAGCCTAAGATAAACACAATTTCTTTGTTATACAGTTCATATTTCAAATGAATGTAACTACAGCTGAATGTCACTGTCAAAAAACTAATCACTTCAAATTAATAATAGTGTCATTTTAAAAAGAAAATAGTAAATAAAGCAATAGTTATATGCAATGAAACAGTTTGCAGTATTACTAAATACGGAGGTATGTATTTAAATTGATAAAAATTAAATAGCGGGAGGTTTTGTGTTGGCCACATCAGATTTTTTTATAAATAAATATATATACTTTCAAAACACGAGAATTTTTTCGGGCTTGATGATGTTACCGCACCCGACTTTCTTTTATTGGCCGACACTGTAAATAGGCGTTCCCGTCATCAAACCAGTGACTGTCAGACTGTTTCACTGGAGTATTTGTTTATGGTGGTTATGCGGCTACACGCTATTATTTTTACAAATACTTAAATACTAACAAACACAAACTATAACTATAATATACTAAATCTAAATTAGAATCTCTGGTATCAGCAACCAAGACAGCGGCTGCTGGGAGAGAAAGCACGATATAATGCTATTGCTCTTCATCACCGGATTCGCTTACGTTAAAAAGGCGGGAGACGATGGATACCAAATATTTGCCATTTTTTTCCATAAGCCGAATTAAAAAAAAGAAAAATTACGGAATTTCTGTATTTAAAAATACTATAACATAAAAAATCAAAAAATCGTAGAATCCGCTATTGAAGTCTATAAAGGAACAAAATTGCCCACCCAACTTACGTCTAGAAGTTAATGTTTATAAATATTGTCTTACCGAAATTCCCCATTGCCGCAAGTGCCAGAAATCTTCAATGGACAATTATCTTCATCGCTCCAGTCTCCACAATCATCGTCCCTATCACAGCGGTACTCCCGTCGAATGCACTTCTGATTAGCGCATTGAAACTCCCCCTCACTGCAGGACGGAGGTTCAATTTCTGCACCAAAAGTTACACATAAATAATAAATCCAATAGTAAGTCTGTAACTTCTCTTACCGCATTCGGCTTCGTCCAGGCCGTCTGCACAATCGGGGTCTTTATCGCATTTCCAGTTGATGGAGATGCAGAGGCCGTCTCCGCATTGAAACTCATCGTTTGTACATCTGCAATACAATAAATTATATTCACGTGCTGTCAATTCCGATACGCAAGGATCAATAAAAATGTTGTAAGGAAATTCATGTGTACATAAATTTTATTGGAAGAACATCTGCGACTCGGGTATGATCGTAATAATAATATATATATGATGCAGCAATACACGTTTATATCTCTTATCAAATGTAGAGGAGGAAGTAATGGTTTCTACATCAAAACAGCGCCTTCGCTGTGAAACTCATTTCAATACTTTAAACAGCAACCGTATTCGCCGGACTTAGTCCCACCAACTTTTACTTGTTGTCCAAAATGAAAAGTTTTGTTGATAAGGTTAACAGCTAACGTTTGTTTTGTACAACAATATCTAAAGTGACAGATAAAGTGATAAAAGCAATTTTGATTTATATAAAGTTGGGTAGTAAACCTAATATAAATTTATATAGCAAAAAATTACTGACTTTTCTTCTTTGGTGGAGTATTTGAAGACTATTTTTTAAATAGTTATTTAAGGATCAAGTGTGTTAATGAGGGTGATTAACGATTGAGACATTCATTGAGGTTCTTCCCAACACAGATAGTATGTGTTCGTGTTATAATTTTGTTGGATATATAGAATCTTTTCCAAGGAACTTTTATAGCATTTGTCCATTTTTATTTCAATACATTTATTTCTAAAAATTCACACAGCTGTACAAATACTGTAAAAATGCGTACACTTATGTAACATTGTCTTTACATTTTACAAGCAAATAATATTACTACTAAGTTTATATCTCTATCCATTTTTGAATTATTGCCCCAAAAGTCAATATAAGTTTTTATCTAAATGTGGGATTTAGATAAAAACTTCAAAATTTTTATAAACGAAATGTTTATGGATCTAGATACTTTTCAATGCGCTGATTCCAAATTTTGAAACCGGAGGTCGATATCTCTTTTCGTCCTCGAGATATTTAGATTCAAAATTTTGCTCAAAACTGCCCATTTTTGGGTATTAACCCAAAAATGGGTCGAGATATGAATTTGGCGACAACACCATTCGATTCTACGGACCAAAATACATAAGTGTAGCAATTTTCATAATTTTTGTACAACCGGTTCATTTTTTATGAATAAAAGCTTGAAAACTCCTGAAAATGGCCAAAATCTGAAAAAATCGTAAGGGGTACCCCTTACGATTTTTGCGATTTTTGGCCATTTTCAGTTATTTTGCTTTAGAGCTTGTATGCGGTGTTCAAAAATTCTGAAAATTGGTGTACTTATGTAATTTTGCACGTAGAATCGAATGGTGTTGTCGCCTAATTCATATCTCGACCCATTTTTGGGTTATTACCCAAAAATGGGCAGTTTTGAGTAAAACTTTGAATCTAAATATCTCGAGAACGAGAAGAGATATCGACCTGCGGATTTTGGAATCAGCGCATTGAGAACTATCTAGATACATAAAAATTAGATTTTTGAAAATTTTGAAGTTTTTATCTAAATGTGGGGTATATTGACTTGGGACAATAATACAAAAATGGGTAGAGATATAAACTTGGTAGTAATATTATTTGATTGTAAAGAAAATGTTACGTAAGTGTACGCATTTTTAGAGTATTTATATATGAGTATACATAATGTATATTCATGTGATAATTTTATTGGATTTATAGAGTATTTTCGAAGAAAGTCGGACAACGAGTGTTTTCTCTACTTTGTCGCGTATGAGCGGCAAAGTGACATTTTGCGTTGACAAAGCGAACGCAAGTTCCTACTTTGTATATAGACTGTAAAATATATATAAAATGTAAAATAGGCTTCACACACGTGTTACATACTATACTTTTTCTACGACCTTGCAATAAAATATATTTTTTCTTCACATTGTCATTCTTTGAACGTAAAGCCTCTGTATTATCGACTTGTGTAACCATGGTTACCAACGTTACGGGTGTTTAACAGCTTTGTTTTATTAAAATACAATTCAGTTTATAATATTTAAAATAATGAACGGTGCGTGAAATGTTACTTCACGCACTGTGTGCAAAAAATGAAACTTCACACATAAAAATTGATACGTGAAGTACTCACTTCACGCACGGGAGTAGAAAAACATTTTTACGTATTGCGCTTAGTTATTAAGTACAGTCGTTACGCATTAGGACAATCGGTGGAAATGAAACTTAATAGTGCTCATTTATTATTTTTGGAACTCATCTTTTGAATGAAAATTATCAGAAGTTGGTCCTCATTTAAATTATTCTCTTAAAGAAATATGTGAAAATGTAAACATTAGCGTGCCACACCTAACCATGACTGAAAAGAATAATAACAAACATTTATCATTTTGATATTTCTCCTGTGGAAATCTCCTTTCCGTTATGAGAAATATGCCGTGACCGTTTATCTAGAATAATTACGTTAGGTTGTTGGGGCAAAACGCGAATATCATCCCGTTTACGATTGCGAAATTCTTCCATTCCGAAACACGTTGGCGCGGGTCGGGGTAGGTAAACTGTTGCACGAAATCGCAATTGAATCTCCTGGTCTCTCCCAGAGAAGTAGGTGTATTCGGGAGAGCAACAGGAGAGGAGAGCATCTGGCTGGGATACGGTAACCATAGCGACGATCTGGCAACTGGCAGCGTGAGGCGTGAGTATCGATTCAGCGGCGACCTACCGTCTCTGCTGCCGATGCAACGGAGGAAAAGATTCACTACTCCACTCCAGCAGAAGCCAGGATATCACGCGCTAGGAACAGAACAATACCCCGGAAACCCTTTGACTCGTGGTTCTTGGTTGTGTACTAATTTTATTCAACGTGATCAGCATAGAGCAAAAAGCAAATGATATGAGATTGGTACATGATGGACCACTGCCCTAAAGGCCTATATAGGGGTTGCAACATTGGAATTCAAATTAGGACGAGGGGTTGAGGGGTTGCTTTTAATTCTGGATAGAGATGCA
Source organism: Ophonus ardosiacus (assembly GCA_943142095.1). Lineage (NCBI taxonomy): Eukaryota > Metazoa > Arthropoda > Insecta > Coleoptera > Carabidae > Ophonus > Ophonus ardosiacus. Next base: position 6,177,805 of record OW964830.1, on the reverse strand, counting down.
TTCGGGCCAGGCCGGACCGGGTTTGAGGTTAGGATCGATTCGATCCGAAAATAAAAATTACCGGCCCGACTCGAAGTTCGACTCGACAAAAAAATTAGCTAGTCTGGCTCGAAAATTGACTCGAAATCGGGCCGGGCCAAAGCTCGAAATTGAGTGCATCCGGCATTCCTAATGTTGATTTGTATGCTAAAGCGAAATGTTTAACTTTTTTCGTGTCAAACTTATAAAAAAACTTTACATTCTTATAACTTTCAATATTAGTTAACATAAATAGTTAAAAAAGAGACCCTTCTAGTGTAAGTTTGTTATAAAAATTACAGACCTACGTGTATTTAACACTTTGTTTACCAAAGCCGTTCGAAAATTTAAACAACTTTTTCACATATCTTATATAAAAAATATAATTTACATAAGGATTTTTTTATCTAATTTTGTTTCTGCTCAAAAATAGGACAAGAAATCATTATGGTAGGAACACTTTTATTTAAGTATACGCGTAATAACAATAATAATAGCAACATCACAATATAATTATTATACTTTAATGAATAACCTTGAATTCTTGAAGTAAAATAATACATTTTTATTTATTAATATGTGAAGTTTGTTGTTATTAAATCATTTTGATCCTTTTTAAGTTCATCCATTTTCATTAAAATATTAAGGAAACTGTGCTTTTGATTGAACTATAAGATTTTTCGGGTCGGCCCGAAAAGCTCGAATTTTCATATTATAAATTTAGTTTATATTTATTTTATGTTTGGTTCATATTATATTTTAAAATGTTCGTGTATATTTTACTTATATTTGTAATGTCAGTTTTTAAATTTATGTTGTTTTTGTCATTATTTATGTGTAACATTTCAAGAGTGAGGCGTTTGTGTAAATGTTGTTCGGTTGATATAAACTAAATTCATAATATGTAAATTTAAACTAAAAATTATTTTTATTAAAAATACTAAGAAGAGAAATGACTTAAAATCTAGCGGCAATTCGAGAAACGACCTTCGGAACAAGTTATAACTTAATTTCAGTTAAATGGGTGCCATTGTTAAATCAAGATTTATATCTTATTTTATTGACGACTAAATGAGTTTTTTAATGTATTTCTTTATTTATTTTTTAAAATTTTTGACGACCATTGTATGTTTTATATGTTATTTATTATTGTCTTATATTTGTATCCATGTTTTACAATCTTAAAAAAATTTTCACGTAAGTCACACATGTCTGTATTTTTAAAAATATTTTTTCAAAATCTGTAATATTATTGTAGCTCCTGAAGAAGACACATGAGGTGTCGAAACCGGTAGAGGCGGAAAATATACTTAATCATTGACTGAAATCCAGTAATTTTCTTTCCTTCATCACCTTTCCAGTCAAGAAGTTCTTACAGCCATGACATCATAAGAAAGTTTCACGGTATTATGAAATTCGTATAAATTCCAAATTATACTTAGCATTTTTTTTTTGTAAAATAAAAGAAAACTGCGATTGATTTTAGTCTCGTATTGTATAGTTTTTAATGCTGAACAAGTTTTGTATTTACAATACTCTAAAATTAATTTGTAACTACCCTAAATTAAAAAAAAAAAACATTGTATTCCCTACGTAAGAGGTTTCAAGTAGATGCCCGGTATAGTTTGAAACTGACGAATTATAAATAACTTATAACGATTAATGATCTCCCTTCGGAACATTTGTAACATTATCTGCAACTATTAATACCTGATAATCATACAAATAGTTTAATGGATTTCTATAAATAACCATTAGCTGTAAGAGTAATGGGCTAAAGATCATATGTCTCATTAGGGGCTGTAATCGAATATCTTGTAAGTAAATTAAATAACCCCACTGGAGTAATAAGGATTACTCCACTGACTGTCCTCCCCTTGCTGAAATAATAGCATCAATTACCCCCAAAGACAACAGAGATTCTTTCTCTCAGAATTCAGAGATAATTATTATATTTTCCGCTCAAATAATATAAAAATTGCGCTTTTAAAATTGTAGCAGGAAATGCGATACGGGTTCCAATTTAATAGGGTTTGTAATAAAGATAGAATTCCGGGAAATAATGGCGATTAAATTTTGCCGTGCAGCTTATTATCCGATAAATAAGAAAATTAATCAAAAAGTAAACTTCACATTAGTTTTTTACCTCTCGCTAAGGAGGTATTGGTATCATGCTAAAAATGCATATCCAGATATTAGTGATAAGCATGTTTTAAGATCCCTATAATCCGATTATAACATTTGTGTGTGTGCGTGTGTGTGTGTGGATGTGTGAATGTTGGGACCAAGGTTTCTCAAATACTATAAAACTTAAAAAATATTTAACTGAAGTTTCCTCAATCTGACATTCCTGGGAAGAGCTGATTAGATTTTAATAACAATTGGACAACCGGAAGTAATAGTTTCTTTTAAAAAATCTTCTAAATATTATTTTTTGAAAATTTCTGTTATTACTAATATTAAAGAATATAAAATTTTTATTATATCTTCTATGGAGTTAAAGATAGACATTTAAATATATAAAATGATAAGTTGTAAATGAATCGCGCAGTCCATGGGAAACAAGTGTAAAAAGTAAAATGTTTGTAATTGACAGATAAATGTGAGTGTCAAAAAGCCAGAGACATTACTGAAGATTTTTTCTGGGAAGTACATTTAATGTTTCTCACTTTATTATTAATTAAATATTTATAACTATAAATACATATATTAGATATACCCTTCAAAAATACCGCTAATCTCATCAATGAATTGGAAGAATCTCGAACATTAGAAGAATAAGAGTGAGTAGAATGCATTAAAAAATATAAAAATATATAAAGAAGATATGTGTTTATGTGTGTATCAGAAATGTCAAATATGTACAATACTTATATAATCTAATATGGAAATGGCGAGAGGTCTTGTGCTGGCCACAACAGATTTTTTTGTTCTAGTCAGTCAAAATGAGAATCGACAGGTATTGTTTTCAGCTGTATCAATGGTATTTCAGAAGACAATGATCAGTAAGGATAGTTATATAGATATATGTACAGATTATTGAGAACTACATAGTTCTAAGGTCTTTCTTGCTGAGAACTGATAGATATAAATTTCTTTGTCTGACTAAAACCCAGAATTAATGATATGCCACTGAAAAAATTCCGCATGGAATTTTTTAATTCTCCGCAAAAATTCTCGCAAATTTCTTTAATCACGATTTTCGGGGAAAAATATCTTGGCTTTTTTCCACGGATTTTTTTCTGGAATATATATTTTTTTAGGAAATAGACATTTACGATTATTCTTTTCTCCGTCATCAAACATTGTCGTGCTTCGCAATATTTGAAATTTCTTGGGATATTTTCAAAGAATTTTTCTTGAAAACTTTCTGGGAAAGTTACGATATTTTTTCGTCATTATTCAGTTTCAGGAATTGACTCATTTGACGGACGTATGACGTACAACATTTTATTTCATACCTGTGGACGAAAGTTTGCAATAATTCCTCAATTATTTCTTTCTTAAAAAACTTATGTCATCCTGGTTTTAATAAAAATAAAACAGTAATAATAGCTATGTGCGATGACATGTACTAGGCCGCCCTAGTGTTAACTTCTTACATTAACGTGTTTTATAAGAAACGGGCAGCTTCTGGCAGGCTGTTCGATGACAAAAATTTTAAGAACTAGTGCTCACGTTTCTGATCTGACTCGCGAGGTGGTGTAGAAAGTGCAGACTAGGAGTGGGGGTAACTAAATGTTGTTCGGTAGACATTTTAATTCTATACTAAATAATTTTTAATGCACGTTCTCTTTGTTTTGTTATATAAAGAATTAATTAATATATCTGTCTCTGAATCTGAAGAAGAATCAAGTGATGATTGACCTTCGTCAGAATCGTTTATTAATTCAAACACTATGCTCTTTAAAACAGGCATTTCTGCAGTCACTTCTTTGCAGCTTTATGATATGACTGTGTTTATAAACAACCTAACCTTTTACACCTTTGGCTACGCTTGGCTTGATTACTCACAGCTGAGCAAACTTGCCCAAATATACAGTAGTGTGTTTTATGAAATCACAAGAATTAGACTGTACTAGTGTACACTACACTGCACTGCACTATTCTGCTCTGCACTTCAAGCACTTCTCATCGAACAGAGCTAATAGCAATTACTTTTTTGACATTTCTTATATTTATCAAAAATGAATACGAAAATAGTAATTTACGTAACAAGACCTGAAAGTGATACTTTACACTTTCAGGTCATGTTGGGTACAATATTTTCTTCGTGGCCCTGAAAAAAGAATAAATAAAAATATATAGGTTATGTATTATTTTATTTTTTACTGCGATGGAATAAGAAATAAATAAATAAATAAATAAATAAACAACTGAGCGCCATGGAAATAATCAGCTTTACCGGTCCCGAGATCGGAAAGTTACTTTCTGATCCCTTGTAGACAATTTCGTCATCATGCCAATCCCGAATAACAAAATGTCACTAAAAATCATTTAAGAATGAAGCTCCTTCTAGCATCAATAACCGTGCTAAAATTTAATTCTGTAACAGAGAAAAATATGTATATTTCTTCCTATAACTAAAAGAATAATAGACGAACTATTATTATTTGAAGAAAATAGAGAAGTTTGTGTTCCTGTTTGTGTTTAGTCTATATGTGAGGATGTGATCCTGTGACCTGTGACCTTGGGGGCTGTGAATGGTGGCCAGCCCTGCGCCCTAGCGCTGTGCGTGGGCGGTCCAGTATACAGCGACGCCAAGGTTGCGTATTTACGCCTATATTTAGAATATTCACGGATCCAAACTTATTCTTTTCTTCTCCCAGCTTTTTATACCCATTATGTTCTTGTTGTTCTACATCCTTTTTACTTCTCACTAAGAAAGGTATTGGATTTTAACATTTTATCACCGTTGTGTGTATGTGTGAGTGTAAATGTTGGAGGGGCGGTTTTTCAAATTCTATAAGAATAAAGGCCAATTTAACTACGTATTTCTTAATCTGACATTAATGGGAAGAGCTGCAAAGGTTTTGATAACAATGAGATCATACAAAAAAAATATTTGTACCTTTTTTCTGTTTAAATCGAAAAAGGATAGTCTAATTCATCGATCAGTATGATTAAATTATTTTTTATTTGTATTTTTTGTTGTATAAAATCGTTTTAAAGTATGATATTTTTAAAAAGTTGCAAAAACCAGCCATGTTTTGTCGTCACAACGTTACGTACCAAGTTCAGACTCATTTCAAACAGACATTTTATATGGACACATAATTTCTAAAAGAAAAATATATATAAACTATAAATTGAGGATTACATTTCTGAATATGCTCTAATATAATATCGTTCTACTTATTTTTATAAATATAATTTTCATTTGGCGTGAAATTATCTACGTTACATCAAATGTTTCTTTCACTTTTGAATCTTTGAATTAGACGGTAGAAGGTTATAAACGCATGTGAGACATTGAATATATTGCAGAATATTATCTTATTCTTAATTTTGGCACGAAACAATGTTTCATCGACATGTTTACTTTCATAAATTTTAGGTTATCTTTAAATGTCACTTTGACATTTAAGACAATGTGAAAATCAAAATGGAGGTGCCTGTCACTCTGTGACGTCATTGGACAAGGGACGAAGCGGGGGTCAGCAGCCTCATTTTAAAGAATGTCATTTTCAATTAAAATTTTTTCATGATTAAAGATCGATTTGAGGAAAAATAAAAAATACGGGTCTATTATTTTTCATTACTCTATCGATTAAAATTATTAAAAAAAGTCGTGCATGACCTCATTGGACAACCGGAAGTAGCAGTTCTTAAAACAATCTAAATATTATTTTTATTATATATAAAATTCTCTCTCCGGTACGTTGAACATTTTTATTTATCTTCTATAGATTTAGAAATAGAGAATTATAAATATATAAAATAAACCGTTGCAATGAATCTCACAGCCCAAATAACTCCATGGAAACCAGTTGAAAAATTAAAATTTGTTTGTAATTGATAGAAAAATGTCAGTGTCAAAAATCCAGATACATTACTGACGGCTTTTTGTGGGATGTACATTGAAAATTTCTTATTTTATTATTAATTAAATATTTAAAATAATAGATACATATATTACATATATGTAGCAGAAATAACGCCAATCTCGTCAATGAATTTGAAGAATCTCGAACATTTAGAAGACTAGGAGGAACCATTTATAGTAGACTGAATTAAAAAATATAAAAATATATTAATAATAGACGTAATTAGAATTTTTGTGTATGTACCAGAAATGTTAAATACAATATGTATTTATATAGCCTAATAAGGAAATAACAAGAGATCTTGTGCTGGCTACAACAGATTTTTTTATCCTCATTTTTATTCTTATTATTAATACAACGTAATAACGATATAGAATTGTAATTGTAATGTGTTTGTGGTACGTTTGTAGATTTCTATCTTGGGAATAAAATTGGATGTCAATTTATATAATTGGAGCAAATGATATTTGTATGTATGTGAATTTGAGCTCTAAAAATAGTGTTTATTTTTGTTGGATTATTTTCATGTTTGTAACTAACAAACATCAATTTTTTTAATTCGTTTTATTTTCATTGTAATCATACATGTTCCACTTGTGATCTATGGAAATCTTCTACCTAGATTTTGTGTCATAAAAAATCTCAATTAATATACAGGCTGGTTGATTTTTCATTGTCCAGCTTATATCTTCTGAAATATTAAAGATACAAGACAATGTTATATAGAAAAGTTATTTGATACAACCTGTTCTATAATTTAGCATAAACAATTTTTTTCCAAGCCCTACCAATTTTCTAGAAAAATATTTAACTTTGATTTTTTAATTGGAACACCCTGTATATTTTTACGGAATAAAATTCTAAATAAATTTCTCTTTACAATGATGTATAACAAGTAAGGGTTTACCTTTAAATTATGTCTAATAAAGCAAATAGAAATATGATAAAGGTAGGCCGTGATATTCTATAAACAAATGTCACTGTCACGAAGCAATTTTCATTAAAATTAATAATGAAACCGTGTTAAGAAGAATTTAGTAGTTTAAATATGATTCTAATGAAATTAAGGTTTGTAAAAATAATATATTTTCCATCATACATAAATATTAGATATACAAGATAATTCGATTTAAGTTTTATGTTTGCAGCATTATATATCAAACAGCTCTCAATAAGAACGTGATTTCAAAGTGTCAAATAAAAGTTTGCAACTACACATTTATACGAAATGGATAATGTACGGCGAAGAATTTACACAGATTGCGTTTTAGAACATAATGTGTGTGTGACGATTTTTCCTTAAAATATATTAATGATCCAAAACTTCGCAAAGTTGGTATTTAATACTCTTATATAATTTGAAACAACATATTAGATTTTGACTATATATGATAAACCGGATGTAGTACTTAATTTGAAGCTTTAACATATTTTTCAGGAAAAACATAATCGTTCTATTTATGGGAACAACAAAGTAGATTTTGTTTACAAACGATCAATCGGAAGTGAAACTTTACTTAAAGCTCGTTGCTATTTTAAACATGGAATTGGTGGGAGGTCATGTGCTGGTCACATCAGATTTTTTAACTTACATATTTATACATTATTTACATTTTTAACACACTTAACTCCTTAATTTTTGATTGACACCTGTTTTTAAACGAATTTTCCTACCTCTACTGTCACCCACCACGGGGCGTGTTCAACTCTCTGTCTTTGTGACTTCATATTCCGGAACTGCCTTTTTTTTCAGAACTACCATCTACGACACCTCCTTCTAGCCTCGAACCCGAGCTGACAGAAAATTTCCAACAGAGAGAACACATCCTGTGGAGTCATGAAAGTTAGGGTGTCTCGTTATTTTCCAAACAAAAATTTAGAACGATTGCCGTTTAGATCTATGACCAGATGGAATTTTGAAAGGTTTATGATTTGCAAAAAATGGACTGACTTTATAATAGTGGTGGGATCCGGATCCGGATAGTTCCGGTTTCGGATCCAAAAATATCCGGATATCCAGATAATTGAATGTTGAACTATCCGGATCTTGGATCCAAATCTCAGTATCGGATTTTGGATCCGGATCTGAGTATCGGATTTTGGATCCGGATCTGAGTATCGGGTTTTGGATCCGAATCTGAGTATTGGATTTTGGATTCGGATCCGAATATGAGTATGAGTATCGGATTTTAGATATGGAATTTCAGTATGCGCATCGGTTCTCGAATTCGAGTACCTATTCTCAGTATTGAACCAGATGATAATATTTGAATGTATATTATCATGGAGTCACAAAACCAAATAAATTTGATTATGAAATAATCCACTATACATTTTTGTTTAATGTAGTTAATAGTCGGTATATTTTCGATGTTTAAACTTTTAGCATCCGCTAAGAAGGAAATTCCTCGATTCCACAGAACTATAAGTAGGTAACAAAAACAATCCCTTTTATGTGAAACACATGCACGATATAAATAAATAGGTATTTCGACACCTGCAATGAACCTATAACCATTATTTCTCAAATTTAATCTTAATTTCGTTTTCTTTGAAGTATTTGTTATATTGAATGTTAAAATTTTAGAATTACAGAATTTTCAATATTCTAAGAAAAATTTGCACCAACTACCTGGCTATTTTAGAGGGTTATTATAAAATTTATTGCTGATTACAGACCGCTGTCTCTACAACCGTCTACATTCAAATGTTTGCCTTTACATTCAAAACGATGAAACGGATCCAGAATTAAAATTCGGATCCGGATCCGTGAACAACACATCAAATCCGGATCCGAATGGGATACGGTACTCAAACCAGAATCCGGATCCAAATCCGAATTAAATTTACGGATATCCGCTTCAATATCCGAACATCGGATATCCGACGAACCGGATATTTTAAAATCCGGGTACTCGGATCCATGTTTTGTCGGATCTTTACAGCACTACTTTATAAACGTCAAATAAAAATAATGGCGCTCAATTTCGTCTTATTACAGATGAATACTTTGAAAAACCGTAAAGCTTTTCTTCAAAAAGTTTTATAGTTTTCCTTTTTACTAAAATTCAAAAAAAAAAATATCAGTGGTGTTAACTAGGTCAAATCTGGTCAAATTAACTACATTATGGAGATGTTTTCGTGATAATGTCCATTTCTTACTTTGTACCTCTCTAGTACATAGCTTAGCTTAAATTTCGGTGTCGATTTTTGTTTGGTGACACTTACCACCCTCGCATTCAGCTGTTTGCGTCCAGCGAGAGCTGTCATAGGAGTGCGTGGGCGTCGGGGTCACCCTCCACCCCCCGCACCAGTGGCGTGCGAATGCTGTGGATTAAATTGATCTGGGAAGGTCGTGTAGGAGTAAGTAATTTTGAATGCCCTTGACCTATTCATACCTTAGGGCAATTCAACCTAAATTGTTTGGGAGATAGTGGATTTTCTATAAATATACTGCCTTGAGTTTTGTTGTTGTTTGTTGCAATTATTTATCTGGAAACCTATAAACTCGAGGAGTTATTTGCTGTCGGGAGATAATCGGTGGATTTACGAGGGTCGAAATTATTTTCGATCAAGAAGTTCTGCTCTCTATTATGATAAAATCTCACAAATAGATAAATTGTTATTATTAGTAATACGGGAAAATATTCCTGACTGTGGTGATGATTAGGTGCTAACAATTAATAGAAATCTCAGTCAATTACCACTTAGGGCTGATTGATGATGAATTTAATTTAAGAATTTACAATTTATAATTTAGATTTAAAAAATATAAACTCACTTAAAACGCATACGATGGTTTATAAATGAATGATTTACAAATTTAGAAATTGGAAATGCAGATTTAGAGTATAACTATCATCGACTTTTAAACTAATGGACCAAGTGTCTCCTATTCTTTTATTGTTAGAATAATGCTCCAACATAAAAGGATAGAAATATATATTCTGTCCTTCAACAATACGGAAGTTCTCAGTTAAAGCACAGACAGGGTTTGTCTGTGGTTAAAGTATACTGCGCATACGTTCGTACTTATTGTACATCTTTTTCAGCTGTATATAAACCTCTATACATCGCTCTCTATCACTAAATAGTTGTCAAAATCTACATTTGACGTTTCGTGACTGTTTGTGTATTATTTACTTTTTTTGAAGAACATTTACAATTATTTCTGTTAACACATACGTATATATGTGTTGTGAGGCGTGTAAGCGACAAAATAATGGGGAAACGGTGTATTTCGTGCAATCAGCAGTACGTACGCGGTTCAGCTGTGTCATTTCATATGTGAGTTCTTATTAATTATTACTTGTTCCCTATAATATAATATGTATATAATATATTGTATTAAAAATATATAATAAAACTAATTATACACAAAAAAAATAAATCTATACTCAGCGAATATGCACCAAGTAGAACAAGTTAGGGACAAATCAATCTTTTTATTTTGCCGCGTTTTCTTAACTTCCGTACTGTTGAAGGATAGAGATACTATGTCTGCACCGTTATGGGGGGACAAGCGTTTTGCTCGTACGCTGCGTCTATTAGTTTAAAGGTCGATGATAACTATATTTTATATTTCCAAATGTGAATTTCAAATTCGATCAATCACAAGAGAGAACTATTAAGGCGGTAAGATATAACTTTGTTTCATCCGTCAGCTGTCTTTTCTGTTTGTGATTTGTTGACATTTTGAAGATGGATTCACAGGAACAAATTGATATTTTGTTTTTTGTTAATAAGCAGTATTCGCGAACATCGTAATTTGTACGACAAAGTAAATGAATTGTACAAAAATAAAAAGAAATTAAATACATGCACAGTTCATGTTCATGATCTTGTTATTTCACTTTCAGAAACAAACTGTGATACTTCCCGTTGACAAATCAATGTGTTCATAGGCCTAACCACGGCATAACAGGCCATCTACGTTTTTAAGTTTTATTTATTGTACAAATCAACAATATTAAAAACATTCTCGAAAATGAAATTGTAACCTAAAATCTGAATTGATAACTGGTGAAACGTCAAATGACAAGCAGTGACAAGCCACATGTGAGATACGGATTGGTTAGATCCAGAATGGGATATTCCGACATTTTTTAAAAATATTTTTTTACATTAGTACAGACCAGTAGGACTCTGAATATCTAACTTTGAGAAAGAAAATGTATGCATCACATGAGATATGAATTTTAAAAAATTTCATCGCAATTCAAATTTTCTTATCATGGCGCGCTTATGACGTCTACTTGATGCAACGAACTTCAGCGTCTAGATCCACATGTTCATGACAGCCATTTGCTTGTTTACATATGATTTTAATAGCAGCGTGTATTTCGATGTTAGAAAATGGGAGTAATCATTATAAAGTGGACGAAATGTCAAACAAGAAATATACCCGCGAATGTTAATTACTGGCACCATCTGTGTTTTTAAACGAAAATATTTACTTTGAAATGAGTAACAGATTATCAACTTAACGTCACAAATTTCAAGGACGTTTCTAGAGCTGTAAAAATTCCAATTTTGTAACATTAAATTATAAATTAAAACTTTTTATTAAACATGTTTTATTATATTTTTCTACTATATGAAGATGGAAACTATAGAAAAAAGTTATTATTTTGCATTAATTCCATATCACCGGAATACCCCATTTCAAAATCGAACATAAACCATAAACCAGAGAGAAAATTTTGAATTTTAAATCAAAATTTCTAAATTTAAATTTATGAATTAAATTCATCATAAACCAGCCTTAAGTGATGTTTGACTGAGATTTCGTGTAATTGCTAACACCTAATTTATAAACTAATTATGTAAAAATTTGTAAAACGGTTTAATTTATAAGCAATTTTTAAAATAAATTAAGGGTGGCCTTAGTTGTTTATCATATTGAAAAGCTACACATTTTGATACTTATTTTGAACATTTACCACTTTTATTTTAAAGATTAATCGAAGGGTACAGACAATATAGCATTATATTTTTTGTTGCAGATCCAGTGGAGGATACCCATTACTCTTCTAACGGTAAGTCTCAAATTAATTTACTGAACACTTGTAAAATATAAAATATTACAGTTATAATAGAAAAGGTCAGTAACTATTGATAATTTTATATAAATTTAGCGAAATTGTTGTATGTCTAAATGTAAAAGTAAAAATATAGCAAATGTCGGCAATTCATTCCTGTATGATAGAAATCAAAATGATCCAAAAGTTGAGTAACTTTATAATTAAATTTTTATACATAGTTTCTTGTTTTGTATGTATATTAACTCGTAATATTAAACAATTGAAGCCGATATTGACAATGTAATTTAAACATTCTTTATATTAAAATATGACAAATTTCATAAATGTAAAATATTTGATCACAAATAAATATTATCAACTTTTAAGTGAAGGCGAAATTCAAAATAATATATTATGGCGTAATGTCGAGCTGAGTATTTATCTACTCCGATTTGGAGAGTGTACCTACGGTATGTCGGGAGGTAAAAGTCACTCAACACTTTGAACTGAAAAGTTGTGGAGTTTACTGGACGAACAATTTTTTATTTTTAACTATACAGTGTCCCACACTCTATGTTCAGTATAGGGTCTTATGGAGTACCATGTTGCCAAATTTGCCTGCTGTTAGACTACAAGATAGAAAGAGCAAAATATATGCCCAAAAAGAGATGAAATATTCTGGGTACTTCATTAAATGTATTTATGACTGGTGTACTTTCAGTGTATCTAAACAGGTGGGTGAAAAGAAAAATAAATAAATAAATAAATAATAAACTCGTCAGTTTAACTATTTACAAAAAATATAAAATAATATAAACACAAAATATAAGTAGGGTATAAAAACATAACAAGCGTAGGTAAATCAAAATAATTAACATATAAACTCTAGTCAATTTAAAGTAAATAATATAGAACATTTTTGTACTTAATTCGACATTTTCCAATCTTCGTCAACAATATAAATTCCCTATGTTACATATTTCCATTCTACAAAAAGATATAGAGCTACATGAAATAATTAACACTATATTTTGTAACACTATACTTGCCGATTGGAGCAGAAAGATATGATGAATTGAAATCCCTATTTTTTTTGTTCCTCCTACGATACATTATCCCAATGTCATATTGATGAAGAATATTTTTTTATGTTTAATGCTATTTATGTCGACATATTATATGATGAACTCATAAAGAGTTAAAATTATTAACCATTATTTTTTCATTTAATTTATATCTTCTTATTTGATAATTTACTAATATTTAGGCTTGATAGAAATACTGCATATATATTATATTAATCTCTAATGTATTTGATCAAGATTGCATTGAAATATTACTTATTACAGGTACAATAGCTTCAGCATGTTTTTTACACCTCGGTTCCAACGCATTTTTTCGCGCCCCTGTAAATAAAACTATTTAGAACTGCAGATAAATTTCGGGTGATTCCAATAAGCCCTTGGGTAAATAAGAGACCCTCATAAAACTTAAATTGTACAGTGTTAACTAATTTTGGTATAGCAATGAAAATTTATGAATGTTTCAATATTATATTACATTGAAAAATTGGCAACATGGTACAGAAAACGTCTATAAGATTAACATTGGTTATCTCTGCTACACTGAAGATAGAGTGTGGGACACTGTATAGTGGAGTGAACGTTTACAGCATCTCTAGTCTGCGCCATGATTACTTGCAAGGCAGGTTATTAATGTTTTGTCCCTTTTAATCTTGCTGGATAGACAGGATTTAATTTTACGTTCCGATTTTGAACAATTGTTAAGAGAAATTTGTATTTTTGAAATGATTAAATCTTTAACGTTTGACGAAATTGATGCAGCCTGGTGGGGCTGCATCAATTCCTTTGGTTATATTTGTTAAGTGCAGAATTTGAAGGAATATATTAATTATTTACTCATCTCCCCCAATCATTCCGCAAATATTTTCCTTAGCAACCCCTATCTTATCAACTTTCCTGCCCATTTCCTAATCTGTCCTTTCTTCAAACCACAACTTTCTTTTTGCACCCCTATCCATTTCCTCTATTGTTTCCCCTATTTCCTCCGCTTTCCCTGTTTTTCCCTTTATCCTATGCACTTCAAGGGTGACCATCCCGACCCTAGGACACAATGTAGGGCGTTGGGGTAGGTTACACTAGGGTGCGTGAATGTAATGGACCCCACGCGACACCAAAAGCAAAGGCCATCTGCACTCGAAGGGATGATTGAAATGCTCGCGTTTTGATTAAGTAAATGTCACGCTCGTGATTAATACTAAGGGGAAGGAAAGAAATCGTAGGGAAATCTGGGTAATTGTTTAGAGTGGTAAGGGAAGTGATATTTATGGAAGAGTAAATGCTGGAGATTGGGAGAAGTTAAGGAGACGTATTGGGCTTATGAATCATTCGAATGCAGTATGTATAGTGCGGGACACTTTGAATATAAAGACTAAGGAAGGAGGATATACACTAAATTGTAGCGACCAAAATGTGGTGTCTCAAAATGGCAGCTGTCAGTGTTTGCGCTTACCAGTGGCGTAGCATTTTTATTTGGAAAAAAATAAAAAAGAAAAATACTATTTTATAGTATTGAAAACAATTTTTTTAACAGGGAAATATAAATTTTCAAACAAAAGCTCAATTTTTACTCCAATCGCACGAACTGAACTGCTTTGATACGACAACAGAAACAGAAATGAACCCCAACTTAAGTAGACAAGAGTTACACTGGTAACGCAAAGAAGTCTTGACCGGAGGGTAAGGGAAAAAAATGCTCATATATCACAGATCACCTGCCAATACAAGAAAGGCTGCGTATCTTTAAAACTTATTTGGGCAACTGTTATATGTTATATTAGGTATGCGGAAAGTAAGTTAATTGTATTTTGTGTGGATTTAAACGGAGCGCATATATTAGACAGTGATTTGTGCTAACATATTTTCCATAATTCATCTTTCGGACTGTACCTACATATGTAACTTCATATATATTTTAATATTTTATTCATATTGATCTTAGCCCCTGGGGCCTGTTCCACCAAACACTTTGCAACTTTGCACTTTGCACTTTGCACTTTTCATTTTCAAATATTGTGCCACCGTTGATATATTTTTTTTTGCAAAGTTGCAAAGTGAAAGTATTTGTTTGTTTTTCTTCAGATGATTTGATTATTTTATATATCTATGATCTGACAATTATAAATATTTTACTGTCACAGAAGTGTCAAGTCAAATATGTGTTCCAAAAAAAAAGAGAAAATTGAGAAAAAATTGGCGTTATTAGAATTAAAAACCAAAAAAAATCTATACTATTTGCTTCATTCAGCGACAATAAATCTTCAAATAATGAAAAAGAAAAACATTGGAAACTATGAGTTAGGACTTCAACTAAATGAGACTTTTTGTTTACCTTTCAGAGATACTAATATAACAAGTGCGAAAGAAACCCTGTTTGTCTGTCTGTTACGTTTTCACGCCTAAACCGCTGAACCAATTTTATTTCTCAAGTTAGGAATATAAAAATTCATATATATGCTTTTGGTAAGAAATAAAGAGTGTTTCGGCGTTTTTGAAAAATCATCCCACAAGGCGGTACAATAGGGGATGATTTCAATTATTTTTATTATCTTTGAATCTATAGTTAAGTTTTAACCGTTAGCAGATTTTCGATATTTGTCGGAGAGATAGCTTGCATCATATGTACATAAGTAAAAGTACCCGAGACATGTTTAGAAAAGGGCGCTGTTAGGTGCTGTGCGGGGATCGGGTGGACAGTGGGCGGAACTTGTTACATGTACGATGCGAGGCAGGTTGCCGGCGCCCTATGGGGCGCATGTCCCTGAAGTAAATGTGATAAATTACTGGTGCACGTGTAGCTAATCGTTATTCTAGCTTTACCCGTGCGAAGCCGGGGCGGGTCAGCTAGTGAAGAAATAAATCATAATTGTTGATAACATAAAGGTTTTACAGGAGCACATTATGCCTTGAAGTTGACGCGCAATAATTAAACAAATCTAGTTCGTTGCTATAATTTATGCAAAACGTCAAATTTACCGTCAAATAATAGCTTCTTAGCTTTTATTTTATGAAATATAATATTAATATTTAATTTGAAGCATCAAATTAAATCGAAGTGTATAATTCATTTTCGTTATACTAAAGTGTTGCCATACGAACCAATGGATGTCACTACTGTGCCATTCGGAGTTGTATTTATGTGAAGAAGACCTAAATCCTAAAATTTAAATGTCAAAATGCGACATCGGACACAGCCTAAACCTAAATTTTTGGCTTTTTTAATACATCTTTCCAAATTTTCTTTTTTCGGCGTGCGAAACTTTATTTCCGTTAAAGGAAGCAAATAGAATTGATTTTTAAAATTTATTACCTCAAATAATGCAAAATTTTGTTATGATTTTATCCTCTCTTTTCGAAAACATATTCATAACTTCAATGACAATCAAGATGACAGTCATAATTGTCAGATGCAGTCAGATCACAGTAATATAAAATAATCAAATCATCTGAAGAAAAACAAACAAATACTTTCACTTTGCAAAAAAAATATATCAACGGTGGCACAAGATTTAAAAATGAAAAGTGCAAAGTGCAAAGTTGCAAAGTGTTTGGTGGAACAGGCCCCTGATGTGACCAATACAATACCTTCTGTCACTTCTTTTGTATAAAGTCCATATAGCAAGTACTCAACCGACACATTTGGTAGGATAAGGAACCACTCTTTTGTAATTATACGAAGCTGGAAAAGTTTCTGCAATCTAGTAGTAAAACCGATTTTCTACTGCCATATTAATAAAATCTGACACTTTTTTTACTTACTATTCAGTTATCAATTCGTATTTATATTATTTCGTTTCGCTTAGACGGTATTTTTTTAAAAAAATAATTTTGCGAAAATATGGTTTCACGTGAAAATTTTAACGCCATGATTTTTTATTATAATTTAAAGCATCTTTCAATACGATAGTTTATAATTGGTTTGCCGAATTCCAGCGTGGACGCATCATTTTCCGTCCATCCACTTTTCAAGATATAACACAAACATACATATCTCCAAAAAAATAATAATTTAAGTTTTATCCTTGTTTGAAAAAAAAAATGTAGACTTGATATACATCATTGAAAACCTTATAAAATAAGGAAAAAGATGAGACTATTTTTAACATATCTTCCTATTTAAAAATATTATGTTTGTGTTATATCTCAAGATTTATTAAGTTTTGAAAAAATCTAATTACACCCTGTTATTCTATGTAAATTAATAATTCAAGTTTTATCCTTGTTTGAAACAAAAGAATGTAGACTTGTAATACATCATTGAAAAGCTTATACAGTAAGGAAAAAGATGAGACTATTTTGAACATATCTTCCCATTTAAAAATATTATGTTTGCAGGGTGCCCACTGAGGTCACTTAAAGTGATTTGGTCACTTTTTTCGTTGAATGTAACTAAAGATCACTTTTAAGACAAAAAAAGTCACTATTGGTCACTTTTCACAAATATTTTGGCTAGAGTGCGGTACGGTACTCGCTATGAACTATGTATATACCTCATTCTGAATTCTTAACTGTATATTTTTCAAATAAATATCTTAATTCAAAATCAAGTCGACATTGATAACACAAGTAGTAGTTTGGTAACTTATTTTGAATGAACAACGCAAATTTATTTTTTGTGACTTGGAATAATTTTCTAAAACGACTAATTTTCGTTTTTTATCTGAAACTAAAAGAAAATTTGGAAATGTTATAACTGAAATGGCCGTTTCGAGACATGCAAAAACAAGAATACATTTTTTTGTAAAATAAAAAAGTTTTTCCTCTTTTGAACTCGATCCGAGGACATACTGTATAACAAAATTGATAAAAAGAAGACTGCTCTGCTAACTACATTTTTCTCAAAGAAGCCAAGACTTGAATAAATAATATATGTTAAATGAAATGTATTTATTATTTTTTTATTATACATTTAAATGTACTTAGGTACTGTACTTATTATGTGATCATTTTTCTTTTTAGAATATATTTGTTTTGAGAATTTATTATTTATATTCATTAATGTTTTGAAAATGTATTAAATTTTGTTTCTAAACGAGTCACTTTTGATCACTTTTTTTAAAGCTATGAGGTCATTTGATAACTTTATTTTTCACCAAAATCAGTGGACACCCTGTGTTTGTGTTATATCTCGAGATTTATTAAGTTTTGAAAAAATCTAATTAGACCACGTTATTATACGTTAAAAACAGGATGACAAGTAGCTAAACATTTTTTCTTTATTTCTCATAATATGCGAGATATAAGATATTTTTAAAATAAGTGAAAAACAAGTCAGCCTGTAAAACAAAAGACGATGGACAATTTCTGTGATGCTTATTAAAGTTGTCTCAAAATGTTGGCCCATAAAGATCTACATCAATTTTCTATAGCATGTATAATAAGAATGTTTTTTTTTTTTTTTGTATATGAAGAACTCTAATTTGTTCCACCTATACATTGTTTTCTTCTTTCGTCCTAATTAATTTTGGTAGGTTATTCGTTTTCGCCATAGTCTTTACAATCTACGTCTACATAAATATAAAATAAAATCAGTTGTTGCTATATTTTCTTCGTACTATAATTATACTACACATTCCACATCACATCAACAGTTGTTCTTCATATTGACTTATCCCAATTCTTCGTAGCCCGCGCTTCGATATTTATATCTCCCTGAGTATTACCACTGGTAAAGTGGCTACTTCCTGTGTCGCAGCAGCCAGCGTCGGCGTGGCCGTACGGCCGCCGCCCCCATGCCACGTGCCCGCGCGGCGCTATCGATCCGCCGTTTGATAATCCACCCAGCTCGGCGACCTGCCTCTGCCTCTGGCTCCGCTGCCATGGCTCCGATACCCAACGCTGATGCTTGGGATAGTAGCAGGGCAGGAATACCAGATGTGGTATGCTTAGTGGAATGCAGGAAGTGATGGGGTGTGGGGTGAATGTGAATGTATGGGAAAGGGTAGGGGCATATGTGAGAGGGATGAAGTGGGAGGTAGGGCAGTTGGCATAAGAGGTACAGGTATAAATATACACACGAGGGACGATCATAAACAGCTTAATCGCCTATCCCTTAAGTTCACAAAAAAACCTAATAGCCGAGACAGACGACAAAAATTAATGATCATTAACGGTTAGATACAGTATGCTCACGTGAACTTGATACTATTGACAGATGTCAAAATTGCGTCTATTAACAAACCAGAAAATATTTACTGTAGTAAGCACGTGTTATTTATTGCTTTGTACTGTAAGAGTATAATACAATAAGTAGCACGAACTTACTTCATTCAATATTTTCTGGTTTGTTAATAGACGTAATTTTGACATTTGTTATCAGTCTCATCTTCAGGTGCGCACACTATATCTTACCGTTAATGATCATTAATTTTTGTCGTCTGTCTCGGCTATTAGGGCTTGTTTATGATGAATTTAATTTACGAATTTATAAGGTAAAATAATTAACACTTGGCTAAGTTTCACAAAATAAAGTTTATTATCTTTACCGCGATTTCGGCTTTTACACCATCTTCAGAAGACTGAGAAAATTATTTTTACCTCTCGCTAAGAGAGGTATTGGATTCTTGCTAAAATTCGCATATCCAGATTTTATTGAATAAGCACGATTTAAGGTCCCTAGAATCCGATTATAACATTTTTAAAATGTGTGTGTGTGGATGTGTGTATGTATGTATGTGTGTGTGTGTATGTCTGGATGTTGTACACATGATTCCTCAAAAACTATAAGACTTAAAAAATATTCCTCAATCTGACATTCCTGGGAAGAGCTGAAAAGGTTTTGGTAACAACCGGAAGTAGTAGTTCTTAGAAAAATTCTTCTAAATATAATTTTTTGGAAGTTATTAAATATTGAAGAACATAAAATTCTCCATCTAACACACTTAAAATTTTTATTATATCTTGCATAGATTTAGAGGTAAAGATACTATAATTTATAGAGTACACTTGTCGCAGAGGCTAAGGCACTAAGGAAACCAGTTGATAAATTCCAATGTTTATAACATGACACATGTCATTGTCAAATATCAACAGTTTTAGTGACATTCTGATAACTTTTTCTAAAATAATCAAAATACACTGGACGTTTATGTGCATTTAGAAAAGAAATCATCTTTATTATAATAAAGTTCATGTAAAAAAGTACTACCTACTTAAGTTATTTTTTTACTTTAACATTAACTTATATAAACCAAAATCATGGCAGCGACATTTATCATTATTGTAAAAATCCGCCGTTACCGACATAGTCATCGATCGATATATCTGTCAAATAGGCGAGGCGAACATTGCTGAAATGTCAAATATCGACACCTATTATTTATTACGAAGAAAACATGAGCAAATAAATATATTATCAGTCATAAACAACGTCTATTATTACAGATAAATTTTCGCTAGAAGAAGTACTCTAATGAAGGTAAGTAAAATCAAATTTGGAAATTGACTTAACCCCAGTATTTTAAACTAACCCTTTTCAGAAGTACAACCTATCTAATTGAAAAAAGTGATTTTCATTATCGTCGGCCAAAAAATTTGATACAATTCTCGTGCGTGAAGTATTTTACAGCGCTCCAGCTAATAAGGCACTCGTCTTAAGGGCTCGTGTCTTAAACAAAGCTGTCGCGCTGTAAAATACAAGTTACACGCACTCGAATGTAAATAACTATTTCACGTACACAACCTTTAGCTCCAAATAATACTCGCACAGGCAAAGTTCTTGTGAATATGAGGTACTTACATTTATCAAATGGCTTAGTTTTGTAACTTTCTTAAGGTTCATTCATATAAATATCCAAAGTTATGAATCAAAACCACAAATATAAACGTCAACTTTCATTCTCTGGAGTCTAAAGTCTAGACGAGCTATAAAATTTAAACTATGATTCTTAAAATATTGAAACGTGCTTATGGTGTATTCTAAACACAATCCGTTACATGTAAACGGACCGTTAAAAAAAATAGCGAATCAAGTAGATTGACATATAACAAAAACTTTGATTTTGTTATATTGATTCGCTAATTTTTTTAACGGTTCGTTTTGCATGTAACAGATTGTGTTTAGAATACACCTATCAGTCGATAAATCTCAGCAAAGTTTTATCACTATTATCCTTTATTTTTATTTATGTCCTGATTATAAACATAATGCTAAAAATATTTAATTGTAGATAAATATGATAATTATCTTTGATATACAAATAGCGAAGCCTAGCCATTAAATGTAAATGTCTTTTTGTTTCACACTGAAACTCAACTCTCTGGAGTAGTCCAGTATGATATTAGGTATATTATTTTAATTTTAATAGCTTTAAGTTTTAAAAATAATGTAGTTCATTACTGTGACCTTTTCTAAGCTATAATACAGTTCATACAACAACAGTGTTTCTATTAAAATCTGCCGAGAACAAAGGGATGCAACAATTCAAATTTAAACCAAATCATATTACCATGTTGACCTTTTGATAAGTGTACAATGTTTGGCTCCCCTTTGTGCTGGTGATATTGTGTACATTTTCATTATTGGATTTCATTCGTTGGAAATGTATTCATACAAAAGAAAAATATAGTTATTCGTAGGGAATATGATAGAGGGATTGCTATAGATTGAATAGAAGAGTGGGAGAATGATACAATAGTCACTTCCTAATACAAAACGTTCGGTAGAATGATTTTACTCACCCTTCGTAAAAACTTCCTCTGGCTTTGATAACGGCTTGACATAGACTTTTTTTGACTTAGAATTTCAATTCCTGATACAAATATGAATCGCATAGTTTCAAAACTTGACAAAACCACTTAGATCAAATTTTGGGAACAAGTGTTTTGTTTTATTCCAAATGTTGATGTAAAAGAACCAGAAACTATTTTTTTTAATAACAAAAACTAATTATTAATGTCAGAATTTAAATTTAAAAGACGATTTGTCGAATTTTAATTTTGAACTTTCGCGTTATGTAACTGATTTCATTTTTTACAAGAAAAACTGTTAAAAGCTTGTATAAATGATACTTCCGGTTATCCGATATACACTAAAAACTAACGAGCTCTTCCCACATTAGTATAGAATGAGTATACAAAATTTCAAAATTTTCTAATTGATAGTATTTGAGTAATCGTGTCCACACCTACAGACATAATTGTAAAAATGATAAAATCGGATTCTGGGGACATCAAAACGTGCTTATTCACTAAAATCTCTATAAGTGATTTTTAGCACGATCCCTATACCTCCCTTACCTAGGATAGCGGGAGGTAAAAATGTATTTTAAGCTTCCTCTCTCAGTATAACATCGTAATTTACTTAATCTTCTAAAAGTGGAAAACGAGTCACTGCCCTTTCTTGCTCGTATAATAACATTTAAATCTCAAGTAAAAATAATGTAAAATATTTTCTTTCAAATAATTCTTAGTATAAAGGAACCGACCCTGCCCTTTCCTGCTGGTATCATTTATTAGGGGTAGGTAACCGCAAACTAAAGGTCCCCATTGTTGGTTTATGGATGCAATTGCTAAATCGTTTGACGACAAAGTGTTCTTGCAATATGATTTCTACTATAATTTCAAACTCATTTTTGGCCAACATGGATTTGTCGGATTCAAATATCCTTGGTTATGTTTATTAAAGAGTGGATATAAATAAGTTGCACGGAATTCAAATAAAAATTGTCATTGAGACAATTATATCCCCCCCCCCCTTCCCCCGGTTCTCTTTTAGGAAAAACAGCATCTAATTATTTCTAACCTTGTATTTTGTCACAACCCTTAGCAGTCGCAATGATTCTCTCTTAATTCAACCCGCTTGTATCCTTGTGCTAATTTTTCATTGAGAAGTCGCGACGCTTTGAAGGTGATTCCACATCTTACTCACCGTAACTGGCACACTTCTCTATGGCTTCGCCTCTTCAGGGGGTACTTTTGCTCGCTATATCTAATTATGAGTTTCAATGTACCATTAACTGAATAGAATGTAGGTCACAGAGTCGCAAAAACCACTGGTAAATATGCAAAACTTGTGTTTCATTCAATTAATTCGGCTTTCAAATTTAATTAGCAGTAACCATGGAGAGTTATAACCTAGGAATATGTTAATATAGTAATTCAAAAGTGATCTGTTCTTAGACGTAAGTTTACTGATGATGGCAATTTGGTTGTCGAAATACGTATCTAGTTTTAGAGTTTTTATTTAAGGTTTAGAGATTTTTTAACTATCACCTTAAACTCCAATAAAGTTTTAATATCAATATGTTTAATTATTCAAATCTTATTTTGCGGAATTTCGTTATAATTTTAGACCTTTCGTTAGAGTTTGTTGAATGTGGTAGGGAAACTTTTTGGTAAGGTTTAAATTCATAAGGTGCGAACCTTAACAATTTGAAAAATTAGTTAAGTTCAGGTGGTTTTTTGCCTGAGAGAGGATGTGTCGATCAATTGTTCGATCTTCGTATGATTAAAGAGAAGTCATTTGACAAGAACAAGAAGGTGTTCTGCGTTCTGTGGCTTTCTAGATTTAAAGAAGGCATATAACAGTGATTTTCGAGATATTTTGTAGGAGAGAATACGGTGTGAATGGAAACTGGTTGGGAGCGATTCGAGCGTTGTATGAGGGTTGTGGTAATAGATGGTAGGTTGATTAATTGGTTTCGTATAAATGTTGGTGTTAAACAGGGTTGTGGTATGTCTCCGTGGTTATTTAATTTGTATATGGATGTGTTGTTGCAGAAAGCGTTGAATGGAATGGATGGTGAACATATTAGTGAAAGTATTTTGGCTGCGTTAGCGTATGTAGTTGTTTTAAGTGAAAATAAAGAGCAACGGAGAAGAATGTTAGAGAGAGTAAACGAAGTTGGAAAAAGTATGAATCTAGGGTTGAATGTTGATAAATAAGATGCCAGTATTTGAAAGGAGTGAATTGGTGACTGAGTGCAATGTGTTGATGGATGGAATGAAAATGGAGCAGGTAAATGAGTTTTTGCCCTCCTGAAGTGTAATGGGAACTTTACAATTGTATACACAGCAAGTGTAACCTACATTTTACGCTTACTGTGTTGTAACTTGTCTAACTATGCGGTAAAATAATCAAAATACACTGGACGTTTATGGGCATTTAGAAAAGAAATCATCTTTACTATAATAAATTTCATATAAAAAAGTACTACCTACATAAGTTATTTTTTTAAGTTAACATTTCCTATATTTAAAATTAATTTATATAAACCAAAATCACAGCAGCGACATCTGTCATTATTGTAAAAATCCGCCGTTACTGATATATCACCAATCGATATACCTGTCAAATACGCTAGACGAAAATTGCTGAAATGTCAAATATCGACACCTACCTATTATTTATTACGAAGAAAACATGAGCAAATAAATATATTATCAGTCATAAACAACGTCTATTATTACAAATAAATTTTTGCTAGAAGAAGTACTTTAATGAAGGTAAGTAAAATCAAATTTGGAAATTGACTTAACCCCAGTATTTTAAACTAACCCTTTTCAGAAGTATAACCTATCTCATTAAAAAAAAAAGATTTTCATTATCGTCGGCCAAAAAGTTTGATACAATTCTCGTGCGTGAAGTATTTTACAGCGCTCCAGCTAATAAGGCACTCGCCTTAAGGGCTCGTGCCTTAAACAAAGCTGTCGCGCTGTAAAATACAACTTACACGCACTCGAATGTAAATAACTATTGTATATTTGGGTGAGTCAGCTGAGTTCTTATTCTTATCTTTATTCTTATTGTTGTTACTATTGTTTTCTGGTTTTTGCTAACCCACTAAGTGGGACTCGCGTGATTTTATGTATGTATATACGTATGGGTGTTTGGGTTTAGAATGGGCTCTGTTTGTTAAAGACATCTTTTGAATGTAAGCAACTGGGATATATCTGTGACTAATTCAAAAACAGCTAATGACAAATTTGTAACTTTAGAAGTGAATGACGTAAAATCATCGGAAAAAAAAATCGGTGTTAATAATACCGAAACTTGACATTCTGCGCAATTACTATCAGTAATTCTGTGAATCAACTTTCTGATTTGCAAAAGAATATTAGTGAATAAACGGTATAAGAATATATTTATTTACACAGCAAATGCACGATGAAATATGGGAACAAAGTTGTGTTTAATATCTGATCAACCATTAAAAAAACGTTTCCGTTGTTTATTATTGTAGGAAATGTGTATTAAAAACAAATTAGCTTGTAAGTTAAAGAAACAGAAACAGCAGAATTGCAAACACAATTAAAATCGCGAGTTCTATCATTTATTTCAACATTAGAGATGGTCTATAGAAATTTGAAATGGACAGCATAAAAAAATTAAAGTTTATTGAGCATTAATTATTTGGTAACAAAATGTCACTTTGCTGCTCATGCGTGACAAAGTAGAAAAAACTCTCGCTGTTCGAATTTCTAAATACATAATAGGTAGTGAAAAATATCACTTGTCTACATTTTTAATGGGAACTAATGGCGTTGTAATTATTTACATTTACCACCTCCACAAGTCAATCTGACATATGACTGATCTGGCGATACTCTAAAAATGCGTATACTTATGTAACATTCTCTTTACAATCAAATAATATTACTACCAAGTTTATATCTCTACCCATTTTTTAATTATTGCCCCAAAAGTCAATATACCCTAAATTTAGATAAAAACTACAAAATTTTCAAAAATCTAATTTTTATGGATCTAGATACTTCTCAATGTGCTGATTCGAAATTTTGAAACCGCAGGTCGATATCTCGTTTCGTTCTCGAGATATTTAGATTTAAAGTTTTGCTCAAAACTGCCCATTTTTGGGTATTAACCCAAAAATGGGTCGAGATATGAATTTGGCGACATTACCATTCGATTCTACGGACAAAAATACATAAGTATAGCAATTTTCATAATTTTTGTACAACCGGTTCATTTTTTATGAATAAAAGCTTGAAAATCCCTGAAAATGGCCAAAATCTGAAAAAATCGTAAGGGGTACACCTTAGATTTTTGCGATTTTTTGCCATGTTCAGTTATTTTGCTTTAGACATTGTATGCGGTGTTCAAAAATTCTGAAAATTGGTGTACTTATGTAATTTTGCCCGTAGAATCGAATAGTGTTGTCGCCAAATTCATATCTTTCATTCATATATTTTGAGCAAAACTTTGAATCTAAATATCTCGAGAACGAAAAGAGATATCGACCTGTGGTTTCCAAATTTGGAATCAGCGCTTTGAGAAGTATCTAGATCCATAAAAATTAGATTTTTGAAAATTTTGAAGTTTTTATCTAAATGTGGGGTATATTGAATTTTGGGGCAATAATTCTAAAATGAGTAGAGATATAAACTTGGTAGTAATATTATTTAATTGTAAAGAGAATGTCACGTAAGTGTACGCATTTTTAGAGTATTTATACTACCAGTTTTCATTTTATTTTATTAGGATTATATTTACTGTTAATACTGAAAATATTGATAAGATTTCTATGTGAGATTTGGCTTATATTTTAAAAATTGACTAATATCGTTTTCAAATAAGCACAACAAACCCTCTTGGCGAGCAGTGGGAAACTGAGGTGATAAATACGCCTACTCAAAAAATAATTTAGTAGTGGGGTAACAGCACGGTCCGGCCCACTGGCTACCTCGTCTCTCACCTACAAACCCCTGTCTAATTTTGTGACAGAAAGGCAAGACCCTTAACACCCCTATACAGAAACATGAAAAGCTAACATCATACATTTTCCTTGTAATAAAATATTTATTTCATACCAATCACAACTTGATTAATGAATTCCACTTTTGTCTTTTGTATTTATGTTTGTAAAAATCCAACATATTCGAAAATATTTTCACTTACCCCGTCTTGGTGCAGTTGATCTCATCGGAGAAGTCTTTACAATCGTTGTCATTATCACAGAGCCACGTTCTGGGAATGCAGAGTCCATTCGCGCATTCGAACTGGTCGGTGGTGCAGTTCTTGGAAAATCCTGCGCCAAATATCATAAATCACACATCACCACATTTATACTTTCATGGAATACGCAAAAACTATTTCCTGACCCAATAACCCAACAACTGTTCGGGGAAAACCGGCTGAACTTGCGGGAATTAGGAGTTTACATGCGAACGAAATAAGTTTACGATATGAAAGATATAAAAGTTGATTTGTACTCGTTTGGTAGGGAAATATGGTTGGGAAATAAATTTTCAGGATTTTATTTTGAGTTGTCAAAAAATGAATTTGATTCAATTTAAAAGTTTCAATCTTTATGAATTTTGTTAGAATGTTTTATAAAATTTAGGAAGGGATATTTCTTCTGGCAACATTTTTATAAATTTGATTTTCATAGGGACTATCTGACTTTTTATTTTCAATAATTCTATACAGTGTCCCACACTCTATGTTCAGTATAGGGTCTTATGGAGTACCATGTTGCCAAATTTACCTGCTGTTAGTCTACAGGATAGAAAGAGCAAAATATATACCCAAAAAGAGATGAAATATTCTGGGTAATTCATTGAATGTATTTATGACTGGTACTTTCAGTGTAACTAAACAGTTAAACAGGTGGGTGAAAAGAAAAAATAAATAAATAATAAACTGGTCAGTTTAACAATTTACAAAAAATATAAAATAATACAAACACAAAATATAAGTAGGGTATAAAAACATAACAAGCGTAGGTAAATTAAAATAATTAACATTTAACTCTTCAATTTAAAGTAAATAATATAAAACATTTTTGTACTTAATTGGACATTCTACAATCTTCGTCAACAATATAAATTCCTAATGTTACATATTTACATTCTACGAAAAGATATAGAGCTACATGAAATAATTAACACTATATTTTCTACAGCGCATTTTTGTAACACTATACTTGCCGATTGGAGCAGATAGATATGATGAATTGAAATCCCTAATTTTTTGTGTTCCTCCTATGATACCTACATTATCTCAATGTCATATTGATGAAGAATATTTTTTATGTTTTATGCTATTTATGTCGATAAAGAACTCATAAAGAGTTAAAATTATTAAGCATTATTTTTTATTTAATTTATATCTTCTTATTTGATAATTTATTAATATTTAGGCTTGATAGAAATACTGCATATATTTTACATAGTTCATAATATGGTATTGAAATATTACTTATTACAGGTACAAATAGCTTCAGCATGTTTTTTACACCCCGGTTCCAATGCATCTTTTCGCGCCCCTGTAAATAAAACTATTTAGACTGCAGATAAATTTCGGGTGATTCCAATAAGCCCTTGGGTAAATAAGAGACCCTCATAAAACTTAAATTGTACAGTGTTAACTAATTTTGGTATAGCAATGAAAATTTATGAATGTTTCAATATTACATTACATTGAAAAATTGGCAACATGGTACAGAAAACCTTCGTAAGAATAACATTGGCTATCTCTGCTACACTGAAGATAGAGTGTGGGACACTGTATAGCACTAAATGAGATCGCAAGTCGTTCATCCGATATTAAATTTTTAAAGAAGGAAAAAAATCACTCACCACAATGTGTTTCATCAGAATAATCCCCACAGTCATCATCTCCATCACAGAGAAACTCCTTGCTAATGCAAGGTCCGGCGTTTGGACACCTGACGTGATTCTCCGATTCCTCGCATTTGATGTTGTTTATTAGCTCCTCACAGTCTAATTCGTCTTCATCCCCAACGCAGTCCGGTTCCCCATTACACCTGAGACAGAAAACAACCCTTGTTATAGGTGGTGATAAGCACATTTCATAGGTACACATTAGCGTGGGGTCATTTCTAATTTTCTGATTTATTTTTTTCTTGAAAGAATAGATCAAATTGAATATGTGGTGTGACAGAACAGATCCTGCACAAGGATAAAATATAAAAATAATATTTATTTTAATAGCGTTATCACCAAGCTAAAATTTGGAATTTCTGCTATTAAGCGCCGGTTTTTCAATCGCTTGTTAAAGTGTTTGTTAACTACCTAGCAGATTAAATTTATCCATCAGATAAACTCCATGGTAATGAAAATGCGTTTTTCAATACGAATTTATCTGTCCGGTAAGTAACAGACATTTTTGGTTGTCAACTGTAAGGTTGGCAATAATTATAAACTGATATTTGCTGTGTTCATAACGATTCATGTGTCATTTTGAACATAATTTCTACACATTTTGTTTCGAATATGATTGACAGTTATAGTTGTTGACAGAACTGAATCTGTGACGTTCAAGCAAATTTAAAGTTTTGCTTTAGTTTGTAGCAATATGTGGTAAGAATACATGAATTGAAGATTGGGAAAAACTATTTTTCTGCTGACTGTCATATAATTATGGATTTTATTTTATTACATGTATGCATCTTTCGGGCTTCAAGCATTAAGCAGTTGTGAATTTGTACTGAGATTTTACCTACAAATGTACACATACTCGTATGTTCTGTTTCTTAAAAAATATACTGTCTCATTGGTCATTAATTAGAAAAGGTAGCGAATTTCAGTATTTTATAAGAGCAGGTTTGGTTCATGTCTTCTTGGCAATTCTCAATTTCGAAGTGATTAGTAGAACATTGCGTTATACATTCTATTTTTAACACTACACAATATATTTTATATAATTTATTAGGATTAAACAATAACTTACCATGTTTACCATGAGGATAAATTTTACAGAGACTTAACAGACACTTGCCAGTACATTGAAAAACCGGCCCTAAGAGGTTAACCAAAAGTACTTTATGTGAAATTTTGAATATTAACAATTCTAATACTTTCAT
Source organism: Ophonus ardosiacus (assembly GCA_943142095.1). Classification (NCBI taxonomy): domain Eukaryota; kingdom Metazoa; phylum Arthropoda; class Insecta; order Coleoptera; family Carabidae; genus Ophonus; species Ophonus ardosiacus. The sequence goes on along the minus strand of OW964830.1, from coordinate 6,147,851 downwards.
ATGCTTAAGGGCCATGGCAGAAATAAAACGGAATTCTTAATAAATAGTTCGGAAACTTCAAAGCAACAACAATATTTTCATTTTAAAAAGGATGATTAGTTGACTAGTTAGCCAGAGATTGCACAGATTGTAACGTTGTTTATTTCTGCAGTAATTAGTGCAGATTGCAGTAAATGATATAATTTAACTTTGAAAAAGAGTTCGCAGTTAAACAATTTCAGGGCATCCACGTGGAAGGGAAGAACACACCACTTTGAAACGTTATACCTACACATTTATTTTCATAAAATTTTCTTTTTTACTAAAATAAATCTAAAATACTCTTGCCGAAGTTCCATGTCCTTTAGTTTAATCAACCGAATTAGTTTCACTATGATAAATGATTTTTACCAACAACATATGCGCGTAAAGTGTAATTACCCACAATTAAAATCTGTTAGCTACACGAAGCATACATGACTTGTTACTCATTCATTTTTCTCACTTTTCTCTCATGTTACTCTGGGGATTCTTTTTGAAGCACAGGTGCAATGATATCATTAATGCCCGGTTTTTCAGTGGCCGTTTGAACTTCAGCTCAGTTGAACCTTGAACTTGAACCTGAACTTTTTTTTGTTTATAATGTGTACATTTGAACTAGTTCAGTTGAACTTCAAACAAATGTCACAATATTGAAGATGTGCTATGTAATTTACGCTTTTATTCAATTTTTTGATCATTAATATGTCATTTTGACACTCCGTCACTCCACGCTAACATATTTAAGTATTATTCTTGAAGAAAAATGGAAAATATTGATGGAAATTATAAGAAAGCTACAAATTTTTACCCTGAAGAAGTAGATATTTTGATGGATATGGTATTCAGGAATATAGAAAGACGGGAAAGATATTTTATAACGACAAAGAAGAGTGTTTGGAAGAAATTACTAATCAAATTAATTAATATATGTGTCGAAATTCTATTGAATTTAAAAAGAAGTATGAAAATTAAAAGAAAGGTTCAAAATAAAAATTTGTAAACGAAAAGTTTTTTTTAATCTACTAGTGGTAGTCTTCTTATTCAAGTTTTACCAGCCATTTTAATTGATAAAAGAATTACAGCAAAAAATCAAATGTTAAAAGTAGCATGTGTTCAGGTGGCACCGCTGAATTCCTGAATATTCATTAATGTATTCATATATTTTATATATTTTTATTGGCCAATGAGTACGAGAATGTATTTGGTACAATTCCTTGTGGTACTTGCATAACTTCATTTCTTTAATCGATATCTTACAAAATAATCAAAATCATCCCGTTAAACAAACCGTATTATTGTAGGTCGTATCATTTTTGGTATCCTATCTCGGTAGGTATTCGATAAAGTTAACAATATTTTCATTCTTCATATTATTATTCTATTTATAATAGGTACATACCTTATTGTAACGCCAATGCATATGACAAGATATCAATATGTCAACAAAATATGTCAAAATTAATATTTTAATTACCAAATTACTGTCAAAATATTCCACTGAACCAAAAATTTGATACTTAAGCTAGAAACGTTGACGGTTCACGTTCATGTCAAATTTGAGCTGAGTTCAAGGTTTAAGCCAGACTGAAAAAACACTTTAAACCCTGAACCTGAACTTGAACCAAATTTTTAGTTTAAACCGTGACTGAAAAACCGGGCATAAGTCTGCTTGATGACTTGTACTAAGTACTTCCACTTTTTAATACTAAAGAGTGCAATTTGTGCATTCTGTTCCTGTTCGCTAGATCAACTTTCAAGACTTATAGCTTTGTTTTCAATCAAAATTATGTGCGTTGGTACTCCAAATTTAATCCAAGCGCAATAATTGAAAACATCCACATATGCCCTTTTGTCCCGGCAGTACCGAAATGGTCTAACGTGACCTTATTGGACACTTAGAAAGTCAGTTCATTTTTTTTGGCTACTACCCTTGAAGCCTAGTTAAAGACATCTGCAAGTCATAAATCTAAAGAGAAATCGTTCCTAAATTCTTGTTCGGAAATAACCTAACTTTCATGTCACCGCAAGACGTGTTCTCTTTGTCGGAGATTTTCTGTCAACTCGGATGAGACCTAGAGGCTAGAAGGTGTTGTAGATGGTTTTTCAGAAAACGCCCATAAGATAAACGGTCAATCTGGGTAGAAAAGATAGCCCTAGAATATGAAGTCAAAAAGAGAGACAGCCCGATTCACAAAAAAAGGTTTAAGCTAATCCTTATTTTTGGATTAGCGAATTCTACTCTAATTTTAACAGTTTATAACTTAAAACATAGTCTAATCTATTCCTAGTATCTACCTTTATTGATAATATCATGAAAATTAAATTTTAAATACCGGAATAGAATAAAATTCACTAATCCAAAAATGAGGATTAGCTTAAACTTTTTTGTGAATCGGGCTGAGAGGGTTTAACACTTTTAAAAACAGGTGTCAATAAAAAATTAGAGAGTTCGAATTCAAGTTCAGGAAGTCAAGTTTAAGATGTAGAGATAAGAGACAACTAGTGTTAAAAGTGTAAATAGTATAAATACGTAAGTTAAAAAAAAAAAACTTTTAATTACTTTTAAATGTAACTTTTGTCCGTTCTGCTATTATCTATAAATGTAACGTTTTTATTGTTTAGATTATATTTTGTTGCTAACATCTTTTGTTTAGTAATGATTTTATTGTTTTGCTATACTTTGTAACAATTTTTTAGCTGCCCCGGTAGCCGAGCTATAACTGATATAGTTCAAAAGCCGATAAAATATTATTATTATTATTATTATTATTGTAACAATTTTTTAAACTACAACTTTCATTATTACTTATGTATATTTTACAACATAATTTAATACCATTCATAATATAGGTACTCGTAACTATTTATTAAGAATTTCGTTTTATTTCTGCCATGCCGCCTAAACATATGAAAGTATTAGTATTGTTATTATCCCAAATTTCACATAATAGTAATTTACGTAACAAGACCTGAAAGTGATAATTTACTGGGTGAGCAAGCATATTCCAGAGCGAGCCCAGTATAGACACTTTCAGGTCATGTTGGGTACAATATTTTTTTGCGATCCTGAAAAAAGAATAAAAAAGTATTATTTTATTTTTTACTGCGAGCAAATATGAAATAAATAAACATCTGATATCCATGGGAACATTTAGCTATAGCGGTCCCGGGATCGGTAAAGTACTTTCCGATCCCTTATAGACAACTTTCCGAGCTAGCTCAGCAAAGAAGGACTTTCCGGTCTAAATAGTGATCAGAAAGATCGCATTTTCTGGGCGATCGCGAAAAAAATAATTTTGTCTATCCTCATGGATTAATTGTCTAAATTCCAAAATAGAATTTGGTTATTTACTAGAAATCAGCCTGGTGGTAGCACTACTAAAATATTATTTTTATATTTTATCCTTGTATCGTATCTGTTCTGTCACAGCATAAGCTCTGAAAAATATTGGTGATTGGTTAAATAGAGAACTATGTAGAGTCTAACCAGCAAATTCTTTTCGGGTAACCTTAAGATGATCAAGAGACACTTTTTAAGAAACAACCAAATATTCTTACCTGCTTGCAGCTTCAATACATGTACAGCTTCTAGCACATAAAAATTCATTATGGTTGCACTCGCACGAATGCTCGTATTCTTTGTCCTCCGTGTCCACGACTCTGTTGAGGTTCCCTCGAATTCCAGTGACTGGTAGGGCCCCATACCTCGGGTCAGTGTTGTATACGAAGCCCCCAGGGCTCGGTAGGAACACATGACCCCGACGGTGGGTCATGCGGTCGGGATAGACCCCGACTCCAACTCCACCAGGGTAGAGGATACCCGTACCCCTGGAAAAAGGAAAGAATGATAGATTAAATAGAAGAAGTTTTATTTTGTATGTATTTAAAAGAAAAAGAAATGTATGGGCTATCCAGCGAATCAAGCGGTTTACGTCATCGTTTAGGGATTTTTGAAATTTTCTTTATATTTTTAAATATATTTTATTAACGGTATTTTATTGGGTTTTTCATTATTATTATGTATTTGAAACCTTTAATAGAAATAGTTATATTTGGATATATTATTATTAAGTAAAATTTTGTAAATTTTTGTAAAATGACGTTTGATTATATTTTTTTAATATTGGTAATTCTGAACATGTATATTACTAAATATTTTATGTCTATATTATACTTTTCAACCTGTATTGTGATTTCATTTTGTTTTTGGTTTCGTTGTTCATTGACTAAATGTCAAATGCTCTGTCATGTCAAATTCAAGAGCTTGTAGTTAATTTATTGACTTATTTTGAAAATGAAAAATAGATTGGTGGGCTTTTACTTTCACTGAATTGTAATATTGAGGTAATATTTCGTTCTATTTGGTAGTAATAATTTGAAAATTAAATCTATATGTACAGCGTGTGGCAAATGCTATATGCAATGTACAGAAACAGTGAGAAATTGTATGGTATGTATTCTGTATTTTTTTTAAGCATCTCACATAATATTAGATAGTTTGTTACATATACTACAAGGATGAAGTATTTATAACGGCGTAAGCAGTATCGTTCAAATAAAATTGGATTTCGCTGAAAAAAAAAAAATCCGAAACGGAATGATAAAATAAATTCATGTTTATGAATCTGTGAGATCTCCTAACTGTGATAATACATTGCTCAACATTTGAACTGGTACAATTGCAAGAACATATATAAATAACAATTTACTACTTTTTGAGCAACACCTTCTTACTTAATTGATAGTATATGGTTCTGGAAACACTTTTAGGGCGAAGAATTAAAAGAATAAAACTTAAATAACGAATTTGAAATGTTTTAATAGAAAAATAACATAATCTTCATTTTAGCTTGGCTCATCTCTTCAATACTTAAACGCCTTTAATGGCATCTTTAAAATGCAGTCAACCACTCGGAATTAAAACATACTCGAGAAATTCGCAAAAATTCTCTTAAAACTTGATAAAGTATAAGCGTCCGCGAGCTCATTAACTGCACTTATGACAGATAGGTTATTATTATTATTATTATTATTATTATTATTGTAAACAACAATTGAATCGCAAATGTTATTCGATAGGCATTTGTTTGCATTCCGAAATAAATGCTGTATGATTGAGATTTCCAGTAGGTAGGTAACACCCAAATTATATCAGCAGTCCAGAAATTTATCCTTAATACTAACATTACCTATTTATAAATAAGGTCAACGTTTAATCACAGCATTATTTGCTGTGAAAGCCTACTTTAACTATACAAATATATAAACTTTTTAACTTTGTACGACGTAATCTTCGTCCTTGTATAATATGTTACTATTTTTCAAAATTCCTATTCTTTATAACATAACGTTGATGATGAATCAATTGGATCCGAAACGTTGGTATTGTTAATAAAAAAAAATTAATTAAATTAATTTTAGATCAAGACTGAAATCCATTAATCATTCCGTTTTAAATGGAATAGTTTAAAGAAACAAAGGATGTAGAAACTACGTAAGCATTAATGTCGTTCAGATTATTGGAAAATCTTTTTCAAATAGAACACACCTGCACTTTTATAAACAATTTTATTCTTTGAAATCATATTCGTTTCGGGTGAAACATTAAAAATGAAAAATGACTCAATAACTCTAATTTTATAATGAATACTTTAACATTAAATACCCTCAAAAAACATTAAAATATCGAATATTTTAAAAACTAAAAACTTTTTAAACTTCTATAGTAGGAATGGCGATGGATACCCGGGTACTCGGAACCTTCCCGATAATAATGTACCCGGGTATAAAATTACTTACCCGATTACCCGAAATATACCCGTTGCCCGTTAATTACCCAATACCCTTTAATTACCCGAACAGTTTTCAGCTGCTGGAAAGATTGTATCTAAAAGAAGAGCTTTTTATTACCATACCATAGGTAATTATTATAATTTATGTTAAGATTTTTATAGAGATACAGTATATTATTTATTTGTATTACTTTTTATTTAATAAAAATATGTAAACAATAATTATGAATTTCATTAAAAAGTAAACTGCTAATATAAGGTAACTACTAATTAACGAATTAATGAATTGTGTATGTGTACTTAAAGGATAACAGGTAATTAAAGAATATCGGGTAATTAACGGGAAAAGGGTATTATCCGGGTAGTTGTTTCGGGTACACGGGTAACAACATTATCGGAATTCGTCATTCCTATTCTATAGTATCTATTACCTATACTTTTTAAGATCTAGTTAAATATTTGCACCTATTGCAGCTCATATTATGATGGGTATTTTTATAAAATTGCTACTGGTAAGGTTATGTCAGGGACAATAATTGAAGTTCTAATTCCGTCATTAGTCGGACATATTTCTAGAAAGAATAAAATTTGGTTTGGGAAGAAAAAGTGTTGCAAAATTAGCATCGCCCAAATTTCAACCAAAAGTGACGAAGAAAATCCATTGTAACCATTTTCACTAATTTCTACGAGGGTAAAGAACACATCTTCCCAAGATAAGGGTGGAAAGGGGTTGTATAGGTGCGACCGTCTAATGCTAAACATATGGTTGCGATTTTCAGACTCTCGGGGTTGCTTGAGAATTTGCTAAAGTGGAGAGGCACACATGGTAAATTGAGCTCTCGAAAACGTAAATTAACAATCGAAACTTGTGTGAGAAACCTGTCGCATCATTTCAACATTTTACTAAAATACATAGTCAAGGAATTTAAACTGTTAGGGCTGGTTTATGATGAATTTAATTTACGAATTTACAATTTATAATTTAGATTTTAAAATATAAACTCACATAAAACGCATACGATGGTTTATGAACGATTTACAAATTTAAAATTTTGAAATTCAGATTTGGAATGTAACTATATTTTATATTTTCAAATATGTACATGTCTGATGAAGAAAGAACTTTGCCAGGAGCATGTCTTGACATTGACATTACATCAAGAATTGAATTTATAGGAAAGTACCTAATGCAGACACGAATAAATAAATATTTCCAAATGTAAATTTCAAATTCAACCAATCACAAGAGAGAACTATTAAACATGACGATAAGATATAACTTTGCTTCATCCGTCAGTTGTCTTTTCTGTTTGTGAATTGTTGACACTTTGAAGATGGATTCACAGGAATAAATTGATATTTTGTTTTTTTTTTTGTTAATAATCAGTATTCGCGAACATCAACATCGTACATTGTACAATAAAGCAGATGAATTGTACAAAAATAGAAACATTTGCGTAATTTCAATGCAACGAGGGATAGCAAGGAATTAAATACATTCACACTAATACGAGTATATTTGAAGAATTGGTCATGATATTATTATTTCACTATTAGAAACAAATTATAATATTGTCCGTTGACAAATCAATGTTTTCATAGGCCTAACCACGGCCTAACAGACCATCTACGTTTTTACCTTCCGTCACCCTTAGGTAGGGAAGGTATTGTCTTTGGTCAAAATATTCGTTGGTGATTTTTAATGAATAAGCACGTTTGATGGTTCCTAAAATACGAATTTACTATTTTTAAAATGCGTACACTTACGTAACATTCTCTTTACAATCAAATATATCTCTACCCATTTTTGAATTATTGTCCCAAAAATTAATATACCTCACATTTACATAAAAACTTCAAAATTTTTAAAAATCTAATTTTTATGAATCTAGATACTTCTCAAAGCGCTGATTCCAAATTTTGAAACCGCAGGTCGATATCTCGTTTCGTTCTCGAGATATTTAGATTTAAAGTTTTGCTCAAAACTGCCCATTTTTGGGTATTAACCAAAAAATGGGCCGAGATATGAATTTGGCGACATCACCATTCGATTCTACGGACAAAAATACATAAGTATAGCAATTTTCATAATTTTTGTACAACCGGTTCATTTTTTATGAATAAAAGCTTGAAAACTCCTGAAAGTGGCCAAAATTTGAAAAAATCGTAAGGGGTACCCCTTACGATTTTTGCGATTTTTGGCTATTTTCAGTTATTTTGCTTTAGAGATCGTATGCGGTGTTCAAAAATTCTGAAAATTGGTGTACTTATGTAATTTTGCCCGTAGAATCGAATGGTGTTGTCGCCAAATTCGTATCTCGACCCATTTTTGGGTATATACCCAAAAATGGGCAGTTTTGAGCAAAACTTTGAATCCAAATATCTCGAGAACGAAAAGAGATATCGACCTGCGGTTTCAAAATTTGGAATCAGCGTATTGAGAAGTATCTAGATGCATAAAAATTAGATTTTTAAAAATTTTGAAGTTTTTATCTAAATGTGAGGTATATTGACTTTTGGGGCAATAATTCAAAAATGGGTAGAGATATAAATTTGATAGTAATATTATTTGATTGTAAAGAGACTGTTGCGTACGTGTACACATTTTTAGAGTATTTATAATGAGTATACATAATGTATATTCATGTGATAACTTTATTGGATTCGTAGAATATTTTCCAGGGAACTTTCTGTATGGATTATGGAATTTGTAAAAAATTGTTCATGTTACAATTTTACTGGATATATAGAATCTTTTCCAATGAACTTTTGGTATGGGATTTGTACAAAATACATCGAATTAATGGAAGGTTTTGTGCTGGCTACAACAGATTTTTTAAGTTTGTATTTGTTTTATTTCTTTAATATACAAATCAATAAATTTTTGAGTATGAAAATAAAATTGTAACCTAAAATCTGAACTAATAATTGGTGAAACCTCAAATGACAAGCGCAGTGACAAGTCATGTTTGGTTAGATCCAGAATTTCAAATTCGAACATAAATCAGAGAGAAAATTGTAAATTTTAAATTAAAATTTCTAAATATAAATTTATAAATTAATTTCATCCTAAACCAGTCCGTACATTAAAAAAGAAAAATCCCCCTACCTGCTGTGCGGCCGAATGACCTTCCCACTCCTACTCTCAGTATCCCCCGGGTATTTGACAATTGGCGGTCCGTGCACTGGGATTGGATACATCTGGTCGGACTTCCTTGAAGGCCCTTGTGGCTGTCTTCTAGTGGAGTTCGCACCACCTGGACCCACTCCAGCGAGCTGGTGCACTAGTGGAGTCTGACCCGGGGGGCGCAGTTGCCCTGAGCCGTACATTTGGCGAGCCGCCCCCCGGTTTACGTGCATGATGGGGGTCGGGGTGCTGTCTTGGGGCTGGATTTGGCTGCCGCTAAAGCTGAACAGCCCTGCAAGAGAAAGAAGAATTTGGTACTAGATTGATTTAATAAATTTAATTTATGACAGAGACAAATGACCTTTAGTTTAAAATACAAAGTTAAATATCTGTCGGCACCCGTGGCTCAATGGTTAAACAACGCCTCTTAAGCTAGGTTTCCACATGCAAAAATTATTGGCCCCAATTTGTCTTTGCCCAGTTTTATGGCGCCATTTTTAGTGGCACCAGTATATGTTTCTACAATTTCCATCAGATTTCATCTGGCACCAGATTAAAAACGGCGTCAATAGGGTCCTCCACTATATTTTTTAATATTTTTTTAAAAAACTTCATCTCAACTGAAAGTAGTATGTAATTTTATTGTTAATCGTTAAGCCGTAATATTTTTTTAAATATTTTGTGATGTAGATATAGAGATGATTTTGTTCTCAAACAGTGGATTTCGCTAATAATAGACACTTACAAAATTGACGTCACTGCAAGAGAGATATAGAAGGTCATGCATACAAACAAACCTCCCCTCGTTGTCTTGCGTCCCGTTCCCTTTTCCTATCTGTCATTGTATTAGCATCTGTTATTCAGTGTTAAACCTAATTCTTTATTGTGATGTGTACGTCGTGTTTAATAAAAATGAGTTTAAAACCAGAAGATGTGTCTGGGGCAACTTTTTTGTTTGATAATATTGAAGATCATTTGATTATTCAACTAAAACGATGGCTAGAGTGTAAAGTCTACGGCTGATGACAGGTCTTTGTTTGTACGGGGTAACCATAGCAACCTTGATTTCTATGCTTCGCCGGTAGAGGCCCTCGTGCAAATTGCAATTTTGTAAGTGTCTATTGAAGTCACATAAATTTATTTTTTTCAGCACTTATAAAATGTACCTATAAATATGTTAAAATAACCCCTGTGGTCAATAATTGGAAATATGGGTAGATAATAAGTAATTTAATGTCATAAATAATAAAAATACTACGTATATATTAAAGTCCAATATTTGATTACCACTGGTAGCCTATGTCATTCAATATATCCTTCTACTTTCATACCAACGCATGTAATCTGTCATGGCATCATAAATTTAAACTAGTATTATTTGGTTTATCTCTGTTGTTTTATTGTTGTTATTTTCTGCATTTATATACTTGCAAATGGATTCCGTATTTCAAACAGGCGATAGCAGAAGGTTTGAAAGTAGTAAGAATTTGGAATAGAATAAATGTGTGACGTATATATAGAGATGAGGAAATGGTAATAAAAACTCGATTATTTTAGAAACTAATAACTATTTTTAAACTTTGATAGTCCTTAATACACAGTTTTAAGGTCTAGTTTTAATATAACTGACCCTTGTTCTAATTTGTTACTACGGTGGAGGACCCTATTCGAAGATGACCTTGATTAGACATCTTTGAAAAATTAAACTATGCAGAGAAAAAAATGTAAAATATTTTCTATAAGTATGTTTTCATCATAGGAAGCATTCTGTATTTATATCGTTAGTGAGACGAGTAAAAATAATGAATATCTATTTTTAGCAGCAGTCGCATATAGACAGAAAGTAAATAACTTTTGCACCAAGTTCAATAACAGTAGACACTTTAACGAAGAGAATATGAGCAATATTCTTATAAACGGCATATAAAGTTTTAAGTACTTTGCTTATCATTTAATGAGACATTATTAACGCAATATTGTTTTATAATTATTTACTGAACTGATATACCAGGAACAATAAAGAGAAATTAATATACTGCAATTGTTTACGCAGTTTCAATTTATTGTTTCAAAATTTCTAAATTATCAATAATTCAATTTCTATAATACTCGTAATCCCATATTTGCAATATTGTGTGCAAATTACTAATTTGTTCTAATGAATTCATACAAATTTTGACTCATTAAACTATACTCGCCGTCAAATGATTATGGACTGATGTTCAACTTTTATCCCTTTCCGCACCCTGTCCCTTGCCCAGCGGTGTTGCCGCTTGTAACTTGACATGACCAAGAATGAACGCAAATGTCATGTAATACATTTAAACTAATTAAAATTTTTAATACATCGCAAATGAAGAAAATATTATAACAAGTAAGGTAAGACAGTAATACGTAATATAAAATATAAAAATTGTCTCTGTGGAAAATTTATATTTATATTTTGACCAAAGTTTCCACACATCCAGCTAAGGTCGCGTTTGCGTTAAAATACGATAACCGGTAAAATCTAAATAATAGATAAGAATAATTGATTATTAAGTGAACTGTAGATCTGCAAATATAACATGCTTCTGCAGTCAAATCCAAAGTTTTCTTGTTATATTATATTTTTTGGAAAAAAAATTAATTTTGCTTATAATAATCGGACGCTTTATTCGATTTGGATGAAATTTGGTATGACAGTTTATATGGTTATAAGTCATCTTTTAAGGTGATACTTGTTATTATTAGTAAACCACTAGTGTATGAAACTTAGGTCTCCCAACATTAATTAGACCGTAACTTTTTAATGGCATTGCCGAAAACGTGAAATTATTTTTCTTCAGAAAGATACATTCAATAGTAAACTTTTGTCTCTCTGTGTAATTTGTGATATCTGTTACGGTTCACACAGAAAAAAATAAAATCTGAGTGTCTGCACTGTTAAATTTTTAAAATAAATTTAATCTAGCAGTCTATCCAAATGTCAAACAAGTAATTTTTAATGACAGTAACGAGTTGTCAATCTTCACAACTTGTTTAGGAATTAGCTGAGATATGTAATCGTCTTATTTATATTAATGGTAGTAAAATACTATTAGACAGAACAAACGGATGTTACTAATTTTAGAATATTGCGAAGAAAATTTTTGACAATCCGTAAAACAATTGTTACTGTCATTAAAAATTACTTGTTTGACATTTGGATAGACTGCTAGATTAAATTGATTTTAATAAATTAGCAGTGCAGATACTCAGATTTTAATTTTTTCTGTGTGAACCATAACAGATATCACAAATTACACAGAGAGACAAAAGCTTACTATTGAATGTTTTCGGCATTGCCATTAAAAAGTTACGGTCTAATTAATGTTGGGAGACCTAAGTTTCATACACTAGTGGTTCACTAATAATAACAAGTATCACCTTAAAAGATGACTTATAACCATATAAACTGTCATACCAAATTCCATCCAAATCGAATAAAGCGTCCGATTATTATAAGCAAAATTAATTTTTTTTCGAAGAACTTTGAAGCAGATTTCTGGCTAAATGGTATACATTCCGGTAGAAGCAAGTTTGGTTAAATCGTCTTATTTTAGCCTCAGGAATCTGTGGTTAAGCCATGTCCCCGTATTTAAGAGACACCCTGTATGTATCACGTTGGTACATTACAATACTGAAGCTATTTTTATCAAATTCATATTAAATTTGATTTGAAATCGAAAATATGTATTAAGTCGTTGTATAACGGATTACTTTAGTGCCGATTTCTAAACTTTTAATTACATTAGTGACTATTTCAAATAATAGTTATTTATGTATCAAGGTACTGAAGAAAGATAGACAGACAGACAGAGTTTCTTTCGCATTTATTATATTACTAAGGATTGTTTCAACCAAAAATAGTATTTATTTTAAAGAAACAGTAAGATTATTTTACTTTGTTTTTCTATACAGGACATGTCTATTTCAAAAGTGTGGTGCAAATAATATCTTGTTGAATATTTTAAAACATAAAAATGTCACTTAAGTACATCATTTTTAACTTAAATATTTTAATTAACGGTGTTAAGTTCTAACACTTTCTTTTTAAGTAGTCCGAAAATAGCCGATGATTTCCTATTTCTCTAAAGCACTTTTGAGAACCTCCAAAATTAAAACAGAATATATCATCTACCAAACATTCCAACTAAGATGTCAGTTCCCAAAATACTCTTTCAGACTACAGGTAGAAAACAGTGATGATATATTTATTTACTTTGGAATCAGCATAATTCTCTTAAAACCAACAGATGTTCAAAAAACCCAAAGCTTATTTTACTATCAACACTTCTTCTCATTCATCTTCTTCGAAAATAATTAAAATTCATCTACGTGCCTCCCCCTCAATCTTTGCGATTAGGTTCTCTTCCCTTACAGATTCGTTTACTTTGACAATGGACGTTTATCAGTGTTTAACAGATGTGGGGTGGACTTGATTAAAACGCCTTGTTCGCTGGAAATAACGCAATAGCAGCCACTTGCAACAAAGTTGGACGAAGAGATGGTCTTATTGTGTGAGGAATATATGGTGCGTGAATGTCGCGTGGTATGCGGGTAAAAATACACACAGGGATTAATTAGAAAGAATGCCCAGAGAAGAGATTGAGATGTTTACACGGTAAAAAATTACATTGATATTCCGGACAAAATTTAGTTAGCTGTATTTTTTTTGTTATTTCAACAATATTTTTTTGCCGTGCATACGAAGAACTTTGTATTTTAAGTTTCCAAAACTAAACAATTTTTGTTGTGTATAAAAAGTATTATTTGCTGTTAAATATTAGTCATGGTAGCAATTATTATTAGTAGTACTAAGCAGTCATTTTGTTACTTTGTTCAGATTACAAAATCATTTTGCAACAATTAAAGATATTTTATCTGTTACTGGGACAAATTTTATTTTTTTGTATCCTGTGACATTATATTTTGTAAAGATTACCAATTCTTCTTCCCGCCATATACTTATTTGTACAGGTAACTAAAACTTTTGTGTAGACAGGGTATTCCCTGGTATACAGCATAATACACTGTTCGTGTTATACAATATTATACTACGTCGTGTCTCATTGCGCAGTTAAGTTTAGCCTGTCGAAAATTGTGTTTCAAAAGTGCTTGTTTCTTGTGCCCGTCAATAAAAAGGGATGATTTTGTAAAAGATATTTTAAAACAATGGCAATTAGAGTGTCTTATTAACAAATTTGAAGGTATGTATCGATTATTGATAAATCTATTATAATTTAAGTGACTATTGTTTCATACGTTATTTTGTTTATATAATATTTGTTACATGTATATAGATTATAATTATAAATAAATAAAATTATTAGGTATAATACGCATGTATTTAAGTTTTATCTTACTACCTCATTAATGCATTTGTATATCTATCAAAAATTTATTAGTTTCCAAAACAAATTCATAGTTATTAATGGTAACTTATTTTATTTCTTCGCATAACAAATTTATATTTCTTAATGGTAACTTAATTTATTTGTTCGTATAACAAATTTACATTTCTTAATGGTAACTTATTTTATTTGTTCGCATAACAAATATCTTTTGTTATATATAACAAAATTGTATTTGTTGCCACAACACTTTTTTACCAGCAAATTTACCTAGGTAACTGTAACAAATATATTTGCTGGTCCTATATTGACAAAAAAAATTTGCTGCTGGAACTCATTTTTGGTAATCACAACAAAGTTTTTATTTACCGTGTTTTGTGTTTCACATTAGTGGATATGTTTGGTAACTTTTTCTTATTATAATTTTCATTGCGTTTTTACAGTTGATAAAAATGTAAGGCTTATCTATCGACATTTGGGCTGTGTCCGATTTCATATTGTGGCATTTAGAATTAAAGATTAAGGTCTTCTTCACATAAATACAACTCCGAATGGCACACTAATGAAATCCATTGGTTGTATGGCAACACTTTAAAACAACAAAAATGAATTATACAATTCGATTTAATTTGATGCTTCAGATTAATTGTTGATATTACATTTCATAGAATAGAAGCTAAGAAGCTGTTCTTTGACAGTAAATTTGACGTTTTGCACAAATTATAGCAATGAACTTAATTTGTTTAATTAGAGCGCGTCAACTTCAAGGCATACTGTGCGAAACCCTAAAATCTAATTCCTAAATCCTAAATAATGACGTTATTTAGTCTGTGTCTAATATATCATCCTAATATCTAAATCCTAAATTTATAT
The DNA here is from genome assembly GCA_943142095.1 of Ophonus ardosiacus. Taxonomy (NCBI): domain Eukaryota; kingdom Metazoa; phylum Arthropoda; class Insecta; order Coleoptera; family Carabidae; genus Ophonus; species Ophonus ardosiacus. The sequence goes on along the minus strand of OW964830.1, from coordinate 6,132,663 downwards.
GCCCTAAATAACGTCATTATTTAGGATTGCAGGAATTAGATTTTAGGGTTTTACAAGAGCATAACTATGCCTTGAAGTTGACGATTATGTATATTCTTAAATTTGCTGTAGTTCCTACACTATTGTAAGAAATTGCTACAACTTTATATAACTGCCAACATAACCTTCTTTATTTATTTAATATTGGAAGAAAAACATGAAAGGTAATTTTAAGAAATTATTTTTTTATATAATCACCTATACATACTTTATTGTTGTTATACTTAGGCTGTGTTGGATGTTGCATTTTTATCACCGTAATATCTAAATCCTAAATTTATACACCCTAAATCTAGTGATTATTTAGGATTTTAGGGTTGTGCAGGAGCACACTATGCCTTGAAGTAGACGTGCACTAATTAAAGAAATCTTGTTCGTTGCTATAATATATACAAAACGTCAAATTTACTGTCAAAGAATAGCTTCTTATCTTTTATTTTATGTAATATAATATTAAATTTACTCTCAGTATCAAATTAAATGAAACTATATAATTCATTTTTGTTGTACTAAAGTGTTGCCATACGAGTACAAACGAATGGATACCACTAGTCTGCCAGTCGGAGTTGTATTTATGTGAAGAAGACCTAAATCCTAAATACTAAATGTCAAAATGCGACATCGGACACAGCCATAGAAATAATAATGCTCCTTGAACGTCGAATATTGAGATGCATAATTCATTTGAAATAACAGATATTCATTGTACCAAATGTTTACAAACCAAATCTTGGTTCTTGAATTCATTAAAACTCTGCATTATGTGCATTTTTTGCTTTTTTTAAGACTTAAACCACTTCAAAACTTAAAACGTCAAATTCTACAAACAGATATGAAATTAGCTGCATTGTAAATGTAAGTTACATGATTAAACATTATAGAAACAGGTACAGAATAGCGGTTACTGTAGCTATATAGGAGGACGATTTACAGAGCTCTGTAACTTACAGAGCCTGTAAAGCTACAGGGTTACAGAGCATTTGTACAAAATAGAGATATTAGATCAAATTTATGACGTTACAAGTAACTCGAAATATTACTGACGGTTACATTTGTTTCAATAATAGCCTACTTCGTTTGAAGCTGAGTGTATACAGGGTGTCTCTTAAATAGAAGGACATGGCTTAACCACAGATTCCTGAGGCTAAAATAAGACGATTTAACCAAACTTGCTTCTACCGGAAAGTGTACCATTTAGCCAGAATTCTGCTTCAAAGTTCTTCGAAAAAAAAATTAATTTTGCTTATAATAATCGGACGCTTTATTCGATTTGGATGAAATTTGGAATGACAGTTTATATGGTTATAAGTCATCTTTTAAGGTGATACTTGTTATTATTAGTGAACCACTAGTGTATAGAACTTAGGTGTCCCAACATTAATTAGACCGTAACTTTTTAATGGCAATGCCGAAAACGTGAAATTATTTTTCTTCAAAAAGATACATTCAATAGTAAACTTTTCTCTCTCTGTATAATTTGTGATATCTGTTACGGTTCACACAGAAAATAATAAAATCTGAGTGTCTGCACTGCTAAATTTTTAAAATAAATTTAATCTAGCAGTCTATTCAAATGTCAAATAAGTAATTTTTAATGACAGTAACAATTGTTTTACGGGTTATCAAAATTTTTCTTCGCAATATTCTAAAATTAGTAACATCCGTTTGTTCGGCCTAATAATATTTTACTACCATTATTATAAATAAGACGATTACATATATCAGCTTACTCCTAAACAAGTTGTGAAGATCGACAACTCGTTACTGTTGAAGCAGAATTCTGGCTAAATGGTATACTTTCCGGTAGAAGCAAGTTTGGTTAAATCGTCTTATTTTAGCCTCAGGAATCTGTGGTTAAGCCATGTCTCCCTATTTAAGAGACACCCTGTATAATACTAGATTTGAATGGTAAGTTTAGAAAATCGCTATTCACTTGTTTTTATATATAAATGTTTGAAATTTGCTAGGAATACGTTTGAATCCTTTGTCTGTAACGATAAAATTTTTAAATAGGTTGTATTTCGGAATAATGGAATTGTATTCTTTTTTTTTACTAGGGAATACTTCGAGGAAACAGTAGGTAATAATATTGATGAAAAAATTTATTAACTTTATAAATGAAAATTCTCGTTATTTGTGATCAAACCTCATGTTATTACAATGTATTACAATTACTTGATAATTGGCAATCATTTGATATTTTATGTGAAATTTTCCATTATGTACAAATAGCTTAAATTTTTGGCGCTTGAAATTAAGTTTGATTTTCTTTCCTTTAATCTGGTACAAGTATCTAAATATTTATATGTTTATCTCGTGTTTTGGCTGGTCTTAATTATGTTGTAAGCAATATATTTTATTGTCTAATAACAAATCTGCGGTCCTTTTGAACAGAAATAAAATAGGTAAACTATTCAACAGTTTATTATTTTAGGCTAAGTGAAATTTGTTTTCTTAATTTCATAGCATTTGTATGAAAATATCTTTTCTCACATGTTTCTAAACATTTCATGTGCTATATTGTCAAAACAGAACGATAAATTATTGTCACAACAATCGAAACCGTTCTGTTATTGCGATGATTTGATATATGGCCATTTTCTGTCACGCTAATAGAAACATTTAGCTTTGTTGTAATTTCAGGCACGTATAATGCACATGAAAATGCAAGTGTGCCAAATAAAATTAAAAATCCTCGAAATAGCTTTAATAATGGTCATACGAAGAAAAAAATTATTCAAAAAATAAAAATTTAAACAGAAAATAAAGTACATTTCGATGTTTCAAGATATCTAAAAATGTTAATAAAATATAAATAAATCACGGCATATTACCCATTTCTGGGTATGCCAGTATCTACAACACATGTAGACGTCGGTAATGATGATATATTTTACCGTGTGGGCGCTTACTAGGCGTCACCTCACGGGCACTCATAGCTGGTGTGGAGAGTGCTCCACAGGAGTCACGTTTGTCCCATTTAAAATTGGAAATATTTGGCGTCTGTCGGGATCGAACCCGGTTCCCCCAGGTCGCGACCAGACGCTTAGGCACGCAGCCACGGTTAATAAAATATGAATCAAAATAAGTTTTTAAAACGAACAAAGATAATCCTTTTAAATTTCACTTAAATATTAATATTATAATGATGATATTTTTCTGTAAGACTTAATAAAAAAAAAAAAAATCTGTTGTGTCCAGCACAATACCTCTCGCCATTTCCATTTTATGTTATATAAGAATTATATTGCACTTCGCTATCGAACCGTCGTTTTATAATAAAAAAAATGCAGAAGTTTACCCAAATATTGTTTATTTTATTGTATTTAACATGTCTTCTGCACTTATATCTATTTTTCATTGTATGAGGAAGTTCCTAAATGTCAGAGATTCTTCCAATTCATTAACAAGATTGGCGGTATTTCTGATGGCTATATTCATTTAACCTACAATTTTAAATATTTAATTAATAAAACAATAAGATTAAATGTACTTCCCAGAAAAAGCTTTCAGAATGTCACTAAAACTGTTGATTTTTGACAATGATATGAACTATGTTATAAACATTTAAATTTGTCAACTGGTTTCCTTAATGTAGTTTAGCCTTTGCGATGTATTACATCCTATTAGTTTATTTGTCTCTGAAATGATATAATAATTTTTTTAAGTGTAATAAATGGAGAATTTTATGTTCTTCAATATTTGTAATAACAAAAATTTCCAAAAAATAATATTTAAAAGATTTTTTTTAAGAAACTACTACTTCCGGTTGTTCAATTGTTACCGAAACCTTTTCAGCTCTTCCCAGGATTCCAGGAATGTCAGATTGGGGAATTTATAGTTAAATAGATCTTAAGTCTTATAGTTTTTGAGAAAACATCCACACATACACATATCCATCCACATACACAGACATCATCGTAAAAATGTTAAAATCGGTTTATAGGGACCTTAAATCGTGCTTATTCACTAAACTCTGGATATGCAATTTTTAGCATGAATCCAATACCTCTCTTAGCGACAAGTAAAAATCAAAATGATAAAGTATTTATTTTGACCCAGAATAAATGTCATCAAGCAATCTTTCTTATTTAAAACATCTTCTAGTGATCTAGCGACATAAGTATGCAAACAAAATAAAAAATTACTCCACTCGTCTGCTGACAAATTACTAGAAATATATCAGAATGTAGTATAAGTAATACATTGTGCAATTAATGTGATCACATTTCAGAAATAGAACATCTCCATCCAATGAATTATAAAAATATAAGTGTTATTAATCTTGTTGGACACTTGACTAACACAAATTGTTGTTCCAAGTAGTGTCTGTAACTGTAATGATCTTTGTTAAGATCAAACAGATTTCCGCCAAATAGTTTACAGTCCTGTCGAGTGATTGCACTTTGGGCATTTTTCTTATTTTATAAAGAAAAATGACATCATGTCTTTGTTTCTCATGCCAAGATGCTCAGAAGATGATGTTTACTACAGCGGGAACTGTCAAAAATGCATACTAATCACTCGTCAGAAACAATCGTGCAAATACTTGATAGGAATGGCAAAAATTTGCCAATTTATACAATATTTGAAATATGTATGAAAGAAATTTCTTAGGAATTGAAGTGTGTTTTATTCGTGAACCACTCATTAGTTAAAACCGTGTAATGCATGATAAGAAAGAGAATTTCATGCTGAATTCATTTTTTGAAACCGCGTTATCCTATTTTAACCATGTGAGAGTGGTGACTGAAGAGTACTGAGCCGATTTGAAAATAGTTCTCGGATTTTAGTAAATCTGTTGTTGGAAAACTATTGACAAAAATCTGATGTGGCCAACACAAAACCTCCCGCTATTTAATTATTATTAATTTAAATACATACCTACCTACGTATTTACTAACGCTGCAAACTGTTCCATTGCAGAAAACTATTGCTTTAATTACTATTTTCTTTTTAAAATGTCACTATTATTAATTTGAAGTGATAAGTTTTCTGACAGTGACATTTACTGTCAGTTACATTCATTTGAAAAATGAACTGTGTAACAAAGGAAAAGTTTTTATCTTAGGCTTCGCGACTAATAAAAAAAATTATTTTTAAATTTATCTGTAAAATATATAGAAAAAGTATTAATGTATTCCTGTAGAAAATTCAATAATCTTTAATTTTCATAAGACATAAAATTCGAAAAAATGGCATTTAATGGTATTTTTTGAAGAAAAACCATTATGAGCTTCAAGTAAAGTACGATTTCCGTTCATCCGATTTACACCAAAATCTAATGGCTTCTATTCCTATTAGAATAGGGTAAAAATGCAAGGTTTCAGAATTTTCTGAATGATAGTATTTGAGTTAGAGTGCAAACAAAATTCGTACACATACACACATACACACACAGACATCATCGTGAAAATGTTAAAAATGGATTCTAGGGACCTTAAAACGTGGTCATTTACTAAAATCCCGATATGAGATTTTTAGCACGATCCCTATACCTCCCTTACCAAGGGTAGCGGGAGGTAAAAATATTGCAAATTGCAAGGACTAATATTAATAATTCCAAGCAATTATTTTAATTTACACTTTGTACTTACGTATTACTCAATAAATAACGACTAGGAATATTTTTTAATTTTAATTTATCGTTATTTTCCATTCTTCTTGAGCTATTGCTTCAATGTAATCTATGCATTTTTACTTTCGTTTTTGTAAATGAATTCCCTATTTTATTTCTGTATTCCTTTTTGTTTGGTTATGTAATATACCGACATAGCAGTCATATGTCAAATTGACTTGTGAAGGTGGTAAATGTGTAAGTAACTACAACGCCTTTAGTTCCTGACTAAACGTTCTCATTAAGAATGTAATCAAGAGATATTTCTCAACATTTTATAGTTAGAAATTCTGACAGCAAGCGTTTTTTTCTACTTTATAGCGCATGAACGAAAAAATGACATTTTGCGTTGACAAAAGCGAGCGCAAATGCCTACTTTGTATTAAATGCTTTGTATATAGAAAAAAAATATTTTCCCCTGTTATTCTGCCATTGCCTCATTGCCAATATTTACCATAGGGCCGGAATTAACCCCTCAGCATCTGTCGCTTTTGCCCAAGGGTCTGATTGGCAAACATCGCCCACTAGATTGCAAATCATGTACGAAAGTGACAATAATCTCATGTGTTATAGCCCTTCTGCACTTTATATGAAATGCCCTTGTAAGCGCTCTACTCTCCATTCATAATTGTGTTACAAGAATGCAGTTCTATCATATTATATAATATACCACGGGAGAGCGAACGATGAAGGTGCTAGTGAAGTTGCATTGATAACAAGGGGGATCATCATGAACCCAATGATTTATACAGGAATAAATTAACTCATTAAAACATGAATTGAATATCAGATTGAATCTTATGGGGAGTAATGATATTATTGTAGAAATGAATTGCCGGGTGCTTGATTCAATTTTTGAATAAATATGTGCTACGTCCCATATAGTTAGTGCACCCACTCTAATTGCATTTTATATAGCGAATATATGAAAAAAAAACCCTGATGTGGCCAGCACATTACTTTTCGCCAATTCTATATATTTTGTACAAATCCCGTACCAAAAGTTCCTTGGAAAAGATTCTATAAATCCATAAATAAATAAACACGAACATACACTATGTAAATTGCACTTCACACTGACATCTGTCAATATAGAATTATTTGAATATATCAGCTGTTGCCTAGATTATAGAAAAGTTGGGTGATTTATGAAAGTTAATCACTTTATAAATCTTTAACTCTATATCTATTGAATATGAAAGAAAATGAAATGACAAAAATGATATTTTTCTTCGTTTTTTTAAGAAAAACTGTTAAGAATTTCAAATAAAGGAACTTCCGGTTGACCAATTATAATCAAAATCTAATCAGCATCAATCAATCAATATGAATGTAAAGAAGAGGAATACGAAAGAATTATAATTTTTAGAATTGTAGTGTTGGTTATCGTCGGAGAAATTTTTGTCACACGCTCAGACACACATACACACACACACACTCTCTCTCTCTCACACACACACACACATACATACATACATACATACATACATATGCAGTCAGACATCATCATAAAATTAGTAAAACCGTATTGTAGGGTCACTAAAACGTGCATATTCATTAAAAATTCACCACCGAATTTTTTGACCAAAACAGTACCTTATCTAAAGGTGACGGAAGGTAAAAAACACCAAAACGACAATATTATATTTTTAGACGACCATTCTGATAAGTATGGCATATCAACGTAGTATCCTAACACTGAAAGTTGAACATATGACATTAGAGTTACGATATATTTCATATCGTAATAGTTGACACGGTTTCTAGGTTACTATGTCATTATTTTTTGGCTATATGTATACATTATTCATTTGTCAACTGTCCGTACGTTTGAACCTAAATTTCAGTTTTGAAAAAAAAGTAAAATTTATTTATGCTCGTCTAAAAAATAATGTTCATAACTTGTTTGAAATTCAAATATCTTAGCTCGTGTGTATTGACTTGCACTCGCATGATATTTGGTATATTTCATAACTTGTTATGAAAATAACTATAAGGTATGTTTAGAAAAATTGCAATCGAAGAGTTCAAATGAGAAAAGCAGTAAACGAAATCTAATATCGTTTTGCATTTCCGATACGATTCCGGGCGTGCAGATCTTTTCTTTGCCCGTAACAACAAAGATAAAAAATTATTGTTGATATTGCTGTCATCTCAGAATATGATTTAGCTCCTTTTTCCTTTACCTTCAGAATTATGACGTCACTCTCATTATAAATTCCTTTTTTCCTGTTTAATGTTAATTTAAAATATGATGTGCCAATATTTTATAAATACGAGGAAAAGCTCCTCCGCCAAAATCTCAGCCAAATAAAGAAGTAAGATATACTCAAAAAAAAAAAAATAATAAAATTAAACAATATTTGGGTATAGTTCTGTATAAATTTATTAAATACAACAACGTTTCAACAGCAAGGTGCTGTCTTCTTCAGGTTTTTATAATAATAACATAAATAAATATGTAGTCAAGACTACAAGTATATAAAATCATAGATACATTGATAAATGGTAAAACATTAAACATACAAATGATTAAGAAAAAATTACGAACGAATAACAGGGTACCATAATTTATTTAGTTCATAGCCTGTGTTAAGATTGATATTATTAGGTGACTTCTGGATTTCAATAGCTTCTCTTATCAATCTTCTAATCCAGTGGTTTTCCTTAACTAAAATTTTTGTATTTTCAAAATCAACTCCGTGTAGTTCCTTTATAGCATGTTCAGCTACCGCTGATTTATCAGGCTGATTAAGTCTTATATGGCGCTTGTGTTCCTTTATTCTTGTAGCTACTGTTCTGCCAGTTTGTCCAATGTACACTTTTCCACAATGGCAAGGAATCTTGTATATACCAGAACATTGTAGAGGAACTTTATCTTTAACGTTACCAAGTAGATCACGGATTTTTATAGTTGATTTAAAAGATGTTTTTATGTCATATTTCTTTAAAATTCTGCCAATTTTGTCAGTAAAATTGGCAACAAATGGTAAGGTGGCATATATTTTTCTCTCTGTAATTACTTGTTGTAGTTGATTATTCTTCGTCTTTAAGGCTCTTTTAATTTGAGCTTTACAGAACTATACCCAAATATTGTTTAATTTTATTAATTATGAGTTCTGAAAACATATTTCAAAATATAAGATATACTCATTTATTTTTAAGTTTAACAACAAATAGAACTACTTTTTAACACATCCGCTTTTCCTATTTCAACAACCATATATCCAAAATATTTCCTCGTCTCCCACCCCCAACCATTTCACCCTATGCACCCTCCCATGAACTATATGCGAATTCAGCTTGTGTTTACTACCCGCCACCCTCTGCAGCATGAATGAACCATTCAGCTCGAGCGGCGGGCAGGGGTGAGCGTCGCGGCGCGCTGCCGGTCGATACGGCAACGCCGCGCGTCCAGTGTGGGTGGAAGACGCCCCGCGTCTCCGTCTCTCCAAGAAGCACCACGGCCCACAGACTCAGAGGATGCTGTAGATGGAAAAACTGTGGGATGTTGAGATGATATGATTTTAAAATGGAGATATTTTTCTCACACATAATATGCACAGTTTAATTTTTACGTTTCGCTAAGAGAGGTATTGGATTCATGCTAAAAATCGCATATCTAGATTTTAGTGAATAAGCACGTTTTAAGGTCACTTGAATCCGATTTTGGATGTTGGAGGGACAATTTCTCAAATTCTATAAGACTAAAGACCAATTTAACTACGTATTCCTTAATCTGATATTAATGGGAAGAGCTGACAAGGTTTTGGTAACAATTAGACAACCGGAAGTAGTAGTTTCTTAAAAAAAATCTCCTAAATATTATTTTTTGGAAATTTATGTTATTCCAAATATTAAAGAACATAAAATTCTCTATCCGATACATTGAACATTTTTATTATATCCTCGATATACAGAGAATTTATTTTAAAATGCAACATTATAGTTCATCACTTCCATGGTTACTCATTGTTGTCAAAAAATGACAGCAATGTAATATTTGTCCATTTTAAAATGCAACATTATAAATAGTATTGCAGCACAGGAGATACCTCCAAAACACATCACAAGTGGTGTCAATTCTTATTACGGCCGACTAGAATATTTCCTTAGTGTGATTGGGGGTATTTTTTAAACATTTATTACATGAAAGTTAAGAATTTTTGTAAGATAAAGTTTGTTAAGATGTACAACATTTATGTTTTGATTCTTTGTTAATCGTATGTAGGCTAATTTATTGGAAATTAGTTTTGATAATACAAAACTACAAATTTTGTATGTTGCATTTAAAAATGGACAAATATTACATTGCTGTCATTTTTTGACAATAATGAGTAACCATGGAAATGATTCACCATATGTTGCATGTTAAAATAAATTCCCTGTAGGTAGATTTATAGAGATAGAAAATTTTATGTTGTAATGAATATCAGAGTTCAAACAACTCCATGGAATCCAGTTGAAAAATTAAAATGCTTGTAATTGACAGAAAAATGTCAGTGTCAAATCCAAATTCATTACCGAAGGCTTTTTCTTGGAAGTAAATAAATATTTCTTATTTTATTATTAATTAAATATTTACAAGAATCTCGAACATTTAGATGAGTAGGAGGAAACTTATTTATAGAATGAATTAAAAAATATAGTAATAATAGATGTAATTAGAATTTTTGTGTGTTTATACCAAATATGTTAAATACATTATGAACTTCTATAGCCTAATATGGAAATGGCGAGAGGTCTTGTGCTGGCTACATCCGTCCGATCATGATCATATATACAGGGTGTCTCTTAAATAGGGTGACATGGCTTAACCACAAATTCCTGAGGCTAAAATAAGACGATTTAACCAAACTTGCTTTTGCCGGAAAGTGTGCCATTTAGCCAGAATTCTGCTTCAAAGTTCTTCGAAAAAAAATTAATTTTGCTTATAATAATCGGACGCTTTATTCGATTTGGATGAAATTTGGTATGACAGTTTATATGGTTATGTCAGCTTTTAAGGTGATATTTGTTATTATTAGTGAACCACTAGTATATGAAACTTAGGTGTCCCAGCATTAATTAGACCGTATCTTTTTAATGGCAATGCCGAAAACGTGAAATTATTTTTCTTCAGAAAGATACATTCAATAGTAAACTTTTCTCTCTCTGTGTAATTTGTGATATCTGTTATACGGTTCACACAGAAAAAAATAAAATGAGTGTCTGCACTGCTAAATATTTAAAATAAATTTAATCTAGCAGTCTATCCAAATGTCAAACAAGTAATTTTTAATGACAGTAACAATTGTTTTACGGTTGTCAAAAATTTTCTTCGCAATATTCTAAAATTAGTAACATCCGTTTATTCGGCCTAATAATATTTTACTATCATTATTATACATAAGACGATTACATATCTCAGCTTACTCCTAAACAAGTTGTGAAGATTGACAACTCGTTACTGTCATTAAAAATTACTTACGTTATTGGCGTTGCCATTAAAAAGTTACGGTCTAATTAATGTTGGGACACCTAAGTTTCATACACTAGTGGTTCACTATTAATAACAAGTATCACCTTAAAAGATGACATAACCATATAAACTGTCATACCAAATTTCATCCAAATCGAATAAAGCGCCGATTATTATAAGCAAAATTAATTTTTTTTCGAAGAACTTTGAAGCAGAATTCTGGCTAAATGGTACACTTTCTGGTAGAAGCAAGTTTGGTTAAATCGTCTTATTTTAGCCTCAGGAATCTGTGGTTAATCCATGTCCCCCTATTTAAAAGACACGCGGTATAATGAAAGAATTAACAAATTGGTATCCATTTATCTCTCTCATTTGCAATGACAAGAAGCGAGTGCGTTAAGGATGGATATAACATGTCTGTCTTTCAAAAATCAAAAATCATATACATTCCATTTTAAAACGTGCCATTGACACTGAATCAGTATCTTATTTTTCACATATTTGGTTTTAAATTTGTAAATAAACTTATAGTGAAGTTTCTCAGAAAGTTACTCTTGGTATTATTAACTCAAAGTTTTTTTGTTGTTTTTAAATCATTAATTTCCATAATTATAAAATATTAACATTTGTTGTTCCTGTATTTACAAATTAATAAATTTATGTTGGAGTGCATGGAAATATTAAGTTGTCACCAGAATCCTTGCCACTAGGTGCGTTCAATGAGGTTAGCAAAACTAGCGAAACGGAAGTATCTTCTATTGAACGCTCTGCTAGTCTAGCGTTCGCTAGATTTGCTAGCTAGCAAATGCAGCGAGAATTTATATGCTACCTCTGCTAGATTTACATGTATGGCGGGATTATTTAAAAATCAGTTGGAATATGGTGCGTAAATTAAAATGTTTATATATTGCATAGCTCATATTTAATCATAATAATTAAAGAAAAATATTTTTAAATATAAATCTCTATTTTATTTATTAAATTATAATTTTCTTGCAGTACATGTTAAACAAGAGCACGTGAAAACATGGAATATTATAATAATATATTAATATTTCTGACAAATTCTGTATTATTTAATATTTCATTAAAAATATTTTTCTCTTTATATCTGTATACAAGAACCTACAATATAATATATGAATTAATATATTTCGCAATTATATGTATGTACATTTATTCTTAAATTGCTACTAAATTTTTGTCCACATTCATTTCTTTTCACGTAATTTCACATCAAATAGGTAGGTACACCCTGCATTCAAACATGAAACCACCAAGTAAGTTAGCAAACCGTTCAATGTGACTGTGATTTGAAAGCTTAGCGCAGGTTAGCAAATGCTAGATTTGCTAGCTTCATTGAACGCACCTACTGTCCCTATGACGAATAACTTGAATAGTCGGCTCTGGTGGCTCAATAGTTAGAGCAACGCCTCTTTAGTCATTAGTGCGCTCGGAGTTCTGGGTTCGAATTCCACTAAGGCATGGATGTTTGTGTACGTGAACCTACTCTGTAATTGGGATTTAATCCTGTTTAGAGTTTTTTTTTTTTTTTTAAAGATTCATGGTATTTTCAAATTTATAGGTACCTATAGATTAATTTAAACAACAAAATTGTTACGAAAAGGTGAAGACCTGTGTTTAAATTCATTGTACTCCTATTATGTACTCGTAGCATAGACCCAACGCATTGAGAGTTAATTTTACGGTTTTGCACATAACATACTCGTGGGGTTTGAAGTATAACGGTTATATATCCATTCTTTATTAAAATTATAATAGAATCACCTTATATTATTTATAACAAGCTCTTTCAATTGTATAATGGACAGTTTGTTTGTCCTATGTTGAGAAAAAAATGCCAGAAAAGTCGAAATAATGAAAATAAAATCATTATGTAATATTGAATTATATATATATATATATATATATATATATATATATATATATATATATATATATATATACCTATGTAGATATTTAGTCCATTCTACCGCTATGAAGTAATTTATATCAGACCTACCTACTTAAGATAAGTGCAGTGTTGAAATTACTAAATGTATTTATAAATATGAAGGTGGTTTCTATTTGTGTGCCATAATTTTAACATATTATGTTTACATATTCAAACCTAACGTGTCGCCGTGTAAACGTATAGAAAAATATTTGTTGTAGTTGAAGGATCAAGTTCAAATCATTTATATTTGAAGGAAGGCCTTAATAATCCCAGAACAATTTTTATAAAAAAAATTAGTTTATTTAGGACGTTTCGAGCCCAAGTGGCCCATCATCAGCTTTAACATGGTAAATAAATTAAGTAAACATTGTTATAATAATAACGTCGATATAAATGTGTAAAAATCAAATTTCAAATAAAATAACACGTGGTACTCCATTTTGTTTTATTATGAAGTAAATATACAATTAACTTGTAAGTTTATAAATGTAATGAAACTTATATATTTATAAACTTACAACAAGTTAATTGTATATTTACTTCATAATAAAACAAAATGGAGTACCACGTGTTATTTTATTTGAAATTTGATTTTTAAACATTTATATCGACGTTATTATTATAAAAATGTTTAATTAATTTATTTACCATGTTGAAGCTGATGATGGGCCACTTGGACTCGAAATGTCCTAAATAAACGAATTTTTTTATAAAAATTGTTCTGGGATCATTAAGGCCTTCCTTCATATATAAATTTATAGAAAAATAGTTTATTTGAAATCGGCACTAAAGTAATCCATTATACGATGATTTCATGCAATTGCATTGTTCCCAACTTTATGATAATTGCTGTACATGTAAGATAATTTGGGCAGGTGTACGATAATAGTAAATTTGTACGTAAAATGATAAAAATATGTGCAAGAAGAACGAACTAAATTATTCCGATGAATAAGCTTGAGATAAAAGACATAATTTTGAGTGTTTTTTTGCGATAACTTCAATGTCCGAGATTAGCAACATTAAATGTCAGACTGCCAGATTATATTTAAATATAACCTATAAAATAAATATTGTTTTCATTTTCACAATTTTTCTATTTCAAATAAAATTTAATATGTACCTCATCACTGTAGTTCCTTTTTATCACTCGTGGTTTATTTTCCTCGGCCCTGAGGGCCTCGGCAAATAAACACCACATTCGTGATAAAAGTAGAACTTCAGTGCCTTGAGACATAAAATACAATTATTCTGTACTTGGCTAGTTATCGTGATAAAAACGAATTTTATTTATTCATACATGGAGTAGTTTACCTGTAATTGTTATTGGTTTTTATCATTGTGCTATAATTTTTACTATGCTACCTATAAAGATATTCATTTTATTAAATATTATATTTTTATAAAATATCATTTCAAAATTACAGCGTTCATCGCAGAGAGTTTAATGGTTTATTTTTGCAATTAAAAGTTGATAACTACATTATTATCTTTACTTTATCTACTGACGATATAACCTATATTAGAATTTAATAAATTTTACCCTTCATTCCAAAAGAGCGTCGCAAATAATGGCCCGTTTGACATCCAATGTTATAATATATAAGTGAGCGATATAAGCTGCTCTAATTGAAAAAAAATAAATCGACTTAAATAAAAACTTTTGTCCCGGCAGTAACAAATTTATCGGATTAAGTTTATTTTGGAAAAAAATCTGAATAGTTCAACAGGTATTCATATGATTCTAATTTGTTAATACCTAGTACTATTATAATAAATTCAACATTTTAGTGAAAGTTATAAATAGATTGGTTTTTGTTTGTGGCATGTTCTGAAAAATCGTTATTACGAGTACATGATGAAAATATAGGTCAATGAAAAATAAAGGAACAGAAAATAAATTGTTGTTATTTATTTATGGCATTAAAATTTAAAGTTTATTTTCCATGATAATAATAACATTTAAGCTTTTATTAATTTCAGTTTTGTATTGACTAATTGGAAATTAATTCTTTAATCTTGTCACGTACAAATAGTAAATAAATTTATTAAAAACATACATATATTTATAACTACGCAGATTATATTTGTACAATGTTTAAATTTACATTTAGAATCTGTTTAAAATATGAAATATAGCCAAATACCAAAATATGTATCTCAGAATTCGCAAAAACTCATAAGTAAAGATGTTAAGAAAGATTTATTTTTTTGTTACATGATATAAACAAATTCTAAAAATAATATACTTGCAAACATTTTGTTGCGAAAATTGCTTTTCCAATCCTTATGTCAAATTGGCGTACTAAATGATAAATATCAGTGTTTTGTCTTTCTATATTTAGTATTTAGGAAAATTCTTCTTTACAGAAGTTACACTCATTTATGAAAATATATCTGTAGCACTATGGCTTAATGCAAAAATGCCCAAAATTAATATTTCGTAATTGTGGGAATGAATGATTTAAAATCAACAAGAAGCTTTCAGTGTCAATAAATTCGTTCGAGCGTTCCTATAAAATTTGATATTCTGTACTCTTAAGCCTGGTATTTTCATCTCCGGTTAAACAGCCTGTTAATTTAACTGTCAGTTAAAAGAAAAACATAGCAGCGATATTTTAGCCTAAATTGTAAAAATTGCACGTGTGTCAATTTTTTAATGTCACATTATTCTTATTATGGGGTCCAGTGGCCGCGTGCCTGGTCGTGAACCTGGGGGAACCGGGTTCGATCCCGACAGACGCCAAATATTTCCAATTTTAATTGGCACAAAAGTAACCCCTGTGGTGCACTCTCCACTCCAGCTATGAGTGCCCGTGAGGTGACTCCTGGTAAGCGCCCACACGGTAAAATATATCGTCATCATTACCGATGTCTACATGTGTTGTAGATACTGGCACACCCAGAAATGGGTAATATGCCGTGATGATATTTATTTATTTATCTATGAACACAGAAACGTATCTCTGATTATTATTCAATTCAAAAGTTAAGTTGTCAAAATTAAGTGTGAAATGTAATTTTAAGGAGAAAAGATAATAAAGAAGGATAAAGAATATTATCATTCACCATTTTCTAATTTATTTCTATTTCTAAAATAAGGATTCAAGAAGAAAAGCTTTGATTTCTTTAGATAACATTTTTGACATTATCTCGTGCCAAATTAACATTTAATTAAATACTTTCAAATTGACACATTTTTTTGCTCATAGCCTACTCCGACTTAGGATTTTTTGAGCACATTCTAGAATCTTCTTTTAGTTGTTCTTTTATTAAAAAATATAACTTTTTTGCCAATTTCATTATCAATCCCATTTTGGTAAAAAACACTTTGATCGATTTTACTTTAAACTAGATATCTTTCCTTGTAATTATGCAATATTAAATTAATATTTCCACTTTTCAGGAAATTTTCTTATTTACATATCATAATTACCTTCCTGTTTTATTCATACAATTTATGTCCAATAACTTGATTATTATTATAAAACTGTCGATATTCAATGATATATCGCTTATAAATAATTCATTAACAATCAAATGATAAATCTTACTCTGCATTACAATCTTACTATAATCATCTGATTATCATTTCAAAGTTGCGCTCTGCACAGTATCTATAATTATGGCATGTAGGCGAATAGCTAATAATCTTGTCAACATCAACATTTATTTATTTACATATAAATCAATAAACAAGACCTGTCTATAAAAAACTACCGTTGTCGTTTGCGTTACTCCCACAAGATTATGTAGGGTTACTTATATCCGTTGGAATAAGATCAGATGATCAGAATATAGAACCCATCGTAATTTATATTATTGGTAAATTACAGAGTAATTTAAAATTATAAATTACCGTAAAATATTTCATTTGTTACTCACTCAGGATATTAAACCTCGGTTTACATTTTACATAAACAATGTGCTCAGAAAAAAACCTAATTCGAAGCAGGCTATGAACATAGAAACGTATGTCTGATCATTTTTCAATTCAAAAGTCAAGTTGTCAAAATTGATTGTGAAATGAAATTTTAAGGAGAAAAGATAAAGAAGAATACAGAATGCAGAATATTGCAGAATATCACCGTTTTCTAATTTATTTTTATTTCTAAAATAAGGATTCAAGTATTCAATAAGAAAAGATTTTATTTCTTTAAACAACATTTTTGACATCTCGTGTCAAATTGACATTTAATTAAATACTTTTAAATTGACATACGTTTCTTTGTTCATAGTCTACTCCGAGTTAGGAATTTGACATATGTCAAAATAATTGTTCTGTTTATTTTAGCATTCTGATGCTGTGTCCAATGTTACACTTTTATCACCCTAATATCTAAATCCTAAGTTTATATGCATTAAATAACATCATTAGTTAGGACTTTAGGAAATGAATTTTACGATTTTGCACAGCACACTATGCCTTGAAGTTGACTCGCACGTTGCTGTATTTGTACAAAACCTCAAAGAATAGCATCTTAGCTTCTATTTTATGAAATATAATATTAATAAATCAAATTAAGTCGAATTTTATAATTCATTTTTGTTGTTCTAAACTCTAAAGTGTTGTCATGCAAATCAGGTGTGCCATTCGGAGTTGTATTTATGTGAAAATCTAAATCTTAAATACTAAATGCCAAAATGCGACATCGGACACAGCCTGAAAGTAGCATTAATAAAAGAATTTCAAAAATAATATTTATTATTTTCTAAAACCGATTAACTATTGAAGAAACCAGGGATGTTATGAATCCTAATAAACCTTAGATGTCTTCAAATCCTCGTTCTACGAACGCGGATTTCAACCCGACATCTGCGGCAGTTATGATACTCATAACAATCCTAGGTATGTTAATAGCTATTTTTGATACCGTCTACTACTTTTGAAAATTAATCTTAATAGTTGTAGTTATTAATTTGTAAAACAGACAACTAACTTGTGAAAATTTTATAACTTAGTAACCACGTTAGTATACAATGTGTAAAGTGTCACTTTTCAAACACTAGTGCGTGAATAGTATATTGTATAACTAGTGCTGAAAGTTGGATATTTCACACGAACATGAAGTTTGAGCCACGAGCCGAAGGCGAGTGGTTTAATCACGTGAGTATGAAATACCCTTTCAGCACGTGTTGTACACGATATTTTTCCGACGACCACAAAATATAAAACAATATAAATTTTTTATAAAAATATTAAAACAGATTATGTTTACATCATTGCTATCAGAATTCACCAAAAATTATGTTAAAATCTGTCAGTAATAGTTTAGCGTGTGAATTTATGTACTTTTCGTGGTGGTCGTCGGAAAAAGTACTTTTCAAGCACTAGTACGTGAAAATTAATACGTTGCTAGGCAACATGCACATTCGGTTAATTTATTTGTCAATTAATACTAACAATATTTGAAGGTGCCTGTATTGTTAGAAATAGCGCTAACATTTGAATAGTGGGAAAAATTTTGTATGCAAATAGTATTTTTTATCTCGTGCTATTTTTCGCTTTCGGTTGCATCTCATGCGTAAAACATCGCACTCGATCAAAAAAGTACTATTTTATACACTTGTTACATAAATAACTATTGTAGCAAGAATAGTGTGTGATATAAGTGTTCTCACAATATAAAATGTCACTTTTAACACTTAAGTATATCATAAATAACTACATATTTCGTTTCTGTAGATAAGATTGCAAATTTAAATAAATAGTTATCTTGCGAAGAGTTTGAAGAGCAAAGTGTATCAATGTAAAAATTCGTCATTGACTAAATATTCTCAGTTCAAAAATGTTTTTGTTATTTTGTTTGTTTAGATGATTGTCATGGTTACTAGATAAAAGATGACAGATGTAAGAATGCAAATAAAGTTTTGTATTAATTATGTAAAAATGGTTTGCAACAGAAATGGAAGGAAAAAATGTAAAATGATGGAATTGTAAAATGATTGACCATATTTTGGGCTGTGTTTCTGTGTAAGGATCTGCGCATGTCTGCTCCTTTAAGGACTAGTACCACCTAGTACATAGTAACGAACCATGGCCCTTCTGGATGTTTTCATATTGGAAATATATCAAGATCAATGTTTATACATAATGTTTCATAATAATCTCATTTTTGTTTTGATAATAGGTATTTTTATCGCAATTTTATTGTGATGTTGCCATGGTTACAATATATTATTAAATATAGGCGTTTTGTAATTATTATTTAACATTTTTATTATATTTTCGATCATCGCTTCCGTATAGCAATAATAAAAACTATTTACCCATTTCTGGGTGTACCAATTTGCTTTTACTCACAGGTTTTGGTACAGTTGAAGGCGCTTGCTGAAAGTCACCTCAACGGCTCACCAAAGTTGTACAGAAAACACCAAAAGGAATCGAAAGATTTCTTGGGATTTTTGGCAGAAATGTTTTTAAGTAGCCTACATATTTATGGCATAATGAGTGTCCGTGTGGTAGTGCCGAAATACCGAATATGTTTTACCATTTTATCAGACATTTATTAAATTTTTGTTTGAGCCACAGAAGAAAAAAATGACAGTAGTTTAGTGTGCACGAAGACCGAAAGCAGGACTTGCGAAGTGGTATGAATACTATTATGTCATCATCATTACTGAAATCTGTGTTGAAAGCCGATTGGTACTTTGAGCTATGGGTAATATGCCGGGATGATATTTATTCGTACTTACCAAATATAATGAAAAGTTGAAACATGGAAGAATAATTCTGAAACACTGTATAAACCCACTTCATTTTAAAATCCAATCACTGAAACCCTTAATTCTAAATCAACCGTCAACTGAAAGTTACGATCCTTTCATTAAGAGTCTTCTCTTATAGCCACTCTGCATTTTGTCTTCAAATCACAACACCCTTGGAACAAAACCAAATCACTGTCTTAACACTTGAGCGGTTACTTGATGTGGGAGATACTGTTTATTTATTTACCATAGCGCGTTATATTTTTAGCGTGCGTATGCCACCGTTGCGGCGGAGAGACTGTGGACGGTGTACTATATGCCCTGGGAACCGCTCCTCCCTTTTGGTGCTGTCTCTGTCGGGTGGATTAAAATTGGTATAGGGTGCTCTTTGTCTAAATAAGCGCCGGCGCTTAATTCCGCAACCTACACACTTGGGAGTGAGCCGTGTTGCGTCGGACTGCTAGTGGCACCTGTGCGGGAGGATAATTAGACATGAAGCTTTTTTTTTTGAAAATTTTATATGGTTGTTTTGCAAGCAAATTTGTTGCTCTAATTAACCACTGAATCGTTATTCTAACTGAATTAAACGCCAGAGTATTTTTGTATGTCTAACGTTTAAAAATATCTTTTTTGATAATCAATATTACCAGGCAACAAAGATTCGTCCAACGCAACTTATCGTTCAAAACTATTCGTCTACTTATGTTTTAAATAAAATAAATAATATATACATATGATTTTTACCTCCCGCTACCCTAGGTAAGGGAGGTATAGGGATCGTGCTAAAAATCGGATATAGAGATTTCAGTGAATAAGCATGTTTTGATGTCCCCAGAATCCGATTTTAACATTTTTACAATGATGTCTGTAGGTATGTATGTGTGTGTGTGTCTGTGTGTGTGTGTGTGTGTGTGTGTATGTGTGTGTGTGGATCATGTGGACACGATTACTCAAATACTATCAATCAGAAAAATTTGAAATTTTGTATACCCATTCTATACTAATGTGGGAAGAGCTCATTAGTTTTTAGTGTATATCAGATAACCGGAAGTATCATTTATACAAGCTTTTAACAGTTTTTCTTGTAAAAAATTCATTGAATATCATTTTTTAGCAACTTTTACTAATTAAAATGGAATATAATGGTTTAATCTTCAATTCTACGATAATAACATTTAGTAAATAACTCCAAATAACTTTAAATATGAATATATAATATAAATTATTTCCATGTATCACCTAGCCTATGCGTCAAACAAAATCATAATTTTAATGACAGGTTTGACATATTTAAACAAATGTCACTGACAGGCAGCAATTATATTAAAATTAATAATGAAACCGTGTTAATGAGAATATATTAGTAAAATATTTTATTAAGGTTTGTAAAAATAATATATTTTCCATCATACATAAATGTTAGATGAACAGGATGATCTAATTTAAATTTGCTAATTGCTATTTTTGCAGCACTATAAATTAATATTAATTTACTACACATTTACAAAATGGATTATGTACGGCGAAGAATTTACAAAGATTGCGTTTTAGAGCACCTAGAAGATGATGACGATTTTTCCTTAAAGCCTATTAAAATATGATCCAAAACTTCTCAAATTTGGTATTTAAAATTCATATATAATTTGAAACAACATATTAGATTTTAACCATATATGATAAATCGGATGTAGTACTTAATTTGGAGCTCCAACAAATTTTTGAGGAAAAACAATAAAACAATCCAAAATTTCGTTTTACAGACTTTTCTATTTATTGAACAACAAATTAGATTTTATTTACAAACGATTAACCGGTATTGATACTTTACTTAAAGCTCACTGCTATTTTAAACATGGAATTGGCGGGTGGTCATGTGTTGGCCACAACAGATTTTTTATTATTCATTTTTAGATGTGTCAAAATACTTTTTTGCACGATCGGTGTTTTATTGTTTACCGATAGGGTTTCCAAAGCAGTAGGCTTTGTTTACAAATTACTGATCGGTGATGTGAATCACTTACCGATCAGGTAGTGGAGACGATAAATAAAAACAACGATTAAAGCTTACTTAAAAAATGACTTCCAAAAATTGTTAATATGAACCCTACGCCAAAAGAATTGGCCTACAACCTATTTCTGTACAAGGTAATTATACATTTATTAATGTTAATAACGCATTTTATTTAAGCAATACATTATCTCTAATAACTCAGAAGTATGTAAGAGTTATAACTGAGTAAGAGTAAAAAATTTTTGTCTGTACGAAAAATAATAATAAATGTAGGCCAATTCTTATAGTAGGGCTCGTATATGAAAATAATTTTCAAATATTATTTTTTTATCCGCCCGAAATCGTATCGGAAATGCAAAACGACAT
The DNA here is from genome assembly GCA_943142095.1 of Ophonus ardosiacus. Taxonomy (NCBI): domain Eukaryota; kingdom Metazoa; phylum Arthropoda; class Insecta; order Coleoptera; family Carabidae; genus Ophonus; species Ophonus ardosiacus. Next base: position 6,110,504 of record OW964830.1, on the reverse strand, counting down.
TAGATTTCGTTTACTGTTTTTCTCATTTGGACTCTTAGATTGCAATTTTTCTAAACATATCTTAATATAATATTGTCGTTTTGGTGTTTTTTACCTTCCGTCACCTTTAGGTGAGGAAGATATTGTCTTTGGTCGAAAAATTCGGTGGTGAGTTTTTAATTAATAAGCACGCTTGAGGGTCCCTAGAATACGATTTTATTAGTTTTACGATATCTGTATGTATGTATGTATGTATGTATGTGTTTGTGTGTGTGTGTGTGTGTGTGTGTGTGTGTGTGTGTGTGCGCGCGCGCGCGTGTGTGTGTGTGTGTGTGACACAAATTTCTTCGACGATAATTCCAACCTCCAACACTACGAGTCTAAAAATTATAATTCTTCCATATTCCTCTACTTTACATCCATATGAAGAGTTGATTAGATTTTGGTCATAATTGGTCAACCGGAAGTGCCCATATTTAAAGTTTTTAACAGTTTATCTCTTGAAAAACGCAGTTAAATATCATTTTTAACTTTTTATTATATAAAATGAAAGAATAACTTGTTGTCTACGGTTTGATTACACATTTTCCTTCATATTCAATAGGTATGGAGTTAAAGATTATAAAGAGATTAACTTTCATAAATCAGTCAGCTATGCTATTACTATGGAACTGGTGATATATTCAAATAATTCTAATTGACAGATGTCAGTGCCAAGTGCAATTTACATAGTTTATGTTCGTTTTATAATTTTATTGAATATATAGGCTGTTTTCTAATGAAATTTCGGGATGGAATTTCTAAAAAAAAAAATAGTGTATGTTCGTTTTACAATTTTACTGGATATATAGAATCTTTACCCAGAAATGGGTAATATGCCGTGATGATATATTTATTTATTTATTTATTTCCAAGGAACTTATTGGTTGAAATATATAACGGAATATTTAAATGCACCCGGTACAAACATTTTGCTTCGTTTCGTTACTAATTTTTTAATGTTTTTCTTTTTTAAAACACCTACTCAACATTTAGTTAATTTAATTGCTACCACGGAAGTGAAGTAAACGGTACTTTCTTTGGAAAATTATGATTGATATTGCAAAATATTTCCCTGTTTTCTTTCGCTGAGAACACAATGTGTAATGTTAATAATTAGTAAGCATTCACTAGTACAATTTCAAGAGACAAATAAAATCTTCTCTTGATGAGTTTAAAAATTTATTTCATCAGGTGTTTTGTTTGTATTGACTAATTATAAAGTCAAGTGTTTTTTCCTTATTACAAATAGGAAAAAGCAATTTTTCAGTTAAGAAACTATATGCAGTAATGCACCTTAAATGAAATAATAGTTTCTGCGAAAAATGACGTAAAACATATCGTTTAATATGCTTTATAAAGTGTTATAAGTAACAATGGGAAAATAGGAAAACATTCATGATATATTTTATATAGTGCATTATAATTCATGGCGTATCATTTTTTTGCAGTTTTCAGAATCAATAATGATGTTCTTTGTTAAAATAACTAGTACCTAATTAAAGTTTATCGATTGACACAAAAAACTAAATTACGGGGAGCAGTAATATTACATTTATTTTATTCAATTTTGACGTTTTAAACTGTCATTATTAACTCCATGGCAACAACTATAAGTAACATTTTATTTACAAGTGAATTAATAGTTATTTATGTACCTAGGACAAAAAATTGCATATTACAGCAGAGCTTGAGTTTGCTTTCCGAGGCGAAGCCGAGGTAAAGCAAACAAGCGAGGCTATAATATGCATTTTTTGCCGAGGTGCATATTACATTTTTCTGTCTACCTTACTTTACGTAATAGATCTAGAAATAAATACACGTTTTTTTAAATTCGTAAAACCTTATTATTTATTATATGAATAATGATAGGATAATATATATCTTCTGCCATTTTCACAAAATTTTAATTCTTAGCTCTGTTTTAGTTTGAAGGAAGACACACTCACAGACACATCAACACTATTTGACAGGTGAAAATAAACAAAACTAACAAAATAACCTCGAAAACAACTCTATCCAGCGGCATCTTAGATTAACAATTAGTTATGTCAAAATTAATAATTTTTAGTATAGTTAATTTCATTACTAATTGCGCACATATTTAAATTAAATTTATCATTAAAATAATATTTTTATTTGCTCATTTGATATTTGTTATTTACAATTCCGGTAGTACTCGCAATTACAATAATCATAAAATCAGGCACGAAAATAACACTCACCACAGTATTTATTAGATATTATCTGCCATTTTCATTATTTTTCACGACACAAATGACAGACAATAAAGCATTTTAAATAGATGACTTGACGTCTATCAGCGACGAATGTCATGCTCAGCCTACTAACTGATCAGTTTTTTATTTTGTCAAAACTAAATATTATAATGGTTTTTATTATTATTTCGTCAAAATTGAATAAAATATTGTACAAACCACGTGAGCTAAGAATGTTTATTCACTCGAAGAAATTTCTTCTTCTTTCTTCTCATTAATAAATATTACCTTAGCTTACATACATACATACATACATACATAAAATCACGCGTTTCCCACGTAGTGGGTTAGCAAAAACCCGAAAATAATAAGAAAAGGGATGAAAGTAAGAGCTCCACTGAATTACTTAACTCTTTAAAAACATTCTTCTTTCGCCTTGCCCAAAATCATCATAACATTCATACAAGGAACATATTATTTTGACCGATTTTCGGTAGCGAATAACCGCATCCGGACCACAATAATAGTTACGCAACAATCATCCTTCGCAACACATTCCTATCCATGCACACTTCTTTCACCTCCGCCACATTCATACATAATAACATATTCAGCCTTATTCTGGTGACCATGGTATTGAATACAATATTGTATAAAATACCATTATTGTTTTCAATACAATAATTTTCCGAAATGGTATTCCGGTAACCATTGGTTTCAATACAATGTTGTTTCCAATACAATAATTATATTCTATACGATATGGTATGAAATTAGTATTCAGGTAACCATTTATTATTAAAACGTCATTGTATACAAAGCAATTATCGTATAGATTCATGGTTTTGCAGCCTTATTCTGGTGTCCATGGTATTGAATACAATATTGTATAAAATACCATTATTGTTTTCAATACAATAATTTTCCGAAATGGTATTCCGGTAACCATTGGTTTCAATACAATGTTGTTTCCAATACAATAATTATATTCTATACGATATGGTATGAAATTAGTATTCAGGTAACCATTTATTATTAAAACGTCATTGTATACGAAGCAATTATCGTATAGATTCATGGTTTTGGTAAAGTCAAATTTTAGTTCGCGTTATGAACATTGTATAGTACAAAAGTTTTACTATTTCATGAAATAAACTCGGTAACAGTATTTTTTTGGAAAGTTTAGTGAAATATTAGTAAGTAATAAAGAAATGATAATAATAATAATAATAATGGATAATAATGGTTTTATTTTAATTTTTGACATGATCGAAAATGAAAGAAATCGGTAAGTTATTAATAAATAAAAATGTAATTTGTTATAAAAAATATTTTTATTTAGACATGATTTACGTATAAATAGAAGAGTTTTGCGTGATGCTAGTGATCCCTTAACTCTTTCAGAGAATCTGTTCAGTAGCATCTGCAGGCTATCGCGTCAGTTTCTGATTTTATTATAGAATTGGATCCATTCTTTCCTACTCCGGAGCGTGAAGAAATTGCGAGTCCTACAAATATAAAGATACTAAAAGCTTTACAATTTTATGGTCAAGGAATCTACCATCAGTTGGCCAAGATTTTTAAATTTCTATGAGTCAGGCGTCCGTCAGTCGCAGCATAAAAGAAGTGACACAAATTATTGTCGAACATCTGAGTTTTGTAGTACGTTTTGAGGCATCCCTGGGGTTAATTTTTCTGTTCGTAATAAACTGTTCTTATCGTAATAATATAAATAAATTTCTACTTGACTGGTAGTTGCAGAATTTGTAGATACTGACTAAAAACCCGTATTATGGGACGCGACGATTACGCTTCTGCATGGCCCATTTCAAAGTACATTTTAATCTTGACAGCTGTCAATTTCATCTTCAAATTGTTTTCCAAAATTTTATCTTCACATATTTGTATATATTTCTTGTATTTCTTCTTTTGATATTACTTTTATACTCGTTTATACTACTTGTAATTGTTGGATACGATAAATAAATAAATTTGAAGTTGTCTTTTAGAAACCTTCTTTTGAGATGAACTCATGATTAGACTACACTATTACACACAAATTTCTCTTTGTGGATGGTGGATGTTTCACTTGACACAAACACTTTTGTAATTTTCTAACTTCAAAATGTAAGCAAATGCTAGGTTAGGTGTCAGTCAGTGTTACCAATTGTCTCATGAAATTCATCATATTTATTTAATAAAATTTACCAATATACAAATTAATATTTACGTTATTTTACTTCAAATATCAATCCTGCGAATGTAAATGTACTAACATTGTAAAATTTATTTATTTAAATAAAATAATATAAAGATTTTATTACAATTTTCTATAGAGTGACACCACTGCAAACAGGTGAATACAATATTGTATTCATTACAATACCACTTTCATACGATTACAATGTGGACACCAGAATACCAAATCTATACGATGTCTTATAGAACATTGAAATCATTATTGTATAGATTACAATATTGCTTCGGATACAATGGTCACCAGAATAAGGCCGATTAACATAGTTCACTTGGTGTGTAAATATCTATTAACGTAAATATATATATATATATATATATATATATATATATATATATATATATATATATATATATATATATATATATATTAGAGTGGTTAAAACGGTAGCAAGTTACTAGGAATGAAAATAAAGATCTGTGCAAACCTGACTCTATAAATTGAGAACACGTGTCTACCGAGAAAAGAAGTAAGAAAAAAAGAAAGTTTTTTTTTATTTGTCTATTTTCCTTAGATGAGAAACAGGAAGTGTACTGTGGAAAGGAAATGAAATATCGCCATTCCTTTGCGATTCGACATAAATTTATTTGCAAATCATTTACATGACTTTGGTCTATCACAAATTGCACGTATAGTATAACAGATCATGTAAATTACAAGTTGACAGATGAACATGTTGGTAACTAATTGTAACTTGGCACCATGAGCAACACAGAAATACACTTCTACCGTAGTAGAGCATGCTCATAGATCACACAGTACTCTCTAGCGTTCAGTATAAAATCTATAGACAAAATAACAGTTTGTAGTAAAGCAGGAGATACACTTTGCGATTTACATGTACACTCTGGAACTTCATCAAGTATTTTCTATAAAACATATAATTGTTACTCGTATGACAAATCCGATATACTATGGAATTCAACTAGATACAGGTGTCTCTTAAATAGGGGGACATGGCTTAACCCCAGATTCCTTAGGCTAAAATAAGACGATTTAACTAAACTTGCTTCTACCGGAAAGTGTACCATTTAGCCGGAATTCTGCTTCAAAGTTCTTAAAAAGAATAATTAATTTTGCTTTTAATAACAGAACGCTTTATTCGATTTGGATGAAATTTGGTATGACAGTTTGTATGGTTATAAGTCATCTTTTAAGAAGATACTTGTTATTATTAGTGAACCACTAGTATATGAAACTTAGGAGTCCCAACATTGATTAGACCGTAACTTTTTAATGGCCACTCCGATAACGGAAAATTATTTTTTTTTTGAGAAAGATACATTCAATAGTAAACTTTTCTCTCTGTGTTTAATTTGTGATATCTGTTATCTGAAAAAAAAAATATTATACGTTATCGGCGTGGCCATTAAAAAGTTACGGTCTAATCAATGTTGGGACACCTAAGTTTCATATACTAGTGGTTCACTAATAATAACAAGTATCATCTTATAAGATGACTTATAACCATACAAACTGTCAAATCAAATTTCATCCAAATCGAATACAGCGTTCTGTTATTATAAACAAAATTAATTTTTTGAAGAACTTTGAAGCATAATTCCGGCTAAATGGTACACTTTCCGGTAGAAGCAAGTTTAGTTAAATCGTCTTATTTTAGCCTCAGGAATCTGTGGTTAAGCCATGTCCCCCTATTTAAGAGACACCCTGTATATTTAAAGAATTTGTGAGTTAGGTGAGGTTATTGTTGTTGTGTTTGGTATCAACGTTCCCGTTACCCGCTAGTACTGTCGATGACATAAAAGAAAACCGTTCTGAGGAATGTTAAGGGTTAGCAGAATTTCTGTAAACGGCATGTTAGTGTCAATATCGGTTGTTTTGGAATGCGAGTGCTTGTTCACATGGATTGGGTGCCTGAGGGGCATTTCGTTAGCCAAGCATATTACAAGAAGGTTTTGATAACCTTTCATGCACGGGTAAGAAGAAAAAGGGCTGAAATGTAAGAAAACAGCTCATGAATTCTCCAGTATAGACTGATGTACTACCACTACCTTCTCCGCAAACTGTTCTTGCCCTGCGGTGTTGCCGTTTCTTCATAACTTTTTCAATATGACCAACTGAATTGGCAACAGTGTAGAAATCTTAGTATTTTTACACGGTGAACTATGATTTAATTTCACAAGATAAATTTGAATCTGAGTTGTCAGACTTTTGAAAAATTACCAAACTTAATAAAACCCACAGACTATTGTCTTTTCACAAGAATATGTATGAATAATCCAAGGAATACATTAAAATGCAAAGTGTAAATTCGGCTAAAATATATGAATACTGCAACGAAGAAGAGTTACAATTTATGAAGTATAACAAATGTAGAGTGACATGTACGATATATAAAATAAAAGTTCCATGAATAATGTGTCCCCTACGTTTTTATTTTAAATAGAAGTTTAAAACTCTCAACATTATATCGATAAACAGTTATAATTTTTATTCAGAATCCAGCTGATAACGTATTTAAAATATGTACAACGAAATAATGATATCCGTATGTTGAACAACTATTTGTCATTATATTAATTGTTAATTGCGGTCCCTTTTATAACTCTGTTTTAATTTTGCGTATTCGAACTGGTACATACAGTTCACATGTACACATTTACTTCCTAACACTACAATAAAAATACAGATCGAATTCTCTCGAATATAAATTGTGTAATATCACATTAAAGTTGATAATATCTGATGACCTATTGGTTCTATCAATACAGATGAGATTCTGACTACTGAACTGAAAAGGAAATGGGTGGCCGTGGAATATGGAACAAATGAAGAATTGATGGTGCAGTGGAGCAGATGAGGCATGGGAGGGCGCTAGTTGCAGGATATTGATGCTGGTGAATGGTGCATGTCCCGATTTTGCTCCTTCCATTTTACAAAATGGTTTTTGAAATGAAAACTATTTTAGGCGCATCCTGTACACTTTTTCCTGGGCAATGAACAAATGTGATCCGTCACGGTCATTTGGGTAAACTCGGGGAGAGCCAAACGTGACATTACGTTAATTCGAGTCATAGACTACGTTACATTAATATAAGGCCGGGAAACATTACAATATCTGTTAAAAAAGAAACTCTGGTTCCAAACTCGCCGTTTTGGCGTAACTTATTCCTGCTGTCACTGCTATCATTACCGATATCTGGGTATGAAGTAGATTGGTACATCTAGATTAGCACACCCAGTAATGGGTAATATGCCGCGATATATTTATTTAGTTATTTATATATAAGTAAATAATATATTTCTTACATTTGTATTTGTTGTAGATTTTATTTGTTTATAATGGGGTCATACCACATTTTCCAATTTTTTTTTTTTTTCTGAAAGGATACTTAAAACCACTTACAGAAATATATATTTTATGTCACATAAGTTTCAAGTTTTACAGAAATAATTTTTTAAAGTTTATATTAAATTTCAAATGACGTCATAGGTTTGCGACCGGGACCGTAGTCCCTCCTATCGAATAAAAATGGAACTACATTTGACGTTTATTGACCTGAAAGCAAACGTGACAGCAAGTTATTTAGTACTGGTGCTTTTGTTTTTATTGTATATTGAATAATTTAATTATGGAAATTAATCTCGAGGTTTAGAAATACGAACAAAAACTGTATTTTTGCTTCTCAATAAGATGTTCTCGCAAGCCGGCACAAATTATACAACCATGGTAATATCTAAATCACACATAATTTGTATTTATTAGAACATTTCGTTATTTGTACTTACATTTAAACAAAAACAACTTGTTGCAAAGATATTTACTTTGAAAATGTTGGTTATGTTCGAAAAATGCGCTGCGCTGACATTCATGTACAGTACGTGCACGAGTACATGTGTGCGTGACTATCATTGTATGTGTGTACAAACCCATGACGTCACAAAATAAGAAACCAAAATGTTTAGAAAGAAAATCATGAATGAAAAGTATAAGAATATTACATATTTTTCATGTATATATGTATAAAATTATGTAATTTTTTTAATTATATAAAAAAAATCAATGTATTTTTTTTTGGTATGACCCCATTTTGAAAAACTGTATTAACAGGGTTACAACGTGGTTACATTAAAACAGCGAAATTGATTTAAATGACAACGGGAATAAATAGAGCTCTCAATACCGGTTTTAAAACTAGCGTTTTTTGGGTTTTTGGCCAGATTTTAAAATAAAATTTGGGTTGTTTTTCAGCCTTCTCCCAAGAAACTTAAAATTCTTTCTTAAAAATTGTGACATCTTATAAAAAGAGGGACGTGCGATCTTAAACGCACAATTTTTTGTCTTGTTCCATACTTAGTGCTAAGGAGTTAATATTTTCTCAAGGTAGTCAAATGCAATGCCTCGTTATCAAATTAGTAACGTGCATCAATGTATTAACTTCAACGAGATTCTCTCTGTGTGTACTATCCAGCGAAACCACTGCCAAGGGAAAGAGCTTGGAAAAATTTTCTAAGAAAGAAGACCCTGTTGAGCTTGACTTTAGTTTGGCACTATAATGCTGGATTATAATGAATTTAAATTGCGAATGTACAATTTATAATTTAGATTTTAAAATATAAACTCTCTTAAAACGATGGTTTATGAACAATTTACAATTATAGAAATTTAGATTTGGAATATAACTATATTTTATATTTCCAAATGTAAATTTCAAATTCGACCAATCACAAGAGAGAACATCCGTCAGCTGCTTTTTTTGTTTGTGAGTTGTCGACATTTTGAAGATGAGAAGATGGAAGGAGCAAAGTCGGGACTTAGCCTCCACCGCTGATGGTTGGTCCAAGCACGGCATGCTTCGAATCGTGCTATTCAACAAATAAAAAACTATTTTTCATTGAAAAATTCTACTGCTATGTTCTTAATAAGTGACCAACAAAACTTTCACTTCGTCAACAGAGAACACACATTGTATCACCACTGGAAAATCCCTTGCTAACCGTAGAGTTCTTTAGAATTGGATCATTTGTCTTTGTCTTTTCTTCTTTGCTCACTCTGTGCCGTAGCTCCGTAGCTGTATACCTAATCGTCATGAATTAGGTTCGTTTGCGTTATTGAAAGCAAGAGTACGTCTGTATATATCACTCGAAGAAGTAAAATATCCAGTACCCGGCGTTAAAGAGCATGAATGAGACGGGGAACACGATCCGTGAATATTTGTCTATAACGTTCACGTCCTTGATCTTCGGCATGGAGGCCTTCAGCACGGAGGCTCCACGGCGCAAGGCGTGCAGCATCTTTGGCTTGTGGATGTTGTTACCTGAGACATCAGAAATGTGATCAGAAATATGTTGACACATACACATATTATCAAACGCTAATTTAAAGTGAATTTTGTCTAGATCAGCAATCTATTACACCTCTAGGGAACTAGACAAGATAATAGGTTTGTGCATCAATTTAAAAATGTTCGCACAACAGAAATTGTAAATCATTTGTTGGTTCAGCAAAATATTTCAATCCCTAATCAGTTTCCAACTATCAGAATAGTCCGCGGATCCAAAGAAATTTTTAGTTTGTTGTTCCTAAGTTCCTACATGCACTTGTATTAGCCAAAACGAGAGAAAAGGAATATTAAAATTTATTATAAATTCTTCCAAACCACTAAATATTTGCTATATTGTCATGTAGATTTTCGAGTATAAATTTAAGAGAACCAGACATAAACACAGGACGTAAATTTTAAACAATAAAGTAAGATTATAATATCATTATGTGACAATGACAAATGCCAACAACAACAATCAAGATAAGATAAAAGCTTTCTCTACACTTCAGACAGTGGCGGATTCAGGGGGGGGGGGGGGGGGGGGTTGGCCCAGATTGAACTAAATAGCATTTATCCATTTTTATTTCAATACTTTTATTTATAAAAATTCTCACAGTTGTTCAAATACACTAAAAATGCGTGTACACTTCAAATCAAATAATATTACTACCAAGCTTATATCTCTACCCAATTTTGAATTATTGCCCCAAAAGTCAATATCCACCATATTTAAATAAAAACTTCAAAATTTTCAAAAATCTAATTTTTATGCACCTAGGTACTTCTCAATGCGCTGATTCCAAATTTTGAAACCGCAGGTCGATATCTCGTTTGGTTTTCGAGATATTTAGATTTAAAGTTATGCTCAAAACTGCCCATTTTTGGGTATTTACCCAAAAATGGGTCGAGATATGAATTTAGCGACATCACCAATCGATTCTACGGACAAAAATACATTAGTATAGCAATTTTCATAATTTTTGTCCAACCGGTTTATGTTTTATGAGTAAAAGCTTGAAAACCCCTGAAAATGGCCAAAATCTGAAAAAATCGTAAGGGGTACGTACCCCTTAAGATTTTTGCGATTTTTGGTCATATTCAGTTATTTTGCTTTAGAGATTGTATGCGGTGTTCAAAAATTCTGAAAATTGGTGTACTTATGTAATTTTGCCCGTAGAACCGAGTGGTGTTATTGCCAAGTTCATATCTCGACCCATTTTTGGGTTATTACCCAAAAATGGTCAGTTTTGAGCAAAACTTTGAATCTAAATATTTCGAGAACGAAAAGAGATATCGACCTGCGGTTTTAAAATTTGGAATCAGTAGGAGAAGTATCTAGATACATAAAAATTAGATTTTTGAAAATTTTGAAGTTTTTATCTAAATGTGGGGTATATTGACTTTTGGGGCAATAATTCAAAAAATGTATATTCATGTGATAACTTTATTGGATTCGTTATTAGATTTTTTAAAATTTTGAAGTTTTTATCATCTAAATGTTGACTTTTGGGGCAATAATTCAAAAATGGGTAGAGATATAAACTTGGTAGTAATATTATTTGATTTTAAAGATAATGCTACGTAAGTGTACGCATTTTTAGAGTATTGATATTAGCTAAATCACTAAAATAGGCAAATCAAATATGAGAAATTCTTCCTTATGAAACCCTACCTTTATTCCCGCGGTACCGTAATCCCGCAGCCCGGTTCTGATTGAAAGTATAACCGGACCTGGAGATTCGGAAACTAGGCGGAAACTTCGCGGGATCCACTCCTGTATCTCCCAAACCCTTGCTGTTATTGTGTCGATTCCTTATAGAAGGAATGGGGCTCATTCGAACATCCTGCAATTCTATGATGTCCTCCGTAGTTTGTCCGCCCCCTGTATACTCACTCGTTTTGGTCCCTGAGAAGAAAAAATCAAAAATTGTTGCTGGATGGGTGTTGAAAATATGTTTTGAAAAATTATTACTTGTATTTTAAATTCAATCTTGAATGAAATGAGGAATTTAAAATAATTAAATAATATTTTAAATTGGGACTGTAAAATTTATTTTAAATCAAAATTTGTAAACTACAAATCCAGTGTTAACCAATCTCAGTCAAACAGCATTTATTCTAAAAACACCGATGTTCATAAATTGAATGACAGTTATACAGGATGTCTCTTAAATAGGGGGACATGGCTTAACCACAGATTCCTGAGGCTAAAATAAGACGATTTAACCAAACTTGCTTCTACCGGAAAGTGTACCATTTAGCCAGAAATCTGCTTCAAAGTTCTTCGAAAAAAAATTAGTTTTGCTTATAATAACAGAACGCTTTATACGATTTGGATGAAATTTGGTATGACAGTTTATATGGTTATAGGTCATCTTTTAAGGTGATACTTGATATTATTAGTGAGCCACTAGTGTATGAAACTTAGGTCTCCCAACATTAATTAGACCGTAACTTTTTAATGGCAATGCTGAAAACGTGAAATTATTTTTCTTCAGAAAGATACATTCAATAGTAAACTTTTGTCACTCTATGTAATTTGTGATATCTGTTACGGTTCATACAGAAAAAAATAAAATCTGAGTGTCTGCATTGCTAAATTTTTAAAATAAATTTAATCTAGCAGTCTATCCAAATGTCAAACAAGTAATTTTTAATGACGTTTTCGGCATTGCCATTAAAAAGTTTCGGTCTAATTAATGTTGGGAGACCTAAGTTTCATACACTAGTGGTTCACTAATAATAACAAGTATCACCTTAAAAGATGACTTATAACCATATAAACTGTCATAGCAAATTTCATCCAAATCTAAAAAGCGTCCGATTATTATAAGCAAAATTAATTTTTTTTCGAAGAACTTTGAAGCAGAATTCTGGCTAAATGGTACACTTTCCGGTAGAAGCAAGTTTGGTTAAATCGTCTTATTTTAGCCTCATGAATCTGTGGTTAAGCCATGTCCCCGTATTTAAGAGACACCCTGTATAATCTCTTAAAGAGTAAATCTCAAAGAATACAATCATGCAAACAAATCAAAATTTATCTATAGATTTCACAACAAATGAGTATGATGATATAATTGTCATGGGAATATTTAAAAATTTATGTCATACATACTTCTTAACAACAATTTTATCTTTATGATGTTTATTATTTTTTTTTTATACATCAATCTGTATTGTTCTACAGATGATAGTAATAATATACATATATTCCATATTTTGGGAATCCATTTCCACAAATTTCTGTAATCAAAATCAAGGTTACGAGCAGAATTGAAAAATTGAAAACTGCCTAGTCGGGGAATATAAAAACGACCCTTCTTTCACATCACTTTGTTCATTATGAATTTTTTGTACGATGTTTAAAACTGATTGTTAAGTACTAATGTACCAGTATTTTATGTACATAATATTTAATATTTTGTAAGATCGAAGAACTTACAAGTGTGCACCGAAGTGTGTCGGTGTTGTAAGAATAAATGCTGTTTGACTGAGATTTCGAGTAATTGATAACACCTTATCCATACCACAGTCCAGAAATTTTCCACATTTATAAATCTAGTATAAACATAAACCAATTATTATAAATAGTTTTTTTTTTTTGGACTTTCCAAATCTCTTTTATAATTTCTCTTATTTAAATAACTAATTGTAAAATGCTTTTCAAGTTTAAAATCATGGATGCGAATGTCCATAACAGTATTAAAAATTCATTGTAATTGTATTAGGATTATACTTTGTCATGTAATCCGTTAAATGTTGAAACCATATACGTGTTCAGTTTTAAAATTAGTGGATTTAAATGTGAAGAGTTAACTGTAATCCAGTTTACTGAAACTTGGTTAATGCATTCGGGATTTCTATTCAAAATAAACACCTGTATAATTAAATTGTAAGTTTTCCTTTCGAATAATAATATTTAAAGAAAATATTACAATGGATGGAATATCATGTGCAATACGGATGACGAGGTCAGAGAAGTGCTACATTTGGTTGACATTTTTTATAAAGTACGAATAATATTTTAAAAATAAGGATCATTATTTGTATAGGATATTTCTGTTTTGATTAGACAAAATCTTTTACTGGAGCTTATTTGTATGGGATTAGTTTTGTAGAGATCTTTCTAAAGTTGCGTCCGATGTCGCATTTTGGCATTTGGTATTTAGGATTTAGGTCTACTTTACATTAATACAATTCCGAACGGCACATTTACGATATACATAGGTTTGTATGGGAATACTTTAGAACAACAAACGTGAATTATACAATTCGATTTAATTTAATGCTTCAGATAAAATGCTAATATTATATTTCATAAAATAGAAGCTAAGAAGCTATTCTTTAACAGTATATTTGACATTTTGCTTAAACGAACATTAAAATCTAAGGTTGTGTCCGATGTTGCACTTTTGTCATCCTAATATGTAAATCCTAAATTTATATGCCCTAAATCTAGTGATTATTTAGGATTTTAGGAATTAGATTTTAGGGTTTTGCAGGAGCACACTATATCTTGAAGTTGACGCGCACCAAGTAAACAAATCATGTTCGTTGCTATAATTTGTGCATAATGTCAAAATTACTGTCAAAGAATAGCTTCTTAGCTTCTATTTTATGAAATATAATATTAACATTTACTCTCAAGCATCAAATTGAATCGAATTGTATAATTCATTTTTGTTGTTCTAAAGTGTTGCCATACAACGCCTAATTCCTAAAATCCTAAATATTACGTCATTTAGGGCATTAAGGATGTGTCTGATGTCGCATTTTGGCATTTAGTTTTTAGGATTTAGGTCTTCTTTACATAAATATAACTCCGAATGGCACACTAGTGATATCCATTGGTTTGTATGGCAACACTACACAACAACAAAAATGAATTATACAATTCGATTCAATTTGATGCTCGCGAGTTAATATTAATATTACATTTCATAAAATAGAAGCTAAGAAGCTATTCTTTGACAGTAAATTTGACGTTTTTTTACAAATTATAGCAACGATCATGATTTGTTTAATTAGTGCGCGTCAACTTCAAGGCATAGTGTGCTTCCGCAAAACCCTAAAATCTAATTTCTAAAATCCTAAATAATCACTAGATTTAGGTCATATAAATTTAGGATTTAGATATTAGGGTGATAAAAGTGCAACATCGGACACAGCCTTAATTTATATAATATCTAATGGCTTGTATGGCAACACTTTAGAACAACAAAAATGAATTGTACAAGTCTACTTAATTTGATGCTTCAGAGTAAATGTTAATATTGCATATCATAAAATAGAAGCTAAAAAGCTATCCCTTGACAGTAAATTTGTCGTTTTGCACAAATTATACCAACGAACACCTTTTGTTTAATTAGTGCGCGTCAACTTCAAGTGATAGTGTGCTCCTGCGAAACCCTAAAATCTAATTCCTAATATCCTAAATAATGCCGGTATTAAGGGCATATACATTTAGGATTTAGATATTAGGGTGATAAAAGTGCAACATCGGACACATTCTTAGATATCAGGGTGATAAAAGTGCAAAATCAGTGACAGAGTTAATATCAAAATACACGCAATTTAAATTATGTTTTAATGTATCCGTCGTGTTACGTTTATAATGGACCTCAATTACCCTTACCAGTACCTATCAGTTTTTTGTCGTCCGTTTCCTTGGACTTCTTATTCTTCTTCTTGGCGCGTGCGCCCCAATATGTATAGTTTACAGCAGCGTACTCTAGTAGAGCTGCAAATACGAATACGAAGCACATCACCAGATAGATGTCGATGGCTTTCACGTAACTGATCCTCGGAAGAGAGCTACGTACGCCCGTACTGATGGTGGTCATCGTCAGCACCGTTGTTATGCCTGAGAGGGACAAAGAAATAAAAATTTAAATTTATTTTTTAGCACTTATAAAATGTATAAATATGTTAAAATAATCCCTGTGATCAATAATTGAAAATATGGGTGGATAATAAGTAATTTAATGTCATAATTAATAAAAATACTACGTTTATATTATAGTCCAACATTTGATTACAACTGGTAGCCTATATCATTCAACATATCTTTTACTTTCATACCAACGATTGTAATCTGTCATGCCATCATTAGTGATTCTGTCGAGACGAGATATTTCTCGATTCTCGTCTCGTCTCGTACTCGAGATTTCTCGTCTCGGCGAGACGAGACAGGAATGTAAAAAATATTTTACGAGACGAGAAATATTTGCCGAGATCTCGATTCTCGGAAAACAGTCCCGAGATTTCTCGGTTGTTATTTTTCTCATGAGATATTTACAAACGTGTGAAATTTAACATATTTTTAGTGATAGCTGTCTCTATTTAGCTATGGCATTTTTGAACAAAAAGATAATAAAGTATTTGACATTTTATCTGTCAGAATTTGTTAAGCGTGCATTACACGATAAAGTTTTTTTTTAAGTTTTATCTCTTACGCAATGACATGAGTGCAAGAGAGACAAATGAATAGACTTTTAACGAAAAACTTTTAAAGAAAACCTGGAACATGCGCTACTTTTTTCTTAAAAGTCCCTACAAATTTTAACTGTCAAGTAACTGTCAAATGTCATTTGTGTTTATATTTTTGATGTATACAAGTAGTGTTACAAGCGATCGATATTAAATTGAAAAATGGCAAAATGGGATAGAGAAGTAACTAAAAACTTAATGTAAGTATAACTTGAATTTTGACACTTGGTTATTTTAATTCACGCAAAACTTGATCGTGTAAATATACTTGTAAGGTCACTTATGAAGAAATTTTTCAAGTCACTTGAAAATAAAAACTTCATCGTGTAATTCAGGCTTTAGCTAAGATTTTTAGCGTTATTTTCTTTTTATTGTTTTATAACAGATTAGAAAATACTAGATAAATATTAAAGTAATAAAATTATAACATAAAAAAATGCACAAGTTTTAGGTTTTATCAAATTTTGACAGATAAAACGACAAATATTTCTTTTTTTTGGTCAAATTACTATTAATACAAAATTGTATAAATTTAATAATTAGTTTATGGGACCAAAACATACATATTAAATTTCCGTCGAGAAATCTCAGCGAGAATCTCGGCCGAGACGAGAAAAATTTCGAGACGAGACATAATTTTATGAATTTGAATCGAGACGAGACGAGACAATGAATTTCTCGTCTCGTCTCGTCTCGACCGAATCACTAGCCATCATAAATTTGAACTAGAATTATTTGGTTTATTTCTGTTGTTTTATTATTTGAAAGTAGTAAGAATTTGGAATAGAATAAATGTGTGGCGTAGATATAGAGATGAGGAAATGGTAAAAAAAATTCGGTTATTTTAGAAACTAAAAACTATTTTTAAACTTTGATAGTCATTAATATAGTGTTTTAAGGTTTAGTTTTAATATAACTGACCCGTGTTCTAATTTGTTACTATGGTGGAGGACCTTATTGTATTCGAATTGTAAGCGAGGATCCTAGAGTCCCCAGTTGTAGTTTTTGAAGTTGCATTAATAATAATAATATATCATCACGGAATATTAACCATTTTTGGGTGTGCGGGCCACGGAAGTTGCATTAATATTACATAATTCACGAAAAGAATATACAAAATTTTTAATAAAACCAAAATATATAAATAGATTTAAATTTAAAAGCCATTTGATTAAAAGAATGCAATCTTAAGTTATGAAGGAGAAAATATTACATTGAGCCATACTTAAAGTAATGCAACTTAAAAACTTATCTTGTTTATTTTCTGTTAAATAAACAAATTTTACAAAAATAAAATATATTACATTCCTAGTTGGGTGCTGGTTCATTGACAGGTGTTATGATATGGTGTTATTGTATCATTTACCGCTTACCGACAAGCGTGCAATGAGTGGATAAATATGATTGATGGTTTTTTATTCGAAAAATTAGTTACAGTGAGAGTATAATGGCAGGGAATGGAAATTTGTACGGAAAGCATTATACCGCAGATAGTATCGACAAAAGGAAAACGCGATTTACAAACTCTATAATATTTCTGTGATATAATGACAAGCAGCTTGTTAGTAAATAAGCTTTCCACCGTTGTTCCACTATTTCCATAAAAAAGATTATTTTTAGTTTTATTAACTTATTTTTTCAATTTAATAACACAACAAAATTGAAACTTTA
This sequence comes from Ophonus ardosiacus, assembly GCA_943142095.1. Classification (NCBI taxonomy): domain Eukaryota; kingdom Metazoa; phylum Arthropoda; class Insecta; order Coleoptera; family Carabidae; genus Ophonus; species Ophonus ardosiacus. The sequence goes on along the minus strand of OW964830.1, from coordinate 6,092,562 downwards.
TTGACTTCTACATAAGATTAGAATGCATATGTTTTTATTTTTACCCATGTGTTTAGCTCATGTTCATAAAATTTATTTACGATGTCTAAATCAATTAACAACACCAATGATCTATCATAGATCTATCCACTAGCTAACATATTGCTAATTCGTGGTAACACCCACGTATATTATTGGATAAATATTAGTTTGAAATTCGCTCAAAATATCCAAATTATGCATTCAAAATATAAAATTATAATGTTAACAACTGTGTAAGTGATTGTAAACAGAAAACATTCATCAAATAGGTTTACATAATAAATATTTGTTTTAACTAAAATTAGAATATTATTTTAACCCGTTACTGAAAAAACCCATATAGAGGGTTGAATATTTGCTCACACTATATTACAAGCGTAATAAATTTACTATTATAGTGCAGGACACGAAAGATGAACTATTATGCGCAATGGGGGATTCCAGCTCAATCGAATTAAAGGAAAATAGTAAAAAAATACGAATGTATATGCTGAATAACGAATATTAATAAAAAAAAATGAAATGGTATAAGTGAGATATTTCGGAAATATAGGATTTTTTGTTATAGCGCTTCGACACTAATATGAAAATATTTTGATTGGCTACCGAGAGACCGCCCATACATGCATTACAAATAGCGTGTAAGGAGGTGGGGATTACTACCAATAGAAGTTAAGAAAATCAAATTCGAAAGGAGGGGCTAACATTCCTGTACTGCAGTTTCCAAAGGTGTTTATTTTAACATAAATTTCTTGCATTAAATTTAATAATTTAAATACACCTGTAATTATAAAGTATGTAGACTTATACAGTGTTATAATCATTTATTTTTATGTAAATATAACTTAAAATAGCATATATTTTAAGAACATTTAGGTCCATGATGAAAACAGTTTGATAAAAAAAACACATAAATGTGACGTCACGTCAATCTTTTCAAAATTCGGGAGACCATAACTCGTTTATTAATAGGAATTTTTTCACCGGATTTTCATCAATAGTCTTAGTTTTCCTAATATTTTCAGATGAAATTATATATAAAAAAAAATGGTGGAATCCCCCATTATGCGCTCCGTTTAAATCCACACGAAATACAATTAATTTACTTACCTAATACCTAATATAACATATAACCGTTGCCCAAATAAGTTTTAAAACTACGCAGCCTTTCTTATATTGGCAGTTGATCTGTGTAATTGCTGTTTGTTTCAGTTCCTGTCTTCTTTACACGCGGATCCATTAGGATCATAAGCGTACACAAATGAGTTACAAGCATAAAGTTACTGTAATAATTATTACTTGACGGCGCTTATCGAATATCACGATATGAGCAATTTATTTCCCTTAGCCCTTAAGTCAAGATTCATGTCTCACACTATAATTGTAAGAAAAAAGAAAAAGTTAAAAAAAAACACTTCGATTTCTACAGAAATATTATAGAATAAAAAGTTTTATTAATAAATTAAGCCGGGGGCCTGTAGTTGTGTTTGCTAAAATAATTTATAATTATAAATAAATATATCGTCACGACATATTGCCCATTGCTGTGTGTACCAATCTGCTTTGTACATATATCCGTAATTTATTTATTTATAAATAAATAAATACAGGGTGTTCTGAAAATTGGTGAAAAGCTTCAGGTAGAACGATTCTTTGATCAATTCTGAATCGATAATCCTAATGCAAAAAAATTGTACGGCCCTTCCTAAAGCCACACGAGCTACTTAAAAGAAATGTAAATTTGGCAACACCGAATCAAATTGATATAGAAGTTATTAGGTAGCTCTGCAAATCAGTATGAATTTTATGTAACATTATTTTGACAGGTACACTCAGTGGAAATTCAAATTGGGAATTGAATTTATTTATTTAAGATGCCAGCTTTGCTTTATTAATTAAAAAAGATTCAATGTAAACGATATTTTATGTAGTAATAAAAATAACAAAAATAATAATACATATTAGCGTATTCGTTAAAGGTATACATTCTAATTATCCAATGTTTCATTCACCATACAAAAAGAAATAAATTATAAAATCAAACATCAACTGAGAAACGTCAAAATTTGACAAATTATTTATATTTTCTTTTTCAAACAAAAAACTGTTTTATACATGGTTGTCGTACGTATTCAAATTAAAAAAAATCTATTTTAGAAAAATTAAAATTTTAAAGATTTGATATCAAACGTTTAGCTACGTAGATCAAATTTTACACAATTCTTCTAGAAAGTAAAGAGCAATGATATTACGTAAAAGATTTTTAAAAAATCACTTAGTTCTAGTTGCACATTTACAAGTTTGATGGCTTCGTGCGGCTTTACGAAGGGCCGTACAAATTTTTTGCATTAGGATTATCGACTCAGAATTAATCAAAGAATCGTTCTACCTGAAGCTTTTCACCCATTTTCAGAACATTCTGTATATCATCACGGCATATTATCCATTTCTAGGTGAGCTAATGGTGGTCTGTGAATATGGATTAGGTATTTTATTTATTTTCTTAACGTTTATCTCTCACCTAACGCAACCCTGGCGCTGGTAGCTTCATGGTTGATCCAGAACGACACCCAGGATAGCATAACGATGAGGATACTGGGTAGATAGGTCTGGAACACGAAGTATCCGATGTTCCTCTGCAGCTTAAAGCTGAGGGACAACCGTTGGTAGATTCCGGTGGCTAACCGTTCCTTCCGGTCGTTCGTCTCGTAGCCAATAATAGTGAATTGGGGTAGTTCGGCTTCTTCTACACCCCTTACGGGGGTGTCTTTCCAGTACATCACTACGTCCATCACCGTGTAGCCATCTAGGGAGAAAAAAGGATTTATTTGTTTTGCTGCATTCAATCGACTACCTAATACGTATAATTATCCCGGAATTTCTGTGTTCAGGATGACTTGGTATATTTTCTATTTATACCCCATGAATTTTGTGTGTAATACAATAATATAAATGCAACAATATGTTAATGCAATCTTGCAAGGGATGATTGTCTCTTCAAATGGGACAAGGTTGTGGTCAGTCTAGGCATCCTGAGTTTCATATAGGCCAAGGGCACGTTTATTTCATCTCTTTGAAATCTGTTTTAGAGCTATTCAACTATAGTTGGGAAAATCTGATATCCCATCCATGTTTACTTTGTGCTTATTACTTACCAAGAACCAACCAATATAAATTTTGCGGCTTTTGTCTACAATATACTGTAGCTACATAAAAATATAAATATGAAACTTTCATTATAGATATACTCTTAATTAAAATAAAAGATATATACTATGGTGATATATATATATACAGGGTGTCTCAATAAGCTTGCTCACTATTGGTAACTTTTTTATTTAAAGAGATACGAGGTTGGTTAAATTAGCAAAATTGTGCCATTTTATATTAGAAAATTGGTCATGTAGACAAAATAAAAATTGTGTCAGCGGTTCTCAAAATTTGGGACAGAATATATATTTTTTAAATGGAACTATATATTTTTTATTATCTTATTAGAAAGAGTATTTTTTTCTCTTTCCAATAAGGTAATGTTGTATATGTACAATTTTTTCAAATAAACGAGTTATTTACGTTTAAAGATAAAAATTATCTTTTATTAGTTTAGGTCAAGTAAACTATGGAAACAATTGTCTTTTATAAAATTATTATTTTATTAATTTATTTTACAGTAGTAACAAAACAAAGAAAATATTCAAATTGAAAGCCATTATTTCTTTCGCACATTTAAACTCTTTTGGAAAGAGAGCCGACCGTTCTACGTAACTGGTGTCTAGATATAACGTTCCACATAGCACGATCATATCTAACTTTTCTTCATTTGTAAAGTTATTAAACATTATTAAACACAGAGAACTTTACGGGAGAAATTATTAAACGTCAAAAAAACAAAGAATCAATTGTTTCCATGGCTTACTTGACTAAAAAACTAATAAAATAGTTTACAAAATTTAAATTTTTAATCGCAAATAACTCGTTTATTTGAAAAAATTGTACATAAACAACATTACCTTATTGGAAAGAGAAAAAAATACTCTTTCCAATAAGATAATAAAAAATATATGGTTCCATTTAAAATATATATATATATATTGTCCCAAATTTTGAGAACCGCTGACACAAATTTTATTTTGTCTACATGACCAATTTTCTAATATAAAATAGCACAATTTTGCTCATTTAACCAACCTCGTACCTCTTCAAATAAAAAAGTTACCAATAGTGAGCAAGCTTATTGAGACACCTGTATATATATCGGCATCTAGTCGCATGTTTATATTTTACAACAATAGGTGTTTGTTGATATTTATATTTTGGAATTCTAATGTTTTATATTTAATATTTGGTATTCTATAATTTTGTAACTTGTTAAAAATATTAATAAATTTATTATACAATGGGCTACTTGCGTGGTACTGAAAATTTGATTTTTATCATTATATACGTAATGTTATGTTGAAAATATATATAAAAATATTAATTTTATTTTTAAAAAAATATTTGTCTTTTAGTAAATTAAGAAAGAAAATTTTCTGTTACGTCATTATATTGAAGTGGAACTGTTTAAAAATGTAACGTATAGATGGCATTGCGTGCGAGAAACTTTTAATTTGAATTTGACATTAGTTCATTTTTCTCTCTCTCTGGGCTCTCAAATATATTAATTACTTCACAAATAAACACATAGGTAGTTACATGTAATTTAAAATATCGATACCAAAAAGACAAGCTAAAATACTAACCTCCAAACTATTGTTGAAATGTCAAACATGAGATCTACATTATCCGTACAAACAAACGCTATGGCTTTACGACCATTCATTGGTGCGGCGTATTTCTACGTCATACATGGCGGGAATTCAAATAATCAAATTTCAATATTTTTTTCTAGCTAATTAATAAAAATTTTGCCAAAAGAAAAAATATGGGTAGCAAGTTTTTACCTGCTCTTCAAAAATATTAAATAAGAAAAAGGTACGCAAGTAGCCCATTGTAACGACGCCAGGCATTACAAACTGGTGACCCCGAAATCGATGTTAAAATAATGTCAGATAACGAAGAAGACTCTTCTAATTCAAAAGTTTCTGTTTGTTAACAACCTAAAGCGGAATCTCATAATTTGAAATTACAATTTTTATTTAACTACAGAGAGTATTAAAACTAAATAAAAAATGAATGTTTCATAATAATACCCAAACGTTACCACCAGATCATTCTACGTTAGATAATAATTAAAAATGTTTAAACGTTTTTGCCGTATCTCTTAGAATAAGCGAGATAAGAGGTATTTTCAAAATTAACAAAAAAACAAGTTTCACCTGTAGCTCAAAACCAAAAACAATTGAAAATTGGCAGTGCCTCCGTAACCAGCGTCGGTTAGGTTATTGTTGTTATATTTAGGCCCGGTATTTTCTTCTGCGGTTAAATAGCCTGCTAATTTAACTGTATGTTAAAAGACAAACACAGCATCGATATTATAGCCAAAATTGTAAAAATTTACACGTTGTTCTTATAACCGACAGTTAAATTAATCCACAGTTTAATCAGGGATGAAAATACCGTGCCGTAAAGACATATACCATTTCTGTAGTAACAAATGAGACATCATAACTGAAAACGCGATCAGGGCCTTGTTTCTCAAAAAATACAAGTCTTGTAATACAAGTGTGTACACTTGTAGAATTTTAATTTTCACAAATATTTGTTTCTCAAAACTACACTTGTGAGATACAAGTCACAAGTGCAAGTCTATTTTATACAAATGTTTTTTACAAGTGTAATTATCGTTCTGTTTCTCAAAATATATTTTACAAGTAATGTCTTGTGAAATACATGAAAATTTTTAGCAGTCTCAAGCAACCCTATCATACAATTCTAATAGTGTAGAAAATATTTATTTACAATTGAAAAAGTGTACAAGTTGTCTGGTAAAGTTCGGAATTGAAAGTGATGTTTATATCTTGATTTATTTTATTATTATTTTTTAAATAACAAATTATAATAATAATTGTAGATAAATATTGGGAAGCAATGTGGTCAAGCGAGACTAGTGATGAAAACGAAATTATTGTGGTACGAAGAACTAAAATATTTAGGAGGAGGATTGATTATGGCATGGCCATATGGAGGGGCTATAAAATTGGAATGGCCCATTGGCTGATTTTAAACAATAACAATATCACGAATTATTTAATATTTGTGAGCTAAAAATTTAAAAAAGCATTGCAGCAATGATAAAACTTGATTACAACAATGCATAAACTTGAGTACAACAATGATTATACTTGATTACAACAATAAACTTGGTTATAACAATGATTGCAATTGATCAGATTTCTGTTTGTATATACGAGTATATGTATGTACGAATTTATGAAATTGGGGGGCCCGAATTTATTCTTGTGTCTAGGGTCCAAAAATTGCTTAACGCGACCCTGCGTAAAAATAGATCATTTGGCCAGAAGGTTTCCCTTATAAAAAACACACAAATTAAATCAACTGCGATCACTTGAGAAAATAAACTACACGTGTAAAAAAGTTACTAGACTTGTAAATTTCTTTCTGAAACAGAATTTACATGTCCTTGTGAAAAATTTACTAGTAACTTGTAACTTGTTAACTTGTAGACTTGTATTTTTGAGAAACAGGGCCCAGAACTTAACTTGTAAATTCCTGTAAAAATAATAACCATAACCTCATCTAATGCACAAAATCACGCTTGGAAACTCGGGGCAAGTAGAAAAACAGTCATACAATAAACGGTTTTGAAATGAGATGATTTTTTGTCCTGAAAATTTGAACGCAACACTTGTTGCTCCAATCCAAACGAAAAAACTTTTGTCTATTTCTTTTTTACTACAAAACAAAGATTTAAACTTGTGCCCTACACACTAACTGCAATACCACAATTCCAATTAAGTTCTCATTAACAACTTTTCTGCCATTATTCTTTCCCTTTTTCTGTATTTTTATGTCTGCTCTCTTAGGGGTTTAAATTAAGAGTGAAATCCTGTGTAGCTCTAGAGTGAAAGTGTCCGGAAAATAGTTTGAGAAAACTCCTCGGGGCTCTTGGGGCAAACAAACTTTAAGAACGTTTACAAATATTGGATTTCGGATACCGAGAAGTAGATAATCCCGCGCGATGGAGATGTCAGATGTCAAATTGTCTGGAACTGGCATATTTTTATAACTCGACGTTATTAAGCTTTTAATGAACGGAGATATTTTCAGAGATATATAATTTTCTAGAGTTCTAATGCCAATGTTTACTTTTAAAAATTAGTTTGTAGTAGGAAAATAAATTTTACATAATGTTTCTTTGTTGCAGGTGAGTCTTCTTAATAATTTTCTTGCCTACCTATCCTCTTTCTGCAAATGTAAGTACTGTTCATCTTATAATTTTTATTATATTTTTTCGTAAATGATATCTATGTAGCTGAAGAGAACAACCTAAATGTCAACCAATTAATATTGATTTTAATTTCATTAGGGCCGAGATATCCATCTCTTATGCTCATATTCATAAACACTCGTAAAGTTTTAAAATGGTTCGTTATAATTTTTCACAAATAGAATTAAACTTGACAAATAAAATTTCGATTTTTCTTTCATTGTCGACTGTTTTCATTGGATAAAAAGTATAACGAACCGTTTAATATTTTACGAGCATTAATAACTTTATTTGGCGAATGATAACTATGGATACAATTGTATCAGTAATTATTACCATAGAAATTATTCGCCAAATAAAGTTATTAGGAGGTGAATATCTCGGGCCTTTGTCACATATAATTTCGTAAGTTATAAAGGATCCACTATGAAAATCTTGACCAGCAATTCATATATGCTTGGATGTGTGTGCCAACATATATTGAAGGCGTTATTAGAAAGTTTAAAGAAAATAATTTATAACATTAACATATTTGAACTATAAAATTATTTTTTCGCAAATATCCTATTTATAAGTAATATGTAGTTAAAAAAAATTGCAAAGAGAAGTTTAGAAGTGTTTTTTTTAATAATTAGAATAGAAATAGTTTTTTTTCTATAAATTTTAATTAATTACAAAAAAGGTCATAAAAATACAAAAGACAATTTATTTAAATCTAATATTTACCGACGCATTTACATATTATTATTTATTTGTGTAGCGTATACGAGTATAAGCGGTGGATATGATGGCGAAACAGTTTTCTTATTACTTTTTTATAATTTCGTACTTTATATTCGCTGCTAATGGAGATAAAATGATGACACACTCGGATTCGAACCCGGTACCCTTGGGTCGCGATGCGATATCATAAACACTATACTCGTCATAGTTTCAACGAAATTTTTCGAGAAAAATAGATAATTTAAAATGCAAAGATTTAATTTCAGATATTTATCTTTTCGTCAATTTTTTTAAAAATATGACGTGAATTTATTTAAAATGTAAAATATAATTTGCCGTATTACGAGAGATGAGCGCGTTTTTATAAAGTGCGCTTTTGCATTACATTCTTATGAAGAGTGTGCTCTATAAAAGCTCTTTTACTGTAAAAGTGCGCTAGTTATACGAGCCATTATTTATTCTATACTCTGTTTTTAAACTATGGACAGTAACTAGAAATTCTAGTGAGAAAATCAAAGCCTGTGATTGGCTGCTGCGCTTTTTCGTGAAGCCGCATTTAACCAGACGAAATTTTAAGTTAACCTTCAAATGTAATTGAAACGTCAAACTCTCAGTAGTTGTCAAATCACTTGTTGAATTTGCACGTGTTTTTTGTTTCATTTCTCTTTTTGTGATATTTCACGAATAAAAACAGTTGTAATTTATAAATTTTTCATCAAGGAATTACAAAAAAATAATGCAATTAATTAATTTATAATTAAAAGTTATGTATTTATGATTTTATATTAATAAATTAAGTAGATTATCCATAATAGTTTTGGTTAATGAAAATATAAGCTGGAAAGTATAAATGCTGACGTGACCTTCATTTTAACATTACAATTCCCCCGCCAAATAAATCTAGTGACTTTTCTGGTAACTTCTAGCGGTGTAAATGTGACTTCGTCTAGTGCTGTCTATAGTTTAAAATCACGGTATGGTAAATTACAGCTTAGGTAAAAAAATATCTTAACATACATTATATTATTTTTCCTACAACTGTGTAAAGTACATACTTGTTGCAATGTGTAAAGTGTAACTTTTCAAGCACTAGTGCGTAAAAAGGAAATATGTTATTAGGCAACATGCTTATTCTGTTAATTAACTTGTCAACTAATACTAACAATATTTGAAGATATCTGTATACACACACTTAGTATTATTAGAAAGAGCACTAACATTTCGGTTGTCGAAAAAATATTGTATACAACTCGTGTTAAATAGTATTTTTTATCTCATAATAATTTCCTCATTCGTCTGCGCATCAAGCGTAAAACATCGCAGCGTATTGTTTATAGAACAAAATAAATTTTATGTATTAAATAAATAATTAATCAATTCTTTAATTGAAGTAAGCTTCTATTCAAGGTTGCTGACAGGAACATCTTGTAAGACCTTTGTATTATGAAGAATTTGTGGTAATAATATTAATGAACATGATGAGTTAATTACAAAATGAAGTGCTAATATCATATTCAAGCTATAATCTCCAGACGCGAAAGATAAAATTAGTCGCTTATTCTCTGTCTACGAAGATATCTCAAATATCGACGAATATATCAAGTTGCTAAAATGATTCACTCTCTGAAGCGTGAACGACGCACTACCAAATAAATTAACGTTACTGACAGCGAAAACAAAAGATGATGAGGATATTTTTAGATGAATTCTGGATAATAAAAGAATGTTTTTCTTTTAAGGAGTTTTATTTTTATTTCAACAATGTGGTATGGAAATTGAAGTGAATCTTATAAATTTTTTAATGATGTAAGCTGCTTATTGTATTGAAATTGTATTGTGTCGAATAATGTATGTCTGGGTTATTGTTTTCTGGAGGTAACTACATACTTATAATGGGCTACTTGCATACCTTTTTTTTTATTTAATATTTTTGAAGAGCAGGTAAAAACTTGCTACCCATATTTTTTCTTTTGACAATTTTTTTATTAATTAGCCAGAAAAAAATAATGAAATTTGATTATTTGAATTACCACCATGTATGACGTAGAATTACGCCGCACCAATGAATGGTCGTAAAGCCATAGCGTTTGTTTGTAAGGGTAATGTAGATCTGTTTGACTTTTCAACAATAGTTTGGAGGTTAGTATTTTAGTTTGTCTTTTTGGTATCGATATTTTAAATTACATGTAACTACCTATGTGTTTATTTATCAAGTAATTAATATATTTGGGAGCCCAGAGAGAGAGAAAAATGAACTAATGTCAAATTGAAATTAAAACTTTCTCGCACGCCATGCCATCTATACGTTACATTTTTAAACATGGTTTCCTTCTCCTGTTCAATATAATGACTTCACAAAATTTTCTTTCTTTATTAAAAAAACAAATATTTTTTTAAAATAAAATTTATATTTTTATATATGTTTTCAACATAACATTACGTACGTAGAGATAGAAATCCAATTTTCAGTACCACGCAAGTAGCCCATCATATTATTTTTACACAATTTGAAATATTTTAGTACAAAACTATGAATATAATATAAAATAAAACAGCTCTTCTCATACTGAGATGAAATAGATTTATCGTAGCTACAATTCTTAATTTGAAATTTGTGTAATGGATTTAGATTATATTCGTATATTGTATGAATATTTTCGTACAATTTCTGCCCTAATAAGCAATCGTGAAATACAACTTTACGACCTACATTAGAAATTCATCGTCTGCACTATGATTTTAACATAGACCTCTAACTTTTTGGTTTGGCGCTTTGCCAATTGGACACCAAGATAATGACTAAACAATGAATCTTTCTAAGTCCTGGAGAAGAACTGCAGACAATGAATAATAATTAATCTTTTGACCTGCATTATTGTTCTGAAACTTGATGCACAATCATTGCTAACAGGGGATTTTTAGAACATACATACTGTGAGTTCAGCCAAGATGCATTATTTATTATTGTCATTAATGTATTATTATGGATACCAGTTACACATACTGTATTGTTCCAGATAAAATGCAACATAGGTCGTCATTGTTAAATGAACTTGTCATCATAATAATACTGATTTATAAATAACGTAAGAAAGTAATAAGATCATTATCTAAGCTCTGTGATTTTGGAAATGACAAGAAAGAAATTTGTCGTTTTTTAATAATTTAAATACAGAAGTTTTGCTAATATTTAATTCATTAGCCATAACTTATGTAGACAGCTGATTTTTTTTCTTCTATTGCACGTTGTAAATGATTTTGTTCTTCAGTTCGCGCATTTTTTGTTTTTGCCCTTTTTCGTATGATTCTTGTCTATAGAAGGATTTGGTCTAGGATGTTCAAAAAATAAACTAGCAAACATATCACAAATATTTCTCAAACTGCAGCATTGTAACAAGTAACCATTCGAATTTTTTCTTCTTTTAAAAAAATCATCGTCACTCCAGAAATCAACGAGATCTGGTCTTATAATCTACGCTCTTTAGTATACTACATTAACGAAATCTAACAATTTTTCCTTGTCGTTACTTTCAAAAAAATCTGATGTGGCCAACACAAAACCTCCCACTATTTAATTTTTATTAATTTAAATACATACCTACGTATTTACTAATGCTGCAGTGCAAACTATATTATGTTCCATTGCAAATAACTATTGCTTTATTTACGATTTTCTTTACTATAACCTGTCAGTTACATTGATTTGAAAAATAAACTGTGTAACAAAGGAATTTTGTTTATCTTAGGCTTCGGGATTAAAAAAAGAAAAATGATTTTTAAATTGATCTGTAAAATATATAGCAAAAGTATTAATGAATACCTGTACAAAATTCAGTAATCTATAAGTTTCCAATGACATAAAATGCGAAAAAATGGCATTTAATGGTATTTTTTGAAGAAAAACCATTATGAGCTTCAAGTAAAGTGCCATTTCCGTTTATCCGATTTACACAAAAATCCAATGGCTTCTTTTCGTATTAGAATAGGCTAGAAATGCAAGGTTTCAGAATTTTCTGAAAATAGGTGTTCCATAAGGATTAATTTCACAGTAAATTAAAAAACCGGCCCTAAATGTATCTTTATCCTAATTATTAACCTTTTTTAACAATAAAAGAAAGCAATCCATACTCACAACTTTCGATCTCCACCGTACAATTCTGCGAATCCAGTGGATAATAATGCAAATCCATCATACAGGCCAACGTAGTGGTGAATCTCATCCCGTAGGTGATGCTGCCATCTCCATTGAGTCTGACCAGCTTGTTCCTTTCCGTGACGTCGTGCAGGAAGCTATAACAAGCCCCAGGTCATCGCACGTGGATAGCACAGCACAGTGCAGAAGGCATTTACATAATCCTTAACTGAACGCCGCGCTCATTTGCCGTAAATAGCGGACTCAAGCACCGGAATTGCTTGTTCTGGATCTTTACTTTCTTACACAAGGGATGATGAGCAGATCCCTTCAACGATCAAAGGCAGAATGAACCTTTCGATATTGATTATGGTGTTGATATAGGATTAATACTAGGTGGTTATAAACGCGGTATACCAAGAGAGAAACGGATATTGAACCGAAATAATATTTTCGGGGTTTTTATATCATTTGACCTGTTCCCAAATGAAAGTTCAAATAATTGTTGAAATGTAGCTATCTACATTTTTTTGTTGCAATCTAAGATATAAGAATTGAACTATTTTCAATAATATTGAGATAGAGAGAATTTGGAATTTCGGAAAGCTCTAAATAAATCGTAAATACAGAACATTGTAGATACATGATACATATTATAAATGCCTCCTTTCTAAATAAGTATAATAACCGTTTGTTTTAATAGCATTCAATTTTCTAAGTTCGAAAGGATGAACCATCTTCACCGTTTTGACAAAAACCAAATGTTTCATATGTGTCGTTAAATATAGACAATGATCCAAATTCAGGTCTCTTCACTAATGTAGTGATCGTTTCTAGTAACTATGGAAACAGCTTGCATCTTTCTCGTATTAATATATCAATCAACGCCATCGACCTTTAAACTAATGGACCAAGTGTTTCCTATTCTTTTATTGTTAGAATAATGCTCCAACATAAAAGGATAGAAATATATATTCTGTCCTTCAACAACACGGAAGTTCTCAGTTAAAGTATACTGCGCATGCGTTCGTACTCATTGTACATCTTTCTCAGCCATATGTAAACCTCTATACATCGCTCTCTAACACTAAATAGTTGTCAAAATCTATTTGACGTTTCGTGACTGTGTATTATTCTACTTTTTTGGAGAACATTTACAATTATTTCTGTCAACATATACGAATATGTGTTGTGAGGTGCATATGCGACAAAATAATAGGGAAACGGTGTATTTTGTGCAGTCAGCAGTACGTACGCCGTTTAGCTGTGTTATTTCATATGTAAGTTCTTATTAATTATTACTTGTTCCCTATAATATAATATGTGTATACAATATATTGTATTAAAAATATGTAATGAAAGTAATTATGAACAAAAAAATTAAATATATACTTTTAGCGATTATGCACCAAGTATAACAAGTTAGGGACAAATCAAATTTTTATTTTGCCGCGTTTTCTTAACTTCCGTACTGTTGAAGGATAGAGATACTGTGTCTGCACCGTTATGGCGGGACAAGCGTTTTGCTCGTACGCTGCGTCTATTAGTTTAAAGGTCGATGATCAACGCATATGTCTCTCTTTATTTTGTTATTTTTAGAGAAGCTACTTTAATTAAAGAAGAGTGCAGAATTCAACGCAGTGTTGTTAATATTAATTTTTTTTAATTATTATATATTTTTAATTCGAAATAAAAAAAACATAATTAAAAATAATTATATTAATAAAATTGTAAGGGAAAGAAATGCTAAGTAACGAAAGGAAATAGCATTATACAGATGTCGCACAACTCGCGCCCCAGACGAAACTGACACCTACCGACGACAATAGGTTGCCAACAAATAGAAGAAAATAATTTGCAATTGCTTGCATAACGGAGTTACAAGACTTTTTAATCCACCAATCCCGGAAGGATATCTTGAGGTGTGATGATATTATTACAAAATAATACTGGTTGCTAGGTTTTCAAAATACTACTAGTGAGTTACAAAATTTGTTTAACTTACTGTAATTTTGACACTTTAGAGTTGACTTTTCACTGTCAACAAATTTAGGTTAGCGAAGGTGTTATCCGATATCATCATTTATATCGTACAGTGCAACGTGTTGTAGTAGATTTGTAAAATGTATTAAACGAAAATATTATTGTCCACATTCTCCGAAAATTATAATCATTTCTAAGTAATCAGCGGCTGAATACATGGTAAGAATTTGCTTTTTATTCACCTTGTCAAATTTAATTTGACACTGACATTTTTCGAAAACTACAGTCGCCCACACATTTTAAAGAAGATTTGATTTGTATAAAACCATAGTAACGTAAAATTACGGCAAACACACGTTAAAGGTGTAGGTCTCTGATTGGTCAATTTTAAGACGTCTTTTAAGCTAGATTTTTTTTTTCTTCGAAATTACACATCCGAGTTCAGTCTCGTGTTTTCTCATTCGCTCTGGGGCGCGAGTTGTCAGACACGCTGTATATATTCTATTTATTCATGACGGGAATTATTTTTACAGGGATAAAGTATTTTGAAATTTTATTATGTAGCCTTTGAAATAGTTGATGCTACTGAATTTGTTATCCCCTCTTATATGATAAAGCATTAAATGTCGTTACATTTTAAAATAAAAAAATATCACTTAGAAAGCCCATATTTCGTCTCTAGAGGCAAAATCAAATGTGAATACTATATACATAAAGCAAATTATAAAAATCATACATAAAAAAAAAAAATATTTGTGGTATAATGTAAGAACAACCAATATCAAAATATAATTATCGGGATAATTCATTGATAATTAATAACAGTGTTACTAAGACCGTGAATTCTGTGAAACTTGACATTCTGTACTATTAATGTTGATTATAGATGACACTAATTTTGCAATTTAAATTTTCTATGTCTACATTGGTTATTATTGCAGTAAGTAATATAGGTTTCTCTACAGTCCGGGACACGAAAGATAAACTATGGAAAATATGTTAGTACAAATCAATGTTTAATATATGCGCTCCGTTCAAATCCACACGAAATACAATTAATTTACTTTCCGCTTACCTACATTATAACAATTGCCCAAATAAGTTTTAAAGCTACGCAGCCTTTCTTACATTAGCAGTTGATCTGTGCAATGGGGAAGTTTAGTATGGTAAAAATTCTACATAACATTCTATTTTCTCACAAATATAACACAAATGACTGCTGAAATTGAAATTAAAAATTAAAATTATTGCTCCATTTATTTATAATTAATATTTTTTGGGTAAACTTTAAGTACGTCACAAGTCAGTTATGCGCAAACTCAGACAGAACGGTGAAATCGAACCACTTGAACGTAGGTCCGTAACAAAGCGTAAAAGCGCTTCACTGGTAACCGCAACCGCGTGCGTCAGTGTATAAATCGACATACGTTGCGCCAAGCCTCTACCGACGTCATCACAGCTTAAAATCGGCTTTTCCGGAAAATCTGGGCATTTTTGAAAAAAATAAAACATGTTACATAATTTTTCAAGTCATTTCCCATGGAATAAAATAATTAAAAAAATCGCTAAACTTCCCCATTGCTGTTCGTTTTAGTTCCTGTCTTGTTTACACTCGGATCATAAGCGTACACAATTGAGTTAGAAGTAAAAAATTACTGTAATAATTATTAATTGACGGCGTTAATGGAATATCCCGATATGAGCATTTATTTCCCTTATCCCTCAGGTGAAGATTGGTGTGTCACGCACTACAGTTGTCTATAGTTAGATCTGAAAATGTGGCGTTTTTTAGCCCATTATACAATCAACCTCACTTTAATCATAAATTAACATCGGTTTTTCTTGAATTAATCCACAGAAACAATACATCAAGAAATAAAACAAATAAGCAATGAAATACAAAAATAAATAAATTTACAATATTCTCTAAGTGGAGAGAACCGTAAATTCCGAACAAACTTATATATCCCACCTGCATCGATTCATATTTCCTGCCGTACCTGTTCTTGTCATTTGCGAAAAATGTATCAGGAACCCATATCTTCTCCGCGAAATCCCCGCTGAGGGTCAGGATCTCTTCGTCCGTGCTGAAAGCCAGCCGTTCATCCTTCCAGTACTGGTTGAGGTATAGCGTTATAGTGTAGTCCTGCAAACAAACAACAACGATGTAGGTATAACTTTTCTCATAAAACTCCAACAACCTGTTTTGATATAGAAGGAAAGGAATTGGCAAATTGTGCAGGAGTTATCAGTTTCTGATTCATTTGTTGGATATAAAGTGTAATGCAGTGTGGAAGGATATCGACTATGTTTCTAAAAATAAATTTTAAGCACTTTACATAAATTGCCAAGAGATAGGGACGTGCCAGAAAAAAAGAGTAACTTTTAAAAGGCGTCGCACAGATTAGGGTCTATAACTATAACAAGTAGTAAAACTGACCAATGCTTATATGGGAATTACGGGAAATTCTATAATAATTAATTATTTATTCGTATTAAAATGAAAAGTTAATATTCAATTCATGATAAATGGTGGATAAAGACATAAGACTGAATAGAAGATATTTTCAATATACCGTTCAATGTTAGCACGATCTCTATACCTCCCTTATACCAAATCATTCAAGCAGCCAATGCACGTCATTGATAAAAATTGAATAAAAGTAACTAGATGTGTGACGTCATGTACTGGTACGTTTGCAGAGGTTTTAGAATCTTTATGAAAGGAGTTATACAGATTGCAATCTATATTATCGACATGTTAATGAACTGTCACTTCTACAAAATAAATACTACATTTTAGTCACTATCCATTTCTATTTAAATTATTTTATAATTCTCACCTTATTTATACTTATGTGTGCCATATAAAGACAATAAATAAAAGTGAGCCGAATTTCAAAGAAATATACCGAATTCTTCTGATTGATTAGAAGTGCTACCTTTGGCAGATTCACAGATTTTGTGTTTTCGTTAACGGTTACGTTGCGTTGCGTTTAACATTACTTTATTATAAATTGGCTTTTCTACGCACAAAAATGTTTCAAACACGATACAAATATTTTTCAAATTGTCAAATAATAACTTTGACAGTATAAACATACAAATTATCAATGTTGCCAACTATAGTAACAAATAAACGAATAATATGAAGTAGATGTACATTATTTATATATTATTCATGTCATATACGATAAGTAATGAACTCTACTATTCATCTTAATAATAATTATATAAGGCCATACACTTTTTGACGGTTAAAAATGATTGAAATTTTATTTCATTTTTCAGTATTAGTGATTTTAATGCATTAAGGTTTTTACAATAAGTGATGACGTGCATTGGCTGCTTGAATGATTTGAGTATACCTAGGGTAGCGGGAGGTAATAAAAAATAGCGCATCGAAAAATGACAACTTAAAATTATTGCAATTAGAATAATAATTTCGATGCGCAGTTTTTAGTTTATTAGACAGATAATTTTATAAAGAACTTTGTTAGAAGAATGAAATAATGGGCCTAATGGCCGATTTCATTACCAATTCTCAAAATTTAAGTAATGCCTATGTACCCGATATGCACCACATAGGCATTATCTTGCAAAATTTCGTTTTAACCAACCGCTAAGCATTACGTATCTCGATTTAGGAATTACTTAGCTAGGTATCTGTTTTTCGATGTCCAAATCGCTAAGCATTTTCTAACGTTTGACAGCTGATACTTCAAAATGAAAATTGTACAATTTTATTGAATATTTTGATAGTTATAACGAAGAAATAGAAAGATATGTACAAGATAGAAAGGAACGAATTTTGAATTCTGTGATGAAAAATGGTTTTGGAAAAGATTTCCTTTTCATTAGAAAACAATATTTTATATACCTACCTATACGAGTTTATATGATATAAAATTAATTAATAAACACATTAACGTCCTACTGGTATATTATATACCAAATAACACCCTAGGGTTGTTATAAAATTGTTGCTATGAAATCGGTATTGTAAACAAATAAAAATATCGCGTTTCCTAGTTACAGCGTTTAAATAAGTAGATTAATATCTCTAACACAAATCACAATGACAAGACATAAATCGATAAAAATCTTTATTAAAATAATATATCGGTCGGACGTTAAACGTTGAACGCACCACGGGTGTTAAACGGACAATAACCCCTTCGGTCAACGTACTCACCCTTGATACGTTAATTACTATAATATATAGTTTTTATTCTTTATTTTATATTTTAGGAAATTACATTGGGTATTCACATATAATTAAATTCTTAATTTTTACAAAAATGCCAAATAGCCAAGTGTCATATGCATTCCACGTATTTAATTTCATATTTTTATCTGAAATCAGAGGATTCAGCTTTTGTTTTTGTGTTATTTATTCTATATTTTGCTATTTATATTTCTTCTTTTTCTTCATTAGTAATATTAATAATATCTCCACATAATTTCCAATGTCAGTGTTGACAAATAGTTGACAAATGTCATAAAATTATAAAAAAATATTCATTTATTTATTAAGCAAATATAATAAAACAAAAATAACTAATAATCCGATGCTACGTAAGTAATTTCTAGCTGGGCATTTTCTTTGTTTGGTGAAATCCAAAATGGATAACAATCAGTTTAGGCAGTTCTTAAATTTAGGAAATAGGTATGGACCGATGCTCAACTTTTTCCATTCTCCGTCCCATATCCCTTATCATGGGCTATTGCCTCTTCTTCATAACTAAACATTTTCAACATTATCCATGAATTGGCAAAAGTGAACAAATCTTCAGTCCATACTTATTTGATGGAAAATATAGTAAAAAGAAAATTATCAAATATTACTTTGTTGTAATAAAAATACTTAATTACTACCTCAACAATAAAGGAATAAAAGATTGTTTATTAATGAAGTCGATATAGGTATTTTCGAAAATCATCAGTAGTGACAATATTTCAGAATCACCACTTCCCCTCAATTTGTTTCCCGCTTATCCACAACGCTATAAAGACAACCGATCTTACATCCCGTTACATCTCCTGATTACCACACTAGCTGCGTCATTCCGCCCAGATTTATGCATTCGGAAATTGGAAAACGCGCTTGTGCTGACGGTCGAGCGCAACGACACACTTTATTACGGTCTCTCTCCGAAAGCGCTCATGAGAACTGAGCGAAGACATGAGCTTCTCAGAGCCTCGGAGTTGCTTGGGCGAGTAATGGAGCAATACACAAAGCAGGAGATGGAATATTGATGCACAGGATTGAAAATACACTGATGGAAGGGGGATATTTGTGGGTAAACAAACCGTTTAAGGTCAAACGTTTTCAATACAGTCTTGCCAAAATGGCAACATAATAAGTAAGGAAATATATCTTTTTTATCGGTTACTGGATGTACTAAACTGTATTGAATTTTTATTTTGTTGGAGACACCTTTCTTTTAATTTGAAATTAAAAATTTTATTGACATCTAAGAACCACGGTTTTCGTAAACTCAATTGGCAAGGCTTTGGGTTTACAGACATATTTTATATGAAGGAAAAAAACAGACCGTAGGATCCAATAATTATGAATATCAGTCATAATTGTCTTTATTAAAAAAAATAGGACGTTTCGGATATTAATGTGAATGTAACTAATATTAAAGATTAATAGTAAAATAGCGAACTCTAGGTGAAACAATGTTAAATAAAATATTTAAGAAAACACTTGCCATGTTTCACAAGATTACAACGTCTGAATCAACCTCTCCATGCTCAGCTGGGAATTGTCTCTGCAAAGAGACAGCAGTTATACCATACTGATGAGCTCTAACAAGAGCGAAACGCGTCTATGGTTACTAGCTGAGCATGGCCGGCGTCTGTTGATGGCCGAAAGGTTGATTCGGACGTTGTAATCTTGTGAAACATGGCATTTAATATTAAAGAAATTTATACAACGTTTAAACAAAGTTTATGTAACTGGTAAAACGAAATTTGTTATTTTATAATGTTTTATACTACTTTTATAAACCATTTGTAGTTGAAGATGGACAAATTAATATTCGAAACGTCCTATTTTTTTAAATAAAGACAATTATAACTGCTTGTCATAATTATTGGAACCTACGGCCTGTTTTTTCCTTCACTGAAACTTTTACAACGTTCCCGAATCATCCATTTTTAATATTTTATAAAATTTTAAACCTTTTTAATTATTTTTTTACATTAATTAGTACATATTAGAATTTATTTACGTTCTTCCTCTATAAGTATTTTCTCATGTCTTTCTTGAACAGTACTCCTCTGGGTTTTCTTCTAAACTATTGGCTTATATTGGAAGGTCTCTGCAATTATACCAGTGGCTATTAAGAAACGAATCTTATTTAAAACTCCATAACTTCATAGTACATTGAGGTATCGAATTAAATTATTTATCTCTTGCAGACAAATAATTAAAAAGTATTCCTATACTGTATTCCAGATAAGAATGGAGTTCTTGTCTGCTTCTTGTTAATTCCTTCCAAATAGGAAAATAATACTGCTTGAGTTGTAATTTCAAATTTTTTTCTTTTTATTTTGATGTTCTTAGTCTAATTGTAGTTTGTATTTTGTTTTTATTAGTTTCTTCTAAAACAATATATTGTGGTGTGTTATTCTAATGTTCTTTTAATGTATTTGATGAAAAATCGTGGAGGAAGATTGTAATTAATTATCGTCTTCTTCAACTTCGGTCTAAGGGTCGTTTTCATAATAAATTTATCTTCACTTAAACACTTTAAATTAAAATTAAAGTTATTTCCGTTGTCGTAATATAACTTTAGCACTTTAGCAAACATTGTAGCATTACATTAAAATACAGATAAAGTCTTAAAGTAATTTAAAGTCTTAAAGTGAGCCTTTCTTGACGCAAACCCGAACCAAGTCAGTATACCATTGCCTTGTACTGGGTGACTGCCCTGACATCTAGGCTTTCATCCATGTCTATTTTCACACTACATCTTTTCAGTTTTATGGCCTGAAAGACAGTGAAGAAGGTCATAGGTATTCAGCATAGTACGGAATAATAATTAGTGGAAGTGGAATCAGGCAGGAGGTTAAGGAATTCCATTTTTTCGGTGACAATTTTTAGTTGAACTTTAATAGTGTAGATTGTCAGCCTTCATCGTCTGCAAGGGAGCTTCAGAATTTTTCTGGACCTCCTGTCCTGAATTATCTTTATAATTTTCCATTATTTTCTTAATTCCTAGTTAACTTAATAACACTTCCGATTATTCCTTCCTTAAATGGGTCAGGTGCAAATAACAATCGTTGTTGTCTTTGGATACCACTGGGAAAACCAACATCAACAGCTCTGCGTCTTCACGTCTCACATTGAAATTTCACAGACGCTTTATTACCCTCACGGCTGTGAAACTGTTCCTCTTGTATCAAACTCGATCGCGCTGCTTATTTCTCTTATCACACGTTGAATAAATTATCCCTACCAAGCAGGGATTGCTGCATGCAGTTGCATTGAAGATGCAACTGGGGTTTCATAGGAGAATGTAAATCTGTCGATCTTCGTAAAAGGATATAGCGATGCTTTCAGTATTGAGTATATAAAATAAAAGTGGATGTTTGGATGTCTGAAATGTTGTTTCAACACTACAATCTTTAGGTGAATAAAAAGAGTGATGCCGTTAAAATCTGATAGGAAACATATTGAATATTATGTAGGAGAAACTTTTGAAATATTAGGAGGATATTTTGTCGGCTTCATTACTTCAAGCATGATGTTGTGTTTATGTTTAAGTCTTATATTATAATTAATTTCATAACCTTCTTCAGACCACATTGTAAAAAGAAAGAAGAGATTGCCTTAATAGGTATCGATTTTAATATACCACGTGTTTGGTTTAAAGTTTTCTTGAGTTTATAATATTCGTTGCCATATTTACTGAAGTCGAAAAGAGGTATTATTTTACTCCACATATTTCCACGAAGATAAAAAGTATTGACAATATTTTATATTCGAACTTTATTGGAAACTTTGTAACTTTTTTAACTTTTACGGCAGCAGATCTGTACTACTGTATTGTTTCGTTTATAGGCAATAATGTGTACAAAATGTAAACAAGAAAATCTATAATTCCATAATTTGTGCTATACTTGTTTTATTGCTTATACAATAATTGGTCACTAAATAATCTCAATTCTGCATTGTTGTCGTTTGAATTAGATTTATCTAAGATTAGCCATTTTAGTTCTTAAAGTTTTTTCTAAAACTGGAATTTGTATGTTATGTAGTACTGTCCTTAAAATAACATTTAATATGGGAAATTTGTTGGATGTGATATGGATAAAGAGGGTATCATACGTAAGCACATACACGCAACTTGTCATAGATTTTCTGCAACTTTGTCTATTTCATGCAACTTTTTGCGTATGATAAGATACTGATTTCATGCAACTAGTTTACGAACATGTTTGAAAACTTCGCAGACAAGTTGCAGATACGTGCGTACAAAGATGTACGCATGCGTGGTTGAACTTAAAATTTCCTAAATAGATGTGTTGATATTTTGTTCCGTTTTGATGTTATTGGTGTGAAATTTTAAAATGTGTTCAGACAATTTGGATACATACTTTGAAATAATGATTAATTTAATAGACATTTACAAAATTGACGTCACTGCAAGAGAGATATAGAAGGTAATGCATACAAACAAACCTCCCCTCGTTGTCTTGCGTCCCGTTCCCTGTTCCTATCTGTCATTGTATTCGCATCTGTTATTCAGTGTTAAACCTAATTCTTTATTGTGATGTGTACGTTGTGTTTAATAAAAATGAGTTTAAAACCAGAAGATGTGTCTGGGGCAACTTTTTTTGTTTGATAATATTGAAGATCATTCGATTATTCAACTAAAACGATGGCTAGAGTGTAAAGTCTACGGCTGATGACAGGTCTTTGTTTGTACGGGGTAACCATATCAACCTTGATTTCTATGCTTCGCCGTTAGAGGCGTTCGTGCAAATTGCAATTTTGTAAGTGTCTATTGGAGATGTTAAGACCTGTAAAAAAAATGTTACCAACCTTAAATATGAAAATGACCTAAAATATATGCGCATTTACGCACGTGTGCAGGTACCTGCGTACATGTGATACCCGCTTAAGGTGTTATGGTACGACTAGCTAATGAAAGTTGACGTTTAAATTATTTTATTGATGTGTTTTTTTTCATAACTTTGCCCTATGATTTGCGAATTAGAGAAGTACCTACACATTTAAATACTGAACTCGGAAATCCCAGATGTCTTGCTGAAAATAAATAGATAACTACTGTACCTGCATAGTAGCAAAATAACAAAACAGGGGTACATTTAAAATCTGTAATCATTTTTCGTTTATTTTGATTCAACATAATATTTTGATTTTTAAACTATTTAGTTTGAAAATTCTATCAAATAGATTTATTTTTAATTGCACCTAAGAGTAGTTCCGACTCGAGGGTTGCTTGCACCTTAGAACGAATCATAATTCGCGGTATTAAAATTTTTATTCAATTTTGACGTTTTAAACTGTCATTATTAACTCCACAACAACAACTATAAGTAACATTTTATTCACAAGTGAATTAAAAAATTTTAAATCACTCTCACTAAATTTTAACTCACTCTGCAACAAATAATGCATCTAAAATAACATCAGGTACGAAAATAACACTCACCATAAAATTTATCAGACCTCAGCCATTTTTATTATTTTTCACGACACAAATGACAGATAATAAAGCTTTTTAAATAGATGACTTGACGTCTATCATCGACAATTGACATGCACAACCTACTACCTGCATAGTTTTTTATTTTGTCAAAATTAAATTTTATAATGGTTTTTATTATAATTTTATCAAATTTGAATAAAATATTGCATAAACCACGTGAGCTAAACTTTCTTCTCATGAATAAATATTATCTTAGCTCACTTGGTGTAGAAATATCTATTAAATATGCTTCTGAATCCCGTGGGTAAGAAGATAATTTTAAATGGTTTCTAATATTCCATTGGTATAAGGAATACAATTCTATGTAGTCTTTTGTAACAGAATGTCTCAAAAAATTGGCAAATAAGACCTAAATCAATTTTCTGTAGCTTGCATAACAAGTAAGTTTTTTGTATGAGGAACTCGAATTTGCGTACATACTTTTATATTTTAGAATTTGTAAGATCTTACCCTAAAGAATGTATAAGTGATATTGAACCGACGATTTTGTAAGAATAATGCTATATGACTGAGATTTCCAGTATTTGTTAATACCTTATAACGTCACAAATAACTTGAAAGAGATTTGAATACGTAAATTCCATTTGTTAAAAATAACCTCAATTTTAAAAATACCATCCACATCCCCCCTCCCTTTGCCCCTGGCATCTTCCCCCCTTGGGGGGTAAAGCGTCAGTCGGGCTGGCTGCTCACTCGTTAAGCACGAACGGCTGACGAGGACACCTCAACACCAACGCATCGCTTTGTGCCGAGGGGTGGGGAAGTCACCACCCGGCACCCGCCGATGTTCACTTCTTGCTAACGGCCCCAATGAGAGAACACTCGAGAGAACAGAATAGTGGGGGGATGTTTTTGTTTAATTATAATGATAATTGAAAAATAATTGTCGCCAACTATTCTAAATGGAATAGGGGTGTTTTCCCCGATTAATTATACAGTATTCTACTTGCCGTTAAATAAATATGGACTGGAGATTTCTACACTGTTGCCAATTTCGTTGGTCATGTTGAAAATGCGAAGTTATGAAGAAGCGGCAACATCGCAGGGCAAAGACAGTGTGGGGAGAAGGGAAAAAGTTGAGCATATTAGAAATAAATGAAGCTGCTTATTATTAGTAGTGCATGCGATTAAAATTTCACAACTCTGAACAATAAAGAACAAGAGAATATTAATAAGAACTATGTGCTCCGCGCGCATTAATAATAATAATAATAATAATAATAATTTTATGGGGTCCCGTGGCCGCGTGCCAGAGGGTCTGGTCGCGAACCTAGGGAACCGGATTCGATCCCGACCGTCGCCAAATATTTCGAATTTTAAATGGCTCAAGAGTGACCCCTGTGGTGCACTCTCCACGCCAGTAATTAATGCCCGTGAGGTGACGCCTGGTAAGCGCCCGCACCGTACAATTATGTCATCATCATTACCGATATCTGCGATAAAGCAGATTGTGGCACACTCAGATATAGGTATTTATTTATTTATAATAATTTTTATTGACCGAAAATCATTTACATACACAGTACGGCCAGGAAATTTAGATACATTTGTAAATTTATAATATTTAGGCCTGAAGTTCACAATCTTGCTTTCAATACCTATGTATTTATGAAATTTTCATAATTTAAATATTCTTCGACATTATAATTTTTTTCTACTCCTATGCGTGAAGTGAGTACTTCACGCATCATTTATGTGTGAAGTTTGATTTTTTGCACACTGTGCGTGAAGTAACATTTTACGCACCATTCATTGTTTTAAATATTACAAACTGAATTGTATTTTAATAAAACAAAGCTGTTAAACACCCGTAACGTTGATAACCATGGTTACACAAGTCGATACTACAGAGGCTTTACGTTAAAAGAATGACAATGTGAAGAAAAAATATATTTTTCTACTCCCATGCGTGAAGTGAGTACTTCACGTATCAATTTTTATGTGTGAAGTTTGAGTTTTTGCACACGGTGCGTGAAGTGCTACTTCACGCACAGTGTGCGTGAAGTAACATTTCACGCACCATTCATTATTTTAAATATTACAAACTGAATTGTATTTTAATAAAACATAGCTGTTAAACACCCGTAACGTTGGTAACCATGGTTACACAAGTCGATAATACAGAGGCTTTATGTTTAAAGAATGACAATGAGAAGAAAAATATATTTTATTGCAAGGTCGAAGAAAAAGTATAGTATGTAACACGTGTGTGAAGCCTATTTTACATTCGGGTGGTTTGCAACACTCGCCTTCGGCTCGTGTCGCAATCTCCACCCTCATGTAAAAATGTCAGCTTCACACACTTGCCACATAATATACTATTTTTTCACTACTAAGTACACAGAGGTACTTTATTGACCGAATAGAGTGCCGTGAAGTTGAATTTCTCAACCCGTCCATGGTTACCGGTATATAATTTTTCATTATTAACCGATAATAAGTTATAAATGAATAAATTTACATTTTTTGATAATTCTGTGACAGTTTTAAATCGGAAATGTTTATAGCAAGTTTAAGTATAACCAAGAGACTTTATTTATTAATATTTTATGCATTTAAATGGTTGTTTAAATAGCTTAATTCAATATTAAAAATTCGGATGAATTTGAATATTTGTTTTTCGCGCCGAGAACATATTAAATACTTGACATTTCTTTCATGTCAATTTCGCTTATTCAATGTAAGAAAAACAGTATTTAAAAATAATATTTTTAAATAATATTTGTGATTTAACAATAAATAATACAAATGCTTGAACCGTGCAACCTATTGTGCAATCACAATCAGATGATACAACCTGTCAATGAGCACATATGTCTAAGCATAGCATTCGGAGAGTGACGAGCCCAGAGTCGAATAAAGTTTGTTAAATCATGTGATGCTTTTTCATCTAAACCTGTCCCGAACACTGCAGTAAGTAAACGAAAATTTAATTTTTTCAATTAATAATGACTTTTATTTCATGTTATTGTTAGCTAACACTGCTAACAGACAAACAGACAGAATTCAATACAACATAGACAACAATATGGTTAGAACCAGGTAGAATCACAAATTAAGTGAATAAATAAATTACTATTATAAACAAGTACTTGCTAAGTTATAAAACTGTCACAATGAAATGATAAAATTTCAGTTTTTGTTTTAATAAACAATTTTACTAGGCCAACTATGCATCAATTGTGCCATCACATTTAAAAGTAAAATTACGTTATGGTGGGATTAATTTCATAAATAATTATTAAAAATACGTGCTAGTAGTGAAAAAAATAGTATATATACCACGGTTATGAAGAGCATTATTGCCCTCGGGATTATAATCTCGGTCAATAATCATACTCTTCGCAACCTTGGTGTATAATATACTATTATTGCAAGGTCGTAGAAAAAGTATAGTATGTATCACGTGTGTGAAGCCTATTTTACATGCGGGTGGTTTGCAACACTCGCCTTCGGCCAGTGTCGCAATCTCCACCCTCATGTAAAAATTTCAGCTTCACACACTTGCCACATAATATACTATTTTATACTAGCGTATCATAACAATTTTGATTGTCATTTATTTGATGAAATGCACGTCGTTGTCTTCTACGAGACTTATTTACTTAATAATAATTAAATTCGAATTGAATTTGAATCATTTTGCAAGGTTGATGCATTTTCAACGTACGCCTATGTATATGTGAGCTTATGGAATGTAGTACACCAAAAGTTATACTTTTAGGTCAGTAGGTCTTGCGCTTGTTGCAAACTAGCAACATACATTGCTTTTGCAAAAAATTCTGCGCAATATAGGAAAGTTCAGTTGAAAAAGAAGAGTTGAATTTAATTCAAATTATATCTGGGTCATTCATTTTGTTAGGGCTGATTTATGATGAATTTAATTTACGAATTTCCAATTTATAATTTAGATTTTAAAATATAAACTCACTTAAAACGCATGCGATTGTTTATGAACGATTTTCATATTTAGAAATTTGAAATTTAGATTTGTAATAAGTAACTATATTTCATATTTTCAAATGTAATTTTCAAATTTGACCAATCACAAGAGAGAACTATTAAACAAGGCGGTAAGAAATAACTTTGCTTCATCCGTCAGCTGTCTTTTCTGTTTGTGAGTTTTTGACATTTTGAAGATGGATTCACAGGAACAAATTGATATTTTATTTTTTTGTTAATAAGCAGTATTCGCAAACATCGTAATTTGTACTACAAATACAAAAACAAATATGTTTGCATAATTTTAATGCAACGAGGGATAGCAAGGAATGAAATACATGCACACTCATACAAGTATATTTGAAGAATAGGGTCCTATACCATAGTCATATTTTAACTATCTTAAATAAGAAGACGAAAATATACATAAATTAATGAGTATTAGTGAAAAAATTTTCTTTAAATATTGACTAGGTCACAAACTATAAGCGATTGAAGATGATTACTA
Source organism: Ophonus ardosiacus (assembly GCA_943142095.1). NCBI lineage: Eukaryota > Metazoa > Arthropoda > Insecta > Coleoptera > Carabidae > Ophonus > Ophonus ardosiacus. The sequence continues at coordinate 6,064,111 of OW964830.1, read as the reverse complement.
ATTGGGTATGACGCGTTAGGTATTAAGAATTTGATTGGTGGCCTGATTTTAAAACGGAGAATCGCGCGTCTTTAGCGGTCACCTTTAAAAGAATTTGAAATGACATGTTGTTCCATAACCTAACAAAACATTTAACAAGTTTGTGTTTGATGAATTTGTTTAATTATAACATCTAGTAATATTAACAATAATAATATATTTATAATTAAATCAATTTGTAATATTAATTCAATTAATAATAATATTAGTTAAATTAATATTGAAACTTCAAAACAGGCCAACACTGGCGCCATCTGTCGTCATGCTTTGTGTAATAATATTGTCAAACTTTTTCAATGTTCTATAATTTATTAGGAAAAAAAGGATATTATTTACGTTATTTATACTTAATAATAATTTCTTCATGAATATAACGTATAAGTTTTTCTTTACAAACATTTCAGCTATGCAAACATGAAAAAAATTGTTGCCTCTATAACTAACAGTTTGTCCCATTGTTTGTCGATCACTTGTTAGTCCCTGCTACGTCACGCACAAATTCTTAAACTTTAAAAATTCATATCTCGCTTATTACGTAAAATTTTTAAGTCGCGTTTGCACTAAAATTCTTATTTTATCCTGTTCTTACAGAAAAAAAAATAAAAGAAAAATGGTATAGGACCCCATTGATCCTGATCTCGTTATTTCACTTTCAGTAACAAACTATGATACTATCTGTTGACAAATCAATGTGTTCATAGGCTTAACAGACCATCTACGTTTTTTAAGTTTATGTTTATTTTATTTCTTTATTACACAAATCAACAATAGTAAAAAAAACATTCCCGATATTATTAAAAAAAGACTATTGAAATAAAATTGTAACCTAAAATCTGAACTGCTAACTGATGAAGCGTCAAATGGCACGCAGTGACAAGTCACGTGATAGATACTGATTACTCAGATCCAGAACTTCAAAGTCAGAGAGAAAATTGTACATTTTAAATCAAAATTTCTAAATGCAAATTTATCATAAATAAGTTCTAACTTGTTATCTCATTACTATTCAAACTTACGATTGTAATGCACTTATCTCAGTTATATTCAAGACGTTTTGGAATTGCTGAATTCTATGATAAATTTGCATCTCATTGTTAAGTTGATTCTCAATACGAATAGTGTTCAGTAAAAATAAAGATAAATATCTATGGCAAATGATGTTTGAGAGCCGACCATCTTTAGATGTTTAGATGAATTAAATAAAGAATTGAACTTCCGTAAAACCAAACTTTGTTTGTAATACATATTTTTGTCTATGAAAATATACCTGGTTAAATATCAGTTATTTCTGTCGATTTTATTTGATAACTGACAGCAAACCAAACCGTTCTTTTGCTATTGTAAACTTGCTGTATATTCTGACCAATCGAATGGCAAAATTTATTTCCTTATTATTCCATTCTTAAATGTTTTTTTGACGCAATAACGAATACTTATTCCAGCCTCGCGCTCATAAAGAATATTAGGCTTTAATGGAGCATTTCCCTGCTCGGTACTGGTTTGGTTTTTGTCTAGCTAGTTTACAATATGTCATTGTCTTTATAAGTTAGCTGCATTCATGTTGCAGTAAGTTTAAAGCTGCCCAAACGGAATTTCGTAAATTAATTGGTAGCATCAGCAAACTTCATTACTTCGATGTTTTCGTCCCGGAACAGCTAGGCTTTAAATGTCGCCGATTAGTAACCAAGTGAAAAGATCCGGATTACGCTCAGCAACAATCGATCGTTATCCACGAGGGAAAAGAAAGCTCGAAAACGTACAAAAGAAACGTAAAGTTATTCGAAAAATACCACATAAAGTAGGTATTCTGGTCTCTTGTTGAAATTAAGAGTAAATTGAGGTATATGTGCTTTTTGTGTGTGTACGACAAAAATTTCTCCGGCAAAATTCCAACACTACAATTCCAAAAATTATAATTCTTTCGTATTCCTCTTCGTCACATCCATATGAAGAGCTGATTGGATTTTGGTTATAATTAGTCAATCGGAAATATCATGTTTTGACATTTTGTGTTATTATAAAAATGAAAGAATATTTTGTTGTCTATACGGTTTGATTTTCCTTCATATTCGTAGATATGGAGTTCAGTGGCGTAACTACCAGTGTGCAAGGTGTGTCCGGCACACGGGTCCCGCAGTAATTGAGATGTTTAAAAAATCAAATATGTATTACTGAACTTCAAAATTAATATATGCCACAGCCAGTACTGAAAAATAATATATTTATTTATTTATTTTTCAAATAAAACATTCATTCCGCTTTATTATTAGTCTTTCTATTGAAAATGAACGGGCTAAAAGTCTACATATTTCTAATATAATTAATGTCTTTGCTGAACAAAAAGCTCGAAAGAAACAATTTTAGTTTATTAATTTTTCTTTATCTATAATATAGAATTATTAGTTTTTTTTAAATAATTATTTTTTGTTTATACGTATTGTTTTTTTATTACTTTGTATTATTTACATGGTAAACAAAGGCGAGTACGTAATTAAAAACCCTCTTCTTTTATTTTTGTATATGTAACTAGTTACCAAATAAATTAAATTTAAATTATTAACTATTCGCTATGTATGATAAATAAGGCCACATTTATGCCCGTATTCTTAGTCGATGCTCAATATCGTACTTGAGTATTACTTCGCCAAGCATTACTCCGGTCGTTCTCGACCTCAAGCACATCATATGTTTCATAATCGAAACTTCGTGAATTCTCGGTTTTCTAGGGAGGATTTTAGAGAATTTGTAATAACTATGTTGGTATATTTGTAAATTTCAATATTCAATCGTATATTTGACATCTACATATATGTCACAGGTTACAGATACATGAGTCATATCATATCATATTCTTCTACTATATCTACAAATTCTAAAAATTGTTGATTATCTTCATGATTCATTATTTAACTTAGATGTCATATGTGATGGAAATGACAGTTTGACAATTTTTTTAAATATTGATCAAGTCTACCTATTTTTTTTTTTTTTTTTTTAGCATCAATCAGTACTTGAGCATTACTCAAGGTTGCTTGGAACTCGCCTCAAGTAAACCTTCAATCGAAGTACGAGTGAAGAAACAAGTAGAGACTATGAAACCCTTACCCCCCCCCCCCCCCCTTCCCTCGCCGAATCTTTCGAAAAGTTTCATAAATTACGTATATTGCTGCAATCCGTTAAATATATTCTCTTTCCCAACACGTTATGTGACTTGGCAATTTATTTTTGTACACGAGAAGGGAAAAACATGCATTTGCTCATTCCTTGAAACAATGTAACTTTCAATTATAAGGCATTTGTCCTTGAATGAGAAAAAAATTTCGCCTGCGGCGCATTTATTTTTTAAATACCATGCCTCTCCAATTTTGAATCGCCACTAAAAACTAGGAACCCTAACACACACCCCCCCCCCTTTTCACCACTTAGGGCCCAATAAGAATTGTTTGCACACGAGCCCCGTTTATGCTAGTTACGCCACTGATGGAGTTAAAGAAATATAGATTAACTTTCATAAATCAGCAAGCTGTGCAATAACCATAGAAACTACTGATATATTCAAATAATTCTTATTGATAGATGTCAGTGTCAAGTGCAAGTTAGATAGGTTATAGGTTAGGTTCGTGTTATAATTTTATTAGATATATAGAATCTTTACCAATGAACCTTCGATAAGGAATTTGTATAAAATAGTATAGATTCGTGTTACAATTTTACTGGAAATACCTATAGAATCTTTCCCATGGAAATTTTGGTATGGGATTTGTGCAAAATACTTAGAAATGACGGAAGGTAATGTATTGGCCACATGCGTTATTCACATATAGGTATTACTACTATGTATATTCAATTCATGTGTGTTTACTAAACCCATACTTTATCATCTATCTAACTATTATTAACTGTGTACTATAATTAGCTCAAACAGCAAGCGGTTAACCATTAATATAACTTGATTAATCCACCTAATAGGTATTTACAGCCCTTGTCTTGTAACCACAACTAAACTATTCCATTTTACAAAGTGTATTACAACTATATTCTCCAAATAGAGTTACATAATTCTATATATTTCAATCCGAATTTAATATATTTAGTAGGTACCTACGCCTTCGTTCGTATTATCATGGGGTGATATGTATCAGTATAGTCTTTATATACTTTACAAACACGTACATATATTACAGGAGAAACTGTACGGTTGTAGGATAGAACTTTAAGGTATTTTGTATATTTTATGTAAACTGAGGTCGAATGAATAAATTACGTAAATATAAAGTACCATGTCGACTTTTCTGAATATAAGTAAAAAGAAATCTGTTGTGGCCAGCACAATACCTCTCGCCATTTCCATTTTATGTCATATAAGTATAAAAAAATTGCAGAACTTTATCCAAATATTCTTTTTTAATGTATTTAACATGTCTTCAGCATACATACCATTCATTAACAAGATTGGCGGTATTTCTGATGGATATATGCATTTTACCTACAATTTTAAATATTTAACTAAAAGAATAAGAAAGATTAAATATACATCTCAGAAAAAGCTTTCAGAATGTCACTAAAAACGTTGATTTTTGACACTGACATCTGTCTTTTACAATTTATGTTACAAACATTTGAATTTGTCTACTAATTTTCTTAGTTTAGTTTAGCCTACTCGACTTATTACATCCCGTTATTCTATATATTATAGCGTCTTTATCTCTAAATTTATAGAAGATATAATAAAAATTTTAAATTTGTCAGATGTAGAATTTTGTTCTTCAATATTAGGAATAACAAAAATTTTCAAAAAATAATATTTAGAAGAATTTTTTTAAGGAGCTAATACTTCCGGTTGTCCAATTGTTATCAAAATCTTTTCCGCTCTTCCCAGGAATGTCAGATTGAGGTATCCATAAACGGATTTTAAGTCTTAGTTTGAGGAATCCTCCTTCCAACATCCACACGTACACACACCCACACACACACACACACACACACACACACACACACACACACACAAAAAATGTAAAAATGTTACAATCGGATTGTAAGGACCTTAAATCATGCTTATTCTCTAAAATCTGAATACGCGATTTTTAGCATGAATACAATACGTCTCTTAGCGAGAGATAAAATGTAAAAACTTTATTTCGGTAGGACATTACGTAAATATCGATTCTTTGTTAAGAATACGTTGAAGTCCTGGGTTTGATTCCCGCCAGAAGCAGTTCACAAACCTATAATATATCTTACAATCTTCTGTAAAAAGATTATCTTGAGATCAGTAAACTTAAATTTTCTATTTTTGTTGGTTGTTCCAGTTTGCTTTACGTAGATGTCTATTTTGACGTAAAGGGCATTTTTATCAAATATCATGTCATCGTTGCATAGAGAAATAAATAAATTTTGACAACTTGATTTTTGAATTGAATAACGATCAGACATACGTTTCTCTGTTCATAGCCTACTCCGAATGGGGGATTACACTATTTTTTTTTTTTTATAATTTCATCTGAAAATATTAGGAAAACTAAGACTATTGATGAAAATCCGGTGAAAAAATTCCTATTAATAAGCGAGTTATGGTCTCCCGAATTTTGAAAAGATTGACGTGACGTCACATTTATGTGTTTTTATTTCAAACTGATTTCATCATGGACCTAAATGTTCTTGAAATATATGCTATTTTAAGTTATATTTACATAAAAATAAATGAATATTATAACACTGTATAAGTCTACATACTTTATAATTACAGGTGTATTTAAATTATTAAGTTTAATGCAAGAAATTTATGTTAAAATAAAAACTGTTTGAAAACTGCTGTACAGGAATGTTAGCCCCTCCTTTCGAATTTGAATTTCTTAACTTCCATTGGTAGTAATCCCCACCTCCTAACATGTTATTTGTAATGCATGTATAGGTGGTCTCTCGGTCGCCAATCAAAATATTTTCATATTAGTGTCGAAGCGCTATAACAAAAAACCCTTTATTTCCGAAATATCTCAATTATACCATTTCATTTTTTTTAATTAAAATTCATTATTCAGCATATACATTCGTATTTTTTTACTATTTTCCTTTAATTCGATTGAGCCGTAATCCCCCATTGGGTTTTTTTTTAACACGCTGTATATTAAAAGTCACGATCAAAAAAGGTAGCTGATTCAAACTTTTTACTTCGTATTAACGGTTTTACAAAGTTCCGTTTGAAGAAATAAAACTCCTTATTAATCCTTATGAAAAACTCGAACAAACCACGACAATTACAAATTGTTTGAAGAATGTAGGTGTATCTAAAATGAAACTCTTTAATTTCTGCAAACACAAATCATTTCACGTACCAGCAAACAATACACCCCTGTTAGTCCCCAGTAATTCGCAGAAATCTCTCCGTTATTACGCGGCATAGTGCAATTTGAATCTGTCAGATACAGCAGTCTACGTCGATAGTGCTCCGAGAGAGACGGTTTCTCTTGAAATAAAACTAAATTTACGGAAAAAATCTCATTAACTGATCCTGCAAGCTCGCTAATTTTGAATGTGTAATCCTGATGTTTTCCTGCTTCGGTTAGGAAAGGGATAATATATCGGGGAATTATTTTTCCGCACTTTTCCATTATCTGTTTCTATTTGTAATGATGCAGATAAGAAATTTGATATGCCAACTTGTGCTATTATCGAGATGAGACATACAAAATGAGACAGAAGGGTTACGTTTCAAGTTTGCCTATTAAATTCTATAAACTGAAAAGTTGTTAGATTTAAATTTAAATTAGCAGTGTGTCGTGTTTCATTGTAGAGAGAAACGCACACGTGTCTTATATGAAAATAAATATTTAACGTCATAAATTACTATGTACTTTTACTAGCAAATGAATAAAATTTCTGACAACAGAATAAATACAGACTCATCTACTCATTTCTAGAATTTCATTAGCACTAATGTAAAATTCAACAAATTAAATTCTATTTGATCTGCGAAAACATTCAAAATAGAGCAAACATTTGAATAGTGCAATACGTATATTATAAAGCTATGCAGAGATTTTAGACTTTAAAAGAATGTGGAAAATTTCTCGATTGTTGTATAGATTAGTTATGCGAGTTCTCAGTAATACGCCAGAGAAGTAAAGTTAAAATTTGCTTTGCCGCAGTTCATAGTTTGAATTCCCTAGTATAGGTTTCATATTATGGGAGTTTGATTTTACAGACAAAAAATCTGATGTATTCAGCACATTACCTTCCGTTAAATGTTTCTAAATAAAAGATTTTCACAAGGCAAAACTTGAAATTAAAAATTTAGGGCGTCTTATACCTGATTTGAATATTCTCAGTCCTTAATAAGTAGAGCACACTCTGTTATGTACGAAAATTTAACTCTAATGTATATAACAAAAATATTTCGCCAACTGCTGGTACAGAGAAAAACGCTTTCTTTTAATTTTCATGTCTTTTGTTTAGCGGTGTTGCATTATGGATAAAAATAAGAGTAGCACTTTTAAAACATTTAGGGCCAATCTTACCATCTCTTGTTAAAATTTTAACTACCAGTTAAATGAACAAAACCGAAACGAAATGAACTGTCAAATGACAAAATTATAATTACTGTCAATAATAAGATTTAATATTCTTTATTTAACTGGTAGTTAAAATTTTAACCAGAGATGGTAAGATTGGGCCTTAAAAGAAAAAATTAAGAAATCTGTTGTGGCCAAATCCCATACCATAAGTTCATTGGAAAAGATTCTATATATCCAGTAAAAATGTAACACGAACATAATACAATTTTTTACAAATTCTATGCAGAAACTTCATTGGAAAATATTCTATAAATCCAATAAAATTATCACATGAATATACATTATGTATTCTCATATATAAATACTGTAAAAATGCGTATACTTACGTAAAATTCTCTTTACAATGAAATAATATTACTACCAAGTTTATATCTCTACCCATTTTTACATTATTGCCCCAAAAGTCAATATATTTATATTTAGATAAAAACTTCAAAATTTTCAAAAATCAAATTTTAATGTATCTAGATACTTCTCAATGCGCTGATTCCAAATTTTGAAACCGCAGGTCGATATCTCGTTCGGTTCTAGAGATATTTAGATTCAAAGTTTTACCCAAAACTCCCCATTTTTGGGTATTTACCCAAAAATGGGTCGAGATATGAATTTGGCGACAACACTATTCGATTCTACGGACAAAATTACATAAGTACACCAATTTTCAGAATTTTTGAACACCGCAAACAATCTCTAAAGCAAAATAACTGAAATTGGCCAAAAATCGCAAAAATCTAAGGTATACCCCTTACGATTTTTTCAGATTTTGGCCATTTTCAGGGGTTTTCAAGCTTTTATTCATAAAAAATTAACCGGTTAGACAAAACTGATGAAAATTGCTATACTTATGTACTTTTGTCCGTAGAATCGAATGGTGATGTCACCAAATTCATATCTCGACCCATTTTTGGGTTAATACCCAAAAATGGGCAGTTTTGAGCAAAACTTTAAATCTAAATATCTCGAGAACGAAACGCGATGTCGACCTGCGGTTTCAAAATTTGGAATCAGCGAATTAAAAAGTATTTAGATATATAAAAATTAGATTTTTGAAAATTTTGAAGTTTTTATCTAAATGTGGGGTATATTGACTTTTCCTAGTAGTTTTGTAGGGTTGCGCTAAGAATCGTATCTACGCTAACAAACCCAAAATGTTGAAGCACCTATAAAAAACAACATCCCGCAAGTTATAGCCGAGATATCACCCGAAATGTACGAAAAAAATCTTTGTAAATTACCTCGAAAAGATGGGCTACTGCAGAAGATCAGAGGCGGTCATTTAATTGATATTATATTTCATAATTAATGAAATTCATAATATTTTTCACGAAGAATTCCTTAAAATTCTTTAAAAAAAAAAGTTCGGAAACCCTAATTGGATTGAAAGAAAAAAAAAATCGTTCTTTTAGCATTGTTATATTTTTAACTTCGGAATTAAGCTGAAATTCTGAGTATTATATTTAAATTTACAAGCAAACAAATCAGCTAATTTTAAAAATAAAATCAATAGAACAAGTAGAGATTTACAAAACAAATAAATTTAAATACCTCTCGAATAAAATAGTAAAACTCACCATGTTAACTTCGGAAATGGCATCAAAACTAGCTATCGTCAAATCCATTCCAACGTAAAGGGGTTCACCTGTAACAAACAAATTGAAAAGTTTACATGGAGCTTTCACGATCAATCTGCTGCGTAATTCCCTAACGCAAAATGCAGCACAGCGCATCGCATCAAAACACGTTGCACAGGACACGAGTTTGCTATCTATTGTCCTGCCACTATGTCCAGGACAATGTACCGAACTAACTAGACATTGATTACGAGATAATTATGTTGTCGAGATTGCAAAGTGTGTAACTGGGTAAAACAAAACAGGGAAAATGTAACACGTTTTTATTGATAAATAAATTAAGGGAGAGTTTGTAATGAAATGAAACAATGTTTGAAACAACTTTTGTTGCTGTTTCGGCCAAAATATTATTTTTAGTGACGAGACTTATTTTTGGCTGAATGGTTTTGTAAATAAGTATAATGGGGGATTACACCATTTTTTTTTTTTTATAATTTCATCTCAAAATATTAGGAAAACTAAGACTATTGATGAAAATCCGGTGAAAAACTTCCTATTAATAAGCGAGTTATGGTCTCCCGAATTTTGAAAAGATTGACGTGACGTCACATTTATGTGTTTTTATATCAAACTGTTTTCATCATGGACCTAAATATTCTTGAAATATATGCTATTTTAAGTTATATTTACATAAAAACAAATGAATATTATAACACTGTATAAGTATACATACTTTATAATTACAGGTGTATTTAAATTATTAAGTTTAATGCTAGAAATTTATGTTAAAATAAAAACTGTTTGGAAACTGTAGTACAGGAATGTTAGTCCCTCCTTTCGAATTTGAATTTCTTAACTTCTATTGGTCGTAATCCCACCTCCTAACACGCTAATTATAATGCATGTATAGGAGGTTTCTCGGTCGCCAATCAAAATATTTTCATATTAGTGTCGAAGCATTATAACAAAAAACCCTTTATTTCCGAAATATCTCAATTATACCATTTCATTTTTTTATTAATATTCGTTACTCAGCATATACATTCGTATTTTTTTACTATTTTCCTTTAATTCGATTGAGCCGTAATCCCCCATTGCTGTATCTGAGCTGAAGATAATTTAGAAAAAAATCTTTTGTGTCAGCATAATATCTCTCGCTATTTCTGTTTTGTTACATAAGTATCGAATTTTACATTTCTTGTACAGACAAATAATTCTAATTATATCTATACTTTCATTCTATAAGAAATCTTGTCTTACTCTTCTAAAATGTTCAAAATGGTTCCAATTCATTGAAGGGATTGGCGGTATTTCTTAAGGATATACTATTACTCTTAATATACATACCTACTAGGAATGACGAATTTCGATAATTTTGGTACCCGAGTACCCGAAACAACTACCCGTTAATTACCCGATACCCATTATTCTTTAAGTACATATACATTCATAATTATTTAATTTGTTAAGTATCAGTTGCACTTATATTAGTAGTTTACTTTTTAATGAAATTCATTATTATTGTTTACATATATTTATTAAATAAAAAGTAATACAAATAAATAATATACCTAGTGTATCTCTATAAAAAACATAACATAAATTATATTAATTTTGGTACGGTAATAAAAAAACTCATCTTTTAGATACAATTTTTCCGGCAGCTGAAACTGTTCGAGTAATTAAAGGATATCTGGTAATTAACGGGCAGCGGGTATATTTTGGGTAATCCGGTAAGGAATTTTATACCCGGGTACATTATTATCGGGTAGGTTCCGAGTACCCGGGTACCCATTGTCATTCCTAATACCTACCTACAATTTTATATAATTAATAATTCAATAAGAAATATAAAATGAACTTCCCAGAAAAAGCTTTCAGTAATGCCAGTAAAACTATTGATTTTTGACACTGAAATTTGTCTGTCAATTACAAACCGTGCGATTTATTACAACATATTATTCTATATATTATATTTTATTTATTCCTAAATCTATAGAAGATATAATAAAATTTTTAAGTGTTTTAGAAAGATAATTTTATGTTTTTCAATATTTGTAATAACAAAATTGTCAAAAAAATATTTTTAGAAGATTTTTTTAGAAACTTCTACTTCCGGTTGTCCAATTATTATTAAAACCTTTTTAGCTCTTCCCATTAGTATTAGATTGAGGAATACGTAGTTAAACAGGTCTTAAGTATTATAGTTTTTGAGGAATCGTCCTTCCAACATCTAGACACACACACACACACACACATCATCGTAAAAATGTTATAATCGGATTTTAGGGACCTGAAAACGTGATATGCATTTTTCAACTTGAATCCAATACCTTTCTAAATAAATAAAGAGCGGTAAATCAAATTGCTCAACTAAAGCCCCTATACATCAAATGATTGATTGTTATAGTATTAGTGAACATTGTTTAGAATTTTTTTGCTGCAATACTAAAGATATAAAACAATTGGTTAACCACTTTTAGGTACATGATTTTCCCTACCCAGTAATTGGGCTATTGCCTGTTGGGTTAGGTATTAATAATAATAAATAAATAAATATATCATCACGGCATATTACCCATTTCTGGATGTGACAGTCTGTTTTCACAGATATCGGTAATGATGATAACATAGGGTGACCAGATCTTAGATCACGAAAGGAGGACACAGCAGACAAAAAAGGATGATTTTTAGTAGAAAAGGATGACAGAAAATAATAATAGCAAAAAACAAACATATATTTCATTAAACACTTGAAAAGAAATAAAAAATAACATTTATTTGAACTTAACAACAATTTAGCTGGTCGACAGCGCGAGTACCGAGACTCAACGAACAAATCCGATTCTTATTAGACGGCAATGAGTGCGACGAATGCAGCACATGCGAGTGCAGAAAAAAGTTGTGTTCTAGTACTGTGAGGTAAAAACGATTTTTTTCATTATTTCGTGAAAAAGCCGGACGTAAATAAAAGCCGGCCGGACATTCATATTTTTGTTAAAAAGCCGGACAAGTCCGGCTTTATCCGGACGTCTGGTCACCCTAGATAACATATTTGTACCGTGCGGGCGCTTACCAGGCGTCACCTCACGGGCAAAAATTATGGAGCGCTCATTGCAACCAAAAATAGTCACTGTTTCGTGCAGTTTGTGGAGGCATCATTGGTCCTTATTTTTTTGAAACCGTTGAAGGCCGTGCATTGACCGTAATAGAGAAAGATATAGAGCAATACTAAATGATTTTTTATGGTCTTTTTCGCTTGATACTAATCTCCAATATAATTTCTTTCAACAACACTGGTGCGAAAATCGCTGTTTCGCGAGGCGCCTAATTTGACAAAAAGGCGATATGAATTGACCGTCAAGATCGTGTGATTTAGCACCTGTAGACTTTTTTCTTTGGGGTTATTTGAAGGAACTCGCACGCGAAATAACCGGTGTAAATTCTCAACTACGCCAAAATGTGATTAAAAACTAGTAGTTCAAAATCTGTCTATAAAATCAATTTTATATCACATGAAAATCTATGAGTTAGTAAACGAGGCACCTATGTTTTGTTCCTAATTCCTCTGTTGGGATAAATGAGCTTTTCAGAAATGCTCGGAGTTCATAGTGTAACAAACTGTTTGAGAGAGACTGAATTGTTTTTAGGCGTCCGCCCACATGATTCGAGTTTAGAATGTGGGTGGACCATTAGTAGAGGATTTTATCAACCATTCAGGAAATAATTGGAATAAATAGAAATGATCGTTATCCAATTCTATAATCTCAATTTACTCAGATATAATATTCAAATTTCTACCGGTATAAAGATATTAAATAATGTCGTAGGTGTTGTTAATGGTTGATTACGATGATCGAATGCTTGCAGAATGGAAAAATTGGAAAATAATGTCTGTCGTTTTAACTGATAAATTCCAACGACTAGTTTTTAACCAATCATGATGCAAAACACTTGAAAATTCAACCAATGGGAACAGTATTATACTGATAAAACCACGTTACCCCGATAAAACCCCGTTACCCCGATAAAACCCCGTTACCTCGATAATTTCCCGCTACCAAGTAAATAAACAGTTGTTGTTGTTTATAACTGTCAGTGTGACAATTAATGTGTCAAGTTTCATTTTGCATTGTCTTTGAAATTTATCTCACCAAATATCACACGACCTCTCAGATTTTCTCAGATAAACTTTTATTTTTAAGCACTCATTTTTTTTTCACTCAAGCAAACTGACATTAGGGAAAACCTCTCATCCTTCGGAGTCGGGATTTACTATGCAGTTTGCTTTCGTGTTTGGTGCTAAGCAAAAAAAATTCGTGCAAAATAAAAATTTATCGATAAAATCAGGAGGAATATTTACTTCTGATAATTCTATTCTGGAAAAATTCATCAAAGAATTCAAACTACGTATAGATGGGCTTAATCGATATTTTCATCTACCGATACAATACATGCTCTCTCTTAATTTGTATCGATTCTTAATAAACTGTATCGATACTTTAACGATATTATGGTAACTTTTTACCTCTCGCTAAGAGAGGTATTAGAATCATGCTAAAAATCACATATCACATATCCAGATTTTAGTGGATAGGCACGTTTTAAGATTCATAGAATCCGATTATCACATTTTACGATGATGTGTATATGTGTATGTGTGTATGTATGTGTGTATGTGTGTGTGGTTGTTGGAACCACGGTTTGTCAAATACTATAAGACTTAAGACATGTTCAACTGCGATTTCTTCAATCTGACATTACTGGGAAGAGATAATTAGATTTTGGTAACAATTGGACAACCAAAAGTACTAGTTTCTTAAATAAAAAATTCTCTATCTATTCATTTAAAATTTATATCTTCTATAGAGTTTGAGGTAAAGAAATATAAATATATAAAATAACATTTGCAATGAATCTCAGAGCCCAAACAACTCCATGGAATCCAGTTGAAAAATTTAAATGTTTGTAATTGACAGATAAATGTCAGTGCCAAAAATCCAGAGTCATTACTGAAGACTTTTTCTTATTTTATTATTAATTAAATATTTATAATTATAGATTCATATTTTACATATACTCTTCAGATATACCGCCAATCTCATCAGCGAATTGGAAGAATCTCGAACATTTAGAAGAATAAGAGGAAACATGTTCATAGAACGAATTAAAAAAACGAATTTTTTGAATGTACCAGAAATGTTAAATATGTACTTAAATAGCCTAATATGGAAATGGCGAGAGGTATTGTGCTGGCTGCAACAAATTGTATCATTTTATTGCAAGAAAAGGATGTGTATATAAAATAGTTTTTTATCGCATTGATATGAAATATCTAATGAATTATGTAATGTTGTCAAAATATAGAACTATATTATTCATAATATAATTTAAGTTTTGTTAGTGCAACTGGGCATTAGTAATTTTGTTTTCAGTTCAGAAATATGTACTCTATTAATCCTGTACGTGCACACTGCTTTATTTAGTTATTTTAGTTATATAAATATCTAGTCTTGTTTTAGTAAACTTTAATACGCTCTCAAATAAACAAAACAAAGCAAAACAAAAGGATATATGATCTTCTAGATCTAGAGGGACACATTTGCAAACAAAAGCAAGCATCCCCGGCTTTGCAGAACCGTATGTAATCGGAATCCGTTCTTGTTATTGGTAAATTTATAATGACCAGGACACAAGAATACAAGGGTTCTGGACAAAATGAATCGTTCCTAACAAAATAAATTCTCGCAAATGTCACAATAACTTACATCCAGTGTAAAACGAATTCCGAACTGGATTATTTTATTATTTATTGCGTGTATCCCTATAAATAAAGAACATAACCCTTCAAACATACGAATTACTGCATGCAAGTGATTTATAACGGGTGCAACAAACTTTAATAGCTTATTCCTCAGGTCATTTTAAATAAAAAATGCAGATAATTACAAAATTTATATTTTCACCCATTATTTTATTTGCCTGAGGAAAATGTCTACCTAAAGGAAAATTATCTCTTGTCTGTATAACCTCTCTAACTTGCGTATGGCAGAGGTGCTAAATCCATTGATCGCGATCGACCAGTCGATCTTTGGCGATTGAATAATAAGTTTTCAGGAGTGGGATCACGTAAAAGTGAAAACGATATAGCGATTTTCGAGAAATGAAAACAATATTCGTTTCCTTAGCGGTCACGTAAAATTAGTCACTCACTACGTTTTCAACTTCGGTTATTTCCGTAAAGTGACTACGTTTTGCGAAAACGATATCGTTTATAGACTAATGTTTTTGTATTAAATAGTAGTTTGACAGATAATTTATATGATGTCATTAAAAATTTAATATCAAAACGTATTATTCTGGCCTTTCGTTCATAATAGCAATGCTATAAGAATTGAAGATGGATACAAGTTAAATTATCAATTAGTTACAGATGCTATGTGTCATCTAATTTTATTCCTTTTCATATTCCAGAAGAAAAATTTATGAAGTAAACAAAAATATTTCTAAATATATAATTAAAACTTTAAGAGACCATTTAAAACTGCAAGTAGACAATATAGTAATTTTAAAGTAATCTAGTTTTTATTACGTTTTGTATTTCAAAAGTAAAATGATCAATTCATAAATTTTAATTTTGTGTAAAAACTACAAAATATTAATTACAAAACACAAGCTAGAATCGTTATCACTGTAGCTTCGCAGAATTCAATTGTTATTAAAATTTCCTTTCTTGGATTTATTCTTGTAATCAATATTCTTGGGCTGGAATCAAAATATGCTTTGTTGTAATCAACACTTTTATAGTTACTGGAATAACAATGCCAGAAAATATTTCTTTTAGGTAGTTCTTTCTACTAAGTAAGAAAATATCTAATCAACAAGATTTCAATTTTCTATCATAATTTTCAAAAGAGTAAAAATATAGTTATAGTAAATCATACGCATTTGGTTCTTTGCAACATGCTAGTATTAAAACATTCATGAATTTTTCGTAGATTCATTCATGTAAACAATATTCGTTTTATAATTATTATCGTATTTCATTATAATTATTTCATTTTCGCTTTGCTAAAAAAAAAATACCTTTCAAATTTGATATATTAATTTAATGACATTTCTTTCCAAAACGTCAAATTTAATTCACTGCTCACTACATTTTTTTACTTAAGTGTAGGTAAGTAAATTAGAAAAAGATATACCTATACCCAAATGTCTGAAATAAAAAGGGACATAAGATACGACTATCGTTCCCACATGCTTTGAAAGTGTCGACTAGAATTCACATTTTTTCAGTCCAAAACGATTTCGTTTTCGGTTTTCACTATTTACGTGATCACATTTTCACTTGTCGACAGTCGCAATATCGTTTTCACAGTTACATGATCCCACTCCAGTTCATGTACAGTGAAAGTAAATTAGAAATTCAAATAATCTCATTTCAAAATTATTTGTCATTACAAATAGAATTTAAAGACGAAAATTGCTGGAACTTAGTGAGTGCATATGTAAATCTTTTTAAAGTAGTTTGCTATGTTTTTCCATTTTTTTGATCTACCTATATATGCCAACATTTTCAATCATTAATATTGTAGAATCGACGTACAGCAGCATAACTTTCAATACTCACATTTTTGATTGTGTAAAATTACAAAAAAGAAGTAGTTTGAAATTATACAAGTCGATTTTACAGGACACAATCTTTTTAGGGTGATCTTAGCTATCAAAATGTTGAGCACCCCTGTGCTAGAGCAAAGATATTAAGGTTTTCTTTATCGTTTATTTTTATATCTACCTTTTCCTTCAATGTTAACATAATCCAGTTTTTACCACGAATTGTGAATACGTTCTTTTCTGTATTTATTGCGCCCTGGCAGCAATGAAAGGAATTCATCGGGTTTTTAGAGATTTAGGGAATTCAACGAAAAATCCTACATCAATTTTGGATCCAGGTTTTAAAACTACATATCCGTGTAAGAGGGCTTTCAAATCAAATGCAAGAAAATTTTATAAGCGGCCGTTCAAGACAAAAGCCTATTTAAAAGAAATTTATTTATTTGCAAAAGTACAGAGATTGTTGGGTCCCCAGAAACATATTCTCCTAAAGTCTGTTTTACATTTGTCTATTTTTTTGATAAATTTTAAAAACTTGGCCAAGTTCTAACAAATTGAACTTAAGTTCTTTGTAAGACGCTGAAAAAGCGGGAAATAGTGCTTTCTAGTAATTTTATAATACACCAACATTTTAATTATATGACTGTTATATGTCAGTGACTTTTGATATTTTAATATAAAAAAAATCTGTTGGGGCCAGTACTATATCTTCCGCCTGTACTTCTGATGATGCCGCAAGTGATGAAATTGTACAATAAAGTAAAAATACACTTTTCTTGTGAAACTAAATCGAGTGTTATTATTATTTTTCTTTAACTTTTATTAATTTAATTAATACCTACATAATAAGTATTATAATAACATAAAAATATTAACGAAAAAAATACATTTAACAGTATTTTTCGAAGAAAAACTATTTTGAGCGTCAAGTAAAGTGCCATTTCCGGTTATCTAATTTGCACAAAAATCTAAAGCTTCTTTCCATATTAGAATTAGGTAGAAATACAAGGTTCAGAATTTTCAAAATGATATTTGAGTTAGAGCGTTGACAAAATCCTTACACATGCTCACATACAGACATCATCGTGGAAATATTAAAATCGGATTCTAGGGACCTAAAAGTGGATATTTACCAAAATCTGTAAAGGGAGATAATAAATTATAAATGTAAACGGCTGTCTAAAAATTGGTAAATTTATTGCACAATTTTAGGTTAAATTTACTGAACCTTTCCACGTTCTTAAAATTGGCAAATGTAAAACCTGCTTTAGAGATATATCTGGGTTTGCTAACATCGAGGCTAACATTATTATTGATGCACGACTATTTCGCTACCTAGTAAATAAACGTTCGTATGTTCGATATTTGTAAAAAACAGAAATTTAAGATTGGGAATCTTCTATCTAATGTACGTGATTGTTGTTTTTCTTTGTGTCAGAATTTCGAGACAAATATTTGACGAAGCTGAATACCGTCTCGGAGAGAAATCTGTCAATGGAGTTATTGTTGCGCCAATATTGCACTTTTATGGCTTAGCAGGTCAAGGTGCTTTTTTGTTCTTCTACTTTCTTTCTGAACGAAATTTAATTTACTTTTTCTTCAACTACAACTATACTCGCCGTCAAATTAGTATGCACTTTTTCCCTTCTCCACGACCTGTCTCTTGCCCAGCGATGTTGCCCCTTCTTCACGCGTGTCCCACTTAATGGGTTAGCAAAAACCCGAAAACAATAGTAATAATAAGAAAAGGAATAAGAGTAAGAGCTCAGGTAACTCACATCACTCTTTAACAACATTTTTCTCTCGCCTTGTCCACAATCATCATAGCATTCATACATAAGAACATATTAAAGTGACCGATTTTCGGTAGCGAATAACCGCATCCGGACCACAATAATAGTTTCGCAACAATCATCCTTCGCCACAATAACCGCATCCGGACCACAATAATAGTTCCGCAACAATCATCCTTCGCCACACATTCCTATCCATGCACACTTCTTTCACCTCAGCCTCATTCATAAACGTATTCATACATAAGGGCATAAGAACATATTAAAGTGTAGTATTTTCAACATTGCCCATAAATTGTCAACAGTGTAGAAGTCTCCGGTCCATACTTATTTAACGGCAAGTATAGAAATCATAGACTTTTCGATAATATTTTGGAATGTCTCTATGAATTTATTTTTGGTTATAACGATGACGTTCGCGAATAAAGTATCTAATTTTATTCCAATTTTCCAGGATTTAATGAAGTATCTTTTCCAATAAAATTAGTTTTCGAACCTGCAAAGATACTCCAGCCACATTGACACAAATTAATTAGAAACCATTCAAAACCCCAGCTGTGAATTAATTAGCTACTTTGTGACAAAAAGTAGGAATATAAATCATGCGAAATCCTAAATGAGCCTTCCATTTGTAAAGCTTATAAATTTTAAAGATATTAGTTTTTTACTAGTTTTTGACCAATAATGATGCAAATCACATAAAAATTCAGCCAATGGAAACAATATTATACTGATAAAATTTCGCTACCCAATAAATGAACAGTTGTTATTTTTTATAACTGTCACGGTGACGGTAATTAATATTTCAAGTTTAAAAATATTTCTAATATTAAATTGTTTCATTTTGAGTTGTCTTTAGAATGTATCTTGCTAAATACCAGCGACCTCTCTGACCAAAAAAGTGATAATATTTTTTGTTTGTTTATTTTTACCGATTTTGTAAACATTTTGTTATTTTGGTTTATTACTAAAGGTCTATTTATAATGTTATGTTGAAAACATATATAAAAACATAAATTTTATTTTTAAAAAATTATTTTTTTTAGTAAATTAAGAAAGAAAATTTTCTGTGACGTCATTATATTTAGCTGGAGAAGGAAACGATGTTTAAAAATATAACTTATAGATGGCATGGTGTGCGAGAAAGTTTTAATTTGAATTTGACATTAGTTATAATTTAAATATCGATAACAAACAGACAAACTAAAATACTAACCTCCAAACTATTGTTGAAACGTCAAACAGGACATCTACATTACCCGTGCAAACAAACGCTATGGCTCTACGACCATTCATTGGTGCGGCGTAATTCTACGTCATACATTGCGGGAATTCAAATAAGCAAATTTCATTATTTTTTTCTGGCTAATTAATAAAAATTTTGTCAAAAGAAAAAATATGGGTAGAAAGTTTTTACCTGCTCTTCAAAAATATTAAATAAAAAAAGGTACGCAAGTAGCCCATTGAATATTTGTTTTGTCTTTGATCACTCTGTACTATCTTTGTAGTTTATTATAAATCACAGATTTTATGTTTATTGCGTTTAATGTAACTTCATTATAAATAGGCCTTAAATTAAATACACAAAATATCTAGGTAACAGACAATAAAAACACAAATTCTCATTTTTTTATATTCTAATAATTTTCTAGTTTGACTTTGACGGAATCGAACTCAGGACGTCTGTATCATAACCGGTCACCTAACGCACACTTCCACGCGACCCGTAATAAAACACCAAAAGGCCAAATGAAACCTTGGGTTTTTGCCAGCCGTGCTAATAGTATGATAATATAAAATATATAAAGTTTCGAGGGCGAAAAAACTAATACGAATGTTCCACTCATTTAGACCTTTTGTAGGGAATCCTTTTTATACCCATTTGTGTCTCTTAAGTTCACCCTTGTGAGTTCAAACGAGCGATAAACCACTTTTTACTAGCCATTGACTAATTGGCAAAATTTATTTAACAAGTTGATTAGATAAAAAATCTTCTCACCTCCGAAATTGGGCCTTAACCTGATGTCATATCCCTCGAGGAGTCTTGATATCGTCTGCGTCACGTTCTCCAGTCGGTCGGAGATCATGGTAGGCGGTGCTCTGGAACAAACAAAAACCTTCAAACAAATGACCAACATTCACTAACACTTTTTGCTTTTTATATTGCCTTGACATCACCTGTCAAGTGAATACAGAGACACCATGTTAAACTGGGAAATTCTTTGTGCCGAATATACTATCCTTGGATTAATAATCATTGGATCGGTATTTTTCAACGCATATTTGTGTGAAAAGTACAGAGTGCAAATTTAAATGGTATTAGTAGTGAGGGATTTTGGTGATTATGTTATCTGCTTTTCGGTGTTTTGCTTTATTATCGCCGTCTTCACATGGTAAGAGTTTTAAATATTAGTAATATCTCTACATGATTCTTTTTTTTACTACAGTTGACATTTTATGTCATCTAAGTAATAATGACGTTTATCACTTTTGTTGACCACAGCACACCGGGTAAAGTAAAAATGAAATGGCAGAAGACCTACGTCGTAGATCTGAAAAAAACTTTATAAAATGAAATATAACTTGTAAAAATTACTTATTTTTAAATACAGAAAAAATAATTAATGAAATTTACTAGTATTTCTGAATTAATCTCTTTTTCTTTTACGCAATTTGAAATTATTTGAAATAATTGTAGTTCATTTTTATACCGGTACGTTGGCATGACAATGTTTACATTAAATTTTATATCGATCGAATATCTGTCCTGTCACTATTGTCACTTGGTTGTCAGTTTACATTCATAATAATGCCTAAAGCTTAAAAAAGCAATTTCAGAAACTAACCTTGTCATGAACTATTTCGAATGGGAATTGTGGGCCATTAATTCCGTTGAAAGCCGTTCAAAAGGTATTTTTTTTCAAATATTTCTCTTGTTATCAATCTTTAAACTATGTATTTTTAGAGAGGAGCAAATGCCCTGCAAATAAGCAAATCTTGACAAGCAGATATGGGCACCCGTTTCAGAATGACAGCTAGTAATCATGTACATAACTTAACAAATGTCATAAATTTTAATTCAAAATATCAAGATTTTGTAAGTTCACGTGGTTTCTTTGTCACCAGATGCGTGGACTTTACTTGGCGAGTTACATAAATCACATGAAATTTGGAATGAAAAATATTGACATTTGACACCTATGATTACTATTACTGTTCTAAATAATTTTCATTCTTTGATCTCGGATTTTCGCCAAACATTTCCAGATTGTCTTCATCACTAGAAGAAAATTCCCCCGATTCATACGACTCTTCAGATGAAAATTCGTCAATCATATATATAACAGAAAATGACGCCAAATTACAAGGTTAATTTTTAACAAAACAACTGACCAAAATCGTATAACTGCGCAAACTCGAATCATTAGTAAGAAGATAAACCACCTGAAATTGGAAAATATCATGAAATTTGGAATGAAAAATGATGACATTTGTCATTTATATTACTAGCTGTCATTCTGTCACGAGTCCCCATATCTGCTTGTCAACACAGAACACTAACCTAAACTTGTCAAGAAAGACGAACAAAGTAACATGACTGCTCGCGCCTTGTAAATTAGTATCCTATGTAAACTTAGTAGTATATGACGTCATTACTTTAGGGATATTTTTTGATGACGTAAGTCTTCTGCCATTTCATTTCTACCATATTAGAGAGTTCTATCAAACAGTTTAGTTCAAAAAATATTGGTATAAGTGTGAAAAGAATCCCGACCTAGCTGAAACGTGAAACAAAAATGGGACTAATTTTAGAAAGAATTTTATAAATAAATCATTACACCTGCTAAAGCTAAAGTAGTTTGACTCATACTATGAAGTATCGTAATTTTTTAACAAAAGAAAACTATCATTCAGACCTATTCTGTAACTCAGTAGTTAATTTTTCACAACTAGTTAAAAATTTTATCCAATAGCTATTGATTTGACAACAAAAAATCCAATTTTTTGTCATATATCAACATACTTGAGTGGTTAATTTTTTTTAACTAGTTGTTAAAAATTGACTGATTT
This sequence comes from Ophonus ardosiacus, assembly GCA_943142095.1. NCBI lineage: Eukaryota > Metazoa > Arthropoda > Insecta > Coleoptera > Carabidae > Ophonus > Ophonus ardosiacus. Next base: position 6,041,452 of record OW964830.1, on the reverse strand, counting down.
GTAGAATAGGCCTGACACATTTTGTTGATTAACTTATAATTTAAAAAATGGCACTTGTATCCCCAATTCTAATAGATGTTGTTGTTGACAATGATAAACTACGAATGAAAGACATACTTTTTGTAATATCATGAGTTTGATGTAATATGTCCTATTCCAAAAAACACTTTTCATCTTTTCATACGACAGAGGTAGAAATCTTAACTTAGAATCCCGTGTGATGCATATGATACACAAGCATATCGGTCCAACTGTGCAACTTTTGGGATCACGCGATTCACGAGTCAAACAAAGGATTAAATAGGAACCAGTGCGGTAGCCGTGCGCATTAAAGCGCTATGTCTTTGCATGTTTTGATTGAATCTGAGGTTCCTCGGTTCGAATCTACCGGCTGGCTATTGGGTAGTCGTTAACATGCTAGCATATTAGGGATTAAGGTGGCTTTATAACTGACACACAGCAAACAAACAATTTGGTCATACGGAAAATAATATATCCATTTATAAGATACAGCGCACAAAACATAGCATAGAAATTGACCAATGTTCAATTTTCTAGGTCTGTGCTGTGCGCCCTATGTTTTTCGTAGTAGATTTAAAATATACTGGTTATGCCACTTGTCATGTTTTTCATTGTTTCTGATGGTCCGCTTGATACGTGTTTTGTTGAATAATCCGCTAGATGCGCTACGTGAGAACGACCCTACTGCAGCAAACTATTTTTACATAAAATATAAACAATGAAATGCATAATGAATTTATTTTTAATATAAATTTATATATTTAATGCATACCTGAATCAATACATTGTTGGAATTTAAAATTGGAAAAAACTAAATAAATTGATAGAACCGTACGCTTCCAGATTTCCATTCGGTAATAATATCTTCTTCCTGAAAATGTTTTCGACAAACATCATTCAATCTTAATTCGCGATAATCTCTACTAATTGCACATTGCCATTTTTTAAAAAGTGATATATCGAGTGGAGCAGCAAACAGAGATTCTTTTTCAGTGGATTTCTTGTAACCGGTTTCACATCCAGGAATGAAACATTTTCTATTTAATTTTTTTTTTCATTTTGCATTAATTGCAATATTTTTCAACAAAATATTTATATTACATCACATATAATACGAATATGTACTTCAAAACCTGTTTTATTTACCTTTCTCTAAGATATAACATGTAATATTTTCAAAATGACATGCAAATGATAAATGTTAGTTGGGTCGTTCTCACGTTGCGCCTCTAGCGAAAAAAAACGAGGAAACACGTATCGCTTTGGACCTTCGTTTTGTGCAAAGTGGCACAACCAGTATATTTTAAATCGTGGTTAAAATGAACGATATAAAACTTATTTATATAAATTTAATCATAGATGACAAAACCAAATAATAACACGAACTCGAAATCAAATCTGACAAAATTTATTAAAAAAATCACAAAGACAAATGTTTTTCTTCTTATTATTATTTGAAATTGTCAGGCACTTCATCTTTTACTTCTTATTTTCATCATGTTTTGTGTGACATTATAAAACCCCCTGACAATATTCTATTTTAAATGCTAAATTAATCCATATTAAATTATGTTCTATGGTCTGTAGTAGTTATAAATCCATCTTTAAACGCACTCGCTTACGACGACTTGACCAGTTGTCCATGATAAACATAGATGGTGCTAGCAGTAGAAGGAGTATTTTCGCTGGCGCAATAGCTGCACAGCAATTAGTGGTTATCGCACGGATTATGTACGCGATCTGCACTAATACCTGTTGGTCTAGACGGTACTTGAGGTCTAGGGCCTACAAGGGCTGTTGTGCCATAAATGATGAAGCTAACAAAATCTCTGAACATTCTGGCTATAAAAACTGAATACAAAATTTTATTCTTCCAGGTTTCACAAGCCCTGTCTGCACCTTTTCTTGCACGCATTAAAATCGGAATATAAGCGGATTGAACTGAATGGTAAATTAGGAAAAAATCTTAATTAGGAAATATAAAAAAGTTTTATTTTCAGAATATTGAAGCTCTGAAATGCAGTACTCTTTAATCAAGCTATTACTCCCCCTATGATTCGAGTTAAAATCTATAAATGCAACAGCTATTCGGGCAAATGGTACGTGTAACTCTACTCAATTATAAACCATGAACATCGTTATCAGAATGTTTAATGTATATAGGAAATTAAATTGCAGTATGTTTACATCATAATGAAGTTATTTGAATAAATTTTGCAACAATTTTCCATGTAACTTTTTGTTTCCTTTGTAATAGTATTTACTCACTTGAAAATTAATTTATAATTAATAATATATCATCACGGTAATGATGATGACGTATTCGTACAAAATAAAATTTCAAATCAATGTAGATGCACAGATTTCATCAAATGAAATAATGAATCAAAATTAAGCACGTCAATTGATTGCACCACACAAAATACAATTACCTACATGTGTTGTACATGGAAGTTTCATGCATGTTTTAAAGCAAAACAATAATCAATGAACATGGGTAAGTAAAACAAAGCGAATGAAAATATATACAATACACATGGATTATGCAGTACTATTTTTTAAAATAAAAATCAAAAGATTCCATTGAAAGTCATGAATAGGTAATGTCAATGAATATATGAGTAGTTTTAAAGTTTTGGAATATATTCATATATGGTAATTATTGTATAAATGGGAATGAAAATTATGTTAATATTGAAATGTATGATTTCTTATTCAAAATTCTAAATATTTCATTTTAAAATTCATAAATTTTACATTCGTCAATAGCACCATTTATTTGAATGCAGTAGAATTATCACATTCGTAAGAAGGTTTTATACAATAATGTGTTTTCATTTCCAAAATTTAATTAGGATTGTTATAAAATTTATTTCTTTTACAATAAGGACAAACTTGAGGTAAATCAAATTGGCCCCCCCCTATTAAAAATCATGCAAAAAAAATACCAATTTATTTACTCTCATGTTGAAAATGCTGTTATGAAGAAGCGGCAACACTGCAGGGCAAGGGACAGGGTGCGGAGAAGGGAAAAAGTTGAGCATCAGTCCATGCTAATTTGACGACGACTATAGAGATGTCAACGTGACGTGCACGTACTCTATACAAGCCTCGCATCGTGTTATAACATTTTAGTAATTTTTATTTCGTCTATTTTTAGTTCTCTTAAAAATTAAATAATATTCACAATTTGCAACCATATTTATTGTATTGGAAAATATACTCTTACTTTTGACAACAAAAACTAAAAGAACAAAATAACAGTGTAGCGTAGATAAGTCATTCTGTCATTCGTATCACTAGTGATATATTTATACTCGTAGTACTACCTCTGGGGGTCGTGAATTCTCAGCACTTCATCGCATATAAGAGCATAAAGAGCGCAATTACTGATTTTTTAAAAAATAATTTTTTCGTGGGGGTACAACTATACTTACACACAAACTTGCCATGAGAACTATTTTATTAAATGTTTCTCAGCTTCGTTATTTCTTAGTTTATAAAACTCATGTTGTAACGTCAAAAACTATTAGTTTTTCATTATTATTTAATAAAATATATAGTTGCTATCAATGCCACTATTACTAAACAAAGAAACTAAACAAAAACTACAAATCAACATTTACCTTTCATGTGTCTTATTTTACGATGTAACAAAAATATATCTGTGGCTTAATCCTCGAACAACCCTTGTCAATTTTTCCCAAAATGATATATACCACGAAATCGGCTAAAATAACGCTATCTTTTTATATTAGGAACAATAAACGTCTAAAGAAACTTAAAGCATGTCATAAAACAAAATAATACTTGTTTACTTATTGCAATAATAACCAGTGTAGATATGTCAGCATCTTGAACAAATTTAATGTTATAGACAATTTAAATCACTGAATTTGTGACATTACATAAATTAATAATTGTAAAATAAAATGTAAAACTTGTTACAAATTCTGTTTCACAACATAAATTGTTGTGTTATCTTTTTGTAGAAAATCATAATATAATATTTTGATTTCTATTAGATTCAGTAGCATGGACCAGTCTTATCTGATCACATAGTTAACTACACATAACCATAACTACTATCTGCTATTTTTGGATTTTTCTATATTTTATTTCTATACCATTTCTTTTTTATATTACGTTTTACCCGATGTATTTATCATTAGTAAAACAGATAAGCTCAGGTGCACACAACGTTTTCATCTGATTACCGAGTTAACTTTACATTAACAAAACAGCGTTTTTTTATTTTTGGATTTTATCTTTCTGAATCATTTCGTTAATATATTATGATGACACACATTGAAATGATCTTTAATACACAGAACTTCTAAATCTATTAATATAATAACTTTTCGTAAAACACAGTAAAACTACGTTTTTACATTTTTTGATGTTATCTTTTTGAATTAATACATTATTACTCGTATATTATAAATACACAACCGAATTATCTTCATTAGACAAAATATCTAAATCCATTTGCGTTAAACCTAATCTGCAACTCTAAACCACTTATATTTTTTAATAAAAACTAAAAATTCGAATTTTGTCATGTATCAATTAATTTTGTTTGTGAAAACTTTTCACGATTTTAAAAAGATTTATCACTGATGCCCGGTTTCACCATTTTATTCATCATTTAAACTATTAGTCGAATAAAATAGGATATTTTTGTTTCACCAACGACAGTTAGCACTATTCGACTAATAAATCGTTGATTAGATTATCAGGAGATTTTTACCCACTTAAATATTTTACGAATAGTTTGACATTTGTCCTTTTTATTGTGCGTGTTTAATAATTTTATTATTGTTCTGTAAGGTGAACAAAGAAATAATTATAATTGTTACCAATTTAAAATGAATAATAGATAAATATAGAAAATGAAATATTATAAGGTTATCTTTATTTGTTATTAACATTTCTTTCCATATTAGAATGTCATCCTCATCATTGTTGACATCTTCTAAAAAGAAATTGTTGTTCAGGCGAAAACGAAATGATCTAAGTACATAATCTATATTCGATTTGACGATTGACGAAGTATGTTTTCGAATGCGATTTCGATTATTAAAAGAATACGTTTATGAAATTCTAAATATGATTCGGCATTCGGAGTCAAAATGCAAGAATATGCCAGTTTTTTTGTGAAGATCATATTCACAGATCTTATTTATGTTCAAAAGTATTCCATTCTTTAATTTTTCCCACTGCAAAACTACAATTATTAAACTTTTTTCTTCCTCTAGATAGTTTTTACTTCGTTTCCTCTTCTTATTTATATTTTCTCTCATTTTCGATTGACTTCAGTAACACAAATTAAAAAATTATTTTAGTTGACAGCGAATTTGACAGTTTTATCAGCGTGATGAACTTGTTAACTGTATACTCAAAGCAAAATAATGGAGAGAAAAATAATATTCTACGAATAACTATCTAGTTAACAAAGAAAACTTTGACAATTCAAATTTATACTTCGGATAACTATTTGTGAATTTATTGGGCAATGTTGAAACCGGGCATGAATTCATTTTAAATTACGTAGCAAGTGTTGTCAATATAGTTAACTAATCTGCAACTATAATTCACTTATATTATTTAATAAAAACTAAAAATTCAAACTTTGTAATATGTTAATAAATTTTGTTTATGAATATTTGTACCGATTTGCTAAAGACTAACCACTAATTATAATCATAATTACGTATCAAGCATTGTCAACGTTGTCACCCTGATTATTTACATAAACTAAAAATTCAAACTTTGTCATATGTTAATAAATTTTGTTTATGAATATTTGTACCGATTTGCTAAAGACTAACCACTAATTATAATCATAATTACGTATCAAGCATTGTCAACGTTGTCACCCTGATTATTTACATGCTATCTTCATGTCCCATTTGGTTATGCCAGTACACAACAGAACCATGAACTATCATCACCACACAAATCATCACATCTTTATCATCACTTACCCGGAATCCCCGAGCGCTGCGAGGAGGGCCACCGCAGCAACGAGTGGGGCCCAGGTTCGCATCATGTCGCACCTCGCACTGCACTCATCACTAGGCCTGGGGCTGGGGCCCTGTGGAGAAGACCCTGCCTCGGGAGCCGCCAGCGACAGACAGCGCGGCAGGCCAGCCAGCCAGCAGGAACATGCGCAGCTGGAGAGATGCGTAGTAGAGGATCATGGAAGAATGGGAGTCGATACGAAACGAGAGGGGATGAAATTATAGGAGCTAAGGGATAATGGGTGAAAGGAGATGGTGGATGGGTGACCACTGGGAAGAATGCACAAAAATTCAATTAAAATGAAATCTTTGTTTGGAGTAAAACTTGCTCTGGCTATCCTACCGACTGCGCCAATATAGCATGATAGTAAGGTAACTATTCTTAATCTTTATATATCACGGTATCAATTTTTCTGTAAACCTGAAACAATGATGGTACAGTGGTGGTCGGAAAAAAGGACAAGTCGAAAAACAAGTAACTTTCTTCTATAATTTACAACAATTCTGTACTGATATTGACTTGCATTTAAACATAGATAAATGTTGTGTGGTATCTTTTTCAAGAAATAAAAATATATTCAATTTCTCGTACAGGTTGAATAATTGTACTTTAGAAAGAAAAACAACAGTTAAAGATTTGGGTGTTTTATTTGATCCCAAATTATTATTTAACGAACATACGGATACCATAGCTAGAAAAGCATACAAAACATTAGGATTTATATACAGGTCACTTAATCGTTTTAATAACATTAATTCATTTATTTTATTATTTAATACCTTAGTACGTCCTATTGTCGAATATGCTTCTCAAGTTTGGAGCCCGTCGTATGCCAGTAATATTACTAGATTAGAATCTGTTCAGAAAAAGTTTATTTCACTACTTAAGTTTAAATTTGGTCTAAATGAAAGTAATTATGAACTTTCATTAAGCACTTTAAATATGTTAAACCCTCGAGAAAAGAAGATCTAATGCTGACATGATTTTCTTATATAAAATTTTAAATAATCATGTTAATTGTCCTGACATTCTTGTTAACTTCAATTTCCATATACCAAATGTAGTAGTGCGCAACAAGAATTTATTCTATGTAAAAAATTACAATTCTAACAATTATAAGAACTCTCTTGTGCAAAGATTTATGCAATGCTACAACGAAAATTTTCAGCACTTAGATCCTTTTTGCTCATCTTTAACTCAATTTAAACGTGACTTAAATACATGATGTATAATTACGTTCAATGTTTATTGTTTGTATTGTATTTGTAAAATTTCAAGCGATATTTTTCTTTTGTTTTACTTTTGTGCTAAATTTATGTGTTTGTAATTTTTCAAATTGTAATAGTATATGTATACCGAGGAAACCTGTAAATAGATTTATCTGTTGGTTTCCCAAATAACAAAAATAAATAAATAAATAAATAAATAAGATTTAGTTGCTTGAATTTGGCTTTACAATTATGACATTTGTCACTTTGATTTGTCAAAAATTGAACTGTCTAATCGAAGTAAAAAAAAATGCCTGGAATGATCGATATTGTGAAGTGTTTGGAGCGGAAGAAAGAATAGTTAAGTAGTAGTAACAGTCCGGTTTTGAATCAGACTAACGCGAAACTTTCAAAATAGTGCAAAATTGTATTTTTGGGAAAATAGGTTTTAAATTAATTTTTCGTCACAATGATGTATAATAAGTTAGGGTTCACCTATAAATTATGTCTAATAAAGATAAGAATAAAGTGAACAGTTATGCCAAATTATAGATCAGGATGTATTAGACAACTGTTACATTTAACTTTTTCTTGTTTCAATCTTTCAGTAGATATAAGCTGGGCAATGAAAAACCTACCACCCCAGGTTTCATAAAAGCTTGTATGAATTTAAGCCATTGTTAAATTCATCGTGTAAAATTTTGACATATGACAAATTTACAAATGTTAATAGGGCCGTTTTCATAATCAGACTACCTTTAAGACTTTAATTAAAATTACTTTAAGACTTTATCTTTCATTTAAAGTAATGCTAGATTGCACGCTAAAGTGCTAAAGTTATATTATGAAAATTAATGCAGCTTTAATTTTAATTTAAAGTGTTAAAGTGAAAACGGCCCTTAGAGTGTAGAAATTAAATGAATTGTGTTTAAGTACATTTTAAATTAAATATGTCTTGAGTACACTCAATGTGATTGATTTATATTCACTAATAATATTTATAAATTTTTCACAATTTGACAATATTGCTCTACTGCGGAAAAAGTGATAAAACTCAAAAACACTAGTTTATATTTCTGAAACAAAACTCTTGTTGTCTTGTTAGCTATTGTTGATTCCAGCAAGAAATATGCTCCTATATAGAATATCAATAAAATGTTTGAACAATATGGAAACAAAAAAATATATATATTCTTTTACACCAGAGTTACAAAGAAAAATAAAATTTAGCTAATAATATGTTTCTACGAGACTCTAAGGAGAATATATGTTTTTGAGAAATAATGGTTATCATATCAAATTCACATATGAAAAAGATAACTTGTTGCTATAGATTTAGACAACGTATATAAACACAAATAGCAACGTTTAGAAAATTATGCTTATTTTATTTTAAGACACAGTTAGAAAATGTATTCTCATCAATAAAATAATGAAATTATAAATAGCGATTTGGTCGAGACGAAACGAGACGAGAAATTCATTGTCTCGTCTCATCTCGAAATTTTTCTTTAATAGAGTCTCGTCTCGGCCGAGATTCTCGCCGAGATTTCTCGATAGAAATTTAATATGTGTATTTTGATCCGTTTAATCGGAAAACTCAAATTCGAATTCCTTATTCTCTTATTTTGAGAATGCTTCATGGATGTTTGTTGCATTAGTTCAAAGAGTATAACATTTTCACCATTTTAATTTTTTTTTTTTTACTTTTATTCCAACATATTGCTGCTTGAGATATAATAAATATAATTTCAGCCATCACAGTGATCAATGTTTACTGGAACTACAACAAAGGAATTTTAGTAGCACTTAGAATTTCTTTGTTGATTCAAGCACAAATTGAATCTGAATATCTCAAAAGTTTACAACATGTGTATCACTTTTGATCAACTATATATATTCGATTGTGATAAAAGGATGAAAGATAATAATGTTACATTAATATGTATGTATACTCGCAAAAATAACCTCAAAACCAAATGATATTGTCCTATGAAATCAAAATTATCCATGTTATCACTCATTAAATACATTAATTTCGTCCTTATTTATCGTGGTTCGTCAATAAAAGCATGGTGACATTTATAGGATATAAGCTTTTAGATTAAATAAAAATAAGAGTATGTTATGATGCTTATTAATCAAGAGGACGTTGTTTACGACATGAATCGAACAATAGTGTTATTATTTATTCAAAATACTAATAAACATTACACACGAGACAATTAAATAAATATAATACAATATAAAACAACACATACGTAGTTATATTTCGTTTGATCATTGTTCTTGTTACGTGAAAATAAACGTTACATCTAGACATTTATTACATCTTCTTTTTTACATAATTGTGACAATGCTACAACATACCACTTTGTAGTGATATTCATGCGAGTACATGGCAAAACAAAAGTAAAACAAATTATCTCAAAAGAATTTTTAAATAACAAACGCAAAACAAGACAAGCGAAAAGCGCAAAAACTTTTCAAATACTATATAAGGCCAACTACATGAATGCGTGTTATTTTGCATTTTACACATTTCATATGGTAGAAATGATAAAAATGTTAATATAGAATTTAAACGGCACAAACTGCATGTACTCGTATTATATTGCAGAGTAAAGATAATTAAAAATGAAAATTATATGTGTTTGTTACGTACGGTAAAAGCACATACTTTGAAAATGCTTACATTTATTAACTCAAAGGTGAAAAATTATCTACTCTATTTTAATTTTAATCGTGAATGTTAATATTGTTCTAAACAACTAATTACTATTTTCTAATGGGTTTAACAGTGTAGGTACATATATTTAATGATTAATAAAGTTGTGTGTGTGTATATGTGTGTGTATGTCTGGATTCTTAAATTCTATAGGACTAGAGTTCAATTTAACTACGTATTCTTTAATCTGACATTAATGGGAAGAGTCTGAAAAGGTTTTAGATATCAATTGGACAACCGGAAGTATTGGTTTTTTAAAAAAAATCTTATAAATATTTTTTTAATTTGTTATTACAAAGATTAAAGAATATAAAATTCTCTATTCGGTGCATTGTACATTTTTATTTTATCTTCTATAGATTTAGAGATAGAGAATTATAAATATATAAAATAATCCTTTCTAATAAATGAATCAGCCCAAACAACTCCATGGAAACCAGTTGAAAAACTAACGTTTTTGTAATTGACAGAAAAATATCAGTGTCAAAAATACAGATACATTACTGAAGGCTTTTTTTGGGAAGTACATTTAAAATTTCTTATTTTATTATTAATTAAATATTTAAAACTATAGATACATAATATTACACATATACCAATCAGAAATACCGCCAATCTCGGCAATGAATTTGAAGATTTCTAAGATTTAGGGCCGGTCTTATAAAACTATTTAATCAACAGTTAAATTTAGTTAGCTACTAAACTAATTTAACTGAAGATTTGGGTATTATAAAAGTTTAGTGACAAGTAAATCGACCTATTAAACTAACTGCGGAATATCATGCTATTAGATTTAAATCAGTTGTTAAAGAAACATCAAACTGTAATTTTTTGGTTATGTTTATTTTAAAACAACTTGAAATAGGGAACTATTTACTTTTTAAATATTTTTTTAAGAAATGTCTGTGTCGAGTGTCTCATCAATAGAGTCTGTATCATCAGTGTCCTGGGATTCATGAACAGATAATGATGATGAATTTATATTTGCACGAGGTAGGCTAACAAGATTGTTCCGAAACATGATCATTTAACACTTAACTTTTCAACTATACAAATGAGACGATAAGGATTAACAAATAAAGTGATAAATTATTGAATGAATAACTTAAATATAAAACTGGCTCAGTTCTTAAATTTTTTTAAACTTCCTGAATCATATTCCCTTTTATACATGAATACTTCGCATACATTTTCCTATATCCTTGTAAAAGACAGTATTTATCATCCTTCAAAATCCTTCCATTAATAAAGCTTTGTCATCTAACATGTGCGGTAATGTGCGTATTTATTAACAAACAAAAATTTCCAGTTTTTTCTCCACCTCCACCAATTTTCTCCGCGAGGAAACATTTCGACAATTTTCTCCATTTTAATTTCCTCTCGTACGAGTACAGCAAATATACACACAGGAACAACAAGAAACAATATTAAAACCTATGTCCTCAATCTTCTGCGTATTTCAATTGTGGCGGGAAAAAAAGCACGATGCATCGGCTGCTAGATAATACCAACACAGCTGTGTTCTCCGACATAATAAAAATACGAAAATGTTGCCATCCATGAATACGGTTGCCTCTTCATACCTGGAGCTAGATTCGCTAAAACGCCACAAGAGAGATGACAAGTTCTAACAGGTAAAAGCTTGCAGAATCCTGCTCGGTACATCTTGTTGGCATCCGGCCGGCAGATTCGCTTATGTTTTATTGTTTAGTTTTTATTTTTCCCCTGGCGTTTGGCTGCTTACATGCTTACATCTGGTGGATGAATTCGCTGACCAATGAAAATGTTAAGCGAACTACTGGTAGTATATTTCGAATGGTACGGTCACTGACTTGAAATTCAACGAAATGATATTTTTAATAAGAGATTTGATGTAATATATGGACTCCGTATATGCGAGGTAAAATCCTATTTTATGCTGTTCTTAGTAGCAAAAAGTTCTTACAAAGAATTGTTTTCTATGGTCTCTTCCATTATATTCTCAGATTTATTGATAAAAAATAAAATCAAATATGTAAACATCGCAAACTATCAATTCGTTTGTCAGAAGAAAAAAGTTCTCATGCTTTGATTTTAAAATTACATTTCAAAGAGTATGAAAAATGAACGAATTGAACAAAATGAACATAATAAACATCAAAAAGTGCTGTGTTAAAGGATGTACGAGTACGCGAATAATTCCAAAATTATCATTCCATAATTTTTTGTATGAAAGAAAAACTTGATCGACTGAATATATTGGAAATAATATTTATAGGAGTACTTTAATAAATTTTACTATTATTTTTCCCTTTTAACATTGGGCATACAGGCACATTTCTAAGTAAATTACTTTTGTTATATTATTTTATTCACAATCATTATAGTAATATACAGATTCCTAACCTTTTGGAGGTTGGAAAATACGTCATTCCTAACTTTAATGACAATCTCTTGGGTTGGAAATAACAGATTTCACTTCCATCTCTTGGACTGAAAATGTTTATGTAGGGGTTGCCTAGCAACATTGCCGTAGATCCCCATAATTAAGTAGGCTAAACAAATTTTAAGACAGCTGTCAAAATATTAATAAAATTAAAGGTTATAATTCATTGATTTATTTTGAAAATTATTGATTTAAAATGAGGATGATTGTGAATAAAATAGTATACATAACCTCGGTGGGAGTTTCATAACAGCCTCGCGCATTATATCACCTCGAGGCTTCGCCTCTCAGTATTATACATAAGCCCTCGGCTGTACTATACAGTACAAAACAATAAGTAACACGTACTTACTTATTTTCACATTTGTCAATAGTCTCAAGTTCACGTGCACATACTATATCTAACCGTTAATGGTCATTAATTTTTGTCGTCTGTCTCGGGTATTAGTGTTATGAGAAATAGCATTAACATTTCGGATGTAGGAAAAATATTGTATGCAATTCCTGTGTAAGTAGTAATTTTTATCTCGCGCTAATTTCCGCACTAGACCAAAATAGTACTGCTTTACACATTTGTTACATAAATAACTATTTCAGTACAGGATTACTGGCAGAAGACAAGTATATTATAATCATATATTTCTCATTTTTACACAACACAAGATAGAAAGTTTTTTCGTCCAATAGAGTACAAGTTTGCAAAAACATGATTGCTTTAGATTTAGAACATAACGTTAGTAAACTGTCAATGATCTGAATCAAAGAGTTACAGAGCATAAATTTTTTGAAGTGTTCGCCTGATTATTTTATTCGCATATAACCATCCAATCTCTTGATTTATAGAGCCACAAATCAAATCAACAACATTTTTACAGAAACATCGAGCCCTTGCAGTTTATTATTGTCCGTTTACACACTAGATGTGGGATGAAATCAATGTGGAATACTGATAATGAGTTTATACTTCGGCTTTGGATATTTTAATATTGTATAAATGATTGGATTGTTTGTGATATTTATGCATCACTACTCGCATTGTGATTGTCAAATGCTAATAAACGTATCTATTATTTGTGTTCTGCACTGAAATATTATTATTTGCTTGTGGATGTAATCACAGCCATATTTAATTTTATTTTCCCAGAACTAAAAGTTTTCATATTAAAATTTTTATTGTTTATTTTGATTGTTCAGATATATTAGCTGTTTTTATTAAACTCCGTTATATTCGTATTATCGAATAGACAAAAATAGATATTTTATTATCCGAAAAATTAATGTATCTGAAGGTACAGGAAAACAAAATTAATTTATTGTTTTATACATATAAATTCCAACGACTAGTTTTTAAGCAACCAACAGTGTTATACTGAAAATTTTTTGGTTAAAAAATTATCCAATTGAATCCCTTTATTGTTGACCACGTGTACGAAAGTAACCAATCAAAACAAACTTACACTAATAATTATCCTAAGACAATTATCACTTATGTCACTAAGTTGCTAAGTAACAAACAGTTTTTGACATATAATTAAAGATTAATTGTTTTAATTTAAAAATGTCGTTTTCACGCTGTCAATGAAAATGATTTAATCAACAAAATTATAGAAGAAAACACATCAAAAAATACTTTATTAAATAAAAAACTAAATGTGGAGAATATTTATGGACTTTTGTATGTCTTATCTTCTTCTCTTTGGTCTCACTCAAAGAGGTCTCATTTTCATTGCACATTTCACACTGAACATATTCATAGCCACATTCACGTTCATAGCTACTAGTGACCTCTACTGGGCTATGCTAGACACAAAAATTCTGTCAAATACAAATTTTAGGCAAATTTAATGTTAAAACTGCAAAAAAATTGCTCACCGAATACCTCTCGATCATTGATAAAAACTTTTAATTTTATCACACTTCCTCAAGCACGTTGCTTTTAGGTAATACCACCTCCGCGTCGGGCTGTTACCAAGCAACGCGCTTTCGGTAACTGTCATAAAATTATTTCGTAATTATCAATGTCCTCGGGATATTATAGCTGATAAAACCCCGTTACCCCGATAATTTTCCGCTACCAAGTAAATAAACAGTCGTTATTGTTTATAACTGTCGGTGTGACAATTAATGTGTCAAGTTTCATTTTGCATTGTCTTTGGAATTTATCTCACCAAATACCACACGACCTCTCAGATTTTGTCAGATAAACTTTTATTTTTAAGCACACATTTTTTTTGCTTTTAAGCAAAATCACTCAAGCAAACTGACATTAGGTAAAACCCCTCCTCCTTCGGAGTTGGGATTTACCATGCAGTTTGCTTTCGTTACTATACTATCCCATTTTCGCTGTGAAATTTGGTGGAGTTGCCACAAAAGTTTCTCCCCCATAAAATCTCAACTTGCTACAAAATTCAATTACCAGTAAGTATATCTAATCAATTAACTTACTCACATTTCTCTGAGGGTTCGGTACGCGCCTATCGAACCGATTAATTATCCCAGTAGCCCATGAAACCCCAATTGTTCCCCAATAATGCCTTCTGCTACAAGACAATGTGTTCTTTTATTACATGTTAATTACGCAAGAGATTATTTTGAATATATTTTACGGAGAAATCAATTTGCTTCATAGTTGGTTCATTAATTTATTTTTTGTTGATTTCTCTTGTTCTGGGAAATATCAAAGGATTTTAAAGTGTGATCGAAGCGATAGATTTGGGAATGACAATACACGACAACTTCAAGTACTGCAAAATCGTGTTTTAATTCAAGAACTAAAATTTTCGGGTAGTGCGTTTTGCAAAATAGGAATGAAAAGCTGACCGAGCTGACTGCTGACTATACCAAAGGTGGCTAAAAACTACTGACAAATTGTCCGTTAAAAAAAAACAAGTATAATAATACCTAACTGACAATTCCTAATTGGTAGACAATGTTTTGGAGATCAGATATGGTTAGCAGTTGGCTCGGTCAGCTTTTTATTTCTACGCATTTTACAATTTTTAAATTTGAATTCCCTTTCAAGTTATCTATTGATGTAGGAGCATAAATTTTTGTTTTTAAACATTTTATTATCATCATTGACATTTATTAGCAATATTAATTTTATGACCAATTTGTATTGATGAAGTTGAAGTTTCTAATTTGTTCAACACTTTTTGATTATCATTTTATGTAAGCTATTAATGTTGCCATTATAACTTGGATTTAGGAATTTACATACAATGGGCTACTTGCATGGTACTGAAAATCCAATTTCTATCACTTAATACGTAATGTTATGTTGAAAACATGTATAAAAATATAAATTTTATTTTAAAAAAATTATTTGTTTTTTAGTAAATTAAGAAAGAAAATTTTCTGTGACGTCAATATATTGAACTGAAGAAGGGAATCATGTTTAGGAATGTAACTTATAGATGGCATTGCGTGCGAGAAAGTTTTAATTTGAATTTGATATTTTTCTCTCTCTGGGCTCTCAAATATATTAATTACTTCATAAATAAACACATAGGTAGTTACATGTAATTTAAAATATCGAAACGAAAAAGACAAACTAAAATACTAACCTCCAAACTATTGTTGAAACGTCAAACAGGAGATCTACATTACCGGTACAAACAAACGCTTTGACTTTACGACCACTCATTGGTGCGGCGTAATTCTACGTCATACATGGCGGTAATTCAAATTATCAAATTTCATTCTTTTTTTTTCTGGGTAATTAATAAAAATTTTGTCAAAAGAAAAAATATGGGTAGCATGTTTCTACTTGCTCTTCAAAAATATGAAATAAGAAAAAGGTGCGCAAGTAGCCCATTAATAATTATCAAGTTTGTTTTTCTTTTTCTGGCAATCAATTTCACTTTTCCATATTATTTTTCTTTAGTCGTTCTTTGAGTATTACGAATGAAATATTTTGTTTATATTTTATAAAACACTACGATAGGGATCAAACTTGGAGGAATGAATTCAAAAGTGACATTTTAGAAATACATAATTTAAACAGAGGTGCGCAACAACAGCACAATATTTGGAAGAATATTTTTGTTGATACCTTCGAGCATATACTAGAGAAGTAATTCCCTATACCAATGTATAGGATGAAGTGATCGGAAGTCGGAAGACATGTAGGCGGGGGGCCGGAAGTCATAGTGAATTGTGGGCAGTGTTTTGTTGTGTTATGTCATTGCTTGTCATTTTACTACAACCAAACCTTATTTTTTGCGTGTAGTTTGTGAGTATATCTCGGAGTATATCAAATTGTAATGAAAAATACAAAGAAAGTAAGGATATTTTGTTTCATGTGTATGTAACTGGGATTTTTTTTTACAAATAATATATTAAACAAAGTGTAACTTTTAGGTTTCCTACTAATAATGACGTAAGAGTAACGAGACTGAAATTTATTGGAAATAAAGGTGACTTACATATTTCAAAAGCAGTAATTAGTCATTACTTTGTAAGAAAGGTAGTACAAATATTAAGATAATACGCAGTCCGCAATACACCATGGCTTCAATAAGCAGCTGTGTTCCGAACAAAACAAACACCGTAAGGCGGCCTTTAGTCAGTATATGCTCGAAGGTTGATACGTCTAAGCGGTATATATTTTAATTTCTCACATTTTTTTTAATAAAGGTTTGAATAATGGTTACTTTTTATTTCGGCGTTCATGTGAGTCTATAAACGCACTGAAAACACTTCGTCACGAAGATCTATAAACGCACTATTTTTGGTGATTTTGTTTTCTAGAGTTTGCTGTCAGTCAATAATGAAATTTCCTATATGAAGTTAGCGGGAAGCGCTACCAACATAACTAAACAAGACCAAGTCTTACTTTGTCAAGAAAAAATAGTATAAAAACCTGTTTCATAAGGCCTTTCACGCACTCGCCATTTGTGAAACTAGTTTTTTAATATATTATTTCTGTTCTATTGGCTTAATACTTCATAAAACGCTTATCTTTTTAATGACCAATATGGAGTTTATTTGTGCTATCCCATTCCTTCAGCTAAAATGTAAATATTTTGCAAACGAATACTAATCAAAAATAACGTGGTTGTTTACAATATAATTTTCAACTTTTTGTTTACGTCGTATTTGTTTTAGATACGATTCAGCTGTGAATGAAAACGTCAACAAAAAAAAAGAAATAGCAATTTAAACTGAAAACAGTAATCCATTGGTTTCCTGATTGAACAAATTCTATTAGCTTTTAATGTTGACCTAAAATTTATATCACTAATTAATATTTCCACGATGGAAAATAAATTGAAAAAGCCACAGTTATCACAGGAAAAAAAACTAATAATAAAAATTGCATATTGAATTTGCATTGGAAAAAGTAGAAAAAATTGTTTGGGCATTATTGAGAAAAAATAAAATGTACCTATGTCATAACGCCTTATTACCCATTACACTATTAATTATTCATACATACTGTGTGGCCTATTCAGAGAAACACAGTCATAAAGGTTGTTACGGATATAAAGATTTTTATCATAAAGACATTTGTAACAATCTTTAGGAATTTGTCAATTCAGAACCTACGTCGGTATTATTGATAATCTTTACAAAATAATACTTGTGAATGAACCAAATTATTTGACAATAGCTAACTTCATTACGCATATATGAACTTAACCTAACCTTATATGTCAACTCTTTATTCTTTTAATAATGTGTCGCCAATTATATTTAAAATGCACATATTCTGCCAAAACAACTAAAGAAGAATATGACATTTGTGTCATATTTGAAAACTTCTAAATTATTTAGAACGGGTATGTTAATTCCTACCACTGATCCCAACGTGACTGAAATGTTATGGAAAGTTTTTTTTTTTATTTTGATTGAAGAAAAAGCACACATTAGCACCAGAATAAATAACTAGGTTTTCACGAATACCTACCACAGAATATAATATTTTCAAAGAAATATGTATTTACGTCAAAAGTAACTTTCGTCCACGACGGTTTTTATCGTTCTTATTATCATTATTTAAGTCGAAGCAGGATCCATGCGAATAATTAACTGCATCCTGCTAATATTTAGCAGAAAAGACATTATTAATAATATACGATTGATGTAATAATCTGTCAAATCGCAAATATTAGAAATAACAACGTGATAACAACCATAAATACATAGTTTTAGCAGTCGTTATGATAAAGACTGTCAAAACACTTAACAATTGTTGACGGTAACCACCTTCAGTACTGAGAATACCAAATTTGATTTTAACAATCTTTACAGTACATAACAAACAACCATAAAGACCATAACGACTATGCAAATATTGAGTTCTGAATAGGCCCCTAAATTTGTAAATATCTAGTCAATTATTTGTTTATAATATATGTACAAATGGCCTTATGTAGTTGATAGAACTTTTCGATTTAGACACGGTATTTTCATCTCCTGTTAAACAGCCAGTTAATTTAACCGTCATTTATAAGAACAATACAGCATCGATATTATAGCCTAAATTGTAAAAATTGCACATGCGTCAATTAACCGGCAGTTTAACCAGAGATGAAAATATCGGGCCTTATTATAGAAACGAAAACTCGTATACAGATATTATTGGATTATAGTGCAATTAAAACTGGATTAACGTTACTCTAGATAAACTAAAAATATTGATATAATATCAATACCCTTCACTTATATTTTTCGACAGGCGTTAAATATACGGATCTTATGCCCAGTTGCTGGAAAGTTAATCAACGATTTGTTCAATCAACGGTTCATCAAAACGAACAAATGCAACACGATTTTTTGACAGCAATGATATAAATGTCATAAGAACAAGGAAACTGATTCGTATTTGTTCGCTTTGATGAACCGTTGATTGAACAAGGCGTTGATTAACGTTTCTGCTATCTGGCATTAGATTAGTTCAAGAAACGATCATAGTAGCTGATGTACAAGCATTTCAGTATTGTAGTAGTTTCTTTTCTAGTCGATATCTGGAACCTGGAAGACATTCTACAGCATAGAAAGTAGAGATATTATGTTATTCTGTATGGGAATTTTGATATGCTATAACTTGAGATACATTGGTTTGAATCTACCGATCAGATAGTATACTAGCAGTAAAAATAGTAAAACATCAAGCATTTTATCTTATTCAAAAGTGACGATCTAACAATTTGTTTAAATAAAACAAATGTTGCTGAATTTATATTTTAAATATTTCTATCTAACGGTCTATGTTGATTAGAGGAATAGTTTGAAGGTTGGGAATTACGAGTCTAGGCTCATAATAGTTCGGCCGGCATGCATTTTCAACAAATTATAAAACCTACAAGCTTATTTAAATATAGACATAAAACTTAGAAAAAAACGGTTGATGGGTAATAATAGTTCAATCAGTATTTGAAGGGTTATCTTCTTCCAAGACCCTTTACTTTTGGTACAATAAAAAAAAAAACAACGTTGTAAAACCTATCTTGCAAGACATAGGACAATACTCTCTCTAAGAGAAGAATGAGAATACAATAACTAATATAATTAAAGATGGTATTACTAATAAAGGCGATGTGACCCAATATTAAATAGCGGAATATTTGACTAACATTCAGGTTTTGCAAGTTTAAAATCTGTATTCTAACCTAGTCGAAAGAAATTTGTAAAAATTTCTTACCATTTGCTTAGGTTTTTTTTAATTTGTGTGTTGGAAATAAATTATTATGAGAAGTATTTAGTTCATCTTAAGATATTTCTTTAGCCTGCCAAGAGACTTTAGGTCCTTTAGCACATAGACTAGATATAGTGTCGTAATATATTTTTTTTTATTTAACGGTTCTTGTGGTAGAAGTAGAAAATTTTTCGGATATTTACAAATCTCGTAAAAACTAGCTCCCAGAGAATCTGCTTTACAATCCTTTCAAACTAATTTCTGAAAAAAAAAAACTTTTAAAGTAGGCTGACATAAAAACTATCATAGTTTCGAACGATACTGTAAAATAAAACGTCATATTAACTTTAAATGACAGATAAATAACTGTTTACAATAATATTGCAAATTTTGTTTTCCACGTCTTCTGATTTTCTTATTCTCACTAATTCTAGCGTGACCTTCATAAGAGCATATTACCACTCGAAATGGTTCTAAAACTAATCATCTCTAGATGCATATATGATTTATATTTTTTATAGTATACAGTATGTTCCCGTATTGAGGTTACAAAAGGAAAAAAAATCTTATTTTTGATTTTACGAAAAAATGATAAGGGAAGAAAAATTTTTGCTTGAATTTAAACGCGTTTCAGTTATTAAAACTTTTAATTAATGTAAGATTCTTTTATTATACCGTTTTTTCGTATTTTGTCCTAATATTACATTGAATCTAACATAATTTTAGTTAGCTTTGAAATACTGACAAATGATTATTAATTCTAATTTCATATAAGTATTGTATTGCACTTCGCTTTCGAACCGTCGTTTTATAACAAAATATTATAGAACATTACCCAAATATTGTTTTTTATTGTATTGAATATGTCTTCTGCATACATATAATTCTAATTATATTTATTTTTCATTGTATAAGGAAGTTTCTAAATATCAGAGATTGTTCCAATTCATTAACCAGATTGGCGGTATTTCTGATGGATATATGAATTTTACCACAATTTTACCTATAATTTCAAATATTTAATTAATAAAACAATAAGAAAAATTAAATATACTTCCCAGTAAAAGCTATCAGAATATCACTAAAACTGTTGATTTTTGACACAGACATGTGTCATTTACAAATTATGTTATAAATATTGGAATTTGTCAGCTGGTTTCCTTAGTGCCGTAGCCTCTGCGATTAGTTCACTCTATAAATTATAGTGTCTTTATCTCTAAATTTATACGAGATATAATAAATTTTTTAAGTGTATTAGATGGAGAATTTATGTTCTTCAATATTTAATAAAAAAAAACCTCTCAAAAAATTATATTTAGAAGAATTTTTCTAAGAAACTACTACTTCCGGTTGTTCAATTGTTACCAAAACCTTTTCAGCTCTTCCCAGGAATGTCAGATTGAGGAAACTGCAGTTAAATATTTTTTAAGTCTTATAGTTTTTGAGGAATCGTGACTACAACATCCGGACATACATACACACACACACACACACACATACATACACACATCCACACACACACACACACACACACACACACACACACACACACACACACACACACACACACACACACACACACACACACACACACACACACACACACAGACATCATTTTAAAAATGTTATAATCGGATTCTAGGAACCTTAAATCGTGCTTATTCAATAAATTCTGGATATGCGAATTTTAGCATGAATCCAATACCTCTCTTAGCGAGAGGTAAAAAACAGCGAAAATGAAAATACTTTTAGTTTGTTCAATGAACTCCTTTTTATCTGAAATTAGAATTAATAATCATTTGTTAATATTTCAAAGCTAACTAACATAATGTTAGATTAATGTAATAATTATATTATTAGGAGGACAAAATACGAAAAAACGTTATAATGAAAGAACCTTGCATTAATTAAAAGTTTTAATAACTGAAACATGCGTTTTAATACAAGCAAAAAATTTTCTTTCCTTGGCATTTTTTCGTAAAATCAAAAATAAGATTTTTTTTCCTTTTGTAAACTCAATCCGGGGACATACTGTATGTTGAGGAACTATACAAGGAAATTTAAAGACGTATTCGTTTAATAAGTTTCAAAATGCTACCTTTTACCCAAAGAAATTATTAAAGTTATAATTTCTGCAAAATCATAAATAAGCATTAAATTATGCGTCAATATGAGAATGTATAAAAAGGAATAACATGACCTTTCTAAACGCAATGAAGATATTAATTAATATTCCTGTCAAAAACATATAAATTTAAACGAAAACTTATTACGACTGTATAAGCCGCAAAATAATTTGAATCGCTTTTCTGTGAATTCTTCTAATTATCTAACTCAACTTCATTCCTCCGTTATTGTTAACCGGGTGAAGCTGACATCCTTGTTCTTTAAATTTGATTTACTCCATAATAGAACTCCAATCTCCAGTAGGTTCTACTTGTTATTTCTTCAATTAACTTCTTCACGCCGTGAAATTAGCTCAGGACAAAGGAAAACAATCATCCAATACATTCTGGATCTTCATCAGGGCAATTATTGCCCGTAATTAATTTTCAAAGACGAATTTTTAGAGGGGGCGGGGCGCTAGTGATGTTTGTGTCTGCGCGGGCGCGAAGCGTGGAAGACAGTTTGAAAGTTTCGCTGAAACCGAACGCGCAGTCCGCAACACTCTTCTTCCTTTCGTATTTCACGACCGACGGAGGATTTTTCGCTGTGCGAACACGACGTCCAGGTGAAATGAACGGGGGAAACGTTTTGGTAATCGCAGCTGCTCTGTAAGTGATTGTTCTTGTTGTCATTCATTTTTTATTAGATCAAAAAGCATTGCTTTTGCTTTTCTTTATTATTTACCGCCTGTCAAACTTGGTAATATCAGCGTAATTATTGTCTAATTGATAATGTTTAATTGCTTTTCAGTATTATTGATTGTTTTGGTATTACTTTTAGTACTTTTAAATTAGTTTCAATCTGTAATATGAGTACTTTTATTAATTAGATTGCAACTAGTTACACCAGCAAAGCTTAAATTTTAAGCGACCCTGAAACTAAAAAATGCATATCAAACTTTTGACAGAAATGCATAATAATTCATTTGCCGTTTCATTTCGATGTATTTTCAATTTGAGGAACGCTTAAAATTTAAGTTACGTTGGTGCAATCTGACATTAAGGGCTGGTTTTTCAATATCTGGTTAAAATTGTAACTAAGAGATAAATAAACAAAACTGAAACGAAATGAACTGTCAAATGATAGATTTATCATTACTGTCAACAAAACGATACAAAATTGTTTAATTAACTAGAAGTTAAAATTTTAACTAGACATTGAAATACCAGCCCTTAGTGGCTGTAATATTGTATTAATATTAATAAATTTATTCGATTCTTATTCATATCCGCCATATTCTATTCTTATATAAAGTTATGCGTCTGCATGTTTATTATGATTATTATTATTATTATTATTATTATTATTTATTTCTTTTGCAACTTTTTACCTTCCGCCACCTTTAGGTAAGAAAGGTATTATATTGATTAAAAAATTCGGTGGTGAGTTTTTAATGAATAACCACGTTTTAGGATCCCTAGAATATGATTTTACTAGTTTTACGATGTCTGGATGTGTATGTGTGTGTCTGTGTGTGTGTATGTGTGTGTCTATGTGTAACACTACAATTCTAAAATTTATAATTCGTATTCCTCTTCCTTACATCCATATGATTAGATTTTGGTTATAACTGGTCAACCGAAAGTTCCCTTATTTGAAGTTCTTAACAGTTTTTCTGGACATTTTATATGATTTTCAATATGAAAGAATATCTTGTTGTCTATAAGGTTTGATTATACATTCTCCTTCATATTCAATAGATATACAGGGTGGTTGATTTTTCATTGTCCAGCTTATATCTTCTGAAATATTAAAGATACAAAAAAAAGTTATATGCAAAGTTGTTTAATACAACTTGATCTATAATTTAGCATAAACAATTTTTTTCCAAGGCCTACCAATTTTTTGGAAAAATGTTTAACTTTAATTTTTAAATGGAACACCCTGTATATTTTGACAGAATAAGATTCTTAATAAATTTCTCTTTACAATGATGTATAACAAGTAAGGATTTACCTTTAAATTATGTCCTATAAAGCAAATAGAAATATGATAAAAGTAGGCTATGATATTCTATTGTTTATACCTGTAACTTCTGTCACACATGAACATTGGCTACGTAGGGGTTTTCCTTTGAATAAAATAATAAAGCAAGTAATAGAATTACTAGCATTGATGATTTACAAAATTATTACTACTTTTATTTAAATATCAAGTAGCAATCTGTGCCATGTGTTACTGGTATAAACAATAGAATATCACAGCCTACTTTTATCGTATTTCTATTTGCTTTATTAGACATAATTTAAAGGTAAACCCTTACTTGTTACACATCATTGTAAAGAGAAATTTATTTAGAATTTTATTCCGTAAAAATATACAGGCTGTTCTTCTGGAAAATTGGTAGGCCTTGCAAAAAAAATTGTTTATGCTAAATTATAGACCAGGATGTATCAAATAACTTTTCTATATAAGTTTTTCTTGTATCTTTAATATTTTAGAAGATATAAGCTGGACAATGAAAAATCAACCACCCTGTAGAGTTAAAGAATTATAAAGAGATTAACTTTCATAAATCAGCCAGCTTTTCTGTAATCATGAACAGTTGATATATTCAAATAATTCTAATTGAGAGATGTCAGGATCAAGTGCAATTTACATAGTGTATATTCGTGTTATAATTTTATTACTGGATTTATACAAAATACATAGAATTGACGGAAGGTAATGTGCTGGCCACAAGATTTTTTATCTTTTTATTATTTGCACGTGTCGTTCATAAATTTATGTCTTATTTTTGATTGGTTAATAATAATTGCATGTGTGGTTATAATTTTGTTAACTGCATATCAGTAATTTGATTGCCAATTTAATCCAATTTTAAACCAATTTCTACTATTTTTATCATTGATTGATTTGTAATTAGATAAAAGTATTTCTATTTTTTTGACACATTTTACATTTTAATTTATTAGTGGATGTCAATTTCTGTATAAAAATATTATATATGTACGTATAACATTTGTTAGTTTATAATAAAATGATTCTTCATAATAACTTTCAATTTTTGGAAAGCGTTGAATATAGTAATATACAGGAGGCCAGGACAATATTTCCAAAATGGAAATCTTGAACTCGGTAACTATAAGAGATACGAATTCGGTTAATTAGACGAAAGTTAGAAGGCTATTTTAGTGCTCACCAGAATAATTGCACAGATTACAAAATTTTAATTTACAGCATTTTAATGTGTTAATTAAATTAGCTGAAAATTTATCAACTTATGCGATTTTTGAAAAGAGGAATTAAAAATGACATTGGTACCAAATATACATTGAACATAGTTATACATAAATGAATTGGTTGATTTCTATGCAAAGCACTTTGAATAAGAGTATTGACTTGTAATCTAGATTCCTTTGCATTTTAATACTAAATAAAATGCACTATGCAATACAGAATCCAATACAGTACAATATTACAATAAGAGTAAAACATTTTTTGATATTGTTAAAATGCAAATCTTCAAGTTATATAGGTACAAACATCCATAGAGATGAAGTTAAGATTCATAGGCAGAAGAGCACATAGTTATTTAAATAAAATAAATAAATATATCATCACGGCGTATTACTTATTTCTGGGTGTGCCAGTATCTACAACACATGTAGACATCGGTAATGATGACGATATATTTTACCGTGTGGGCGCTTACCAGGCGTCACCTCACGGGCACTCACGGCTGGTGTGGAGAGTGCACCACAGGGGTCACTTTTGTGCTATTTAAAATTGGAAATATTTGGCGTCTGTCGGGATCGAACCCGATCAAAGAAATAGTTAATATAACATATCACAAAGTTAATAATTTAAAAACAAATATATGGGCATCGATTTCATGCTTTCATCTCAATATCATATTCTTTGGTGCACTCTACTAATATTCCCTTTATATATAATAATAATATAACATTTTCAGCTTCACACATATTCATACATCTTCGTTAACAGTACATAAATAGTCAATCTCAAATTGAGTACCCATTTTTAGTTATGCTTCAATCATTAATAATTGAAATTTATACCTGCTATAGTTCATGTATGTGCGTTTAGATAAAATCCTGTGGACGACATTAATAGCTCAAATTACCTACTAGTAGTTTGCGAGCTTATTGTTCCTCGCGAAACCGCGAAAATCTCAACATAATGAGAATTTTATAGTAGGTACTGATACAATTTTACTAGCTACTGAGAAAGTTCAGGTTTAAAAGTTTTTATTTGGATATAAAGGCACAGTAGTTTGACATTATTTTTGTTCAATTTGAAGCAATTTTATTGGACGACAATAAATCGACTGCATGCATTTTGTACAAAATAGTACAAAGATAACAGTTGAGAACTTAGATTATTATTTACCAAAATACGTAAATACCTAGTTTTTATTTTCACTTAATTTTGAAGTTACAGGTAATTTTCTTTTTATTATAAATTATATTGGCCTTAAGCCTCATTTCCACCGATTGTTCTAATGCGTAAGAACTATAATTAGGCAGTTTGCGAACCTTAGTTACGTATAACGTAAAGTGACGTACATCTTAGAAAATAGAGTTATTGCAGCTTCAACGCAAAAATAACGTGCACTTTAAAGTCATGTGATAGCGTACGTACTAATAAGGTTCACGTTATATGAATAAGGAGACACGTTATGTGCAATGGAATAGCGAGCGTTAACGTCACACGATCTGTATCTTTTGAGGTTATGTTTCGGTGAAAAGTGTGGATGTAACCTCGTTTGTGTTGCTTTTAGCGTTAACGTTAGCGTAAATACACTAATTAAATTCGGTACACATTGAAATTGAAAGTCCTTTATTTCTAAAATAAAGTGTTTTCTACATAAGGCTAACGTTTACGTTCTTTCATCTTAGAAGTTGCAATAACTCCCTAATGACGTTTCTACGGTACGTAATCTATGTTTTAACGGTACGGTATCATTAGTTATTTAAGTCACGATTTGAAACCAAATAAGCTTCACTAACTATTTCTAACGAAACGTGACAACATCCAACTGAACGTCACGTTACGTTATACGTAACTAAGGACACACACACGAACACACACACGGACACACACACAGACACACACACAAACAAACACACAAACAAACACACACACACACACACACACACACACATACATACAGACAGACATCATCGTAAAACCAGTAAAATCGTATTGTAGGGACATTAAAACGTACTTATTCATTTAAAACTCCCCATCGAATTTTTTGACCAAAGACAATACCTTCCTTACCTAAAGGTGACGGAAGGTAAAAATATATATATATAGCAATAATAATTAATGTTGGTAAAATCTGAAAAGGTTTTAGTCATATTTGAAATTATGTGCAACATGTCAAGTTTCACACAGAAAAGCACTGAAAGTTTTTCGTCGATTTTGAATCAACCATTCCCAAAATTACAAAATGTTGACATTGGATGTTCTTACAGATATATGATGAAATATAGCAAACGCACTCTGACGTTATAAACTGGTCCATATATCAAAATATTCCGAAATTTGTGTAAATCAGAATGTCACACAAAACAGTGAATAAAAAGCCTTGTGATATATTTATGTTTATTTAATTTTTTGCTGCTCATCCAATGCATTAGCATTTGATGGAAAAAATATTTGTGGGAATTTACATTGAATATACGAGCAGCAGCTTTCAAAGGCATAGATACTGAGAGATGTTTTCAGAATCTTCCAGCTTTCGTCTTTCGTTTAGACACTATTACTTCGCTTGTAATGCTTGCGGATTTGTACTAAACTGACACACATACATCAATTTCCATTTACAAACAACTTGAAGACGTGATTTTAGAGAAAAAGACTATTTCTGAGAACGGCGCTCCCACGAATTTCCGGCAAGCTCGTACTGCACTGGGATCATCTATGAATGTCAGGTCTTGTGCATATAATATAAAGCAAAGCAGTAATTAATAATTAATTAATATGCTGAATGCGTATAATAATTGAAGCTCTCATTAACATAATGAACCATTTCGGATTCTGTAAGCGTCCTGAAAATATCCCGAATTTAGAAATTTGTAATAACTTATTGAAAATCGACTAACAAAACTTAAAATTACCTAACAAACATAATACAATTGTAAATATCAAATCGCTAATATAAATCAAACTTCGGTTGTGCCTCTAATGGCCCACGTTCGAACTTGGGGACCCGGATTCGATCCCAACTAACCCCAAAATTATTTCGAATTTCAAATGGCACAAAAGTGATCCCATTTGTAGCATTCTCCATGTCAGTAATGAGTGAATATATTATCAAATTATTACCGATATATCTTTGTATAAAGCTGACTGGAACACCCAACAATGCGTAACATGCTGTGATGATATATTTATTTATATTTATTTAAAAAGTAAAATGGAGTTTTAAGGTTAAGAAAGAATCCCTCAACCTTTACAATATTAAAAAAAAACTATATACGTATTTCGAGAAATACGTTCTCATCATCAGTAGAAACTACAAAATAGTAAGGCAGAGAAATTAAAATTACTAAGCATGTAAACCATGCCAGAGGTCAAAACAGCTCTGAGAAATAAGGGAGAGAACTCGGATTATACAGGGTGTCTCAATAAGCTTGCTCACTATTGGTAACTTTTTTATTTGAATAGGTACGAGGTTGTTTAAAAGAGCAAAATTGTGCCATTTTATATTAGAAAATTGGTCATGTAGACAAAATAAAATTTGTGTCAGCGGTTCTCAAAATTTGGAACAATACATATATTTTTTAAGTAAACGAGTTATTTACGGTTAAAAATTTAAATTTTGTAAACTATTTTATTAGTTTTTTAGTCAAGTAAGCCATGGAAACAATTGATTCTTTGTTTTTTTGACGTTTAATAATTTCTCCCGTAAAGTTCTCTGTGTTTAATAATGTTTAATAACTTTACAAATGAAGAAAAGTTAGATATGATCGTGCTATATGGAAAGTTATATCTAGACACCAGTTACGTAGAACGGTGGGCTCTCTTTCCAAAAGAGTTTAAAAAAATGTGCGAAAGAAATAATGGCTTTCAATTTGAATATTTTCTTTGTTTTGTTATTACTGTAAAATAAATTAATAAAATAATAATTTTATAAAAGACAATTGTTTCCATAGTTTACTTGACCTAAACTAATAAAAGATAATTTTTATTTTTAACCGTAAATAACTCGTTTATTTGAAAAAATTGTACACAAACAACATTACCTTATTGGAAAGAGAAAAAAATACTCTTTCTAATAATATAATAAGAAATATATAGTTCCATTTAAAAAATATATATTCTGCCCCAAATTTTGGGAACCGCTGACACAATTTTTATTTTGCCTACATGACCAATTTTCTAATATAAA
The DNA here is from genome assembly GCA_943142095.1 of Ophonus ardosiacus. Lineage (NCBI taxonomy): Eukaryota > Metazoa > Arthropoda > Insecta > Coleoptera > Carabidae > Ophonus > Ophonus ardosiacus. Next base: position 6,011,875 of record OW964830.1, on the reverse strand, counting down.
ATGGCACAATTTTGCTAATTTAACCAACCTCGTATCTCTTCAAATAAAAAAGTCACCAATAGTGAGCAAGCTTTATTGAGACACCCTGTATAGGGAGAGGAGTCATAGGGGAGTGGATACCTAATTGGGTAATAACATTAAACAAAGTAACTGTCTTATATTAACTCTAATAATTTAGAATTTGGTTTGGGAGCTAGATCAATTTATCTTTAATTTATGTATTATTAAACTTTCGTGTGCGTCTAAATTTTTATTATTATCAACATGTTTCAATAATTTTACGTAAACTTTATTGCATTCTTTACACTCAATTTTATAAACGCCGAATTTTTTTATTATTATCATCTATTTTATATTTAGGGTTATCTAATAATGATTTAGTAGTGTTATTTGATTTAGAAGTTACCATTAAATTTTGATTTTTAAATTTTTTGTTTATATTATTTTTATTATTAGTTGGCGTTAGAGTTGTGAAATCGAATAAGGATTGACGATTTTTAAATTATTATTACACAGAAAACTCCTGCGGTGCTTCCTGCATTTTTAGCACCTTTGGGGGCCCGTGTGGTAACCCCTGGTACAAGAAAAAAATGTTTAAAATTGTTACTTTTATTCCAAATGTTCAAATTTCTAAACCAAGATAAATGTGTTCTCCCAGCTAACAATTTTAAATAAATAATGTCATCAGAACCTATTTTCGAATTTTGTTATGACAGTTGTATTCTCATATCAATAGAAGATATATTTTAAACTTTAAACGGATACAAGACGTCAGATTTCGTAAAATTCTCATCTTGAAAAAAGTGTACGATTCTTTTCTCCGGTCCTTTGTGAAAAGCAGTAACTGAGTATCCTATTTCGGTCTTAAAAGGAAATGAACCCGAAAGTAAATAACGATATTTATATTATATTTAGGAAAACTGCCACTTAAAGTAAACACCAGAAACTTTTTTGTAAGTTCTGTTGTAAAATGTTTTCGCCCATTTCGCTGAAAATTCAAGCATGAAGTAATATTTTAGTTTAAAGACATGAAAATGTTCTCAACTCTGTTAAGGTTGATGTACAGTAGCGAAACGGAATGATATAGATTCACTCCAATACAATGGGTTTCGTCTTGCATAAAAAATAATAATACACAATACGTGTATAGAAATCGACCACGTCGCAGATTTCAATTTGATTATTTTTTTGTAGAAACTGGACCTCAGATTAAAATAAAACTGTTGCTGTTTGAAAGATTATGGATTATGCTTGAACATGAGCCTAAATTTATCGAGAGTGCTTATTTATTAAGTGAAAACTTCTTCCTGGGTAATGAACAAGGCTGATCCGTCACGGTCATTCGGGTAAAATATTAATTCAGCTATAGCCTATGTTTCGTTTTTAAAACAAAACCGGAAAACATCACAATGTCTGACAAAAAGAAACTAGTTCCTGCTGTCACTGCTGTCATTACTGATATTTGTGTACAAAGCAGATTGGCATACCCAGTAATGGGTAATATTCCGTGATATATTTATTTAGTTATTTATAAGTAAGTAATTAAAATTTTACTTACCTTTGTATTTGTGGTAGATTTTACATTCCGTCACCTTTAGGTAAGGAAGGTATTGTCTTTGGTTATAAAATTCATTGGTGAGTTTTTAATGAATAAGCACGTTTGATGGTCCCTAAAATACGAATTTACTAACGCAGTTAAATATTATTTTTTCAAAGGAACTTTTGGTGTGGAATTTGTAAAAAATAGTATGTGTTCGTGTTATAATTTTATTGGATATATAGAATCTTCTCCAAAGAACTTTTTTTATAGCATTTATCCATTTTTATTTCAATACTTTAATTTCTAAAAATTCACACAGTTGTTCAAATACTCTAAAAATGCATACACTTACGCAACATTCTCTTTACAATCAAATAATATTACTACCAAGTTTATATCTCTACCCATTTGAATTATTGTCAATATACCCCACATTTACGAGTAGATAAAAACTTCAAAATTTTCAAAAATCTAATTTTTATGTATCTAGATACTTCTCAATGTGCTGATTCCAAATCTTGAAACCGCAGGTCGAGATATTTAGATTTAAAGTTTTGCCCAAAACTGCCCATTTTTGGGTAATAACCCAAAAATGGGCCGAGATATGAATTTGGCGACTTCACCATTCGATTCTACGGACAAAAATACATAAGTATAGCATTTTTCAATATTTTTGTCCCACCGGTTCATTTTTTATGAATAAAAACTTGAAAACCCCTGAAATTAGCCAAAATCTGAAAAAAACGTAAGGGGTACCCCTTACGATTTTTGCGTTTTTCGGCCATTTTCAGTTATTTTGCTTTAAAGATTGTATGCGGTGTTCAAAAAATCTGAAAATTGGTGTACTTATGTAATTTTGACCGTAAAATCGAATGGTGTTGTCGCCAAATTCATGTCTCTACCCATTTTTGGGTTATTACCCAAAAATGGGCAGTTTTGAGTAAAATTTTGAATCTAAATATCTCGAGAACGAAACGAGATATCGACCTGCGGTTTTAAAATCAGCACATTGAGAAATATCTAGATACATAGAAATTATATTTTTGAAAATTTTGAAGTTTTTATCTAAATGTGGGGTATATTGACTTTTGGGGCAATAATTAAAAATGGGTAGAGATATAAACTTGGTAGTAATCTAATTCCTAAAATCCTAAATAATAACTACATTTAGGATTTAGATATTAGGGTGATAAAAATGCAACATCGGACACAGCCTAAGTGCAAATGTTAATTTGTTTCATTCATTTCATTTTAGAACTTTTCGTTGAGGACACGAATGGAATATTAATTAATTTGGTCACATGTTAAAGCGTATAAAATGATATTTCAAACAGCATAAGTTTTATTTTCATGAGGTCTAGTCTATTCTATAAATTCAAAACTTTGAAGTGGTTACTTTCTATGCACAAAAATGTATATCATTTTATTTAAAGATAAGAAAACTCCTCAACACTTTTACTGAAGAAGATAACACAATGTGTCCGAAATTCCAAGTTTTTAACATCTATTTATTCACCCATTTACAGTAACTTGGGTCCATCTCACGGACCATGTAGGCCATTTTATCCTTGAAGGCCTTCTTAGAGCCGAGTGAAAACTCTTGTTTTGCCGCTGGTCTAAGGGCATAAATATCTATTTACTCGGAGACATTGCCGGTAAATAAATAACACTTCATTTGTTTCGGAGCCGGAGACAAAACTGCGCTGCAAGTGGGCGCGGACACAGCAAGAGTTATTGCATTTTTAAACGTCGTGTTAGCACAAGTCAAGAGGAAGAAACATTGGAATTAGCGCCGGAAGTGAAAAGAGCAGTAGTAGCAGCCCTGGAATGTTTGTCACTTGCTAAGAAAAGGGTTGCAGAGAAAGTTAAATAACATACTGCGATGCTGACAAGTTCAAAGAAAGTTTCACTTTTTAAAAGCTACCCTTAAAATGAATATACAGCGAGTTGATGAAGATATATATTACCGTGTGGGCGCATGCCAGGCGTCACCTCACGGGCAAAAAATTTGATGTGGCCAACACATGACCTCCCGCCAATTCCATGTTTAAAATAGCAGTGAGCTTTAAGTAAAGTATCATTTGCAGTTAATCTTTTGTAAATAAAATCTAATTTGTTGTCCAATAAATAGAAAAGTCTGTAATACGAAATTTTGGATTGTTTTATTGTTTTTCCTCAAAAATCTGTTAGAGCTCCAAATTAAGTACTATATCCGATTTATTATAAATGGTTAAAATCTAATATGTTGTTTCAAATTATATATGAGTTTTAAATACCAAATTTGAGAAGTTTTGGATCATATTTTAATAGGCTTTAAGGAAAAATCGTCACACACGTACATTCTTATAAAAATCAGCATCATCTTCTAGATGCTCTAAAACGCAATCTTTGTAAATTCTTCGCTGTACATGATCCATTTCGTAAATATGTAGTTGTAAAATAAATTTATATTGCTGCAAAAATAGCAATTAGCAAATTTAAATCAGATCATCCTGTACATCTAACATTTATGTATGATGGAAAGTATATTATTTTTACAAACCTTAATTAAATATTTTACTATTATATTCTCCTTAACACGGTTTCATTATTAATTTTAATATAATTGCTTCCTGTCAGTGACATTTGTTTAAATATGTCAAAACTGTCATTAAAATTATGTTTTTGTTTGACGCATAGGATAGGTGATACATGAAAATAAATTATATTATAAGTTCATATTTAAAGTTATTTAGAGTTATTTACTAAATGTTATTATCGTAGAATTGAAGATTGTACCATTATATTCAATTTTAATTAGTAAAAGTTGCTAAAAAATTATATTCAATGAATTTTTTACAAGAAAAACTGTTAAAAGCTTGTATAAATAATACTTCCGGTTATCCGATATACACTAAAAACTAATGAGCACTTCTCATATTAGTATAGAATGGATATACAAAATTTCAAATTTTTCTGATTGATGGTATTTGAGTAATCGTGTCCACAAGATCCACACACACACACACACACACACACACACACACACACACACACACACACACACACACACACACACACACACACACACACACAGACACACACACATACATACCTACAGACATCATTGTAAAAATGTTAAAATCGGATTCTGGGGACATCAAAACGTGCTTATTCACTAAAATCTCTATATCCGATTTTTAGCACGATCCCTATACCTCCCTTACCTAGGGTAGCGGGAGGTAAAAAACAATGAAAACAATTTTGGGGAAAACTATATTCAATATTTTTAATAGATATTTATGGTACAAATGAATAGAGACATATTTCGTTCCAAGAGTACATAATTTTTTTTACACTCGAGTGGAATACTATAGTTATTTGTGTACCAATGATTGAACATAGCTTTTTGCAGACTTAAACAAAAAGATTAATAGAAGGAATATTAAAAATTGGCTCACATATGTAGTTTGACTTTGATGAATCGTTTAATAATTAAATTAAATCTTTAACTAATCTTTTTTTAGGGATGCAATTTATAATCCGGACACTGAACTGATTTATAAGTATGTAATGTATAAAAAAAATTAAAAATATTTTAATTTAAAGATTTAAGTTTAAGATTTAGAAAATAGAACACGTCCATCCAACGTCTCGGATTTATTACTTTTTGTAAATTTACCAACTCAAAATCTGATGTCTATAAACTGACAAATTTTAATTTTCTAAAGTATTTGAAAATTCATTGTGTAATAGGCGAAACAAAATGCCATATTTTTATATGTACAAGAACAATATAACAACCAAAGTCGAACTATGAAGGAACTCATAGGAATGGCAATGAACATCCATTAAACAGGTGTTAAATAAACGTAATGAAATAATAAAGTGTTAGAGTATTTTAAGTGCTATAGACAGTTTAAATTTAAATCACATAATTAATAACATTTCTAATCAATGCTAATAGTGCAGAAAATTTAACAATGTGGTACTTTCGGTATTATTAACATTGAAATTTCTTGTTGTTTGTAATCACTTATTTACAAAATAACAACATTGGCTGTACTCGCATTAAGCTATAGAATTATACTATCTAGCATTGTTTAATTACATATTAATAATAATGTCTAATTTTATTGGCTTAGATATTGTATTATTGTTCTACATTTCTACACTTTAAATTAAAAAATCTGATGTGGTCTTCACAAAACACACACACACACACACACACACACACATATATATATATATATATATATATATATATATACAGGGTGTAAATTTTAAAACGGGTCATAGGACTATAACATAGAAAAACAGTTTTTTAGACGCCAAAAGTTTCTATATTAATTTATTGAAAAAAGAATTATAAAGAAAAAATTACGAATTTTTTGACATCAAACACATTACATTTTTGTTTCATATAAAGCCAGAAAATATATTTAAAAATTTGCACAATTAAGAAAAAATATTATTAGCCTTGAAACTGACAGAAACAAAACAAAACTATTTTTGACAAGACTGTCATTGATAAACTTTTTTTGGACGTTATTTGTTAAATTATTATTATTTTCGTTTTATTAAGAAATCATGGATAATTTGTCCCATGAAGAAAAAATACAAATTATTTTTCCCTTGTAGTTTGCAGTTTTTCTCGTTCCTTATAACTTATTTCTTATTACATGTAGATCATCTTTAATTTGTAAATACCTATTACAATAAATATAATTGTTTCTTAAATAAATATCCCAGTGTTTTCTTTATTTTATATTAGTTCATAAATTAATAACTTTAATCTTTAATTGTCCCCTATCATGTTATTAAAAGATGACAATGTTTTGTTACTGTCATTTTCATGGCTATTGTTATTTTTTCTTAATTGTACAAATTTTTAAATTTATTTTCTGGTTTGCTATGAAACAGAAATGTAATGTGTTTGGTATTAAAAAAAATCGTAATTTTTTTCTTTATAATCCGCACTAATTATTTTTTTTTTGGCGTCTAAAAAAACTGTTTTTCTGTGTTATAGCCCTATGACCCGTTTTAAAATTTACACCCTGTATATACAGACATCATTGTGAAAATGTTAAAATTGGATTCTAGGGACCTTAAAACGTGATCATTTACTAAAATCTCGATAAGTGATTATTAGCACGACCTCTATACCACCCTTACCAAGGGTAGCGGAAGGTAAAAATCTTTATAAATATATGCAGCTTGTCTTATTAGGTATCTTATATTTTTAATTTGATCCAAATAACAAGAATATCTTTCTTTTCAGCTTAAAAGGGTTATATTATTTAAGATTTTTAAATGTACAAATGAAACTTGTTTACATGAAATTTTAATTACAAACCTTCAAGAAAAATTAAAAACAGAACTCTGCAACACGAATTTTTAATATCAATCCTTCATAATTCCACTAGCTAGTCCAAAACTTATAATTCCAACTGTTGCTTTTTTATGATATACGAGCATTAGCGCATAAAATAAAATATAGCGGCCATTTTTCACTCATAAAATGGTTCGAGTAGCGTTTTTAAGCCGTTGGTAATACAACACCTGACCTAAATTTCCAGATCGCATTGAGTGCATCTTCAGCACGTCGCATATTATCGAGATTTCATTTAATTAGCGACAAGATGTCTTCAACTTCCCAACAAAACTGTTTTCCAAATAATGCATTTTCGATGTAATCCAATCAAAAAGTCATCCGGTAACTACATCTCCTGTGAAATCGTTTACGCTGATTTCATCGCATTTCGCGACAGAGGATAAACAACTTTAAAGAAAATGTTGTTACGAGATCACCTTTAACGGCCCGTATTATACTCGTTCAGTTAAATTTAGTTCCATAGTAAATTTAATTTAAATTTTTGACTGTAATGATTGAAATGTTATAAGAAAATGAATATCTGGACATGGGTATAAGATTTACCTGTCACTAAGAGCGGTATTGGAATCATGCTAAAAATCGCATATCCATATTTTAGTGAATAAGCACTTGTAAGATCCCTAGAATCCGATTATAACATTTTTACGATGATATCCGTGAGTGTGTGTGTGTGTGTTTCTCAAATACTATAAGATTTAAGTCATGTTTAACTACGGTTTCCTCAATGTGACGTTAACGGGACGAGCTGATTAGATTTTGGAAACAATTGGACAATCAGAAGTACTAGTTTCTAAATAAAATTCAAAATATTAATTTTTAAAAATTTATATTATTACAAATTTTAAATAAATATATCATGTACACAGATTTCGGTAATTATTATTTCGGTACATTTGTACCGTGCGGGCTGTTACTAGGCATTACGTCACGGGCACTCATTGCTGGTGTGGAGAGTGCCTCACAGGGGTCACTTTTGTGCCACTTAAAATTCGAAATATTTGGCGTCGGTCGGGATTAAAGAATATAAAAATTTCTATCCGATACATTTAATTTTTTATTATATCTTCTACAGATTTAGAGAGATAGAAATATAAATATAAAAAATAATATATTGTAATAAATCTCAGGGCCCAAACAACTCCATGGAAACCAGTTGAAAAAGTAAAATGTTTGTAATCGACAGAACATTAACAAGCAAATAACTTTATTATAATCTCTTCTAAATTAAAGTTTCAATATCAATATTTCAACTTTGCTATCATTGTAAATCAAAATTTTGTTTAGAAATTATCATTTTTCTCATATCTGTCAGTGGCTTATACATTTAGTATATTGATAATTAAGTCTGTAAGTTATTGCCAGCCTATGTAGAGGATTGATATTTAGCTATGGATGCTGTATGATAACCTTTCACCCTGCACTCTTCAGATATGCTTTCCTGAAGAATATAACCTTTTATTTTTAGTTAGTCTAGTTTAGAGATTCATACGGGAAAGGTCTCTCATGTCCAAGCGTTTTTGTTTTGGCTCGCGAAATGCGTAACACGGGTATTTTGTCCTAGGGATGCATCGGCATCTTTAGGATTTAGTTTTGTTTGGTTATGTTTAATGTAGTCGTTAATAATAAGTCTTAAATAAATATGTAAATGAAATTTAATATAAAAAATATTAAGTGTGTCCGTCTCCATAAAAGTGTTCACCAATCATTTCTATAAGTGTTAAATAAAAGTGTATGTTTACATCGTCAATAAAGTGATCATCCAAGTCTTCATCGGTACGGGAAAGCCAGACCCCCCACCCCCCCTCATGTTACAATATAAATCATATTAATAGAACAATAAATCACAATGCCGTCGTGTGTATAAACATACAGTAGGTACACTAATTGCTAGGATAAGTAAAGGGTTAAGATATTCGTTAAATTTAATAATGTAATACATATGTAGAAATCACGTTTGTAATGTAATTTCACAAGAAACCTCTACATTCAAAACCAAGTCTTTGATGATAGATTCCTACACTAATTTAAATGTAACATGTAACAAGATGTCTGTTAAATATTTGAATATACTAAATATATAATTTAATCACCAGTAGTAGTAACGTAATCTTATTTGTAAATTCATTCATTAGGACTTTGTTTTAAAACAAAATTAACATCTAACAACTGTCCTAACAATCTGCTTTGAATGGTCGCGCTGAGAACCCACTATAAACAAAAGGTTTCTTGTAGAAACTGTATACCGACTACCCGCATCATTAAAATGCAAATAAAAATGTCGGAAAACGTGAAATTTTTGTCTCACGTTTCCTAAGAAGAAAGCAAAGAAGAACATCTAATTACATATACATATGCTCCAACAAACATTTTTGATTAAGGATACGAGTAGCAAAACAATTTAGAAAATGAAGCTGTTTGATAACTTTAAATGTATATTATAAAAGATTTATTTGAAATTCAAAATAGCTCTGATGATACATGAATACAAATTGATTTTTTTTCTGAGCACTTGATAGATAAACAGTATGTATTTTCATTTGTTTTGTCTAAAAGAAACTGTTTCTCTTGCTGTAAGAAAAGGAATAAAGAACGCGGTAAAAATATGTTATTGTTAAGAAGCTATTTCACATCTGTGTACCTAATATCAACTAACAAGTGATTATTACTTTATAATCTTCAATTCTGGGAAAAAATATCAACTGAAAGAACGTTTGTACACTAATCCATAAAATATTGTATTTGTATTTTTTTACCTCCTGCTATCCTTGGTAAAAATTGCATATCAAGAATTTGGTAAATGACCACTGTTTGAAGTCTCTAGAATCCGATTTAATATTTTCACAATGAGGTCTGTGGGTGTGTGTAAACTTTGAAACTATGTATTTCTAACTTATACTAAAATGGAAAGAAGCCATTAGATTTTGATGTAAATCGGATAACCGAAAATGGTACATTACTTGAAGCTCAAAATAACTTTTTCTTCGAAAAATACCTTTAAGTGTTATTTTTACAATTTATATTATTATAAGAATTAATGGGGTTCAGTGGCCGCATGCCTAAGTGTCTGGTCGCGAACCTGGGGGAACCGGGTTCGATCCCGACAGACGCCAAAGCTATGAGTGCCCGTGAGGTGACGCCTGGTAAGCGCCCACACGGTAAAATATATCGTCATCATTATCGATGCCTACATATGTTGTAGATACTGGCACACCCAGAAATGGGTAATATGCCGTGATGATATATTTATTTATTTATTTTATTTAAGAATTAAATGTTATTAAATCTTCTACAAGTTTACATTAATACTTTTTCTATATACTTTATGGATAAATTCATAAAATAATCTATAATTTAAATCTTGGAGCCTATGCTTTAAACACAACTCCTTGGTTACACAGTTCAGATCTGACAGATAAATGTCACTATCAAAAAACTAATAATTTCAAATTATTAATAGTGACGTTTTAAAAAGAAAATAGTACAATCTGTTCAGAAAGAAAAACCTAATTGAGTAGGCTATGAACACAAAAACTTATGTCATTTCAAAAGTCAAGTTGACAATATTAATCGTGAAACGTACCTAAATTTAAAGAAAAAAGATAATAAAGAAGGATACAGAATATTGCCATTCAGCATTTTCTAAAATAAGAATTGACGTAGAAAAGCTTTGATTTTTAGATACACTTTTGACCGAGGGGTCAACCACTACCTCACAATTTGTACACTAATTCCCATTTTTCGGAATACTTTTATAAAAATGACGTATTCCGGAGTATTCCAGGGAATAGCTCGGTATTCCGAAATATTCTGGAATATTTATATATATTCCAGAGTATTCCCGTGTATTCCGAAATATTCCCTCATATTCCAAAGTATTTCAGTGTATTCCTAAATATTCTTGTAGATTCTCAATATGTATATTGTACTTTGTGCCGTTGTTTATGCCCTGAAGTTTGAATTTGGATGTAATAAAAATGACGGAGTTTTGTCTTTATTAATATTTTATTGTATTTATTTTTTTAACAATTTGTATTTATTATTTATTAATATTCGCTCGGAGTTTTAATTTTAAATGGTCCATTTCTATCTAAACACACTGGACTATGAAATAAAAAATCTTTGTGTACATTATGTATGTAATTTTTTCGTGGCCAATTAAATTCTTGTAGATCAGCTTGAAGAAATTTTACCTCGCATATATCCCCATTAATATTTATAATTCCACCAAGATACCATAGACTATCATAATAAATGGCGTAGTAATTTTCGATTTTAATTTTTATGTTTATATCATCTTCGTATTCCTGCTCTGAAACCCTTATGTCAAAACCTTCCTCTATTTCTGATTTATTGCTATGAGCTGATTACAAATTTTAACTGTCAAATGTCATTTGTATTTATATTTTTGATGTATTCAAGTAGTGTTATAAGCTTCGAGCATATACTAGAGGCCGCCTTACGGTGTTTGTTGTGATCGGAACACATACGGAAGCCGTGGTGTATTGCAGACTGCGTATTATCTTAATATTTGTACTACCTTTTTTAGAAACTAATGACTAACTGCTGCTTTTGAAATATGTAAATCACCTTTATTTCCAATAAATTTCAGTCCCGGTACTCTTACCTCATTATTAGCAGGAAACCTAAAAGTTACATTTTGTTTAATATATTATTTGTAAAAAAAATTCCAGTTTCTTACACATGAAACGAAATATCCTTACTTTCTTTGTATTTTTCATTACAATTTGATATACTCCGAGATATACTCACAAACTACAAGCAAAAAATAAGGTTTAGTTACAGTAAAATGACAAGTTGTGACATATAACACAACAAAACACTGCCCGCAATTCACCATGACTTCCGGCTCCCCGCCTACATGTCTTCCGATCACAACATCCTATGCAGTGGTATAGGGATTTACTTCTCTAATCAGTATATGCTCGAAGGTTATAATAAAAATGGAAAATGGGATATAGAAGTACTTGAAATCTTATTGTAAGTATAATTTGAATTTTGACACTTGGATATTTTAATTCACGCAAAACATCATCGTGTAAATATACTTGTAAGGTCACTTTTAAAGTCACTTGAAAATAAAAACTTCATCGTGTAATCCAGGCTTTAGCTAAGATTTTTCGCGTTATTTTCTTTTTAATGTTTTATAACAGATTAGTAGAAAATACTAGATAAATATTAAATTAATAAAACTATAACATAATAAAATTTGCACAAGTTTTAGGTTTTATCAAATTTTGACGGGTAAAACGACAAATATTTATCTTTTTGTTCAAATTACTATTAATACAAAATTCTATAAATTTAATAATTAGTTTATGGGACCAAATTATAAATATTAAATTTCCGTCGAGAAATCTCGGCGAGAATCTCGGCCGAGATGAGACTCTATTAAACGAGACGAGAAAAAATTCATAATTTTATGAATTTCTCGTCTCGTCCGAATCACTATTAACAATGAAATATCGTTATTCCAAATGTATTCCAGGGTATTCCTACGGTATTCCGAAGTATTCCTGTGTTTTCCGAAGTATTCCTGTGTATTCCGAGATATTCCCGAATATTCCAATATTTTTCCATATATTCCGATCTATTCCATTATTCCGAATGTATTCCCATGTATTCTGCATATTATGTACACTAATTCCGACCAGTGGATGACCCCTCGCTTTTGACAATATCTAGTGAAGCAACGTTGATGATCGACGCCTTTCGATATATAGTTATATAGAAACAAACTTAATATTGCTTCTAGCATTAGTAAATATGTATATATTTAAACAAATAAAAATTAAATGGCGGATGCTATTGTGATAGCCACATCAGATTTTTTTAAATATGATCTACTAATATCAAGTGTATTATGATATACAAGACTTTAAGGTACTCGTATAATCCAAAAAGCTACGTCTTTAAAATTCGAATAAAACTGTCACAGAAACAGTTTGAATACTAACCTCATAGTAAATGTAAGGGAAAGAAGAACTATGTACACAATATGTATCAAGATGGGAAGATAAAACTTTGAGATCTTATTGGAAATTAAATTTTGATCGAAAAAGTTTTTATTCAACCTCCCGTCCCCTAAATACTTTGCTGAAAAGATGATTACTTATTCATAAAAAAAAGTAATGAAATACAATTGATTGGTAATTAAACTTTCAATGAATTAACAACTGTTTTGTTCAATTAATATTAAGAAGTTCTAAATCAATTCAAACTCAAAGTAGCAGCCCAGAAATTAATTATAGGAAAATAGTTCAGTAAAAGAATTGATAAGTTTTTGTAAATAGGAATTCTTGGTATATATATGCAGACCACCGTAACTCCTCAACGAATCATTTTTTGATTTTTAAGTATATATAAAACTTTTTTCTGAAATTAATTACTTATAAGAACTTGTATTAAGTTTAAGTTTAATTCTTCCATCCAAAGGCACTTTGTGCTTATATAATATTTATTGACAAATTTTACTTTTAAAGGTTAAAATGTTACGGGAAAATAAAATAATAAGCCTACGCCTATTAAAGTCTAAAACTGAAATGTTTCTACTGATAAGTGCAGAAAATGTTATTGTTAATATTTACAACAAAAAAGAGGTATTGGATTCATGCTAAAAATTGCATATCCAGTTTTTAGTGACTAAGCATATTTTAAGGTCCCTAGAATCCGATTATAGCATTTTTACACTGATGTGTGTGTCTAGATGTTGGAAGGACGATTTCTCAAAAACTATAATACTGTTTAACTAAATATTCCTCAATCTGACATTAATGGGAAAAGCTGAAAAGATTTTGATAACAATTGAACAACCGGGAAGTAGTAGTTTTTTTTTTTAATTCTTCTAAATATGTATACAATTGTAAAGTTCCCATTACACTTCAGGAGGGCAAAATAAATATTATATCTTCTATAGATTTAGAGGTAAAGGAAATATAATATATAGAATAATCTGTTGCAATAAATCGCACAGTTCAGACTAGACCAAAGGAATCAGTTGTTAAATACAAATGTTTGTAATTAACACTATTGCCGCTTTAATGACATTTCTGTAATCTTTTTCTGAGAAGTAGGAAGTACATCTAATATTTCTTATTAAACTATAAATTAAATATTTAAAATTGTTGGTAGGTATGTATATTAATAGTAATAGTACATAAATATCCTTAAGAAATACCGTCAATGAATTGGAACCGTGTTGTACATTTTAGAAGAGTATGACAAGATTCCTCACAGAGAATGAAAGAATAAATATAATTAGAATTATTTATGTGTACCAGAAATTTTAAATTTGAGACTTATGTAACAAAATGGAAATGGCGAGAGGCATTGTAACAGATTTTTATATTTTATGTTCATAATGAAGTCAATACGAAAACCAATTGCCTATTGAAAGAGCCTTCATATCAATACGCATTTTTTGTCGTTCATTTAACGCTAGTGACATGGAGTGCGATTTTTAAAAATTACATATACATAAATGTTCACACACGTACACGGTTCCAAAATGTTATATTCAAGAACCAATTAAGAAAAGCCCATAAAAATTTTGTTGAACGTCATGAAACTATTCGTTGTTGAGCGACTTGAAAGTATTTGTGAAAATTGTCTTCTGGAACGTTAGAATTTTCTACAAGACCTGTCACACCCTGTCACTTCCTTTGGTATGTGTAGAATGTTTTGCTGTCACTATCTCGTCTTAGTGTGCCATGCTTTTCAGATGTTACAGTTCGTGGTTTAGGATTTCACAGTTGTTAAGTGTACGTCAATATTTGCACAACGAAAATTGAATTCTTTTACTATAGAAAAATTATTGGAATTTTCTTTTTAGTTGTTGATTGTCTGATTCTATCAAGGAAATTACTTTTGGAAAATGGGCTTTTTTCATTAACTGGTTTCCGTGCAAAACAAAAGAGTGGGTGGGTATTAAAATCTAAAGTATTTTTAAATTGTATGTAATCCGTAAAGCTTAGTTTACACTGTTTAATTTTTGAATTAATGACGACATTTGCAACACAAATTTATAGATGACATCTGCCCATCTGAATTTGTCTGCATTTTTACTTCCTTGTACGAAGTAAAGGAAGTATTGTAATCGCGAAAAAATTCGGTTTCCAGATTTCAACGGAAATATCCATTTTGACTAATTTTGTCGTGACGTCTGTACGTATGTACGTACGTACGTATCTCGCATAACTGAAAAACAGGAAGCCGTAGAAAGTTAAAATTTTGTATTTAGGACTGTTATAACATCTAGTTGTGCACCTCCCTTTTTGGTTATTGCATAACTTTTAGAAGTGGTACTTTACTTGAAGCATATAATAGATTTTAATGGAAAACTGTATTATAATATAATCCAAAACTTTTCAAATTTGGTATATAAGACTTTTATATCAATGGGAATAACATAATAGATTTTAGTAAAAA
This sequence comes from Ophonus ardosiacus, assembly GCA_943142095.1. Lineage (NCBI taxonomy): Eukaryota > Metazoa > Arthropoda > Insecta > Coleoptera > Carabidae > Ophonus > Ophonus ardosiacus. Next base: position 5,996,516 of record OW964830.1, on the reverse strand, counting down.
TGGTCTACCCGGAAGTGGTACTTTACTTGAACCCTATAGTAGATTTTAATGAAAAACTATATTAAAATATAATCCAAAACTTTTCAAATTTGGTATATAATACTTTGATATCAATGGGAATAACATAATAGATTTTAGTTAAAATCGTATACCCGGAAGTGGTACTTTACTTGAAACCTATAATAGATTTTAATGGAAAACTATATTAAAATAGAATCCAAAACTTTTCAAATTTGGTATATAATACTTTTATATCAATGGAAATAACATAATAAACTTTGGTTAAAATAGTCTAACCGGAAGTGATACTTTACTTGAAGCTATTATCAGTTTTTCTTGAAAAAAATGGTGTTATTTTGAATTTAACAATAAATGCTTGAAATAAAAGTTTTAGAGAATTGAATTTTGCGTCGAAAACTTCAAGTATGATTAAATTAGTTCTTTGTATAAGCGAGATATGTAAATTTAACACTGTGTACTTTTTGGTTTCTGTAATTAAGTTTGCTATGAATTAGGACAAGAAATAACAAAAAAATAAAGAATTTAATGTCAATGTCAAATACGTGCAATTTTATGATTGGGTTTGTTATTATACATATTTTAATTATTAACAAAATATGTATAGTGTAACAGGCGTATAAGGAAGTCATGTGGTGTCCACATCAGATATTTTTATAAGGCTATGTTTTATTTTACGCACAACTACATTAAAATTGTTTGTTTTACATTACATTTACTTGTTTAATAATTATTTTACAACAATGGATTAAGATACGGTATTATTATTTTCCTAGTACCGTTTGGTTATTTATTTAATAGTAGTAGGAAAAACTTGTGTACATATTATTATGACCTTAACAATTACGCAGCCCTAATAATGATGAAAAAATATTGAATAAAGTTTCCAAGCCTCAGCTGCTTTTTGAAAAGTTTCATTTTTTATATCCCTGCAAGACTTTTTCAAGAGCTTTCAAATATCATAAAACATTTATTTACCATGCACTTAATTCTCAGCTATTGACATATTTTTGAAGCCTAGAGAACATAAAAAATATATAGTACAAAGTAAAGTACGTGGAAATAAGTGAACGATATAGTTACTGCGTTTTTACAGGTCTTTAGATTAGCTTAATACTAAAAGGTTGTTTATGGTATGTATAACTAAGGGTATTTTATTGGCAGTTCAATACCTTTTTATGACATTATAAAGTACTATTTAATGTCAATATTTCAGGCAAGGTAAATAAATAAAATTATAAATTTGAAATCACAGTTTTATGCTTAACTTTAGAAATGGAAATTCTATTCACAATTCACACATATTTATATCACATTGCATTTAAAATTCTACCACGTGCACAGAAAAAAATATAATTGAAATTTTGTGTAATGGGCTACTTGCATACCTTTTTTTTATTTAATATTTTTGAAGAGCAGGTAAAAACTTGCTACCCATATTTTTTCTTTTGACAAAATTTTTATTAATTAGCTAGAAAAAAAATAATGAAATTTGATTATTTGAATTCCCGCCATGTATGACGTAGAATTACGCCGCACCAGTGAATGGTCGTTAAGCCATAGCGTTTGTTTGTACGGGTAATGTAGATCTCATGTTTGACATTTCAACAATAGTTTGGAGGTTAGTATTTTAGCTTGTCGTTTTGGTATCGATATTTTAAATTACATGTAACTAACTATGTGTTTATTTGTAAAGTAATTAATATATTTGAGAGCCCAGAGAGAGAGAAAAATGAACTAATGTCAAATTCAAACTAAAAGTTTCTCGCACGCAGTGCCATCTATACGTTACATTTTTAAACAGTTCCAGTTTAATATAATGACGTCACAGAAAATTTTCTTTCTTAATTTACTAAAAAACAATTAATTTTTTAAAAATAAAATTTATATTTTTATATATTTTTTCAACATAACATTACGTATATAGTGATAGAAATCAAATTTTCAGTACCACGCAAGTAAGTAGCCCATTGTAATTAGATATTATTTTATTAGGCACTATGTCTAATAATTTAGTATAATTCATAAATCTTACTTTAGCATTATAACTAAACCGAAATATATATCTAAAAAATCGTTAATTTAAACATGCAAATGGTTACTTCAATTATTTATTTTTATTTAATTTTACTATATTTTGGATTCATTATTTTTGTCCTACAATTTTCGGTAATTTATTTAATAAAGTAGATAAATTAAATAGAAAATTTGTATACTTATTTTGTTAATTTCTTTATTTATGTTTAGTTCAATATTTATTACTAAATAAATATAATCATTTCATCTAATTTTCTATTTTATCTTACTATAATTTATCACAAATTTAGTAAATTTAACTAAATCAACAGATAATTAAGGCCCAATCTTACCATATCTGATTAAAATTTTAACTGCCAGTTAAATAAACAATATTAAATCGGATTATTGACAGCAATTATAAATTTGTCATTTAACACTTCATTTCGTTGGTACTGGTAATTAAAATTTTAACCAGAGATGGCCTCGTGCCTGAGTGTCTGGTCGCGAACCTGGGGGTACCGGGTTCAATCCCGACCGACGCCAAATATTTCGAATTTTAAATGGCACAAAAGTGACCCCTGTGGTGCACTCTCCACGCCAGCAATGAGTGCCCGTGAGGTGACGCCTGGTAAGCGCCCGCACGGTACAAATATGTCATCATCATTACCGATATCTGCGATAAAGCAGATTGGCACACCCAGAAATGGGTAATATGCCGTGATGATATATTTATTTATTTATTTTAACCAGAGATGGTACGATTGGCCCTTGCTTTAATGAAACATATTAGTAGACTGAAAAATAAGGAATTTGTTTAGTTAATTTAAGTACAGTTTAACAGTTTAGATAGTTCTTTTTACCTCTCGCTAAGAGAGGTATTGGATTCATGCTAAAATTCGCACATCCAGATTTCAGTGAATAAGCACGATTTAAGGTCCCTAGAATCCGATTATAACATTTTTAAAATGATGTCTGTGTGTGTGTGTGTGTGTGTGTATTTGTGTGTGTGTGTGTGTGTGTGTGTGTGTGTGTGTGTGAATGTGTGTATGTGTGTGTGTGTGTGTGCATGTATGTCTGGATGTTGTAGTCACGATTCCTCAAAAACTATAAAACTTAAAAAATATTTAACTGCAGTTTCCTCAATCTGACATTCCTGGGAAGAGCTGAAAAGGTTTTGGTAACAATTGAACAACCGGAAGTAGTAGTTTCTTAGAAAAATTCTTCTAAATATAATTTTTTGGGAGGTTTTTTTATTAAATATTGAAGAACATAAAATTCTCCATTTAATACACTTAAAATTTTTATTATATCTTGTACAGATTTAGAGATAAAGACACTATAATTTATAGAGTGAACTAATCGCAGAGGCCAAGGCACTAAGGAAACAAATTGACAAATTCCAATGTTTATAACATGACACATGTCATTGTCAAATATCAACATTTTTAGTGACATTGTGAAAGCTTTTTCTGGGAAGTATATTTAATTTTTCTTCTTGTTTTATTAATAAAATATTTGAAATTATAGGTAAAATGCATATATCCATCAGAAATACCGCCAATCTGGTTAATAAATTGGAACAATCTCTGACTTGAAAATGATATAAAATAGATATAATTAGAATTATATGTGTGCAGAAGACATGTTAAAAACAATAAAAAACATTATTTGGGTAAAGTTCTGTAATATTTTGTTATGAAACGACGGTTAGAAAGCGAAGTGCAATACAATACATATATAGCCTAATATGGAAATGGCGAGAGGTCTTGTGCTGGCCACAACAGATTTTTTTCTGTGCGTACGGACGCTGAAAAGGCATCGCTACACAAAATTTGGCGTGTGTAGATTTGAATGCATTATACTTTTACTTTTATAATAAGATGAATGGTTAAATGAATTTCAAGGTGGTAGTGTGTTACAAATTTCATAAGTTTGTGAGATTAAAATGTGTCATGAATTTAAGATTTAAATATCCAAAGTAAATTGTATATCGCGCTCGTGAAAATTGCGTTGTGTAAAACAAATTGGCAAGATGACATATTCCGGTTTGACACTTTGAAGCAGCACAAAGCATAAGGATATTTTAACTAGCTTTTCTTTGCTCGTTATAAATATATCAGCACGTTTTTGTTTATGACATTTTGCTGACGTAACTTTCGTTGCTATTTTGTTTATTTTGTCAGCTTGGCGGAAGTCGACCGTCAATTATTTTAATGAGACAAACAAATAGGTATTCTACTATTTATACCATCCGTCACTTTTAGGTAAGGAAGGTATTGACTTTGGTTTTAAGGTCTCTAGAATACGATTTAACTAGTTTTATAGTGATGTCTGTATGTGTGCCTTTAGTTTAAAAAATATACAAAACTTAAATGGGGTCATTTAAAAAAAAAATAATTGTCGATTTTTTTTAGAAAATCATGAAATCCATCTCATTTAATAAATATAGTAATAGAAAATAATTTGAAATATGATACTTTTCATTCATAAATTAGCTAATAAACTTTCGCGGTTTTAAACACGGACTAAATTTGTGACGACACAAATTCATACTCACACAAAGACAATTCACTCTCACACACACACGCTTCACAACATGAAACAGTAACCTAACCTAAAAGTGTGACAGCTGACAGCAAAATATACAAGAGAGAAGATTATTATTACTTTCTATTTCTTTAAAAGTACTAGTGCAGTATAAATAAATAAACCATTTATTTAAATAAATACCAAACCAAATAGTCATAGTTCTAAATTAAACCGGTAGAGCTCGACTGTCGTATCCGTGAATATGTGTCGTCAGCCGTTGAAATATTTGAATTTAAACGCAACTTTTAAAAAATCATATCTCTGATTCTAAAGACTTATAAGATGAAAAACATACACATACATGTTAGTTTGACCTATTTTTTCAAGAAAAAAATTAATCAGAAAATGTGAAATGGACCCCATTGCACTAAAAATAAATTAAAATATACTTAATTAATTTAAAAAAAACCCCTGCGGATTATTAAGTGTCTTAAGTAGTTCTTCGTTTTTATAAAAAAGATTTATATAATTTTTCTTTTGTATTTTTTCACGAAATCCAAGTGCTTTATGTTGCACTTGCTTTTATATCTTTTATATATTTTGTTATGTTTTCAATGTTTCTAATATTATCATAATTCTCATGTAAGTAATTACCATTTATATCTTTGCTAGTTCTGACTGTTGAATTGTAATTTGTTATTGTAATTATTCATCAGTTCCTGAAGAACGCTCATGTGGAGCTCGAAACCGGTCGACCCGAGAATTTAAGAAATAAAATTTTATAACTGCAATCTAGAAATAATTTATTCCCTCATCAATACATCCAGTCAAGCAGCGTTTTCTCTTATATTTATTATATCTTCTATACATTTAGAGATAGACGCTTATAAATATATAAAATAATCCGTTACAATCAAATAATGTTATCACCAAGTTTATATCTCTACCTACTTTTGAATTATTGCCCCAAAAGTTAATATACCCCATATTTAGATAAAAACTTCAAAATTTTCAAAAATCTAATTATTATGTATCTAGATACTTCTCAATGCGCTGATTCCAGATTTTGAAACCGCAGATTGATATCTCTTTTCGTTTTCGAGATATTTAGATTCAAAGTTTTGCTCGAAACTGCCCATTTTTGGGTAGTAACCCAAAAATGGGTCGAAATATGAATTTGGCGACTGCCATTCGATTCTACGGAAAAAATTACATAAGTGTACCAATTTTCATAGTTTTTGTCCAACCGGTTCATTTTTTATGAATAAAAGTTTGAAACCCCCCGAAAATGGCCAAAATCTGAAAAAATCGTAAGGGGTACACCTTAGATTTTCCTCGATTTTTGGCCATTTTTAGTTATTTTGCTTTAGAGATTGTATGCGGTGTTCAAAAATTATGAAAATTGGTGCACTTATGTAATTTTGCCCGTAAAATCGAATGGTCGTGTTCCCAAATTCATATCTCGACCCATTTTTGGGTTACTACCCAAAAATGGGCTGTTTTGAGCAAAACTTTGAATCTAAATATCTCGAGAACGAAAAGAGATATCGACCTGCGGTTTAAAAATCTGGAATCAGCACATTGGGAAGTATCTAGATACATAAAAATTAGATTTTTGAAAATTTTGAAGTTTTTATCTAAATATGGGGTATATTGACTTTTGGGGCAATAATTCAAAAATGGGTAGATATATAAACTTGTTAGTAATATTATTTGTTTGTAAAGACAATGTTATGTAAGAGTACGCATTTTTGGAGTAATGTATCTAGTAGCCCAAATAACTCCATGGAAACCAGTTGAAAATTTAAATTTTTGTAATTGACAGAAAATGTGAGTTGTCAGTGTCAGAAATCCATTTACATTACTGAAGGGTTTTTCTGGAAAGTACATTTCATATTCCTTATTTTATTATTAATTAAATATTTAAGGAGGAAACTTATTATAGAATGAATTAAAAAATATAAAAATATATTAACAAGTAGAATTTTTGTGTATGTACCGGAAATGTTAAACACATTATGTACTTACATAGCCTAATATGAAAATGCCGAGAGGTCTCGTGTTAGCCACAACAGATTTTGTCATTTTATCTAAATAATAGTACTTAAACAATTAATGAAAGTAAAAATCTCATTTTCTGTCTATGACAGTTTGCTGACACAGACCCCGCTGCTATTTTGTTAATTCCTGATCTTAGCTCAAATCGAGTGTCAATTATTCTAATCAAGCAAACAATTGCTTGGCACAGCCTCCTAATCTTTATCTTGACTCGCTAATGGTTGCAGATAACTTCCATAGCAGTGGTAGGTTGCTTCTTGGTTATTATCATCGCGGCCAACTGAATTTTTTCAGTCCGTTTCACAATGAAGAGTGCGCTGGAATCGCTGACGCCGCGGTTGTTTTGTTTGAGCGTAAAAGAGTCGAGAGTGGCTTGATTCCCTCGTTCTGCTAATATGCACCAAGGGAGACGAGACAAGCGAACACGTTACACCGTCAACTGTCACTGTCACTGCTCACTGCGATACACAAAATGATGTCACTAGATCCTTAAATGTAAACGCGTGGAAGTGTTTTACGTATGCATTTCAAAAAGGATTTTGAGCAGTTAGAATAAGTGGTTTAATAATGTTTACTTTATGAATATGTAAACACAATTTGTGAAAGGAATATTTTACTCATCAATCTTCTTACGAGAATAATAAATGCTTGTACGATGGGGATTTAGACCTACCACGTTTAATTCAAATTGAATGAGTTTTGCAGTTTCTACAGAGGTTTGATTACAAGAAAATGAGTGATTATACTCGTGAAATTCTTGGCATAAGAGGAAAATGTAGCAGAAATTATACATGAACGCTTATTTTACAATGAAATGATGGTGTACGCAAATGAGGTCTTAAAAAAAAAAATTTGTGGCCAGCACAAGACCTCTCGCCATTTCCATATTAGGCTATATAAGTATTGTTTGCACTTCGCTTTCGAACCGTCGTTTTATAACAAAATATTACAGAACTTTACCCAAATATTGTTTTTTATTGTATTTAACATGCCTTCTGCACACATATAATTCTAATTATATCTATTTTTCATTGTATGAGGAAGTTTTTAAATGTCAGAGATTCTTCTAATGGGGGATTACGGCTCAATCGAATTAAAGGAAAATAGTAAAAAAATACGAATGTATATGCTGAATAATGAATATTAATAAAAAAAAATGAAATGGTATAATTGAGATATTTCGGAAATAAAGGGTTTTTTGTTATAGCGCTTCGACACTAATATGAAAATATTTTGATTGGCGACCGAGAGACCACCTATACATTCATTACAAATAGCATGTTAGGAGGTGGGGATTACTACCAATGGAAGTTAAGAAATACAAATTCGAAAGGAGGGGCTAACATTCCTGTACAGCAGTTTTCAAACAGTTTTTATTTTAACATAAATTTCTTGCATTAAACTTAATAATTTAAATACACCTGTAATTATAAAGTATGTAGACTTATACAGTGTTATAATATTCATTTATTTTTATGTAAATATATCTTAAAATAACATATATTTCAAGAACATTTAGGTCCATGATGAAAACAGTTTGATATAAAAACACATAAATGTGACGTCACGTCAATCTTTTCAAAATTCGGGAGACCATAACTCGCTTATTAATAGGAATTTTTTCACCGGATTTTCATCAATAGTCTTAGTTTTCCTAATATTTTCAGATGAAATTATAAAAAAAAAAAATGGTGTAATCCCCCATTCATTAACCAGATTGGCGGTATTTCTGATAGATATATGCATTTTACCTATAATTTGAAATATTTAATTAATAAAACAATAAGAAATATTAAATATACTTCCCAGAAAAAGCTATCAGAATGTCACTAAAACTGTTGATTTTTGACACTGACATGTGTCATTTATAAACTATGTTATAAACATTGGAATTTGTCAACTGGTCTCCTTAGTGCCTTAGCCTCTACGATTAGTTTACTCTATAAATTATAGTGTCTTTATCTCTAAATCTATACAAGATATAATAAAAATTTTAAGTGTATTAGATGGAGAATTTTATGTTCTTCAATATTTAATAAAACAAACTCCCAAAAAATTATATTTTATCATTTTAAAAATGTTATAATCGGATTGTAGGGACCTTAAATCGTGCTTATTCAATAAAATCCGGACATGCGAATTTTAGCATGAATCCAATACCTCTCTTAGCGAGAGGTAAAAATAATAGTATCTTTTTCTGTTTAAATCAAAGAAGGATAGTCTAATTTATCATATTTTTTAAATAAAATAAATAAGACAAATTTGACCGTCCTCATCTAAATCATAAGCCATAATTAATTAATGTAATGAGTTTCGTTACGCCCTCATTACTCAGTATCATAAGTTATACTAAAATTTAGAGAATTGTCACATAAAAGTTTCCATTTAAGTAACCGCAAATTGTTGGGTTCCGTTAAAGTACAATGCAATATATCAAAAGCTAAGAAATTAAACAGCATTTCTCTAACTTTCTTCATTGTAAAATAGATGGAAGTTTCTAAATTCATATGTAATTTCAATTCCTTATTTTGAATTTTCAAGTTCATTATAATTACGTTACACACAATACAATACAGAACTAAGTACTTTTCGCCAGTTAATATACCTTGAGGTGAACTGCTTTCGTTTCACTTCAACATAATGTCTTTCATTTATTTCGTCTGAAATACGGGTAAATGTAGCAACATTTTCTCCAAGTAATTATGCTCTCAAAATTCTTAAGTCAATACAAATTGTCTACAATTAAAAAGATCAAGAAGAAAATAAAGAAGAAAGAAAACTTTTTTCATGTATCTCATTAAAATTTGGGAATATAATACATTACATTATAACTTGTACACAGCAATACAAATACAAAATAGTAATCTATGAACATAGTGTTAAAAAAAAAATAACTCAAAGTAGGCTATGAACAAAAAAAAACGTATGTTATGTTGAAAAGTATTTAATTAAATGTCAATTTGACACGAGATATTGTCAAAAATGTTATCAGAAGTAATATCACAATACCTCCTGATTTTATCGATAAATTTTTATTTTGCACGAATTTTTTCTTGCTTCGCAACAAACACGAAAGCAGACTGCATGGTAAATCCCGACTCCGAAGGAGGATGGGTTTTACCTAATGTCAGTTTGCTTGAGTGATTTTGCTTAAAAGCAAAAAAAAATGAGTGCTTAAAAATAAAAGTTTATCTGAGAAAATCTGAGAGGTAGTGTGGTATTTGGTGAGATAAATTCCAAAGACAACGCAAAATGAAACTTGACACATTAATTGTCACACTGACAGTTATAAACAATAACAATTGTTTATTTACTTGGTAGCGGAAAATTATCAGGGTAACGGGGTTTTATCAGTATACTGTTCCCATTGGTTGAATTTTAAAGTGTTTTGCATCATGATTAGTTAAAAACTAGTCGTTGGATTTGCTAAAGAAATTTTCTTGAATCCTTATTGTAGAAATAGAAATAAATTAGAAAATGGTAGGTGGCAATGTTTTGTATCCTTCTTTATTATCTTTTCTCCTTAAAATTACATTTCACGATCAATTTTGGAAAACTTGACTTTTGAATTGAATAATGATCAAACATACGTTTCTGTTTTCATAGCCTACTCCGAATTAGGTTTTTTTCTGAACACTGTACTTAAAATTTGCAAACATAAATAACGAGATTATAAATATTTACCAGCTAATGAACTAGGTACATGATTTATACTTTATATAAAAAACTAGTCTACTAATATTTTACCCCAGTTTTATAAACTTTTAAGCAAACTTTCATTTCTTAATAAAGTAACGAGTAGTCTGAAAAATCCATAAAAACTCCTGCAAATTAAAACGTAGCTATTTAGGTTTAGGTTTGGATCTAGACATGGTCACAATTTTATTATTTCGTTAAAGTGGTTCGCTAATTTTTTTTGTCGTCAAACAGAAGACATACATTTTTTTCTCGTTACGTTAATTCAAAGGGAAAAAATCATTTCTTATGAAAAAATGAAAGCAACCTCCGAACATTAAAGTTATCGTAAAGAACACTCAAAATTATGTTTTATTTCAATATTCTTCATGGAAATTATTTAGTTCGTTCTTCTTGCACATATTTTTTTGTCATTTTACGTACAAATTATACATCGTAACACCTACCCAAATTATCTTATATGTACAAGAATTGAGGAGTGTTCATTCAAAACCTAATATGTCCATCATAGTTTTGAGAAAAACGCGAAAAACTTACTATGTCCCTGCTATATATTTTTTGAATTCGATTACTTCATATATAATTCAGTTAGTAAATGTTATTAAATATCCGATAATATAATATTTGTATATGTTTTCAATTAGCTTAAATTTGAAAAAAATATTTGGACATGTAAACTTTTGCATGGAAAAATTGGGACATGTTAACTTTTGCATGGAAAAATTGGGAAATGTTGAATTTTGTTTGGATTTTTTTGTAAAATTATTAAGAAATTAAGTTTAGTGTCGACATCCTTTTTATATTCAAGTTTTACAAAAAATATGAAAATTTAAAAAAAAAATCATTCCAGTAGGTACATAATACTTTTCGTTTAAAGGTGAACTCCTGTATCAAATTCTTCACAATCACACTCCTCATTATCTTCATTTTCATGTTTACATTCTGAAGTGTTTATTAAAACTTTTTTGTACCATTCAAACTCTTCTATCTCTTGCCAGATGGCCTACATCCTTTTTTATGTGTACTTATTTTATTCATATTTTTTAGTACATCCAATTCCAAATTTCTGTCATTCTTTCCTCTTTTCAAGAGACGTACGGATTGTTCCAAATCACTAAACTATAATACTAGTATTCATGTCCCTGAAGTTGAATGTATTCTCCATTCTCTCCCATACATTTCTTTATATGAATCCTTTTAGTGTCCTTTAGGCCAGTCATATATACGTATATATATATATAAATATATCATCACGGCATATTACCCATTTCTGGGTGTGCCAGTATCTACAACACATGTAGACATCGGTAATGATGACGATATATTTTACCGTGTGGGCGCTTACCAGGCGTCACCTCACGGGCACTTAGCTATACATACATATATATTGTAGTTCTTTGATATTATATATTTTCCATTCTTTCCCTAACCTCATTACTCTTCCTACACGTCTGTATAAATCTTCATATTCAATTTTATATGAACATTATATAGTGGACATTTATAGCTTCGTTCGAAATTAATAAAACTGTATTACTTATTCAAAAGACCTGTTAAGATTTGGTCAAAACATAAAAAGTTTCAACCAATAGTTAACATGTCCAGTGGACATATTAACTTTTGATTGAAACTCAATTTTTATTGTTAACTTTATATGGGACATGTTACAGTTTTCTTGAAACCGAGCATGCCAATCGATTCGGATGACTAGATTTAAGGCGAACACATGTATAACTCATTTTTGACAAAAAATGAACATATCAACTTTTGAATGAACACTCCTCAATTCTTATAAGGTTGGTGACATTGCATTTGCTAGAAATTGTCGTATAATGGATTACTTTAGAGCCAATTTCTGAACTTTTAATGACTATTTTTGTGCACTTTATTCACGATTTCAAATAAAGTATTTATTTAAGATATAATATTGCAATACACATTTCGGAATTATTGATTCCAATTCTGTATCTCCTTAACGTGGCATTAAAATTTCTTGTATAATGAATCCACCCTAACAAATCATTAAAAATTCCACCGCATTTAATTTTTGATTTAATATTAAATCTGTATATATTAACCTCACATTTTTTCAAAGGTGTTTGTTACGAAATAAGCCCAATAAAATGACGTAATTTCCCTCCGCATATTTAATTCCTCCGCTTCTCGTAAGATCCCCTTGTAATGGTTTTGCGTCGAGCCGAACCGTGCAACCACACTGGTTGTTGATGGTAGGGCGCTACCTCGCGCTACCCTCACGCCGAGCAGCCACAACCACTAATTGTCCTCTGTCCTCGAAGCGGATGTGACGTCAGTAATGGAGAACAGCGCTATCTACAAAGGGACTCGTGCTGACATCTGCAGGAGAAACTAGGAATGCCAGATATCTTAATTTGGTTTTTCTCCCCGTTACGACGCGGTAAACAGTACAACAGTTTACGCACTTGTGCATGGGTATTATTCAAGGAGTATAATAAACTTTGTTATGTGGTAATGGAGTTGTCATGAAAAGAAAAATTATGTATAGGATTATAGAGAAGATATAACTACTTCTGCGTCTAAAGAATATAAGAAAAACAGGGACGAAATCCATATTTGAAGCATGTAGATGCAAAAGCAGACATTTGACACATAACTACTTTTGAGAAAAACGCAACCAAGACCTGTTTATTATTTTAATAAAGTAGACGTTTCATTCAAAAAGTCTGATTTATTACAAAAAATATATTTTTTCCCTGAAATCGTCATGTAATCTACTACTTCCCTGCCGATTTAGCGGCCTAGGCAGGGAAGTAAAATACAGCGTTGCCATATTTATTGTCACAAACACATTTTACGTTTTAATATGAAATACAATGGGCTACTTGCGTACCTTTTTTATTTAATATTTTTAAAGAGCAGGTAAAAACTTGCTATTATTTGCATATTATTTCTTTTGGCAATATTTTTATTATCCAGGCAGAAAACAAAATAATAAAATTTGATTATTTGAATTACCGCCATGTATGACGTAGAATTACGCCGCACCAATGAATGGTCGTAAAGCTATAGCGTTTGTTTGTACGGGTAATGTAGATCTCCTTTTTGACGTTTCAACAATAGTTTGGAGGATAGTATTTTAGTTTATCTTTTTGGTATTGATATTTTAAATTACATGTAACTACCTATGTGTTTATTTGTGAAGTAATTAATATATTTGAGAGCCCAGAGAGAAAGAAAAATGAACTAATGTTTAAATTTGGTTTCCGTCTCCAGTTCAATATAATAACGTCACAGAATTTTTTTTTTTTTAATTTACTAAAAAACAAATAATTTTTATAAAATAAAATTTATATTTTTAAATATGTTTTCAACGTAACATAGCGATAGAAATCGAATTTTCAGTACCATGCAAGTAGCCCATTATAAAATTAAAATAAATGAAGTCCAGCATCATTTGTTTTAAATTCTTTTACAATTTTAAATAGAGTTCCATAAGTTTTCAATGTGATACGATTTCAGGAAAAATTTGATACTTACCTCGTCACTGAAGTTCCTTTTCATGACTCATATCTCCGTATTCGTTATGAAAAGACGAACTTCTCTGCCTTGATATGTAAATAACTATTGTTTAAAAAATGACATATGTCTGGTTTTGCAGTTGAGAGATGCAAATGTGAACTACAAATGTCTGGTTTTGCATCTCTATATGGTAGAAACAATAAAAAGTTTAGTTTAGGAAAGTTTGGGGTTGCTATATTTACAATAGAAAAAGATTCCAGATATTTTTTTTTTAATTATGAATCACTACAATAAGCAGAAAAAATAAACAAAACAAAATTCTTAATACATCGTATTCATTATCCGACGAAACAATCATGTCATCCTCATCCAACTGAGCTTCTTCTGAATTAGCAACGTGATTACGTGAATGAAGAACCGTAACTTGATGTCTGCTTTTGCATCTTAGGCTAAAAATATAAGACGCCAATAACAGTTTAAAATGTTTATTCTTTATCAATTTCTCATAATACATGGCTGTCATTATATTACAAAGTGTCAAATGTTTTATATTATAATATTGTACGCTACCATGAATATTTTTTATATGTATGCTTAAAGCTTGAATTTAAAAATATACAACAAAGTTTTTCTCAAATTCTCAAGAGATGAACTTTATACTTTCTTATTTCTTATCCTTGATATGACCGTTGGTAATCGTTTCAGACTGAAATATATTATTATTATTTACTAAAACTTTTTTCGAATAAACTTTTACATTCAAAAATGGGTTTATATTAAGAAATAATATTTATGACATAGGTACATACATAATGTATTAAACATCGTTTTATAGATAACAAGAACTTATAGTTAATATGTACAGGATGTATCAAGTTAATGGAACAATGCATTTTATTCATGTATATTTTAAAACCAGTGGTACTCAATTTAGAATCTATGCGGCATTATACATTTTTTATAAGCTCATTAAATAGGGAATTTTTTTCAAAATTCAACGATTAAATAATAAACCCTTACATTGCGAAAAAATTGATAAAAATTAATTCAAAATTAGTATTTCATTTCTACTTTAAATTTTTACCTCTCGCAAAGAGAGGTATTGGATTCATGCTAAAATTCGCATATCCAGATTTTATTGAATAAGCACGATTTAAGGTCCCTAGAATCCGATGATAACATTTTTAAAATGATGTCTGTGTGTGTGTGTGTGGATGTGTGTATGTGTGTGGATGTGTGTATGTGTGTGTGTGTATGTATGGATGTTGGAGGGACGATTCCTCAAAAACTGTAAGACTTAAAAAATATTTAACTGCAGTTTCTTCAATCTGACATTCCTGGGAAGAGCTGAAAAGGTTTTGGTAACAATTGAACAACCGGAAGTAGTAGTTTCTTAAAAAAAATCTTCTAAATATAATTTTTTGGTAGTTTTTTTAATTAAATATTGAAGAACATAAAATTCTCCATCTAATACACTTAAAATTTTTATTATATCTTGTATAGATTTAGAGATAAAGACACTATAATTTATCGAGTAAACTAATCGCAGAGGCCAAGGCACTAAGGAAACCAGTTAACAAATTCCAATGTTTATAACATGACACATGTCATTGTCAAATATCAACAGTTTTAGTGACATTCTGATAGTTTTTTCTGGGAATTATAATTAACTTTTCTTATTGTTTTATTAATTAAATATTTGAAATTATAGGAAAAATTGTAGTAAAATGCATCAGAAATACCGCCAATCTGGTTAATGAATTGGAAGAATCTCTGACATTTAGAAACTTCCTCATACAATGAAAAATAGATATAATTAGAATTATATGTGTGCAGAAGACATGTTAAATACAATAAAAAACAATATTTGAGTAAAGTTCTGTAATTTTTTGTAATAAAACGACGGTTTGAAAGCGAAGTGCAATACAATACTTATATATCCTAATATGGAAATGGCGAGAGGTCTTGTGCTGGCCACAAACATTCAACTATTAAAACAAATAAATAAACTTATATTTAGTAATGTACCTATTTGATATAAGCAAATAACATAAAATTGTTATAAAAATGTAAAGAAATAAGTAGGAAAATAAATAGAAAATACCTTCTTGCTTTCTTGGGAATTTTATTTATTATATTTTACATTTAAATTGTTTTGTCTCTCCTTTCAATATAACACACGAAAATGTAAAAAATGTCACGTATGAGCAATTTATGTTTCTTCTTTTGTATATCCAATCTATGTCTATTTTTTTACAATAAATGGTAGCTATTGTGGCTTCTCTTATCAAAATTCAATAATTTTGGAAAAGGGGTGAATATATTCTAACTTATGTCTCTGGAGAGTTTATGATAGAAACTCGCATTCGCATACAGCAAATACAAAAGAATTCGGCTGCATTTAAATCATCTACGAATAGCTATACGTAAATTCATACTTTGCAGGAGAATAGGGTCCTACACCAATAACAAAAAATAATAAAATGTACACTTTGTACTTAAAGTACTACTCAATAAATAACGATTAAGAAAAAAAACATGTTTTAATAATTACTTTAGGAGATATTTGAAAATTATTGTCAGTGTCATATATGGTGCGGAGCGAGAGAAATACAGGAGTATCACCGTGACGTTATATTGACATAAAAAATCAAATGCATTTAAGCTAAAGACAATTATGACTTTTTAATACTGCGAATTGCTTGAAACGAACTTTCATTTAAAATAGAGTGGAGGACCCAATGGGGAAGTTTAGCGATGTTTTATTTTTTTCAAAAACGCCCAGATTTTCCGGAAAAGCCGATTTTAAGCTGTGATGACGTCGTAGAGGCTTGGCGCAACGTATGTCGACTGATACACTGACGCACGCTGTTACGGTTACCAGTGAAGCGCTTTTACGCTTTGTTGCGACCTACGTTCAAGTGATTCGATTTCACCGTTTTGTTTGAGTTTGCGCATAACTGACTTGTGACGTACTTAGAGTTTACCTAAAAAATATTAATTATAAATAAATGGAGCAATAATTTTAATTTTTAATTTCAATTTCAGCAGTCATTTGTGTTATATTTGTGAGAAAATAGTTTGTTATGTAGAATTTTTACCATGCTAAGCTTCCACATTGAAGTAAATTATATATCAGTTAGAGCCAATCTTACCACCTCTAGTTAAAATTTTAACTACCAGTTAAATAAACAATATTAAGGGCCAATCTTTCCATCTCTGGTTAATATTTTAACTACTAGTTAAATAAACAAAACCGAAACGAAATGAACTGCCAAATGACAAATTTATAATTGCTGTCAATATTCCGATTTAATATTGTTTACTTAACAGGCAGTTAAAATTTTAACCAGAGATGGTATTATTGGGCCTAAATCGGATTATTGACAACAATTATAAATTTGTCATTTAACAGTTCATTTCGTTTCGGTTTTGTTTATTTTACTGGTAGTTAA
This sequence comes from Ophonus ardosiacus, assembly GCA_943142095.1. NCBI lineage: Eukaryota > Metazoa > Arthropoda > Insecta > Coleoptera > Carabidae > Ophonus > Ophonus ardosiacus. The sequence continues at coordinate 5,979,243 of OW964830.1, read as the reverse complement.
AATTTTAACCAAAGTTGGTAAGATTGGCCGTTAATAACAAAATGTATTCAATTTTTTGTTTATTTGTTAAAAAGTAACTAAAAATAGGTGATAAAGAGTTGAGATTAAAATTGTTAATGGTCTTAATTTAACTGAAATGTAATTTCAAAAGGGCTCATAACATGAACGTGACCAGCATTACACTACTCTGTTTAAAATTAAATGCAACATATATCAGTGGCGTCACTAATCAATTTATTTTGTTGTGCCTTATTTATCTCCTAAATAAAATTTTAAGACTTAACGATACCAATACAAAACAACTGTTGCACAATTCAGCTAATATGTTACATTTATTTATTAATAATTTTTCCTAATGTATAGTGTATTACAATTAACTTTCTCATGGATCATGCGAATATATCTGAAACGATGCATTTGCAAGATTTTGTGTATAATAACCGTTTTCACGTGACAGATATATCAGAACCATCCGATTATACTTATAAGCGTGCGTTACACGATGAAGTTTTTATTTTCAAATGACTTGAAAAGTCTCTTTATAAGTGACCTTAAAAGTTTATTTACACGATCAAATTTTGCGTAAATTAAAATACCCGAGTGTCGAAATTGAAGTTATACTTGCATTAAATTGTCATTGAATTTTCATCACTTGAATTTTTCATATATAGCCATCAAGATTTCAATTACTTCTCTACCCCATTTTGCTATTTTTCAGTTTAATATCGACCACTTATAAAACTACTTGGATACATCAAAAATATAAACACAAGTGACATTTGACAGTTACTTGACACTCAAACTTATAGTGACTTTTAAGAAAAAGTAGCGCATGTTCCAGTTTTTCTTTAAAAGTTTTTCGTGAAAAGTATTCAATTGTCTCTCTTGCACTCATGTCATTGCGCGAGAGAGAAAACTTTTCAAGTCACTTGAGAAGAAAAACTTCATCGTTTAATGCACGCTTTACGAACGCGTCAGATCTGTATATGATTTTGACGTTTAAATCTGAAGTTATAGAAAAAATTTAACTTAATGGATAAGAAAATAGCGCTTGTTTCTGTAATTTTGTACATAATTTTATACAACAACTCAAGAGAGACTGAAAGGCCACTTGAATCGTTGGTTTAGATTATTTCGATCAGAAATTGTTTCATGTGGTCACTTATTTGTTCAAAATAACTTATAAAGACTTCATAAAGTGCTAGCTGCCTTGTTTTCTTCAGAACTTGCTATAGTACTGCAATTTTTAGAATCACAAATGTTTACAATTTTAAATTTGCGCGCGTAATTTGTACTAATCCAGCACATGAATCAATTTTTGATCGGATCGCTCTGAGTGAGCTTACGAACGCAACAGATTAAACCGATTAACTTTACGAACGCTTACAAAAACGTCTTTAGTCCACTTATATTTAGATCCTTTATTTAAATTTGTTTATTTAATATTGATGATAACTAGGAACTCTCCTTTAAAACTTCTCTTTTCTTTCCAGATGCATAATCTTTTTCTGCTCATTCTCCTCTTCCTCTTCTTCGGCGACTATTGGAGGAGCCTCCAACCTCTCCGTCAGAGCTGTTATCCTGAACTTCAAGCGTTACCGCCGTGAAGAAAATGGTTATGATGTTTACAACAACTCTTTGGCGGATCTGTCGAATACAACAATTGACACACAAATTAACGAGATTGGTGGTAGGGGTAAAACTAGACGCTCACCTGTAAATGATGTGCTAAGCAGGAACATCACAATGGTTCTGGAGAATTTGTTGCAGAACTACGAAAGGACGCAGTTGCCTACCCACGGAAAAGGTAGGATTTTTTTTTGTTTTTGGCATTATTTAATATTTAAAATTCTGAAACCATGTATTTCTGCCTTATTCTAATATGGAAAGAAGCCATTAAATTTTGGTGTAAATCAAGTAAACGGAAATGGCACTTTACTTGAAGCTCAAAATAGTTTTTCTTCGAAAAATACCTTTTGTAGTATATTACGTCCCAAGTAACGCTATCGGTCGTACTTAAATGCCATATGAGCGCAGTAAAATCGTTTTTCTGACGCGGTGCGTACACTATTTTTTCGTATTTTTTATTAGAATTAAAATTTGAATTTTTTCGCAGCATAATATACTGAATTAAAAACTAAAAAAACATAGTAGTCTGATTCTCAGTAACAAAGTAACTTGACAGTTATTGTTTATTGTAACGAATGCTATGTCTAATAAAAATTGAATATAATGGTACAATCTTCAATTCTACAATAATAGCATTTAGTAAATAACTCTAACTTTAAATATAAATTTATAATATAATTTATTTTCATACATCATCTTGCCTATGCGTCAAACAAAAACAATATTTTAATAACAATTTTGTCATATTTAAACAAATGTCACTGTCAGGAAGCAATTACATTAAAATTAATAATTAAAGAGAATGTAGTAATAATATATGTATTTGAATCTAAAAAAATTAAGGTTTGTAAAAATAATATATTTTCAATCTTAGATACATAAATATTAGAGGTACTATTGATTTGCTTCATTGTCTTCCAGAGTACTATTTTGATTTTTGTTAAGTTATTCTATCAGTTTTGTCAATATTTGTGAAATTTATTTTGTATATTTTGAGCCCGAGGCGAAAGCCGAGGGATAAAAACACGCCAAAGGCCATAAAAGCAAGTTACGCTCGTGGTACATACAAAACTTTATGCACGGACGAAAATTTTCAAATTATGAGTGTTAGAAAAATTGTATCGAAAATAATTTGTCCTCGTACATCCAGTATCTAGTGCTTTCCATATAAATATCACAAAATTAATTTTCATTTTTCATTAAAGAATATAAAAATTTTCGATTTGTAATAAAAGTTTTTCATGTTGCCTGTTTAAATTGTTTATATTGTAGGTTATAATTTGGTTTGACGTTTCATTATAGCCCGGCGGGCTATAATGAGGCCCGCGGGCTATAAAATGACGTTTATTTCAAAGAAATTTGTGTATAATTGTCAAATTATGATATGTCCGTGCATAAAAATTGTTATGTATGAATATAAAAATATTTGAACATAATAATTGCTTGCTGCGTGATTAAATACCCAGCGGGAGGTTATGGGCTGGCCACATCAGATTTTTTCACTTTGTTTATATTTTTAAATATACGAGTATTATTTGCGCAAACATACTTAATTATCATTAAACAAATGTGACAGAAAAACAAATACGTATTTTCCAGTTTTCAATTTCACATTCATTCGAGTACATTGTACAAATCTTCAAACGAATAAATATAATTTACATGGAATAATTTTAATTGAAGATAAACATTGCTTATTTAAACAATTGCTAAATATCAAAATGTCGTAACGACTTTGTTCAAATTCACTATAAATGTGTAGTAGTAATATAATTCTGAAAATCTTCTACGAGTATACATAACAAGATAAATATTTTATCTCGTAATCTGTTTCTGAAAAATTCTTCTGTCGAAACAAAGATTGATACAAAGAGTTAAAAATCGAGATACGTAGCGTCGTCTACCGTTCATGAAATATAGAGTAATATTTTATGAGATTTTATCGTAGTTTTGCTAAAATGTTGGCTAAACGACAAACTTAATCTTTGAACTATGAAATATTGCACTAATTTGAACGAAATAAATGACTGCGATATTTAAATGAGTTGCTTTAATTAGCTTTACGCAGGAAGTGTAAATAATTAGTGCGACGTAATTTGTTCTCCAATAAATATGAAATTACTGGAAATGTTAAATTGCATTTTTTTTTTTCAAAATAATATAAATAAATAAATATATCATCACGGCATATTACCCATTTCAGGGATCACTTTTATGCTATATAAATTCGAAATATTTGGCGTCGGTCGAGGTCGAACCCGGTTTCCTAGATTATTAAATAAGTAATAAATAATATTCATTTTTATAAATTAATCATTACCAAGAATTTTATAGATATGTATTTATTACGATATTATGGTAAAAACATATTTTTTTACGTCTATTGAAAAAAATACACTTTTTACATCCTGCTACTCTTGGCAAGAGGGAGAGGGATCGTGCTAAAAATTGCATGTTGAGATTTGGGTAAATGACCAGGTTTTAAGGTCCCTAGAATCTAATTTTAACATTTTCACGATGCTGTCTGTATGTGTATATATATATATATATATATATATATATGTGTGTGTGTGTGTGTGTGTGTGTGTGTGTGTGTGCGTGTGCATGTGTATGGATAATGTCATCGCTCTAACTCAATACCATCCTTCAAAAAATTCTGACACCTTTTATTTCGACCCTATTGTAATATGGAAAAAAAACCATTAGATTTTGGTGTAAATCGGATAACCGGAAATGGCACTTTACTTGAAGCTCATAATGCTTTTTCATCATAGAATACTACCAAATATCATTTTTTCGCATGTTATATTATTATGAAAATTAAAGATTATTGAATTTTCTACAGCTGTAGGTACATTAATATTTTTTCTATATATTTTACAGATAAATTTAAAAAATAATATTTTTTATGAATCCTGGAACCTATGTTTTAAAAATAAACACAATTCCTTTGTTACACAGTTCATATTTCAAATGTAGGTATGTATTAGTGGTGGGATCCGGATCCGGATAGTTTCGGTTTCGGATCCAAAAATATCCGGATATCCGGATAATTGATTGTTGAACTATCCGGATCTGAGTATCGGATTTTGGATCCGGATCTGAGTATCGGATTTTGGATCCGGATCTGAGTATCGGATTTTGGATCCAAATCTGAGTATTGGATTTTGGATCCGGATCCGAATATGAGTATGAGTATCACATTTTAGATATTGAATTTTAGAATCCAAATCGGTTCTCGGATTCGAATATTCTCAGTATTGAACCCGATGATAATATTTGAATGTATAAGTATTACCATGGAGTTTCAAAACCAAATAAATCTGATTACGAAATAGGTAATCCACAATAAATTTTTGTTTGATATAGTTAATAGAATTGGATCCAGAATTAAAATTCAGATCCGGATCCGTAAACAAAACATCAAATCCGGATCCAGATCCAAGTCCGAATTAAATTTACGGATATCCGCTTCAATATCCGAACATCGGATACCCGAGGAACCGGATATTTGAGATCCGGGTACTCGGATCCAAGTTTTGCCGGATCCTCACAGCACTAGTATGTATATAACTGACAGATAAAGATTTATAAAGTATATATTTTTAAGACTAAAGTGTGTTTTTTAACGCAAGCGTAAAAAGTAGTCTTATTTGACGAATAGGAAGTTAGATCGAACGAGCTGTAGGGGAGTTTATCAAATCCTATTTTTACTTCCTTGTACGAAGTAAAGGAAGTATTGTAATCGCGAAAAATTTCGGTTTCCAGATTTCAACGGAAATATCCATTTTGACCATCCCTGAATCCATTTTGACTAATTTCGTCGTGACGTCTGTACGTACGTAAGTATGTACGTACGTACGTACGTATCTCGCATAACTGAAAAACGGGAAGACGTAGAAAGTTAAAATTTTGTATTTAGGACTGATATAACATCTAGTTGTGCACCTCCCTTTTTGGTCATTGCATAACTTTCAGAAGTGGTACTTTACTTGAAGCCCATAATAGATTTTAATGGAACACTATATTAAAATATAATCCAAAACTTTTCAAATTTGGTATATAAGACTTTTATATCAATGGGAATAACATAATAGATTTTAGTAAAAATGGTCTACCCGGAAGTGGTACTTTATTTGAAGCCTATAGTAGATTTTAATGAAAAACTATATTAAAATATAATCCAAAACTTTTCAAATTTGGTATATAATACTTTTATATCAATGGGAATAACATAGTAGATTTTAGTTAAAATGGTATACCCGGAAGTGGTACTTTACTTGAAATCTATAATAGATTTTAATGGAAAACTATATTAAAATATAATCCAAAACTTTTCAAATATGGTATATGATACTTTTATATCAATGGAAATAACATAATAGACTTTGGTTAAAATAGTCTAACCGGAAGTGATACTTTACTTGAAGCTATTATCAGTTTTTCTTGAAAAAAATGGTGTTATTTTGAATTTAACAATAAATGCTTCAAATAAAAATTTTAGAGAATTGAATTTTGCGTCGAAATGATTAAATTAGTTCTTTGTATAAGCGAGATATTTAAATTTAAACATTATGTACTTTTGGGTTTCTGTAATTAAGTTTGCTATGAATTAGGACAAGAAATAACAAAAAAATAAAAAATTTAATGTCAATGTCAAATTATGTCAAATACGTGCAATTTTATGATTGGGTCTGTTATTATACATATTTGAATTATTAACAAAATATGTATAGTGTAACAGGCGTACAAGGAAGTCATGTGGTGTCCACATCAGATATTTTCCATATACGTATTAGTTATATTGTTTTCATAAAAATAACTACTAAATATAAAGTTTCAATTTCTGTCTGTCTGTTTTATCTGTTTGTTAGGATCATGTTTGTTATCAATGAAACTTTTCATTTATATACGGTCAATTCAACATAAACCATAAGTTACAGCTTGTAATAAAACTGTCCACATGAGATGCTGTAAAACAAGTACAACTTTGATAAGCCCGTCTTCAAAAACTACGATAGCAGAACTTAATGTTGACTAGATTTTTATTGTCTGTCTGATCAGCGTTACGTGTAATCGAAATTATTTGTCTCAACGATGACAAGTAGGAAGTAGCTATAGAGAAAATAAATTTCAAATACACCGAGTGTAACGCGAAAACTGGGCTATAGGCGTATAACATGGGAAAACAGCTTTTCTTTGATAACAAATTTTATAAACTTGGCTTTATTTACAAAGTTTTTTCGACACGAGCGAAGTGAGTATATAAAAGACGAGTATCTAAAGAGTTTATAAAACGTGTTACATACTATACTTTTTCTACAACTGCAAATTAAGGCAGTAGAAATACCGATCATATTTTTTAGATCGACGCCAAATATTTCGAATTTTAAATGGCACAAAAGTGACCCCTATGGTGCACTCTCCACGCCAGCAATGAGTGCCCGTGAGGTGACGCCTGGTAAGCGCCCTCACGGTACAAATATGTCATCATCATTACCGATATCTGCGATAAAGCAGATTGGCACACCCAGAAATGGGTAGTATGCCGTGATGATATATTTATTTTATTTATATTTATATTTTTTAAATAATTTTTTTGTTGGCTCCGGTGGTTCAATGGTTAGAACAAAGCCTCTTAGTCATGAGTGTGCTCGGGGTTCTGGGTTCGAATCCCACTAAGGCATGGACGTTTGTGTATGTGAACCTACTCAGTCAATAATTGGGATTTGAGGTTTAAAAAATAAAAATAAATATAAAAAAAAATGATATTTGTCAGAAACAGAAAATTAGATGTCACTTTTTTTAGGAGATCGAATTATAGTTATTTACTACGGTATAAGTTGAATATATACATTATTAACGCACGTATTGTGAAGAATTACCCCATTCCTAGTTATCTACCTTTTTTGATAATATTATGAACATTAAATTTAAATACCGGAATAGAATAGAATTCACTAATCCAAAAATAAGGATTAGCTTAAACTTTTTTGAGAATCTGACTTAAAAAATAAAGTCGTGTTCCTAAATTTGTTTTCATATTTATTGTGTTTTCTACATCTTTATCGGCTTATGAAATATCAGATTTTGAAATTTCTTTCGGCAAATTTTGAAAGAATACGAATTTACTATTTTTAAGATGATGTCTGTATGTGTGTGTGTCCGTGTGTGTGTGTGTCCGTGTGTGACAAATTTTTCTCCGACGATAACTCCAATACTACAATTCTAAAAATTATAATTCTTTCGTATTCCTCTTCTATACATCCATATGAAGAGTTGATTAGATTTTGGTTATAATTAATCCACCGGAAGTACCCTTATTTGAAGTTTTTAACAGTTTTTCTTAAAAAAACGCAGTTAAATATTATTTTTTGACATTTTGTTATTATATATATTAAAGAAAATACTCTTCTCTATACAGTTTGATTATACATTTTCCTTCATATTCAATAGATGTAAATTTAAAGCAATATAAAGAAATTAATTTTCAAAAATTAGTCAGCTTTGCCATTTATCATGGAAACAGCTGACATAATTATTCAAGAAAATTTAATTGGCAGATGTCAGTTGCAAGTGCAAAACCAAATATGGAAAAAAGTATAGGATCTAAAATTGGTATGTCATATTGTTGCTCGCAAGTGACACGCAGAGAAAGGCCAAAGAGAAGATGGAAGGACATTACTTAGTGTAGTTTATGTTATAATTTTATTGGGTTTATAGAACCTTTTCAAATGAAATTTTGGTATGGAATTTGTAAGTAATAGTATGTGTTTTTACATGATATTATATAGAATCTGTTCCAAGGACCTTTTGGTATGGGATGTGTACAAAATACATGGAATTGACGGAAGGTCTTGTGCTGGCCACAACAGATTTTTTTTAATATTTGCTGGGTGCGCCAGTCTATTGTATCCACAGATATTGGTAATGATATATGACATTCGTTCCGTGCGTGCATTTATCAGGCGTCACCTCATTGGCAGAGGATCATTCATCGCTTTTTACCGTAAAACTTGGGCAACTTTATCTCACAATAGCATTTTCGGGATGATTAAAATAGTTCCTCCGTTTATAACAACAACTAAAATTGTATTTTGAGGGAATAATAAAGTTTATCTCGAAAACGCAGAGCATAAAAAACCTCATCTCTGCATATAAGCTACAGGTATATTGCTCTTGCAGGCAACAAATGCATTCCACCTCTACCGCCGCTGTGAAGAGCTGAGAATGTTAAGAATGTATAATTTGGAATGCGCTATGGCCTGTCGTACACATAAAACTATTTTCGCGTAAATTCGCGCATCAAAGCCACACTCACATTCACACAAACATGAAGTAAGCCAAAGAGGAAGTATGTATCACTCCGCCAGTCACGTAGTCACGTGACTGCTGCTCGACCGGCGGATGTTTGCGAGTGATGACGTAGCGATTGCGGTTTATGGCGCGTATCACTGTTTGAGGTTATGGTTACCGCATAACTGAATTTATTTTCCGAGTGAGGGAAATTATTGAAATGTAAACTCATTCCGCTTAATCGAGTGGATTGTTGCGATGTTTTTCGATATAAATTACGAATAGATGAAATTTTGACGTATAATGATATTATTATTGAGCTATTTGTATAATCATTTCGAACATATGTACGATGCAAACATCTGGAAATGAAACAATGATTTACTGTTCTTATTTTGCTACCATATCTTTAGGATAAAAATTAAATGACAGATACTATGGAAGAAATGATTAGGCAGAAAACTTACGTCATCAAATAATATTAGTAATGTATTAATATATGAAGTTTGTTGTTATTAAATCATTTTGATCCTTTTTAACTTCATCCATTTTCATTAAAATATTAAGGAAACTGTGCATTTGATTGAACTATAAGATTTTTCGGGTCGGCCCGAAAAGCTCGAATTTTCGGGCCGGGCCAAAATCAAAAGTCCTACTCGCCTCGATTTTTGAAATTGATTAGCCCGATTCGGCCCGATAAAAAATATCTTCGGCCCGGCTCGATGATCGACTCGAAATCGAGGCGGGCTTCGGGCCGGGCCAAAGCTCAAAATCGAGTGCATCTCTATTTGCAGGGCATCTGTTGCTCTCTAAAAATATATAATTTAATTAAAGAATGATAAGAAAAGAAATATTTGAAAAAAATACCTTTCGAACGGCTTTCAACGGAATTCATGGCCCACCGTTGGACAATTCTCGTTCGAAATAGTTCACGACATTCATGGTTAGCTTCTGAGATAGCTTTGTTGAAGCTTTAGGCATTATTATGGATGTATTTATTTACTTATAAAAAACAAAGAAGTAATACCGTAGTAAGTGTAGTACAAGTCACAAATACTTAACGCAGAGAAAACTGACAACCAAGTGACAATAGTGATAGGATCGATATTCCATCGATATAAAATTTATTGTAAACATTGTCATGCCAACGTGTGGTATAAAAAAGCTTTGCAAAAATTATGAAAACAACAGATATATTCAAAAAAATCTAATTGACAGATGTCAGTGGCAAGTGCAAAACCAAAGTGGAAAGTATATGATCTGAAAGTGATATAAGTGATAGAGTGTCCCTCGCCAGTGACTTGCATTTGCGGCCTCGCCTCTAGATAGGAACTTATAATGCAAGAAGTACGAGAAAGGCAAAAGAGAAGATGGAAGGACTGTATAGCAGAAGATTTGAGAGAGGAAGAACTGTGTCACGAAGGTGCTTTGGACAGGAATGAGTAGAAGAGAAGAGTAAGAAACAGCGACTTCTAATAAAATAGGGAAAAGTTGAAGCAGGAGGAAGTGTTAAGTGCAATACATAATGTACGTTCGTATTCGTATTAAAATTTTATTAGATTTTAGAATCTTTTCAAAGGAACTTTCAGTATGGATATGTAAAAAATAGTGTGTTCTTGTTACAATTATACAGGGTATATAGAATCTTTTTCAAGGAACTTTTGGTATAGGATATGTACAAAATACATCGAATTGACGGAAGGTTTTGTGCTGGCCACAACAGATTTTTTCAATATTCTATCGCAGTTTCTATACTTTCCTAGCATACAAATCCTTGTATTGCAAAACTGAAGATAGTTAAATTTTGTATCCAGTACTCGGATTTGATGTAATATGCGATGCATATAAATCTACAAATTTTTGTCTGTACATAATTTGTAAATATATTCAAAGAACAAAATTGAATTTTAATGCAAAATAAAATACAAAATTTACGGGCTTCTGAAAAAGTAATTTAAACTCCTGAAAAAAATCATTGTTTGTATTGTAAACGCAATAAATTCTACTCTTATTTAAAATATTTGAGCGCGTACATTCAATCCAATACAAATTAAACAATATTTTTTCTCTGAAGAATATTTGCATGGTGTATGCTGCATTTAATTAAAAACAAGTATTTTATGTTTGAGTTGTTGCGTTTACTTTAAAGTGGCTAGCGCCCGTATCGCACCGCGGAAAGCCCGCATCACACTAGCGGGTTTCGAAGCGGTTGGCGGGTGCGGATGCGGGTGACCCCACGACCAATAAGAGAGCGGCGGTTAGCGGCTGCGGTTATGGGTAAAGGAATAACCGATAAGCTATTATTTCACCCGCCAACCGCACCCGCAGCCATACACGGAGCCCGATACTGTCACGTGATCATCGGTTTTCTTTAGAAAAGGAACTTTTAGACCTAGAGAGGCGGCTCGAAAACTCTTAACTTATTTATTGTTTTTTCTCGAATTTACTTACGTCTCGAACTGTTCTCACCTTCGATAAAATGTCAAGATGAATACTGTGGTGGTATGGCGGAGCGGGAGCTGCAAACGCACCGCATAATATGTTTGCAAAAACTGCCACCCGCACCCGTACCTGCACCCACCAACCGCTTCGAAACACGCTAGTGCGCCTGTGCGCATGGACAACTTTATCTCTGCGAATACTTTCACGGGGGGTAGTTTTACCTTTTTTCTTTTCCCCGAAGGGCGGGGGATGAATATATAAAAATATTTTTATAATAATCAAAAAGTTTATCGTAAATAAAATATAACGTCTTGGTTTATACAATGACATGATTTTGCAAAAAAAAATCATAAAACAATATTCAAACGCCTTGGTTTTTACTCTTTCCCGATATCATGGGGAGGGATATATTTTATCAGGAACGATACAGTATGTATAACTGGTATCCATAGTAACATTGACAAAATAGTAAATATTTCATCTTAACAGAAACTCACGGTAGACAAATAAATAATGAAGTTATTAAAATTATGTCGAATATTGTTATTGATAACGAAACATATTGTAGTATTCCATGAATACTTCTTCATAAATTTGTGTAATCTTGGAGATAAAAATGATTGAGTATAATATATAATCATATTCAGTACAGCAAATGATCAATCATTGTTCAAAAAAATATCTTTATACATATACCTGTTTGATTTTTATTAAAATGTTAATTATATTAGTTTTTGCGTAAAATTGTGGAATGATTTTATATATTCATGTAATAAAATATAGACTATAAATATTTTAATGAATTATATATGTATATACTCATATTTATACATTAAAACATATAATAAATATAATAAAATTATAATTTATGCAATGTTTTAAAATTAACATGAACAAGGAAATTTATTAAACTATAGGTAAGTTAATTAATCCAAATAAATTGACATGTCTCCGATGTTCATCAACGTGCCAAATTTTAATTCTTTATTATTAGTAGAAGTTGAGATCTAATACTTTTACTTTTTTACCTCCCGCTACCCTAGGTAAGGGAGGTATAGGGTTCGTGCTAAAAATCGCATATAGAGATTTTAGTGAATAAGCACGTTTTGATGTCCCCAGAATCCGATTTAAAATTTTTACAATGATGTCTGTGGGTATGTATGTGTGTGTGTATGTGTGTGTGAATGTGTGGATCCTGTGGACACGATTACTCAAATACTATCAATCAAAAAAATTTGAAATTTTGTATACCCATTCTATACTAATGTGGGAAGAGTTGATTAGTTTTTAGTGTATATCAGATAACCGGAAGTATCACTTATACAAGCTTTTACCAGTTTTTCTTGAAAAAATTGCCTTGAATATAATTTTTCAGCAACTTTTACTATTAAAAATATAATATAATGGTACAATATTCAATTCTACGATAATATACCTTTACAAAACTTTAACTAACTTTAAATATAAATTTATAAAATAATTTATTTTTGTACATCATCTCACCCATGCGTCAAACAAAAACATAATACTTTAATAAAATTTTGACGTATTTAAACAAATGTCACTGTCACATTTACATTAATAATGAAACCGTGTTAAGAAGAATTTAGTAGAAATATATTTGATTTGTAAATATAAATCTGTCAGTATAAGTACGTGTTTTCAAAATGTCAAATATTGGTTTACAACTACACATTTACTGCATGGATCATGTACAGCAAAGAATTTACATGCACAGATTGCGTTTTTAGAGCACTTGGAAATTGATGATGATTTTTCGAGGATTATCTTTTTCTTTGGTGAGGCACATTTTCTCCTCTCTGGGTATGTTAATAAGCAAAATTGCCAGATATGGGCAGAGGAAAATCTTCATGTGATTTACGAGGTACCATTACATGTCCAAATGAGACTATTTGGTGCACACTATGGTCAGGTGGCGTCATTGGAACATACTTTTTCGAAAATGATGAAGGTCGAACTGTTATAGTTGATGGTGAGCGCTATAGGCCCATGATTATTTTTGGCTCGAAATTAATTTCGTATTACAGACTTCTATTTATTAAAACAACAAATTAGATTTTGTTTATAAACGATCAACCGGAACGGAAAAAGATACTTTACTTAAAGCTCATTACTATTTTAAACATGGGATTTGCGGGAGGTCATGTGCTGGCCACATCATATTTTTAATTGTTATAAACAAATGGAAAAAATAACGTTTAAATATATTAAAATTTAATTTTGTTCCATTCATACATATTGAATCAATGAAATTGTGCATTTCTTAAAAGCTCTAAAAATGGGGATTAATTTACATAAATGTTGTCATTATTTTTATATTAATTAATTTAAAAATATAAAAACTAGTATAATTAAGCAGAAATGTATAGTCTATAAATGAAAGTGTGTTACATAATTTTAAATTTTTTTAAGCAAGTTATTGAGTTTCAAACTTAACTGACTATAATTATTTCCTCGATAGTAATACGTCTAAAATGACAAGCCACATCTTAAGGGCTGTATGCACACGTTTGGGGTGATGGTCTCTAACATTTGAACAGCGTTTGAAAAGTGAATATCTAACCCAGAATGTTTATTGACTGATAGGAATAGGAAATGGAAAACCATGCAATTTTCTTCCCTTTTTCGAGATTTTCTCCAGTGATAAAATACTTCTCTCGAACGCTGACCATCTTGGATTCATATTACATTCCAACAGGCACGTACCAGGAGATTTTAAACTGAAACAAAACGAATCCAAAGTGGTTGAATAGAGATGAAATAAAATCAGGACGAACTAAGTGAACTGTGGTCCCGAAAACATATTCAAAGCTTTCAATTCTCTTAAAAGTTTGAAATCTATTTTGTTAAAACGTGTTAATATGATTTATTAATTTGGTTGCAAGGGTATTCCGAATGAAAAGGGTTCTACGCGTCTACCATGATAAAGAAAAATTGAAAAGCATATGGTATACAGGGTAATCGGTGAATGTCCGGCACCAAGAATATTTCGTTTATTTTGAAAGATACAAAAAAAAAAATGTTGCTAAGCAAAATGTAATTAGACAAAGGGGTCATAAGATGATCATAGTCAGAATTTTGTATCACTTCCGGTTTTAACAGAAATGGGTACTGTTAAATAAAATTGAATGGACTATATATAAATATATATACAGGGTGTCTCTTAAATAGGGGGACATGGCTTAACCACAGATTCCTGAGGCTAAAATAAGACGATTTAACCAAACTTGCTTCTACCGGAAAGTGTACCATTTAGCCAGAAATCTGCTTCAAAGTTCTTCGAAAAAAAAATAATTTTGCTTATAATATTCGGACGCTTTATTCGATTTGGATGAAATTTGGTATGGCAGTTTATATGGTTATAAGTCATCTTTTAAGGTGATACTTGTTCTTATAAGTGAACCACTAGTGTATGAAACTTAGGTCTCCCAACATTAATTAGACCGTAACTTTTTAATGGCAATGCCGAAAATGTGAAATTATTTTTCTTCAGAAAGATACATTCAATAGTAAACTTTTGTCTCTCTGTGTAATTTGTGATATCTGTTAAGGTTCACACAGAAAAAAATAAAATCGGAGTGTCTGCACTGCTAAAATTTTTAAAATAAATTTAATCTAGCAGTCTATCCAAATCTCAAACAAGTAATTTTTAATGACAGTAACGAGTTGTCAATCTTCACAACTTGTTTACGAGTAAGCTAGGATATGTAATCGTCTTATTTATAATAATGGTAGTAAAATACTATTAGGCCGAACACACGGATGTTACTAATTTTAGAATATTGCGAAGAAAATTTTTGACAACCCGTAAAACAATTGTTACTGTCATTAAAAATTACTTGTTTGACATTTGGATAGACTGCTAGATTAAATTTATTTTAAAAATTTAGCAGTGCAGACACTCAGATTTTATTTTTTTCTGTGTGAACCGTAACAGATATCACAAATTACACAGAGAGACAAAAGTTTACTATTGAATGTATCTTTCTGAAGAAAAATAATTTCACGTTTTCTGCATTGCCATTAAAAAGTTACGGTCTAATTAATGTTGGGAGACCTAAGTTTCATACACTAGTGGTTCACTAGTAATAACAAGTATCACCTTAAAAGATGACCTATAACCATATAAACAGTCATACCAAATTTCATCCAAATCGAATAAAGCGTCCGATTATTATAAGCAAAATTAATTTTTTTTCGAAGAACTTTGAAGCAGATTTCTGGCTAAATGGTACACTTTCCGGTAGAAGCAAGTTTGGTTAAATCGTCTTATTTTAGCCTCAGGAATCTGTGGTTAAGCCATGTCCCCCTATTTAAGAGACACCCTGTATATCCGTTGCCAATTTTCGTGCATTAAGCACTATGAAGAACGTCGTCTTTTCATTTTTAATTGCTGACTCATCATTATAAGTTATAATGATCTGTATTTTCACATGTATTTTCTTTGAATCTTGAGGAAGGTATAATAAATACCGAAACGTTGATGAAAAAGAAAAATTAAATTTATTTAATTCCTGGACCGACATCCCCAACAATTGTTTTTCCTTAAATATATATAAGTAGTTTGTTTGATAAACAGAGGAACGATTAACAGGAAGCCAGAAACACCGGACCGGAACACTGGAGAAGGAACTCAAGAATACAAGAGTACACGTTTTAAGGTTCCTAGAATCTGATGAAGTATAACATTTTTACGATGATGTATGTGTGTAGATGTGTGTGTGTGTGTGGGTAGATGTGTGTGTGGGTAGAACAACCGGAAGTAGTAGTTTCTTAAAAAAATCTTCTAAATGCTATTTTTTGATTTTTTTATTACAAATATTGAAAAACATAGAATTCTCCATCTAATACACTTAAATTTTTTATTATATCTTCTTTAGATTTAGAGATAAAGAAAATATAATATATAAAATAATCTATTGCAATAAGTCGCACAGTCCAGGCTACACCAAGGAAACCAGTTGACAACTGTATTGGAAGTTGTCAAATTCTTATGTTTGTAAAATTGACAGATAAATGTCAGTGACAAAAATCAACTGTTATACTGACATTACTGAAAGCTTTTTCTGGGAAGTACATTTAAAATTTTTATTGAATTATTAATTAATATTAATTATTATTATTCTTATTATTATTATTATTATTAATTATTCTGTAATGTTATGTAACACTATTGAACTGTAACTCTCAACAAAAGCGCATCATTTTTTAATGTCAAACGATAAAAATGTATTAGTAAACAAAAATTGTTGCAATTTTGTTCACTTTTACATTTCTATAACTTTACAGAAAATTACAGAATCGCACTATAAATATTTATATATGTACCTTAATAGTAATAGTACAAATTTCCTTAGAAATACCGCCAATCCCGTCAATGAATTGGAACCATATTGAATATTTTAGAAGAGAAGGACAAGATTCCTTATAGAATGAAAGAATAGATATAATTAGAATTATTTATGTGTACAAGAAATGTTAAATTCAATACTACGGAAATGGCGAGAGGTATTGTGCTGGCCACAACAGACTTTTGTTTAAAGAATAACATTTGTGCTACTTAAAAATAAGAATAATTTTCAAATTTGAATAGGGGATTCCAGCTCAATCGAATTAAAGGAAAATAGTAAAAACATACGAATGTATATGCTAAATAACGAATATTAATAAAAAAATGAAATGGTATAATTGAGATATTTCGGAAATAAAGGGTTTTTTGCTATAGCGCTTCGACACGAATATGAAATCCATATATAATATTTTGATTGGCGACCGATAAACCGCCTATACATGCATAACAAATAGCGTGTTAGGAGGTGGGGGTTACTACCAATGGAAGTTAAGTAATTCAAATTCGAAAGGGAAAGGAGCTAA
Organism: Ophonus ardosiacus; assembly: GCA_943142095.1. Classification (NCBI taxonomy): domain Eukaryota; kingdom Metazoa; phylum Arthropoda; class Insecta; order Coleoptera; family Carabidae; genus Ophonus; species Ophonus ardosiacus. The sequence continues at coordinate 5,961,981 of OW964830.1, read as the reverse complement.
CATTCCTGTACTGCACTTTTCAAACAGTTTTTATTTTAACATAAATTTCTTACATTAAACTTAATAACCTGTAATTATAAATAAATAAATAAATAAATAAATATGATCACGGCATATTACCCATTTCTGGGTGTGCTAGTATCTACACCACATGTAGACATCGGTAATGATGACGATATATTTTACCGTGTGGGCGCTTACCAGGCGTCACCTCACGGGCACTCATAGCTGGAGTGGAGAGTGCACCACAGGGGGTCACTTTTGTGCAATTTTAAAATTGGAAATATTTGGCGTCTGTCGGGATCGAACCCGGTTCCCCCAGGTTCGCGACCAGACACTCAGGCACACGGCCACGGGACCCCATTATAAAGTATGTAGAGTTATACAGTATTATAATATTCATTTTTTTATGTAAATATAACTTAAAATAGCATTTCAAGAACATTTAGATCCATGATGAAAACAGTTTGATATAAAAACACATAAGCGTGACGTCACGTCAATCTTTTCAAAATTCGGGAGACCATAACTCGCTTATTAATAGGATTTTTTTACCGGATTTTGATCAATAGGCTTAGTTTTCCTAATATTTTCATATGAAATTATAAAAAAAAATGGTAGAATCCCCCATTATTATTTTTTTATTTATTTTTGTTCAATGTTTTATTTACCAACCTTAGCATTGTCTGCATTTTTGTGCAATAAAAATTTGTAAATAACATAAAATCTTGATCAATTTTATTATAATCTATGTGTAGATCGCCCCACGATCGTAAAAACAAACATTCTCATCCGCAGCATGGGCCCAGTTTCCGAGCTGGACATGGTACGTGATAGTTTTAGATGATTACGTTTGAGCGTGTTAACAGATCCTTTGCAGGAATATTCAATGGACTGCTACTTCCGTCAGTACTGGCGAGATCAACGTCTGTCGTTCTTCGGACCGATAAAATCCCTGTCGCTGTCGATTAAGATGCTGGAGAGAATCTGGAGGCCGGATACTTATTTCTATAACGGGAAAAACTCTTACGTCCATACCATCACCGTACCGAATAAGCTGCTGAGGATCAGTCAAGATGGCGGCATTCTCTACTCAATGAGGTTAGAAAGAGGACAGATGGTGGATGAATGATAGGTGAATGATGAAGACGTATGTTTGGAAAAAAATAATGAAAGAAGCTTAAATTTGTGGATTAGTACTAGAATGTATTGACAATTTCTGGAAAAGTTTCTGCAATATATAGTAGTTCTAGTAGTGCCAGCGATTTTATGTTGTCATATTAATAAAATATGACATTTTTTACCTCTCTCCAGATTTTTTAAAGTGTGTGTGTGTGTGTGTGTGTGTGTGTGTGTGTGTGTGTGTGTTGTGTTTATGTGTGTGTTTGGATGTTGCAGAAGAGATGAAAAGGTTTTGCTAACAATGGGGTATGTGACCATAATCGAATTTCAATATATAAGTCATAATATACAAAAACAAACCTCCATAGCTTCTCATTATAATAATAAAAACTAAAAATTAGTTTGTAATAATATTGTTATTAGCAATTTAATGTTTTGGAGAAGGGATCTGTGACGTCAGTAGGGTAGAATGGTAGAAGAAGACAGTTAAACTGAGATAGATATGTTGTGATAGGTTATGGAATGGCGAACGTGACAGCTGCTGTCACTTTCGCCTACCACAATATATCTATCTCAGTCTAACTGTCTTCTTCTATCATTCTACCCTACTGACGTCACAGATCCCTTCTCCAAAGTTTTAATAATTATTTTCTCGTAAACTACGAATAATTAATCAATTTAAAAAATACGGGTATTTTAATTTTTGGTCTAGTATCATATAAAAATCAAAAAAATCAACCCCATTGGTCAACCGGAAGTAGTTGTTTCTTAACAGAAAACTTCTAAATATCATTTTTTGGAAATTTATGCTATTACAAATATTAAAGAATCTTCTTTATCTTCTTTAGAGATAGAGAATTATAAATATACAAAATAATCGGTTGTAATTAATCTCACAGCCCAAATAACTCCATGGAAACCAGTTGAAAAATTAAATTGTTTGTAATTGTACATTTAATATTTCTTATTTTATTATTAATTAAATATTTAAAATTATAGATATATTACGTATTCCCTTCAAAAATATCACCAATCTCGTCAATGAATTGAAAGAATCTAGGACATTTAGAAAAGTCGGAGAAAAATTGATCATAGAATAAATCAAAAAATACGATAATATCTAAAGAAAGATGTAATTGGAATTCCTTGAGAGTACCTACTTATATTTTTTTTATTATTATTACTGTGAAAAAATATTTTGAAAAAGCAATAAAGCCATTTTTAATATTCTTTAGGTCTTTTTTTACATCGTTTTCAGAAACTTTTCCAGCAGCTCTCGTAGAAGACCAAATTTAAAAAGATAAACCTGTATATCCTGCTATTCTGAATCTTTATTATAGTCGCCGTCAAAAAAATATGCACTGATGCTTAACTTTCCCCTTCTCCGCGCCCTGTTCCTTGCCCTACGATTTTGCCGCTTCTTCATAACTTAGTATTTTCAACATTTCCCCTAAATTGACAACAGTGTAGAAATCTCCAGTCCATACTTATTTAAACGTCAACTATAGAAAAGATATTTTGTCTGTAACGATTGTTGTGTAAATATTTTCAGGTTTTTGTTAATCCATTTTATTTAAATTTATTCTCCCTTTTTTCTTACTTTGTTTATCTATTGCTTTCTTAAAGGAAACGTGCTTCTGAATTAATTTTAATAGATTTTTGATAAGTAAAGCCCTCAATATTCCAGCATGATTTTATCTAAAAATGCAAATGAATTCCTTTGGAAACTGATGGAAAAAATATTTACATTTTCAGACTGACGATAAAGGCAAAATGTCCAATGGAGTTAAGGAACTTCCCAATGGACAGGCAGTCTTGCCCGCTTATTATGGGAAGCTGTAAGTACGTGGAAAACGATATGCTTGTTTTTAAGAACAGGGTCGGTTTTGCAAATCATTAAATCATTAAAGACATATCTTTAGGGTTTTAGCTTCAAATCCTTGAATATGTAAAACCGGCACTGTTGCTATTGCATATCACAAATGATTTTCTAGTTTGGGCTGCGTTCCAAAATCCTACTTTAGAGTACGAAATTGCTCAAAATTGTTCCAAAACTAAACAAAAAAAAAAAAAGAATTGGAATGTTAATTATATTTAGATATTATTTTATTAGCCAATATGTCTAATAATTTAGCATAATTTACAAATTTTACTTCAGCATTTTATCATAAATATACAAATTGTTACTTTAATTACTTATTTGATTTAATTTTACTAAATTTTGGCTTTATTATTTTGACCTACAATTTTTGGGAATTTATCTAATGAATGGGGTATTCCACCATAACAAAAGATAATAAGAAAAATTTCAATTTATCTTAAACTATGGCTCAATAAATAATAGTTAAAACAATGAAAACATTTTTTAAATAATTACTTTACGAGATATTTCACATTTGCTAAAAGGGGAAATTGACGTCATACAATTGTTATCTTTCTCTCGTAGCGTACCCAGAGCAGTGTGTGTGAGAAAGACAAGTATACACTGATTTCTCGAAAATAAAATACTGTTAAACTAGGAATAATTAAGATTTTTAATACTATGAATTGCTTCAAAACTGAATGAAGTTCTATTTAAAATAATAAAAAAAATGAATGGAATACCCCATTAGGTGAATTAAATGTAAAATTTAAATACATTTTGTATTTAATTAATTTATATTTAGTTCAATACTTATTACGATATAAATATAGGTAGTCATTTCATCTAATTGTGTATTTAATTTTACTATAATTTGTTATTACAAATTTAGAAAATTTAACTAAATCAACTTTGATATTTTAATTAAACATATTAGTAGGCTGAAAAATAAGGAATTTACTTTGTTAATTTAACCACAATTTATATAGTTTTTTTTTTTTTTTTGTGTAATAACCTTACTCTCAGAGTTTACTCTTAAGCTGTTCCAAAAAGCCAGAGTTTACTCCAAAGTAATACTCTATTTACCCTACTATCGAAGAGGGTACAGAAATTACTTCACAATATTTTCAAACATGGATGCTTACGATTCTCAACATATGAAAATAATTCATCTTCTTGAGAAAGAAAACATGCTTTTGGTTGAAAATAAACATAAGTAAACACATTGACCTGTATTACAAGCACACTTTTATAATAAAGGCGCTTTTATGGAGCATACTTTCACATTAAATTATGAGGAGAGTGCTCCATAAAAGCGCTTTTATTATAAAGGTATTAAAGATGCACTTATATTATTGGCTTGACATTTATGTTGTAATGGGGAAGTTTAGCATGGTAAAATTTCTACATAACTTACTATTTTCTCACAAATATAACACAAATGACTGCTGAAATTGAAATTAAAAATTAAAATTATTGCTTCATTTATTTATAATTAATATTTTTTGGGTAAACTCTAAGTACGTCACAAGTTAGTTATGCGCAAACTCAGACAAACGGTGAAATCGAACCATTTGAACGTATGTCGTAAGAACACCTCAGTCTCAAGTGACTGGTAACCGCAACCGCGTGCGTCAGTGTATAAATCGACATACGTTGCGCCAAGCCTCTAGCGACGTCATCACAGCTTAAAATTGGCTTTTCCGGAAAATCTGGGCATTTTTGAAAAAAATAAAACATGTTACATCATTTTTCAAGTCATTTCCCATGGAATAAAAAAATAAAAAAAAGTCGCTAAACTTCCCCATTATAAGTAGTTTTGTTAATATTTTAAAATTATTTTTAATTTTTTACTCCCAACAAAACTCTCATTCGTTCCAAAACAAACTACACTCTTAAATTACGTCTTCATACTCTAACTCCTACTCTTGGTTTTGGAACGCAGCCAAGTATAACGAATGTATATTTCTTTCATATCATGTCGAAAAAGAAGGTGGTTTTGATTGGTTTTGCAGATGCATATACATCTCGACAACTCGTCTACCAGTGGCAAGAGGGAAGCGTTAATTTTGTACCCGGAATGACGCTATCGCAGTTCGATCTTATGAGCTTCCCCTACAGAAACTTTACGTTCAAGCGGCGAGAAGGTATCGGTATCGAAACGAGCTCTTATCAACTTGCAAATAAATAAACAAACATGTCATACACAAAAAACTATCAATATGAAGACAATTTTTAATCATTTATTAGAACTTTTAAAAAACTCGATTGTGCAAAAACTATATTTACAGATTATTTTCATTTTTTTTAATAACAATTTGGAATTAGTTTGTAAAGAAAGGAGATACAAAAATTATTAAAGTTGATGTTCCAAGTTGTAATATCGAATATTGGTTTATGTTAATTTAAGCGCACAGCTGAAACTCAATTTCATCGAAAACTTTTTATCAGATTTTGAATGTTTGTCTTAAGAAGATTTTCATATATTAAATAGCAAGATTTTAAAAAATATCTCTTATATAAGTACATATCGCTCCTAAAATAATAAAACTATACTAGCAGGCCTATTCTACTAAAAAAATGTATAACGATGTCGTTACTGAACGGCTGTCGCTAAGCATTTGGTTAAACGACTTTAATAACGACAAATACGAAGAACCTATTCTACTAATCATATCGTTATAAATTATCGTTATCAGGATTATAACGATAATATCAAACTTCATGTATATTTTGACAGAATAAAATTTTATGTTTTTCAATTTAAATTTGACATATCGATTCATTGTTTGTTTATTTAATTGAATTTGACAATGGATATAAAGAAAAGGACTTCGAGGACAACTCAAAGACAGTATGAAATATATGTTGAAGAACTGGAAAATAACAGTTCATTAAGAATTAATAAATTGTCCACTGAAGAATTGGAAGAAATATGGAGAAGACTTACAAGTCATTTAAATTCTGTGGGACCGGGTAAAAGGATCTGATGTATCACGCAGTGTACGATTATATACTCTGACATCCCTATACAAATATATAATTTCTAAATACATAGATAGTGCATCTATATTCTATATTATATTATATATCAATATATTAAATAATATTATCTAAGGGTAGAAAAAAGAAAAAGTTTTTCGTTGCAGAATGTATTTGAAAATTATTTATTTATTATTTATATTCTGAATCGAAAAAACCTTGGATTTTTCTTTTTTCTACCCTTATCAACATGCAAAACAGCCAGGGGCCTGTTTCTCAAAAAATACGGGACTAGTATTACTAGTCCCTACACTAGTAATACTAGTGAAGTTTACTAGTTTTTGTTTCTCAAATATACAAGTGTAAAATACTAGTTACAAGTTGGGAACTAGTATTTACTAGTGTATTTGACAAAAATTACTAGTATTTTGTTTCTCAAAATATTTGTGTTGTCTGTCAGACTAGTAATTTACTAGAGAAAAGCTACAAGTGTCAAAAGTCTTGTAAATTTTGAATATAAATTTTACTAGTCGTATTATTTTATAGTTTGTGTCTTTTTTCTTTTTCATATGTATTTTAGTGGTTCTTTATTAATGTTTATTTAGTTTCATATAGTGTTTGTTTTTGTTTAGTGTTAATATATTTTTAAAAAATAATATAATAATGTGGTCAAGTGACACTGAGTCTAGTGATAAAGAAGTAATTTTGCGTTGTCAAAAACTATTCAAAACAATAATAATTTATGCCAATACAGAAACCTAATATGAGTTTAACAAGAGGGTTAGACTCACGGCAAATAAGTTTGAAACATTGATTAATTTATTAGGACCTATACTTCAGCGAGATACGAACAGAAACCATGCATTTTAATGTTCTTCAAAAGATGAACTGCCTTTTGTCACAAATCTTACCAATCTAGTTTTTTTAAGTTTGGCCAAAATGTGTCCCTGATATACTTGTAGTCTTTGTCTGTTCTTTTTAAACCAAAAGCTTGGCAAGTTTGGCATATTTTGGTCCATTCATTCACTTTACCTGCTTTAGTTAATTTATTAGAGAATACTCCAAATAAAATACCTTTAGCATCTCGAATCATCCCTAAAACAGTTAATTTCGCGTCCAGCGTAGATATTTTTTATTGAAAAATAATTTAATTTCATTATAAAATACTTGACAATGTCAATGTCACTCGGAAAATTATATCACTTGATTTTACTTGACTAATAAAATTTCACTTGTAACTAGTAACTTGTAAACTAGTAACTTGTGAACTAGTAAAATACTTTTCAGAAACACAATTTACTAGTACTAATAAAATTTTCACTTGTAACTAGTAACTTGTAACTTGTAAACTAGTATTTTTTGAGAAACAGGCCCCTGGAGTCATTCGTCCACTAAATATTATCTAAATCTAAATTTTTAAATATATTTCTGGAATATAAATAAAATGTCTAATACTAAAAAGTATAATATATATATATATATATATATATATATATATATATATATATATATATATATATATATATATATAATTAGTGTACAGAAGTGAATAAATACTCATCTTTGCAGAATCTCTTTCTCAGCTACAATTAACAAAATATCTTTTTCAGCCATTTTTACTTTTGTTCTAAAAATTTGTCTAACTTTACGACTTCAACGATGCATGTGAACTTGTCGTTATTAAACGATGTGAAATAACGATATATAACGATTCGTAACGATAAATAAATTAACAGAATAGAGTTTTGGCAAAAATCGTTATCATAACGACTAATCGCCTAGTAACGAGTCATAACGACACATATTTTTTTAATAGAATAGGCCTGTAGGATAGATTTACCTTCAAAAAGTCGGGTGTTTATGATTTTTTATTTAGAGGTGTTAATAAAAATACAAGTTTTCGACCTTGATGCACTTTTGAAAGCACCGCCATCTTGGAAAAATGATATTAATAATCATTTGTTTTAAATATCTCCTCAATAGTAGGTATTTGACGAGATATTTGAGACAAAACTCATTACAACTTTTATCTAAAACATTTTTTTTATAACCTTCTGGTTTAACCTTATCGACGATGATTTGGCTGATCACTTCTTCATTGGGGATGAACACACACACACACTAACACTTAAATGAATGATTGACGAACACTGTTATGGAGACGGACACATTTAATATTTTTTATACTAAATTTTATTTATATATTTATTTACAACTTACTATTAACGACTACACTAAACAAAATGAAACCTAAAGATGCCGATGCATCCCTAGGCCAAAATGCTCGCGATCAACACAGACTCCATGTATTTCCAGTATGAATCTCTAAACTAGACTAACTAGGGACAAACGGATATCATTTTCAGTAAAACATAGCCAAATATCAACCCTACACGTCTGCCTGCAATAACTTACAGACTTAATTATCAAACAGCCCGATTCACAAAAAAGTTTAAGCTGATCCTCATTTTTGGATTAGCGAATTCTACTCTAATTTTGACAGTTTATATCTTAAAATATAGTCTAATCTATTTCTAGTATCTATCTTTATTGATAATATCATGAAAATTAAATTTTAAATACCGGAATAGAATAGAATTCACAAATCCAAAAATGAGGATTAGCTTAAACTTTTTTGTGAATTGGGCTGTAAATGTCTAAGCGGCTGACATCCAGACTAGTCGGAGAGAGATGAGGGAAAAATGATAATAATTTCTAAACAGAATTTTGTCTTACAAAGATAACAAAGTTGAAATATTGATATTGAATCTATAATTGAGAAGAGTTTATAATAAAGTTATTTGCTTATTATTGTCCTGCCCTCTTCTTGTCACAATATTCGGTATTATTAACAATGAATGTTTTCCATTAATTTTAAACCATTCATTCCACAATAGGCTATTCCACAGTAATCAAAAATAGTAAAAGTTTATTGAAAATAAGAATGATAATAGTTAAAGGATAAGGAAAACCATATTTCTTTTATTATAAATTATTCCCTTTAGAAGACACGGGAAGTTTTGCTTTGATAACGCAGGACATGTGTACGAGTGTTTGAGCAAATAGGATCCAAGTATGACCTCCGATTTTGAGAAGCCCCGCCTTAACTAAGAATATACTTCTTCGGGTGTGTCGGATTTGTTCGGTTGCTGTTCGGGTGACGTTCTAATTTCTTTGTTTTTATAAAATGAGAAAAAAAGGTGAAATAAAAATTAAGTATAATAATTTATTTTATGTCTCTAATAATGAATTATAATATTACAATTTAAATATACATTATTTTGTAATTTGTTTAACATTTTTTCGTGGCTTGTGAACCACTGTTTGTTTACTTCTGGTATATCCACATTACCTACGTCACAAATGTTATTTAAAATTCGGACCTTAATATCTCGCTTATTTGGAGGAATTTTTAACTCGGACTTTCACATGTGGTCTTATATTTTTATGTACTTCAAGAAAAAAATTTTAAAAAAATATCGTGGAATAGCCTATTACAAAATAATGACATTTATTATTCTTGCATTATGTGAGCCACAGAAATATAGGTACTTTAATAACTAAAACCTACTGGTTTCAAACTTACAAAAGACCAAAATATTATAAATTAAAAATATTTCTAATTTAAAATCACTAGAGTCTCCATCTTATCCCATAGGTGAATTCTCCGTACTGCAAGTCTCATTCAACCTTCAACGCCACACGGGTTATTTCCTAATTCAAGTCTACGTCCCTTGTATCCTGATCGTGGTGCTTTCGTGGGTATCTTTCTGGATCCACCGCGAAGCTACCAGCGACCGGGTAGGGTTGGGTATTACCACAGTTTTGACATTATCTACTATTAGTTTGGACTCAAGAATAGATCTACCCAAAGTAAGGTACGCTACTGCGTTGGATTGGTTCCTGCTGATGAGCTTCTTCTACTGCATTGCAACGTTGTTGGAGTTTGCAGGAGTGCATTATTTCACAAAGGTAGGTTATATTAGAGCATGGCCAACTTCATTCATAATTTTGTTGGTATGTTTAAATATGTATTAAAGACAAAAATGATTGTGACATATTGAATAGTAGTTTCAGATTTGGCCACTGAAGGGTAGTGCTACCTCACTGCTTATATGACGTCACACGACAAAATTTAATTATTATAAATTTCAAAAATTCGTAGTTTAAATATTATGAAGGTAAAATATGAACTACATTAATAAATTTGCTTATATTTCCAGAAAAAATAATAATAAAAAAAAAAAATTGTAAAGACCCCATACTGTGCAATGGGTCCATAAATGCGTACCTTGATTATTGTGTTTGATTTTAGTAACTTTATCACGTTGGTTGTGTCATTTCTTTTTATATACGTGAAATAAAACAATAAACAATGTAGATAATTTATATGAACATCGAACATCAATTAAAGAAGAAATGAATCAGACATGTTTGTAAACAAATCCCTCCTTATACCTTCATTTTAGCAGTAAATAGCTCAGTCATTCTAATTTCTTTTTAAAAAAATCTTAACTCACTTTGTCATCATTTCTATTTCGAACTTATTTATTAAATTAATTGGAATAATATGTAATATCACATTTTGAATATACTTATCAGTGGCGCAGCCAAGGAGGGGGCTAAGGGACTTTAGCCCTCCCCGAGACGGACGAAATAAATTACGATTATTGGTTTTAAAATACCATTTAAAAAACATCTAATTATTTCAAATAAGTAATTTTATTTTATATAAATTTGATTACAACAATGGATATTTGATTACAACAATGAAAAGTATTAACCACTATTCTTTTTGGGCAATCATTTTGTAATACATACAGACAACTAACCCAATGCTTAGTACGAGCAACGTTTCAAAAAGTATTATTTTAACTGATACTATTACATATTTATATGTTTTCGTTTACTTGTCTTAATATCTTAACCCCCACCATGGATAAATCCTGGCTGCGCCTTGCCTATATGTATTAAATTTTCAGCTTTATTTAATAAAAAAAGTCGATGAAACCATTGGTTTATTACCGCTGTTATTATGAAAGATGTACATCTTGCCACAAGTAATTCAAATTCTTAAAAGTTTAATTCGAATATAAATAAAATATTGGAAATACCTATTGCAGATTTCTTTCCTTTACGTAAGAATGGCATTGTGCAATAAAAAAGATTATAATTCTTGACAACATACGTAATTGATTTAAATTATTTTTTCATATAGAAATATAGAAAATAATGTGAAACTGTCAACATAGTTCGTATACATTGGCGAGTATTTTTGCATTTCTGGGTTCCGTGTTGAGTTACGTGCCATAAGAAACTATCGAAATGTGCTAGAATAATGGTCTTGTTTGTATGCAGAGCTTTATAATTGGCCCATAAACCATTTTTTTTTAATTTTAAATAAAAGTTTGTTTAATTTTGAAACATTTCGTGGTATAAAAAAGTCATAATTTTTAAAGAAACCTATAACTATCTTTCTCACACCAGTTTCTGTAGTAGGCTGCGCGAGAAAGATACCAATAGTGTGACGTCATCGGTGACACTGGAAATAAATTCAAATATCTCACAAAGTTATTATTAAAAAAATGTTTTTTATCCTAATCGTTATTTATTGAGTAGTACTTTAAGGATAAAGTGTACATTTTATTATTTTTTGTTATGGTTTATGGATCCATTTGCTGGTAGCTGTCACTGGTGTCAGTTCAGATTATACAGCGAATTGAACTACCTGTAAACGAATTATTATTGTGCGTTGCCATTTTTACGTAAAAAATACTATAGTCAGAAAAATTAACTCTGTCGGATGCAGCAAAAAAACTATAAATATAATTATGAAAAAAGCGGCATATAGCTCACTATGAAGACAATCTCTATAGTAAAATATAGTAAATTAATCTTACTGTTCCTTTAACATAAATGCTATTTTTGTTTGAAATAATTTCCTATGAGAATGAAAACTGTAGTTCCAAAAATTATTAAATTATTAAAAGAGCGGAGCAAATAATGGCCCGTTTGGTATCCAATATTATAAAGCAAACAGTAAGCGATATGCCGCTTTGTCATAATTACGATATTTATAGTTTTATTGCTGGACCCGATCCCGACAGTCATTTTTTCTGACTATATATGTTCTGTTTTGATTTGGTGATGAAAAGGCGGGCCCGCTTTGATTGTTGTGGTTGTCGGAAGGTGGGCAGCGGGGAGATCCCTGTTGATGAGGAAGAGTGGGAGGACTGCGGCGAACCGGAAGAGGAACTAATCGGCACCACGATGAGTGAAATCGTCGCTAATGAAAATTCCGGCGGTCAGCTCATCAGCCGCAGGAGAAGTTCGCTCATTTGTCCCATTTATAACGTGAGACATTTTACATTTTCCACTTTCCACTTTAATTACAAGTGTCAATCACCTATTGGAAATTAATATGTTTCTTTTTCCTCTTGATACATTCAATTAAAAACTTTAATTTATGGGTAGAAACTTTGCCGCGCAATAAATCAAAAACAAATGCGGTGCAGAATGCAGAAAGTGCCTAGTTAAAAGTAGGGTGATTTAAATTTTATTTACCTTAGTTACTGTGACAATTGTCGACATATTTACCATATATATTGTGACAAAACTGTTTTTTTGTTACTCGATATTTTGTCATTTCGGCCTTTTGTTTGTTGTCATAAATATACAGGTGTCTCTTAAATAGGGGGACATGGCTTAATCACAGATTCCTGAGGCTAAAATAAGACGATTTAATCAAACTTGCTTCTACCGGAAAGTGTACCATTTTGCCAGAATCCTACTTCAAAGTTCTTCGAAAAAAAATTAATTTTGCTTATAATAAACGGACGCTTTATTCGATTTGGATAAAATTTGGTATAACAGTTCATATGGTTATGTCATCTTTTAAGGTGATACTTGTTATTATTAGTGAACTACTAGTGTATGAAACTTAGGTGTCCCAACATTAATTAGACCGTAACTTTTTAATGGCAATGCCGAAAACGTGAAATTATTTTTCTTCAGAAAGATACATTCAATAGTAAACTTTTCTCTCTCTGTGTAATTTGTGATATCTGTTACGGTTCACACTGAAAAAAATAAAATCTGAGTGTCTGTACTGCTAAATTTTTAAAATAAATTTAATCTAGAAGTCTATCCAAATGTCAAACAAGTAATTTTTAATCACAGTAACGAGTCAATCTTCACAACTTGTTTAGGAGTAAGCTGAGATATGTAATCGTCTTATTTATAATAATGGTAGTAAAATACTATTAGGCCGAACAAACAGATGTTACTAATTTTAGAATATTGCGAAGAAAATTTTTGACAACCCGTAAAACAATTGGTAACCAAGAAAAATGAATTTAAAATTTTATAAAAGTTACTTCTTTATAGTGTTAGCCATGGTATCGAAATAAAATTTCAAGTATTATATTTCATATATTACAGTTAAATAATGGTGTAAGCAATTTCGATGTAGGTAACATTTTAAATCATGAACCCTCGTAAATATTCATGGTAAATTGTTACGCGAAGATTGCGCCCTCTATCATAACAACAACACTATCTTTATCCTGATTCCGACGATGTTTGTTCACATTTGGCTTTGTCAGGAACAACAGATCAAACGACAGGGCCGGATTAATTGCAGAATCTACATACGAGCCCTGGGCGAAAAGAATTGGCCTACATTTGTTTGTAATTTTGTTTAAATTTCATGGCTATCACTACAAATGAGCAATATTTATAAAATTTCAAATTGGATTTTACAGCTTATTAAATATTTAAAATAAAATAGAATTAGGTGTACAACATTTATTTGAAACATTTTTGTCTTCATTTAAATGGGAAGTTTTGCGCAAATATATATTAATATAATTCCATACATAATTTTGATTATTTTATTAAAACAAAAGAAAAGGGAGGATACCTCTTTCCATTAAGTTGAAGTGGTCTGACACAATTTCTTTGACATAATTATAACAATTAATTGATTGTCACTATCACATTAAATAACAAAACTGTTAGCACTTTATGGAAAGAGGTAACAAAACTAATGTAGATAAATACTTTTCTTTTGTTTTAAGGTAATAAAATGTTTTCATAGCTTGCTATGTTTTATTTTGTATGGAACTGACTTCTGACTTCCATGGATTTTTGTGACATGAATAATACATAATAGTCTTCTAAAACTTTTTAAGACTTGTAATATTAATGTACTTAAAAGTTGATTTCTTTTGTTAAATTTTCATGCCTACTCTGTATATCATTTATCTAAGAAGGGTCCGAGCTAAAACAGCTGCCCTGCTTCAAATTTCAAATATGTAAAACCGTCCCTGTATGCAAAATGCATAAAATACCGCTGGGGGCTACACGCGCAAGCACACGACTACGCGACACGTTTGTGTTACTCTCTTGGATTTGTCAAGTAATAATCTTATTGGATTTCCAGGATCCCGCTCTAAGCTATTCAAACAGGCGTACTTCGCTGTCTGTAAACATTCAGGCCCTCGCCCCACCGCCCGTGCGGCTCACAATGGAGCGGACGACCCAGACGGAGCGCCGGTTGCCCAAATGGCGTCTTCTTCTTTACTGTCTCATGGGGGACGACCAGTTCCGAAGGCAACGGCAGAGGGAGGCTGCTGGAGCTTTGGGTACAAGAGATGCTGTTACCTTCCCAAATAAATTCCCCAATTTGTTTCTTGTTGGTTATGTTCTTGTTTGTTTATTTATTTGTTTGAAGAAAATTACACAACTTCATTCTTTATTCCTGTATTCGATTTATAATAAATACTTAGTATATTATTTAACAAGTACCGAAAGCGCTATTTTACAGGATGGATTAACTAATTTTGAGGGTAACATCAGGCGACAAAATAAGTATTTATGTACTGAGGGCGGTAAATTCTAGTTTTCTTGAAGTAGTCAAGTAATCTTCTACTTCCCTGCTCCAAAATCGGCAGGAAAATTGAATTTTCCTCCCTAGGTAGTGAATTAAAATACAACGTTTCCATATTTATTTTCACAAACACATTTTTCATTTTAATATGAAATACAATAGGCTCTTCAACCAATTTTTTTTTAATTTATTTTTCGAAAATAGACTTTAATACATGAATATTTTTCATATTTTCGTCTGTATTGTGATATTATTAAGCCTGAAATTAATTGCAAAAGATTCTATACAAAATTGAAATTTACGGTGTGACGTCATACCGCCTGATGACAGAACAACGCCGCCCGTGTAGAATTGCGGAACTATTCAGTCAAACATTTAAACAAGTTGACACATGAAAACTGACGTTTTTACGTTGTGAATTGTTTGATATTTGTATTTATTTGTAAAGTTGTATTTAAATATTCTAATATAATATTAAGAAATAGTGACAGAACAGATGACTAAATGCAAACGCCAATATTATGCGCACGCAATCTCTGTCACAAGTCGGTATGACGTCACAGTCGAATTGGAGGTAAAAAAAATCTACTTTTAATAATTAATTACAGGCGTAATACATATTTTTTAAATAAAATGTTATATTTTTCGACATTGTTTTTAAGCGTATTATTGAAAATTAGTACCAAATATGCTAAATTTTAATGTGGTTGAAGAGCCTATTATAAAATTAAAATAAATGAAGTCCAGTATACATTTGTTTTAAATTCTTGTACAATTTTAATAGAGTTCCTAAGTTTTCAATGTGATTTAGTTGTTATATGAAAATAGGTTATATATATACTATTCAGTAATTTTGAATTCTTATACGATTTCAGACAAAAAAATTAATATTTATCTCGTCATTGAAGTTCCTTTTCATGACTCATTATGGTTATCTCCATATTCGTCATGAAAAGACAAACTTCCCTACCTTGATATATAAATAACTATTACCGCTATAGATAATATTATCCAAAACCAGTATAAAGACAATTAATGCCCGTGATGCTTATTACATTATATGATGATCGGACATTTTGTAGCATTTTTATACAACAAGCCGTAAACCCGGTATTTTAAATGAAAATTTATGCAGTATTTATCACAGTAATAACAAAAATAATAATTTATTGTTATTTTCGTAAATAATTAAAAAGATTGGCGCTAGAAATAGTCATAAAAAATAACCCCCCACTCATATGACGTCGGATTATATACAGCACGTCATTCGTAGCCAATAAGAAAATAGTTTACGTTATTTATATTAATAAAAGTAGGCGATAGTTTGTCGCATGTTAAAATGTATATACTCTGACAATACATTCTGTTTCAGGTCACGTGACTTTTTCAAAGTATTACACAAATTTCAATATTAATTTCGTGATATTTTCTAATTTGAGGTTCTTTAAAGAACAATATCTTTTAAAATTTAGTACTTAGAAGTCATATAAAAATTCTTGCAACAGCCCTATTGATCGAACAAAATTTAAAAATATTGGCTGGTAGCACAAGCCTTGTTTTAACTAAAACGCTGTTTCAAGAAATGTAAAATTTCACTATTTAATTTCACCCTTATGTGTAAAGAACGATTAAAAAAAATATTTCTTGGAGTACAATCTATGTTTTGCTTTAAAATCATATTCTGATACATTTTATGTTATTTATTATTAGCATTAAACAATGAAATTTGACATTTGTTAACTAAAACGCTGTTTTAATAAATGTCAAATTTCATTAATTAATAGTAAAAATAAATAATTTCAAATTTATCAAAAAATAATTTTAAAGCAGAACATATTTTGTATATAAGCAAATATTTTTTAAAAAATCGTTTTTAAACATAAGGGTGAAATTAAATATTAAATTTGACATTTCTTAAAACAGTGTTTTAGTTAAAACGAGGCTTGTGCTACCAGCCATTGTCACTACGAGTAGTTGTTTTTCTAGGCAACAAATTATTTTTAATATTCACTGACCAGTGCGGTGGGATTTACTAAAAATATTTTAGTTTTATTTATAACATTTTGGACTAAATATAATATAAAATAACAATATTTGAAAACGGCATTGCCTTGGAAGTATCTATTGGTCAAACTAGAAATAGGTATTACTTGAAATTCTTCACAGATTTTCTTAAAACTACAAATTATTTAACCTTGAACCTTTGGGAAACTTTTACAGCCCGATTCACAAAAAAGTTTAAGCTAATCCTCATTTTTGGATTAGAGAATTCTATTTTTTTCCGTTATTTACAATGTAATAATATCAAAAAAGGTAGATACTAAGACTATATTTTAAGTTATAAACTGTCAAAATTTGAATAGAATTCGGTAGATAGTCTAAAAATGAGGATTAGCTTAAACTTTTTCGAAAATCGAGCTGTTAATGTATAGAATATTATAATCTAATAAGAATTTTATGCTTCATATTGGAAAAGTAGTACAAATACAAAATAATTTGAAGTTAAGGAAACCATACTTAAGATCTGTATTTATTTAAAGAAAAAATGGTATTAAGTGTCTGCTAATTATATTAATAATATCTAGTCTACAAATTGTGTATCATGCACCGCAGTTATTATAATATTATAAAGGAAAAAACTGTAATGGCTGCTACATCAGATTATTTGTTTTCTTTTCTGTTTTTAGGAAGATCATCTAATGAAAGAGGTATGGCAAGACACATAAACAGTGTGTCGCTCATAGATCGAGCTGCACGCGTTCTCTTTCCAGCATCATTCGGTTTATTGAACCTTTGTTATTGGCTTGTGTATGTAACATACCAAGAAGACTTTAAGTGGCGTGATCCACCAATGAATTCTCTAAGTCATTAGTTGATTTAAATAAAATAGTACACGGGCTTCTTGTGTAGTGTTTGAATAATTACTCCATTGTAGTAAAAATGTACTGTTATGAATAAATATAGAAAGTAGAAGAAATTAAGATAAATGTGTGTTAAAAGTTTTGAAACTGTATGTATGAAGTTGTAAATGAATAAATTTTACTATTAGAATCATAAATAATTATTTTTAATGACTTTCTTTTTAATATATTGGAAACCATTAATAAATTAGATTCGGTCGATGATCTAAATCGCGTGAAATTCTCAAACTATGAGCGTCTAAACGTATGTCGTAACTACGTCCGTATGCAGAATCTCATGAAATCGCTTCTGTCAAGTTCTGGTGTTTTCGATGTATTCCTACGCGAGCAAGTAAAGAGATCTTTATAAGAATACAAAGATTTCAGTGGTGAATGTAAATAAAAATAGTCAAATAAATATCGAGAAATAACTATAAATAAACCTTGAAAGTTATACATGTGATTGTTATTGTGGAATCATGCAAAATGGTGTTGTTTCTGTACTTGTTAAATGTAACTGCCATGATTGATTCTCAGCGTCTTTGAGCTCTTTCAAGTTCAAACATTTTTGAATAATGTGTGCATTCTGGTTGTCCTCCAGCATTGTTGTGGTAATTATATATCACTTTAATATTTGAATATTATATTTAAATCATGTTTTCGTTGATGTACATTCAGATATCTGGCATATTTGCTTTTGACGTGTAATGCCAATGGCTTCGGACTAGGCAGCCATTTCGCCTTAATAGTGGTAAAATGTGACATTTTGTGTGTTATTCTGTATTGTAATACCGTAAAAACGTATGTATCAATTTATATAGAATTTGTTATTGTCAGTAATTTATAAATCTATGTTTTGTCTTAGGGATTTTTATTTTCATGATTGAATGGGAGTGTCGATTTAAAATGTTGGTTGTAATGCATTCATCTTGACCTTGAAATCCATTGATAATTAAAACTTTTTGTACAAATTATTTTATTAATACAATGGAGTCAATAAAATCCGTTTGATGTTGCAATGTTTCAGACCCAATTCTCATGCGAATTACATTTCACTTGCTAATATGGCTGTTGCAAGAATTTGTATATCACTTCTAAGGACCGTTTTCATAATCTGGCTCACTTCCACTTTAAATTACTTTAAGACTTTATATTTATTTTATAGTAATGCTGCAGTGCTCGCTAAAGTGTAAAGTTATATTATGCAAACAAATCAACTTTAATTTAAAGTGTTAAAATGACGATAAAATTTATTATGAAAGTGCCTCAAATTTGAAAATATCACGAAATATCCATTAAATATTGAAATTTGTGTATAATTTTGAAACAGAACGTGACGTCAGAGTATATACAACTAAACATGTAAGAAACCAGAAACTATCGCCTACTTTTATTTATATAAATCCAAAACTGTTTTATATTGGCTATGAATGATATGCTGTATGTATTTTGACGTCACAGGAGTGGGGGGGGTTGTTTTTCATGTTTATTTCTGGCGCCAATCTTTATTTTTATTTACAAAAATAAATTATCTTTTAATGTCACGAATTTTTACATAATGCAGGCATAGTTTTGCATTGTTTTTGCAATGTGGCTTGGTTTTAGTGATCAGAATGGTGGTGGATGTACCTCTTCGATCAGCTCCTCACAAAATGCAACCCGCGGGAATGCCTCCCCGGGAATTGTCAGAAAATGACGATCTTGCTACTTCCTTGGTTTTGGACCCATATCTAGGCTTTACCACACATAAGATGAACGTTCGGTATCGACCCCTCAAAGCAAATCAGAATGAACTACGTACTATTGTTTCCGAGTTCATTAAAACACAGAATTATGAGAAAGCCTATAACCGAATCGCTAAAGGAGAATGGATGCCGAGGTTAAAATCGAAGCTGCAACAAAGGAAACTGGAGGAACACGTAAATATAACGAAATAGTACAGGGTGTAAATGAATACGTTTTAAAAATTTATAGGGGATGCAAAATAGACTAACTTTTCGGGCTACAGGTTCTTAAAAGAGTAATTATCAACCTTAATTTTAGTTGGCTGTGACCGGTGACTACTTATTTTAAATTCTAATAATGCGTTTCCGGGCATGAGTTTATTAGTGAAAGTTAGCCTTTGCATCCACTATACAGGGTGTTCCAAAAATTTAGGTCACGGATTTAAAGGTGGATAATCATCTCAAAACAATAAAAAAGTTCATATAAACACATATCCGGAAATGCCTATATTTTCAGAACTATAGCGATTTTAATATTTTATTTCTGTCATAATACAACTCACACTTTTAACATTACAATAAAATCATAGTGGCCGTTTACAGTGGAAAACAATTGAAGCTAGTATTTTGTTTTTCCTTATTTGTCATAATTATTATTATTGTTTGTACAAACACAATTTTATCATTTTTCCGAATTTGCAGATATGCATTTACAGCCCGATTCACACAAAAATTTTAAGCTAATCCTCATTTTTTGATCAGTGAATTCTATTCCAGTATTTAAAATTTAATTTTCATTATATTATCAATAAAGGTAGATACTAGGAATCGATTAGACTATATTTTAAGATATAAACTGTCAAAATTAGAGTAGAATTCGCTAATCCAAAAATGAGGATTAGCTTAAACTTTTTTGTGAATCGGGCTGTATATGTTTGGTCGTGCTCTCGGTGATTCGGTAGAAGCTAGACGCAAGGTTAAATGGAAACATTTATAGAGATTTTCTAGAAAATGTGTTGCCAGAATTACTAAAAAATACTTCACTACCCATAAGACAAAAAAGTGGTTCATTTCGTTCGAGATGTGAGGCAATTTTTGAATAATTTTTATGATGATTGGTGGATTGGTAGAGGGGCTACTGCACGGTCACCTGATTTAAATCCTCTGGATTTTTATTTTTGGGGTCATCTGAAAAGTTTAGTTTATACAGCGTGTTCAAAATCAACCCAATTCGGAGTAGGCTATGAACAGAGAAACGTATGTCTGATCGATATTCAATTCAGGTTGTCACCGTTTTCTAATTTATTTCTATTTTTAAAATAAGGATTCAAGAAGAAAAGCTTTTATTTCTTTAGATAACCTTTTCGACAATATCTCGTGTCAAATTGACATTTAATATTGGGCGCGTTCAGCACCCTGGCAGCGCTGTCAGTGATGAGCACCGCTCCGTGCCGATGATTGCCGAATGCAATTGCTGGACTAATTACATTCGTCCATTCGCTGTGTTCGTCAAACTTCGGACGTCAGCGATGAGAGGTGCTGAACGCGACAATTGACATACGTTTCTTTGTTCATAGCCTACTCTGAATTGGGTTTTTTTTAACACTCTGAACAGCACCAGTCAATAACATTGATGACTTACGTCAAAGAATTATAAATAGCTGCAATACTATTCGCAATAAACTCGGAATTTTTGAATGTATTCATCAGTCTATGAGACGAAGATTAGAAGGTTGAATTGGAGTTCAAGGTGGACATTTTGAACTTTTTTTATAATTTATAATTCACTGTTTTCTATTGTAAACGGCCACTAGGATTTTATTGTAATGTTAAAAGTCTGAGTTGTATATGACAGAAATAAAAATATTAAAATCGCTATAGCTCTCAAACTATAGTCTATTTGAGAATGACTGGCAGTAATAAATCATTATTTGCAAGAGTAGTATTGGATTTTTGCCAGCAATGCGGCAAATAAAACTACCAGAAAAATCAGTTGTAACTACACTAGGATGTTCAAAATAAGCCGCACGCTTTGTACCTGGAACGAAACTTACTTGTCAAACAATAGAAATGCCGTCCGATAATCCCCGTCGGACTGTGTCATAGTCGTAGATAAGATTTGTAGAGTGATCTGTTTATACATTTACTAAAAATAAAAGTTTTTAATATTTAAATATAACTTTCTCAGTCATTATTATTATATTGCATACATTTAATATTTACATACATACATTCAATATTTCCATTTTTATTTGTTACATACTAAAATTTATACTTATTTCATGTGTGTTGTCAAGATATTGGTACCTGTCATATTTCTATTAAATATACATATTACATTACATATACTTATATATTTATACATAAATTATTAAAAATCAGAATCTGATTCTGAATCTTGTCCTACTGAAATTATAAATGGCTCGATCGTTTCGTCTATCAGATGGTCAAGTTTGCACCTTAGACCTAAAACTATAGTTCTCTACCGAATTTAGTCATTTCGACTATCCCTGTGCAAACAATTATTGGCGCGCCACTGGAATGTCTTTGACAGAATGATTTATTACTGCCAGTCATTCTCAAATAGACTATAGCCAACTATTTTTTATTTTGATATATATTATCCACCCTTAAACCTCTATTTTTGAGCACCCTGCACATTCTATAAATTTGTAACACGTATTCATTAACATCCTGTATAGTATATTTTATTTATAGCTTTTTTTCAGATTTACCGGTATCTCAGAGTATTTGATAAGGAATCGGGTTTTGTAATAGAACCGTGCTATAGATATTCTCTTGAAGGGCAAAAAGGGGCAAAAATATCAGCAACGCGAAAGTGGTATAAAAATGAAAAAATTGAATGTTTAGTAGGTTGTATAGCAGAATTAACAGAAGAAGAAGAAACCATGCTTCTTCATCCTGGCAAAAATGATTTTTCAGTTATGTATAGCTGTCGAAAAAATTGTGCCCAGCTTTGGCTAGGTCCAGCTGCTTACATCAATCACGATTGTAGAGCGAACTGCAAATTTGTGGCTACAGGCAGAGATACAGCGTGTGTGAAAGTTTTAAGAGACATCGAAATAGGCGAAGAGATTACTTGTTTCTACGGCGAAGACTTTTTCGGTGATAAAAATTGTTATTGTGAATGTGAAACATGTGAACGACGGGGTATGGGAGCGTTTGCCAAAGATGCCCAGAAAAATGAAGAACTCGTCAACGGTTACAGATTGCGAGAAACAGACAATCGGATCAACAGAACAAAACACAGACAAAATTCGCAGAAATCTCAGCTGTTAGATAAAGCAGCTTTATCGGATCAATGTAACGGGAGTGATAAAATAATTGCTCCGCTAAGTATGAAAGAATTACGGCAAAAAGGGTTAACAAAATATGATGCAGAACTTCTAATAGCCCAAGGTTGTAAATTTTCAGATATTGGAGATCATCTCACGCGAAAAGATCGAATGACATCAGCAATATGTTCTCGAGACAGCTCGACATCTCCCAGCGAACGACCGCGACGAAACACGAGAAGAGAAACTCCCCAGACCGAAATATCAGAAGCAGATTCATCTGTAAGTTCACGAGCTTCACGGTTACAAAGGAGAAACGCAAAACAAGCCAGCCAAGCAATGCTAGCGTTTAGTTCTGAACAAAACATTTCTAGATCGAATCTTTTGGATGATTTGCAAAGCAACGCCAGCAGTTGTACCAGCAGTTTAAGCGACCCAGACCTCGTCAGCGACGCTACGAACAAGGACCGAGTTTTCAACGACAGCCACGAAAGCGGCAACACAAACCAAGCTTTCCAGGGCGAACCAGAGTCTGCCAACTCCTCAGGTATTATTCTACGGAACCACAAGCGGCTCAACGAGCGACAAAAAGAAGAAGACTCTGAAAATGCTAGTGATAATAATACGGTACCTAGTTGTAAAAGTGATGTAACTTCCAGTTTAAACTCTGTTAAACAGTTAGCTGAAAAGCGAGTGAATCCCAGATCATCTCGACGCCGGTCGCGAGAAGATCCAGTTCTCGTACAATCCCGAACAGTATCGAAACGCACGTCCGCGAGGACCGCTGCAAGAAGCAACAGCACTGCCGCATCAGACGACCCTCACGAGGAAGGTAAAGACATTTATGAATTTGATGATGAGGAGTACAAATTAGATTCTCCTAGATTACTTCGTAAGTCTGTAAAACATAGTAAAGATAGTAATAGCGCAAATGTGATAAAACCAAGTGATTCTATAAACGGTGCAGTAAATGACAACCCGCCTCCGGTTCAGCCGGAACCAGCCCTCCCCGAACAAGACCTCCGAGAACGATCCCCTCCGCGTCTCACCCCCGTGGTAGAACAGCGCACCCCAGAAAAAGCCCCCGGCTTGAAACTAACACTGCGCATGAAACGCAGCCCCGTGCTTGACGAGGTGATCGAGTCGGGCAACAGTCTCAGTGAGGACAGCTACGAGCCCGAGTATGAAGTCCTGCGAGTGGAGGGCGTGTGCGAGAAGCTCGTGGCGGCGGCGGCGCACCGCAAGAAGCGGCACAAGAGCAAGGACCGACGGCGAGAGCGTCGGCTCAAGCATCTCATCCAGGAGCATGTCCCGCACCCGCCCATGAAGCGGCTGCGGCTCATCTTCGGCAATGAGAGCCACACTATCGACATCCCGTCCAGCCACGCCAACTGACTAACACAATATTTAGCTAAACTACGCTTGTTGCTTGTTTGATTCAATATTCGGTTGACAAACAAGGACTATCTTTAAAATGTTCATCATTTACACGTCGTATTATTTTTCTGTCTCATGCTTTTTGTAGGCATCTTATTTTATAAGTAATAAAAACTTAATTTATTTTTACAGTTACATAGACATATTTTTATTATCAGACTTTTTATTTGTACATAGGATATAACGTATTTTAAAAAGTGTATGTTGGGTAAAATTTCCGTTCGAAGGATCTCTCAAACCAAAGCGAAAGACTTTTTTCTGCAACTGTACAAAAAAAAAAATGATTATGCCCTGATATCAGTGTGCGAAATATGTTACGAGGGGAGTTTTTTATGTTATCTACCTAGCTATGAAAACAACGAGTTAGAGAACAAGTAAAATTTTATTTTTTAACGTAAGAACTGTTAACACTAACACACTTATTCCAACGTTTTTCTAATAAAGCTACGCCTGCAAAAAAAAAAATCTTTTGGTAATTCTGCAAAATACTACTCCACTGCGTTTTCTAAGTCATCATTCGATAAAAAGCGACTCTCTCTCTCAAATGTTTTTTGAGTTTTGGAGAGAAATAATAGTCGGACGTGGTCAGGGCTGTAAGGTGGATGTTGTAATTCGTCAAAGCCGCATTCATTGACTACTGCTTGAACAATTCGTGCTTTATGCACCCTGCAGTTGTTGTGCAGAAGCAGCATTTTCTGAGCATAATTGTGGGGTCTTTTTTCTCGTATAGCTGGTTTCAAGTTCTTAATTGTGTCTTTGTAGACATGAAAATGTCACAGTAACTTGATATAAGAAAATTGTCACGATAGCATATTGTTTTCATAGCTAGGTAGATAACATAAAAAACTCCCCTCGTATTAAAGCCTTTTCGCTCCTAGCTGAAACAAGCCGATATTTTATTACCCCAATAGATATTACCACAAACAAATAGAAAATCCTCAGGTAGTGTGGAACAGGGACGTATTCGAAATCTGCATAAGTAAGGGAAAATGTCATTATTACAAGTATACAGTTATACTCGTCATAAAATAATCAAATAATGGCAACTTTCCTTCACACTTTTTACAGGCTTAGGACTGTCAGGGAAATATATACAAATTTTTTTTTTGCTATAAATTACGCAGGCGTGTTTAAAAGTTACAGGTGAGCAGTTGTTGTCCCTTTGTTATAATTTATATTTTCTTAAGAACTGTCATCTTCATCCAAAATGGAGTCGTTGATTATGATAGATTGTGGCTGGGTATTAATAATATATTTATTCTCTGTTTCAATTACATGTTTTTCACAGTTTTCCCAAGAAGCTGTAGTAATAAATTTTTCTTAAAATTCTCTTAAAAATTTACAAACGCATATGTCAAAACGAACTGAATACAATCCTTGTTCAACACTCCATTTACAACTGACCGCGGTTTGATGAACAAAGGCTCAAGAAAGTGGTTTCTGGTAATAACTATTGGGGTAATAAATTATCGGCTTGTTTCAGCTAGGAGCGAACAGACTTATACACTAGGCGCATTATTCCGTGCATTCTGCACATTATTTCGTGCACTATCTCACACACACTTCCAAAATTAGTTATAAAACGAGCAAAAAATTGAATTTTAAATTATGCAAATGATTATATTTTAATAAATTTTGTATTAAACTGTAAAAATTCAAGTTGTACAAGAGCTATTTTTAGTACAAGTGAGCAAAGTATGTCTTTTTCCCACGCGTTCGGAATATATTTTTTCTGAAAAACGAAGCATTGTACTTTTTTGATTAATGAAAAACTCAATACATATGTTTATAACTGAATTTAATGTAAAGTTAACTACAAAAAATTATTGTTCCTTCATGTAGAATGGTAGATATTTATTGTACAACTTGTAACTCCTTCAAAATGTATTACTCCTGGCGTAGATTATTATAGGCTTCTGTATTTTGCTCATTTGTGAAGAATAGTTATTTATGCAATAAGAATAAAAAGTATAGTCTTATTTCACGAATAGTAAAGTTTGACCGAATGAGCCGCGGGCAAGTTCGTCAAATTCTATGAATGAAATAAAACTATTTTTACTCGTTACTTTTTTACATGTGCAATAAAAGTGTGAAAAAGTGCCGCAACGTTTTATTATTTCACGCGTTTGTGTTAAAAAAGACATACTTTATAAATCCATTTTAATGACTTTAAAAAAACATATTTCGTGCGCGTGGTACACAAATAACTATTTTGTTCATATTTTTTGCTGATTTTAAAATTTGTGTAAAAAACGGTGCGATGGTCAATTAGACGACATAAACTTAAAATTTTTGTGCTCTTACCAGACATATAATTTGTTGATTTTTTTGCAACAGTGTTATAGTTAAAGTGATGCTCTGATTTTTCTAAACAAACGTAAACTTAATCTGAAGCCGGTATTACATTAGTCAATTTTAGTTTGGAAATGGCAACCTTGCTTGAAGCAACTTAGGTTTCTTCAACCAAAGTTGTAAAAATTGCATTTGCCAAGTTGTGTCTACAACCAGATAAACTCATATATTTATTCAGGAACGAGATATTTTTGTAGATGTAATGTTTGAAATAACTGAAAAAGTTGTTAACAATTACTCGAAATCTCAATCAAATAGCATTTTTTCTGGACAATTGGGCCTGTTCTGTAACTCAATGGTTAATTTTTAACTGGTTAAAAATTTGAATCAATCAACAGGTAGATATGTAACAAAAAATTGGATTTCTAGTTGTCAACATCTATTGGATAATAATTTTAACCAGTTGTTAAAAATTAACCACTTTGTTACAGAATAGGCCTAATAGGTAAGATCATACAAATTATTTTATCTTAATTTTACAACATTGAACAAAAATTCATATAGATCACAAACACATCAATTTGCTCTTTATGAATAATATTTGTACGATGTAAAACTGAATACTAAGAACGAATATATTTTGTGTACATGAGTAATAATTTTTAAGATCTTACGTGTAAATATGATAATGTCCATGTTATTTTGTACGTACTATTTTATATTGAATGTTAATTTTTCTGAGTAAATGTTAATATCTAATCCATATTAACATTAACTGAAAAAGTTTTAATTTTATTATTATATGTATTTGTATTTTATATTCCACAGAATATCATATTATTTTGCATCAACATTCAGAATTAATTTATATTGTGTGAGTTCCACTTTACCATGTTTAATTTTAAATGCTTAAATCGTGAATAACTATATTTAAAAATACGGACAAACACTACAGTTGCAGTGCAAATGGTTACAGAAAGCCAAAATCTATATTATTATAAAGTTGACTAATATAATATTCTACAGATCTTTTATTTTATCGCCCGGATGTCGGGTCGCCCAGTTGGCCGTGTCGGGTTTGAGGGGTTCTTTACGATAGTTCGATTATTTGAACTTTAATTATCGTTATTGTTAAATTCTGTACATTCTGTATTTTGTACTTCGGAACGCTACTTGATGTAAAATACTAACAGTTCTTGTTAAGAAAACAATGATTCTTGTTAAAATTTATGAAAATAATTGGCTCGATGCATGCATGAAAATATACAATGTGATTTCTGCCGTGAATATTAATAATAGTGATGATTTTTTTTAATGTTTCATTGTATATATGTACAAGTTCGTGTTTGTACAGCGTAACATGCACTATATACTTATATTTAATTTTCATAATGACAACTACAGATTCATTATTGATAAATTACTTTCGTAGCATTGTACAAGGTATTATGACTGCTATATTATTAGTCAACACATATTTTTGTCTTTCAAGAAAAGGTCTATAGAAATTCCAGTATGTATAAGTTCCTAGTAATTTAAAAATACCTTCTGTATTTTTTTCCAGATCAGTTTTAATAAAAAAATATGAATGAACACTTCTTTTATAAAATGTATGGCAAATATTTGCCATCAAGACCTTGTACAGAACGTATATGTTGTGTGAAGGAAAATTTCATTTTAAAGACTGAGAGAGATGTATCAATTTTATAACAAATTGGTGCATGTGTATGTTTTTAAATAAATGTATAAAAAAAAAAAACGTGGAACATGTTTTTACTAGCGTCTAACCGGTGTAATAACTTGTCTCGCCGAACATATACGATGTAGGTGTTGACATGCGCTTGTGTACATATATTACTTTGACATTCGATTGATAGCGTCTTTTATTTTTAGAAAATTATTTTATGCGTTAGGTTTGGTTATTGTTGTTATATTTAGGGCCAATCTTACCACCTGGTTATGATAACTACAAGCTAAATAAACAATTTTAAGGCCCAATCTTACCATCTCTGGTTAAAATTTTAACTACTAGTTAGATAAACAATATTAAATCGGATTATTGATAGCAATTATAAAGTTGTCATTTGACAGTTCATTTCGTTTCGGTTTTGTTATATTAACTGGTAGTTAAAATATTAACCAGAGATGGTAAGATTGGCTAAGTCGGATTATTGACAGCAATTGTAATTTGATAATTCGTTTCGGTTTTGTTTATTTACGCCCGATATTTTCATCTCTGGTTAAAATGTCGGTTATAAGAACAACGGGGCATTAAAAAATTGACATATTTTTTTCAATTTAGGCTATAATATCGATGCTGTGTTTTTCTTTTAAGTGAAATTTAAATAAACAGTCTGTTTAACCGGAGATGAAAATACCGGGCCTTAACTGGTAGTAAAAATTTTAGAGGTGGTAAGATTGGTCTAGTTAATTTAATCAAAGACAGTAACAACCTAATGCACAAAAATCAGTCTTGGAAAACTTGTTAACTTTTTATATTTAGTCAATGTATATTAACATTTTACATTTAAAATGAATGTTGCATGAATTTAGCCATCTCAATAATCGTATATGTTCGGTGAGACAAGTTATTACGCCGACTAGATGCAAGTAATGTTTTTATGTTCCTGTTCAAAGTATGGAGCACCATCTACCGTCTAATCATATAAAATTGCTTTGCGACACAAAAACATTTTACAATTTCGAGATTCTTGACAAGTAGGGGTGATAAGTCAAATTTGCAGGCAGTTAAAATGGCATCAGCTATGGATATTGATGAGGAAGAAGTTGAATTACCTACTTCTAGTAGTTCTAAGGGCGAAAAGAAGCGCTTTGAAGTTAAAAAGGTATTGCTGAATTTATTTAAACTTGAAATATCTATTCTAACCTAAATACGTGTTTTTAGTGGAATGCTGTCGCATTATGGGCTTGGGGTAAGTATAACATTATTCTTAATGGTTTAATTGTTAATTAAATTAATTTCAAATAGATATTGTCGTCGATAATTGTGCAATTTGCCGAAATCACATCATGGATCTTTGTATTGAATGCCAAGCAAATCAGGCATCCGCTACCAGTGAAGAATGTACCGTAGCTTGGGGAGTATGCAATGTAAGAATTAGACTTATCTTGTAAAGCGTATATATGAATGCGACGAGGCGAAAGAAATATGTTTGGGCAGGAATGTGTGGCGAAGGATGATTGTTGTCTGAATAACTATTATTGTTCGGATGCGGTATTTCGCTACCGCAAATCTGTCACTTTAATATGCTAAGAGTGAGGAATATTTGCTGTATGGTTAGTAAAAATGTTAAAAGAGTGAAGTGAGTCAGCTGAGCTCTTATTGTTGTTAATTGTTTTCCGGTTTGTGCTAACCCACTAAGTGGGGCACGCGTGATTTTTGTGTATGTATAGATTCTTCACTCAAGAATGGCATTGTACAATAAAAAGTGGATGATTATTGCCGATGCCGATATTCGTAATTGAAGTAATTTCTTTTGCAACGTATGTCGGAACTCTGTTCAGGAAATAACTTGGAATTGTGAATTTATTCCGTATACCGTGAGTATTTTTTAACGTGAAACATTGGGTTTGTTATATCCATGGTTACGACTTGATATTTGATTGACAGCAATGTATTTTCCCGTTCCATTTAAAATGAAACATAGGGAACGAATCTGACAGAAGTATTATATTTAAATATTGTAAGAAATTTAACGGAGTCAGAAAACCACTCGAAAGCACTAAACACATTTCGGGCACAAGGTGCACAGAGTATTTTTTCTACATCTAAATTTAATTTTTAGAAAAGAGATATAATTATTTAAACAAAATTAACCTCTAATTTGAATTTTCCTATAAGTTATGATTTGACATTTGATTGACAGCAATGTATTTGTCTGTCTCATTTAAAATAACACATGGGGAATGAATTTGACAGAAGTATTATATTTAAATATTGTAAGAAATTTAGCCAAGTCAGAGAACCACTCGGGCACAAGGTGCACACTTTATTTTTTCTACAACTAATTTTAATTTAGAAAACGGGTATAATTTTTTAAACAAAATTAACCTCTATTGACGTCTTATCAAATGTCAAATTCATTCCCTATGTTTCATTTTAAATGGAACGGGCAAACCCAATGTTTCACGTTAAATAATACTCACGGTACATTGGCGTATATTTTAGCATTTTTGTGCCTCGTGTTAATAAATGCTATAAAAAAAACTATCGAAAAATGAAAGGGTAGAATAATGGTCTTGTTATTTTGTGCGTTTCTTGATGCAGAAAAGATAGTTTCCGAGCATACTTCATTTCACCTAAGAAAATGGCAAATGGCGCTTGAGAGCCAGCCGTTTTTACATGCATTAAATAAATAAATTCGTGAAACTAAACTATATCAATAATAAAAATATTTTTATCTGTAAAATGTACGAGTCCTGAATATTAAAAATTACATCAAAACATGGTTAAATGTCACAAATGTCGATTTAATTTAATACTTGACATATGACAAGTGATTTTTTTTTCGCTTTTGTGAACTAGGTTAGCATTCTGACCACAATCAAACGGCATTTTAATATCCCTATTATTTTATTACGTGAAATGACGTATAGGTGTCAGCACAGATAGCGAATTGAACTACCTATAACAAAATATTGCGCAATATCATTCTTACTTGAAGAATACTATGTATATGTATGTACAAATTTAATTTGTATTTTTTCTTGTAGCATGCATTCCATTTTCATTGTATTTCCCGTTGGTTGAAAACTAGGCAAGTATGCCCATTGGACAATAGAGAATGGGAGTTCCAGAAGTATGGTCACTAATTTTCTACAGTCGTAAGTTTGATTCTTCTAAATTATTGTCATGTTTACCAATGTTATGTCAGCTTACAGTAATTAAAAAAAAAAACTTTTCAACATTATAGTTTTTATTCATAGTACAGTTCCTATAATATCAGTAGTATAGATTCATAGTCAGGTTATAAAATGTAATTTATTAAACAAAGTTTATACATATAACAACAGTTTTTTTTTATTTGTTGGATACAGTACAATAATTAAAGATATGAAGTATTCGGGATCAAGTCATGTGCCCTTTGTATCACAGTGTTAAGCCATGAATTTTAGTCCTACGCTATTCTATTTTTATGAAATATTTCGTACTATACGTTATTGTCTTCTTTTCTCCCTTGGGGTATCAGAAATTTTGATACACTACGTTGGGTAACAACTATAAGGTACATAGATTACAAAGAATTTCTAAAGATTGTTAAAGTCGGATTGAAGGCGGTTTATCACATTGAATATGGGAAGTAACATACATTTTAAATTTCCATTGATTAATATTTAACGAAAACATTAATCATGAGATTTCTCTCCAGCACTTTACCGGTAAAATATAGAAATAATTTCATAAAATTTCAAATTCCCAATAACAGTTTTAATTTAGATAACAATTAAGGGCTCACATTCATTTTTTGGGTTGTGGTAATCATATGAACTCAACATATTTTTGGGTTCTCTAATATACGACTTTTAATATGTAAAAAAATAAATTTATTAAGAAACAATTGAAAAAATCAATTACAGATCATTATTTGTTTGTTTTTAATGTTATTTTAATTATTTCAATTAATTTTTCTAAATATAAACTTCGAAAAGAATATTATACCACATATTTCAAATTGTGTCAAAGTTAACTACAACGCCGATAAAAATTAATTAACTAATCCGAAAATAATTGAGATATGAGAATTTAATTACTAGATACAGAATCAAACTAAACAAATGATGATCTGTAAGTGATTAATAATTCCTGTTTTGCTCATGTTTAAAACAAAAGCATAGACTATTTTCAACATATGTTTCCATTTCAAAAATATTATGTTTGTAGTATAGATAGATAGAGAATGATTAAGTTTTAAAAAAATCTAATTACATCACGTTATTCTACGCAAAAAAACAG
Organism: Ophonus ardosiacus; assembly: GCA_943142095.1. Classification (NCBI taxonomy): domain Eukaryota; kingdom Metazoa; phylum Arthropoda; class Insecta; order Coleoptera; family Carabidae; genus Ophonus; species Ophonus ardosiacus. Next base: position 5,929,503 of record OW964830.1, on the reverse strand, counting down.
TATAAAAATGATCTAAACTTTTTTATTTATTTTTTATAATAAGCGAGATATGAGGTATTTTCAAAATAAGCGAAAAACAAGTTTTACAGGCTCAAAAACAAAAGACGATCGAAAATTCCTGTGGTGTCTATTAAAGTTGTCTCAAAAAGTTGGCCCATAAAGACCTACATAAATTTTCTGGAGCATGATTAAGAAGAAAGTAAATCGAATTTGTTCTACGCTGTACTTAAAGAGAGTCAAAAAATATATGGGGTTCATATAATTTTCACATTCTATAAAATAAATGTCAGCCCAATTAAGATTTACCGGTAAAACCAACGAATAGATTCTTTCGCATGAAAGGTACATTGAATATTGAATACATTTGGCTGTAGATAAACATTGTGCGGTAACTTATTTTCTGAGGGGGTGCCACATAGCCACCGGCTTTCTTAAAGCCGAGAGCATTTGGTTCCAGTGGCTGAGCGCTCGTCCGCTAGCTTGCGCGCTGACGATCACGTGACCAATAGGAAGGCCCCGAGTGCCGTTTTCGGTATTGGTCGTTTCAGCGACAGTCACTCGGAGCTGGATTGACTGAAATTTAAAATTAATTAATGTTTTATCTTGATTACGCCATTGTACAAGAATACAAGGTATGCTCACGCGCATCGTTTATCTCCACTACTTGCTCTCGGTTACGACTGCTTGATTTCGGTACACACTTTTTTAAATTTGCTTAAATTTATTGAAATACGTACTATAAAATTGTGCCTTCTTACCCAATAGGGGTTTCCAAGTCTAAAGCTTTCAAAAAAATACTTATTGGATATCAATGTTCATCATGTATAAGTAAAAGTAAGGTGATTATAATCGTTAATTTTCTGATTTTTACTACCCTAATATCAAAATAAAACTTTAATGTATTTAAATCGAGCGCTTAAAATTCAGTATCAGCCATGTTTGTGGCGTACTGGACATTGGCAAATGGCGTCATGCGAAACGTAATAATAATTTTCTTGTGTATTAGAAACTTTATGGTGAAAATACAAAATATGGGTCCAATATTGTTATGTACATATTAACAAATTAAAAAACTTGGAAACCCCTATTCAACAAGATACTCAAAAAATTAACCACAACTTCTTAAAGTTCATGGAATGGAGGTCTAAAGATTGATAATGAAATGTGCGAATTTAGCAATATATGTCAGTTTAAAAATAAAGATACCTGATTGTGAAAATATCGGTATTAGTTTGCAATTTGCTAGCGGAACAGAAAATCAAACAACAACCTTTGAACTGCACAAAATTTTAAAGGAAACCGAACATATTTGCAAAATATCTATGGAATTTATGTACGAATTATGTATATAATCAAAAAAATAAGAAATCCCCACGTAGGTAAAAGAGAGAAGATAAAAAAATATGCGCTCAATTTTCATACATATTATTGGATTTTCTAATATTTTAATTCTTTACAATTTATTATTAAAAATTATAATGGCTGGTAGTACAGGCCTTGTTTTAATTAAAACGCTGTTATTTTAAAAAATGTCAAATTCAAATTTCAATATTTAATTTCACCCTTACGTTTAAAGAACGATTTTTTAGAAAATATTTGAATACAAACAATGTTCTGCTTTAAAATCATTTTTTGATAAATTTGATATTTTTTTTTATTATTAAATAATTAAATTTGACATTTTAATAGGGCTTTAGTTAAAACAAGGCTTTTGCTACCAGCCAATGTATTTAATATTTAACTTTATAATTTATATTTCAACTTTTGGATTTCTTTTAACTGTTTGTAATTTTGTTCAACTACTGTGTAGCAAATTCATTTAAGTAATTATAAAATATTATATTATAAATTAAATTGATGATTTTACCCTTAATAGTTATTTATGTATCTAGACACTGAAATTTTATTTTTTATCACCAATATGAAATGACATTCAGTGCTGCTAACCTCGAACATTTAAGGTATCGGAGAGAACACTTAAAATTTTGTGTTTTATCTCAAACTTATTCACCGGAATAATTTAGTTGGTTCTTCTTGCACATATTTTTGTCATTTTATGTACAAATTAACTATTGTACATCGTACACCTGCCTAAATTATTTTACATGTACAGCAATTATGATAAGGTTGGTAACACTGCAATTGCATGAAATCGTCGTATAATGGCGAACGTTAGTGCCGATTTCTGAACTTTTAAGATCTATTTTTGTGCACTTTAGCGAAGATTTCAAATGAAATTATTTTAAAATGCATTTGATAATGTATTTTAGCAGCGTGTACCGAAATACGTCATGCGTCAAGGCGACGGATTTAAGTTCAGCGATGAAACATACTTTGTATTCTTGTACCATGGCTTACAAAAGTGGTACTTGTAAGGTGTGCGCAGGTACGCTGAATATCATAGCTTCGTTAAATATCGGGCTTCTTTCTCCTTTCTTAGTAGATGTTTTCTTTTTGTGAACTTTTTTACCGTGTTGAAGTAAATAAACCTGGAATATTTTGAAGGGATTTAATGTTAGTGGTGTGTGGTTTTATGATAATGAGTGAATACCTTTACAAATGGATCTCCGTTGTCCTTGTCATTCTGGAATCGAAGATTTCTGGCTTTTACGATGACCAACGTTAGGCGCTCTGCAGTCGGTAAGTAACTTAATGAAAACATTACTTCTCCAAACTCTGTTCCTTTCTGAAATGGATTTTCAAATTAGAATCTAAATGACAAAAATGCATATTGGTGTACTACTAAATATGTATTTGTAAATATGCTGTGTGTATGTTCATAATTATTATATTGTGACAGAATTAATAAACAATTATAATATTAAATATATCACATACATAATTGGATTAGGATTTAATACGTAGTAATTAAAAAGGTATTTTAATTAATTAATATTGGTATGTAGGCAAAACAATTAGGTCAAATAAAAAGAGATCATTATTATGTAGGGTTGCACGTAATTTAATAATTAAACATTAATTTCAAAAGAAAAAATAAATTTTTCATAGTATTACTATTACGGCTATTACATATTATGTTTGGTTCGAAGAATAATAACATTTATAAAGATTCATAAAATAAGAAATAGTAAATATATTTTCTACTATGTTGTGGAAAGTGTATGACAAAGTCCATTTTGAGTAAGAAAAAGAAGGATTTGTATTATATAACGGTCTTCTAAATATTTATTATAAAAAGTTCATATCATGTATTTAAAATGCAATGAAATTAAAATTAATGTTGCAAAAATCCACCTCAGTTGAACGATTTTTGCTCCGACGATTAAAGATAAACATAATACGTGACGAAATTTCAAATCAAAAAATGAGATCTGAACCGAGAGAAATTTCATGTAAGATTAAATTGTTAATAACCTAAAATCGTGTAATACCTGACATGAAGGAAAATTCTAAGCTGAATTAAAATTTTCAAACCGCGGTATCAGCTCTTTAACCGAGTCAGAGTGGTTGATGAATTTGTAGGAAAGCGTTGATAAAAATTATTTAAAAATCATTGATAATTTATTTCTTTCGATACCACGACGACTGCAAACTGTTATAAATAGCAAAACCTATTAGACTAAGTACAGCGTGTTAAAAAAAACCCAATTCGGAGTAGGCTATGGACAGAGAAACGTATGTCTGATCGTTATGCAATTCAAAAGTCAAGTTGTCAAAATTGATCGTGAAATGTAATTTTATGGAGAAAAGGTAATAAAGAAAGATTGTCATTCACCGTTTTCTAATTTATTTCTATTTTTAAAATAAGGATTCAAGAAGAAAAGCTTATTTTCCTACGACCACTACGAAAAGTACATGAATTCACACGCTAAACTATTACTGAAAGTTGGTCATTGCACATCACTAGCAAAGGTGTGTGATATGAAATCTCGTTAGCCAATCAGATGCTTCCGCAACTGTGTGAAATGATTTTACACACGCTGCGATAACTGAGCGAACTAACCTAAAAAATTGTATTTAAAAATTTGACAGTTGCAAATAATTTGCTGATGTTACAATGTGTTTTAATATTTTTATGTATTTTTTTTTTTTTTTTTGTGGTCGTCGGAAAAATATCGTGTAAAACACGTGCTGACGTGATTAAACCACTCGCCTTCGGCTCGTGGCTCAAACTTCACGCTCGTGTGAAATATCCAACTTTCAGCACTAGTTATACAATATACTATTCTTTAGATAACCTTTTCGACAATATCTCGTGTCAAATTGATATTTAATTAAATACTTCCAAATTGACATACACGTTTCTTTGTTCATAGCCTACTCTGAATTGTTTTTTTTTTTAACACTATTAAATACTTAATATTGTTTATATTTTAAGTAATTTAGTTTTCTTTCATTAATTGTTATTCTGGTTACTATTTTTGAATATAACTCTTTGAGAGTTCATTCTAGGTAAAAAATGCAAGAACTCTTATACCAAAAATTACGAGCTTTCATTTTGTATTCTTGTAAAACTTTGAAACGGGTCACTGTTTTCGAGAAAATAGCCAAAAACTCATTTTTTTGCACATTTGATCCAAGTTGGCAGCTTACGCCGAGTCTCTCCAAGGTCTCAAATTTGAATTTTTCTTTCCCGTCTCGCGTCTCGACCCAAATAACATAATATTAAAATCATTTTTTCCCCACCTTTTGTGGGGTAAACACTTCTATTAAGTGGGCTAAATAGGAACTACAAAGATTTTTGGATTTATTTAATCCATTTTTTGAAACCTTTTCTTTTCTCACCTGTCCTGTATCCGTCAACGTAACCCACGTAGTCACCGGCTGTCTTAAGCTCATCTCCGCTAACCTAAGCTCCGCTTCTCCCAACAGGGTGTGTGCTTGCCTATCTGTACTGTACACATGAAAGCTCAGAACCCTCTGTGAGCTTTCTCTAGGGTTCATGCTGAATAGGAACCTTTCCTTGTAGCTAGGGCTGTTGGACGCCCGATATAACCGCGTCTGCAGGTTGGTAGATTTGTCAGGTAACAAGTAAACGCGGATGTAGGTGTCCATAGGGGTTAGGTAGTCTTTGGTGGGCCCTACGAGGTCTTTGGCTTCGAGGACGCTGACGGCCAGGTCGCAGCACTCACTAGAAGAAAAAAATCTTACAAATTTTCATATTTTACAATGTTGAAGTGAAAATTTTTGTACGAACGATACAAAAGTAGGCGTTTCGAATTTGGTTACAGAAAGAACTTTAGGGTCGTTTTCATAATCAGTAATTAAAAATTAAAATTATTTTAAGGCTTTGACCCGTATTACGAGCGCACTTTTGTAGTAAAAGTGCTTTTATAATATATTTCAATGGTATAAATTTTGTATGGTGTTATATAACAATTATTTCGAGAAATTTTTTATTAAAAAATATAAATAATGTAATAAAAAATCTGATTTACATAGTATATGTTCATGTTATAATTTTATTGGATTTATAGAATCTTTTCAAAGGAACTTTTGGTATGGAATTTGTACAAAATAGTATGTGTTCGTGTTATAATATATTGGATATATAGAATCTTTTCCAAGGAACTTTTTTATAGCATTTATCCATTTTTATTTCGATACTTTTATTTCTAAAAATTTACACAGTTGTTCAAATACTCTAAAAATGCGTATACTTACGTAACATTCTCTTTACAATCAAATAATATTACTACCAAGTTTATATCTCTACCCATTTATGAATTATTGCCCCAAAAGTCAATATACCCCACATTTAGATAAAAACATTATGTAGATTTATATATAAATCCACTAAAAATGCGTACACTTACGTAACATTCTCTTTACAATCAAATAATATTACTACCAAGTTTATATCTCTACCCATTTTTGAAGTAATGCCAATATACCCTACATAGATAAAAACTTCAAAATTTTCAAAAATCTAATTTTTATGTATCTAGATACTTCTCAATGCGCTGATTCCAAATTTTGAAACCTCAGGTCGATATCTCGTTTCGTTCTCGAGATATTTATATTTAAAGTTTTGCACAAAACTGCCCATTTTTTGGTATTAACCCAAAAATGGGTCGAAATATGAATTTGGCGACATCACCATTCGATTCTACGTACAAAAATACGTAAGTATACCAATTTTCATAATTTTTGTCCAACCGGTTCATTTTTTATGAATAAAAGTTTGAAAATGGCCAAAATCTGAAAAAATCGTAAGGGGTACCCCTTACGATTTTTGCGATTTTTGGCCATTTTCAGTTATTTTGCTTTAGAGATTGTATGCGGTGTTCAAATATTCTGAAAATTGGTGTACTTATGTAATTTTGCACGTAGAATCGAATGGTGTTGTCGCCAAATTCATATCTCGACCCATTTTTGGGTTGTTACCCAAAAATGGGCAGTTTTGAGCAAAACTTTGAATCTAAATATCTCGAGAACGAAAAGAGATATCGATCTGCGGTTTCAAAATTTGGAATCAGCGCACTAAGAAGTATCTAGATGCATAAAAATTAGATTTTTGAAAATTTTGAAGTTTTTATCTAAATGTAGGGTATATTGACTTGTGTATGGTGTATTGCATAGCCTATTTCAATTTTTGAATTTCTAATTTAAATATCATTTAAGTATCTCGAAATAATTGTTATATAAGTCTGTACAATTTTCATATTACTAAATTTAGAAAATAATTCTCCATCTAATGGACTAAAAATTATATAGGGGAGCATTTAAAAAAAAATATGTAATTATTGTTGTACCGTTTGAGAACGACTGGTTGAATTTGGTTTGTTATTACTGATATATTAGCCTATTAATCCTGATCATTTTTTATATAACATTTTTTCTCTAAAGTCATTAGTTCGTTCAAAAAGCATTGGTTGTGTTAAAGGAATATTTCACTTTCATAATGTTTTTATACTCAAACCTTTGCTCCTTTGCAGAAAGTGTAAAACTCGAATGTCACTGTAACTTTACTGACGCGTTTATAAGTTTGAAAAGGTCAATATATTTCTATTTTGTACTTTCGAGATATTCCTATTAAAGATTAAAGTTATTACGTGCTTTTTAAATTTTCCATGAAAAATTTGAAATGAGTTCTACTTCTCAGTAAAGTGTATTATTAATCTAAACTGAAAAATTTCTCAAATTATTTTATATTTTATGCGTAAATGTCACGCTAAATATAGACGTATAGCAAAACAACTTAATATTGGAGAAATGAAAATTAGATTGTCTATTGTATTTTAGTTGTCTTGGAAGAATAATTACGTAAATATTTGAAAAAGTCAAACACAAATATTGAATTTGCAGAAAAGAAAATATTTAATTTAGAGATTTAATATCAGATGAAAAATTAATAAAATTAAAATAATAAAATACTGTTTAGAAAATTAAATTGTCATAATTTAGTTTTAGTACATACTTTTTAATAAACTAAGTATTGTTTAATAAGTTCATTGTGAATGTTTTCATTTATTTGCATTGCTGAATTATTTATTTATTTATCAAACGCTATTATTTAATAATTATTATTTTCAGAATATCACAAGACCTCCTGATTTTATCGATAAACTTTTATTTTGCACTAATTTTTTTGCTTAGCAACAAACACGAAAGCAAACTGCATGGTAAATCCCGACTCCGAAAGAGGAGGGGTTTTACCTAATGTCGGTTTGCTTGAGTGATTTTGCTTAAAAGCAAAAAAATGAGTCCTTAAAAATAAAAGTTTATCTGGGAAAATCTGAGAGGTCGTGTGGTATTTGGTGAGATAAATTCCAAAGACAACGCAAAATGAAACTTGACACATTAATTGTCACACTGACAGTTATAAACAATAACAACTGTTTATTTACTTGGTAGCGGAAAATTATCGGGGTAACGGGGTTTTGTAAGTATAATACTGTTCCCATTGGTTGAATTTTCAAGTGTTTTGCATCATGATTGGTTAAAAACTAGTCGTTGGAACGAAAATAAAATGTACCTTTGCAGATACCATGTATATCCTCTAAAACCATTTCAAATTAGAAACGTGCGAGTAGTGTAAAACAAATACAAGATAAATCACACAAAACAGAAAATCAATTCCTCCAAATTTCATTTCGAAATTGCCTCGAGAAAATTTCAGCAACATGCGGAAGTTAGTCTGTGGAATGATTTGATACGGTTTGAGAGGAATTCTGTTTCAATAACGATGGTATTTAATAATAAAGTTCAACCTTTTGCGGGTAATAGCATATACTCCGATGCACTAACCACATTACAAAGGAAACTTTATATTGCGAATTCTAACGCTTGCAAATAACGCAATTATTTAAAGTGCTACACTATCGTGTTACTTAGAAATGAGCAAGCATTATGCCAATAATTTCATTGTGTGCTTAGAGTTTCTCATTTAACGAAGAAAATAATACGATTTATATATTTTTTTTCATGTTGCTTGTTATTAAAGTTCTTACAGTTTTTCAAAAGAAGTAAGATAATGTGTTGCTTATCATGCAATATGTAAATATTGCAACAAAGTTTCTCTTATTAAGTATACAAACTAAAATGTCAGATATTCATAAACTGATATTTGATATTTTAATAGAAACTTTGCAGACTATTGTATTGTTCTATTTCTTGTGCGTTAGCGGGTTGTCTACGTGTACTACTGGTGCCAAGTTGCTAGATCTTATTCCATCTTAAAAATGAAAATGTCGTACACACATGACATAGATAAGACTTTTATTCGCTATCTCATTATCGTACGTGTTATAGAGGGGTATACGCTATCTCCGTCCTACCAATGGTTATTCGTTAGGCCGAACACAAATACAGGGAATTTATTTTAACATGCAACATATGGTCCATCACTTCCATGGTTACTCACTATTGTCAAAAAATGACAGCAATGTGATATTTGTTCATTTTAAAATGCAACATACAAATTTTGTAGTTTTGTATTATCGAATCTAATTTCCAATAAATTAGCGTACATGCGATTAACAAAAAATCAAAACATGAATGTTGCACATCTTAACAAACTGTAACTTACAAATACTCATAACTTTCATGTAATAAATGTTAAAAAATACCACCATTCCCACTGAGGCAATATCCTAGTCGGTCGTAATAAGAATTGACACCATTTGTGATGTGTTCTGGAGGTATCTCCTGTGCTGCAATATTATTTATAATGTTGCATTTTAAAATGGACAAATATTACATTGCTGTCATTTTTTGTCAATAGTGAGTAACCATGGAAGTAATGAACCGTAATGTTGCATTTTAAAATAAAGTCTCTGTATTGACGCGCTACAATTTGGAGTTGCTTTTGTTTTGTGTGAGAAGAGACTTTATTCCATCGCCTGTATGAAAAAATCTGATGTGGTCAGCACATTACCTTCCGTCAATTCATTTTGTACAAATCCCATACAGGAAGTTCATTGGAAAAGATTCTATAATATATCCGGTAAAATTATAACACGAACATATACTATTTTATACAAATTCCATACCGAAAGTTAATTGGAAAAGATTCTATATATTCATTAAAATTATAACACGAACATAAACTATGTAAATTGCGCTTGACACTGACATCTGTCAATTAGTATTATGTATTTGAATATATCAGCAGTTTCCATGGTTATTGCATAGCTGGCTGATTTATGAAAGTTAATCTCTTTATAATTCTTTAACTCTTACATCTATTGACTATGAAGGAAAATGTATAATCAAACCGTATAGACAATAAAATATTCTTTCATATTGATAATCACATAAAATATCAAAAATTGTATTTAACTGCGTTTTTTTCAAGAAAAACTGTTAGGAACTTCAAGTAAGGGAACTTCCGGTTCATCAGTTATAATCAATATCTAATCAGCTCTTCATATGGATGTAAAGAAGACGAATATAAAAGAATTATAAGTTTTAGAATTGTAGTGTTGTAGTTATCGTTGGAGAATTTTTTGTCACACTCACTCACACACACACACACACACACACACACACACACACACACACACGCATACAGACATCACCGTAAAACTAGTAAAATCGTACTCTAGGGACTCTAAAACATGCTTATTCCTTAAAAACTCACCACCGAATTTTTTAACCAAAGACCAATACCTTCCTTACCTAAAGGTGACGGAAGGTAAAAACTGCAAAATTTAAATTTTCGCCTATATCTAGTGCCTTATGCATTTTTTCGCAAATAACAAAACAACACTAGAATGGTTCCTAATGGGGCATTTTTTGTCTATTTTAAATTTTAACCAACTTCGAGATCCCCAGCTCGACACTCGTAATTTATATAAAATTTCAAATTTTTTGAACTACGCTATAGTTTCATGACATTGCCTTTCTATTGCATATTAGCTATTTCATCTCTATATTTCTATATTTTATAATAAATGTGGTGTTTTGAATAAATCTTTCAAACTCCATGGTTTCTGAGAACACAGCTTGATATCCGTAATATCACGCAAAATAATATACTTCAAACTGTGCTCTGTCACTTTCAATTTAGATAAAAGGTGTTATGATATATCAACATCTCTGCTTTATTTATTATGTAATAACCGAAATCCACCAAATCCTTTTTATTACTCTCTAGAGAGTGAAATAAAAAATAACCAGAAAATATTCTTGCTTCTTCTAAGAAGCCATTAGGTCGTAATAAAATAATGCAATATACAAGGTAATACGGTGTTTAAAATTTGAAGGGTAGTGGAATTTAATTAGCGACTAAGTACGGCAAAGTGTACTTCCGGGTTTATCTTATCGGAGTCCGCTGTAATTCCGGGAGAAAATATTTTTTTGTTAGATTTGCGCACCTGCGTCTGTGCGACCGCATTTGTGCCAGGTATCGGGAATGCTTTTAATGGAGATTAAAATGTAATTTGTTTTCAATAACGTCCCTCAAAATTAGATTTCCTCCTTTCTAATAATAAAACCACAACATCAAATTTTGTGGAGTATTTTACTCAATTATGAAATGTAACTTATTATATGTATGTAGGTAGGTCCAAGGGTCGTGTACTCCTGAGTATGGTATAGGTAATAATACCACACATTTAAGTAGTATGTCTAATTTAGTTTTATAAGATTTAAATAATATAAAAAAATATGAGAACAATTTATTGGGTTTTTTGATTATTTGTTAATATAACAATAAAGTTGAAGCAAATTCATAAAGCAATCCACTTCAATCAAAGGCAAGTGCCGAACGGTTTGCTATTATTTTAACCGTAGACGGAAGGAAGATGACTAATTTAACACAGCCTGTAATGTTGCCAAATTTTCAGGGAAGTCGAAAAAAAATCTCGTTATTCTATTGCTACACCTCGTTATTTGAAAAACATTTTTTCTAATTTTTACCTCCCGCTACCCTAGGTAAGGGAGGTATAGGGATCGTGCTAAAAATCGCATATAGAGATTTTATTGAATAAGACGTTTTGATGTCCCCAGAATCCGATTTTAACATTTTTACAATGATGTCTGTAGGTATGTATGTGTGTCTGTGTGTGTGTGTCCGTGTGTGTGGATCTTGTGGACACGATTACTCAAATTTTGTATACCCATTCTATACTAACATGCTCATTAGTTTTTAGTATATATCGGATAACCGGAAGTATCATTTATACAAGCTTTTAAAAGTTTTTCTTGTAAAAAATTCATTGAATATTATTTTTTACCAACTTTTACTAATTAAAATTGATTAATGGTACAATCTCCAATTCTACGATAATAACATTTAGTAAATATCTCTAAATAACTTTAAATATGAATATATAATATAATTTATTTTCATGTATCACCTAGCCTATGCGTCAAACAAAAACATAATTTTAATTACAGTTTTGACATTTTTAAACAAATGTCACTCACAGGAAGCAATTATATTAAAATTAATAATTGAAACAGTGTTAAGGAGAATATAATAGTAAAATATTTAATTAAGGTTTGTAAAAATAATATATTTTCCATCATACATAAATGTTAGATGTACAGGTGATCTGATTTAAATTTGCTAATTGCTATTGCGTTGTAGAGCACCTAGAAGATGATGCTGATTTTTATAAGAATATATAATTTGAAACAACATATTAGATTTTAACCATATATGATAAATCGGATGTAGTATTTAATTTGGAGCTCTAACAGATTTTTGAGGAAAAACAATAAAACAATCCAAAATTTCGTATTACAGACTTTTCTATTTATTGGACAACAAATTAGATTTTATTTACAAACGATTAACCGGATATGATACTTTACTTAAAGCTCACGGCTATTTTAAACATGAAATTTTTTTCTTTTCAGTTATTCAAATTTTTTATAAATTTGTTACAAACGTAATGTAATCTATAACAATAAATGTGATCATTTATAGAATTAAAAATAATATACCGTGATTATTTTTACGTGAAACATTGGGTCTGTCATAACCATGGTTACGTCTTGACACTTTGTGCTGTTACAGTCAGCAGCATAATTAATTTATTATTATTTTTAAATAAATCTATTGAAATGTATGTACAAATCAAAAAAAAAAATTGTGATTTATTCATTACTACATCTACACATGTTTCACATCTTCACCAAAACAGCACAGTGGCCAGGCGAGGCGGCAGCGTAGGTCAATTTAAAATTAAGCGGCAAATTTAAATGATATATTTAACACTTTTCTTCAGTTTAATGAGTTAAATAACATTTGGATTTGGAGGCTTGAATTTAATTGAAAAGTGACAGTTTGCATTATTGACCTAGTTTAATAATAAAAATTATTATTGACTTAGGTTACCATGGTTACAAGCAAAACAAAATTCTCATGTCATTTAATTTTTCGAAAACAGTTATCATTATTTTAAATTTAACCTCTATTGATAGCTTGTCAATATGACAGATAAACGTTAAATTTTCCTATAAGTTACGACTAGATATTTGATTGAGAACAATGTATTTGCTTGTCTCATTTGAAATGAAAGTATTTGTTGAATGTTACAAAATTTTAATGCCTTAACTATTATTGCCTCGCACTTTTCTTACCTGTCATATTCGATGCCGACACACAAATACCCTGATATATTCGGCTCCTCTAGATCCCCTAAGACCACCGACGTATCCGAACACACACTATCACACGACATGGCCCTTTTGAGGACCGCTGGCAGCTGCTGCTCGGCCGCTGCGATGTCCGCCGCCTCTTCTGGCGTAGGGGCGGCTGTCCCCCCTCTGGGGGTGGCTGGTGGGGTGTGAGTGGTGGGGGTAGGGCTGGCTGTTGGGTGGGGAGTGGTAGGGGGTGCACGAGGTGAGGTAGGAGTAGGGGGAGCGCTGATTGATGGGGGGTTTGGAGGGAGAATGCGGGATAAAGCTGCGTTGATTTCCAGCTCCAAGTTGGCGACCGTGTCCGCGTAAGAACTAGAAAAGAAAGGATGGTGATAAAGTTAGAATTCTAGGCTGAAAGTTGGGAAATTTTGCACATATTTTATGTTTGACTTGTAAAATAAAGATATGTACATAAATACATAATACATGACTGAGTATAAAGTAGCGTTTTCTATTTATAAATATAAAGATGTCTCTAATATAGGGAGACATGGCTTAACCACAGATTCCTGAGGCTAAAATAAGACGATTTAACTAAATTTGCTTCTACCGGAAAGTGTACCACTTAGCCAGTATCCTGCTTCAAAGTTCTTCGAAAAAAAAAAAAAATATTGCTTATAATAAATAAATATACAGAGAATTTATTTTAAAATGCAACATTATAGTTCATTACTTCCATGGTTACTCACTATTGTCAAAAAATGACAGCAATGTAATATTTGTCCATTTTAAAATGCAACATTATAAATAGCATTGCAGCACAGGAGATACCTCCAGAACACATCACAAATGGTGTCAATTCTTATTACGACCGACTAGAATATTGCCTCAGTGTGATTGGGGGTATTTTTTAACATTTATTACATGAAAGTTAAGAATTTTTGTAAGATAAAGTTTGTTAATGGCCGTTTGCACCAAAGTAACTTAAATATTAAACTCGGCTTAAATTGACAATATTGTATCGAAATGAAATGTCAAATGAATTATATTATATTGCTGTCAAAATTTCGATTTGCATTTTTTTGTTTAAGCCTAGCTTAAAATTTAGGCCTTGTTGGTGCAAATGGGCATAAGATGTACAACATTCATGTTTCGATTATTTGTTAATCGTATGTAGGCTAATTTATTGGAAATTAGTTTTGATAATACAAAACTACAAATTTTTGTATGTTGCATTTTAAAATGGACAAATATTACATTGCTGTCATTTTTTGACAATAGTGAGTAACCATGGAAGTGATTCGCCATATGTTGCATGTTAAAATAAATTCCCTGTATCATCACGGCATATTACCCATGAGTAGTGATGTGCCGCCAAAAAATTCCCGTCGGGAATTCGTTTTTTCCCCGGGAAAATTCCTTCAGTAACAATTTGCGGGAAGAAATTTTGTTACGTATTTGCCCGGATTTTTTTGAGAAAAAATAGGCGAAGGCCTATCCCATTCTGAAATGGACTATACCTATACGCACACTACTGATTCTTCTGATTCTGATGTCTAATTACATATTTGTTTACATTTTAAATTATTTGTTCTTGTATTACCAATGTACACTTTTTCGATATTAATAAACACAGCCACGCGACCCCATAACAGAACGCTTTATTCGATTTGTATGAAATTTGGTATGACAATTCATATGGTAATAAGTCATCTTTTAAGATGATACTTGTTAATATTAGTGAACCACTAGTGTATGAAATTTAGGTGTCCCAACATTGATTAACCAGCCACGCCGATAACGTGAAATTATTTTTTTTCAGAAAGATACATTCAATAGTAAACTTTTCTCTCTCCGTTTTCCAATGTTAAACGCCTACGTAAATGATTCTAATATTCATAACTGTTCAAAAAAATTAGTAAACTGTAGCAACCAACTATATGTATATATAATGTTCCGAATAACAGTTAACAAATTACTCATGGCACACATGCACAATTTTAAACTTTGTTCCTGGTACGTCGTTGTAGTTTAAATATTTCAAGCTGTTACAAAACTTTTTGTTGCTTGAACTGTTTTACAAAAATAGAAAGGTCAATACCAACATCCTAAAAACGATAAATATATGTACGTAGATATTCCAACTTTAATTTTTATTTTTGAATAATTATTTTTAGAACAACGTTTAACATAACACACTTCATCTTTTTACCTCTCGCTAAGAGAGGTATTGGATTCATGCTAAAATTCGCATATCCAGATTTTATTGAATAAGCACGATTTAAGGTCCCTAGAATCCGATTATAACATTTTTAAAATGATGTCTGTGTGTGTGTGTGTGTGTGTGTGTGTGTGTGTGTGTGTGTGTGTGTGTGTGTGTGTGTGTGTGTGTGTGTGTGTGTGTGTGTGTGTGTATGTATGTATGTATGTATGTATGTGTGTATGTATGTCTGGATGTTGTAGTCACGATTCCTCAAAAACTATAAAACTTAAAAAATATTTAACTGCAGTTTCCTCAATCTGACATTCCTGGGAAGAGCTGAACAGGTTTTGGTAACAATTGAACAACCGGAAGTAGTAGTTTCTTAGAAAAATTCTTCTAAATATAATTTTTTGGGAGGTTTTATTATTAAATATTGAAGAACATAAAATTCTCCATTTAATACACTTAAAATTTTTATTATATCTTGTTTAGATTTAGAGATAAAGAAAATTTATAGAGTGAACTAATCGCAGAGGCTACGGCACTAAGGAAACCAGTTGACAAATTCCAATGTTTATAACATAATTTGTAAATGACACATGTCAGTGTCAAAAATCAGTTTTTGTGACATTCTGATAGCTTTTACTGGGAAGTATATTAAATTTTTCTTATTGTTTTATTAATTAAATATTTGAAATTATGGGTAAAATTGTGTTAAAATGCATATATCCATCAGAAATACCGCCAATCTGGTTAATGAATTGGAACAATCTCTGATATTTAGAAACTTCCTCATACAATGAAAAATAGATATAATTAGAATTATATGTGTGCAGAAGACATGTTAAATATAATAAAAAACAATATTTGGGTAATGTTCTATAATTTTTTGTTATAAAACGACGGTTCGAAAGCGAAGTGCAATACAAAACTTATGTAGCCTAATATGGAAATGGCGAGAGGTCTTGTGCTGGCCACAACAGATTTTTATTTGTGATATGAATAAATTGCAGTGTATTATTCAAAAATAAATAAGATATAGCAAAATACAGTTCATGCGGTCTATATGTTATAATTATAATCGTATTATATCACCTTTTGTGAGTTAATATATTTCCTAATGTTTTTCGCCGTCGTAAAAAGCCATTAATATGAGTTTCAAACTAGAGTTTGCTATTTAAGTGGTTAACAAAAACTTCGTTCATCGCATTTCTCGCTCGCTCTGTTCATATTTCTCAAATGAAGCGTTTTAGAAGAGCATTATTGTCCAGTCATTCATTTGCCATTCATTCTACCCGTGCAATTTATCCTATGTGGAGTATTCCATTAATTTACGATAATACGAGTACATATTTCGGAGTTATGTTAACCTACGATGAAAGTCTAAATTCAGCATGAAATTCTCTTTCTTTTCATGTCACGCACGATTTTTTTTGCTTTGTGGAACCTCGAGTTACAGCCGTTTGAAGTTTACAAAATAAAATATTAAATTATAATCCTTTGTTCACGACGAAAAGTACCAGTAAAAGTGCGACATATAATTAATAAAAAATGTAATAACAATTTTTTGCAATCGCAACAAACAAGCAAAGCTGGTGTACTAATGCATTTCATTAAAAATTAAATTTTGTTTTATTATTTCGGGCTTCAATGCACTTCATTAACAAATATAAAAATATAAATTTCCAACGAACACAAGGACCATTAATTATCAATAATAAATATGCACTAAAATTTTCAATTAATTATGCAATTTTCAGCACGAATTTTCATTCAAGGGGTACCTACACTCAAATATTTATTATAACAAACAAAATAAATTTTGAAGCTAAACAAGTGAAGTCGAAATCAATAATCGATACATGTCACTTATTAAACAAACATTCAAAATTTATATACGTATTTGTATAGCTGTTTAGCAGTCCGACAAAAACGTCAAAGGTAAAGTGTCAATTTTGAAGAAGGTTCAATTTAGGAAACTCTTTTGGGACATCAGATAATTAGGAACAAACAATGTTGTTTGTTTTATGCAGATGTTTGTCAAGAGTAAATAAATCATACATGTCAGTGACGTAGCCAGGAGGGTCCAGGGGGTCCGTTCCCCAAATATATGAAATGTTAAACGAATTTCTATGTATTACTCTCAAAATTACAATACGTATTTTTTTGTTTAAAGGTCGCTTAAAAATTAAGCCTTGTTGGTGCAACTGGGCATTGATAAATAAATAAATAAATAATGCACCGGTTAGTTATAAATGAATTAATGAAGATTAACAACAAATTTAGACAATAGAATGACGTGATCATCAACAATCTATAGTGAATATAATGTATGTTCGTCTCTCGTGATTCCATTGTCACATGGTAACGGTGTGTGAAGATGTCTTTATTGTTTATGATTTATCGCATGTATTGAAATTGAAATGCGTTCTGTCACACATACAACTAAAGACAATATAACGTGTTTTCTAATATTTTATATTATTGCGCTCGCTTACTGTAGTAGTTTCAAATCATTGTTTTTCCATATAAATATTTGGCGATTTTTTACGGATAATAGTGACATCTAGTTATTTTTATTTCAATAGTAGTCGACTTACTGATTTTTGTAAAAATAAATATTTATTTATTTAAAATGTTGATGCTTCCTCATTTTGTCCCACAATTCCCGAAATCGTCCGTTATTCTATCTTTAACTGTGTGTGAGTGGTGCATGAAAATATGAGAAATGAACTAAATTATTTAGATCATTTCTCATATTTTCACGCACCAATCTTACACGGTTGAAGATAGAATAACGCACGATGAAAGTCTGAGTTCCGCATGAAATTCTCATTCTTTTCATGTCAAACATGATTTTTTTACTTCGTCGGATCCTGAGTTACAGCCGTTTGAAGTTAGGTGCTGATTTATATGCAGAATTTTGTGCTCTACAGCTTTCATTTGAAGTATGTTTCTCTAAAATCATTTGGCAAGCGTCTAGCAAGAAAATGAAATAAAACATTTTTAACAAATAAAAATTAGTTTGAATAGAACAATATTCGATATATAAAATTTTCCTGTTGGTAAATCATTTGTCAATAAAATATTCCCGTATTTATTTTTTTGGTCAAACCACCTTCGTTATTTATTTGACAGAGTTTTTAGTAGAAAATGTCAGCCGGCGCCGGCAGTTTGGAAATAGCAAAACAACAAACTCGGCAGTTTAGCTAAAGGTAAAATTCTGGTCTGGAATAGCTCGACATCAGAAGTAGCATCCTAGTATCCATTAAGTCGATTGGATGTTGAAACCAGGACGTTATACTCGTAAACACATTCAATGTGCGAGATAGCACATCCTCGCGTCCTGTTCTCAGAGCCAGAGGGACAATAAGTTGTGTCACAAGTAAGATAAATTTCCCTTATATTGCTAATTTTAAGTAACATTACACAAGATTGAAAAAATTGGAAAAGATTCACAATTTTTGCAGTTGAGGAATAATTGAACACAAATGAAACGACGAAACAAAATGTGTTTATATGTTTTAGTAATAATAATCAATCCTTTAAAAAAGTTATTTATTTTTAGCATCATTACTGTAGCAAATAACAACTAATAATTGCAAATAATTGTAAGATTCACTTTCCGGTTGCGTCGCTGTTTTACAAGTACAGGCACGAACATTTGAGATTCTTAAACATAATAACATCCCTCGATTCTTGGAGGGTTAGTTTATGTGCGGAAAGCTGTTGCAAGAATTTTTATATGACTTCTAAGTATTACATTTTAAAAGAAATTGTTCTTTAAAGAGCTTCAAATTTGAGAATATCACGAAATATCCATTAGATATTTTATAATTAAATATTAAAATTTGTGTAATATTTTAAAAAAGTCACGTGTTTTGAAACAAAATGTGACGTCGGAGTACATACAGTTTAACATGTGACAAACTGTCGCCCACTTTTGTTTATATAAATAACGTAAACTATAGTGACTGTATATACATAGTGTGGCCAATAGGGGGATCGATTTTGATTGGTCGGCGTGAATTTGCCTAAATATGGCGGATATTATGCCGACAAAGTGACATTTTGAGATTTGTTACGAGAATTATACGTGAATTGATGGTAATTATATTATATTTATATTTTAGATAGTGCAAATAATTAAATTACACGTGTTTTTGTATATTTATAACTCAAAGTAATATATACATATTTTTTAACATCACATCTTTTTTAGGTTAACTGTCAAAATTACTAAAAATGTCTAATATTAATGTATATATTTTAGATGCCTGATTGCGTGGCGGTTGGTTGTGAAAACAGTTCTTCGAAAGGATTTAAAATGAAAATAAATATTTTATTTCCATTTAATATGCTCTTTCATTAATTGTTTATCGAATTTTGTTTAGTTATCGCATCATATGAATTCAAATTTCCCGCGCATTTTGCCGAAATATGGCGGCGGTTGGCCACACTATGTATATACAGTCACTATAACGTAAACTATTTTCCTATTGGCTATGAATGACGCTTTGTCATCATCACGGCATATTACCCATTTCTGGGTGTGCCAATCTGCTTTATCACAGATATCGGTAATGATGAATGATGATGACATATTTGTCCCGTGCGGGCGCTTACCAGGCGTCACCACACGGGCCACCATTGTGCCATTTAAAATTCGAAATATTTGGCGTCGGTCGGAATCGATCCCGGTTCCCCAGATTCGCGACCAGACACTCAGGCACGCGGCCACGGGACCTCATCGCTTACAATACGAAATTGCGTGTACAGTTTATGGAATGTTATCGTTTACCTTCCGGCTGACAAATGAGACGAAAATAAAACTTGGTAAATTTAAACTGCTCCAGGGCGACTGGATAACTCCAGAATGTGTCCCCAATACATCATATTTCTTTTTCGAGTCACCTTTCCTCTTTTTTCATTCCTCTAACCATATTAATCATCATCTACTTACACATCTTTCACACTCACCATTCTTTATCTCTCATATTTACATACACAATCCATCTTCCTCTCACACTACCTTTCATTTATCTTGTACTCACGTGACAACCATCTCCGGAGGGACCATCGGCGCCAGCTTGATCGGCGGGGGAGCAGGTATGGGCGCGGGTGCAGGACGTAAGGGTTGCGGGGGGATATTGGACGCCTCCTCCTTGACCCCCCAGTCCACGGAGCCCATTACTGTGGTGGTGTAGGTCACCCTGAAGTCTCGGTCTACTGGGTCGAAACGCTTGAAGCTGCCGGTGGCGTCGAGTTGGATGTCGCTGTCGCTGTGGACCTAAAAAGAAAGGGATAGTAATATATTTGAAAAAAATCAAAGTAGCTGATATCTGGTGAGAGATTTGTGAACGTAGCAAATAGGGAAAATATATTTTTACCTTCCGTCAACAGGAAGGTATTGTCTTCGGTCAAAAAATTCGGTGGTGAGTTTTTAATGAATAAGCACGTTTTAAGATCCCTACAATACGATTTTACTAATGTTACATTGATGTCTGTATGTGTGTGCGTGTGTCCGTGTGTGTGTGTGTCTCTGTGTGTGTGTCCGTGTGTGTGTGTGTGACAAATATTTCTCCGACGATAACTCCAAATCTACAATTCTAAAAATTATGATTCTTTCGTATTCCTCTTCTTTACAACCATATGAAGAGCTGATTAGATTTTGGTTAAAATTGGTCAACCGGAAGTACCCTTATTTGAAGTTCTTAACAGTTTTTCTGGAAAAAACGCAGTTAAATATCATTTTTCGACATTTTATGAACATTAATATAAAAGAAAAACTTATTCTCTATTCGATTTGATTATACATTTTCCATCATATTCAATAGATATAGAGTTATAGAGAGATTAAGAAAGGTTAACTTTCAAAAGCCAGTCAGCTTTGTAAAAAATATGGAAACAGCAGATTCAAAAAATTCTAATTGACAGATGTCAGTGTCAAGTGCAAAACCAAAGTGGAAAGTATAGGATCAGAAAGTAACATAAGTGACAGAGTGTCCCTCGTAAGTGACTTGCAGTTTCAATGCCGGGAGTACGAGGAAGGCCACAGAGAAGATGAAAGGACTGTGTAGCAGAATATTTGAGAGAGGAAGAACTGTTTGTAGAAGATGCGTTGGAGAGGAATGAGGAAGTATGAAGTGCAATATACAGAATGTACATTCGTGTTATAATTATATTGGATTTATAGAATCTTTTCAAAGGAACTTGCAATATGGAATTTGTAAAAAAATAGTGTGTTCGTGTTAAAATTTTACAGGATATATAGAATCTTTTCCAAGGAACTTTTGGTATCGGATTTGTACAAAATACATTGAATTGACGGAAGGTTTTGTGCTGGCCACAACAGATTTTTTTTATTATTTGTTGGTGCAGTGTTGTAGTGAAATAAATGTTCATTGTATCCTTTTCATATAAAAACAGCAAATGATATCACTATTTCAGATAGCTAAATATTTCTTAATTACTAATTGTATAACTTCGGATATTTTTCGTTGTTAAGTAGTGTTCACCGAAACACAACGCTTGGTGTATTTCGCTTACAATACAAACAAATGAATCATATGTAATCATATCATCCATGGATATAAACAAACAAGTAATATTTTTGACAATTCGTAAAAATTAGTTGATTGATTCGTTGTATAGTCTTAACATATACAACTCAAGCTTCGAAAAATATACAGTATGCGGACTCGATGTGTTTCCTGAAAACACATCTCGTCGTGTCAACTGTTTATTCGATTATTTTCGAACATTTTGTTTTATAACTACTGATTATTATAGCTGTTTACAAATACTGGAATCAAGTAACCACTGATTGTGATGTGTAACTATTGTTATTCTTTAGTAATATTTAAATACCGTATTTTTTAACGTGAAACATTGGGTTTGTCATATCCATAATTACGATTCGACTTTTGATTGACAGCAATGTATTTGCGTGTCCCACTTAAAATGAAACATGGGGAACGAATTTGACAGATGTATTATAATTTAAATATTGTAAGAAATTTACCCAAGTTAGAAAACCACTCAAAAGCACTAAACATATTTCGGGCACAAGGTGCACACAATATTTTTTCTACAACTAAATTTAATTTTTAGAAAACAGGTATAATTATTTAAACAAAATTAACCTCTAATGACATCGTGTCAATATGACAGATAACCGCTGTAAGTTACGTCTTGACATTTGATTGACAGCTATGTATTTACCTGTCTCATTTATAACATAGGGAATGAATTTGACAGAAGTATTATATTTAAGTATTTTCAGAAAATCACTCGGGAACAAGGTGCACACAATATTTTTTCTACATCTAAATTTAATTTAGAAAACAGGTAGAATTATTAAAACAAAACGTCCACTGACGTCTTGTCAAATGTCAAATTCGTTCCCTATGTTTCATTTTAAATGGGACGGGCAAATACATTGCTGTCAATCAAATGTCAAGTCGTAACCATGGATGACAAATCCAATGTTTCACGTTAAAAAATACTCACGGTATTTGTACTACTGTGTTCATAAAAAAAACCTAATTCGGAGTAGGCTATGAACACAGAAACGTATGTCTGATCATTATTCAAACGTCAAACCAAAAGTCAAGTTGTCAAATTTGATAGTGAAATGTAATTTTAAGGAGAAAAGATAATAAAGAAGTATAAAGAATGCTGCCATTCACTGTTTTGCAATTTATTTTTATTTCAAAATAAGGATTCAAGAAGAAAAGCTTTGATTTCTTTAGATAACAGTTTTGACAATATCTCGTGTCAAATTGACATTTAATTAAATACTTTCAAATTGACATACGTTTTTTTGTTCATAGCCTACTCCTAGTTAGAATTTTTTTAACACACTGTAATTTTATATGAAAGAAATTCTTCGCTGTTGAAAAAAAGCATAAAAATTTAATGTAGATAAATACAAAGACCAGAACAACGAATAAAATTTATTAGAATTTAATATTTATAAAGTCTGGCGGATTAAATTCAAATAATTTTTTAATACATTTTTTAAAATTTTTCTTTCCTGGGGCATTTCGGTTTTAATTTATTTAGTTGAATTGTATATCTTCCTTTAATGTATTTTCGCTTTTACAGCACAATAATTTTTCTCATTTAAATTTATGGAAATAACGAAATAAGCTTTGTTCACGGATTAACATTAATTCGTTTCGTAGATTTGGATTGGTCAAAAATTGTATTTTATGAATATATTGTGGGTATAGGTCATGCCAACTTTTAGTGTTATTGACTCGACTTACTAATCGATAGGTTATTCCCTTCGCAGAATGAGATTTGGCTGGTTATTGGAAAGGGCCGGATTTACCACAAATCACTTTCTTTATTCTAAACCTAGCATGAGATTTAATGTTATTTCTTTGGAACGAATTAAGGGTTAATTGAAACCTGTAATCTTCAGAGGATTATGTAATAGATGCAGTTTTAATTTAAAATTTAGGTTTGTTTAAATTTGCGCAGCAATAAGTTTGAAACTTAAAAATGTGGAGACCGTTGTTAGAAGAAAATCAGTCAGATGATAAAGACACGAATAGAAAGCGTATTTATTTATCTGATGACTAAAAACAAATTATTATACAGGGTGTTCTGAAAATGAGTGAAAAGCTTCAGGTAGAACGATTCTTTGATTAATTCTGAGTCGATAATCCTAAAGCAAAAAATTTGTACGGCCCTTCGTAAAGCCGCACGAAGCCATCAAACTTGTAAATGTGCAACTAGAACTAAGCGATTTTTTAACAATCTTTTAGGTAATATCATTGCTCTTTACATTCTAGAAGAATTGTGTAAAATTTGATGTACGTAGCTAAACGTTTGATACCAAATCTTTAAAATTTTAACTTTTCTAAAGTACAATTTTTTA
Source organism: Ophonus ardosiacus (assembly GCA_943142095.1). NCBI lineage: Eukaryota > Metazoa > Arthropoda > Insecta > Coleoptera > Carabidae > Ophonus > Ophonus ardosiacus. The sequence continues at coordinate 5,905,414 of OW964830.1, read as the reverse complement.
AATTTGAATATGTACGACAACCATGTATAAAACAGTTTTTTGTTTGAAACAAATTATAAATAAAATTTTGACGTTTATCAGTTATGTCTGGAAACCGATGGATATCAGTTTGAACATTTATTATAAATTGACATTATTTGGAAGTTATTGACTATTATAATTATAATTATTATTATTTTTGTTATTTTTATTACTACATAAATACTCAAAATATCGTTTACATTGAATTTTTTTTTAATTAATAAAGCAAAGCTGGTATCTTAAGTAAATAAATTCAATTCCCAATTTGAATTTCCACTGAGTGTACCTGTCAAAATAATGTTGACATAAAATTCATACTGATTTGCATAGCTACTATAACAGTTTGATTCGGTGTTGCCAAATTTACATTTATTTTAAGTAGCTCGTGTAGCTTTACGACGGGCCATACAATTTTTTTGCATTAGGATTATCGACTCAGACTTAATAAAAGAATCGTTCTACCTGAAGCTTTTCACCCATTTTCAGAACAGTGTACAATTGTTTAAAAAGTGACGAAAAAGAAGAAGCACCTTTATCAAAAACCTTTACTTTAACGAAAGTTCCGTATAGTACTGTGAGAAAAATAGTGTCTACAGGATTATATTACAAAAAAAACCAAAAATTTGTTGTACACTTATTTTTTTTTTCTATTTTAAAATAGCAGAAATTGCATAAATATGGTCCATGAATTTTTAATTTACAACTTTCTTAAGGACTACCTGCAGTGAGGGTCTCCTGGAGTCAGTTGCACTAAAAATTGGCACGACCTATATTAAATATAAAATTGAATTTAATATGCATAAAAGTTATATTTAACAACGTGCAGAGAATAATTAGAGTGACCTATTCAACAATTTTATTCTGTATTAAAGTTATAATTCACATCATGCATGTATTGTACTTTTTGCAATATTCCAATGTATTTTTAGATTCAGACATACGAGTATAAACTAATTATTGATTGGCATATTTTGCTGGAAAACTTTGAAATTAAATTATTAGGTACTGAAATTTACTGCAAACTTTTCACATAGTTTTTATAGTTTTACGTTCCACTAGCCGTCAGGAAAAGGTGGAATCTAATTAAAAATTACTTAACGGGAATTTATTGATTCGCTTTGAAAATTGGCAGTTTTGGATGTCACAGTTCATAGAACTTTAAAAAAATTTATAAATTAACATAATTCCTTTAACGGTGCTTCTCTTTTAAATTTTTTTTTATGTTCGTATGTAGAATGCCATTTAAAATTTAAATCAGTTGAAATATTACAAATTTATACGAAATTAATTGCATAGATTATTCTTGAAATTCCGTAGCATTTCAAACTAATTTGACTTCCTAATTACAATTGGAGGATTTAACGAACGTGCTGTTGGATTACAGTAAAGTCCCGTAGATCTCATACCTTGCATTTTATTTTCTTTTAAAATGATGATATGAAAACTGAACATAGTTTCGAGGTGCAGTTATTTCATTTTAAAAAAATATTAGTTTTCTTTTTAATATTAATTAATTATACAATTTTGGATTTTTATAATATACTAAAGTCTTTTATTAAAATATAATGCTTATGTTAGTATGAAAATTAGTTCCGAATGTCTTCTGAAACCGATATAAATCTTCCTTCTGATGCAGAGGAATTGAGTGTACGTCAATAATTTATTGATATTAAATAAATCATTATTGATATATTCTTGGTTCTTTTTTTATCAGTTGTCCATTCTCAGAAAAAATAATTTCTTATCAATTATTTAAAAAGTGGCATTTCTTAACGTCAAAAGGATAGGTAAAAATCAACTTTTTAAAACGGAATTAGATAAAAATTATTCCAAAACGATCTATGTTTCTATAATTGGTGCCAAGTGCTCAGCTATGTTTACATCCAAACTAAACCTAATTAATTTTAACGTTTAGTTATTTTGATGTAACCTCATCTTTTAAGAAATTATTCGATGTTTAATTCTGTTAAATCAAAAACAAGCAATTCTTTAATAATATATTACAATGTACGTCATACACGACAACCTATACTCTACGAAATTTTAGTCGTGTAACACTACATTTACACTACATACTAAAATTATCCCAAAAATCTTCAATAAAAATAGTTAACCCAAATGATTTTAGACATTTTAAAAGAGTTATTTACATTCGAGTGCGTGTAAAATACTGCACGCACGAGAATTGTATCAAATTTTTTGGCCGACGATAATGAAAATCACTTTTTTCAATGAGTTAGGTTGTACTTCTGAAAAGGGTTAGTTTAAAATACTGGGGTTAAGTCAATTTCCAAATATGATTTTACTTACCTTCAGTAGAGTACTTCTTCTAGCAAAAATTTATCTGTAATAATAGACGTTGTTTATGACTGATAATATATTTATTTGCTTACGTTTTCTTCGTAATAAATAATAGGTAGGTGTCGATATTTGACATTTCAGCAATGCTCGCGTATTTGACAGGTATATCGATCGGTGACTATGTCGGTAACGGCGGATTTTTACAATAATGACAGATGTCGCTACCGTGAGATTGGTTTATATAAATTAATTTTAAATATAGGAAATGTTAAAGTAAAAAAATAACTTATGTAGGAAGTACTTTTTTACATGAACTTTATTATAGTAAAGATGATTTCTTTTCTAAATGCCCGTAAACGTTCAGTGTATTTTGATTATTTTACCGCATAGTTAGACAAGTTACAACACAGTAAGCTTAAAATGTAGGTTACACTTGCTGTGTATACAATTGTAAAGTTCCCATTACACTTCAGGGGGGCAAAAAAGTAGTTTACTTGCTTACCAAGTAGCCGTTAGCATTGTAGTGTCCCTTAGACCTGGTAAGACCCATCTTCTCCTCTCTTGAAGAATTGATCCATGCAGCAGTCCATGTCCACAATCCTAAGTAGTGGCACGCAGCAAACACCACCAGAAGTACGATTGCCATCAGCCCTAATAGGGTGACTGCTACCTGGAGGTCTCCCATTCTTCACTTCACACTGCAAACAAAACAATATTTGAATGAATTGGAATATTTCAAATTTAAACTTTACCCATTTTTGGGCTATGAATGACCAAAAAACAGGGCATTGAACCAGCCAAAAACTGGGTTCCGTTCAGGTTCAGGTTAATTTGTTTTTTGAGAGATGGTTTCGTGTGTGGTTTTGGTTTAAGCATTAATAAAATTTGCGGTTTTGTTCAGGGTTCGGTTCGGTTAGACCTAATGAAAATTGAATGAATGTTTTTTGAATAACTATCTTTATAAAGAAATAATTTAAAATGTGAGCTGGAATTAATAATGCAACACAATTTGACGAACACAGGCAACAACGCAGATCGGCTGATTGCTCTTGAGTTTCGGATTGAAAATGAATCTGAACCGGAGTTGAACTCTGAACCCGAATTTTAATAGCCGGTTTGGTCCGACTGGGGTTGAAAAATATATTTAAAGTTCGGTTCGGGTTTTGGGTTCTCTAAAATGTTACGGTTTGGTTTCGGTGTTGGCGTGCCTGGTGAGTTTGAGTTGTTTTATTTTTATAAAATATGTCCCATTAGGACTTAATTTCTGAAAATGGCTAATATCGCAAAGGGTCCACCAATCACCTTAATGAGTGCTGACTGGCAAGATTATTTGCGAACCCAGCAGCAACGCAGGAATACAGTCAAAGAAGAAGATATTTCATATGACCGTTTTAACAAATAATGGGTGATCCAATTTGAGTTTCCTATGTTTGCAGCACTATAAATCAAACAGCTGTCAATAAGCACGTTTTTTCATAGTGTCAAATATTAGTTTACAACTACATATTTACGAAATGGATCGTGTGCAGTGAAGAATTTACACAGATTGCATTTTAGAGCACCAAAAATTTGATGCTGATTTTTCAAGGAAAATCTTCTTCTCTGATATGTCACATTTCCACCTATCTAAATATGGTAACAAGCAAAATTGCAGCATATGGGCTGAGGAAAATCCAAATGCGATTCACGAGGCACTATTACATGCCTAAAAAGTTATCGTTTGGTGAATAATGTGGTCAGGAGGCGTCATTGGATCTTGCGTCTTTGAAAATGATGGTGAGCGCTATACGCACATGATAACCGATTACTTTTGGCAAGAAATCGAAGATATTGATGTGTAAGACATACAAGACGGCGCAACTTGCCACAAATCGGGTGCAACGTTGGATGTTATGCGTGAAAAGTTCGTAGGTTGCATTATTTCACGTTTTGATGACGTCAACTGGCCGCCAAGATCATGCGATTTAACGCCGTTGGATTTTTTTCTGTGGGGTTACTCTAAGAGTCTTGTCTACACCAACAAACCCAAAACGTTCGAGCACATAAAAATATAGTCAAGATACCACCCGGAATGTACGAAAAAGTCTTTGAAAATTACCTCGAAAAGATCGGCTGCGGTAGATGGTTCAAAGGCGGCCATTTAGTTAATATTATTTTTCTTAATTAATTAAATACATAACGTTTTCGGCTATATAAAAAAAATCGACGATTTCCTTAAATTTATGAGGTTTTTTTATTAAAAATTTCGGAAACCCTTATTGGATCACCTTTATTTGTCATTGTTCATGAACTTGCATTATTTGATTAAAGTAAATAGAAACAGTGAACAAGTACAAATGGTAAATAGAAAATGGAATTCAGCACTAGCTCATAAAGTTTTTCGTTGCTTTTTTGTTTGTATCTGCATTTAAATGAAGCATTTATGCAAAGTTTGTTGTTTTTGTCTAGTACTGCAGAACTTTTTTAAAATAACATTTCAAATTACGAATTTAATTATTATTTGCAGACATAAAAGGTGTTTTGTGTTCTTTTAATGTAGAAAAATACAAGGTAATCCAAATTACTAAAACAGTGTCGTGCTTATTATAAAGTTTCTATGAACTTTACAATAACATCGCGTACATCATTAAATCTGTACAAGTTTCAGGAAGTTTCTGGATCATATTTACAACGCCGGGAAAAACAATATGTATGTCAAAATATGTACTAACTTTACACGTAAGTCGTTTTATGTTTTGCAATGTAGCGAAAACAAACTTAGTAACAACGGAATGAAGATTGTTCTGCATACATCTGACTTTGTTCCACTGACACAGAAAACCATATACCATAATTCTTGATGACATATGTAATGGGGAAGTTTAGCATGGTAAAAATTCTACATAACATACTATTTTCTCACAAATATAACACAAATGACTGCTGAAATTGAAATTAAAAATTAAAATTATTGCTCCATTTATTTATAATTAATATTTTTTGGGTAAACTTTAAGTACGTCACAAGTCAGTTATGCGCAAACTCAGACAGAACGGTGAAGTCGAACAACTTGAACGTAGGTCGTAACAAAACGTAAAAGCGCTTCACTGGTAACTGCAACCGCGTGCGTCAGTGTATAAATCGACATACGTTGCGCCATGCCTCTACCGACGTCATCGCAGATTAAAATCGGCTTTTCTGGAAAATCTGGGAATTTTTGAAAAAAATAAAACATGTTACATCATTTTTCAAGTCATTTCCCATGGAATAAAAATATAAAAAAATCGCTAAACTTCCCCATTGAAATAGGTTTTTATCTTCCGTCACCTTTAGGTAAGGAAGATATTATCTTTGGTCAAAAAATTCTGTGGTGAGTTTTTAATGAATAAGCACGTTTTAGGGTCCCTAGAATATGATTTTACTACGATGATGTGTGTGTGTGTATGTGTGTGTGTGTGTGTGTGTGTGAAAAATTTCTCCGACTCCAATATTACAATTCTAAAAATTATAATTTTTTCGTATTCCTTTTTTTTAGATTAGATTTTGGTTCCAATTGGACAACCGGAAGTTCCCTTATTTGAAGTTCTTAACAGTTTTTCTTGAAAAACGCAGTTAAATATAATTTTTTTACATTTTATGTGATTATCAAATTGTAAGTGACCCCTATGGTTCACTCTCCACGCCAGCAATGGGTGCCCGTGAGATGACGCCTGGTAAACGCCCGCACGGTACAAATATGTCGTCATCATTACCGAAATATGTGTATAACACAGATTGGCACACTCAAAAATGGGTAATATGGCGTAATTATATATTATATTATTTTATTATTATTATAAGAATATCTTACTGACGGTTTAATTATATATTTTCCTTCATATTCAATAGATATACATAGTATATATTCGTGTTATAATTTTATTGGATATATAGAATCTTTTCTAAGGAACTTTCGGTATGAAATTTGTAGAAAATAGTATATGTTCGTATTACAATTTTACTGGATGTATAGCATCTTTTACAAGGAACTTTCGATATGGGATTTGTACGAAATTCATAGAATTGACGGATGATAATGTGCTTACCACATCAGATTTGACCTCCGCTAGCTTCACGAGGCCTTATTAAAACTACAAAGGTTGTTTTTCGCCGCATTCTCTATTATTAAGGTAATGCATCGTTTCTAGTATTTTTCAGTCACATTTAAATCTGTATGAAACATTGCCAATTCTGCAAGAAATACCGAAATACTGAAACTGAAATTTATCTCTGTTAAAATAATTTCTTTTCCTATTAAATTCTTGTTTCTAAGGTCAGAGTTTATTTTGAAACACGTGCTTTATCCATCCAGTAACTATAAATCATTCCTGTAACTTCAAAAGATTTATTTTTATCCATTTCCTGCAGATACGTTTTATATAAAATAGATTAAAGTAACATATTCACTACTGTAGACTACGAGATATCTATTTATCAATTTCAGAGCTCGATTTCAAAGTCAAACACAAAGGTAGTTCATAGAAATTTTCTGTAGGTATAGCAGTTCACATTACGATTTCAATATTCCGACGCTTGTTAGCTTTCATACATGATACAGTATTATGTATTTTGAACAAAGCTTCAACAGCTAATATTTACATGCAGCAACGTAAATTTTTGTATGTTGAATGGTTCATCCTATAAATTTTTATTTAATTCCTTCCGAAAAGTTATCATTATGAGGAAGCAATTGGTTTAATGAAAATGGTACGCGAAGTAATCATTGTAATTGCAGTAATTACTGCAATTGCTGTAATTGTAGCAAAAGGTGTAATCTAATTACAAAGCAGGTGATAGTACTTTTCATTAAATTTCTCTCTGGATTTTAAATATTTGCATGCTATTTAATTCAGGTGGTGATAAAAAAGTATAATGAAAATATTTTGAATTTCGGTATAGCTCGTCCAGCAGTCATTTAAACAAATGACTTTTAAATCCTCCGTATTAATACGAATCGTTGTTATTATGAAAATTATTGCGTTTCACGCAAATGTATAGAAAATTTTTGAAAGAAGTCCGATCAAGGCCGTCTACGAATTGTGTCTATGAATTAAGATTTTGTGCTGTCAAATTTTACTTAGTTTTTATGAGGGTACATAATATCTTGTGTACCTCATAAAAACTATGTAAACAACACTACTAAATTTGACAGCATAAAATCTTAATTCATAGATGCAATTCGTAGATGGTCTTGATCGGACTTCTTTCAAAAATTTTACTGTAGTTTCTTTTTAATGCACATTATATGTCTATGAAAGTTGAAAATTGCGAAACTATTTAATTAGGAAAAAGTTTTTTTGGGATTCCGAAAGACCGTAGTTACACAGGATCATGGAGAATTTTACATAAACGACGAAAGAAATTATGAAAAATTCAATGACTCTGATTTGAACCCCGGACCTTCTAGGTCTCTCGGACTTCGTGGCTCGGTTGGTAGAGCGTCTCGCTCCGGGGTTCAAATCCCTGCAGAGTCATTGAATTTTTCATAATTTCTTTCGTCGTTTATTTAAAATTCTCCATGATCCTTAAGCCCATTTCTTTCCTTAAAAACTTCAGGTAGGGTCACAATTAATTAATTTACAAATTATAATAATATTGTAGTATATTTCCTTGACCGTATGTCAAATTTTTTTATGAGAATATTCGCTGTGAGCTTCAGAATCTGAAAAATTGAAATCTATAATATATACATGGCTGAACAGAAGCAATATTAAAATCTGCTTCAGCAAATAGCAGGAAATTTTCCTCAAAAAAATTACAGACTTGGAAATATGGAACACCTTGTTCACCGAAGGAATTTGAAATTTATGTAACTTTTTTAATCTTGTACGTTCTTTTCGTCAGGTTTTATTTTATTTATACGTAATCTTAACATTCTGTGAAGTAAAATACTGTTTCCTTTTATTTTAGTATGTAAAGGATGTTATTAAATCATTTTAATCCTGTGTAGAACCATTCACTTTCAATATATATATATATATATATATATATATATATATATATATATATATATATATATATATATATATATATATATATATATATATATATAGGGAACTATGCATTTGATTTAATTATAATTTTATTCGAATTGACCGGAAAAATCTTAACATTCTGTGAAATAAAATACTGTTTCCTTTTATTTTAGTATGTAAAGGATGTTATTAAGTCATTTTAATTTGATTTAATTATAATTTTTTTCGAGTCTCAACACTCGAAAACTTTTACATAGCCTTCTTCAAATCACGACTTACACATTTCTCGACTTCGCAAATCTAGCCGATGAAGTTGGCGCGTATGGAAATGCTCAAATCTTGACTTATGCACAGTTAGACACGACGGCTGGCAAGTACACTCCGGAGTACATGTTTTTTTTAATACTACCAATAACGTAACCTAATCCTAATTCATTTTATACTCCACAGTGTACTAGTCAGCCATCTTGTCGAACGGTGCATTTGTCCAGATTTGATCATTTCGGTACGCGCCAACTTCATAGGTTAAATTTGCGGAGCCGAGAAATTCATAAGTCGTGATTTGAAGAAGGCTATGTAAAAGTTTTCGTATGTTTCATGCAATCCCAAAAAAAGCTCGATACCTGTATTTGAAATATACCTACGTAGATGTATTAAGCACAGAAGTTTAATCAAAAAATGTTTGCACGGTGTACCAGTACTATCCGTACATTTTTTTTATAAATAAATTACATGTTTAATTTAAACTCTCTTCAAACTACATAAAGCAATCAAGTTAAGGAATAAATTTAATTAAAAATGTTCATGCAAATTTTCCATTCGCAACCGTTGATGATGCTTTGTCAGTCAACATTTTTTATTTCACATGTGCTAGTTTTAATTTCCGCCAAAAATCAACAAAGCCTTGCTTCCAATTTAGTGAGAGAAAAACAGAAACAGCAGCGCATCGGTGCCTGAAACAGCTGAACGTGTATTGTTTACCCAGCGTTGGATATTGCTGGGCACAGGCTACTAGATGATTAGTTGTGAAAAAGCTGTGTTTGTATGATTTGGCGCTAGGCTGACTACAAAAGGGATTGCACAGGGAAATTAACTATATTAGTGGTGTGATGGTAAACACAATAAGGGTCTATTAGCTAAAGAGACAATAAACGGTGCTGCTCCTTTAATCAGGGTGTCAGGAATAGTAAACAAGAAGTGTTTATTTACAGCATGGGTGTCCAATATTTTTACCTTTCGTTACTTCTGGTACGAAAAGAGGGAAAATGAAATTGGAGAGAGGAAAGAGTACAAGGATCGTCAACGCAGCTGTTTACAACTTTAAATAGATGTATTATTAGGGCATTTTCACGGCGTTCAAAGAGATTCTTGAAATTAAGCATATGTAACAACTGTTTATAATTTACAGAATAACCAGGGTAGTTATTATGTGCCTTGTAATAAAGGTATTTGAGAATTTTTTTTTGAACAGATTCAATCAGATCTTGATGAACTTCGTAAATAGAGTTCCAAATGGTGTGACAGTACTCCAGCTTAGAGCGGACGAAAGAAAAGTATAGGTTCGTAATTGCTGATAAATTTAGGAAAGTTCGAGTATTTCTTATTATGAAGCCTAGCATTCTCATGGCACTGTTATATATATCTTGTATATGATGTGTAAATTTAAATTTGGTGTCATATTTGACTCCAAGATCTCGTACAGTAGTAGATCGCGACAAGGTGACGTTTTCGATCGTATAATTATAAATAATTAGCAATAGTTTCCTAGTAAAAGACATTACTGTACATTTATTTAGATTAAGATGTAATTTGTTAATTGAGTACCATTTGGAGAGTCTATCTAAGTCTTCTTGGAGAAGTTGGCAATCTTGTACTGAGAGAATTGGGTAAAATATTTTTAGGTCGTCTGCGAAAAGAAGTTTATCAGTGTGAATTACCTCTGTCACATCATTAATAAAAAGAAGAAAAAGTAGTGGACCTAGATTTGAACCTTGTGGAATCCCTGAAGTGGAGAGAAAGAGAAAGAATTGACGCCTTTGTAATGAACGTACATTTTTCGTTGACAAAGGTATGAGGTGAGAAGGGAACGTAAAGGGAGAGATAAAGAAAAGGAATCAAGCTTGCTGATCAGTATACCGTGATCAATTCTGTCGAAAGCCTTCGCAAAGTCTGTATAAATACAGTCAACTTGCCCTTTGGCGTCAAGGTTAGAGGATACAACATGACTGAAATAGCTTAGATTAGTAACAGTAGACCTCTTCTCCATAAAACCATGTTGAAAGACAGATATTTGATGTTTTGCACAAATTATAGCAACGCACATGATTTGTTTAATTAGTGCGCGTCAACTAAAAAGCATAGTGTGCTCCTGCAAAACCCTAAAATCCTAAATAATCACTAGATTTAGGGTATATAAATTTAGGATTTAGATATTAGGGTGATGAAAGTGCAATATCGGACACAGCCTAAGTTTTCATTATGTGTTCCCAGAAAAATTCAAACCGTTCGATTTGCAACTAATTTAAAACCGGGCATGCGCATTGGATCTCATCCTTCAACCGTTTGCAAACCGTTCTATGAACAAAGCTATTAACTCCTTATATTAGACGTTAGACATGGACAAATAAAGCGAGCGTCTGTGACAGGACAAAACGCTGAATGATACTATTCACGGCTGTGTGTATATCGACGCCGCTACTGTTGTTGCTGTTGTTAAATTCACTCCGCCAGACAGCATTGTTGACGTTAAATAGCACGAACACAGGCCTTTCACAAAGGTTTTTCAGAGGCGGTGATGTGAGTACGTTTCTCAACAAAAATGGCATGGACAGTTAAATGTGGGAAGAGAAGATGCAAAAGTTATGTTTGGATGGTGGATAATAATAATAATAATATATATCCAGTAAAATTGTAACATGGACATAATAAATTTTTTTACAAATTCCATACAGAAATATATTCTATAAATCCAATAAAATTATCACATGAATATGCTTTGTGGATACTCATATACCGTGAGTATTTTTTAACGTGAAACATTGGGTTTGTCATATCTATGGTTACGATTCGACATTTGATTGACAGCAATGTATTTGCGTGTCCCATTTAAAATGAAACATAGGGAACGAATTTGACATTTGATAAGATGTCAGTAGAGGTTAATTTTGTTTAAATAATTATACCTGCTTTCTAAATTAAATTTAGTGTAACTTGTGCTCGAGTGATTTTATAACTTGGCCAAATTTCTTGCAATATTTAAATATAATACTCTGTCAAATTCATTCCCTATGTTTTCAATGAGACAGGCAAATATATTACTGTCAATCAAATGTCAAGTCGTAACGTCGTAACTTATAGGAAAATTCAACGGTTATCTGTCATATTGACAAGACGTCATTAGAGGTTAATTTTGTTTAAATAAGTATACCTGTTTTCTAAAAATTAAATTTAGTTGCAAAAAAAATATTGTGTGCCCGAAATATGTTTAGTGCTCTCGAGTGGTTTTCTGACTTAGCTAAATTTCTTACATAATATAATACATCTATCAAATTCGTTCCCTATGTTTCATTTTAAATGGGACACGCAAATACATTGCTGTCAATCAAATGTCAAATCGTAACCATGGACATGACAAACCCAATGATTCACGTTAAAAAATACTCACGGTATAAATACTCTATATATGCGTACACTTACGTAACATTATCTTTACAATCAAATAATATTACTAACAAGTTTATATCTCTACCCATTTTTGAATTATTGCCCCAAAAGTCACACACCCCACATTTTTAAAAATCTAATTTTTATGTATCTAGATACTTCTCACTGCGCTGATTCCAAATTCCAAGTTCATTGGAAAATATTCTATAAATCCAATAAAATTATCACATGAATATGCATTATGTATCTCATATATATAAATACTCTATAAATGCGTACATTTACGTAACATTGTTTTTACAATCAAATAATATTACTATATCAAGTTTATATCTCTAGCAATTTCTGAATTATTGCCCCAAAACTCAATATAGGCACCCCACATTTAGATAAAAAGTTCAAAATTTTCAAAAATCTAATTTTGTATGTATCTATATACTTCTCAATGCGCTGATTCCAAATTTTAAAACCGCAGATCAATATCTTTTTTCGTTCTCGAGATATTTAGATTCAAAGTTTTGCTCAAAACTGCCCATTTTTGGGTAATAACCCAAAAATGGGTCGAGATACGAATTTGGCGACAACACCATTCGAGTCTACGGACAAAATTACATAAGTACACCAATTTTCAGAATTTTTGAACACCGTATACTATCTCTAAAGCAAAATAATCGCAAAAATCTAAGGTGTACCCCTTACGATTTTTTCAGATTTTGGCCCTTTTCAGGGGTTTTCAAGCTTTTATTCATAAAAAATGAACCGGTTGGACAAAAATTATGAAAATTGCTATACGTATGTAGTTTTGTCCGTAGAATCGAATGGTGATGTCGCCAAATTCATATCTCAACCCATTTTTGGGTTAATACCCAAAAATGGGCAGTTTTGAGCAAAACTTTAAATCTAAATATCTCGAGAACGAAACGAGATATCGACCTGCGGTTTCAAAATTTGGAATCAGCGCATTGACAAGTATCTAGATACATAATTAGATTTTTGAAAAATTTTGAAGTTTTTATCTAAATGTGGGGTACCTATATTGAGTTTTGGGGCAATAATTTAGAAATTGCTAGAGATATAAACTTCATAGTAATATTATTTGATTGTAAAGAGAATGTTACGTTAGCTAACTGATTTTTGAAAATTAATCTCTTTATAATGCTTTGACTCTATATCTATTGAATATGAAGGAAAATGTATAATCAAACCGTATAGAGAAGAGCTTTTTCTTTAATATTTATAAAGCATAAAATGTCAAATATAATATTTAATAATATATAATATAATAATAGTGGAAAACAATGAAGAAGATGATCTACAAAAAGCATTATAATACCTGTAATAGGTATTTCCTAAAATAGGAAAAATTCAATTTTTTAATGACGGTATCACTTTAAAACGACTTGGAATTCAAAGATTTCTTCTTTTTACACGGAATTATGAGGATGCCTTTGATATTATTCATTGTAACTAAATGGAATTGAAAAATTGGATATTTTTATTTCGGTTAAAAATGAAAACTGTTATCGTTCTATAATGAAATATCTGTGTAAGGAACTTGAGTAATTTTAAAATTACGAACAATTTCCCAGTATGCGTTGATAAATGTGTTGTTTCTAAAAATAAGTACAAACCCGACATTTTCTGCTTTTGACCTTTAACTTTCGATTAAGTTTATCCCTTGTGCTTAAAAGGGCAGCAAAATGCAACAACCCTTCATAATACGGACAATAACGCTATGAGATTATAAATTATGATACGTATCGAACTAGAAAATTCAGTAATTGCTAATTCAAATTCAATTAAAATGGAGTGTATGTGATTAAATATATACGTTATTAATTTTCATGAAAATTAATCTGGAGGTACTATCTGTATAAATATTTGAATAATGAAGTTATTTCATATCACATAATTAATAATTTGTATGTATTCTTCATCTAGTATGGATTTAGAGAATTTTCAATTTATTGGGCAATATGTTAACCAAATTTTGCTGACATATTTTACAACATATTAAAAAAAAATCCATTCATAAAAAAGTGAGTTATTTTATAAAAGGTTTTTTTATGGATGATTTTTGTATTTGTTTCATAATTTTAAATATTATGATAATTTAACAGTTCGAGTTTTAAAAATGGGGATATGTCTTATTAAAACCAAGTAAAATTTGATCTAGAAAAAAAAAAATACGGTGTAAACATACAATAAGCAAATGTTTAGTATAGTTCAGATTTGGTTGGGTCACAGTATAGTGTCTCGGTGTAAACCAGTGTTTTTTTACCTTCCGTAAAAGGAAGGTATTGTCTTTGGTCAAAAAATTCGTTGGTGAGTTTTTAATGAATAAGCACGTTTTAGGGCCCCTAGAATACGAATTTACTATTTTTAAGATGATGTCTGTATGTATGTGTGTGTGTGTGTGTGTGCCCGTGTGTGACAAATTTTTCTCCGACGATAACTCCAATACTACAATTCTAAAAATTATAATTCTTTCGTATTCCTCTTCTTTACATCCATATGAAGAGCTGATTAGATTTTGGTTATAATTGATCCACCGTAAGTACCCTTATTTGAAGTTTTTAACAGTTTTTCTTGAAAAAACGCAGTTAAGTATTATTTTTCGACATTTTGTGATTATCAATATGAAAGAATATCTTATTCTCTATACGGTTTGATTATACAGTTTCGTTCATATTCAATAGATATAGAGTTATAGAGACATTAAGAGAGATTAACTTTCAAAAATTAGTCAGCTTTGTTAAAATTATGGAAACAACAGATATATTTAGAAAAATTTAATTGACAGATGTCAGTGTCAAATGCAAAACCAAAGTTGAAAGTATAGGGTCAGAAAGTTATGTGTGAATGTGATAGAGTGTCCCTCCAAAGAGAAGATGATGGAAGGACTGTGTAGCAGGATATTTGAGAGAGGAATAATTGTGTGAAGAAGATGCGTTGGACAGGAATGATTAAAAGAGAAGAGTAAGAAACAGCGACCCCTAATAAAATAGGGAAAGGAACTTTCGGTATAGAATTTGTAAAAAATAGTGTGTTCGTGTTACAATTATATAGGAAATACAGAATCTTTTTCAAGGAACTTTTGGTATGGGATATATACAAAATACATTGAATTGACGGAAGGTTTTGTGCTGGCCACAACAGATTTTCTTACTTGGTGCCTATTGCAACATGTTTAAAGTCGCGCGTTTGTCTATGTGTATGATACGATATACATATACATTAGTTTCTTGGGAGATATTCTATCGAGTTGACGTACATTTCTGTGTATTAAGTGATGTGCAAACTAATATTTAAAGTGAAATACAAAGATATATGTGTGTTCTTAAACAACGGTCCTAGGTACGAAGGTTCTCTGTAACCGGTAGGTAAGTGGCTTAATATACGACAAAAATGCTTTCTATAAACGAGATCTTGACTTCATATTCATCTTCGAATACATTGGTCTTATTTATTTATTTATAATACATATACATATTATGTATCTTGTAATACCAATACATTGTTGTTAAAATATGTGTACAGGTGGAACAAATTCGAGTTCCTTGTTTGAAAAACTGACTTTCATTTATAAAAACGAAAGTAACAAATGCTTAGATTAGATTGAAGCAATAGCTCAAGAAGAATGGAAAATAACGATAAATTAAAATTTGAAAAGTATAATCGTTATTTATTGAGTAGTACTGTAAGTACACAGTGTACATTTTATTATTTTTTGTTATGGTGGAGGACTCCATTGTGGCGACTGTAGAAAAAATCTTGTGTGTATTTCGAGCGCAAATAGACATTGTCGATTTCGAGATATTTCAAATGCATTAGCTAATATTCTCTAATCCCTACCGTATGACCGCACCAAAGCAGCAAAACACCACAATTCGATTACTCCTTATTATCGCCACCGGGCGTAAATATGAACACGTTCGTTGATTATGCGGTGACGCAAACGTAATTGAGGATGATTTCGCACGTGTGCTGGGTCCTGCAGGTGCTTCTCTCCAGCCGTGAAATCGATTACGTGATTCGTAATTCGCTCATAGGGTTACCACATGCCACAACTTAACTCATCATTGCCATCTGATGCGTAGCTAAATCAGGAAGCCAATGTGAGAAGCTTTTAACTTTTTAACTTTGTAATATTCTGGAGTTTATCACGTCGTTATGTAGTTTACGCTGTAAAAATTATCGGTAAACATTATACGGCTTGTTATCGGGAATGTTTTATGTTTATAGGAAATGTCTTCCTGAAATGGATTTTAATTTTAAATTAACCTTTAAAGAACGTTAAAAGAATACATTCTTTGCAACAAAAATATAACAGATAATGTTTTAAAAAGATATCGCGTAGTTTGAGTGACGTCTGGTAAACATTTTTCTCGATTACTAATAGTTTACTCGTAGCAGTAATTTAAAAATGAAATATCTGATGTGGACACCACATGCCTTCCTTATACGCCTGTTACACTATACATATTTTGTTAATAATTAAAATATGTATTATAACAGATCCAATCATAAAATTTCACGTATTTTTTGTCCTAATTCATAGCAAACTTAATTACAGAAACCGAAAAGTACATCATTTATAAATTTACATATCTCGCTTATTCAAAGAGCTAATTTAATCATACTTGATGTTTTCGACGCAGAATTCAATTCTCTTTTATTTGAAGCATTTATTATTAAAATCAAAATAACACCATTTTTTTCAAGAAAAACTGATAACAGCTTCAAGTAAAGTATCACTTTCGGTTGGACTATTTTAACCAAAATCTATTATGTTATTCCCATTGATATAAAAACATTATATACCAAATTTGAAAAGTTTTGGATTATATTTTAATATAGTTTTTCATTAAAATCTATTATAGGCTTCAAGTAAAGTACCACTTCCGAGCAGACCATTTTAACTAAAATCTATTGTGTTATTCCCATTGACATAAGAGTGTTATATACCAAATTTGAAAAGTTTTGGATTATATTTTAATATAGTTTTTCATTAAAATCTATTATAGGCTTCAAGTAAAGCACCACTTGCGGGTAGACCATTTTAACTAAAATCTATTATGTTATTCCCATTGATATAAAAGTTTTATATACCAAATTTGAAAAGTTTTGGCTTATAATTTAATATAGTTTTGCATTAAAATCTACTATAGGCTTCAAGTAAAGTACCACTTCCAAAAGTTAGGTAATGACCAAAAAGGGAGGTGCACAACTACATGTCATAATAACATAAATTTCTAAAAAATTGTTACCAAAACTTTTTCAGCTCTTCCCATTAATGTCAGATTAAGGAATGTGTAGTTAAATTGGTCTTTAGTCTTATAGAATTTAAGAAAACGTCCCTCCAACATACACACACACACACCCACACACACACACACACACAAACCATACATCGTAAAAATGTTAAAATTGGATTCTAGGGACCTTAAAACGTGATCATTTACTAAAATCTCAATATGCGATTTTTAGCACGATCTCTATAACTTCCTTACGAAGGGTAGCGGGAGGTAAAAATTGACCAAATTCAGTTTTACGCCATGAGAAATTTTGGCAAAACAAAAGCACATATAAGATTGCCCCCCAAATGTGCACCACATGTCTCATTTCATCGAAGGCGTATCTCTTATAGTTTACAAGATACCAATGGTGTCCGTCGAAATCCGGGTACTCTGTATATTGCTATAGGTAATATTTTAGTCATAGCAATTTGATATACTTGCTACAAGAAACTAAAATACTCGTAACTAAATTTTAGAAGTCAATATCGAAATGCAACTAATATTTTCTGAAATATGGCGTTGTATAGCACTGGTTTGAAATTCAATACTTATAAGTTATACATCATTTTCCGAGATTGCAGCCGCAGCAGAAAGGCACATATTTTGCAGATTGCAATTTATATGCACATCTATAAAAATATTTTGCATATAAGGAATGCAAACAATTTTCGTTTGAATAGCTTGAGTTTGAAATATGACAATAAATATAAAGTTTCCGTAACAGAGTTGATACGTTTTTGCTAGTACACAAATATTCATTTTAATGATGAAATTTCAAAAATAAAAAGAATATAATATGTTCTATATTACGTAGACTCCGTCGTACTGTTGTCGGAGATGTCTTATTCATTTTTCAATTTGAATATATTTTTACTACTTGTACATTCTAATTTTTTTTTTTTTTGTATACTTTACTAAAATATATTCATTTAATAGTATATTATTTTAAACAGGCAGTATTATAATTTGTTTCTGACAGTGAAATTATAAGATTCTTCAAATATGCTCACATGAGTGTGCATATATTTAATTGTATTTAATTCCTTGCTATTTCTTGTTGCATTGCAATTACGCAAACGTTTTTATTTTTGTACAATTCATTTTCTTTGTACAAATTACGATGTTCGCGAATACTGCTTATTAACAAAAAACAAAATATCAGTTTGTTCTTGTGAATCCATCTTCAAAATGTCAACAACTCACAAACAGAAAAGACAGCTGATGGATGAAGCAAAGTTTACCTCACCATCATGTTTAATAGTTCGCTCTTATGATGGGTCGAATTTGAAATTTGTAATCATTCATAAACCATTATATGCGTTTTATATATTAAAATCTAAAATAAATAAATAAATCATCACGGCATATTACCCATTTCTGGGTGTGCCAGTATCTACAACACATGTAGACATCGGTAATGATGATATATTTTACAGTGTGGGCGCTTACCACAGCTGGTGTGGAGAGTGCACCACAGGCCACAGGGGTCACTTTTGTGCCATTTAAAAAAAAAAAAATATTAAAATCTAAATTATAAATTGTAAATTCTTAAATTAAATTCATCGTAAACCGGCCCTGAGAATGTATGAAATGGGACAAAATGACCCTAAATTCAATGAACGTGTTAATTTCGTTTCTGAAATCGAGTCCGGGTTGATTTACTTCTTGAATCGAAAACCGAACATTCAAATAACTCGGAATCCAAATATAATCGTTCCTTGTTCCCACTATCCTGTGAATATCTTCCCTAAGAATGTCTTTAACTCTACATGAGAGTTTAAAATGCCTGAAGTAATCCTCTTCTTAAAAACTGTCATTTGGATATTTCGTTTTGCTTTAAATAGTGCAGTTCAGTTACTCTGCCTCTTTATAGTAGAATTCCCAGTTAAGTTCAAGACTTACGATATTTACACTTTCTGAAGTTCCCCTTATCAGCTATCAAACTATTTAACTTACCCTTTCCCTATAAACTTAATCCCGTAATGAAATTAATCACCCTGTCATCACAAGCCCTCATGGTATGCTGCCCTTACTGGTGTTTGCAGTCTGACCTCTGCGAGTCGAGATGGACCTCTGACCCGCCCCGTGTCTGTAATGGACTGATAGGTCGCACATTACTTCCAGTAATACCTGTCTGCAGCAGTACATCTACAGCTGAAGCTGCGGGTTATTGGATGTGGGTGTTAGTGAAAAACAACTTTATTAAAATGGGAGTGGATAAAGGTCGGGAAACCATTGGTAACCAGTAAAATGGAACTTTCAGATTTGATACGTAGGTAGTAGACGCAAATAGTGATGCCGCGAGATCTCGCATTCTCGAGATCTCGTCTCGAAATATATACGAGAGTAATGCCCTCGAGATTTGTTAGAGACGAGAATAGAAATTCGAGATCTCGATTGTACTATTTTTTATATTACATAAATATTTCTAATTAAAATAAATAAAATAAAATATTTGACGATATAAATAAATATTTTATTTGCCTCTTCATTTACTTATTTCATATTTATTTATTAATTTTAGATTTATTGCGTTTTAGTAAAAAGAAAATGCACAAAAGTGACATCTATGGTATACTCTTCACGCTAGCCTATACCCGCACTATAAATAAATAAATAAATAAATATATCACGGCATATTACCCATTTCTGGGTGTGCCAGTATCTACAACACATGTAGACATCGGTAATGATGACTATATGTATATTTTACCATGTGGGCGCTTACCAGGCGTCACCTCACGGGCCCTCATAGCTGGTGTGGAGAGTGCACCACAGGGGGGGTCACTTTTGTGCCATTTAAAATTGGAAATATTTGGCGTGTGTCGGGATCGAACCCGGTTCCCCCAGGTTCGCGACCAGACACTCAGGCACGCGGCCACGGGACAGAATTACCAATATTAACGTACAAAGCAGATTGCTACACCCAACAACGGGTAATAAAGCCATGATATTATAGAGTACTTACCATTCAAACACCTGACTTAGTAAAATAATGTTTTAATCAATGGTACCCGTTTATTAAATTTATGTCGCTTGTAATATTAATTTATTTACTATTTCTAATAATAAATTCGAGAAATTCGAGACTCATGAGTCGAGATCTAGAGAAAGTAAGAAAAAATATGACGAGATGAGAGGCAGAGAAATCTCTTGCCGTATCTCGTCTCGCAAAGATATATCAGCTAGGGGCGTGGAAGCTACTAATAGCTGTTAAGTCCAGATTTGCAGGGGGTCTTCTTACCTATAGCTTACTGATTCGCATTTAACACAAATCTCGATAGATATTTCAATTATATATAAATTATTTTCTTTTCTTTACTAACTATTTATATTATAATTATATTTCTTCCGTTTTCTAGATATTTCCACTTCCATCAACACTTTGTAAGGATGCGTCGTCCGATTAATGTTTTTGTTTAACATGTTCTCCTTCTTTAGTTAAAATATTAGAATTATCTTCTTCATCAAAAGAATAACTCCACGGATGCCACAGTTTAAAATTCAGATGCGAAATTTTTTGCTCTAGAACTTTTATTTGAAGTCGAATTATACTTAATTAGATTATTTTTCATCTACAAATTGTTTCCAAACAACGGAGAGCCACTGTCTTGCTATTGTGTCGCCATCTACTGTCGTAATTAACTAGCTTCATTCATTTGCAATGTGCAGTTAGCAAGTCTATTTTGACAATTAGAACATAGCTTTGACAAGGCAAAATAAATATAAATAATCGCCTTCATACCAAGTGATTATTAATTACGGTGTTTCCAGAAGTGGTTTCTATAATTTTTTGATTTATGTCATGATCAAAAAGTACCTTATTCTTACTATTATAATGGCAGGATTGGTTAAAACACTAACCTCTGACAGGTAATGAAACACCAAATACCAAAAAAATAATCTTTCCAATATGGAATTTTATCCTATTTTTTCTGAGCTTTTAACTTCGAATTATCGAAGCGTTTACTGACTGTGTTGTATATATTATCTCCATCAGGCCTGCCAGTAAAACGTATAGGCTTTGATATAGGATATAAATTTGTAAAGGCTTTATCGAGCTCAAACGATATAAATACCAAATATTGAATTTATAACACGGGACCTGGATGGAATAACAATTTTTCTAAAAGCAAATAAATGTATTCTGCGTATTATATTTATGTGACAGAACGAAAATTACGTTTTGTTATATGAATTTTTTATGTTCTATACTGACGATGAATATTCAGAAATATTTTTAATTATCTAATGTACTTTTAATGATACAGTTCTCCTGTTTTACTAAATTAATTTTTGACACATATTCAACCAAGAGTGATTTAGAATGTTATCTATGTAGCTAGAGATGCACTCGGTTTCGACCTTTGGCCCGGGCCCGGCCTGAAGCCCGCCTCGATTTCGAGTCGTTCATCGAGCCAGGCCGAAGATATTTTTTATCGGGCCGAATCGGGCTTATCATTTTCAAAAATCGAGGCGAGTCGGACTTTTGATTTTGGCCCGGCCCGAAAATTCGAGCTTTTCGGGCCGGCCCGAAAAATCTTATAGTTCAATCAAATGCACAGTTTCCTTAATATTTTAATGAAAATGGATGAAGTTAAAAAGGATCAAAATGATTTAATAACAACATACTTCACATATTAATGAATAAAAATGTATTATTTTACTTCAAGAATTCAAGGTTATTCATTAAATAAATTCATTAATAATTATATTGTGATGTTGCTATTATTATTGTTATTACTTGTATACTTAAATAAAAGTGATTTTTGTTCCTACCATAATGATTTCTTGTCCTATTTTTGAGCAGAAACAAAGTTAGATAAAAAATCTTTATGTAAATTATATTTTTTATATAAAATTTGTGAAAAAGTTGTTTAAATTTTCGAACGGCTTTGGTAAACAAAGTGTTAATACTCGTAGGTCTGTAATTTTTATAACAAACTATCACTAGAAGGGTCTCTTTTTTAACTACTTGTGTTAACTAATGTTAAAAGTTATAAGAATATAGAGGTTTTTTATAAGTTTGACACGAAAAAAGTTAAACTTTTCGCCTTAACATAAAAATCAACATTAGGAATGCCGGATGCACCCAATTTCGAGCTTTGGCCCGGTACGGCCCGAAGCCCGGCCCAATTTCGAGTGAATTTTCTAGCTAATTTTTTTGTCGAGTCGATCTTCGAGTCGGGCCGGTAATTTTTATTTTCGGGCCGAGTCGATCCAAACCTCAAAGCCCGGCCCGGCCCGGCCCGAATGCATCTCTATATGTAGCCATGAAACAAAAGACGAGCGATTTTAATTTCTTAGGTACTGCTTTCAGTTTTCTTTTTCTGCTTCAACAACTTCTTTTATTATAATACTTCTTTGCTTAACATTGCTGCGGCTAACTTAACCTCTACTCCGGACCATCCCGCCTTTTCTTTCCGCGCTCTCCCTGTTCACCTACGCCGCCTGTGGCACGCACGCTAACTATTAGATACAGGTCCGCACTGTATGTATAAATAAAGATAGGTATGTCTTGCGATATTCTATCTCATTCCGTAATGTCGATGACACAGCATGTTCCAGTATTTATATTGTATTCAGCGAATCCAATGTCACCGGAACGTTTCATATTATAAAGTTTCATGTACAAAGAATGCTATTCATGCGATACTTATTTAAATGTCATTTTATTAAAGATTCTTAGAAGTCTTTGTAATTTTGTTGTGACCCTTCGGCAACAGAACTTTTTATTAAGTTGGGAGAAAGCGGTGAATTCTTCTTAGAAAACTTGTAAAAAGTATTAACGTCTTTTTATTCATTTACCACAATGTGAAAGCCCACAAGAGTTATTAACTTAAATCTCAAACAATGGAGCCATAGTTTTGTTGACAATTAAATCCCATTCGCAAATTTTCAACTCATTAAATTCTTTAGACAAACTTAAATGATAAAATTTAATGTCTCAATTGTTAGTTTTTATCACGAGAAATAAAACAATAAATATTATCAGAGAAATAAAAGAAATAGCGAAGATTTTAGCACCGCCCGTATATATACAGGGTGTTAATTAAAAACATGGGAAATCATTTTTCCTTACGCAAAACTTTCCAAATAATTTTGGACAGAAATGTTTCAAATAAATGTTGTAGAGAATTAAATTCCTCACGGAAATTAAATTAAATGGGAAGTTTTGCGCAAAGAAAAACTGATTTCCCGTGTTAAACTCCTATGGCCCGCTTTTTAATTAATACCCTGTATATATATATAGGAAACTGGATAGTGGATTTGACAGTAAATTTGTAGGCTTAAGTGTAATACACTCTTTTTAATTTGTCAAGCTTTCGGTTATATTTTTAACCATCCTCAGGACACTGTAATACAATAATGAAATACTTACAATTTGTTTAAGAATTAAATTTGGTTTTTAGTACTCACATTAGTTGAGATTTTTTTGTAGAATATACAGCATTTACAAAGATGTAATTTTGAACATGCACACGTGCATGGTTTAGTAAAATAATGTATTACAGTGTCCTGAGGATGGTTAAAAATATAACCGAAAGCTTGACAAATTAAAAAGAGTGTATTACACTTAAGCCTACAAATTTACTGTCAAACCCACTATCCAGTCGTAATTACCTATCACCTATAGTTTTTCTTTGCGCAAAAGTCCCCAATTAATTTTAGATAAAAATGTTTTAAATAAAAGTTGTAGATAATTATATTCTACCCTTAAATCATAAAACATAATTGTATAAATATTGCTAATTTGTAGCGATAGCCATGGAATTGAAACAAAGTTACAATGAATGGCGAATCGTTTGAACCATAGAGTTATAAAATATATATACACATAGAGGGCGCCTAAACACTCAAAGCTGATGTCATGCGGGGTAAGCTTGTGTTTGTACGGCGGCCATCTTGGGAAGATCAAGTGTATATAAGCGTTCTCTGGTTATTTGATTATTTTACGTTAATAATCGATTTTAATTTGTGTTATTTGAATGTGAAACGTTTGTAATTACATGTCAACGACTTGTGCCTTCGGTTGTAATAACCGAATGTCCGTAAAAACTTTAAAACAAAAAAAAGAAAAGGAAAAAGCGATGACAATTCACAAGTAAGTATTATTTTACTTATACATATTATTAATGTTTAGTTCATATAATTTATTGTATTTTTTTTACATATTTCATGTAAAAATATTAACTTATTTTTTGTAATAAATATGTTTGTACTTCGTATTTATTTGTATTGTAAACATCATAAATATATATTTTTATATGAAATTTCTAGCTTTAAATTATTTGCCTATTCGGTACCTAGTTTTTGTAAGTTTCTATCTCAATCATTACAATTGTCATAAAATTCGAACAGTTTAATTTCTATAAAAAATATTTTATTAAAGTTTAATCGCAATATACTTCAAATTGAAGATTTTTACAATTTTTTGGTTCTTTCAAATTTAAATTTAATTAATTTTAATACATTTCTTACTAAATTGAAGCTTGCTAATTACAAATAGCTTCAATTTCTGTTACGTTATTGTATTTTTGTAACAAAACTGAAGAAAGCGCGCTTAAATACATTATAACGTTGATCGTCCCAAGATGGCGGCCACGAGATTCCCCTTCCGTCTCATGGCGACAAAAACTCTGTCCACATCTGTACTTTACGCTCTCTCTAGTCCTATTCTATACTCTAAGGTTTGGTCAGAAATTCGTTTTTCAAATAAAAGATAATTCAAGTCTGCACCTAAATCACTACACAGGTATTATTTTTAAAATCTATCAATTAAATAACTTTTATTATTATTTTTCATATTTTTAATTAAATTTTTGACAGTTTGAACGATATGAATTTATTTGTAATTTTGTTTCAATTCCAGATAAGCAATATTTATACAATATCAAATTCGATTTTACAGGTTACCAACAGTGCAAATTGAAATCTGTTTAGTGCTTTAGGCGTAGAATATAATTATCTACAACATGTTAAACGCCTATGGCAGATCCGATATATATATGCGTACCTATTTATTAATTAATATCTAATTTATTTTTGATGAAATTATATCTCGCATGATGAGTGCAATATAAATTATAAATTATGTTTTCAGTTCTGAAATTATTTTAATTTAAATATCATGGTTATTTATCAAATGGAATAAATTAAGAGTAAATTAGGTGAAACGCACAGTTCATTAATATGACATATTGTTTTCAGGGATGAATTTAATGCGTCACATTATTCAGATATGATATAATTAATGTTAAAAATCTATGCAATGAAATTTTATAATTAACTGAAATGTAATGAAATGACAGTTATTTTCATTCTCTGGCATCAAATGAAAATATTCAAAATTATTTGAATTCTACTTTTTTACATAAAATGTATTTGTATAAAGTTTTAATTGGACTTAAATAATAATTAAAACGAGAGGAATTTCAGTTTTCATGTTATATTTGTTTTGTTATGAAGTTTCAAAGTCTTCTGCTGCTTTGACGTGTGCATCTATTTTTGTTTTTGAAACAAAACTGCGGTTGTTATAATATATTATTAGAAATGCGGCATACATGTTTCTAGGATATACAGGTGTAACAGAAATAAGTACATTAAATTTAACTATTAGAGTTACGACTTCGATTAAATGAGACTTTTTGTTTACCTTTGGGAGGTCATCTTAGATGTGTATATAAACCATAACAAAAAATAATAAAATGTACACTTTATCCTTAAAGTACTACTCAATAAATAACGATTAAGATAAAAAAAAAACATTTTTACCTTCCGTCACTTTTAGGTAAGGAAGGTATTGTCTTTGGTCAAAAAATTCGTTGGTGAGTTTTTAATGAATAAGCACGTTTTAGGGTCCCTAGAATACGAATTTACTATTTTTAAGATGATGTCTGTATATGTGTGTGTGTGTGTGTGTGTGTGTGTGTGTGTGTGTGTCCGTGGGTGAGTGTCCGTGTGAGTGTGTGGCCGTGTGTGACAATTTTTTTCCGACGATAACTCCAATACTACAATTTTAAAAATTATAATTCTTTCGTATTCCTCTTCTTTACATCCATATGAAGAGCTGATTAGATTTTGGTTGTAATTGATCCACCGGAAGTACCCTTATTTGAAGTTTTTAACAGTTTTTCTTGAAAAAACGCAGTTAAATATAATTTTTCGGAATTTTGTGATTATCAGTTTGAAAGAATATCTTATTCTCTATACGGTTTGATTATACATTTTCCTTCATATTCAATAGATATAGAGATATAGAGACATTAAGAGAGATTAACTTTCAAAAATTAGTCAGCTTTGCTAAAATTCTGGAAACAGCAGATATATTCAAAAAAAATTAATTGACAGATGTCAGTGTCAAATGCAAAACCAAAGTTGAAAGTATAGGGTCAGAAAGTTATATGTGAATGTGATAGAGTATCCCTCGCAAGTGACTTGCAGTTGCAACCTTGCTTCAAGATTGGAATTTTCAATGCCAGAAGTACGAGAAAGGCCAAAGAGAAGATGGAAGAACTGTGTAGCAAAAGATTTGAGAGAGGAAGAACTGTTTGACCCCTAATAAAATAGGGAAAGGAACTTTCGGTATGGAATTTGTAAAAAATAGTGTGTTCGTGTTACAATTTTACAGGATATACAGAATCTTTTTCAAAGAACTTTTGGTATGGGTTATGTATAAAATACATCGAATTGACGGAAGGTTTTGTGCTGGCCACAACAGATTTTTTATGACTTTTTGATACCACGAATTGCTTCAAAATTAAACGAATTTTCATTTAAAAATATTTAAATAAAATTGGTTTATGGACCCATTGTACTAAGTAAAATATTCTAGCGACTTGGACTAATATTTAATTTTCAAATAACTTCTTAACTATTAGAACATGAGAAAAATGTTACATATTATATTTTATTGTATTTTTGTTATCACAGCAAAGGTTTTTTTTTTTTTCGTGCAGAATCTACGGAAAGTAATGCGTCGGCCACATCATATTTATTATGTTAGATTTGATTAAAAATCTCCCACTGCTAAGTTTATAAAATATAACCCACTTAGTATATTAAAACCTTGTATTTATAAACTTCCTTATCATATTTCTTTATCCTTCAGTTGCAGAACTTTTAATATTCATAACTCCTCTTTAAGTGACATCGTGATTAACTTTTGCATTGTTGAACATGAACATTATTGATCTATGCATTGTAATTAAAGAGGCTGGATGCGAACAGCCTATTCTGAGCTTACGCGAGCTTCCAGCAAGCAGCAAGCACGTGAGCTTTACGATGGAATTTGTTATTTTGCCGAGAATAGTATCTCACGCTCGATCGAGAGAGGTTAGGTTAGAAATGAGTGTTATGGAGTAGGAATAACTTAAGGTCCAATAATGTCGTTTACGAGGAAACTGGTGGCGTGAAACGTAAATTAAATAATCCATAGTGAAAGATTGAACTCAATATATGAATTTTGCCGCATGTGTTAAAATATTAGTTCCAGAACCGATTACCGATTCATTCTGCTAGTCATAGTCTTTATTTGTGCATGCAGTATAACATGATAGTATATTAGGCCTATATGACAAATTTGATAATAAATTCGGTAATAAATTTGATAACAAATAGTTTCGTTGGAAATGAATGTTGTGACAAGACCAATAGGATGTTCCATGTTATCATAAATTTCATAATAAATTAATATATCTACAATCGTTGAAAATGCAATACTAAAATATATAAGGAATAAATAAATGAGATTGAGATTTAGTGTAAAAGTTGCTTATTATTAGTAGTGTAACGAGTTGTCAATCTTCACAACTTGTTTAGGAGTAAGCTGAGATATGTAATCGTCTTATTTATAATAATGGTAGTAAAATATTATTAGGCCGAACAAACGGATGTTACTAATTTTAGAATATTGCGAAGAAAATTTTTGACAACCCGTAAAACAATTGATACTGTCAATTACACAGAGAGACAAAAGTTTACTATTGAATGTATCTTTCTAAAGAAAAATAATTTCACGTTTTCGGCATTGCCATTAAAAAGTTACGGTCTAATTAATGTTGGGACACCTAAGTTTCATACACTAGTGGTTCACTAATAATGACAAGTATCACCTTAAAAGATGACTTATAACCATATAAACTGTCATACCAAATTTAATCCAAATCGAATAAAGCGTCCGATTATTAAAAGCAAAATTAATTTTTTTTCGAAGAACTTTGGAGCAGAATTCTGGCTAAATAGTACACTTTCCGGTAGAAGCAAGTTTGGTTAAATCGTCTTATTTTAGCCTCAGGAATCTGTGGTTAAGCCATGTCCCCCTATTTAAGAGACACCCTGTATATATATATATATATATATATATATATATATATATATATATATATATATATATATATATGTGTCAAATGAGTCAAATTATGCATACGAGTATATCTGATAGTATAGTCTTCAATGTAATGTCAACAATTTAATCAAGATGAAGATGAATTTATAATAATAATAAATCTCTCTGAATTAAATGTACCAAATCAACATACGGTTATTATATTTTAACCATTAATGCGGTTACACACCGTCATCTCACGGGCATTAGCATGTATTGGTAATTCGAAAATACCACAGACCCCAGGGAATAATACAATTCGTATTGATAGATTTGTGTACTCAAATCTCAATACGAATATTCCAAATGACGTGTAATTACGAATATGTGCCCAATTATCAACAATGTGGTTTGGAATTCAATCTAAACAGACGATCGCAATCAGTTTAATTACATTGAAATACTTGTTAGGGATGCTGCAGTTATATTATTGTCTTCAACAGCTCGATTCTCGAAAAAGTTTAATCTAATTTTCTTTTTTGGATTAGCGAATTCTCCCAATTTTAACTGTTTATATCTTAGAATATAATCCATTCTTAGTTTCTACCTTTTTTGAAAATATTTTGAAGTTTAAATTTTAAATACCTGAATTGAATAGAATACACTAATCAAAAAATCTGTTGTGGCCAGCACAAGACCTCTCGCCATTTCCATATTAGGCTATATAAGTATTGTATTGCTCTTCGCTATCGAATCGTCGATTTATAACAAAAAATTACAGAACTTTACCCAAATATTGTTTTTTATTATATTTAACATGTCTTCTGAACACATGTAATTCTATCTACTTTTCATTGTACAGGAAGTATGAGGAAGTTACTAAATGTGAGATATTCTTCCAATTCATTAAACAGATTGGCGGTATTTCTGATGGATATATGCATTTTACCTATAATTTCAAATATTTCATTAATAAAATAATAAGAAAGATTAAATATACTTCCTAGAAAAAACTATCAGAATGTCACTAAAACTGTTGATTTTTGACACTGATATATGTCATTTACAAACTATGTTATAAACATTTGAATTTGTCAAGTGGCTTCCTTAATGCCTTGGCCTCTGCGATTAGAATATTCTGTATATTATAGTGTCTTTATCTCTAAATCTATACAAGATATAATAAAAATTTTAAGTGTATTAGATGAAGAATTTTGTTCTTCAATATTTGTAATAACAAAAATTTCCAAAAAATTATATTTAGAAAAATTTTTCTAAGAAACTACTATTTCCGGTTGTCCCATTGTTGCCAAAACCTTTTCAGCTCTTCCCAGGAATATCAGATTAAGGAAACTGCAGTTAAATATTTTTTAAGTCTTATAGTTTTTGAGGAATCGTCCCAAAAGATCCAGACACACATACACACACACACACATACACACACACACACACACACACACACACACACAGACATCATTTTAAAAATGTTATAATTGGATTCTAGGAACCTTAAATCCAATACCTCTCTTAGCGAGAGGTAAAAATGAGGCTTAAACTTTTATGAGAATCGGGCTGATCGTATATAGATAATGAAGTCTGTGTTATTGCCAGCCTACGTGTAGGGTTGATATTTAGCTATGGATGCTGTATGACCTTTCCCCTGCTTCCCTCGGATATGCATCCCTGAAGAATATAACCATTTATTTTTCGTTTGTCTAGTTTAGAGATTTGTACTGGAAAGACAGAGAATTTTGAGAATCGGGTTGTAAGTGTATATGACTGAAAATTCGTGAACATGAATTTTATTTAAAGAATTTCTCAAAATATAGTACATAATGGGAATCAAATATAATAATAGTACATTACAAACTAAGCCGGGAAATTCTAAATTACTGTCGAACATTGAGAAAATAAGCATTCGAAATAGGAAAGTATTTTAGGGACCCTAAAATATCCATATTCATTACAAATTCATCACCGAATATTTTGACAAAAGACAATACCTTCTTTACCTATAGATAATTGTTTAACGTGCGTAGAGAAAAGCCTTTTCTCTGCAACAATTAATCAACATTAGATCCTTCTTTTTTGTTCTACCTATATAGGTAACGGGAAGTAAGTATAAAAGATTACAGTAACTTTCTGCAATGGTATTAGACCTTGATTTTCCGAGACTACAAAAGAATTTCTGCTTGTACATCATTTCAGTATTCAAGTAAAGCCTTTCTTTTAAACTGGCAACACAATAAGTTACTTTTTACTTTTAAGAAGATTTAAAGAAAAACAACGACTACTTCTTTCTTTTTTTGGAGCTTAGTTGCTGAAACTTTTCGAGATAAATGTCTTCATGGCCAGCGCGTTCGGTGAAATCGTAGATTCAATTCCTTCTACTTCTGATGATGCTCTACCTTTTGTAATGAAGGTTACGTTCAATTTATTTCTATTCCATCAAGATGTAGTAAATATAAGAGAAAAATGTAATAACAGCTGTATTGTTCTCTTATGGGATAGCACGACATTTATTTCCTGTTATCTGAAATGTAAGTATGAAAAAGTAATAGTGTTCGGTACTTTATTTATTAAACGCCAGATACACAGCTTCTAAATAATGACTTAACTATAGTTAAACAAAACAATCTGATGTGGCCAGCACATTACCCCCCGTCAATTCTATGTATTTTGTACAAATTCCATACTAAAAGTGCCTTAAAATATTTTATATATCCAGTAAAATTGTAACACGAACATATACTATTTTCTACAAATTCCATACCGAATATTTCTTGGAAAAGATGCTACAAATCCAATAAAATTATAACACAAACATACACTATGTAATTTGTACTTGACACTGAGATCTGTCATCTAGAATTATTTAAATATGTCAGCTGTTTCTATGATTTTAACAAAGATGGTTGATTTATGAAAGTTAATCTCTTTATAATTCTTTATCTCTATATCTGTTGAATATAAAATGTATAATCAAACTGTATGCACATTTTGATAATCACATAAAATGTCAAAAAATAATATTTAACTGCGTTTTTTCAAGAAAAACTGTTAAGAACTTCAAATAAGAACTTCCGGTTGACCGATTTTAACCAAAATCTTACCAGCTCTTCTTATGGATGTAAGGAAAGGAATACGAAAGAAATATAATCATTTTTCATTTGTTGTTGGTAAATTTATTTGGTAATTTTTACAAAACATATGTATATGAGTATCATAAGTTACGGTTGGGAAATAAGTTATTATTATTGTTATGTCTCCATGTCTGTAATTTTGAAATGAAACATTATATTCAAAAATGTGAAACATATTTCACTGTACGCAATTTTAATTTGAAACAAAAACCATTAATTTTATTGTTAGTTTGTAATAACATTAATATTTCACGCTATGCATTTTAAAATGAACTAAATAGAACAAAAACCAAATAATACGCTTAATTTATTCAAACAAACTGTGGTAAAATCTTTCCTAATATTCGTAATTCATAAATAATATAATAATTCGTATGATTGATCATCGGAGAGCAGAAAAAGAACAGGAATTCGTGTGGAAAATAAATTATGAGATGTTAGCCTCTGGGATTGTTTCGCCGTTCTTTAAGATGTTTTATTAGATTGCAGAAAGCTTTGACGCGGAAGAAAAATAGGATTATAGAGATAAAGAATGCCTTCTTACGCCTAAGAAGGAGAACCACAAATACCCATACCAAACAATTCTCGATAGATAAAAGCAATGATAAAATTATTATAAATAACTATACATGTTAATATTTCATAGATACCTAACTTTTGCCCATTTGCCCCAATGACGCTTAAATTTTAAGCTAAGCTTAAATAAAAAATATGCAAATCGAAATTTTGACCATATTGTCAATTTAACCCGGCAGCGGGCAGGTGAAAAAAAATTACAAATTTGGGCAGGTGAGGTGTGACAAACACCAATTTAACTTTAATTTTATGAAACATCCGGTAATTTTTTTTTAGATATTATTATATTTGTTGGTGTTTGAGAAGCTCCTCGTTCAACGGAAAAAAGAAACAATAAAATTATTTCATTATTTATTTTTTAAAAAATAGAACTTATAAACACTCACTGAAAATATTTTTTGGCATTATATTATAAAAACAAAGAAAAATATAAATATTACGAACAAAAATAAATAACATTCTTAAACTTGAAAAGTGAACCTATGATATAAAAAAACTTTTACTAAGTTGCTTTTAGCTACAGAGAAGTTATGAAGATTCAAATATGCTGCACTTTTCACAGTAAATTATCACGTGCTGTACATATATAAATATGTTTAACATGACTTGTAGACTTATTTTCTTTTTCTATCTCTCGGCTTAGGAGATTCTGTGCTGCGACCATGCTTTGAATTTAATTTTTTCTGCGGTGGTTATTCATTGTCATCATCACAAATTTTATTTATTGACTTTCTCTTCAGTATCTATTTCTTTCCACGAGACCAACAAATGCGTCTAATCTTTTTCAAAATATTATATCCTACACATTAGAAAAACAAAATAAAATTCAGTAATATATAAATGATATATAAAATGTACCTTGAAATTTCAAAATAGGTATATTCGTATCAGTACACTTTAAAGAAATTATGTTACGTATATGGACAGGTGGGGTTTAATACACCCCACGTCACTTTGATTTGATGGTAACTCTTTCCGCAATTTAGTTAAGACTGAATCCTGTTGCGTATTGACAGACTAATATATTTGCGAAAGGTAGATGGCTAGATGATGGTGTACGGCCGTTATTGCAAAATTGGCGGCAATTATAAAGTGACTGGGGTGTACCACACCCCACCTGCCCGCTGCCGAGTTTTAAGGAATATTTGAAGCGGTGCTCCTGATTTTAATACTATCAATCGAAAAAAAAAAACCATTAGATTTTGGTGTAAACCAGATAAACGGAAATGACACTTGAAGCTCATAATGGTTTTCTTCAAAAAATACCATTAAATATCATTTTTTCGCATTTTATGTCATTATAATATCTTTTATTATAATTTCTCTTTCTTTAATATGTTCTTATGCTCTTATGTATGAATACGTTTATGAATGTGGCTGGGGTGTTATTCGCTACCGAAAATCGGTCACTTTAATATGTTCTTATGTATGAATGCTATGATGATTGTGGACAAGGCGAAAGAAGAATGTTGTTAAAGAGTGAAGTGAGTTAACTGAGCTCCTTACTCTTATCCCTTTTCTTATTGTAACTATTGTTTTCGGGTTTTTGCTAACCCACTAAGTGGGACACGCGTGATTTTATGTATGTATGTATAAAAATTAAAGTAAGAAAAAAGAAAATATTCGGAACTGCAGTCTGCAATATTTTATTGATTTCAAGACTGCAATTCCGAATATTTTATTTTTTCCTACATCAAATTCCAGTCGATCATCGTTACTCCAATAAAAATTAAAGATTATTGAATTTTCTATAGGTATACATTAATACTTTCTCCTATATATTTTACAGATATAGTTAAAAAATAATCTTTTTTATAATTCCCGGAGCTTATGTTTTAAAGATGAACACACAGTTCATATTTCAAATGTATGTAATTGACAGATGAGTGTCACTGTCAAGAAACTAATCATTTCAAATTAATAATGGTGACATTTCAAAAAGAAAATAGTAAATAATGCAATAGTTATACATGCAAAGGAACTTAATATAGCTTGCAGCATTAGGAAATATGTATGTATTTAAATTAAAAAAAAATTAAATAGCATGAGGTGTTGTGCTGACCACATCAATTTTTTTAATAATATTTTCCTGTTCCATATATTTATATTTAAAAACACTGTCAATCTTAAAATTGAATAATATATAGAAATAAATTAATTTATCGTAGCAGGCTCGTTCGCTTGTTTATTCCCGCAATTCCCAGCGAAGATCCACGTTGGCTGTGGCCAGTTATTAGTTTGTTTTAAAGCCAAGCACATCTCGTTGTTGTTATCGTGATTTTTACCAAAAAAATGTGGTAAATATGTGAAAATCAAATGAAATATATAGTGCATCATGTGTAGAATTTAATTCTCTTTCTATTGATATAAATTTCATTCGTGAAAAGTGATATATTTTACTCGAAAGTTACCTTGAAATCCATAGCGTCAGTAAGAGAGAAACATGGATAAGAATAAGGTATGTAAAATATTCTAGAACAGTTGAACAAAACTGAGATGTAAATTATTATTGTTAACACATTTTTACAGTGTTTGAGATGAATTGAATATGCTCATGTATTTCTAAATAATTTATTTCGATCACTTAATACAGAAGGCTATAAATACTGCTCCTATGTTATATGAATAATTTCTAACTTTTGCATTAAAATATATGTCACATACTCTTCTCGTCTCACATGAATATTTTCTGCAAAATGTCCACGTACATATTTGACGCAATAAAGTTTGTAACTTGATAAACTTATGCTCATGCTACGTTCCATATTCATAATTTAAAGAATAAATTTATGTACACTCATAATCAATGAAAAAACAAGTTCAACGTAATTCTGTATTATTTTCAGTAACAGAATATTTCAGTTTATTTTTCGTGTTATAATAGATCTTAGTAATGTGTTTTCTTTTCCTTTTGTTTTTTTGATTAACTGTTTTTTGCACTCATACACACATAAAAAGGAAAAATAATAAAAATATTTCATTTTTGCGGATTTGGAATGGATTTGTTTTGAGCACACGCATCTTTCAGAAAGATTGATATGTTTATCTCAAAAAGAAAATGCTCATTGTTATTGTTCCATTGTTTAATAGATTTATGGCAAAGCTTATTTTTCGTTTTCTTACAGTATTGTTAATTGATACATACTATTTTAAATTACATTTATGTTATAAATGACTGTAGAAACTATATAATAATTAATGTAAAAGATCAATTTATTTTTTTGTCAATGTTTCGGAAAACATTTATTCTTTCATCAGGACAATTAAAAATTAATATGAAATACAATAATCAATTATATAAATGAAACTTAAAATACTTGCAAAAATTACAGGAAACGGAAAAATAAGGTGATAGTCAAAAGGAAAGTATAATTATTTAAATGAAATTAAATAATGTAACGATGGCAAATAAAATAAATTAATCTTTTATAAGACTGAAGTCCTATTTATTTTAATTATTGTATTACTTCAGAAAATTAAAATGTTATTTCTTTTGTTACAGATTGCAGTGTGACGTCACATCCCTGAAATTAGAACTCGACTCAATTGAAATAAGGTTAGATTTTATTTTATGTGCATGCATTTAATTATAATTTTTATTCAATAATATTTTTGAGATTTTCAATTAAGATATTAACGCTAGCGAGAAATGGTAAAAAACCAACACGCACAAAACAAATTATGATTATAATTTATTGTTTTTTAGTATTACTTCAAATGCGTGCAATACATTGTAGTTAAAGACTGAATAATTTTTATCCTTGCATACCTTTAGATAAGGGAAATATTTTGATCGATTTAAAAATCAAATAGTGAAATTATTATGAATAAATTGAATAGAACGATAGTATTCTTCACGTAAGAATGTCGTTGCACAATAACAAGTAAATGATTCTTGAGTAAATGAAGTAGTCTCCTCCTTTTGCTACACAGGTTATGAATTTGTTCATAAATGAACAGAAGTTATTGCAGTAATATTGTACAGGACCCTAAAACCAAAGGCAATACCTAATCTTTTGATAACAGGTGGTGAAAACAAATTTGTAACAATGATTAAACAAAAATTTCAAATGTAAAGCCTGTTTTACATTTGTCAATTTTAGCGTCAATTTTAAGAACTTGTTCATGTTCTAGAAATTGAGTTTAAAATTTGTTTGCGTTAATTTTAAGGCGCTGAACAAGCTGGAAATGAGCCTTTAATTTTCTTTCAATTTTTAGTGATTTATAATAATACATCAATATATCAATTATTGTCAATGGCTTTTAATATTTTAATGTAAAAAAATCTGATGTAACCAGTACATTTTACACAGAAAGTTTATTGCAAAAGGTAAAATTGCAGTAAAATTATATCGGGATCATACCTTGTAAATTGTATTTGACACTGGCATCTGTCAATTAGAATGATCTTAATATAGTAGTTGCTTTCATGATTATAGCATAGCTGGCTGATTTATGAAATCTTGTTTCTTTATAATTTTTTAACCCTAAATGCAGTGCAAATGAAGTATAAAAAGGAGTCAAATCATAAGGAGAATAAAATAATCTTTAATATTTATAATAACATAAAATGTCAAATGATGTTTAGCTGCGGTTTTCAAGAGAAAATGTTAAAATGAGGATACTTGCGGTTGACCAATTATAACCAAAATCTAATAAGCTCTTCATTTGGATGTAAAGAAGGGGCAAACGAATGAATTAATTTTTAAAATTGTAGTACTGGAGTTTTTGAACATATACAGACATCATCGTAAAAATAGTAAAATCTTATTATAGGGATCCCATAACGTGCTTATTCATTAAAAACTAACCACCGAACTTTTCGACCAAAGACGATACCTTCCTTACCTAGAAGTGACGGAAGGTACAGTAAAATTTTTTAAAGAAGTCCGATCAAGGCCATCTACGAATTGCATCTATGAATTAAGATTTTATGCTGTCAAATTTAGTAGTGTCTTTTACATGGTTTTTATGAGGTACACAAGATATTATGTACCCTCATAAAAACTAAGTAAAAGACACTACTAAATTTGACAGCATAAAATCTTAATTCATAGATGCAATTCGTAGGTGGCCTTGATCGGACTTATTTTAAAAATTTTACTGTAAAAATGATAAATGTAAACAGATGGCTAGAAATTGGTGAATTTATTGTACAATTTTAACTTTAATATATTGAGATTGGCCAAATTCTTAAAAATGACAAATGTAAAACAGGCATCAAATGAAAAGTTTTCACTTTGTAATTTGTACATGACATTCCACTTTACGCTTGCTAAATTTGCATTATCGGTAGCACATAATTTGTAAATTAAATGTGAAAATGGCAAAGTGCAAAATTAGGTCAAACAAGTTTTTAAAACTGTCAAACGCAACTCACCACTTGCCTATGTCCATAATTAGATATAAAATCGTTCAATAATATAAATAATAATGACAATGACACTTGATATGCATTGTTCTATATTAATCCTTAATATGTATATGATTTCCAAATTTATCGAATGCTTTAATCACATTTGTGGAAGCAGCATTATAACATTTAATCCAATTTGAGGCGAGTAGCGAATGCATTTACCTGTTTACATGGAAGCATGTTAACCCTTTGACCCATTATTCCCTTCACAAAACTTCACAATGCATCAACCTAATCTAATATTCCCTGCCTAGGGCTCTATATCATGATGTAGGGCAAGTGCAAAGGGCCGTGTGTGGGGGTCGTATATC
This sequence comes from Ophonus ardosiacus, assembly GCA_943142095.1. Taxonomy (NCBI): domain Eukaryota; kingdom Metazoa; phylum Arthropoda; class Insecta; order Coleoptera; family Carabidae; genus Ophonus; species Ophonus ardosiacus. Next base: position 5,867,364 of record OW964830.1, on the reverse strand, counting down.
AGCAAGCAAGACTTAGTAGGAATATCAATCAACTTGCTTTAGGGCCATGAAAACAAAGGTATAGGTTGGTTCACGAAAGATGACTATTCAAGGTCATTCTTAAGCCGTCTTATATATACTAGGTTCGAAAATTGAACCACGACGTTACCGGTAAATTTTTTCAGGTTACCTACCAGTACTATTTTCGAACGCAGTAACTGAAATGTGTGGTAAATTTTAGTTACCGTGCTCAGAGCACGGTTTTTGTGGTAATTTGTAGTCTAACCTAACTTTTGATGTAAACACAAATAATTTTGTATGCATGTTCTGTTATTGAAAACTTAAAAGTATGAAATTAATTATTAGTGGTAGGTACCTATACAAATATATGTAAATGACCTCTTTCATCTTCATCTTTCATCTACTATCGTCACTTAATATAAATTTATATAAAAACAACTACCCTACCATGATACCAAAAACAAGTAGTATCGAACAAAAGTATCTTGCGATGTATATTAAAATGATTTTAACAGCTCTTAATAACCATGAATTACCAATGCGTTCGACTGCTTACCGCGAGAACCGCAACCTTTCAGTTAAAATTACCACGATAACCGTGGTTGAATTTTCGAACATACTAATAATATTATTTCACTGCACTTCGCGTCCACAAGCGTGTATTATGTAATATTTATGTATAAATTTAAACTGAAAAAATCTGTTGTGGCCAGCACAAGACCTTCCGTTAATTTGATGTATTTTGTACAAATCCCTTACCAAAAGGTCATTGGAAAATATTCTATATACAATATATCCAGTAGAATTGTAACACGAATATAATACAATTTTTTACAAATTTTATACAGAAGGTTCATTGGAAAATATTAAATAAATCCAATAAAATTGGAATAATAGTACCTTTCTAGTTTAAGTTCTGTATTTTTTTTTTTTATTAATAAAACCCAACGTTTCCAATAAAATTATCACATGAATATTATGTGTCCTTATATATAAAAACGTAAAAATGCGTACACTTACGTAACGTTCTCGTTACAATCAAAATAATATTACTAACAAATTTATATCTCTACCCATTTTTGAATGATTGCCCCAAAAGTCAATATACCCCACATTTAGATAAAAATTTCAAAATTTTAAAAAATCTAATTTTTGTATATCTAGATACTTCTCAATTATTCCAAATTTTGAAACCGCAGGTCGATATCTCTTTTCGTTCTCGAGATATTTAGATTCAAAGTTTTTCTCAAAACTGCCCATTTTTGGGTATAACCCAAAAATGGGTCGAGATATGAATTTGGCGACATCACCATTCGATTCTACGGACAAAAATACATAAGTATAGCAATTTTCAGAATTTTTGTCCAAACGGTTCATTTTTTATGAATAAAAGCTTGAAAACCCCTAAGAAAGGCCAAAATCTGAAAAAATCGTAAGCGGTACCCCTTACGATTTTTGCGATTTTTGGCCGTTTTCAGTTATTTTGCTTTAGAGATTGTATGCGGTGTTCAAAAATTCTGAAAATTGGTGTACTTATGTAATTTTGCCCGTAGAATCGAATGCTGTTGTCGCCAAATTCATATCTCGACCCATTTTTGGGTTATTACCCAAGAATGGACAGTTTTGAGCAAAGTTTTAAGTCTAAATATCTCGAGAACGAAAAGAGATATCGACCTGCGGTTTCAAAATTTAGAATCAACGCATTGAGAAGTATCTAGATATATAAAAATTAGATTTTTGAAAATTTTGAAGTTTTTATCTAAATGTGGGATAGGTATATTGACTTTTGGGGCAATAATTCAAATATGAGTACAGATATAAACTTGGTAGTAATATTATATGATTGTGAAAGAGAATGTTACGTAAGTATATGGATTTTTAGAGTATTTGTAGAACTGTGTGAATTTTTAGAAATAAAAGTATCGAAATAAAAATGGATAAATGCTATAAAAAAGTTCCTTATTTTATTACATATATTAGAAAATTAATAAATACCTAATATTGGAAATTAAAGACAAATTTGTATTTGTATGACAATAAAGTACTTTGAGAACTTCATCAACAGATGGTACTTTTATGATTTAATATTCATTAATTGATTTTTGTGAAATACTCGTATTTGATATATTTAATATAGAAAGTTCAATAGAACTTCGTTCATTATAGGTATGAAAAAATATTTGAAAATTTAAATTAAATTATATCTGAAGTTTTTCTTACTTGTTTTTATCAAATAACGGAAAAATTAAATGTATAACTAGAAACATCGTTATAATTTTCCAACATACAAATTGATCCTGTAAGCCGTATTTCCCATAAAAGGAATTGGATCCAATTATTGTTGGATTTATACAGATACAAGGGTATTTCTATAACTTTATACAAAGAAAAAACCTAGTACGTGCTTGAGGAGATACTATATTAGATTTTGTATCGAACAACCTTGCTCAAATCTAATTTAAGTTATAGCTTTTCGTTATGTGCTCAACGATGTGCAATTTCAGAATTTATGCTCCACTGAGTTTTAAAATGAACAATTTATTAGTTTGTAGTTGTCGTGCTGAATTATTTGCACAATCAAAAGTTTCGCAATTAAAAATTTAAAGTAAGTTTCATACTTTATCCATATAACTATTTTTTTTAAAAAAATATTCGTTTAAAAACTAGTGCTTCGATGTAACGTTAGTAACTATAACGTCATCAGGCCGATATGAGGCAAATAATGAATTCGGTTTATAATCAGCCGAGTTCGTTATTTGCATATCGGCCGTGTGGCGTTCAATTTTTTTTCGTAATAACATAAAATTTAAATATTTAGGAATAATAAAATTCTTCTCTTTCTGTCATACTGAACAACTTTTTTGTTGATTTATGAAGTCTCCTTGACAAAGGTCCATCACGCTGCTTTGGTTTTTCTAGGAATTGTGGGCGACTGTTATAACAAATAGCGGCCGGCGGCCGTTATTTTTATCTTATCGCTTTTGTTTTTAGTCCTGTTATATCATAGAAACAGTATGGTATTACGAAAATAAATATAGCAGCTTGATTCTCAAAAAAGTTTAAGCTAATCCTTATTTCTGGATTAGCGAATTCTACTCTAATTTTGACAGTTTAGATCTTAAAATATAGTCTAATCTATTCCTAATATCTACCTTTTTACCTCCCGCTACCCTTGGTAAGGGAGGTATAGGGATCGTGCTAAAAATCACAAATCGAGATTTTAGTAAATGACCACGATTTAAGGTCCCTAAAATCCAATTTTAACATTTTCACGATGATGTGTGTATGTGTGTGTGTGTGTGTGTGTGTGTGTGTGTGTGTGTGTGTGTATGTGTGTATGTATGTGTGTATGTGTATGAATTTTGTCTTCGCTCTAACTCAAATACTATCATTCAGAAAATTCTGAAACCTTGTATTTCTACCCTATTCTAATATAAAAAGAAGCCATTAGATTTTGGTGTAAATTGGACAAACGGAAATGGCACTGTACTTGAAGCTCATAATGGTTTTTCTTCAAAAAATAACATTAAATGCCATTTTTTCGCATTTTGTCATTATGAAAATTAAAGAATATTGAATTTTCTACAAGTATACATTAATACTTTTTCTATATATTTTACAGATAAAATTAAAAATCATTTTTTTTCTTTTAATCCTGAAGCCTAAGATAAATACAATTCCTTTGTTACACAGTTCATTTTTTAAATGAATGTAACTGACAGGTAAACGTCATTGTTAAAAAACGAATCACTTCAAAATAATAATAGTGACATTAAATAATAAAGAAAATCGTAAATAAAGCAATAGTTTTATGTTATATGCAAAGGAACTTATATAATTTGCAGCATTAGTAAATATGTAGGTATGTATTTAAATTAATAAAAATTAAGTCACTGTCAAAAAACTAATCACTTCATAGTGACATTTAAAAAAAAAAATAGTAAATAAAGCAATAGTTATATGCAATGGAGCAGTCTGCAGCATTAATAAATACGTAGGTATGTATTTTAATTAATAAAAATTAAATTGCGGGAGGTTTTGTGTTGGCCACATCAGATTTTCTATATTATTTTGAAGATTATGACCCATCGTATCTACTGGGGACTTTAATAGAGTGTTAATAAAGTACCATAATCCATAATGTGATATGTAATTATTTAAAACAGTAGCTTTTACCAAAATCAGATTTGTTATTTCGTAAAATGACCCAACTGGCCCAGTTTCACCTTTTTGAGGTATTTAAAACCCAATTAACAGAACAAACCGCGTGATAACGCAGTCAACAGGCCCGCGATAAGACTGATTGCTTGACACGAAGCCATTTAACATTTGGCTCGCAATATCGGCATCTTTCATTGCTTTCAGCAGCAAATTCAATCAGTTGCATTTGATGGCTTCCCGTCTCGGTCACGTGATACTCTTGCAGTTTAATGTTGATGCTGATGCTCTGCGACGTGTAGGCTAATGTATCGACTTGTTATCTTTATTTCATTAAAGACATTTTTACATTGTCAAAGTAAGGGAAATCGAAAACATGATAAAAAGGTTAAAAAGAATGAAAAAGAGTTGTTACTCAGATTCGTTTTTACTTAATTCTAACATATTGGCGTCGAATCTACATGAAATTAACAAATGTGTATTATGATTACTCGTAATTTGCCACTTTTGCTGTTTCCTTTTCTTTTGGATCTTGGAAAAGTGTTTCTATGTTCGTTTTTTTCTTTTCATGCTCCTTGCAAGATAGTCTCAGGCTGATAGTGTGAGCATGGTTTTAACAACTAGAACCATATTAACGACTTCGAAAAATTTGACGGCATTATTTAAAATTATTTCTTCTACAAATAAGTCAAGAAAGAAATTATATTAAACAATTTATAATAATGCCACCAAGTTTATCGAAATTGACTGTCAGTACATTGGTAACACTGACTTTGTTACAAATATATAATATTTAAATACATAGATAATGCATCTATATTATATTATATATCAATATATTAAATAGTATTATAATCTAAATTTTTAAATATATTTCTGCAATATAAGTAAAATGACTAATTTTAATATATTGAAATACTCGGTTTTTAGTTTCACAAAATTTTATTGATTAATAACTAGTTTCGCAACTACAATAGCTGAAATAATTAAAGAAATTAATAAAATGTCTAATATTAAAATGTATAATTAATAAAATTGTACAGAAGTGAATAAATACTCATCTTTGCAGAATCTCTTGGTCAGCTATAATTAACAAAATATCTTCTTCAGCCATTTTTACTTTTGTTCTCAATATATGTCAAACTTTACGACTTCAACGATGCATGTGAACTTGTCGTTATTAAACGATATGAAATAACGATATTTAACGATTCGTAACGATAAATAAATTAACAGAATAGGGTTTTGGCAAAAATCGTTATCATAACGAATAATCGCCTGGTAACGAGTCATAACGATACATAATTTTTTAGTAGAATAGGCCTGTTAGTACATTAGGGTCCAATATTATGTAATCGCACTACGATTCGATAAAAATTCCCTACATTGAACGTGTTAAATATTGAGATATAATTTTTTTGGGTATCATTCAATAGAATTTTTTTTCTCGTTCTCTACTAGTTTCGGCGCCTTTTGTCTCTTCCTTAGGATGTGTTAAATATTGCATAACCGCCAAAAATTTATCGCCATGTACCAAAAACCTCTCAATTCCCTAATATTCCCATCAAAACGTGCTTATCCCGCAATCTCTACTACCTCCTACTATAAATCCTGTCGTCATATCGTCACTTTATCCATTCTTTCGTGTGTAAACACATGGATCTGCAGCGCAAACATTGTCACAGCAGTGAGCGCTGCTCTTCTGCAATCTATGGTACTATCTCTACGCTTCCAACGTCGAAGCCCGCAGAGCCATCGGGGATCGATTCAGATTTGGGGGGATATTTCATCGTGAATAGTTGGGAGAGACACAAGACGGAGTGGTACCTGCAGGCACTCCAGTGGCGGAGATGAGATGTTTATTGTGAGGGAGATTGCGAGAAAGAAAGAACAAAAGTGGAGAGTTTATAAATGACAGGCTTTCGAGTAAACATTGCGATTTTTATTCTGTAGCCCAAGGCAACAATGTTTTTCTTTTCTTTATATTGTTATATTGTTGTTCTTTGTTATGGTTTCCATTTAAAGTATGTCAAAACATGAGGGTGATTTAGAATGTTATCTACTGAACTGTCCAAAAATATGAATACACTTTTTACACGAAATCGTGAGAAAGTACTAGAAAAAGAAAACGGAGAAGAGAAGGATTTCATAAATCAACAAAAGTATTTATGTTTTTGGACATTACTATACCTCATGTAGAAACAAAAGACAAGCAATTTTTATTTTTTGTTTTGTTTATTTACGTTTGTTTATTTTCGTTTCATTTGTGGCTGTTTATTTATTGCATTTGTTACAAAGTTTTGCAGCTTCTGAAAATAATTGAATATAAAAAAAAATCTGTTGTGGTCAGTACTATACTTCTCGCAATTTCCGTTTTTTTTTTTTTACATAAGTATCGAATTTAATATTTCTTGTACACACAAATAATTCTAATTATTCTTTCATTCTATAAGGAATCTTATTCTACTCTACTAAAATGTTCGAGATGGTTCTAATTCATTGACGGGTATTGCTTAAGGATATTTGTACTTATTACTATTAATATACATACCTACCTACAATTTTACAAATTTAATTAATAATTCAATAAGAAATGTTAAATATACTTCCCAGAGAAAGCTTTCAGTAATGTCAGTAAACTTATTGTTTTTTGACACTGACATTATCTGTCAATTACAAACAATTGAATGTGACAATTGGTTTCCTAGATGTAGTCTGGACTGTGCGATTTATTGCAACTGATTATTCTATATATTTATATCTATAGAATACAAAATATACATATACATAACATTTCCGTACGACAACGCTTCCAAAAGTTTAAACAAAATTTTTAAAAATCAAAATTTAACTGTAACTTACAAATGAAGTAATACTATTAAATCTTTATAATGTAACCCTAAGAATAAAATAGATAATAACAAAAAATCCGATATTTATAAAATTAGTTGTAATGATTGTGATAAAGTATATATCGGACAAATAGACATTCGGTTTAAAGAATCACATGTTCATTAATAATCACAAAATTAACAATTCTAATATTAAACTATTAAAACATATTACTAATGATAGATAATTAGTTGCTTACGAAAGTTTAATAATTAATAAATTTAAATATAATTTAATGAACGCAGATCTCGGTCCTATACAAATAGAATCAAACTTGACAAATAAAATTTTGATTTTATTTCAATGTCGACTGTTTTTATTGAATAAAAATTATAACGAACCGTTTGAAATTTTTACGAGTGTTTATGAATATGGGCATTAATATATAATTGGTAATTCCATAGAGTTAATATAAGACCTTTAAAGTTATTGGACTTTTCAGATTTGAATGACTCATTATTATTGGACTACTTAAATTTTAATGATATTATTTTAATTTTTATTTCTTATTTCTGGTACCTTGTTGAAGAGATTCAAAATGAAGAACTTTATTCGCCTACTCAAGGTGGTATCGAGAAAAGGGATAATTCATATTCACAATTCTCCTTGTTTTAAAATTTATACATATACACAAATAAACATACAAATAAATTTGTATTAAAATTAAAATGAGAATTGTGAATATGAATTATCTCTTTTCTTACACCACCTTGAGTAGGCGAATAAAGTTCTTCATTTTGAATTTTAATTTTTAATTATTCACCCATGACTTCCGTCCCTATATAATCCCAGTTCTCTCTCTCTCTCCTTTGTTTTTCAGAGTTGTCTTGACCTCTGACATAGTTGACATGTTGAATAATTTTGACTACTCTTTTTAATTTTTCCTTGTTGTACTACTGACGATGAGAACTTCTCGAAATACGTATTTTGTTTTATTAAAATTGAATTATAAGGTTAAGGAGTAATTTTATAATAATAAAATAATAATATATCATTACGGCATATTACCCATTTCTGGGTGTGCCATTATCTACACATATGTAGACATCGGTAATGTTGACGATATATTTTACCGTGTGGGCACTCACAGCTGGTGTGGAGAGTGCACCACAGGGGTCACTTTTGTGCCATTTAAAATTGGAAATATTTGGCGCCGGTCGGGATCGAACCCGGTTCCCCCAGGTTCGCGACCAGGCACGCGGCCACGGGACCCCTTTGGGTAATTTTATTAGTGTTATTTACTGAATTTATTTGTTTAAACCTAGATTAAAATTTAAAACCTGTTAATCTTTTAATAAATAGACATCCCCATTAAGGTATATCCGCCTTGATGTTATATTTAACAATCCAAATTAGTATTTCCTTAATCATATCCTTATCTGACTGATGCGGGCACGCCCATGCTTCCCTCCGGAGTTTCCGGGCGTCGTTATCTCACACAACACGACTGGGGCCCGAAGCCTGGGGCAGGGGCTTGTCTGTGAATGCCCAGAGGATGCAGAGATTCACGTGAATGAAGATGCAGTGAGTTTAAATTAGGTCGGAATGGCCTAAGACGTCGAGTTTCCGCAATGTTGATTAATGGAACTGCTCGGCACTACCAACGTAATGAACTCCTGTTTTATGTTCACTGTAAACGCAGGAAGATGGTGTTTCAGGTGGTGGATTAAATGGATACTTTGTTTTTAGAACTCATTTCGGGGTTTATATTGTAGGGCTGGTTAATTTTCAAGGTACTTGCAACTTGCGTCATATTAAAAGACTTGGTTGAAAGTTAAAAGCCTTTTGAGTTTAATAAAGCAGACAATAAGAATATAAAACTGAATATGCGTTCCCGACAATAATTTTTACTTTTCGTTAAGAAATACATATTTGTTCAAAAATATTTATACATTTGCACCACGATAATATACGGTTGGGCTGAAAATTTATTGATAGATTTGAGTTCATAATAGCATAGCATTTGACAAAATCAGTGTGGAAAACATATTGCATGTGGTGTCCGTTATCATTAATGCATTTCTGGGGGCGTTCTATAAAGTTTACAAACACTCTTTCTAATAACGCTCTGCACGGTAAATAAAAACTTTGTTGTGATTACGAAAAATGAGTTCCAGCAGCAATTTTTTTTTTGTGAATATAGGACCAGCAAATACATTTGTTACAGTTACCTAGGTAAATTTGCTGGTAAAAAATTGTTGTGGCAACAAAGTTACTATTAAGAAATATAAATTTGTTATGCGAACAAATAAAATAAGTTACCATTAATAACTATGGATTTGTTTTGGAAACTAATTAATTTTGATAGATATACAAATGCATTAATGAGGTAGTAAGGTAAAAATTAAATACATGCGTATTATAATAATTTTATTTATTTATAATTATAATCTATATACATGTAAGAAATATTATATAAAAAAATAACATATGAAACAATAGTCACTTAAATTATACAGATTTATCAGTAATCGATACATACCTTCAAATTTCTCAATAAGACACTAATTGCCATTGTTTTAAAATATCTTTTACAAAATCATCCATTTTTATTGACGGGCACAAGAAACAAGCATTTTTAAAACACAATTTTCGACAGGCTAAAACTTAACAGCGCAAGCAAATGCGACACGACGTAGTATAGTATAACACAAACAGTGAATTATACTGTATACCAGGGAATACCCTGTCTACACAAAAGTTTTAGTTACCTGTACAAAGTATATGGCGGAAAGAAGAATTTGTAATCTTTACAAAGTATAATGTTACAGGATACAAAAAAATAAAATTTGTCCCAGTAACAGATTAAATATTTTTAATTTAAAATGATTTTGTAATCTGAACAAAGTAACAAAATAACTGCTTAGTACTAACAATAATAATTGCTACCATGACTAATATTTTACAGCAAATAATACTTTTTAAACACAACAAAAATTGTAAAAACATACTGTTGAAATAACAAAAAAAATACAGCTAACTAAATTTTGTCCGGAATATCAATGTAATTTTTTACCGTATGTTAATTTGGGAGACTTCTACCCGATTAGCTTGCTTCTTTCAGTTCTTCCTATGTGACACATACATGCGAACACAAACCCCGCACAGAAGACGCCCGTCATCAAATATATCTGCTAAATATTACTAAAGTAATGACGTCATATACTACTAGGTTTACAACTGATTTTCATATTTTCAAGGCATCTGCTGCTCTCTAAAAATACATAATTTAATTAAAGTTTGATAAGAAAAGAAATATTTGAGAATAATTACCTGTCACACTCTCGCAACTTTCAAATAGTTCACGACATTCGTTGTTAGCTTCTGAGATTATTTTGCTAAAGATTTAGGTATTATTATGGATGTATTACAGTATACTAGCTGACCCGCCCCGGCTTCGCACAGGTAAAGCTACAAGCATCGGAAGAAATGATGGGTTCTCCATACAAACTTTCATCCCCTATTTCACCCCTTCAAGTCTTATTTTCGAGAGAAAGGGTAGCCTATGTCCTTCTCCAAGATCAATTCAATGTAAACAAAACATGGCCATGCCAACGTATGGTATGAAAATCAACTATAATTATTTCAAATAACTTAATGTTCCGTAAAAGGAATTGGGATTGACTTGAAATTGAAATAATTGTAAATTGTATTAACATATACGTTTCTTAATACTAGTATTTTTTTCTCTTTTTTTTTTACCTCTCGCTAAGATAGGTATTGGATTCATGCTAAAATTCGCATATCCAGATTTTAGTGAATAAGCACGATTTAAGGTCCCTGGAATCCGATTATAAAATTTTTAAAATAATGTCTGTGTGTGTGTGTGTGTGGATGTGTGTATGTGTGTGTGTATGTTTGGATGTTGTAGACACGATTCCTCAAAAACTATAAGACTTAAAAAATATTTAACTGCAGAGCTGAAAAGGTTTTGGTAACAAATGAACAACCGGAAGTAGTAGTTTCTTAGAAAAATTCTTCTAAATATAATTTTTTGAAAATTTTTGTTATTAAATATTGAAGAACATAAAATGCTCCATCTAATACACTTAAATTTTTTATTATATCTTGTATAGATTTAGAGATAAAGACACTATAATATATAGAGTAATTTAATCGCAGAGGATAAGGCACTAAGGCAACCAGTTGACAAATTCCAATGTTTATAACACACATGTCAGTGTCAAAAATCAACAGTTTTAGTGACATTCTGATAGCTTTTTCTGGGAAGTATATTTAATATTTCTTATTGTTTTATTAATTAAATATTTGAAATTATAGGTAAAATGCTTATATCCATCAGAAATACCGCCAATCTGGTTAATGAATTGGAAGAATCTCTGACATTTAGAAACTTCCTCATACAATGAAAAATAGATATAATTAGAAATATATGTGTGCAGAAGACATGTTAAATATAATAAAAAACCGTATGTATATATATATATAATTTTTACAAGTTATATTTCATTTTATAATTTTTTTCCAAGTTAATGACGTGCTTCTTCTGCAAAACACAGTTTTAAATTTTTATTACAGTAGATGCTGAAAATGTTCCTGAATAAACATTTTACTGTAAAATAATTCAAGAATATGTTTCCATTTTACTTTAAATTGAATTTGATTTATATCAAACAATGACATTTGAGTTTATGACTTGAAATAAACGGACACGCCACGCCTTTCACAACCTATAGCCAACTGGGACGTAAAGATTTGATGAACAGCCGATAGATATTCTAAAGCATAAAAAGAAGATTATTTTTTTTTTGCAATAAAATTTTCAAGTGCAGTCTATAATCTTAAGATGTATTACAAGAAACTTAAGAAATTCTAAAACTTTATCCATAAACTATAAACTGCAATGTTGCACTTTGTTTATAAAAAATAAGTAAGACAGACATAATGTTGGTAATAATTTCTTAACGTCTACTTTTCTCTATTAAAACGATTTCATTTTAAAAGCTAACTCTTTTTATTAACTCATGAATAATGCACAATTTATTCTTTACTTTTCATAGTTGATCCCATGTTAAATTTATAACTACGTTACTGACACTTTATAAAAAATTAAAGTGTAGTAATTTTATATCGTTTGTGAATAGTTTTTCAGCACGTCCATGATGAATTCCATTACAATGGCAATGGAAAATTACAAAGGGCCATAGAAAAATATGTGCAGGATGTATGAAAAGTGCTTTTTCGTGCTTTGCTGCAACGGCTATTGTTCAGAGCACATGAGCTTACGGCATAATTACTCATACCTATTTTTAAACTATCAAATGAACATAGAAGTATGACTCGGAAGTAAATCGTAAATGCGATGTAACAAAATTAACAAACTTAATATGTAGAGCGAATTCTTTTATATTTTTCAAATAGAATTCTATAAAAATTAACCAAGTTATTTTTCAGAGTTATGAAATTTTAATTTATTATCCGTTTGCTATGATATTTGTACTTTTCATATTTGAGGAAATATTTTAACGTTGATAAATAATCTATTTTTGATTATTTTGGACTGCCAAAGAATTAAAAAAGAAATCATTTATATTTGAAGTGTTAAACAATTACTTTCATGCCCAGTTTTATAAAAGACGGATAAGTAAATTACTAGCAAAGTAAAATTTATTCTCGAAGTAAAATAGTTTATTCCAGAGATTTTCGTTTTATAAAGCAAGAATAAAAATACTAGCTAAGTAAATCTATGGAATAAATTACTCCACTGATTTTCGAGGAAGCAAATTTTATTCTGTAGAATAAATTTGACACATGTCAAAATTAATTATTTTATAGAGAACGCAGAAATTGATAGAAACCGAAAAGGATGGTTTTCTGTGAATTACTAAATGGTATGTTCAGCAAATCTAAAAATAACAGATGTTGTTGCTAGATGGCCTGGTTCCGCACACGAAAGCAACATATTTAACAATTCATTAATAAGAGCTAGGCTTGAAAACGGAGAATTTGGTAATTGCTACTTGTTAGTAGGATAGTGGATACCCTTGTAAAATCACTTATTAACACCTGTACAAAACCCAACTATTCCAAGCCAACATAAATACAATGTGTCATATAACAGTTTCATTTAAAAACTATTCCGGGGACTTATTTGTGAAACTGCATTAAATTCTTTACAAATCTCATCCCATGCACTATTTTTGCTTTTGACGCTTGCTACGTCTGTCTGCTTGTTTACAATAATACTAATATATTTTTTTTATCTCTAACACGCTTTATCTATTTCAGTATAATTCTTTCCCCATTCTCTCTTTTTTCCATTTTTAATGAGAACTGACACTTTGTGACACTTTATTTTGACGTTTGAATAATAATAAACGATGTCTCTGTCGGTAAATCACTAGAATAAAATATTTACTCTGCAAGTACTTATTTTACTCTGCAACTTATTTTATAAAACAGACATATATATTTACTCATTGATTAAATTTACTTTCAAAGTAATAACTCAGCAAGTTATTCGATGTTTATAAAACTGGGCATCAGTCAAACAGCATTTATTCTTACAACACGGACGTTTCGGTACACATCTGCACCTTCTTCTTCAGGGTCTGTAACATTCAATAAAAACAAAATAGTACATACAAAATAATAACATGGACTTAATCACGAAGATTATGTTACATACAATGTGTTAAAACAAGGTCTGATCGTTATTCTATTCAAAAATCAAGTTGTCAAAATTGAAATGTAATTTTAAGAAGAAAAGATAATTTAAAGATGTTGAAAATGTTGTCCATTATTTTCAAGGCACAAATGCACTCGTCGTTTCATGTTTTCGGTTACTCTAATGAGCATTTCAGGTGTTATTTCTTCTAAAAGTCTTAAAATACTCATGCAAATCTTGTGTCAAATTGATATTTAATTAAATTTATTGCAAACGTTTCTCTGTTCATAGCCTACTCCGAATTTGAATACACTGCACAAAATATTTCCGTACTTAGTTTTTTTACACTTGACCATAGTCGCTGTTAAATAAATATGGACTGATGCTCAACTTTTCCCTTCTTCGCACCCTGACCCTTGCCCTGCGGTGTTGCCGTTTCTTCATAACTTAGTATTTTCAACATAGCCATTTAAATGGCAAGAGTGTTAAATTCTCCAATCCATATTTATTTGACGGCAACTATAGCATTCTCAATCATCTTCTCGTTAAATCTTCATTTTATGGTTTGTGCCTGTGCCTGACTAATATTTACAAGAATAGAAAGCAATAAATTCATTTTTATTTACATTATATCATGCGAATATAAAATTTCTTATACAACTAACACAAAGGATCGCTTCGATCACATATAATCCTATAAAAATGTTGCTACAAATATTACGATGTCATACTTTTATTCGTTTATCCTCAAATACCGAAAATTAAATCTGACACATAAAAGCAATTTCCGGAATAGAAATAAAGTCGTTTGACGATGCTATCGTATACAATGAAGAACAGATATGTGATGTCTGAATTTAGTTTTTCATTCTGTATGCTTTTTTCTGATAGTTATACGTTCATAGATATTGCGCGAATATTTTTTCAAATATTTTTACAGTAAATTGCTCCAGACAACCTGAATTCGAATCTAACTTAAACTTTGCTATTTATTTGTGAACTCGTAATAATATATATTTTAGGTTAGAAAAAATTACATTAAAATGATATATTTTTATCACGCCTACTGTAACTATACTTCATTTCACATAAGAAAATAGTAGATGGCGCGCGTTTTTATTCAGGCATTAAATAAGTAATTTAAATTTGTGAAATCAAACTTTGTCTGGAATAAATATTATTATTTGTAAAAATGTACAAGTCCTGAATATTAAAAATTACAAAAAAATATGTCGAAATGATATACCCAAATCATTCAAGCAGCCAATGCACGTCATTACTTAGTGTAAAACCTTAATGCATTAAAATCACTAATAGTGAAAAATGAAATAAAATTTTAATCATTTTTAACCGTCAAAAAGTGTATAGCCTTACATAATTATTACTAAGGTGAATAGTACAGTTCATTACTTATCGTATATTACATGAATAATATATAAATAATGTACATCAAAGTCATATTATTCATTTAATTGTTGCTATAGTTGGCAACATTGATAATTTGTATGTTCATACTGTCAAAGTTATTATTTGAAAAATATTTGTATCGTGTTTGAAACATTTTTGTGCGTTGTAAAGGTCTATTTGTAATAAAGTAATGTTAAACGCAACGCAACGACGCAACGTGACCGTTAACGCAAACACAAAATCTGTGCATCTGCCAAAGGTAACACTTCTAATCAATTAGAAGAATTCGGTATATTTCTTTGAAATTCGGCTCACTTTTATTTATTGCCTTTATATGGCATACATCAGTATAAATAAGGTTAGTATTATAAATAATTTAAATAGAAATGGACAATGACGAAAATATAGTATTTATTTGGTAGATGTGACAGTTCATGACCATGTCGATAATACAGATTGCAACCTGTATAACTCTTTTCATAAAGATTCTAAAACTTCTGCAAACGTACCAGTACATGACGTCACACATCTAGTTACTTTTATTCAATTTTTAACAAAACTAATAAATGCAGTGTTTAAATAAAACAAATTATTTAGTAAATATCTTCTCGGTATTTTAAAAATAGTTCTCCGTTGTCACAAACGGAAAACATTTCTATTGGCGTCTTGTTTTGTTGTTTATGTCTTTGTCAATATTTCTAAATTTGATCAACTCTCTCTGCAGCTGTCATCTGTCATAATAGTGCATCACAAAATTTGAAACTTCCGATATTCCGATAAGAAAATACCAACAAGATCCTAGAATATTTGCATCTTTCTATGTGGAGAAATAAAATATTCCTTTGCAAATCAATAACGCTGAATTTCAATTCTCGAATGAATCTTCCTCTTGTCATGCTGACAGAAAATTTGCTCCGCTAGTGATCAAGGGCCTAACGGCCTAATATGTCAGCTATTCATGAATTTTTTACGAATCTTACATACGACCGAGGAAATGTATTTCTTTCTTTTGATACTAAACGTGTAGGTTGGGGCCAAATTGATATTCGTGGAAAATTCAGCGTGTTTACATAATACATGAGTTCTTTTTCCTTTTTCTCCTTTTTTTGGAGCATGGGACAAGAATTATATCTATTTCAATGGCTATTTATGCTTAAATTTCTACAGGGTGATTCGGAACTTTAGGTACTTACTTTAACGATAATACAAGTAGTATTTAACATACAGTTATACAAAAAGTCTCCGTACGACAATAATTTCAAACTATTTTAGGAAAAATATCTGTAAAGGGTAACAGTTAAATACGGCGGTGACAGCATTATGTTTTGTGGCTATATTTAGTAAGCGGGAGCACGAAAATTAGTAATTATTGCAAATTTAAAACAAAGTACCGAAAAATATGGCATAACAGACAATTTTAATTTCATGCATTAGAACAATAGGGCTGTTGCAAGAATTTTTATATGACTTCTAAGTATTAAATTTTAAAACATATTGTTCTTTAAAGAGCCTCAAATTTGAAAATATCACGAAATATCCTTTAGATATTTTACAATTAATTTTTGAAATTTGGATAAAATTTAGAATAAGTCACGTGATCTGAAACAGAATATGACGTCAGAGTACATACATCTTCAGCGGTTCTAAGGTGTCAAGTGCATTGTCAAAGTTGTCAAACAAGTGTCAAATTTTTAGATTGGTTCAAGTTATATAATATATAGGTAATAAAAAATTCAAAATAAAGTGAATAATTTACGATATTGTATTGTGCCTTCTTACAAAAATACTGTTAGGAACAAACCTACTATAGAGTTTATAAATTTTACAAAAGATGAGAAGAAAAGAAAATTGTGGCTAGAAGCAGTAGGTCGAAGAGCTGATAATTTGTCTTCATGTTTGTGAAGATCATTTCAACTTTCATCCACCTTCACGATAACAGTATATTTTTGTTGCTTCACTTTATAATAAATCTACATGTCCTATAGCAGATTCAATGTAAGAATCACGACCAGAACTTTAAAGTAAAATATATTATTAATTTATATAGTAAATTAAGTTTTTATATTTTATTTTACCTCAACGCTTTAACACCCCTTATTTCGGTAGTAGTAAAACAATCGTTCGGATATAAATTCAGCCATCATCCAGCTATCGACCTTCGGTAAATTGTCCGACTTAGCTTGAGTGTAATTTGAATTAGCCATTATTCAATTACAATGAGCAATGTCAGCGTCAAATGTCAAATTAAAAGATTTTTTTATTAATATGTGACAAACTTTAGCCTACGTTTATTTATATAAATAATATGAATAAACGTAGGTGATGGAAAAACTATTTTCCTATTGGCTATTAATGATGTAATGTATGTGCTTCTACGTCACAGGAGTGGGGGGTAGTTTTTCAGGTCGCCAATCTTTTTATTTAATTATTTCCACAAATAACAACAAATTATTAAAATAAAAATTATTACTAAGAAAATCATTGTATAAACTTTCATTTAAAAGAGTTTTTGAAAAATGTGAAACAGGCTTATTCGACAAAAAATTGTCGAGTGTAAAAGGATAGCTATTGTACAATATTAAAAAAAAAAATACTCATCCCCCACAGTCTCTGAACCTTAACCAGATTGGGAAAGTGCGGAAAATTTTTAAAAGATTCAAGAATATGGATCAAAAGGGAAAATAACAATAAATTACAAGAAGAATGGCAGACTAATGCCACCGGTGACTAAAAATTTGGTATATTCAATGGCTCGTCGCTCAGTTACTAGTGGAAAAACCAAAGGAAATATTTCTTTATAAAACATAAATAAATGGTTTATTATTTAAATATTTTAGTTATTGTTCGGAGACTTTTTTGTCATGCAACAATGGATACTTTCAATGTTTACCCTATAAAATACATAAAATAACTATATTATTTGTTTATTTTTTTTATATATGTATATAGTAACGTAACATAATGCTTTTCATTTTGGATTAAAAAAATATTAAATATATTGGGTATTAGATTGCTGTTTTCCTAAGTATGGAGACTTTTTTGTATGTACCTTATTGATCACGGTAGAAAAGGTTTTTTCAAAATTAGAAAATTTTATATCGCGGTTTTTTAAACGAACAGTTTTGGGCCACTGGTATGATAGGTGATTTTAATATTGTGTTTAATTTTTAATCATACCAGTAATAATTTATAAAATAACTAATGTTGCATAAGACTCAAATTTAATTTAATTATCGGTTCTTGTTGGTTTGTGTGACCTTTGCTTTCATACAGAGCGTCATAGTGTTAACAGTGAATTAGTGGACGCGTTTTATTAGTGCATTTTACTGAAAATGTATTACATTTCTGTAAAAAGTAGGTACCTATTGTTTTTATGTCCTTATTTTTTCCGCCAAACATATTGTTCTGAAATGTCACCTGGATTCTAAATAATAAATAATAAATTAAATAAATTTGACAATATTTGGGTATAGTTCTGTTTAAATTTTCATTAGAAAACAACGTTTCGATAGCGAAGTACCTTCGTCAGATTAATAATAACAATACTATAAATACAATGAAACTATATACGGGCACTATAAATTTGTATAATTAAATTGCTATGGTTAATAAACAAAAAGGTTTGCGAGTATTACCAAAAATAAATATAATTTATTATCTTTGGACTTTCCCTTGTACAAAATTAATAATAACTAATTCAAACTTAATATTGTTAAACTTTCAAATTAATAAACATATTAAACTTAGAATCAAACATTATATTTCAGAATTATCTTTTAAGCTAAATATCCTCCATTATTCTGATAAAGACGTAGGTTAAGGTAATAGAGTACACAGTAGAATAGAGCAACATAGAAAATCTACGCTTACAAAGTGATTTAATGTACATTGAGATGCAAATGTGATAAAACAATATCTTGTAGACGCCACAAGAGATCTTGTAACATGTTGTGTTCCAACCTTGTTACAAATTACCCTTCTGACACTGACCTATTTATCTGTGGGAGAATGTAAGTTAAATTTGACAGCTCAGCATTTGTTAAGAGTAAATAACCACAAAGGATCAACTGTTTGTGTATTTAAAGTTTTAACGTCAAAAAATAACCCTTTTCCACATTATGTTTACTGTTTGTGTGTTTTGTTAACTGATAACAGCTCTTCATTATTTAAAAATGTGTAATATCAAATTTGCATTTGTTGCAAATCACAGCGGCAATTAATTTCGCCCGGAATTAAAATGGACTAGCAGTGGAATTCGCACATCGTTTATATTAAAGTACTCTACACAAAATCGCGGTGTAATCCCCAGGATTTTTACATCATGAAGGATTTAAAAGGGTCGAATAGCAGAACGCTTTTTTTAATTTTTAATGCAGGAACGATTTACGTCCAAAAGCAATACCGGTTTGAATAATTCCGTAGGATATTTTCGCGAAATATAAAACTATACCGTATGTGATCTTGTTTCATTGTACAGAAATAGTTATTTGTGTATAGGAGTCTATAATAAAGTTGTAAATTTATTGCACATCTGTATGATATCGGATGTATTGGAGATCTCGACTTCTAAAACCATCTCCATAATCGGTAGGTTTGATTTGAACTGAAGATTTATAGTTTTTTTTTTTTTATATATATAAAATGTTTAATACAAATTTTATTTTTCACCTACAATTTACCAATGTATTGACAGTATGGCAGACCCGACCGATTTTATAGTATACCGTGATTATTTTTTTTTGTTGGTTTATATTTTGCGAGTTTGCATTATATCTATTCTTTATACTTTCATATTTTTTAATTCATTCTATAAACAAGTTTCCTCCTACTCTTCTAATGAGGTCATGCAAAAAAAAATTATTGTACCTTTTTTCTGTTTAAATCGAAAAAGGATAGTCTAATTCATCGATCAGTATGATTAAATTATTTTTTATTTATATTTTTTGTTGTATAAAATCGTTTTAAATTATGATATTTTTAAAAAGTTGCAAAAAACCAGCCATGTTATGTCGTCACAACGTTACGAACCTAGTTCAGACTCATTTCAAACAGACATTTTATATGGACACATAATTTCTAAAAGAAAAATATATATAAACTCTAAATTGAGGATTACATATCTGAATATGCTATAATATATTAATATAATATCGTTCTATTTATTTTTACAAATATAATTTTCATTTGGCGTGAAATTATCTACATTACATCAGATGTTTCTTTCACTTTTGAATCTTTGAATTAGATAGTAGAAGGTTATAAACGCATGTGAGACATTAAATATATTGCAGAATATATATAACAACGTTCCATCGACATGTTTACATTCATAAATTTTAGGTTATCTTTAAATGTCACTTTGACGTTTAAGACTATGTGAAAATCAAAATGGTCGTGTCTTTCACTCTGTGACGTCATTTGACAAGGGACGAAGCGGGGGTCTAGCGGCCTCATTTTAAAGAATGCCATTTTCAATTACAATTTTTTCATGATTAAAGATCGATTTGAGGAAAAATAAAAAATACGGGTTTATTATTTTTCACTTTTCTATCGATTAAAATTATAAAAAAAGTCGTGCATGACCTCATTGTTTAAGATTATTCAAACTTATTGACGAGATTGGCGGTATTTCTAATGCGTATATAGGTACCTGTATGTAATATATGTATCTATAATTTTAAATATTTATTTAATAATAAAATAAGAATTATTATATGTACTTTCCAGAAAAAGCCTTCAGTAATGTCTTTGGTTTTTTGATACTGACATTTTTCTGTCAATTACAAACATTTTAATTTTTCAACTTGTTTCCGTAGAGTTGTTTGAGTTGTGGGATTCATTACACCGAATTATTTTATATATTTATAATTCTCTAACTTCTAAATCTATAGAAAATATAATAAAAATATTAAATATATGAAGAGAGAATTTTATATTCTTTATCTACGGTAGTGAGTAAAATTGAGGATTAGTTGTTAGTTTTAAGTTTATAAAATGGTTGTTTGCTAACAAGGTTTGGGTTACCTAGCAACGAGTGATTAAAATTTTTAAACGTGCTAAATTTGCAAAAACAGGTGAATATTTTGTTATCATGGCAAACTTTTCATTTAATATTGTTATCCTAATTAAAAATATATTTTTTTATATTTCATGAATTTTTAGATTCTATCTTAGGTAAAATATTGTTCGATACACATATGTACGTAACGCATATTTAGTCATTCAAGAGTCTTGTATCGTAAATAACTATTAATATTTTTAAAAACATCAATTTTAAAAAAATCTGATGTAGCCAACACAAAACCTCCCGCTATTTAATTTTTATTAATTTAAATACAAACCTACGTAGGTATTAACTAATGCAGCAAACTATTTCATTACATATAAATATTGCTTTATTTACTATTTTCTTTTTAAAATGTCACTATTATTAATTTGAAGTGATTAATTTTTTGTCAGTGGCATTCACCTGTCAGTTACATTCATTTGAAATATGAAATGTGTAACAAAGAAATTGTGTTTATTTTAGGCTTCGGGATGTATATAAAAAAATGATTTTTAAATTTATCTGTAAATTATATAGAAAAAATATTAATGTATTCCTATAGAAAATTTAATAATCTTTAATTTTCATAATGATAAAATGCGAAAAAATGGCATTTAAGGGTATTTTTTGAAGAAAATCCATTATGAGCTTCAGGTTTCCGGTTATCTAATTTACACCAAAATCTAATGGGATCTTTCCATATTAGAATAGGGTAGAAATACAAGGTTTCAGAATTTTCTGAATGATAGTATTTGAGTTAGTGCCAACAAAATCTGTACACATATATATATACACACACACACACACACACACACACCACACACACACACACATACAGACATCATCGTGAAAATGTCAAAATTGGATTCTAGGGACCTTAAAACGTGGTCATTTACTAAAATTTCGATATGTGATTTTTAGCTTGATCCCTATACCTCCCTTACCAAGGGTAGCGGGAGGTAAAAATAATATATAGAAGATTTCTTAAAAGAATTTAGCGAGAGGTAAAAAGGTTCAATTAATCAACACATACTATTCTTTGGTAACAAAAATTCCCGGTAGTATTTTTTTCACTTGGGTCTCTCAGACCCAGCGCAACCTCGCGTGTCTAAGAAAAGGGCGCCACTTGCGAAGGATTAAATAACTATTATACTCGCCGTCAAATAAATATGGACTTTTGCTCAATTTTTTCCCTTGCCCTTCGGTGTTGCCGCTTCTTCATAACTTAGTATTTTCAACATGACAAATGGAACTGATAACAGTGTAGAAATCTCAATCCATATTTTTTTGACAGCAATTATAGTGGCTAACAATTATATTAATTATAATTAAAATATTATTTAGTCGCGAAATTTCAGGAAATACAATACCACCCTAATTTAAGAGAAAAATTGATGAAGTTTAATTCTTATATTATTCGAATTATTTTCTCGAGCAAGCCTATATTGCTATAATATTTCATAACGATTACTTCAGGGAGAACTTACGAAATGAAAAACGTAGAAAGCAGAAATCAGATAATTTAGTTAGTATATCCGCCTTAAATCTCCGGTTCTCGGGCGTTTTATTTAATAACTCTTATTTCTCGTCCCTTACCGTTCTCGAGTTTTTTACTTTGCGAGATTTATTTGATATACATCTCGATTTACGAGTTAAATATTCAAGGCTAAAGCTTATTCGTTTAATGAGTTTGGCTAAATTATGTTCGTGGACATTATCTCAAACGAGCTTAATAAATAAAGCAATTTGTCGTGTTCAAATATTCCATATTCCATAAACTGGAAAACTACCTTGCGCGTAAACGTCGCGTTAAGATTAACATCGACTTTTTATTCTCCTAACCTACAAAAGGACAATAATTATTATGCGTTCTCTTTATTTCTTTGTGAAACTTGGGTAATAAATATTTTTGAAATGATTGAAATTAATCACCAGAATTTTTTGGGAGAAAACATCGTTAAAGTAATCTTTTTTTAAGACAAAATAATTACGAAAAATCTTTTAGGACGAGGTTTACAAAATAACCTACTTTCCACATGAATAAATCAGATTTATATATATCCATAATTAGCAAAAAAAAATATAGAAGAATATTATTATTTTAAAGCTGATACTGTACAATTAATTTTTGTATAGTCTAAAACAGCGTTTCTTAACTTTTTCCTACCGCGGACGTCTTCGTATCATATTAACAGCGGACCCTTTAGAAATTATATTATATCACTAGTACAGTATGGAACATTTTTACTTTCCGTCACCTTTAGGTAAGGAAAGTATTGTTTTTAGTCAAAAAATTCGGTGGTGAGTTTATAATAAATTAGCACGTAGTAGGGTCCCTAGAATACAATTTTTCTAGTTTTACGATGATGTCTGTATGTGTATGTATGTATGTGTGTGTGTATGTGTGTGTGTGTGTGTGTGTGTGTGTAACAAACATTTCTCTGACTATAACTCGAATACAATTCAAAAAATTATAATTCTTTCGTATTCCTCTTCTTTACAACTATATGAAGAGCTGATTAGATTTTGGTTATAATTAGTCAACAGTCTTAAAGTCAGATAAATAACAGTTTTTGACATTTTATGTAATTATCAATATGAAAGAATATCTTATTGTCTATACGGTTTGATTATACATTTTCCTTCATATTCAATAGATAGATAGTTAAAGAATTATAAAGAGATTAACTTTCATAAATCAGCCAGTTTTGCTATAATCATGGAAACAGCTGATATATTTAAATAATTCTAATTGGCAGATGTCAATGTCAAGTGCATTTTACATATTGTATGTTCGTGTTAAAATTTTACTGGATATATACCGTAAGTATTTTTTAACGTGAAGTATTGGGTTTGTCATATCCATGGTTACGACTTGACATTTGATTGACAGCAATGTATTTGCCCGTTCCATTTAAAATGAAACATAGGGAACGAATTTGACATTCGATAAGACGTCAATAGAGGTTAATTTTGTTTAAATAATTATACCTGCTTTCTAAATTAAAAGTAGTTGTAGAAAAAATATAGTGTGCACCTTATGCCCGAGTGATTTTTTGACTCGGCTAAATTTCTTCTGTCAAATTCATTCCCCATGTGTCATTTTAAATGAGACACACAAATACATTGCTGTCAATCAAATGTCAAATCATAATTTATAGGAAAATTCAACGGTTATCTGTCATATTGACAAGATGTCATTAGAGGTTAATTTTGTTTAAATAATTATACATGTTTTCTAAAAATTAAATTTGGATGTAGAAAAAATACTGTGTGCACCTTGTGCCCGAAATATGTTTAGTGCTCTCGAGTGGTTTTCTGACTCCGCTAAATTTCTTACAATATTTAAATATAATACTTCTATCAGGTTCGTTCCCTATGTTTCATTTTAAATGGAACGGGCAGGCCCGGGAAACGCAAATGGGAGATACTGGGATAGCATTTTTAGTTTTGCTTCCATACATTAGATATGGCGACACCAGTATCATTAGTGTGTCAATTTTTTTTCCTTTTTTATTTTGTGCGAATTTTGACATTTGTCATTTTCATTTGAAACAATTCTGACTGTCATTGTGAATATATTTTTTGTATTATAAGTAGTTATTTGTGTGGAAAAACTTGTAAATATTTAAGAAGACAAGAATAAAGTGTTGTGTACCAAATTGTACTGCTACCTGAAAGTGAAAATGTATTTTTATATAATTGTATTATTTTATACCAGTGAAACATATTACAAAATCGTATTCTAGGGATAACAAACTATAGATTTTGACAGTCTCGAACTTATCGGGATTTATTTGTCAAGTGGTTGGAAGTTTTAAACATGGATGAATGCTATGAAGTATTGTATCTTTCCTAAATGAAATTACAGTGTTTTCAAAAATGCATTATTTTTACTCATTTTATGTAATCTTTGTAAGACTGATTTGTAGTTGAAGTAGATTTTTCATAAAATACTACGCAATGATAGTATTTTGTGAAAAAAATGCTTCAACTACAAATTAGGGGTAATTAATAAACCGAATATACCAATATTAATTCTAGGTAATGATAATACCGACCGAGTTTTATATTTACTTTTGCTTCCATACACCAGATGGCGACATTGATGTGGTATCGATGCTTAACATATACGTTTCCAATCTAAAATAGTGTATATGGTCTGTGGGAACGGGCAAATACATTGCTGTCAATCAAATATCAACTCGTAACCATGGATATGACAAACCCAATGTTTCACGTTAAAAAATACTCATGGTAGAATCTTTTCCAATGAGCTTTTGGTATGGGATTTGTACAAAATACATAGAATTGACGGAAGGTCTTGGAGATCTCTTACGGACCCCAGATTAAGAAAAGCTGATATAAGGTTGTCTAAAATTAATAATACATACTCTTTATTTTCCTGACAGAATATAGAGTACGAATTTAATTTGAATCTTGTTTCTTTTTCAAACCGCGTACTATAACGATTTCTATGAGAGTACATTTACTGTAATAGGATATAAAGAGATAACGAGAACGATATCTGTTTTTATTTAAGCGTGAATAGTGAATAGAATGCGGTGACGTTTTTGTGTGGAATTGATTTTATAGCATCACAACATCACAACGTACTCTCTGTCATCCAAACTATGGAATTCGCTCCATTGAGACCTCATGTTCCTCGTGACGGGGTTGCCAGTGGAATTCCATCGAACTGTAGCTGTCGACTTCGGGAGATGACAGGATACAATTTCATTTTATTGATTTCAGATTTACACATTGGCACATTTTTTGATGAAAAATTGTTAAAATTTGCATATCAGGTTGAGCCTTTTTTACTAAAATATTGAAATTTGTGTAACTGGCAATATCGTAAATAATTTTATCATAGTTAATATTAAGGTAGTTAACCGTGACATCCCAAATCAGATGGTCATTATATTTAAAATCATTAGAAAGTTGTATTGTTACTGTAAAAATTGATAAAATAATTTTTAGTTTCAATGGGGTATTCCACTCAATTTTTTTTATTATTTTAAATAAAACTTCATTCAGTTTTGATTCAATTCATAATATTAAAAAATCTTAATTGTTCCTAGTTTCAGAGTATTTTATTTTCGAGAAATCAGTGTAACGTCACATTTCCTCTATACTTGTCTTTCTCACACAGTGCGCTGCGAGAGAAGGATAACAATTGTATGACGTCAATTTTCCCTTTTAGCAAATGTGAAATATCTCGTAAAGTAATTATTTTCATTGTTTTAACTATTATTTATTGAGCCATACTTTATGTTAAATTGTAATTTTCTTAATTTTGTTGTTATGGTGGAATACCCCATTGATGAAAATTAAATGTATAGTTAGCCTTTTTACTTCTCGCTAAGAGAGGTATTGGAATATCATGCTAAAATCACATATCCAGATATTAATGAATAAGCACGTTTCAAGTTCACTAAAATCCGATTTTAACATTTTTACAATAATGTGTGCGTGTGTGTGTGTGTGTCTGGATGTTGGAGGGACGATTCCTCAAAAACTATAAGACTTAAGACCTGTTTAAATATGAATTCCTCAATCTGACATTCCTGGGAAGAGCTGAAAAGATTTTAGTAACAATTGGGCAACCGGAAGTAGTAGTTTTTTAGAAATATTCTTCTAAATATAATTTTTTGGAAATTTTTGTTATTACAAATATTGAAGAACATGAAATTCTCCATCTAATACACTTTTTAGAGATTAATACACTATAATATATAGAATAATCGGATGTACTATACGCAAAGGCTAAAGCAGCCGACAAATTCAAATGTTTATAACATAGTTTGTAAATGACAGATGTCAATGTCAAAAATCAACAGTATTAGTGACATTCTGATAGCTTTTTCTGAGCAGTACATTTAATTTTTCTTATTGTTTTTTAATTAATATTTAAAATTATAGGTAAAATGCAAATATCTATCAGAAATACCGCCAATCTGGTTAATGAATTGGAAGAATGTCTGACATTTAGGAACTTCGTCATACAATGAAAAATAGATATAATTAAAATTATATGTGTGCAGAAGACATATTAAATACAATAAAAAACAATATTTGGGTAAAGTTCTGTAATTTTTTGTTATAAAACGTCAGTTCGATAGGGAAGTGCAATACAATACTTACATAGTCTAATATGGAAATGGCGAGAGGTCTTGTGCTGGCCACAATAGATTTTTTATATTATTTAAAATTATTTTCACCTCCCGCTACCCTTGGTAAGGGAGGTATAGGGATCGTGCTAAAAATCACTTATCGAGATTTTAGTAAATGACCACGTTTTAAGGTCCCTAGAATCCAAATTTAACATTTTCACGATGATGTCTGTATGTGTGTATGTGTGTGTGTGTGTGTGTGTGTGTGTGTGTGTGTGTGTGTGTGTGTGTATGTATGTATGTATGTATGTATGTATGTATGTATGTATGTGTGTGTGTGTGAATGTGTAGGGATTTTGTCTTCAACTCAAATACTATCATTCAGAAAATTCCGAAACCTTGTATTTATACTATTTATACTATTCTAATGTGAAAAGAAGCCATTAGATTTTGGTGTAAATGGGATAACCGGAAATGGCACTTTACCTGAAGCTCATAATGGTTTTTCTTCAAAAAATACCATTAAATGCCATTTTTTTGGATTTTGTCGTTATGAAAATTAAAGATTATTGAATTTTATACAGGAATACATTAATACTTTTTCTATATACTTTGCAGATAATTATAAAAATATTTTTTTTTACAAGTCCCGAAGCCTGTGAAAAACACAATTCCTTTGTTACACAGTTCATATTTCAAATGAATGTAACTGACAGTAACTGTAATTAAATAGCGGGAGGTTTTGTGTTGGCCACATCAGATTTTTTTAATATAAGTTTTATGTATGACTTCAGCAGTATCTAAATAAAAAATCCAGCCTTGAGATATGGCAACATTAGTTTTTATTTATAAAAAAAATTAATATTATTTTCCATGTTAAACGCCTATGTCTCACTTTTCGATTTACACCCTGTACATATTTTTTCTCTCTCAAAATCGACAGTAGAATGATTTTGATGATTTGGCGTTCTTTGTGGCTAGGTATATTGGTATATATTATATTCCATTAATATCTCCCCGCACATTAAGAACAAGAAAGACGTCATAAAAGAGAATGGATGTTTCAACTGACGTTCAAATCCGATCGAAATCATTCTCTTCTTATTACTGTAACTGTTCTCAAAATTCCCCAAGGTACATTCTTCATTTTCCAGACTTGAGTGCTCTTGAGATGTCAGTTTCTTTCGAAGTTAAATTGTACCTTTTTAAACTTTTATCTAATCAAGATCTGGATTTGACAAGTGAAAATTAAATTTTTATTATACCTTTGTTGACTTGTAGACTATAGACCCGAATAAGTGTTAAATAATGATACGCACGTTGTTGTACATTAGATATTCTGCCTTAAAATATCATGTACTTGTCCAAAATCTGACAATCTTAATCCTTGCAACGACATTTTAATACCCATAAAGTATACGCAAAGCAAAGCAGCAATAATCCTTTACATGTGTTGTGTATCATACAGAGAATTTATTTTAAAATGCAACATTATGGTTCATCACTTCCATGGTTACACACTATTGTCAAAAAATGACAGCAATGTAATATTTGTCCATTTTAAAATGCAACATTATAAATAGTATTGCAGCACAGGAGATACCTCCAAAACACATCACAAATGGTGTCAATTCTTATTACGACCAACTAGAATATTGCCAGAGTGTGAATGGGGATATTTTTTAACATTTATTGCATGAAAGTTATGATTTTTTGTAAGCTGAAGTTTGTTAAGATGTGCAACATTCATGTTTTGATTTTTTGTTAATCGTATATAGGCTAATTTATTGGAAATTAGTTTTGATAATACAAAATTATAAATTTTGTATGTTGCATTTTAAAATGGACAAATATTACATTGCTGTCATTTTTTGACAAAAGTAAGTAACCATGGAAGTGATTAATCATATGTTGCATGTTAAAATAAATTCCCTGTATGTGATACACAAACTTTGGGTCGAAATTCTTTTGTATCGTACATGATATAATGAACAAAGGACATGTATTCTTCTGACGAATAGCTAAAGATTTCAATCTCAGACAAATGCAGAATTGGGAAATAAAACATATAGAATGAAACGTTTGAAAGAGACTATAACGGGTGTTTACTTGGAATCCGTTATACCGTGAGTATTTTTAACGTGAAACATTGGGTTTGTCATATCCATGGTTACGACTCAACATTTGATTGAAATCAATGTATTTGCCTGTCCCTTTCAAAATGAAACATAGGGAACGAATTTGACAGAATTATTATATTTAAATATTGGAAGAAATTTAGCCAAGTCAGAAAACCATTCGAGAGGACTAAACATATTTTTTCTACAACTTAATTTAATTTTTAGAAAACAGGTATAATTATTTAAACAAAATTAACCTCTAATTACATCTTGTCAATATGACAGATAATTTTCTTATAAGTTACGACTTGACATTTGATTGACAGCAAATTTAATTTAGAAAGCAGGTATAATTATTTAACAAAATTAACCTCTATTGACGTCTTGTCAAATGTCAAATTCGTTCCCTATGTTTCATTTTAAATGGGACAGGCATATATATTGCTGTCATTCAAATGTCAAGTAACCATGGATATGACAAATCCAATATTTCACGTTAAAAAATACTGACGGTATAGAGAATACAATGTTATTTTTTTCATTTTGCTGTAGTTTCTGACTGTGAATTTTAGAAAAAGTTGTAAATAAAAAAGTTGTTCAGAATTAAAAACTATACAATATGGAACTAAAATTAATCACAATTTCTTTTTATTTTACGAAAAAAAAAGCAAATTGAAATTCGCAATTTACAGCAAATTTCAGAGTGCCATTGAATTACTGATGTTTAATTTTTATATTTGACAGATCTCTTAATTCTGCTCTTGTCAATAAATAAAATAATAGATATTTACACAACAAGTGAGCTAAGGTAATGTTTATTTATGAGAAGAAAGTGTAGCTTCGAATGAATAAACATTCTTAGCTCACGTGGTTTGTACAATATTTTATTCAATTTTGACGAAAATACTAATAAAATCCATTATAATACTTAATTTTAACAAAATAGAAAACTGATCAGTTACTAGGCTGAGCATGACAATCGTCGCTGATAGACGTCAAGTCATGTATTTAAAATGCTTTATTGTCTGTCGTTTGTGCCGTGAAAAATAATGAAAATGGCTGATAATGTCTTATAAATATTATGGTGAGTGTTATTTTCGTTCCTGATTTTATTTTAAACGCATTATTTATTGCAGAGTGAGTAAAAATTTTGAGAGTGATTTAATTTTTTTTTTTAATTCACAAGTGAAAAAAAGTGTTACTTATAGTTGTTACTATGGAGTTAATAATGACAGTTTAAAACGTCAAAATTGAATTATATATCACGGCATGTTACCCATTTCTGGGTGTGCCAGACAGTTTTCACAGATATCGGTAATGATGATGACATATTTGACAATAAATAATTTTATATAATTATAAAAGTGTAATTAAACACAACAAGAAAGTAGAAAATGATTAAATAATGGTATATTATTATTACATAATTAATAATAATAAATAATATGAAGGAAAAAAAAATACTGGATTTCAGTCAAATATTAAATATATTTTCCGCCTCTACTGGTTTCGACACCTCATGTAGACCGGTAGGGGACGAAAATATATTTAATATTTGACTGAAATCCAGTAATTTTCTTTCCTTCATCACCTTTTCAGTCAAGAAGTTCTTGCAGCCAATAAATAATATGTCAGAAGTTTAATATTAAATAATAGCAAATGCTGTCAAATTGATTTTTAATAAGTACTTTCAAGTTTTATAATCATAGAAATAGCCCTCGCGATCGTGGTTAATATTAAATATATGAAGAAAGAAATTATGAAAAATTCAATGACACCGTAGAAACTTGAACGCCACATCATTATTAACCCATTTTACCCCGTTGTACTCATATGAGTACACATAAATAAGAGTTGTTTATTTTTTAAATTATTGTTGTATCACCTTATTTGTTAATATAAATCATCTTCCCTTAATGCCACGAAGCTATTTTGATGAATATTTATGTAAAAAAATATATTGGTAACATTTTATTTTGACTTTTGTTGCTGGATTTTTGTTGCCTGAACTTGTTCATATATACAAAGACATAGTTTTACATTTATTCGCAGTATTCGTTCTTTCTTTGTGAATTACGGTGCATCGGTAAGTACTCTATTGATTTTGTTGTAAAAATAAATAATCTATTATTTTAGTCAATTGTTACTTGATTGTAATGATACTGTACTCATATGAGTACAATGGGAATAAGCCTAGGATACATGTGGAAAAATATTTTTCAGAATATCATATAAAACATGGATTCGGAAGGAATTTCTTGTCCCAATTTTTATGGTAGAAAATATGTTAGACTAGAACCTGCTATTCAAGACTTAGAACTTGAATCCCGCACACCAGATATTGTTATAATACCACCAGATGTAGACAGTGAAACCGATGAAGATGACATTGACGACGACGATATTCAAAATTCAAAACTTCCAAAGGATGTTCCTGGTCCAGTCGAAGTTTATTTTCAAGATGAATCAGATTCTGAAGATGAAATACCGTTAGCAGCACTAAAAAAGAACTTAGTGGCCATTAGTTCCGCAAGAAAACGTCATTATGAAGCTCAAGAACCAGAATGGACTTCCGAAATTCTGGATATAAATATGGATGAAAGTGATATTTATTTGCAGAAAGAAAATATTCTGAAAGCTCAGATATCTTCATTGGATCCGGTCGATATTTTTGAACTTTTTTTTGATGCCGAAATTGTGGAGCAAATAGTTCAACAAACTTGTATTTACGCCGCCCAAAAAAACAACCATTTATTCAAAGTAACCAAAGAGGAATTAAAGGTTTTTATATCTATTTTGCTATTATCCGGTTATCATCAGTTACCTAGAGAGAAGTTATATTGGAGTTTGGATGAAGATGTCAATGTTCCTGTAGTTAGCAATAGTATGTCTCGAAACAGATTTTATCAAATCAAGCAATATTTACATTTTGCGGATAATTCTAAAATAGACAAAAGTGATAAAATGTACAAGTTGAAACCCTTGGTTACGAGTCTAAATAACAAATTCCAGCAATGGGGTGTGTTCCACAAGAGACTTTCTATCGACGAGGCTATGATTAGGTATTTTGGACACCATAGTGCTAAACAATTTATAAGAGGCAAACCGGTACGGTTTGGATATAAGGAATGGATGCTTTGCAGTTCAACTGGTTACTGTTACAAATTTAGTGTATATTGTGGTGCGGAAAAAAATCCAGATCTTGAAGGTATTCCACTTGGATCTAGGGTTGTGCTAGAACTTTTAAATATTATTAGCAATTATGCGGATCATGAGGTATTTTTCGACAATTACTTTACTAGCCATAACCTAATGACTACTCTTAGAAAAGAAAATATAAAAGCCACTGGAACAGTGAGGGAAAATCGAACAAAAAAATGTCCAATGATGACTTCAGATAAAATGAAAAAAAAAGATCGCGGATACTATGAATATAAATATGATGAGAAAAATAAATTGCTCTTTGTAAAATGGAAGGACAATAGCATTGTTACCATGGCAACGAATTATGATTCTGTTGAACCTTTATCTTCAGTCAAACGTTGGTCTAAGGATGCCAAAGCAAAAATTGATGTACCGCAACCCAAATTATTTGCAAGTTATAATTCTGGAATGGGAGGGGTTGATTTATTTGACCAGTGCGTAAATAATTATCGGGTATCTATACAGGGTAAGAAATGGTGGTGGCCTCTATGGACACATATGTTGAATATGTGCATTGTAAATGCTTGGAAACTTCATGTCATGTTCTCCAATGAAAAAATGGATTTATTGAATTTTCAGCGGAGTATTGTACGGCATTACCTAAGATCTTACCCGAAATCAACTTTCCAGAAGAGTAGACCTTCTGGATCAACACCACGAAGCATACAGCAAAGTGAAGGTGGGCATTTTCCAGAAAAAATAAAAAATCAGCTGCGATGCCGTATATGTCACATGAGAGTTCGTTGGAAATGTACTAAATGCGATGTACCACTTTGTTTGGAACGTCCATGTTTTAAAAACTTTCATACAAATTAATTGTTTTTTTTTTTTATTTTGTATATTTATAAATATATTTTGTACTAATACATGTATTTATAAATATAATTTAGTTATTTTGCATTACTCGTGACTTTATGTGTATGACCCTACATGATACCATTGTACTCATTTGAGTACACCCATTTTTCTCTTCCGGTATTGCAAATTTTGATTTTTTTTTCTCTTATGCATATTTCTAATACATACATAAATCCAAAAATATAACTTTTTATGAATAATTTAAAAAAAAAATGTCGTGGGAACAAATGGGTTAAGCGCATTGTTTCACGCCGAGTATTCATCTATACCGTTTAGGCTTGTGTACCTACCTACGAAAATTGTAAAAAGAAATTGTGGAAGATTCATGACTTCGCCGGGAGGAGACTCCGGACTCAGATGGTTAGAGCACCACACAACCACACTAAATATGTGGAGGTCCAGGGTTGAACCCTGCGGTGTCTTTGAAATTTTCATTATTTCTTTCTTCGTATATTTAATATTCTTCACGATCGCGAAGGACATTTCTATGTTTACAAAACTTCATGTCCGATTACAAATAATTATTATAAATACTTTCAAATTGACATACGACTTCAGCATTACTCTCCCTCATTTTTCATTACTTGAACCATCCCCATTCATTTTCCTGCCTTATTTACTATCCTGCATTTACATCTACGTGAGAATATACAACCCCGTATCAGATTTTCCCTCTGTTTCCACGTTTTGGCTGTTGGGAGTGGCCGTATGGATTGCATTCTCGTGCGCAAACCACGTATTTGGTGCCCTGCTTTTGGCCGTCGCTGAATTATGAAACTGAAGGGAACGAAAGCCATGAAGGACTAATTCCAAATCCGCAGTGTCAGCTACTAGTTAGGCAAAGGCTTTGGGGTTATGCTGTACGGCTATGCGATTCGTCCACGAATACTAAATAGCTGGATAACAACGAAGTTTGCGAGAGGAATAAGTAAATATGTGTCATCATAATTTGCAGACCTGGATTCGGATGTAAATAATAATTAGATTATGCAGAACAAAAGGTAGAAATTAAATCCCGTGAGGGCCATATTCTGCATATGTATTTCTTAAGCCGGGTCAACATTCAAACGAACATTGGTAGTTAAAATTTTTGTTAGGGGACAAATGTTCAGCAACTACAATTATTAAATTTTAAAAGATATTGTTCTGTAAAGAGCCTGAAATTTGAAAATATTACGAAATATCCAGTTGATATCTTACAATTAAATATTGAAATTTGGGAAATATTTTGAAAAAGTCATATGAAACATAATGTCACATCGGTGTACATACAGTTTTACATGCGACATACTATCGCCTACTTTTATTTATATAAATAACGTAAACTGTTTTCCTATTGACTTGAATGACGTGATATATGTACTCCGACGTCACAAGAGTGGGGGGGAGGGTAATTGTATAACAATTAAAGCCCGAGGATATTATGATTTGTTTTATGGTAATGTCAAGAAATTGATATTGACACTGGGATGAAGCTTAAAAAATCTGTTGTGGCCAGCACAAGACATTCCGTTAATTTGCTATTTACAATCAAATAATATTACTACCAAGTTTATATCTCTTCCCATTTTTGAATTATTGCCCCAAAAGTCAATATACCCCAGTTTTGCTTAAAACTGCCCATTTTTGGGTATTAACCCAAAAATGGGTCGAGATATGAACTTGGCGACATTACCATTTGATTGTACGGACAAAATTACATAAGTATAGTAATTTCTATAATTTTTGTCCTACCGGTTAATTTTTTATTAATAAAAGCTTGAAAACCCCTGAAAATGGCCAAAATCTGAAAAAATCCTAAGGGGTACATCTTAGATTTTTGCGATTTTTGGGCATTTTCAGTTATTTTGCTTTAGAGATTGTATGCGGTGATCAAAAATTCTGAAAATTGTTGTACTTATGTAATTTTGCCCGTAGAATTGAATGGTATTGTTGCCAAGTTCATATCTCGACCCATTTTTGGGTTATTACCCAAAAATGGGCAGATTTGAGCAAAACTTTGAATCTAAATATCTCGAGAATGAAAAGAGATATCGACCTGCGGCTTCAAAATTTGGAATCAGCGCATTGAGAAGTATCTAGATACATAAAAATTAGATTTTTGAAAATTTTGTAGTTTTTATCTAAATGTGGGGTGTATTGACTTTTGGGGCAATAATTCAAAAATGGGTAGAGTTATAAACTTGGTAGTAATATTATTTGACAATACCTTCCTTACCTAAAGGTGACGGAAGGTAAAAAGAAGTAAAAGCATTCATAGCCTTCATACTTAGTAAATTTTATTAAAACTTTCTGATTCGTAATCAGAAAAAATAAATATATCATCACGGCATATTACCCATTTCTGGGTGTGCCAGTATCTACAACACATGTAGACATCGGTAATGATGACGATATATTTTACCGTGTGGGCGCTTACCAGGCGTCACCTCACGGGCACTCATAGCTGGTGTGAAGAGTAATCAGCAGAATATTAAAAAAAAAAAAAATAGTTGGACATTAAACGTTGAAGGCACCACGGGAGTTAAACGAATAATAATGCCTGAAGCCAACAGTGAACTGTGGCCCGAGGAATTTACGTTGACCAAAATTTGGTTTATTATATGGAAAAAGTGTTAATCGTTTTTATACAAATCCATGGTATTGACTTCTATTTGAAACACCAATGAAAATCATTAAAAAATTACCAAACTACTTTGAACTGAAGATACGTTCGTCTAATATTCTAGCCCCTTTGTGAGAATTTCTCGCCATTTGGAACTCATCTCTCTGAAGTAATCATTTATAAATTAGCTGGTCGTCCTGTTCTTATTCTAGATAGTTTCCTAGCAAATGTTTTTTGTTCAGTCTAAAATTTGAACTTTGTCAGAAACATACCTACATAATTCACTGCAAAAATGCAGGGGAATTAACAGTTTAATGAATCCTTTGAAGTTCCAGAACTATTTGGAATATAGAGGAGCTAAAATGCAAATAGATAATTCCTTTATGCAAACTTCTTTAATGAAATTATTATGCTGCAAACTATGTAATGAAAAATGTTCCTTTGTCAAGTTTTTCTAATACCTTCACAAAAGTTACAGAAATCTCAGCAACACGAAATGTAAACAAATCTTAACATTCTTGAAAGTTAGTGGACTTCGGCTACAACTTCCTAGAATGTTAAGGCCTGTTCTACAATTGAGTGGTTTGTCGCTTGCTGTAAGTCGTTTGACGTTAGCAGCACCCGACATTGCTTTCTACAAGAGTCGTAAGGTGTCGTAGCGAACTGTCACTTTTAAGTGAGGTTATGGATATCATATCTCTTCTAATTTTTTTAATTTAATTGCAATATGGCTTTAAATAATGAAACTACAACGGCTGATGCAAAAGAGAAGATAAAAACATACAAGACGATAATGAGTAAAACCTCATAGTATCGTTGATGTTGGGCCAAATATCTTTTTTTATTTTTGTATGTTTTGTTTATTTTATCATATAAACTAGGAATGACGATGGGTACTCGGATACTCGGAACCTACCCGATAATAATGTACCCGGGTATAAATTTTCGTACCCGATTACCCGAAATATACCCGCTGCCCGTTAATTACCCGATAACCTTTAATGGGGTCATACCACATTTTCCAATTTATTTATTTTCTGAAAGTATACTTAAAACCACTTACAGAAATATATATTTTATGTCATAAAAGTTTCTAGTTTTACAGATATAATTTTTTAAAGTTTATATTAAATTTCAAATGACGTCATGGGTTTGTGACCGTGACCGTAGTCCCTCCTATCGAATAAAAATGGAACTACGTTTGACGTTTATGTTATTTGACTTGAAAGCAAACGTAACAAGTTATTTTCTACTGATGCTTTTGTTTTTATTGTATATTGAATAATTTAATTATTGAAATTAATCTCGAGGTTTAGGAATACGGCCTAATTTGGAGTAAGATATGAACACAGAAACGTATGTGTGATCATTATTCATTTCAAAAGTCAAGTTGTCAATATTGATCGTGAAATGTAATTTTAAGGACAAAATATAATAAAGAAAGATACAGAATATCGCCATTCATCATTTTCTAATTTATTTCTATTTCTAAAATAAGGATTCAAGAAAAAAAGCTTCGATTTCTTAGGTAACAATTTTGACAATATGTCGGGTAAAATTGACATTTAATTAAATACTTTCAAATTGACATATGGTTTTTTGTTCATAGCCTACTCCGAGTTAGGATTTTTTTAAACACTGTATAATTATTTTGTCTGTCATTTCGTTTATTTTTACGTTGCTGTCGTCGAGTTATTCAGTGTCGTTGTCGTAGAAAGATGGGAAATGACTAACATGTGATCCGACACCGACAGCCAACAGCCGACATCCGACAGCTCCTACCGCCAAATTTCAAAGTAGTGCGCACGCGTACTACATCCAACACCGACAAACGACTTATTGCAGAACAGGCCTAAGACGTGCTTACATTCCTTGTAGCTAATATAACTATTACTAAGAAAATTCATTATCTAAGTTTTTGTTTAATATTTGATGGAATGCGGGGAAATGTTACAAAGCCTCGTGTCAAAGGATCACAAACGGTTAATTAGACTTAAATTGAATCTCTCTTTGTGAATTCTCTATGAGCAGGAGTGTACTAGAAACCAAATAGAGGAGTTTGAATAAGACAGCTTGGTTTAAATATTAGATTAGCAACATAATTCTCAAGAAGATCACAAAGAACACGCATGCAATTTAATTTATGTGAAAATGTACCTACATTAATAGTAAAAGCAAGATTAAATATTTATTTTAAAGGATAATTTGTGTGTTAACTCATAATAGAATATGTGACCTTGGTCAAATTAGAGTAAATAAATATATCATCACGGCATATTACCCATTACTGGGTGTGCCAGTATCTACATTATGTAGACATCGGTAATGATGACGATATATTTTTACCGTGTGGGCGCTTACCAGGCATCACCTCACGGGCACCCGTAGCTGATGTGGAGAGTGTACCACAGGGATCATTTTTGTGCCATTAAAAGTCTGCACTGGCCGGGATCCAACCCGGGTCACTAGATTGGTAACCAGACACTTATGCACACGCCACGCGACCCCTTCGGTCAAATTAGAGAAAATATTAATATATTATTAATAGGAGATAGAGAGAGAGAGAGAAGACATCTCTTTCGCTCTCATTCTTTTTCAAAATATAAAATTTTATTTATTTCTCTTGTATTTTATTTACTTTTATTTCAAAAATTGCTTTGTCAATTTTCCTGCTTTTAAAATTAATTAAAATCTCCCTAAATCCATCCCTGCTTCCGCTAGTCTTACGATCACAAAATCACAACTCCCATTCAACATTCAGGATTGAACAAGCTAGCAACCTCTGACGTCACAACCCTTTTATCCTAAGGACTCTTGAATTCCTGCTTTTATTTCTCGTTTGATAAATGCAGTCGCATTCAAATCGAGTGTTAACCGGCCTCTCTGGTGTTCAATCCAGATTCATATTAGATAAGTGGTTAGCGATGCAGAATGCGCGATACACAAACGGCAGGAAGACAACCAAAGATTTCTTTAATTAAACAACTTTCTGCCTAAAGAGGATGGAGACAAAGTTTTGTAATTAAATTTTTTTCGTTGGGATTTAATGTGGACATTTTTCTGTAAGCGATAACGTGTTTAAAGACGATTTTGATAATCTACGGTGAGTAAGGTTAAAGGTGACAAACAAATACTCAGTTCCAAAGGTGGAACGATATTTTCTTTTTCTTTTGAAATATTCTATTAATATCTGCGAATTAAAGCAGTCTGATACACCTATAAATGGGTAATAAGCTTTTTTTTTCAAAACCTCTCAATAGGCTGTTGCACTCTGACTTCTAAATATTACACTTTACAAGATATTGTTCGTTAAAGAGCGTAAGATTGAAAATCCAAACTAATATAATAAATACGGAAGTAAATCTGTCTGTCTGTCTGTTACGTTTTCACGCCTAAACCGCTGAACCAATTTTGATGAATTTTGGTATAAAGATAGATTGGACCTTGGAGAAGGACATAGGCTATCTTTTGTCGAGAAAATAAGACTTGAAGGGGGTGAAATAGGGGATGAAGTTTTGTATGAAGAACCATCGTTTCACCCGCTGAACCAATTTTGATGAATTTTGGTATAGAGATATATTGAATCATGAAAAAGCACCTCATTTCTCAAGTTAGGGATGTAAAATTCTTATTTATGCTTTTGGTAAGAAATAAAGAGTGTTTTAGTGTTTTTGAAAACTCATCCCTCAAGGCGGTACAATAAAGGATGATTTCAATTATTTTTTTATCTTTGTATCTATAGTTAAGTTTTAACCTTTAGCAGATTATCGATATTTGTCGGAGAGATAGCTTGCATCATATGTACATAAATAAAAGTACCCGAGACATGTTCAAAAAATCTGTTGTGGCCAGCACAAGACCTTCCGTCAATTCGATGTATTTTGTGCAAATCCCATACCAAAAGGTCCTTGGAACAGATTCTATATAATATCATGTAAAATCAAACACGAACACATACTATTTTTTACAAATTCCATACCAAAAATTCATTTGAAAAGGTTCTAAAAATCCAATAAAATTATAACATAAACTACACTCAGTAATGTCCTTTCATCTTCTCTTTGGCCTTTCTCTGCATGTCACTTGCGAGTAACAATATGACATACCAATTTTAGATCCTATACTTTCCATATTTGGTTTTGAACTTGCAACTGACATCTGTCAATTAATTTTTTTTTGAATAATTATGTCAGCTGTTTCCATGATAAATAGTAAAGCTGACTAATTTTTGAAAATTAATTTCTTTATAATGCTTTAAATTTACATCTATTTAATATGAAGGAAAATGTATAATCAAACCGTATAGAGAAGAGTATTTTCTTTAATATATATAATAACAAAATGTAAAGAAATAATATTTAACTGTGTTTTTTTAAGAAAAACTGTTAAAAACCTCAAATAAGGGTACTTCCGGTGGATCAATTATAACCAAAATCTAATCAACTCTTCATATGGATGTACAGAAGAGGAATACGAAAGAATTATAATTTTTAGAATTGTAGTATTGGAGTTATCGTCGGAGAAAAATTTGTCATACATGGACACACATACACACACACGGACAGACAGACAGACACACACACACACACACACACACACACACACACACACACACATACATACATACATACATACATACATACATACAGACATCATCTTAAAAATAGTAAATTTGTATTGTAGGGACTCTAAAAAGTGCTTATTCATTAAAAACTCACCACCGAATTTTTTGACCAAAGACAATACCTTCCTTACCTTACGGTGACGGAAGGTAAAAAGGGCGCTGTTAGGTGTTACATGTTCGATGCGAGACAGGTTGCCGGCTCCCTACGCAGTGCATGTCTCCGAAGTAAATGTGAAAAATTACTGGTACACGTGTAACTAATCGTTATTCTAGCTTTACCCGTGCGAAGCCGGGGCGGGCCAGCTAGTATCACTATATATTCATTAGGTATTTCTCAATTAATTTTTGAAATTTGTGTAATATTTCGAAAACAGTCACGAGATCTGAAACAGAATGTGACAAACTATCGTCTACTTTTATTTATATAACAGGTGATGGAGAAACTGTTTTCCTATTGGCTATGAATGACATGCTGTATGTACTTTGACGTCACAGGGGTAGGGGGTTGTTTTTCATGACTACTTTTACCGCCATTTTTATTTATTTACAAAAATAACATTTTTTTTATTACAAAGAAAAAGATTGTATAACCTTTCATTTAAATGCTTTTTAAAAAAGGTGAAGTCGACATTGAGACCAATCTTTCATCCATTCATAATGGAAGAGGCTACAGGGATATACTGTATGATGATTAATTCTGAACTTGTTAAAGTTATAATTGAGTACATACTATAGGGAACAGGTACCTAGTGCTTTATTTAATAATGAGCTTGTTTCACATGTTTTAAAAAGTATTTTAAATGAAAGTTTATGCAATATTTTTCATAGTTATAAAAAAATAATAATTTGTTTTTATTTTCGTAAATAATTGGCGCCAGAAATGGTCATGAAAACAACTCCCCTTCACTCCTGTGATGTCGGAGTACATACATTACGTTATTCATAGCCAATAGGAAAACGGTTCACGTTATTAAATAAAAATAAAAGTTGGCGATAGTTTGTCACATGTTAAACTGTATTTACTCCGACGTCACATTCTGGTTCAGATCACGTGACTTTTTAAAAATATTACTCAAATTTTAATATTTAATTGTGAAATATCTACTGGATATTTCATGATATTTTCAAATTTGAGGCTCTTTAACACGTTCACTGCCTATGATACATACGTTGTGTCATCTGGTATTTTGCGTGCTATGCCGATGACACATCATTATATACATTCTTCTATGATTCAGTATCTCACAGGCATTAGGAACTTACAGTTGCGCTCTTATAGGCACCTCAGGTACACTTTATACAGGTACATAGTTGGTTTTGGGTTTTGGGCACTCTGAGTTCTACAATTGACAATCAATTGCCGGGAAAGGAAAACCATGAGCTGGTATAAAAAACTCATAATACATCTCACATCACTAATTTCTAGAGTCCCATTACCAAAAATGTAATGACACAAGTGTTCTGTCATATGGCATAGTAAAAATAATTGTGATATAGTTAGTTTACACAACTAAGACCCGGCATAACAGGCAGTAACAGGGCAGTTAATCGGTAGTGAACGTGTTAAAGAACAATATCTTTTAAAATTTAGTCCTTAGAAGTCATATAAAAATTGCAACAGACCTATTGAAGGGTATTTTGCATTTAATGATTAATAGGAATAACTGACAAAACTTTGAATTGTCTAAGAAAGTTTTAATATCTTATTAGTCTTCTTTGAGTTATTTGCTGCTTTCATAAGTTTCTAATTTAATGATGGTTCATTTTAAACTAAAGATAAATACTCGTTGCAAAAGTTCGTTTTCTGGAAAGGAAATTAAACCTCCAATTACAAAGTAAAAGAACAATATTGTACCTAGAGATGTTAGGT
The DNA here is from genome assembly GCA_943142095.1 of Ophonus ardosiacus. Taxonomy (NCBI): domain Eukaryota; kingdom Metazoa; phylum Arthropoda; class Insecta; order Coleoptera; family Carabidae; genus Ophonus; species Ophonus ardosiacus. Next base: position 5,824,836 of record OW964830.1, on the reverse strand, counting down.
TATCTTAACTGGTCATTTACAGGCAGGAAATAACTTAACTAGAACTGCATTTGTAGTAAACTTCAGTTTAATGACACACTAAAATACATTTTCTTTTGTTTCAGATCCGTCTTCTACGACAAAGGAAAGAAATGGTCAACGATCGAGATACCTACATACGCGTACTCCTGGTTCCAGCTTTTTTCAGGTAAAAACAAAGAGAATTGTTATTTATGTATCAAGTTCTTCTTTTTATCATCACCAATAAACCATATGCGTGATAAAAATGAACTTCAGTGCCGAGGCGCATATTAAATTTTATTTGAAATCGAAAAATTGTAAAAATGAGAGGAATATTTATTTTATAGGTTAGGTTTAAATATAATCTGTCACTCTGACATTCAATGTTGCTAACCTCGGACATTGAAGTTATCGTAAAGAACACTCAAAATTATGTTTTATTTCAAACTTATTCATCATAATTAATTATGTAGTTCGTTTTTCTTGCACATATTTTTGTCATGTTACTTAGAAATTTACTACAGTACCTGCCCAAATTATCTTATATTTACAACAATTATCATACGATGATTTCATGTATTTGCAGTGCGCAAATATATGAAATCATCGTATAATGGATTACGTTAGTGCCGATTTCTGGTCTTTTAATGGCGATTTCTGTGCACTTTAGTGACGAATTCAAATAAATATTTTTATTCGCAATTAAAAACAGCAACATCACAAATATTTTCTTCTACTTCCATGCTAGAAGTATAGTAGCTTTACACAATGATTGCAGTACGAGAAGATTGACTTTTTGCATTTTCTAGTTCTAGTTATACAGTTTATTTTATGCATACGCCTATAAGAGCTCTTTTACTTTTTAGCACAGAAAAAAAATCTGTTGTGGCCAGCACGAGACCTCTCGCCATTTCCATATTAAGCTATATAAGTATTGTATTGCACGTCGCTTTCAAACCGTCGTTTTATAACAAAATATTACAGAACTTTACCCAAATATTGTTTTTATTGTATTTAGCATGTCTTCTGCACACATATAATTCTTATTATATCTATTTTTCATTGTATGAGGAAGTTCCTAAATGTGACATATTCTTCCAATTCATTAACCAGGCTGGCGGTATTTCTGATGGATATATGCATTTTACATATAATTTCAAATATTTAATTAATAAAACAATAAGAAAGATTAAATATACCTAGAAAAAGCTATCAGAATGTCACTAAAACTGTTGATTTTTGACACTGACATGTGTCATTTACAAACTATTGGAATTTGTCAACTGGTTTTTTTGGCCTCTGCGATTAGATTACTCTATAAATTATAGTGTCTTTATCTCTAAATCTATACAAGATATAATAAAAATTTTAAATGTATTAGATGGAGAATTTTATGTTCTTCAATATTTAATAAAAAAAACTCACAAAAAATTATATTTAGAAGAATATTTCTAAGAAACTACTACTTCCGGTTGTTCAATTGTTACCAAAACTTTTTCAGCTCTTCCCAGGAATGTCAGATTTTGGAAACTGCTGTTAAATATTTTTTAAGTCTTATAGTTTTTGAGGAATCGTTCCTCCAACATCCATACACACACACACACAGACATCATTTTAAAAATGTTATAATCGGATTCTAGGGACCTTAAATCGTGTTTACTCAATAAAATCTGGATATGCGAATTTTAGCATGAATCCAATACCTCTCTTAGCGAGAGGTAAAAATAAATAGTTTGCTGTGAATTATTTTGGACATTTTTTTGTTGTTGTTTGACAGTGCAGGCAAAATATTTCCGAATTTTGAATAGTTTTGTTGAATCAGTTGTAGAAAAAGTACTGTATGCAACGCATACGTGATATAAATATATATAAAGGTGCCATTTAGTTGTTTGATTTTCGTATTTATAGTGGTATTGCATTTTAATCATGAAAGAGTATTGAAATGTTCTCTGTTCTAATTATCGAACGCATTTGTTTTCAAAGGAAACAGATAGTCTTCAACAGTCTCATTTCAAACGATGCCAATAGATTCAGGTTTCGAAAACATCGAACTACAGATAAAATACTGATGCGTTCTGTAATTTCATCAGATAATTAATCGATGATCTTTGTAGGTCTTCAATAAATGAGACGTAAACAGTTATATCAGTTACAATACAGAAAGATCATTGTATCACCTTATTTAATACAGCTAAAATTTTGATTTGTCTGAGAGATTAATTGTTTTCGTAATTTTCAAATGTTTTTCACTGGGCGAGAAACCGAAAAAGTAACTGTTAATGGTTAACAGGTTTACACATATCGAGAACGACATTTTTAAAATAGTTTTGTCCAAAACTGGTTTACTCTTTACTTTGACTTATTTTAACTCGGTTAATTTAACCAGTTAAAAAAGTCAATCAGACAAACGCCAAATATTTCCAATTTTAAATGGCACAAAAGTGACCCCTGTGGTGCACTCTCCACGCTAGCTATGAGTGCCCGTTAGGTGACGCATGGTAAGCGCCCACACGGTAAAATATATCGTCATCATTACCGATGTCTACATGTGTTGTAGATACTAGCACACCCAGAAATGGGTAATATGCCGTGATGATATATTTATATTTTAAAATTCTTTTTTCAATCATTTTAAACTAAAATGTAGCAATGCGTTTTATTACAGTAGAAGGATACTCAAGCACTCGTTTTCGTTCGCACACTCGCTGCTATGTGCTCGTGTTCGAAATTCAAACTCGTGTAACTCCTGTAACTTTTATTTTAATATACTATTCCGTTGGCATTATCTTACTGAATTGGAAAATCTAATTTTATTCCATGAAAAAAATTGTTAGGTTAGTAACGTTTGGCACATAAGCTTTAAGAATTGTTCAGCAATGTTATGTGGTATCTATGGCTACTCACTAAAATCATTTATTAATAAAATCATGCATTAATCGGGATCAATAATGAATGATTTTCTATACATTAAAATAACCTATTAATAACCGGTCAACGGATAAAATATTAATATAGTGCACTTTCTCCTTTTTACCTTCCGTCAAAAGGAAGGTATTGTTTTTGGTCAAAAAATTCGGTTGTGAGTTTTCAATGAATAAGCACGTTTTAAGATCCTTAGAATACGATTTTACTAATTTTACATTGATGTCTGTATGTGTGTGTGTGTCCGTGTGTGTGTCTGTGTGTGTGTGTGTGTGTCTGTGTGTGTGTCTGTGTGTCCGTGTGTATGTGTGTGACAAATTTTTCTCCGACGATAACTCCAAAACTACAATTCTAAAAATTATGATTCTTTCGTATTCTTCTTCTTTACAACCATATGAAGAGCTGATTAGATTTTGGTTATAATTAGTCAACCGGAAGTACCCTTATTTGAAGATCTTAACAGTTTTTCTGGAAAAAACCCAGTTAAATATCATTTTTCAACATTTTATGATCATTAATATGAAAGAAAATTTTATTCTCTGTAAGATTTGATTATACATTTTCCTTCATATTCAATAAATATAAAGTTATAGAGAGATTAACAGAGGTTAACTTTCAAAAATCAGTCTGCTTTGAAAAAATTATGGAAACAGCAGATATGTATATTCAAAAAATTCTAATTGACAGATGTCAGTGTCAAGTGCAAAACCAAAGTGGAAAATATATGATCTGAAAGTGATGTAAGTGACAGAGTGTCCCTCGCCAGTGACTTGCATTTGCGGCCTCGCCTCAAGATAGGAACTTATAATGCCAGAAGTACGAGAAAGGCAAAAGAGAAGATGGAAGGACTGTATAGCAGAAGATTTGAGAGAGAAAGACCTATGTCACGAAGGTGCTTTGAACAGGAATGAGTAGAAAAGAAGAGTAAGAAACAGCGACTTCTAATAAAACAGGGAAAAGTTGAAGTAGGAGGAAGTGTTAAGTGCAATACATAATGTACGTTCGTATTCGTATTAAAATTTTATTAGATTTTAGAATCTTTTCAAAGGAACTTTCAGTATGGTTATGTAAAAAATAGTGTGTTCTTGTTACAATTATACAGGATATATAGAATCTTTTTCAAGGAACTTTTGGTGTAGGATATGTACAAAATACATCGAATTGACGGAAGGTTTTGTGCTGGCCACAACAGATTTTTTTAGAAAGAGTTTATAAAACCGGTTTAATATGTTTCGGATATAATTCACTTATTTGGATTTAAAATACCTACAAACTGGTTATTAATACCTGTTACGTATTTAAATCGGTTTCTTGTCCTGTTTTTTTTTTTTTTTTTTTTTTTTAATTTACATACTACCTAATATGATACATTAAATAAAAAACTTGAAACTATGATAATTATAACATCAATAATTAAATAAATTTTTAAACAAACATACACATATACAACGTATCAAAATTATATTCAATACATTGAAAATCAAATGCAGTACAAAATATAATAGAACAAAATAATAAATAACAATTAGCTACAATATAAACAGCAACTTAATACGTAATTAAAAATAATATAAAAATACAGCAAATTAATATACAACTTTTTAACTCCATGCGGAATCGTAATGTCACTCCTACCTTTAACTTCTTAAAAAGAACCTTCAATCTTCCTTTCAACTTTTAAACTATTACCTAACTTCATTTTTTCACCCCACCAATAGTTCATAAAATTCATCTGCAACTTCACTTTTCAAAATCGACCTTCAACTTCAAAAACCAACCCCGGAAAAATTAATTTCACCGGCTTATCAAGTCGCCTGCGACAAATACACCCTCTCGCGTTCTGACACGATGTGTGAGTATTTTCTCGTGACCCCTACCCCAATTCTAATTTAATTCCGCACATGCGCAGAGAACGATTCCGGTGGTCCGGGTTCTAATCCCGGTGAGAGATTTTGGAGTAATCAGGATAACTTTTCTAGGTTTTTGGTGATTTCTGTTTTGATGAAAAACAAAAGATTATGACGATATTTTGTCTTATCAGAGTTGATCAGATAATTGGTGGGTTTGGTAAGCAACAATTGGTAGGGATGCTGTAAGGATAATAAAATCAATAAGAAGCATGCGCCATTGTTAAACAGTTTACTTGAATGTTTTTTTAATCGTATATCACTTGTTAAAATGTTATTACTGAATTTTCTGCTTCCTCTGTATTGAATATAATTATGGTTTGAATAAACAAATTCTAAAATAAAAATCAGCTTGTCTATTGTTAATGAGAAAGCATATTAACCGTAATACTTCATGTAATATTTGAAAATATTATTAATCATTAATATATTTTTCAAAAGAATAAAAAAAATGGTGTAGAAAACCACCACGATCAAAATTTCTGTTACACCCTCAGTAACATCTGAATCTGGAGGGTTACGATTTCTGACGCAGCAGGGCGCTGTTGTTCATTTTCCTGCTGTTTTAGTATTTTCGTCATAGTTGTCGCTAGGGTCGAAAAAACAATTGATTATTTTATTCTGAAAAGAAGGGATGCGATAATCAAAAACATTATACGAGTTGCACTCGTACACAGCTATGAAAATAACCATAGTACCAAAAAAGTAGTAGTTTTTTGCCGATTGACTTTAAAAGTGCGATTTTTTTAACAGCTAACAGTCTGTAAAATATACGAGTACATATTTCAAAATCAATTTACCAAAGCGTTGCCTTGAAAATAAATGAATTTAATTTTTACCTCTCGCTAAGAGAGGTATTGTATTCATGCTAAAATTCGCATATCCAGATTTTATTGAATAAGCACGATTTAAGGTTCCTAGAATCCGATTATAACATTTTAAAAATGATGTCTGTGTGTGTGTATGTGTGTGTGTGTATGTGTGTGTGTGTATGTGTGTGTGTATGTGTATATATATATATATATATATATATATATATATATATATATATATCAGCGGCGTCTCGTGCATTTTATAAGAAGGCAAGCAGCAATGGCGTAGGTAAGGTATAAAAAAAAAATGCGCCGCAGGCGAATTTTTTTTTTTCATTCAAGGTCAAATGCCTTATAATTGACTTACATGTTTCGAAGGGATGTGCAAATGCATGTTTTTCTCCTTTCATATGCAAAAAACAAAAATTGCCAGATCACAGACTTGACGTGATATTGCGTATGTATATTATTTAAGTCGCAAAAGCCTCGTTTAATATCATTCCATACTGATTTTTCTTTATTAAATAATAAACATGTTTGTCATATAAATCGGTATTAAAATGCCTTGTTATATGTTTAACAGTTGTTGTTAATAACTTCATAGGAGGAACTGGTCTGCCATTTGCAAAAAAGGTTTTTTTTCTTCAAAATTGCCAAATGGCTTTTCTTGTAATTTTTTTATTATTATTGCACAAATGTTATCTATTCTGTATAAAAATATAAGGAGTATTATTATTTTCAAAATTTAATTGAAACAAAATAAATGTAGAAATATAAAATATAGATACCTTATAAATAAATTTTACTTTTATTCGTATCCTATTTTAACATTTACTATCTATTTCACTTAAATTTTGTTCATGGAAGCAATATAAAAACTGCTTGCAGATGAACCTAAACAGCGAAATATTTTCAGTATAGAAGGCTACATGTTCGGCAATGTTCGGTATAGTGTAGGTATAGGCGGTGTAAGCACTCGAAGTTCTGCTTACCAGCACGTTTTGTACAACATGGTAAGATCGTAATAGTACGTATCCCAGTGATAGAATTAGATTAACGGTGCGGTAGGCAACAAGCAAATACATTTGTGTCTTTGCTTTTAAATTTTGCTATATTAAAGTTCTAAATATATAAATATAATTGTAAAAATATATTAAAAGTAACAAAAATATAAAGGCAAGCACTGCTTGCCTTGCTTGCATGGAGAAGACGCCACTGATATATATATATATATATATATATATATATATATATATATATATATATATATGTATTAAATATTGAAGAACATAAAATTCTCCATCTAATTCACTTACCCCCAGTTTTATAAAGGGCAGAATAAATTTAATTCCATAGTAAATTTATTCAAACTAACAAATTCGAATCAATTTTATTCATTTTATGACATGTATAACGTTACTGTCAAAAATTCGACTGTCATTTGAAAAAATAAATTTTATTTTCTTTGGAAGTAAATTTATCTGCCGTTTATAAAACCGGGCATTAAAACTTGTATTATACCTTGTATAGATTTAGAGATAAAGACGCCATAATTTATAGAGTAAACTAATCGCAGAGGCTAAGGCACTAAGGAAACCAGTTGACAAATTCCAATGTTTATAACATAATTTGTTAATGACACATGTCATTGTCAAATATCAAAAGTTTAAGTGACATTCTGATAGCTTTTTCTGGGAAGTATATTTAATTTTTCTAATTGTTTTATTAATTAAATATTTGAAATTATAGGTAAAATTGTGGTAAAATGCATATATCCATCAGAAATACCGCCAATCTGGTTAATGAATTAGAACAATCTCTGACATTTAGAAACTTCATCATACAATGAAAAATAGATATAATGAGGTCATGCAAAAAAAAATAATTGTACCTTTTTTCTGTTTAAATCGAAAAAGGATAGTCTAATTCATCGATCAGTATGATTAAATTATTTTTTATTTATATTTTTTGTTGTATAAAATCGTTTTAAAGTATGGTATTTTTAAAAAGTTGCAAAAACCAGCCATGTTGTGTCGTCACAACGTTACGAACGAAGTTCAGACTCATTTCAAACAGACATTTTATATGGACACATAATTTCTAAAAGAAAAATATATATAAACTATAAATTGAGGATTACATATCTAAATATGCTATATTATATTAATATAATATCGTTCTATTTATTTTTATAAATATAATTTTCATTTGGCGTGAAATTATCTACGTTACATCAGATGTTTCTTTCACTTTTGAATCTTTGAATTAGACGGTAGGAGGTTATAAACGCATATGAGACATTGAATATATTCCAGAATATTATTTTATTCTTTATTTTGGCACGAAACAACGTTCCATCGACATGTTTACTTTCATAAATTTTAGGTTATCTTTAAATGTCACTTTGACGTTTAAGACAATGTGAAAATCAAAATGGCCGTGCTTCTCACTCTGTGACGTCAATGGACAAGGGACGAAGCGGGGATCTTCAGCCGCATTTTAAAGAATGTCATTTTCAATTACAATTTTTTCATGATTAAAGATCGATTTCAGGAAAAATAAAAAATACGGGTATATTATTTTTCATTACTCTATCGATTAAAGTTATAAAAAAAAAGTCGTGCATGACCTCATTAGAATTATATGTGTGCAGAAGACATGTTAAATACAATAAAAAACAATATTTGAGTAAAGTTCTGTAATTTTTTATTATAAAACGACGGTTCGATAGCAAAGTGCAATACAATACTTATATAGCCTAATATGGAAATGGCGAGAGGTCTTGTGCTGGCCACAACAGATTTTTTAATTTAGCTTTTGTCAGTGCATGTATATCGTCATTGAAAATGAGTTCTGAATGTGTTCTGAAACCGATGTAGATCTTCCTTCTCATGTAGAGGAATGGGTGTGAGTTAGTAATTCATAAATTGATATTAAAGATATCATTATTGACATATTCTTGTTTCTTTTGAAATGAGCGAAAAACAAGTTTTTGCCTGTAGCTCAGAAACAAAAGAAGATCGAAAATTCCTGTGGTGACTATTAAACTTTTCTCAAAAAGTTGACCCAGGAATGTGTAAACGATTTTGCTCTATCAGTAATATTTCCCGAGATACCCTTAAACATCGAAAATGAGACACCTGTACAAATACATGTCATTAATTATTAAATGCTTTCAAAATTCCCGTGTGGGGCTTCGTGTATTCTTCATTTCCTGAATGCCCATGAGATATTGACTGCTAATTACTCTGAAGCTAAAATTTGTCATCTGCAGAGATTTGTGTGAGACAGGATACCCACACGCGAAATATAGGTTCATATCAGATTTAATGACATTTGTAATTATAATTGGTTGATTGCTGTAATAAAATTGGACATTTTCATTCTACGAAACTTTAAAGGTTTTTATTTATTAACTTATTTGTGTTTAATGTGAACTACGCTTTAGAAGTCTGTATTTCGTAGGACTAGGAATACAGGGTGAACACGAAAATCTCTGGCATTGGTTTAATATGAGAATAGTTATTTACATAAGAATCAGGAAAATGGTACATTACTGTCGAGGATCTATATTTTTCCGGCTCCGAGTCAAGTACAGACATTTTACTGACGAGTTATGTATTGTTTTTTTCTTAAACCTTTGATTATAATAAAAATTAATTCTAAATTTAATAATTAAATCTGATTTTCTATAAACATCTATTCGCGAGTGAAGAAGAGGAGGAGCTTAGCGCGTGACGTAAGACGTAACAATATGGCCGGTTTAAGGTAGATGCTTCGTTTCCCGCAACTGTATTCTTATACACTGCAGCGTTTGAAATACAAAGTAATATTAATATTATAGTTAATATTAAATAAAAATAATGTTTCTAGTATGAATAACAAAAAATATGTTCAGCATTCTCTTGAATTTTGAATTTACATGATTCGAGTCTTTGTTTTCTTGAATCTACATAGTACTGCATTATTACAATCTTTGGTAGATTAATGGAGAGATAAGTATTATTATTTTATTGTCATATTTGTGCTGGCAGGTCTACAAGTTTAGATTTCATTACGAAGTATTTTAATAAATATCTTGTAGTTATACCCGGCAAAATATAATCTTGCTTTACAAAATGCAAGGAGCAAGCATTATTTTTACTCGGTTCCTTTCTCATTTTTAAAAGATGAATGCATAACTTTCGTCTACCAACTATTTCAAATTGGCAAATTTCTCTTATAAATTTTTCTATAGAATTTAGGTTCTTGTTTTCGGAAAATTATGGATATTAATTATTTCTGGATTTCTGCGTGCTAATGACGTACATAGATTAAACTCAACTAAAACGTGTTGAAGTTTTAGATTTTGTTATTATATTTTATTTCACGTAAGAATAGCGTTGGTTTAGTTAGGGATATATAAATTCTACCCTTTGATTGGTCAGAATATAAACCTATTTCACAGAAACGAAACAAATATCGCCTGACAGTTGTCAAATAAAATCTACAGAATTATGTAAGTGATGTTTAACCATATTTTGTTGCAATTTTAGATTTTGACATTTTTACAGATAAGAATATTTATTATTGACAAAGCTTGGTTTCACAAATTTTAATTATTTATTCAATGCATGTAAAAACGGTCTGCTCTTAGGAGTAATCTACTATTTTCTTAGCATTTTCAACAACCAACGGAATTGGCAACAGTGTAGAAATAAACAAAAACGAATTTACCGTCAGTTCTGCATTTTTGGTGCGTTTTAACTTTTTTTCTTAATACAACTTTCACTCCGCATTTTAGGCTCGAAAATAGTACTTTCAGAAAAAACAATTTTCTTCATTTATAGTGTTTTAGGTATACATAGACAACATTATGTAATTTTAGGTGCCAAGTGGATGCTTTTGGTATCCAAAGTGCAAATAAACTTAATTTATCCAAGGATATTATAAAAACGCATTTAGTATGTTATTTTTTCAAGAAATGAAAGTCGAATAAACTGTCAATGATGAAAACAATTTTTAAGAGTTTATTATTCATTTATTTTTTTGTTATCACGAAAACAAATAACCATCCACCCGTACTTAATTTTTTGTTTTACTTTCATTCGCCCACATTTCCACCACGAAATGAGAACTGTCAACAACAGCAACAAACAAGTGCACCACGTGCTAAAATAATTGAGAAATATAGAGATATTTAACTTGACATTTAAGACAACATACGGCATTTTGTTTTGACAGAACACGTGAAGCCACCTTGCAACTAAATGATCAACAATTATTGAAATTCTATCTTTAGTTAATAACTACATTGGTGGTGGATTTATTATTAACAATTCGCGATGCTGTATTGATTTGGTGATATTATTTGTTTCTAATGTTAATTAATATAGCGTAGGATTTAGTTTACAAGACATTGCATTGAAAGACAATTAACATCTAGAATATTCAATATTTTATTACAAAATCCACTAATATCTTATTATACAAGTTATTCGAAAATGTCGAAACCATCGTTCTTGTTTGTTGCGTTATTTTTGTTGCATATTTGGTCTACTTTCAATTTTATTTGGGTAATAATTAATGAATATACTCTTTTATTGTTAGTACATACTATAGAATGATGAATTTAACGAATTTAAGTCAGAAATAATCATTCAGATATTTATATTTATAAATATATTCGAAATAACTGAACGCAAATAGCGCAAAATTGATAGAATATTTCATACTTGGATGTTGCATTCGAACGCTGGCAATTATGACCAATCACAGACTTCGTTATTATAGCCAATCAGGTGAGCCCAACGCGTCTACCGCGGTCCACTCAGAGCACGGCTTGTTCGTTATCATCAAGAAGACGCTTAGCATTTCGCAACGACAAAGATATTTCATATTTCAACAACGTTTTTGATATTTTATAATGGTTTTATGGCAAAAATAATAACGGAAATGCTTGTTGTGATAGTACATTGTGATGTTTAACTATATTTGGTAATATTACGAGTGGAATATTTGTATACATGGATTTATCTGTAACATGTGGTCGACCTCAACAAGTGTTTTGGTGAGACAGGTATACAACAAACAACAACAAATTAAGATTATTATGCACAGAAGAAAGCATTGTTGTTAAAAATGTAAAATATGACTGGCCAAAGAATTTCTTCTCGAAATGTAAGCACTTGTTACATATTTTTTATTCGTAGCCGGTAATATTTATTTCAATATACTTATGTGTATTTTGTCTATTTTCGTCATGAATCGCAATCTACTTAAAATAATTTGTTAGAAAATATTGTGTATTGCAAATATTAGAACCAACGTTGCTCTATATTAGATTAATGAACGTGAATTGCACTAGTTTAGATCATTTTCAAAGCGTACAATTTATATAAAAAATAAAATTGTTTTAATCGTTTTCGAGAACAGAAACAAGTTAGAACATATTGATTCTATTTTTTTTAGTATATAGAGTTTTTTTAGTACAGATAATATTATAAAGTGTGACAAATTGTTTTAAAATGCAAATATGTGTGAGATTGAGAGAGTAATATATCGCAAAATTCCGTACTATTTCTCTATATTTTACAGATTGAAACGGAAATTATTTGAATAGATGTTGTAAATGGGGCCCCACAGCCAAAGTAATAATAGAGCAAATGGAGGAAAGGACAGACATCGACACCTGGAGGACCTTCTCGTGTATAAGGTAGGATAAATTTTATTTTTATTACTTTTTATCGTTTAACACTATGGATTTTATTTGAGAACCTTAATTCATTATTTTGAATTTGAAACCATAAAAAACTATATTCTCGTTAGAGATTTATATAATTCAATTTTATTGAAAGCCATGATTAAATATTAAATAAATAGATAATAATTTTGGCAATTACGTAATTATTAGTAATTGTTATAGACATTAATTGATTTGTAAGAAACATAATTAACAAACAGAAAATCAAAGAACATTTTCTTATGTAATATCTTGTGACTAGGATTTTTTTTTGTGAAAAAGTTTTAGCAAACTGTTAAATATTTTTGAAAGTGGATCGCTGAATATGTTAACACAAATTTACAGTATTTGGACTGAGGTTCTCAATTTTTGTAATATAAATATTAAAAAGTTTTACAAAAAATTACCAAAGCCTGTATGCACGGTCTATAAATTATGGACAGAATTTTATAGATGTCGCATATAGAAATTTTTATCAAGGATTTTTTCTGTCCACAAAATTAAAACAAGTTTTATTTTTATGAATACAATATGCAATTATATGCAACATTTATGATATCTGGCAATTAACGGTGGGATTTTGATAGTTATTGCGGTCGTTGATTATCGTTTACATTTATAAATTTATTAAAAAATTATTTAATAGTCTTGAAAGTCAAATTCAAATTACGTGCAGTAATCGAAAAAAAAAGTGACAAAGTTAGTGAGCGAATAAAATTTTGTTTCACCAATAAATAGATTATAAGTTACTATTAAATTTTATATGGAACATTTCTCTCAATTTCTGATAGTTAGAATTTATATGAATATTAAATATTGGTCAGGGCGTCGCAACATTTAACTTTAGATTATTTTCTTTTTTAATCAAAGCATACCTAAAGGCGCGTACGTACTAAATTCGCTAGCTACTCGCGAACTGTTAGCGAACAAGTGACGAGCCCTGTCTATATTATACTCGCCGTCAAATGAGAATGGACTGATGCTCAATTTTCCCCCATCTCCGCATTCCGTCCCTTGCCCTGCGGTGTTGCCGCTTATTTATAACCTTGCATTTTCAACAACCCGTAAATTGGCAACAGTGTAGAAATCTCCAGTCCATACTCATTTGACGGCAGCTATAGAGATCGCAAACAAATCGGGTTCGGTTAGTGTGTTTGGAATTCCACTTCATGATCTAAGAAACTATTCGCGAACTCGTAGCGAACAGCATTTTCAGTATGGACATTGAAGTTTAGTTTTATGTTTAGTTTATTTAACACAATGGAGTGGAGCGAAAATAATATCAGAAATTTAATAGAATAGTATCGTTTTTGTCCAAATTTATGGAATACAGAAGATAGTAGTAGTAGCGAACAGCATTTTCAGTGTTGAAGTTTAGTTTTATGTTTAGTTTATTTAATACAATGGAGTGGTATGAAGATATCAGAAATTTATACATTATGTATACTCATACATAAATACTCTAAAAATGAGTACACAGTTGTTCAAATGCGTACACTTACGTAACATTCTCTTTTCAATCAAATAATATTACTATCAAGTTTATATCTCTACCCATTTTTGAATTATTGCCCCAAAATTCAATATACCCCACGTTTAGATAAAAACTTTAAAATTTTCAAAAATCTATTTTTTATGTATCTAGATACTTCTCAATGCGCTGATTCCAAATTTTGAAACCACAGGTCGATATCTCTTTTCGTTCTCGAGATATTTAGATTCAAAGTTTTGCTCCAAACTGCCCATTTTTTGGTAATAACCCAAAAATGGGTCGAGATACGAATTTGGCGTCAACGCCATTCGATTCTACGGGCAAAATTACATAAGTACACCAATTTTCAGAATTTTTGAACACCGCATACAATCTCTAAAGCAAAATAACTGAAAATGACCAAAAATCGCAAAAATCTAAGGTGTACCCCTTACGATTTTTTCAGTTTTTGGTCATTTCAGGGGTTTTCAAACTTTTATTCATAAAAAATGAACCGGTTGGACAAAAATTATGAAAATTGCTATACTTATCTAATTTTGCCCGTAGAATCGAATGGTGATGTCGCCAAATTCATATCTCGACCCATTTTTGAGAAAAACTTTGAATCTAAATATCTCGAGAACGAAAAGAGATATCGACCTGCGGTTTCAAAATTTGAAATCAGTGCATTGAAAAGTATCTAGATACATAAAAATTAGATTTTTGAAAATTTTGAAGTATTTATCTAAATGTGGGGTATTTTGAATTTTGGGGCAATAATTCAAAAATGGGTAGAGATATAAACTTGATAGTAATATTATTTGATTGAAAAGAGAATGTTACGTAAGTGTACGCATTTGAACAGCTGTGTGAATTTTTAGAAATAAAAGTATTGAAATAAAAATGGATAAATGCTATAAAAAAGTTTGTTGGAAAGGATGTATCCAATAAAATTATAACACGAACACATACTATTTTTTACAAATTCCATACCAAAAGTTCCTTTGAAAAGAATCTATAAGTCCAATATAATTATAACATGAACATACACTATGTGAATTGCACTTGACAATTCCTTTTTTCTTCTTCAGCTTTCTCCAATTTTATTAGGGGCCACTGTTTCTTACTTTTCTCTTTCACTCATTCCTGTCCACCGCATCTTCTTTGCACAGTTCTTCCTCTCTCAAGTCTTCTGCGATTCAGTCCTTCCATCTTCTCTTTCGCCTTCCTCGTTCTCCCGACATTTTGATCCTATACTTGTCATATTTGATTTTGCACTTGGCACTGACGTCTGTGAATTAGAATTATTTTCATATATCAGATGTTTCCAAGATAAATAGCATAGCTAACTGATTTTTGAAAATTAATCTCTTTATATTGCTTTGACTATATCTATTGAATATGAAGGAAAATGTATAATCAAACCGTATAGAGAAGGGCATTTTCTTTAATATTTATAAAACAAAATGTCTAAAAATAATATTTAACTACACACACACACACACACACACACAGAGAGAGAGAGAGAGAGAGATCATTTAAAAAATAGTAAATTCGTATTCTAGGGACCATCAAACGTGCTTATTCATTAACAACTCACAAACAATTTTTTTCAAAGACAATACCTTCCTTACCTGAAGGTGACTAAAGGTATACACGTAATTTGAAAAAGTACTCGATATTAAATAAACTTCTCCTCTACTATCTTCTACGTCTATTTTGTCTTTTCTTTTTCTCGATTATTTTAAGCAATTTTAATATCATCTTCCTCACTTGTTGATATCGATATTTTGACTATTTTTTTTTCTTTGCTCTCATTCTACATATCCAATAAAATTATAACACGAACACATACTATTTTTTACAAATTCCATACCAAAAGTTCCTTTGAAAAGATTCTATAAATCCAATAAAATTATAACATGAACGTACACAATTCCTTCTTTCTTCTTGAGCTTTCTCCAATTTTATTAGGGGTCACTGTTTCTTGCTCTTCTCTTTCACTCATTCCTTTCCAACGCATCTTCTACTTCTATTTTGTTTTTTCTTTTTCTCGATTATTTTATAATAATAATCTCACTCGTTCATATCAACATTTTGACAATTTTTTTTTGCTAATTTCAAACGGGAACTTTTTCGAAACATACGACGAACATCAGTCCATACTTCAAATATGTGGTGTGAACTGTTCGCAGATAAAGATAAAGATAAACAAAAAGTCTATTTAATCCAAGTCGTAATTCTTACAGATAAGATCCATGTTTAAGATTTTTTTAACTCATTTTGGTCATAGTACTATATGCCCTTAAGTTTGTACTTAAATAGTGATACTTCCTACATAGCACCAAATTCGGTAGCTGGTCGCGAACTGTTAGCGAACAAGTGACGAGCCCTGTGTATACTATACTCGCCGTCAAATGAGAATGGACTGATGCTCAATTTTTCCCTTTCTCCGCACTCTGTCCCTTGCCCTGCGATGTTTCAGCTTCTTCCTAACTTACATTTTTAACATAGCCTGTAAATTGGCAACAGTTTAGAAATCTCCAGTCCATACTCATTTGACGGCAGTTATAGAGATCGCGAACAACTCTGGTTCGGTTTGTGTGTTCGGAACATCACTTCATGATCTAAGAAACTGTTCGCGAACTCGTAGCGAACAACATTTTCAGGGCGTTGAAGTTTAGTTTTGTGTTTAATTTATTTAGCACAATGGAATGGAGCGAAAATAACATCAGTAATTTAATAGAACAGTATCGTTTTTGTCCAAATTTATGGAATACAAAAGATCGTAATTATAAAAAAATGTATATTCAAAAAGTACTCTATATTAAATAAACTTCTCTACTATCTTCTACGTCTATTTTATCTTTTCTTTTATAGATTGTTTTAAAAATAATGATTTTCGCGCAAGCAATTTTAATATCACTTTCCTCACTTGTTGATAATGACAGTTTTTTTTTTTTTTTCTAATTTCAAACGAGAACTTTTTCCGAACACACGACGAACATGAGTCCTTAATTCAAATATGTGGTGTGAACTGTTCGTATAGTTCTTAAACTACTCGCGAATAAATAGCGAACATTTGATTTTGGTCTGTTCGCGGCTTAAGACGACCTCTCAAAGGTAAACAAAAAGTCTCATTTAATCCAAGTCGTAACCCTTATACTTTTCGATATAACAACTCATTTTTACCACCTTCTATCTCGGAGACTATTAAAAATAGAACCCATGTTTAAGATTTTTTAACTCATTTTGGTCATAGCTATATGCCCTTAAAGTTTGTACCGAAATTGTGGTACACTTATATAGTTTGCATTGCATTCTAAATTGGTTTCTCTTGTGAATTTGAAACATATACAAAGATCATTTAACGAATTTTCATACCTAACATAGAAAGAAACAACTGAAAACGTTTAAAGCAATTTTATTTTTCAAAATAAACTATGAAAATGTTAGTAATATATTTGGAAATTGCTGAAAAGGGCTTTGATGCCTTTGGAAAATAAATTCCTTTTCTTCTTATGCCAGCCACTTATTTATATTTGCGATTATATCGTCATTGTTTGAAAAATATGTTATTTTTGT
This sequence comes from Ophonus ardosiacus, assembly GCA_943142095.1. NCBI lineage: Eukaryota > Metazoa > Arthropoda > Insecta > Coleoptera > Carabidae > Ophonus > Ophonus ardosiacus. Next base: position 5,807,418 of record OW964830.1, on the reverse strand, counting down.
TGTATGTTTTGTCCACTTTCAAGTTTATTTGCTTAATAAATAATTAATATACTCTTTTTATTATTAATACATACTGTTGAAAGATGAATTTAACGAATTTAAGTCAGAAATAATCATTCAGAAATTTATATTTAGAAATATATTCGAAATAACTGAACGCAAATAGCGCGAAAGTGATAGAATATTTCATACTTCGATGCTGCATTCGAACGCTGGCATTTATGACCAATCACAAGCTTCGTTATTATAGCCAATCAGGTGAGCCCAACGCGTCTACTGCGGTCCACTCAGAGCACGGCATGTTCGTTTTCTTCAAGCAGGCGCTTAGCATTTCGCAACGACAAAGATATTTCAACAGCGTTTTTGATATTTTATGATGGTTTTATAGTGAAAATAATAATGCAAATGCTTGTTGTGGTAGTATATTATGGTGTTTAACTATATTTGGTAAAATTACGGGTGGAATTTTTGTGGATTAGTGTACATTGATTCAACTTCAACAGGTTGTTGACCTCAAAAAGTGTTTTGGTGAGAATATGTTTACAACAAACTACAACAGAATAAGATTATTATGATCAGAGGAAAGCGTTGTTGCTAAAAATGTAGAATATGCCTGGCCTTAGAATTTCTTCTCGAAATGTAAGCACGTGTTACATAATTTTGATTCGTAGTTGGTATGTTTATTTCAGTATACTTATTTGAATTTTGTCTATTTTCGTATTGAATTGCAATCTACATAAAATAATTTGTTAGAAAATATTGAATATTGCAATTATTGGATCCAATATTACTTTATATTAAATTAATTAACGTGGATGGTATTAGTTTAGATCATTTTCAAAGCGTACAATTTACATAAAAAAATAAAATTGTTTTAATCGTTTTCAAGAATAGAAACAAGTTAGAACATTATTGATGGTAATTTTTTTAGTATATGGATTTTTTTAGTACAGATAATATTACAAATGGGTAACAAAATTGTTTCAAAAAGCATATATTTGTATATTTTAATTACAGATTAAAACGGAAATTATTTGAATAGATGTTGTAAATGGGGCCGTACAGCCAAAGGAATAATAGAGGAAATGGAGGAAAGGACTAGGAGGATCTTCTCGTGTACAAGGTAGGACAAGTTTTATTTTTATTACTTTTTAACGTTTAACAACTTTGTATTTTAATTGAAAGAAAATTGTTAGATAATATTGAGTATTATAATTATTAGAACCAACATTGCTTTATATTAGATTAATTAACGTGGATGATATTAGTTTAGTTCATTTTCAAAGCGTACAATTTACATAAAAAATAAAATTGTTTTAATCGTTTTCAAGAAGAAGTTTGATTGTATTTTTTTAGTATATGAAGTTTTTTTAGTACAGATAATATTAGAAAGTGTGACAAAATTGTTTTAAAAAGCAAATATGTGTGAGATTAAGAGAGTAATATATCATAATATTCTGTACTATTGTATTTTTTTTTTACAGATTGAAACGGAAATTATTTGAAAAAAAATGTCTTTGTAAATGGGGCCCTACATCCTAAGGAATAAAGCATGATTTATAGATTGCACAGAATAGAATAAGGAATGGAACAAATAGTACAGGAAATAGAAATATAAACAAATGTAAATGCATGCAACTATATAAAGTCATGGTCATTGAAATAGAGCCATATCCAAAATTACTGAAAAATATTTGTAAATAATGTTAGATGTTATATAATAGGAATATAAAGGTTCTTATTTGAAAACGTATACAGAAGTACGGATTTTTTTCAAATATTTATTATCAAACTTAGTAAACATACAAAGAAAATCATATATTTCCTAAAAATATGCTGGTCAAAAAAATAAAGCCAGTGAAATATAACAATAAATCTTAAAATTAATTTAATATTTAGTAGCATAACCTCTGTTTTTAAAAACTACCTCACATCTGTTAGACATAGAATCAACTAATTTTTGGCAATATGAAGTTGATATTGCATACCACTTTTTTTTACAGATATTTTTTATCTATAATTTTTTTTTTTTTTTGTTTTTCTGGAGGTATGCTTCGGCTCATTGTCTTGTTGAAATGTCCAAACTAAGGGCATGTTTTCTTCCGCATATGGCAACATAATGTTTTTAAGAATATTTACATATTCATGTTGATCCATATTTTCCTTAATCCAATAAATTGGCCCGACCCCGTACCAAGAAAAGCATCCCCATAACTTAATATTTCCACCTCCATGTTTCACAGTTTTTTTTGTATATTTTCGGCAATATGCTTCATTGGCTGGCCGTGACATAGTGTCTTCCATCAGAACCAATTAAATTTATTTTAATTTCATCTGTCCATAAAATATTTCTCCATTTTTTAATATTATTATCACCATCCCAATATGTTAATTTGCAAATTGTAATCTGTTTTTAATGTTCCTTATAGATAAAAGTGGTACTTTTCTAGCCGATCTGCCATGTAGATTATTTTCTTCTAACCTTCTTCTGACTGTTCTGGCACTTATTGTTAAATTTAATTCATATTTTATATCGTGAGAATATTTGAAAGGTTCTAATTTCGATGCACGAACAATTCTCCTATCAATTTTGGCCGATGTTTTCCTTTTCTTACCAAAAGTTCCTTTCTTATTTTTAAATTTTAAGTCATTCTCAACTATTTTCCGAGAACATCCCAAAATATTGGCAATTTCACGTTGAGGATTTCCGTCTTTTCTCAGTACTAAAATCGACGCTCGCTCTTCAAGTGTGCAATGTTTACCCCGTCCCATATTTCCTAATTTTTTTTATTTAAAAGGCACTTACTTTTTGTATATCTGTAAAAATTATACTTACCTTCACAAACATACTATCTACACTGATTTCAATACCTGCTTTACAGTTTTTAAGCGAGAACTGAATAGTGGCTCTTTTTATTTGACCAAGTGAAACTTTTCAGTAACAAAAGATATAAAAGAAATAAACAATTATTTCGAAACAATATGAATCAGAGAGTACAGTTTTATCTAAATTGTAATATTAAAAACACTTTAAAATAAGTGATTGAATATTTTTGCCTCATACTTTTATAAAAATATATAACCTTGAGATATTAAACTGATGGCTCTATTTCATTGACCATGACTGTATACTTGCACAGAATAGGATATAACTAAACGTAAAAACAAACAATGACATTCGTCGGTTTACAAGCAAAACACATTAAGTCAAATAGTATTGAGTAAATTCTTTAATTTGGGACTTACAAACAATATATAATTAAATAATAATAAAGAAGCCTGTTTTGATAGAACTTAATGGAATTTATTAGACGATAGATCTGTAAGAAAGGTATGGCATAGTGTGAATAAGTTGAAATTGAAAAAAAATGACAATGTGTTTTGCTTGGGAACCGACGTTATTCAAATCACCAATGTCACCAATAAATATAGTTAATTTAGTGTAGAAGTGGCGTCATTCTATTCCATTATTTTCTGTACAATCTATAAATCAGACTTAATAGAGCAAATGGAAGAAAGGGCAAACATCACTAATTGAAGGATCTTCTCGTGTATAAGGTAGGATAAGTTTTATTTTTATTACTTTTTACCGTTTAATAACTTCTTTAACATATTACATTCATAGTAGTTTTTTAGTATATGGAGGTTTTTTTAGTACAGATAATATTACAAAGTTTTGCAAATTGTTTTAAAAAGCAAATATGTGTGAAATTAAAAGAGTAATATATCGTAATATTCCGTACTATTTCTCTATATTTTTTTACAGATTGAAACGGAAATGATTTGAATAGATGTTGTTGTAAATAAGGCCTTACGGCCAAAGGAATAATAGAACAAATGGAGGAAAAGACAGGCATCGCAACCTGGAGGATCTTCTCGTGTGTAAGGTAGGATACGTTTTATTTTTATTACTTTTTAAAGTTTAACAACTTTGGATTTTAATCGAGAACAACTTTAGTCCATTATTTTGAATTTGAAACAATAAAAAACTACATTTTCGTTGAAGATTTGTGTAATTCAATTTAGCTCAAAGTCATAATGAAATATTTAAAAATAGAAAATAATTATGGACAATTACATATTTATAGAGATTTTTATAGACATTGATTTGTAAGAAACATAATTTGCAAACAGAAAAGTCAAAGAACGTATATTTATAAATTGTAACCAAGATTATTTTTGCGAAAAGCAGTTTTACCAAATTGTTAAGCATTCTTGAAAGTGGGTACTAGTAGACTAAGAAATAACACACACTATGGTTTAACCCTTTTATTCACTGTTCATGAAAACACAACAGTAACACACTATTCACTCCTATAGCTTCTTAATAACTAACTCCAAAAGTTAACAACAATCTTATAATCAATCAGTCTGTTTTGTAATCACTCCCCACTACTGGACAGGTCTACACATAACCGCTGTATATGTTAACTCAAATTTACAATATTTGGATTATGGTTGTTCTCAATTATTGTAATATAAATATTAAAAAGTGGAACAAAGTATTTCTAAAGCCCGTATGTCACGATCTATAAATTGTGCACAGAATTATGGACGTAGTTATACAGTCGCATACAAAAACTTTTATCAAGAATTTTTTTTTCTGGCCACAAAATTAAAACAAGTTCTATTTTTATGAATGCAATAGCAATGTATTAGGACATCTATCTAGGATAATTATTGTGGTCGTTCATTATTGTTTACATTTATAAATTTATTAAAATATTATTAAATTGTCTTGACGCAAGTAGCAATGATGATAAAAAGTTACCAAGAAGATCCATGTTTATAGCAAGAATTATATATCAAATTAAAATTACAGTGCACTCGCGCTAACGTGAACATTGCGTAACATAAACTTCTGTATAACATGAACACCTAAATTTAACCCTTAACTACTGACACTTATTTTCAAACACAAACACTGACATTGCGTCTCTGGGACTCCTTATAAAAACGGCGGTCCACTGTTGTTTAATATAATTTAGAATGATTTGGTTCATCAAAATGGTTTGTTGACTTTATTTAGATACCAGGGAAATAATAATATAGACTTTATTAATTTCAAATAAAACACAATTCTTTCAGTTTTAAAATGTTGCTTTTTCAACTATAATTTGCAATGAGTTTATAACACATAAAATTTTGGTTTAAATAAAAATAAAATTTGCATTTCCTATTAAATTATTAATATTACAATATAAAACAAGTAAATTAAAAGTAAATAACACATTTTTCAAACGAAAATTTAAAAAAATGGCAAGTACTCTATTCGGAGAACAAAAATTTCATTGTTGCGCATCTCTGCAGCATACTACGCATTGTTTTCGGGAGCACTGGAGGCATATTGGTTTTCTACATGTAATACAAGCATAAGAAGTCTTTCTTCTCAATCTGGCAGGACAGATGTAACAGTATTTTCTGATTTCAAGAATTGCATCTTGAGTTTGGATTCTAGTTCATTTTCATCGGGTTATATATTACACAGTTACTTTCTATCTCATTTAACCACTTATTAACAGTTTCTTCAAAGTATATGTCTGTGTATTTTACTCTTTTTGAAGTGCTAGCCATGATCACGTAAATTAATTTTGTAATTTTGTTACTGACACGGAGTCTCACAGACTCCTCCGCTAGTATAACTAGCAAACGGTCAACTGAAAATGACTCAGATTTTAGCACGTGCAACCTTGCCTCAAGTTAGGAAGGTACTGAAGAATATGACGTTCTGTCTCAATTGTGATGGGAGAAATAAGAATTTGTATACGTCAAGGAGTCTGGGAGACTCCTGTCAGTAGTTAAGGGTTAAGTCTTAGCTACTCTCTAACGTGAACACTACACCCCGGTAACTTGAACAGCTGTTATACCGCGAGTATTTTTTAACGTGAAACATTGTGTTTGTCATATCCATGGTTACGACTTGATATTTGATTGACAGCAATGTATTTGCCCGTTCCATTTAAAATGAAACATAGGGAACGAATCTGACAAAAGTATTATATTTAAATATTGTAAGAAATTGAGCGGAGTCAGAAAACCACTCATGAGAACTAAACATATTTCGGGCACAAAGTGCACACAGTATTTTTTTTATATCTAAATTTAATTTTTAGAAAACAGATATAATTATTTGAACAAAATTAACCTCTAATGACGACATCTTGTCAATATGACAGATAACCGTTGAATTTTACTATAAGTTATGATTTGACATTTGATTGACAGCAATGAATTTGTCCCATTTAAAATGACACATGGGGAATGAATTTGACAGAAGTATTATTTTAAATATTGTAAGGAATTTAAGGTGCGCACTATATTTTTTCTACAACTAATTTTAATTTAGAATGCAGGTTTAATTATTTAAACAAAATTAACCTCTATTGACGTCTTATCAAATGTCAAATTCGTTCCCTATGTTTCATTTAAATGGAACGGGCAAATACATTGCTGTCAATCAAATGTCAGGTCGTAACCATGGATATGACAAACCCAATGTTTCACGTTAAAAAATACTCACGGTATTGTGCGTAGTTATCATGTTCGTAATTAGGGGATTCAGCAAGTTCTCTTTAAGACTGCTGCAGCATTATTATAGAGGTCTTATGAGAGTGTGTACATGATTGAAATAACAGCAAAAAACCGAAGTGCCGTAACTTTAGTAGAAAAAAACAAAGTCTTGAAAAATTAGGCAAAGGTGTCACAATTACATAATGGCGCAGAAATGCGGAGTTCTAAATCAACAACCCACTTTAACTTCGTTTCTGTTTAAAAATGTAGACAAAGTAAAATAAAATAAATTAAAAATAATGTTACTTAGATGTTAATTTGTTCGTAAAACCTCATCCCGTTAATATGAACAATCGCGCAAATATGAACACATTTGGTTTTAATTAGTTCACGTTAGCACGAGTGCACTGTATGTACACAATCAGTAGCATACAGAATACTAGTATCCATTAAATTGTTCTGGGTTCTGTCCAAAATTATAGATCGTGACAAACAGACTCAAAAAGCAAATATATCAGTTTTTTATTTTTGTTATACGAGCCCCTCGTCTTTATAGTTCGCCACAAAGAATTAATTTTCAACTTTTAATTGATACAGTTTAAGTGTTGATAAATTTAAATTATGAATAATCACTTACAATATTCAATATCGGTTTACCAGGCGTCACCTCTCGGGCACTTTTTGCTAATTGTCATAACATTCGTTTTTAAAGAAACAATTTGTTAAGAATTTTTGACTGTGAAATAAGCACAACATGAAAAATAGCGGATAAATAAATTTTGTACAGAGGTGTTTCTCAACTTCGAGTACAAACTTAAGGGGTATATAGTATTGAGCAAAATGAGTAAAAAAAAAGCTTAATCAATAGGGTCTGTTTTTAATATAATAGTAATCGAACAAAATTTTGTCTATGTGCCAATTGACTATACAAATATATCAAATTTTTATACAAATCATTTTTCTAAATTACTAAATCATAATTAAAAAATTATTTGAAAATTAAAATGTTGGTGCAGGTCACCACAATATTAACGTATTATAAAATAAATAAATAAATAAATAAATATATCATCACGGCATATTACCCATTTCTGGGTGTGCCATTATCTACACATATGTAGACATCGGTAATGATGACGATATATTTTACCGTGTGGGCGCTTACCAGGCGTCACCTCACGGGCACTCATAGCTGGTGTGGAGAGTGCACCACATGGGTCACTTTTGTGCCATTTAAAATTGGAAATATTTGGCGCCGGTCGGGATCGAACCCGGTTCCCCCAGGTTCGCTACCAGATACGTATTATCGGGGAAATAATTAAAATCAGTTGAGTGTGATATGTGAAACATTAGGCATTTACGAAAATTCTACCGGTAGATACCGCACCTACCGATTACGTTCGAAAACAAGTGGTTAATAGTTACCGGTATTCGAAAATTGTACCATATCTACCGGATCCATGATTTGTGGCTCGAGTAATTCAGCCGGTAAATGCGGTAAATAAAGAATCTAACCTCAAAAAGGTAGAGATGCCAAGCGAAATTGGAATCGAAAGTAGGTTTCAGAAGTTAATTATGATAATACAGAACACGAGACGAGACAACGTTTAACTATGTCAAATTTCAAATTTGTTTCATCTTTCAACTGCTTTTCTACCCTGTTTACCACTTGCGTTCTTAAAGTATCTATCCCGGTAGTTGTAACCTGATGAACAGCTGTTTACCGGTATATACCGGTAACAGTTCACCTGTAGAATTTTCGTAAATGCCTATTGTTACATATTCATATTAGACGTTAACGAAGTTAACATTTCTTCAAATGCGCTAAAAATGGGTGTCATCTTTACTTTCCATCAACTTAACAGAGGTATTGTCTATGGTAAAAAAAAATCTGGGGGGAATTTTGATTTTGATGAATAAGCACGTTCTAGGGTCCCATGAATATGATTTTACTAGTTTTACGATGAAGTCTGTAGGTGTGTGTGTGTGACAAATTTCTCTGATGATAACTCCAATAATACAATTCTAAAAATTATAATTATTTCATATTCCTCTTCCTGTGGCTTCGTGCCTGAGTGTCTGGTCGCGAACCTGGGGGTTCCAGGTTCGATCCTGACCGACGCCAAATATTACGAATTTTAAATGGCACAAAAGTGACCCCTGTGGTGCACTCTCCACGCCAGCAATGAGTGCCCGTGAGGTGACGCCTGGTAAGCGCCCGCACGGTACAAATATGTCATCATCATTACCGATATCTGCGATAAAGCAGATTGGCACACCCAGAAATGGGTAATATGCCGTGATGATATATTTATTTTATTTATTTATTTCCTCTTCTTTACATTCATATGAGCTCTTATTGGAAGTTCTTAAAAGTTTTTCTTGAAAAAACGCAGTTAAATTATCAATTTTTAACATTTTGTTATAATTAATATTAAAGAATATCTTATTGTCTATACGGTTTAATTATACATTTTCCGTCATATTCAATAGATATAGAGTTAAAGAATTATAAAGTAATAACATTCATAAATCAGCCAGCTGTACTACAATCATGGAAACAGCTGATATTTTCAATTAATTCTAATTGACAGATGTCAATGTCAAGTGCAATTTACCTATTGTATGATCGTGTTATAATTTTATTGGATTTGTATTATTATTGTTGTTTTATTATTGTATTATTATATCATATGTATTGTATTTATTGGGTTGTATGGAATTTGTAGAAAATAGTATATGTTCTTACAACAATTTTACTGGATATATAGAACATTTTTCAAGGAACTTTTGGTATGGGTATGTGCAAAATACATAAAATTGGCAGAGGTAATGTGCTGGCCACATCAGATTTTTTTTATGTATAATAATGTTATTGAGCCGAACTCAGCACTCGGCACCTAGTGTAGTGATCGTCTCTAGTAACTATGGAAACAGTTTGCATTCTTCTTTGGTTAAAAAATCTTATGTGGCTAGCACATTACCTTCCGTGAATTCTGTGTATTTTGTACAAATCCCATACCAAAAGTTCCTTGGAAAAGATCAGTAATATTGTAACACGAACATATATTATTTTCTACAAATTCCAAATCGAGAGTTTCTTGGAAAAGATTCTATAAATCCAATAAAATTATAACACGAACATATATTATGTAAATTGCACTTGACACGGATATATGTCCATTGGAGAAAGAAAGGACGGTAGAGAGGAAGTGCGCGCACACCACCATTACCGATCGTGTAACAAACACCATTTTGACGTTTATTTTGTCTTTTCTTTTTCTCGATTGTTTTAATAATAATTATGAACTATTCGTTGCATAAATATTTTTTTTTTCTTTGCTAATTTTAAACGGGAACTTTTTCCGAACAAGTTCTCAAACTGTTCGCGAATAGATCGTGACCATTTGATGTTAGTCTGTACGTGACTTATGATAATCTCTCAAAGGTAAACAAAAAGTCATTAATCGTCTTAACTCTTATAGTTTTCGTTATAAAAACTTTCCCCGCCTTATATTTCGGAAACTATTGAAGGACCCATGTTTAAACTAATTTTGGATATATTGCTATAGGCCTTTATATTTGTACCGAAATTATGATATACCCTATTTTAAAAAGAAATTTCACTAGTTGTTACTAAGCCAAATAACACAGTTAACCTGAGGTGTGTTCCAAAATTGTACCGTGGAGTACAGAATAGAATATTAGATTAAAAGGGTTTTTTCCACAATCGTTAGCAAAATTCATTATTATTCAACTTAAAATAGTGAGCAAAGTAGAATGTTGAATCAAAAGTAAGCAAAGTAAATAACTTTCTTCACATACATACATAAAATCACGCGTTTCCCACTTAGTGGGTTAGCAAAAACCCGAAAATAATAAGAAAAGGGATGAAAGCAAGAGCTCCACAGAATCACTTAACTCTTTAAAAACATTCTTCTTCCGCCTTGCCCAAAATCATCATAACATTCATTCAAGAACATATTATTGTGACCGATTTTCGGTAGCGAATAACCGCATCCGGACCATAATAATAGTTACGCAACAATCATCTTTCGCTACACATTCCTATCCATGCATACTTCTTTCACCACAGCCACATTCATAAACGTATTCATACATAATAACATATTAAAGTGACCTATTTTCGGTAGCGAATAACCGCATACGGACCACAATAATAGTTACACAAAAATCATCTTTCGCTACACACTCCTGTACAAACATACTTCATTCTTCTCGTCCACATAAAAGTTCAGCTGTCTCTCCATTCTCACAAAACATTCTTACTAACCATTCATCTTTACACCACAATAATTACGAAACAATCATCCTACGCCACACATTCCTATCCTGGCAAACTTCTTTCGCCTCAGCCACATTCATAATCGTATTCATACATGCTCTTCTTCTCTTTCCACTCGGAAACTTACGCTCCTTCAAAACACTACCAATCACATCCATCCACTTACACACTGGACGGCCACGCAATCGAACACCCTCAACTTTACCAACATATATGCGTTTTACAAGTCGTTCACTTATCATTCTCTCCACATGACCAAACCATCTCAACTGACTCACTCCAACTCTCTTAACTACATTCTTCCTAACCATACATTCTTCATACACCAAATTATTCCTCACGCGATCCCGTCTTGTATACCCACAAACACCACGTAAATACCTCATTTCCACGGCAGTCACTCTCCTTTTATGCTTTCTCGTCCATGCCCAACATTCACTTCCATACATCAAAGCAGGCACCAGCACTCCATTATATACACTTAACCGAGCTTCTCTAGATACGTTTACGTTACGAGCAAACGTGCCCAGAGCACCCATTACCTTACATCCCGCACTCACCCTCCTATCAATTTCACAAGTGAGCAAAATGCGCAAGCCTATAATAATCTACGTCAGGAGTCATATTTTGATTCAATTACAAATTGTACAATAAATATCTACCACTCTACATGAAGGAACAATAATTTTTTATAGTTAACTTTTCATTAAATACAGTTATAAACATATGTATGTATTGTTGTTAATATAAAAGTAGTTAGTACACGTGAGCATGTCTTTTGCTCACTTGTCCAGTTGGCGTACTCGCTACCGCTCGTGCGGCCATTTTCTGGACGCGTGAGAAAAATACATACTTTTCTCACTTGTACTAGAAATAGCTATTATATAGTTTCGGAACGATTTTTGAGTGTAAGAATTTATGGCCTTATTTTGTTCTAAACTGTACGTCTTACAGAACTGTAAATCTAGAAAAAACTGACAAAAAACACATCTATGTTTAAATCTTGAACGATGATAGACTTTTCAGAATTGAAAAAATGAAAAAAATAGAAAATAATCGGAAAAGCAGTCTTACACAAATTATTTCCTAGAATAATTAAAATTTTAGCAAATATAAATCAAAGTATTGACCATTTTTAGCCCTGAAAAAGACTGTTGTAAAGTGGAAACGTTGACCAGGAAATAAATAATTTAAGTAAGACTGCTTGTCTGATTATTTCCCATTTTTACCTTCACCTTTACTTAAGGAAGGTATTGTCTTCGGGCAAAAAATTCTGTTGTGAGATTTTAATGAATAAGCAAGATTTAGGGTCCCTAGAATATGATTTTACTAGTTTTACGATGATGTCCGTGTGTGTGCCTTTGTAAAAATTATAATACATAAGTTACAGAAGGTAACATATTCTAGCACGAGTTACAAATTCTCTTACGAGCGCGCAGCGGCGAGTGGGCGAAGAAACTAGTACATTAATTGTCTTCTGTAATGTGTGTTTTATATTATTTTATCTGTTGAGGCTTTCATTTACATTATTTCTTTATAAAAATATTTGACAATTTCCATTCATTAAGGGATTTTTTTTGGAAGAATTATTACGTTGGTGACAATTATAAGTGGTTTTTATTCTGGCCGTTGCCTAGATATTTAGTGTATTCTTTGCAGTCCAAATAACAAAAAAAAAAAAATCACCAAAAAAACGTTTAAAAATGAAGTTCTTCCAACATCAATATGCGTGCTAAAATATGACATTCTAATTATGAAACAGATAAACATAATTAAAAATCTTTTGTGGCCAGCTCAATACTTCAAACATAATTAAAAATCTTTTGTGGCCAGCACAATACCTCTCGCCATTTCAATATTAGGTAATATAAGTATTGTACATATTTAACATTTATGGTACACACAAAAATACATCTTTATATTTTTTAATTTCCTCTTATTCTTCTAAATGTTCAAGATTCTTCCAATTCATTGTTAACATTGGCGTTATTTTTGAAGTGTATATATAATGTATATCTATAATTATAAATATTTAATTAATAATAAAATAACAAATAATGTACTTCCCAAAAAAGGTCTTCAGTAATGACCCTGGATTTTTGACACTGACATCTGTCAATTATAAATTTTTCAACTGGTTTCTATGGGCTGTGGGATTCATTACAATATATTATTTTATATATTTATATTTCTCTATCTGTTAACTCTATAGAAAATATAAAAATTTTAAATGTGTCGGATATACATTTTTATATTCTTTAATATTTGTAATAACATAAATTTTCAAAAAATAATATTTAGAAATTTTTATTTAAGAATCTAGTGCAGTTAAACATGTCTTAAGCCTTATAGTATTTGAGAAACTGTGGTTCACACATACATACACATCATCGTAAAAATGTTATAATCAGATTCTAGGGACCTTAAAAGTGCTTATCCACTAAAATCTGGATATGCGATTTTTAGCATGAATCCAATACCTCTTTAGCGAGAGGTAAAAATATAGAAATAGTTTTGTAAGTAACTTCTAGTTCTGAACATATTTGTACAGTTTTTGCGGTTAAATGAACAAGAGAGTAGGAAATTGCATAAAACTAAAATCCCATGTTAAGTCCCACCCGGTTTTTCCATAAATTAATATGTGTTAGATTGAAAGAATAATTTATCATAATATTCCATACTATTTATATGTATTCTTTACAGATTGAAACGAAAATTGAAAATAGATGCCTTTGTTATGGCCGAAAGATTCATAGAGTGAAACGGAAATTGAAAATAGATGTCTTTGTTACGGCCGAAAGAATCATAGAGCAGATGACAGAAAAGACCGATATCGCCACAAGGTAGGATGTTTTATTTTTACTAATTTTCATTGTTTAATAACTATGAATTTTAATTGAGAACAACCTTACTCCATTTTTTTAATTTGAAATAATCAAAAAAGACCTTTCTACCTTCTCGTTAAAGATAATTGTATTTCAGTTAAACTTAAGTTCATGATTAAATATTAGAAAATCAAAAACAATAATGAGTAATTACATATTTATTTGTGATTTTTTTATAGACATTGGTTGTTTTTGTAAGAAACTAATAATTTGCAAACAAAAATCAAAGAACAGTTTCATTTATTGAAAGTATATAGTACCTTAAAACAGTATCATAAGGCAATCTGTTAACGTACGAGTTTATGTTTGGACAAAAAGCCGCGGGACTATTATTTTTATTGAGGTAATTTTACAATGAGTTATGTTGGTAGCTCTTCCCGCTAACAAATAAAATTTTATGTTTTGACAGTTTGTGTATTGTGTGTTGTAAATTTAGTATGAGGAACAGTGCTCTTATAGATCTTATTAACGACGTGTTAACAGTGGTTTTAGAGACATAAAAACACCGAAAAAGAAAAATATATATATTTATTATACAAAATTAGCCTACCCGTTTCCTTCAAAAACAACCAATGTACCAGGACTAAGATTGTACCGTGTGTTTAAAAAAAACCTAACTCGGAGTAGATTATGAATAGACGTAGGTATGTCTTAATTTGAATGTATTTAATTAAATGTCAATTTGATACGAGATGTCAAAAATATTATTTAAAGAAAATAAAAGCTTTTATTCTTAAATCTTATTTTAGAAATGGAATTAAAATAGAAAACGGCGAATGGCAATATTCTTTTAAATTAAAATAGAAAACGGCGAATGGCAATATTATTTTAAATTAAATAGAAAACGGCGAATGGCAATATTATTTTAAATTAAATAGAGAACGGCGATTGGCAATAATTTTTTACTGTCTGTTACAATGAAAATTATATATCATGATCAATTTTGAGAACTTGACTTTTGAATTGAATTATGATCAGACATACGTTTCTCTGTTCATAGCCTACTCCAAATTAGGTTTTTATTTGAACACACTGTATTTGCTGAATCTATGACTACGGTCATTTTTATAGAAACAATGAAACTTTACAATGTAATAATTTGTGACTAAAAATTTTTTGTGCGAGAAACCGTATTACCAAAATGTTAGGCGTCCGTAAAAGTAATCTTCGTGGTATAGAATTCATGTATGCAATATTTGGACTATGGTTGTTTACAATTTTTGTGATATAAATATTAAAAAGTTGTTTAGCTGGCACGGCTTAAGTTGAAACTGATGTAGTGTGCGATTATTCTACTTGGACAGGTCAAACTGTAATAAATAGGGGGGTTACGTATATTGACGTTAAGCCGAATGTTTAAAGTAATTGTTATCTATTTACTAGTAATTGTTATATGTTATATGCTATTATTACAAGAAAAACACTCCATCAACATTTAAAAATTGGTATAATTGAAGGGTATTCATTTACAAAGCAAAGAAATTGTGCTCGATGTTTTCAGATATCATTGTCAACTTAACCCGCGCCAGCTATACAAAAAAGTATATCTGTGTTTTATTTTTTGTTATACCAGTTCCTCGTCATAATAGTTCTCCGCAATGAATCAATTTTCATAATGTATTACTTTATTTTTTATACAGAGTGATCAAAAAGAAATTATGTAGTTGGCAATACATTTTTGGGGATCTTTTTATCCTACAGTTACACTACGTAAGGCAAAAGCGGAAATACTATTGACACTGCCATGTGATCTTTAGAATAAATACAAATACGTTATGTCAGGGGCGTACACTCCTGTTCGAAAATATGCCATATTTATAAAAGTGTCATGTTCTAATGTCGGCTCCGATGGCACAATGGTTAGAGCAACGTCTCTAAGTCATGAATGTGCTCGGGGTTCTGGGTTCGAATCCCACTAAGGCATAGTGTATGTAAACTTACTCAGTAATTGGGAGTTAATCCTGTTGAGAGTTTTTTTTTTTTAAAAGAATAAAAACATTTTAATAATAAATATTTATACACCAAGTGAGCTAAGAAAATGTTTATCCATGAGAAGAAAGTCTAACTCACGAGCCCGTAAGGGCGAGTGAGTTAATTTCTTCGAGTGAATAAACATTCTTAGCTCACGTGGTTTGCACAATATTTTATTCAATTTTGACGAAATAATAATAAATACCATTACCATTACAATATTTAATTTTGACAAAATAAAAAACTGATCAGTTAGTAGGCTGAGCATGACAATCTTCGCTATAGACGTCAAATCATCTATTTAAAATGCTTTGTCTGTCATTTATGTCGTGAAAAATAATGAAAATGGCTGATAATGTCTGATAAATACTGCGGTGAATATTATTTTCGTGCCTGATGTTACTTTAAATGCATTGTTGAAGAGTTAATTAAAATTTTGTGAGAGTGATTTAAAAAAAATTAATTCACTTGTGAATAAAGTGTTGCTTATAGTTGTTGCTTTGTAGTTAATAATGACAGTTTAAAACGTCAAAATTGAATAAAAAATTATAAATGTATTTAAATTTTCAAATGACTGTCAAAAACAGGAAATAAATTTTTGTATCAGTGTTACCAATTTCAAGATTTTGTTATTGCCAACTGCATCAGCTTTTTTTATCACTCTGTATTATAGATAACATTTGTTGTATTCTTTTTAACTGAGCGTTCAGTTGTGCTCGAGCAAAATAATGACATTCAAAATTTTGCAAGTTTTATTTGCGCTGCTCTCTTGCACACGAAATTTTACCTCACACTTTACCGCTAGTGATCAAAATTATGTTTCAATTTTTCATAATTCATCAAAATTATATTCAGTACGTTGATTCATTTGGTAATTGTTTCTCATACTCTCGTGAAAAACTTTTAAGTGATACATTTTCATTAAAACTTTTAATAAAGAGCGTGATAAATTTCTTCTTGAAGCATATTTTCGTTCGGGTGAACGTAAAGAAAACGGTTCTAAGTATTATTCTTATGGCAGCTAACAAAATTCGAAAGGTATGTTCATGGAAGTAATAGTGCTGTCATACTAAGTAAGCGGCAAATGTCAAAATCTTATGGAGCAAAATTATATTCCGTACGTTGATTCATTTGATAGTTGTTTCTCATACTTTCGGAAAAAATATTTTAAGTAATTTCTTTTCAATATGGCTTTTAATGAAGAGCGTGAGAAATTTCTTCTTTTAGCATATTTTCGTTCGGGTGAACGTAAAGAAAACGGTTCTTAGTATTATTCTTATGGCAGCTAACAAAATTCGAAAGGTATGTTCATAGAAATAATAGTGCTGTCATACTAAGTAAGCGGCAAATGTCAAAATCTTATGGAGCAAAATTATATTCCGTATGTTGATTTATTTAATAGTTGTTTCTTATACTTTCGGAAAAAATCTTTTAAGTAATTTCTTTTCAATATGGCTTTTAATGAGGAGCGTGATATATTTCTTGAAGCATATTTTCGTTCGGGTGAACGTAAAGAAGACGGTTCGTAGTATTATTCTTATGGCAGCTAGCAAAATTCGAAAGATATGTCCATGGAAATAATAATACTGTCATACTAAGTAAGCGGCAAATCACTCTTTAAGTTGTTATATTTGTGAAGTGATCTCTCACTTCTTTTCTATTCACTCCCAATAGACTCTTATAACATTGACGTCACACGCAAGAGAGAGATAGAACAACTTGATAGAAATGTAACTGCTTTGTATTGTCGTAACATAGTAACCATTACTTGTAAGCAGTGCCGCTAGATGCGCTATGTGCAAATTGCTCTTTTTGTGTAAGTGTCCATTTGCTCAGTAAATTCACAAGTGAGCGCTCAAATAAAAAAGAATACAGTAATTATAAGTACAGTGTGTTAAAAAAAATCTAACTGAGTAAAAATGTTACTTAAAGAAATAATTCATTTTATGGCATTTATAAAATTGTCAAAAGTTGACTGTTATTTGAAGCAGTAAATTTTATTTGCATTGGAAATAAATTTATCTGTCGATGTCATGGTTACGAGCTTGTCATGTGTTTGTTTTTTAAATTTTTAACGTAAAATATGGGAAAAGTCTGAAAAAAAAACTTCTCAAAAAATGTTATAAAAGCTTTGTTTTACGTCTGTTAAAAAAAGTACTTTTTTCCATTAAAATGAATATAGAAAAGTTTAAAAAAGTGCACCTTTTTTAATGCTACGGAGTGAAATAATGAAACGTTACAGCAGTTTTTTCACAGTCGAGTAAAAAGTGTCTTATTTCATTCATAGGATTTGACGAACTCGCCTTCGGCTCTTTCGATCAAACCGTCATTTATGAAATAAGACTATACTTTTACACTTGTTGCATAAATAAATATTGTAGCTAAAATGTCAAACAATTGAAATTTACACCAAGAATACAGGTATTTTAGTGACGTAATATTTTTGACGTTTCGTTTGACAGCCCAATTGGCAGTTGCCGTGTGTTCTGTAACGCAACCTGTTCGATCAGGTTTGTGGTTTAGTGTTCCGTAAGTCCTGAAATATTTACCGGTTTAGTGTTCCGTAAGTCCTGAAATATTTACCGGTTTCTATTCGGAAAGCGGTTCCTGAAAAAGTTTGGTAAAAAGTCGGACCACGGCAATTACGAAATAATTCTGGTTTCTCTGTTATTTTTATCCCCACTACCGCTACTTTCAAAGATCATCATAACAAAATCAAACGATATATGTTAATTTTGTAAACAGCATTAGTGGTACTAATAATTATTATAGGTATAAGTGTTATTGATCAAGTTATTACTCTCTCCATAGCCTACTCCGAGTTAGGTTTATTTTTTAATACACTGTTAATATAATAAGGTTAGCATTTTCTCCCGTGTTGTATTTACTATTTTTTTATGTAGCCTTTACACAAGTCGACAGGCAGTATTTTGGAAATAACTTTCAGTAATTATAATTTATACTCTGTTTGAAATATCGACATAATTTTTGACAGTTAATTGAGGCGTGATTTAGGAATGTTTTATACAAAGGGATGCATTCGAGAATACTCGGTGCAAGTTTTTAAAAAATTAATTAAGCAAAACTATATTTTTCATTAAAATAATCAAGTTCTAAACATGAAAATGGTGGCACAATGTTTTTATATATCAAATTTAAGGTATGTTATACAGGATGTTATCGGACTTCGAGTGTTCGAGTAAAAACTTTGGTGGCAAAATGATTTCTATATCAAATTTACGGTGTGCTATACAGGGTGTTATCGATCTGCGAGTGTTCCAGTAAAACTTTGGTGGCACAATGATTTCTATAAAATTTAAAGTATGTTATACAGAGTGTTATCGAACTTCGATTGTTCGAGTAAAAACTTTAATGGCACATTGATTTCTATATAAAATTTACGGTGTGTTATACAGAGTGTTATCGAACTTCGAGTGTTCTAGTAAACACTTTGGTGGCACAATGATTTCTTTATCAAATTTAACATATGTTATATAGGAAGTTATCGGACTTCGAGTGTTCGAGTAAAAACTTTGGTGGCACAATCATTTCTATATCAAATTTACGGTATGTTATACAGGGTGTTATCGAACTTCGAGTGTTTGAGTAAAAACTTTGGTGGCTCAATAATATCTATATCAAATTTACAGTATGTAATACAGGATGTTATCGAACTTCGAGTGTTCGAGTAAAAACTTTGGTGGCTCAATAATTTCTATATGAAATTTACGGTATGTTATACAGGGTGTTATCGAACTTCGTGTGTTTGAGTAAAAACTTTGGTAGTACAATGATTTCTATATCAAATTTACTGTATGTTATACAGAATGTTTTCGGATTTCGAAGGTTCGAGTAAAAACTTTGATGGCACAATGATTTCTATATTAAATTTAAAGTATGTTATACAGGTGTTATCGGACTTTTGAGTATTCGAGTAAAAACTTTGGTGGCACAATGATTTCTATTTCAAATTTACGGTATGTTATACAGGTTGTTATCGAACTTCGAGTGTTCGAGTAAAAACTTTGGTGGCTCAATGATTTCTATATCAAATTTACGGTGTGTTATACAGGGTGTTATCGATGTTCGAGTGTTCGGGTAAAACTTTGGTGACAATGATTTCTATATAAAATTTACGGTATGTTATACAGGATGTTATCGAACTTCAAGTGTTCGAGTAAAAACTTTGGTGGCGCAATGTTTTCTATATCAAATTTACAGTTTTAATGTTTTACGAAGTATTTCTTTAAATAACATGTTGCTTGAGATAAACATTCTTATATGAACATCATAGTAACAAATATACTTTTCGAAATATCAAATTAAAGCAGATATCAAATGTATTTAATACCATTTAAAAACTGTTGGGTAAAAATAACGCATGGTACCCGTGTATTCATAATATAAATCACGTATGAAGAGCATTACTTTTCGTCTTGTGTAATTAAATAGTCGTTCGCCATACGAAATATTATCCAACAGTTTTTTAAATGGTTTAAAGAATACCACAAACTAATAATTATTATTTAATAGGCGGGTTTTTGGTTAGCCTGATGTCAAAAAACTTTGGGAATTTGGATACAGCTTTCGAGATTTGGATTTCTACACTGCAGAGCACCAGACAAATTGCGACGTTGGGGACCATCGGTGGATGAACTGGTAGGAAACTTTATTGTTTTAGAAAATATTTTGTTCGCATTCATGAAAACTAGTAGTCAAAGGAATGCCTAATAATTAACTTGTTCTCATACTCAACCATGAGAACTTATAATCAAAGGAATATGACTACATGCCTAAATTATATTGTACTCAAATTCGATCTTGAGTACTACATTGAAAGAAATAACTTTCAGAAATGTCTTTATCATATCGAAACAATTTTAAATTGAAACATGTCCTATTTATCAATGTAATCAATATCTGGGAACAAGTGATTAGCATATGTCTTTCAGGAAACGGACATCTAGAAGACTAATAATAATAATAATAATAATAGCTCTATAAGTTTTAGTATTATTTACGTAAGAATGGCATTGCGCGCGATAGTGTTTGTTAGACAATGTAATTGAAGTAGTTTTTTTTTTTTTTGACAGTTTTTAGAATGTATAAGGCAACGTATATTATAACTGTTAGAAAATAATTTGAAACTGTCAAAATAGTTCGTATACATTGACATGTGTTTTAACATTTTCGTGTGTCGTGTTGATTTCTCAATTATGGTTTCACGTGTAATTCTTGATGCGGGAAAAGATAATTTCTTATTAGATGTCAGCACAGATTATAAAGCGGATTGAACTTGTGCAATGCCATTCGTACGTGAGGAATACTATAGTTTTAAGTTCTTGGAAATGTATTTTCAGGTTTTAATTAAACTTTGGCTCATCGCGCCGTCGAGCAAACACGCGTTTTCTTTAAAAATTAAAAATAAATTGATTAATTTGAAGTGCAGTCCGTGGCGATCATCCTAAAATCGTGCGTCTACGGTTGCAGCGGTAACCGTACGCGTGGCTTACCCAGACGGTAGCTAGGGAGAGTGCTTGGGAAAAGAAAATACGGACGTATCGGGGGATGCTTGCAGGTGGATGGATGAGTGAGTCAGGAAGGAGGTAACAGATTCGAAACTTTGATGTGGGTGTTCGGGTTCCTTATTCAATTAACTTCACACGGTCAGAGGGGCTGGGTAGGTAGGGTTCGTGCGCGATAGCCATAATTGAGTGGACTGATATGTGCAACGCACCGTCATGTGAATCCTGTTGTTATGGTGGATCGCTTCACACTTGTGTGAATGTTTCTAGGGACATTAATCCATAGTTGGCACAGAAAGCTTTCTTATGGCCTTATGTGCTCTCCTCATCCGGAGGCAACGTAATCATCATTTAATAGTAATGGCAACGAATAGGTAAAGTTTTTGTTTGAATTAACTTTGTTGAGCACACGGGTTAATAACCGCGTTCGGTGTAGGGTATCCGCGAGAGGCGCGGGCGAATGTCTCCGGGAGTAGCTAGGTAGGTTGGCGTGCACCCTAGGTAGTTACATGTGACTGCTGCCGTGCTCTCTACCTAGTTCGGTTTGTAGGCCGTAAATGCTTTGCATCGCGTGGGGTCGGCTTAACCCCCTCGTAAACTTCCGTGAGAACCAACAACGGCGTTCGACGCCACGGCGTTCTCACCATTTGCTTAGCTCGTACTCTTTCTCTCTCACACGCCTTTAGCTTAGTTTAATCTAGATATAAGATAGTTCGCGTAGACATAAGATAGCTTAGAAATAAGTAGGAAGGGTTGTTTTTGCTTTTCGAGAGAGAGAGAGAAAAATTAACGTAACTTGACATTTTTAGACTTGCTTTGAAATCGTTATTAACGTAAAATAGGCTTTTTTAGATTTGTTTTTCTTTGAAATAGATCTTTAACGTAAGATAGGGGTTTTTGCGCACTTCACAAATTAAATTGGGGGGGGGGGGGGGGAACTACAATAATTTAAGTTAGATTATAAGTATTATTGTACACGGAACTGTATTTAATAAATGGTATATATAAGGGAACGTGGGTTTGGCATTTGAGGGCGGTGTTTCCCTTATATATACTATTTATTAAATAAAGGGTTTCGTTTTTAGTTCTAAGATAGTTTTAAAGTTAAAAAAAAAACTCCCCACCGCCACTATCTTCAAGATTGCAGTGCCGATTGGAGACGCAGACCATGGCTTCTTCTTCATTTGTTTAAAATGTATGTACAGTAAAACAAACTTATTGCGTTTATTTTAAATTAATACCTATGTTCCTTTAGTTTTAAAGTAGGTAGTTTTAGTAAAAATTGTAATTATTATTAAGTATTTAGACGCGGTCAGGGCAAAGTTAGTTTTTAAGTATTGTAAACGAAGCTTTGTATTAATAAATATTATATATTTTGGTAAGTGGGAGGTTTGGGTGGTAACAAAATATATAATATAATATAAAGTTTCGGAAACGGTCTTCAACTGAATAAGAAATTTTTGTACCTTTAAAAATGGGAACAAGGAATCTTATTTAGGGACCACCAAGATTTCATTTGTTAAATTAGTATTGTAAACGAAACTCTACTTAATATAACATTATTTTACCTTAAAATTTAAATAATATTAATGTAGAGTTTCGTATTAGTTATAAAACTGAAATGTTTGTTACCAAATAAAATTATGGTTATATTATTTGTGTTCAATTCTACTGCATCTTTATTCAGTCACAGAATAAAGATGCAAAATAATTAACAACAAGTAATACAACTATAATAATGATAATTTTATTTGGTAACAACCGTTTTAGTTTTATAACTAAACCATGTTTGACACTGTCATAATTTGTTATTAGATTTGTTGACAAATTTAGTAACAATTGTGAACAGAATTATAACACAAAAGAAACGTAAAAGGCATTAGTGTTTAAATATTCTGTTCATAATTATTTCTTGTTAACAAATTTGGTGACAATTTTTTAACGTGTCAAACAGGCTTTAGTTGTAAAATTAAAATGTTTGTTACCGAGCAAAATTATCTTTATTTTGATTGTAAATACCAATTATTTTGTACCTTTATTTTGTAATAGTAGTTACTTTTATTACAAAATAAAGAATCAAAATAGTTTATAATATCTGCAACCAAAATAATGATAATTTTACTTGGTAACAAACATTTCAATTTTAAATTAAAGCCTGTTTGGTAACGTTAAAAAATTGTCACCAAATTTGTTAACAAACTTAGTTGGGAAATAATTATGAACAGAATTTTCAAACACAAATATCTTCTACGTTTTTTTTTTGTGTTGTAATTCTGTTCACAATTGTTACTAAATTTGTCAACAAATCTAATAACAATTTATTTTAATGTCAAACGGTCTTCAACTGAATAAGAAATCTTTGTACCTTTAAAAATGGGAACAAGGAATCTTATTTAGGGACCACCAAGATTTCATTTGTTAAATCACTATTGTAAACGAAACTCTACAATATAGTATTATTTTACTTTAAAACTTAAATAATATAAATGTAGAGTTTCGTATTAGTTATAAAACTGAAATGTTTGTTACCAAATAAAATTATGGTTATATTATTTGTGTTCAATTCTATTGCATTTTTATTCAGTCCACAAAATAAAAATGCAAAATAATTAACAACAAATAAAACAACTATAATAATGGTAATTTTATTTGGGAACAAACATTTTAGTTTTATAACTAAATCGTGTTCGACACTATTATAAATTGTTATTAGATTTGTTGACAAATTTAGTAACAATTGTGAACAGAATTATAACACAAAAGAAACTTAAAAGACACTTGTGTTTGTAAATTCTGTTCATAATTATTTCTCACTAAGTTTGTTTAACAAATTTGGTTACAATCTTTTAACGTTGTCAAACAGGCCTTAGTTGTAAATTAGAAATGTGTTTTACAACGTATATCTGTCATTACAATTTGGTTGTAAATATTATAAACTATTCTACATTTTTATTTTGTAATAAAAGTAACATATTACAAAATAAAGATGTAGAATAGTTTATAATATTTACAATCAGAATAATGATAGTTTTACTTTCTGAAACACATTTCTAACTTACAACTAAAGCCTGTTTGACAACGTTAAAAGATTGTCACCAAATTTGTTAAACAAACTTAGTGAGAAATAATTATGAACAGAATTTACAAACACAAATGTCTTTTACGTTTCTTTTGTGTTATAATTCTGTTCACAATTGTTACTAAATTTGTCAACAAATCTAATAACAATTTATTATAATGTTAAACCGTCTTTTGTAATAGCAATAAACTTTAATTTTTATAAGAAAAAGTCTTGTAATTTTGATATAATACAAATATATTATGTTTAAAAATTGATTTTTTTATTTTGATATAATACAAATATATTATGTTTAAAAATTGATTTTTTTTTCTAAGTCCCTACACGTATGTAGTTTTTAAAACGGCCACCAGGGGGCAGCACCTGTTGATAAATGTTCCAACTTAGAGGAAAATTTAACCCAAAAAATTTCATTTCTGTACATACGTACGTACATACATCATTTTCGGTTATACCTAATGGGAATTTAACCCTCTGAATATGACACGTTTACTAAAAAGATGTATAGCTAACAGGTGAAATTGGACGAAAAATACTAGGTTTAAATTCCCAATAGGTATACATCTTTTTTAGAGCCTTTTCGTCTCATTTTGAACTAATCAAATTCCCATAGTAAGCGTCCCATATTTAGTGGGTTATATTCCCATTAGGTATAACCCCAAAATGATGTATGTACGTATGTATGTTCAGAGCGGAGTAGTATTTCTGGTTGCCTATATTTTAGGCGCTAACCCCTTTCTAATAGGTGCTGCCCTCTAGCGGCCATTCTAAGGACTTTATAAGTGTAGGGGTAGCATAGGGGTAAAAAATAAACAATTTATATCTTAAATTATATTTTATTGTGTAATATTATTGTACATTAGAGATAGTTAAGTCAAATACAACAATGTAAAATACAAATAAACAATAAATACAAGTAAAATGTATACAAACTATTATTTTATTATTTATTTCTAATTTTCAGGATAAGGGTAAGTATATTATTTAATTACAAAGTACATTAAGGGTAGTTACGTGAAATACAACAATGTAAAGTGCAAATAAATAATAAATACAAGTAAAATGTACACAAACTATTATTTAAACATCCCCATTTCTAATTTTCAGGATAAGGGTAAGTATATTATTTATTTACAAAGTACATTAAGGGTAGTTACAAGAAATACAACAATGTAAAGTACAAATAAACAATAAATACAAGTAAAATTTATACAGACTATTATTTAAACATCCCTAAGCATATTTGTTTATAAAATACAAATAAGAATACATACAATTTAAGCTATGACTATAATAAACAATAAATATTTCTTAAACCAATACATTTTTATTTAACAACCCGTCATTTATTTCAGGGGGATGTACCACAACAAAGAGACAGGGAAGTATGTAGTTATGTAACATTTATAAGGGAAATAAGACATGGGAATTTTTTTATGGTCATTCGTGTTCTACGGATTGTAATTAGTCTAATAGAACTAGTCCGGCCCTTCTAGTTTTTATAGTTTTGGAGCTATAACACTTTCTTCTTAACTTAACTTTACCCAGGTTTTGAGTCGAAAATTTTTGATGGTATCAGGATAACAGGAATGAAAAGAGTTCTTATATTTTGAATGTGACGACGGATTCGTGTTCTACGGGTCGTAATTAGTATAAAAAACCCTGTCCGGCCCTTCTAACTTCTGTAGTTTACGAGCTACAACACTTTTTTTTAACCCGATTTTACTCAGTTTTTGAGTCGAAAATTTTTGATGGTATCAGGATAACAGGAATGAAAAGAGTTCTCATATTTTCAATGTGAGACCGGATTCGTGTTCTACGGGTCGTAATTAGTTTAAAAAACCCTGTCCGGCCTTTCTAGCTTCTGTAGTTTTGGAGCTATAACACTTTTTTTTAACCCGATTTTACTCAGTTTTTGAGCCGAAAATTTTTGATGGTATCCGGATAACAGGAATGAAAAGAGTTCTCGTATTTTCAATGTGAGACCGGATTCGTGTTCTACGGGTCGTAATTAGTCGAAAAAACCCTGTCCGGCCCTTCTAACTTCTGTAGTTTACGAGCTACAACACTTTTCTTAACCCAATTTTTTGTGTCAATGACCTGAATTTACTCAGTTTTTGAGTCGAAATTTTTTGATGGTATCCGGATAACAGGAATGAAAAGAGTTCTCATATTTTAAATGTGAGACCGGATTCGTGTTCTACGGGTCGTAATTAGTCTAATAAACATTGTCCGGCCTTTCTAACTTTTGTAGTTTAGGAGATATAAAGCATTTCTTAATTAAAAAGTGTCGCATTTTGAGTCGATAATTTTCCATAGTATCCGGGGAACAAAAATGAGAGAGTTCTACGGATGGTTATTTTATTGCTTATAGAGCTTAAAAAATAAATAATAAAATTTTGGTGTAAACAAAAATAAATCAAAAAATTTTCAAAAACCCTTATTATAAAAAACTTTGCCCTACGCCCTTCAAACTTTGGTATGATGTAATTTGACCCTACATTACTCATTCGAATTCCCCTAAGGAAAAGCGTTTTAAGGAAAACGCTGAAAACCCAGCCGTTTTCGAGATATGGGCCCTTAAAGTTTTTTAAAGGGACCAACACTTAAATTCGTCCATTTATAGGGCTAAAGGGCCGGGAAATAGCGAATCGGGGGGATTCGAACCCGCGCTTTCCATTGGCTTGCACAGAATTGATAAAAACCCTTTGGTTTACAATATATTTGCCCTTCAAGTTTGTGGCGAAGGGCCTGCGCTAATTCCTGAACTAAAAGAGCTAGAAAATCCGGACAAGTGTTGTTAAACCTACTTGGAGCTGCATAAATGAAATCCGTGGTCTAATTTTCCCCAAGGGTTCAAATAAGCCCTTAGCCCTTTATAATAGGGCGGACTCCTATGGGATGATTATTTTCATACCTAGAGAACTTAATACTAAAAGAAAACATAGGAAAATTCGGAAAAATCCCTAAATATTAGGATATTTCCCTGTCCCTTTTGTTATTACACAGGAAAGGTAAAAAAAAACTACTTATTTATTTATTCTTTATATAAAGTCATTTATTATCTTCATCCAGTGTTGTAGTTACCGTATCCTACTGCTGGGTGTGGTAGGCCCTTTGCAAAACCTGTAAACAAACATAAACATTGTTTTTTTGAACGGCAAAGTACAAAAGATATAATAAATAAACACTTATTTGTAGTGGGGGTATTACGTGACACTATTAATATTATGTTTTAAAATAAAGACTTCAGTTCCTTTCAGGCTTTGGTGAAGTGAACATGGTGTGCTTGTGAATAATCGTGTAGTGTAACAAAAATCTTGAAATTTTTATTGCAATCGTTCTCTATTTACATCATATAGTTCGTTATATATTTTAAAAATGTTAGATTTACCCTATAACTTTAAAAAAAATTCAATTTATTTAAATTTTGTAAAAGAAATATAAATTTAATAAGTTAATAGTGCACTAAATTTAAATGTTCCTATGTATATTATTATTTAGAATAAAATCTAAATATTCAAAATTCATTTTAACTTATAAAACATATTTCTATTTATTATAATTTCAGATATTTTTTAAAATATCGCATGTTAGTGTTTATTATTTAATCATTAGTCAAAATATTATTGTCGTGAATTAGTTTACTATACGATTGCTGTATATTTAAAAAATGGTCTATACTATTATTAAAATAATTATAAATATTGTCCGTAAAAGTATGTTGTATTGTCTTACTAATACCAAGTGTTATACAAGTTATTATCATTGGTGTGAGTGTTACGTAATATTTATTACAAAGTGTATTCTAATCTGTGAAAATCGCCGATGATGATATATTACAGTGATGATATATCAGCGGATGATATATTAAGAAAATTCGTCGTAGGTAAGTATGAACCTTTGATATTACAATTTTATGTAAAATCTAAAATTTTACGCCCGTATTTACTATCTTTAATAGTGTAGGAATGATAATTGAAAATATGAAACGAGTGCACATGATAAAGTTCAGAAAAAAATTGATTAAAATACATTTATTTTAACGCCCAAACTCCCTGTAACGTTATAATTTCTACGTAGATTCCAAAATTTCATCGTACAAGTTGCTCTCTTTAACTTTGTAGGAATAATAAATAAAAATGTGAAATAACAGCGTATAACAATTAGTGAAATATACAGTTTAACTCACATTTATATTTTATAGAATTTACTCTTACTTATTCTAACTTCAAATGAAAATTGTATTGGTTTGAAAATAGGTTCTAAATGTGCCTTTACTATCAGGCTTTAAGAACTTTCTTCTTTCTCGTGCGTTTAACATAGCATTATACTTTTTAAATATTTCAAGAATAAGCCTTTAATTTAATTTATCAAGAAATAATTTAGCCATACGCGGTCACAGCACACTTTACTAAATATACTGCATATCAGCACGTTATGACTCACCTAAGCACACTCAATTGAGCGTTTGGTGAGGTTATTGTTGTTGTATTTAGAGAAATATAACAACAATAACCCCGCCTAACGCACGAAAGTAACGCTCGGTCCAAGTATTATGCGAGAAATATACTATACAATATTTTAGGCCAATAAATTAATTTTAAAATTTATTCATTTTCCTATTAATAGCAGTAGCCTTGCCAAATTTGTACAAAAAGATAAACAAATGCTTGACATATTATTTGCCAGAACAGGTTAATTGACATTGTCAAAAGACATTACTTTTGATTGTGTCAATTCACCTATTATGACAGATAAAAGTCAAGCATTTGTTTATCTTTTTGTATTGGATAATTTCCACGTATTTAATATTTTTGGATGGGGAAATTTTCTGTCTTTGTATTGACACCACAACCATCGCCTTAAGTTAAATCGGAGAGCAACGGTGTGCAAAAAACTGATTTCCAATGTTGATCTCCTATGTACACCTTGAAAAAAATCATCCTACATATTTATTAGTGCATTTCTCGCACTTAGATATTTTAATAATTATGAATAATTGATAAATCTTTCCAATGATTTGCAAATATCATATTATTTCTATGACCATTTAACCACTAATTAATATTTATTACTTTCGATTATTATATTATTACAGAGTCCTGTAAATGAGAGAAGAGTTGTGGACTTCACACTGCAGGAGTCCTGAACAAGTTGCAGCACACGGATCCTTATTTTAGCGTTGGAAATAATCGCATTTTTGCAGAGCATCGCACCCCAAAACAACCCCAACATGTATTTTTTTTTTTTTAAGAAAACCTCCCAACAGGATTAATTCCCAATTACAGGGTAGGTTTACATACACAAACATCCATGCCTTAGTGGGATTCGAACCCAGAACCCCGAGCGCAATCATGACTAAGAGGCATTGCTCTAACCATTGAGCCACCGGAGCCGACATGTATTGGTGTACATCGCGTTTTCATTTATATGATTTATGTAAATAAATAAATAAAAATTTTCCTCTCAATCCCAACTACCGTGAGTATTTTTTAACGTGAAACATTGGGTGTGTCATATCCATGGTTACGACATTTGATTGACAGCAATGTATTTGCGTGTCCCATTTAAAATGAAACACAGGGAACGAATTTGACAGAAGTATTATAATTAAATATGGTAAGAAATTTAATTGAGTCAGAAAACCATTCGAGAGCACTAAACATATTTCGGGCACAAGGTGCACACAATATTTTTTCTACAACTACATTTAATATTTAGAAAACATGTATAATTATTTAAACAAAATTAACCTCTACTGACATCTTGTCAATGTGACATTTCATTGACAGCAATGTATTTATCTGTCTCATTTAAAATAAATCATAGGGAATGAATCTGATAAAAGTATTATATTTAAATATTGTAAGAAATTTAGCCAAGTCAGAAAATCACTGGGGCACAAGGTGCACACAATATTTTTTCTATAACTAAATTTAATTTAGAAAGCAGGTACAATTATTTAAACAAAATTAACCTCTATTGACGTCTTGTCAAATGTCAAATTCATTCCCTATGTTTCATTTTAAATGGGACACACAAATACATTGCTGTCAATCAAATGTCAAGTCGTAACCATGGATTTCACAAACCCAATGTTTCACGTTAAAAAATACTCACGGTATATAAAGTACCTATATAATATAACTATAACCATTATAACGTGAAAATCATATGTCATTATACACGTTTATTTTCTTATTTATATATTCATAAGCTTAATATCTTTTCAAAGAGTATTTACATTCATATATACCACGAACACACGTAACATATATGTACATTTTTCAAACATTCAAATTTAGTTACACTACCTGTTCATATTATAAAGCAAACCCCTGAAGCCATATTTGAAAGGTACAGATCGCTATTTCTTTTAGTGTACGAAATAGTAATTTTTAAAATTGGTGTATTCAATAGGTATACATACAGGGTGTTAATTAAAAAGCGGGCTATAGACATTTAACATGGGAAATCAGTTTTTCCTTGCACAAAACTTAGATAACTAGATAATTAAATTCCACACCCAAGTCATCAGATTTTATTTTGCTTGATTAGTAACCTATAAAATTAAATTTGAAATTTTATAAATATTGCTCATTTGTAATAATAGCCATTGAATTTAAACAAAATTACAAAGAAATGTATATCGTTTGAAGTGTTAGATAATTGGAGAATCAATTACAGATAATAGACCCATAAACCATTTTTTTTTAATTTACATAAAAGTTCGATGAATTTTGAAGCAATTCGTGGTATTAATAAGTCATAATTGTTTTTTTTTTTTTGTATAACTGCATTTAATTTTTAAAGAAATCTATAGCTATCTTTCTCACACCAGTTTCTGTAATAGGCTGCGCGAGAAAGATACCAATAGTGTGACGTCACACTGATACCGGAAATAAATTCAAATATCTCGCAAAGTAATTATTAAAAAAATGTTTTTTTTTATCGTTATTTATTGAGTAGTACTTTAAGGATAAAGTGTACATTTTATTATTTTTTGTTAAGGTTTATGGACCCATTATAATCTACATCTAATGTCCTATATAAATTTTTTTTTTCATAATCTAATTACATCAAATCACTACATAGATTTGATTTATTTTTATTTCGTAACCTGCAAAATCTAAATTCTGGCAATTCAAGCGATATGCATTTTTTGTAATTTTGTTTAAATACCATGGCTAACACAGCACATGAGCATTATTTATAAATTTCAAATTGAATTTTACAGCTTATGAAACAAGTTAAATAAAGAAACGAAAGAGCTAAGTCTACGCACTACTGAATTTTTTCATCGACTCTCAAATTAAGTATACGTATAAAATATAACCTCCTTCATTCAAATTTAAAAAGCACAAATGACTATTTCTCTTAGTTTACGAGATACACAATACATAAGAAGCAATTATTATTTATACCTCATTATTATTTATTTGTTGCCTTGTATTTCTAGGGGGTAAATTATCTAACACCCTGACTATTACATGGATTAATTCCTTCAGTTTGTTTGATGCAGTGCTAGTATAAAGACGTGTGTGTATAGTGTGTTGGTGTACTGTGACCACGAAGACGATTCCCTGGTGTTTGAAGAGGACGTTAGGATACCTGCAGGACTTGGGGGTATATACATACATTTTTTTTTTATTCCAAATGAGTTTTTTTTTTCTTTTATACAGTTTAAATAGTTTGAATTGGGCTACTAAATGTTTGAAATTACTATTTTTATAATTTTTGCTTGGTCAGGAATATTTAAAATCGGTATACATAATACATAGAAAAGTCTATAGAATCAATTGGCGTAACTCCCGTGCCTTCAACATTTTCCGTTAATTATGTAGTTATAGTCCACCAAAGCCAAATTTTTATTGTTAGGAACCATTAAAATTAAAAATTTCTATTTCGAAAAAAAAGGCCCGGAGATATTTCTTTTATTTTTCTAGTAGATATTTAACGTTTATTTTGTCACAAGAAAATTAAATTTGTGAAAAATGATGACAAATATGAATAAAGATTTTAACTTACATTGTATATTTTCCAGATGAATGTTATCGCAGATGGAAGTTGAAGCTGATGCCCGAAGATTCACCAAGTCCAAAGGGATGTCGCTATGTCGTCGGCTCCATGGCTACCTGGAACAAAAAACGTAATTTATAGAATCATGAAAATTTTACATTATTTTCTTTGAAAACATCAACCATTTTGTAAACTATACAGAGAAATTGTTAGAAGAGCATATTTGTTGACACAAAATATATATTGTACTATGTGCTACACTAAAATAAATATTTAGCTACCTATATTTTTTTATGTGTTCTATATACCCTATATTACATAATATTATCAATTATGTATCTTATCAATATAGAGCACCAAAAATGGGTAAGAGGCCGTTATTACTTTCCGTCACCTTTAGGTAAGGAAGATATTGTCTTTAGACAAAAAAATTCTATGGTGTTTTAATGAATAAGCACGTTTTAAAATCCCTAGAATAAGATTTTACTAGTTTTCCGATGATGTATGTGTGTATGTATGTGTTCGTCTGTGATAAATTTTTCTCCGGCAAAACTCCAATACTACAATTCTAAAAATTGTAATTATTTCGTATTCCTCTCCTTCCACATGAAGACCTGATTAGATTTTGGTTATAATTGAGAGAGATTAACTTTCATAAATTACGCAGCTTTGCTATAATCATGGAAACAGCTGATATATTCAAATAATACTAATTGACATGTGTCAGTGTCATCTGCAATTTACATATTGTATGTTCGTGTTATAATTTTATTGGATTTATACCGTGAGTATTTTTTAACGTGAAACACTGGGTTTGTCATATCCATGGTTACGACTTGATATTTGATTGACAGCAATGTATTTGCCAGTTCCATTTAAAATTTAACATAGGGAACGAATCTGACAGAAGTATTATATTTAAATATTGTAAGAAATTTAGCGGAGTCACAAAATCACTCGAGGGCACTAAACATATTTTGGACACAAGGTGCACACAGTATTTTTTCTACATCTAAATTTAATTTTTAGAAACCGGTATAATTATTTAAACAAAATTAACCTCTAATGACATCTTGTCAATATGACAGATAACCGTTGAATTTTCCTATAAGTTATGATTTGACATTTGATTGACAGCAATGTATTTGTCTGTCTCATTTAAAATGACACATGGGGAATGAATTTGACAGAAGTATTATATTTAAATATTGTAAGAAATTTAGCCGATTCAGAAAACCACTCGGGCACAAGGTGCACACTATGTTTTTTCTACAACTAATTTTAATTTAGAATGCAGGTATAAATATTTAAACAAAATTAACCTCTATTGACGTCTTATCAAATGTCAAATTCGTTCCCTATGTTTCATTTTAAATGGAACGGGCAAATACATTGCTGTCAATCAAATGTCAAGTCGTAACCATGGATATAACAAACCCAATGTTTCAGGAACTTTTGGTATGGAATTTATAGCAAATAGTATACGTCCGTGTTACAGTTTCACTGAATAGAATTTTTTCCAAGGAACTTTTGGATTGGGATTTGTACAAAATACATACTATTGACGGAATGTAATATGCTGGCCACATCAGATTTATTTTATAAATTTTGAATCTTCTAACATATTTGTTGACACGAAGTATATAGAAATGTGCTACACTAAAATAAATATTTAGTTACGTTTATATATGTGTTCTATGTACCCTACATTGCATAATATTAATATCCTTTTATCCTCATTTATCTTATCTTAACCCATTTACGGTCCATTTAATCTGGCACACCCAAAAATGGGTAATATGCCGGGATTTTTTATAAATTTTAAATATTGTAATTGTAAAAAAAAAATCTCTGCACATGGTTCGGCGCAAGGTCTACCACCCACCACTATCATTTTATTACGCCACCCCTCTACTATTGAATAATCATCAACATTTTTAAATATCCCTGTAATAACACTCATAGCTCATTTGCTCTTTTGACTTCATAGTGTTAGGGTCAGTACCCCACGTGCTGACCAAATAATAATTATTTTTTAAATTTATTTTAATAAATATTGTGCTCGAAGATCATCAGAAGAATCTTGGAGGAAGGACACCTTTGGATTTTTTAACAGTGTGTAATTGTGTAAGTTCAATGAACTTGGTAAAAAGGTATGTGGTTCATGTTTGTACTTCCCAGCAAATTTTAAATGTTATTTATTCAACTTTTTATTTTATCTTAGTCAATTTGAAACTCAATAGAACAATATATTATCATATTTTTTAAAATTTGATTGTTACAAGAAATCATTTCTTTTGTTGATCAACTACTTAATGATTTCCTCAAGTTACATGTTTCGAAATCTATTATTAACAGCATACAGGCATACTAATATTATTTTTTATTTTATTAACTTTTAAATAATTTTCATTTTTTTAAATGTTTCATTGATATTGACTTGGATTTTTTTTTTTAATTTTTAACATTTATTTACTATCAATAAGTTTTAAAGATAATATATTAATATTTCAAACAAATAGTTAAATGCAAAACTGAGTACAATGTGGCATATTAGATATAAGGGAATGACAGTGTGTGAGTGATTGGGTAAGCGAAATCTATCTCTATAAAATTGCCTGGGAAATTTTACAGAGAGGACTAGCTGTAGTTAAATTAGATTTAAGTTAGCCTAGAATAAGTTAGTAATAAGATAGGGCTGCCATACTTGTACTCAGATTTTTTTATTACATAAAAAAATTATTTTAAATTTCTTAGCAAATCCAGTCAATATGATATGTAGCATTTGTGAAAGTATTGATTGTTTAACTTTAATTTTAAAATTATACATTGTCGCGCCTTTTACCCTTTATAGGGTATACCAAATTACATTTTTTAACAGTTAATTACAAAATTTTAATTGACGACAGTGTTACATCACAAAAAGAAACGTTGGACATTTAATTAACTTGCATAATTTAACATAAAATATTGTATTTTTTTATTACTTAATACAAAGAGGAAATATTAAGTACTGACCAATACCTATTAATAGTGTCCAATAACATTAAATACCTAATATAATTTCAATTCTTATAACTATATTTTTGAAAATTTATTTTTCAATGTAAAGAACCATAATTTTGCTGGGAAGTATGCTGTACATTGCAATGAATGTTTCAATAAATCAAATATAAATTTGAAAAATAATAAGACAATAGAGGAGAATGAAAGGTATATGAGTGTGTGTGTGTGTGAATGTGGAAAATAAATACGTACGAATGAACCCCTGAATGATCAGTGTGATTGTTTCATTTAAATAACATAAGACTCTTAAGAACATCTTATATATCAATATTATTTATTACCACATATAGAATTTATTTAAAAGAAACTATTAATATTTGCATACAAACTTTTGTAGTATATACTACAATATATTTTTCTATTTATACAACTTGAAATAAAATAAATTGAATTATTATTTACAAGACAAAAACATTCATTGCAGTACAGTTAGGTTAATATGGGGCGCGCCGTCCTAACTTTAAATTAATAATAATTTTCGTTCCGGATAAATTTTGCTCACCCGGCATAAGGTCCGGGTCATTAAATTCGTTCCGTTTATAAATTAGCTCGTGTAACCCGGCATAAGGTCCGGGTCGTTTAGGCCAGGAACCCAAGACCTGGACAACGCGAGACAACGTGGGACACCGTGGGACCGAGAAACGAACGAGGCCTTGAGGGCTTTGTTAGCCTCGAGGCCATCCAGATGATCCAGGGAGAAGAACCCGCGATTAAAATCGCGAATATAGTCGATATTTTTATCCGAAAACCGCGAACGCGAAATTTATTTGTTAAATAAATTTAAAGTAACACTTAAGGTGGATTTATAACTGTCACAGAACAAAGAACATAATTTAGCATATAAAATATACAATTTGGTCTTAGGAAAATAATATATCCATTTATAAGAGACATGACATAGCGCACAGAATATAATTTAGCACAGCATAGGAATTGACCAATGTTCAATTTTCTATGTCTGTGCTGTGCGCCCTATGTTTTTTGTGAATCTTCGTAACATTTCGTGGTAGTTCCAATATATATTTGTAAATACCGCTACGAGGTTCAAACACATGTCAGTCATTTGTTGGTTAAAATGGACATGAACTTATTTGTATAAATTTAATCATAAATAACAAAATCAAATAATAACACGAACTCGAAATCAAATCTGACAAAATTTGTAAAAAAATTCACAAAGGCAAACATGTTTTTCTTCTTTTTATTATTTAAAATGACAGGTACTTGTTCTTTTACTTATTATTTTCTCTGTTTTGTGTGACTATAAAACCCCCTGACAAACTTCTGTTTTCTATGTTAAATGAATCCGTGCTAAATTATGTTCTATGTTTTGTGTTACTTATAAATCCACTTTTAGTATAGACAGTAGTTTGGGGTTTGCAGGGTTAATGTTTTGCCAGAAATTCTTTCCACGTTCCGTAGTACACATGATATGGGTGGGATTTTGGGATTGTCGTATACATGTATTTATTTTGTTTGATTGTATATATTTTGTATGTCTTTTCTCCATAGGTGGCTCTGAACATTTCAACTTGTATTCCACGGGTGAATTTTTACCACGATTTAAAGTATATGTACATATATTTTACATCGTGAAGCTTCACGTAAACTTTAATTAAAATCACTTTGTATTGTCATTCACCAGTGACATAATACTTGTTGAAATTTTCATCCGAACTCTCTATAGTCTCCCACAAATTGTCCGGGGACTTTAGGGGGCACCCCTCCGTCCTTAGGCTGCGAGAACCCTACCCTATAATGTAATACTCCAATGGCCCAAAAAGTCCATAAGGGACAGCTGTTGTGAGTAGTACGTTAATAAGGGCGAGCACTGGGCCAGCCTTGTTGGACGGGGGTTGGGCAAGTCGAAGTGTCCTATGAACAACATCGCATCGAAGTGTAACAGCTATGATGTGTATGGGGTTTATAGGACCGCTGGTCCTGAGCAGGCTTCGCCCATCCTATCCTTTTCCTACCCAACTGATAGGATCATTCATTGTTAGGCCATTTCGTATCATGTTCGCGGGCGATTCAATAGCTAATATGAGATCGTTAGGATTTATAGGGTTTTGCGTGACACCCCAGTCGTGGTTTAGACCGGGGTGGTTCTGTTCTTAACACCTTTGAATCGCAGGTGGTTTGGACAGGGTTCCCTGCCCAAGTGGAGAGACCTTGTCGTGGTGGCAGGGCTTAACCATGCCCTAAATAGGGATGGGACAAACGTCTCCACACATCGACCGACAAATAAAGTCAGATAAATGAAATTTATTTCAAATACAGATATGTAACTTTATTCAATAACATAGGGCAGGGGCGGATTAACAGTTTTACCGCCCGTAGGCACCCAGAAATTGCCGCCTTTTTTCAGAAATTTGCCGCCTGTTCATAATAAGATAATATAGATATTTAATATCAAAAATGTTGAAATATATATTTCTTAATGTTTAAACTTTTCGAATGTTTTATTTTTGTTAAAATATAAAAGGGGCTTAAATAATTTTAAGGCTAAAGTCTAGAATAGCCAACCCTCAAGAATTTTATTTTGATGGTTATATATAGTTGCAAAAGCATTATAAACATGAAATTTCACAAAAATTATGGCGCGGAAAGCAATTTTTATAGTGATTTTGGCATTTTTCTGAAAAAAGGTAGGGTTAAATTCCTATAAAATGAATACAACCATCCGGGTTACGTCAAATTGAATTCTGTTGTGTAGGTTATCGTTACATTAAAGTATTTATTGTAAATTTTCAAGCGAAAAACTCACATTTTTCACAAACACAGCCTAAAAACTAACAATCATTTTGTTACGAAATGCATTCAATCACCCGAACATAGATAACATATTTGTTTACATTACATTATATACCCGAATTTGGTCAAATTGAGTTTTGTGCGTTAGATTTCCGTTATATATTTTTTGAAAAGTTGCAAGCGAAGAAGTTATATTTTTCACAAATATAGCCTTTAGAATAGGTAAAGTCTGACTTTATTTTTGCATTTCTTTACTTATTTTAGCTAATAGAAGACATTGCAATAACAACATGGAATTTCAAGTGGATATTCTAGAATCCAGGCAATTTTAATAAATAATAACGATGATATCAAAATAAAGTCTGAACCATGAGTTCAATTACTTGGACATTTGTTGAAAATAAAGCGCATATTCCATTACTTTTAAGAACCATAGAAAAACAGACGATAATTACAAATTGACCGGAGTAATAATAATATACCTACAAAAAAGCTTTACTTTATATGAAATTGTTTCCGAGATCATTGATATAAATGTTTTCATCGCGTCTTTTGATAGGCATTTTTTTACAAAATTATACATTTCTGATTAAAAAAAAAAAATGCCGCCCCCGAAAATTTGCCGCCGTAGGCACGTGCCTATTGTGCCTATGCGTAAATCCGCCACTGACATAGGGTGTTTTAAACTTTAATAATGTTATTGTTTTCTATCAGAAAATACATTCTGTCTAATATATGTACTCGTACATTTGAAAGAATATTTTCAAGACCTAGTTTTCAAAATATATTTCCCCATGTATTTTCCTTGTTTACAGTTATAAATTTAATAAAGAGTAAACGATCAACATGTTATGTATTACATAGATTCAACTTATTAATTTGATTGTTCATTAGTGTATTTGGAGTATTGCCTATTACATGGATTAATTTTATTGTTGCAGTACTAGTTTCGAGAAAAACTTCCTGGTGTTTGGAGATAATTTCTATACATCTACAAAACCTGGAGTTATACCTGGCGATTTATAGGTAAGTTCAGTTTATTATATATAACTACTCAGACTCTGAAGACTATTTCCATTACCTATAGATTAGCCTACATAATAATAATCACAAACGCGACTGATACATTTTGTTATAATTTGCACATAAGTTAATATTATTTCCCATATCCAGTAATATAAAATTACTAATTTTTCGCATATTTTTAATTGTTACAGAGCACAGAGATGAGCTACGGGCCCTAATAGTCGAGCTGCAGTACGACCTGACCGAATTGTAAATGTGCATCCTGAGTTCAGCGTAGGAGAATGCGCCCTGACTAACCACCGAAATAACCCCTCAAACCCTGTATGAATTTGTAACCCTTAAAATCTTATATGTAAAATCTATGTAAATAAACAAATAAAACTTTATTTCCTATACATGCAGTATATAAATAAGAATAAGTATAATAACTTCATATACATTATAATCATTTGTAGGATCATATACATTTTATTACAAATCCATATCGTTGTTGTAAAAAGTCAAAACGCCGTATAAAGTTTCGAAACAATACACAAGCATACCGAGTAAATATGAAATAATCATATCTGAAAATGATGGGAAATATAGGGTGAAAATCTCATACCACAACTATACCCTTCATCATGCACTAGTTAGTTTTGTTACTATTCTATAAAGTATTAACGACCAACAGGGCATATATTACAGTATAACAATTTGAATTAAAGACGTTTTTTGTGTTTCCTAAAAACCTATTGTATTATAGTTTTTGAGTTTACGGCGACGATATAACAAATTACTATCTATAGGGCACAAGAAAAAAAAACCCAAGTCCGAGCATTATTAAAAATTATTTTAGACATTCAAATCTATTTAAACTACGTATACACATCTAAAAAATAAACCCTTGAAATCATATTTGAAAACCTGAAATTCCTAACTTAGCTTTTGAGATAATCATTTATAAAGCCTATACAAATTTTCTTGTATGTCTGATAAATTTTCAACGATGAAAATTTCCATTCAAAATAAAATATTTTATAGTTATAATAGCCAAATATTTATTTGCATTTTGACGTTTATAAATCATTTATTGTTGCCCTAAGTAAAAACATATCTTTCACTTGGTTAAACATTTACACGGACTTTCCACTACAGAAAATCATTCATATATTCATGTACTTTAAAAAAAAATTACTATATTGTAATATAAGTGAGGAAAGTGCGCTTCATTGAAATAACGAGTTTTTCAATGAAACTTTCCGCAAGTGTGTTACATACTATTTTTCTACGAAAGTGAAATATCCAATATTAATGAATATTTTATTTAAATATAAAAATGACTGATTTCGAAAAACAATTAGTTCTTCCAATATTTTCATTCGCGTGTGGAAAGTAAGTGTGGAAATTTTTTTCTGCGCGTACTTTTGAGAGTCTACTTTCAGTTGTCATTTTTGTCAGAAAACTCGTTAAATCGCACTTTCGTAGAAAAAAAAATCTTATGTGAAAATTGATGTAGTTTTCGCTGTTATAATACTATGAAATCACTACTAATATACCTATGTGTTTATATTCATATTTATATTGTAGAAATGTATTAAGTTGTAAGTATACACACACATCAAAAATATATGATATAGTTGTTGGACTACATTTCCTTATTAAAAAAATTATCATCCCTCATGTTAGTCATAAGATAAACAATCACATATAGGTACTTTTTCAAAGTCAAACTTGACGTATTTAGAACACATCTTATCTTTGTATACTTAAAAATTATTTATTCTTCATCCTATTATTT
The DNA here is from genome assembly GCA_943142095.1 of Ophonus ardosiacus. Taxonomy (NCBI): domain Eukaryota; kingdom Metazoa; phylum Arthropoda; class Insecta; order Coleoptera; family Carabidae; genus Ophonus; species Ophonus ardosiacus. Next base: position 5,766,494 of record OW964830.1, on the reverse strand, counting down.
ATGTGTGAAACTAATGTATCTCATGTATTATATACATATGTATCATTATTATGTAATATGTCTGACCAATAAATCCATATTAAAATAACAAAGTACTTCATTACACTACAAATATCAAATATTACATTCCAAAGATCTAGATTCATATCCTGCTTTCATCTTATTATTTGTGTTAAAGTAAAGTATCTCATGTATTATATATGTATCATTATATGTAATATATCTCTGACCAATAAATCCATATTAAAATTATAAACTATTTCATTTCAACACAAAAAACAAATATCGCATTCCAAAGATCTAGGTTCATATCCCGCTAGCTGGCAATGATCCTGTAGCCCGTCAATCTGAAACCAGAGCGACGAGCTACAAATCTTGCAATCCAAAGATCCAGGTTCGATTCGCACCTACTAGCTACCAGCAGCCAGCAACCAGCCGAGCACCCCAGCCTAGCCCGGCCACCAGGGCGTACCCCAGCCTACGGTCTGGGGTACGAATCCTGGCGGCCAGCTAGAAACCAGCTAAAAACCTGTATAATAGCTCTTATAGCCGTTATTACGTAACTTCACGGAGAAGACCGACCGGTTCAAGACCACCTCTCACGCTGAATGGCTGTAAATTCAACAAACAGCCAGTATATAGCTAGAAATACTTGATAGAAGGGGTATGATTGCCGATTCGGCGTACAAAAGCCTTGCCACAGCCTTCTGAGTCTGAAATTTATGTTTTGATGAGTACTAGTCTTGCTATGGAGTTTGGATTTTAAATTTTTGTGAGTAGTAGCCTACCCGATCAGCTGTACATACGTCTGACAGCTCAAAAATGCTTGAACAGTTAGTAAAATGCTATTTATCGTTAGCTACAGGCTGTAGGTCGGCGATTCTGCGTTCGAAATTTTAATTTTGGTGGACAGTACCCTTGCGATCGGCTGAATTCTCGTTTGAGAGCTCTAAAATGCTCGGAACGGCCGTAAAATCCTACTTTTCTGCCGCTACACGCTAAAATAGTCGATTTTACACGATTTTTTGATTTTGCCGGCCAGAAGCCTTGCTGTAGGCTGTACATCGGCGATTATGTAATCGCGAATAGGCTGTAAATCGCCGATTCTGAGCGATTTTTTAATTTTGACGGCCAGAAGCCTTACTGTAGGCTGTATATCGGCGATTATGTAATCGTGCTGCCATGGATCGGTTGCCGTTGCTTTCTGCAGGTAGCTGGATTCGAACCTGGATCTTTAGTTTGCAAGATTGCTCGTTCAGATGCTGCCAATCGCAGATTGATGCTCTAGTTGTTCTAGTTTTGGTGAGTAGATTACCTACTTTTAATTTTGTGGATGGAAAATTTGGGATTTTCAATTGAAATACTGTATTCATTTTACCTATGTTTATTCATCATTTAAAAATATTACATAATATATAATACATACATAATATAATGTCACTTATAGAAATAATTAAAATGAAATATATATCAAATGTACATTAATTTGTATTTTACATGTAGTTCACTTTCACCTATTTTAACACTCTTTTCTAACACTTATCGAGATGGACATATTTTGAATATTATAATTATACACAATTAAAAAGAGTTCACTATTTTAATGCACTTTAAATTGTCACATGTATATTATTATATAATACAAGTAACTTTAAAAAACATTATTTCGATAGGAAATTAAGTAGAGCAAGTATATTATGGTAACTATTAACTATTAACATATACCTTAAATATCATATAGGTCTGTGTTAAGTTAAATTTTCTAAGTAGTTGCAGTTAGCATATGCATACATATATGTTCGTATTATATACGTGGAGAACTAACGGACTTAGAGAAAAACTTTATGGATTTATTGTCGAATTTGGTTCATTTACTCATTAGCTGTTTTTGCGTGATATAAATACACTATTGATTGCATGTGTAATTCGTTTATGAAGGAAGTTACTAACAGCATAAAAAATGACATTAACTTTTTTAAACTTCAATAAATAACTTGGTAAGAGACATATACTGAACAGTAAATAATAAATCGAAGATTTTTTTTATTATCTTGCTTGTCAAACATCTTTAAAAAGTGTATCAAACTAATAATTAATAGGTATTTGTATAACAAGTGAATATAATTAGAGTATTACGTCAATATATGTATTTTTCCAATCGATAATCAAAATGAAATGAACAATAGTTTTAAAACCTGTGTATCATCAGGAAAATAGCATCATTTAATTATAAAGAAGTTTGTCTTAAAATGGTTCATTAGCTTTACCTTAAATATATACAATTTCAAATTCACAGATTTATATTAAAATTTCGTTATAAATATTGATTTTCTTTATTGAAATCACGATTGAAACTACATATATTGATTTGCAAGTTCATCAAGCACGTCGTAACCATATTCTAACATAACTTTAGTGTAAAAATAAGCAATTTACCTTGTAAATATCAGCTGGACTTTTAGTTCTACTGTAACAATGTCTTTAGAATATGTTTAAAACACACCACAATGTAAACACAACTATTAAATACACTAGTAAACACGGAACAAATGTCACGCACTAAACAAGACGCAAGCTGCTCAGCCATTTTGGAAACGAACAGATGACGATCGATTGACCGATAATTGGAAGTTAGCTGCGCGTGAGTGCTTGGCGCCGGTATTAAACCAGCTGATATTGTATTTAATAATTACTGTTCTTTAAATAATATTTTTCCCTAAACATAAAAATGACTTTTTCTCAGTTTTATAATATACGTAAGCATAGTACTTACTATACTATTGCTAGAAGCATAAAATATACAAATCTATATAGGCGAAATAGCGGATGATTTCATATTATGTTTGGGAAGGATTTGTTTATTTATTTACATAAACCTTATAGCTAAGGGTGTAAGGGTTACAAGTACATATTAGGGGCGGTATGGGGGATGGGCAGGGGCAAGGCATACTCTCTCCAAGTCCAAGAAACTCGTTCAGAATCAGAACAACCAAACTCTCGACACCGCAAACTCGTTACCTTGTACACACAGCATACAGCTCATCCTGAATGTCTGTAATATGTTTATATGATTCAGTATGGTTTTATTAACATACAGGGTGTTAAAAAATAAGTGTCGCAAATTATGAGAGCATATAGTACTGACCAAAATGAGTAAAAAAAGTTTAATCAACATGGGTCCGATTTTTTTTTTCACTTTCTAATAGTTACGAAGTTATTTGAAAACTAAATATTGGCCAAGGCCGCCACAACTTTTGTCTTAGTAGAATTATTGTCAGTACTATATGCCCTTATAATTTGTGGCACTTATTTTTAACACCCTGTATAACTTAAATTAGAAAATAGAATTAATCTATTTTGGCATATCTTCATTTTATTTCGCATTTATAAAAGATGAACTTAAAACAATAGATATAAAGATGATGCAAAACATGACAAATTTATTTATAGTGGAGCTTTTTAAATGAAATTTTATTCAAGAACTTTTAAGTTTAGGCTTGATAGCTTGCTAATCTTTCATTTTGAATACTGGGGGCTTTTAAATATGTCTGTATTGCATCTTGAAGAGCTTTATTTTCGTTTTTGAGATCAATATATTTTTTGACTACACCAAAGTTAAGTTTTTAATTCATCTATAATATCTTGATTAGATTCCTATAAAAATTTTACATTTATATGAGGGCATTTAACAAATACTCAAAATTTCATACAGCATTTATTCTTACAAAACCGACGTTTCGGTATGTACTTCCACTTATATCTTCTTCGGGGTAAAATATAATAGATTGTTGATTTTGAGAGCACATAGACGTGATTTTTTTTTTAGAATTTTTGTAGATATATACTATGTTTGAAAAAAATGAATAAACGAATATTGGGCATAGACGAGAAACCATAAAAGGAGAGCGACTGCCGTGGAAATGAGGTATTTACGTGGTGTATGGGGTATACAAGACGGGATCGTGTGATGAATAATTTGGTTTATGAAGAATGTATGGTGTATGAAGAATGTTAAGAAAGTTGGAATGAGTCAGTTGAGATGGTTTGGTCATGTAGAGAAAATGATGAGAAAATGGCTTAAAAAAGCGTATATATGTTGATGAAATTGAGGGTGTTCGATTGCGTGGCCGTCCAGTGTGCAAAAGAAGCGAAAGTTTCCGAGCGGAAAGAAAAAAGCATCTATGAATACTATCATACATACGGGCGAGGCGAAAGAAGTGTGCTTAGACAGAGATGATTATTTCTTAACTATATTGTGTGGAATGAAGAAATAGCTAAACTCATGAGTGGCAAAGGATGATTGCTGCGTGCATAACTATTATTGTGGGCCGGATGCTGTAATTCGATACCGAATATCGGTCGCTTTAATATGTTAAAAGAGAGGAATATTTGCTGTATGATGTACAGTGGCGTAGCCAAGGGGGGTGTTTTCGGGTTTAAACCCTCCCCATTGGTAATATCAATACATATTTTATTTTAATAAATAAATGATCTATTTCATAAAACGTATAAGTTTGATGCAAAATTGTAACTAACGAAAGTAGAGTATAATATGTGCGAGTAGTATTTACTTCTACACAACGAACTCTCTCCCCCACATATATTCAATATCTACCCCATTTGAAAATCCTGGCTACGCCACTGATGATGTATGGTTATTAAGACTGAATAAACGAATATTATGTGTATATGAATACGAGCCCTAAGCCATATTAGTTGGCCTATTCATTAAATTCGTTTATCGTGACTTAAATACTATTATTTCTAATAAAAATGGAAGAAGTTCCTATTTTTTATTTAAAGTAAAGATATTTCCACATTATAATTTAAATTATATTTCTAGCTAAACGAATATTTAACAGTATAATAATAACTTAAATTTATTAGTAAATTTCTATTATTTATCAAGATTGGATAATTCGTCGATTATTCTTAAAAATTGCCGTAATTTTTTATGGTGTCTTATTTCTAAACTCTGACAAACAAAAGACGGCAATTCTTTTCAAACTTTATTTTTCTTGTATTGTTAGTAAAGCTATGAATTATTTCGTTTAACATTAAAATAACAAAATATTTCAAATAATATACCACAAAATATCTATATTAAAAAAAATACCGATAATTAGGTACATTAGTTATTATTTGTATTATATGTATATGCCCTAAACAAAATAATTTTTTAGCGACTAGCCCAACTAATATGGATTAGGGCTTGTATCATCATAACCTGAAAAATATATGTGTATACCGAAACGTCGGTTACGGTTTTGCAAGAATAAATGCTGTATGATTGACATATTTTACACCTTAAAAAAATATAGTACTTACGGATTGACTAAAATTATGAAACTCGTTCTCTTCTTGTGCGAAAATGTCTGCCGTTTGAACATTATGCGACGTGCTTTTATCAATCATGTTTCTTTGTTGTTCTTGAAGTTCTTTAAATTTATCTTCTAACATAGACACAGCATCCAATTCTTTTTGGTATTTTTTGTGTAACAAACTGATTTCACTCTCTCGACTATTGAATTTCTACTTGCAATTTTAGAATTTGTTCAGTCAGTTTATTATTTTTACATAATTTTTTATATTTTTCCGTCCGTATATTTATTTTTTAAAAACTGTAGATCATCTTACATGATTTTATGTTCTAATTCCCATTGCCGGCAAACAGTGGAATAATCAAAATACAACAATCATAATCTCACCTAACGCACAAAACTCACACCAAGTTTTCCCCTGTTATTGTTGTGTTTGTTAAATTGCATGACTGTTTGCCTGTACCAACTAGGCATTACCGGGATTGAAGAATTTCAGTATTTGCCGCAGGCATATATGTACGTCCCCTATATCCTATATTGAGTGTCGTACTTGCCCTATTCAATATGAAGATATCTTCTTGGATGATATTTCAAGTTTTGTTCTCTCTATTTTAAGTTTTGTATGAATTGGGAAATTATACTGCTTCTGGTTTACGACTGCAGTGGTGGGCGGGGCTTAACGAAAGTGGTTCACGCATTAACATTTTAAGATTAAATACAAATTCAAGTTTTATTTCGATAAAATAACAATATTACAATAATCGAAACATTCTGACTGGAATATCTTCAGTATCATCTATTTGAGGACTATTTTGATCAGACATGCGAAATTGCATGAATAATAAAATATTTTTGAGTTATTGACAGATTGACAGGTGATGTGTATTTTGTATGTATATATTAACTTTTTTCGTTATATTATTACATTTTTACAATAAATTATATTTATATTAAAATTACGTATTTCACTTTATTTCAATTTTGCTAGCCTAATTTATTGTACACAAATAGAAAAGTTGCAATAAAATAATATTGAGACAATTTGAAATAAATTGACTAGCGTTTGCACCAATCACAAGCCAGGAAATGTTGTCCCTATGAATTCTTATACCACACAGAGTAGTTCTGTTTATTTTTACTAGATGTTACAAAAATGTTTACATAAATGTATAATTTATTGGACAAGTTTTAAAAAAGCTGTGATGATGAAAACTAATTGATTTTGAAAGACTACAGAGTCTTCCATGATGTATTCCTTGCGCTCAAGAAAATATTGCTTGATCTTTGAGTTTAATTTATGTAATTTAAAAACCAAGCACCTTATTTTTCTATTTTTAGTTACTAAGTAATCTAATTTGCCCTCAACACTAATGAATCGCTAAATTATTTCATTACGTATATCTGTTTATTCATTTAAGGTCACAAAAAATATGATTACAGTAAAGACCCTTTAATCCGAACCCACGTTAATCCGAACATTCAGTCATCCGAACATCAGATAAAAATAGGTAATACAAACTCAGACTCTTTAATCAGAACTACGTAGCAAATTTTCTCCGAACGCAACAACATGTACCTATGTGTGATTCTTGGAAAACCTAACAAATTTCGCTTTAGTTTCCACGACTGGATACTGGTTCTTGAAACGGTGAGAAATTTGTAACGTGAGAAATATTTTTCACTTTCTCTGATCACGCATGCGATCGAAAATTTCGATTCTTGAAAATCTCACAAGATTATCTCGCCGATCATTTTGGTCATGGTTATGCAGTGAGATATTTTATGCGCGTGCAGTGTATTAATGTCAAAATATGTCAAAACCCGGCGCTACGTCCCGAGCGTTACTTCCGAAGGGTTAAAAACTTAAAATTGTCCATCCCCACGCTTGCTTGTATTAAATGTACTTTGTTTTAAGATCCCTCCCCTCACCCCATAAATATTCCAGTTTTTTTTATCATTAATATACAAATAAAAATAAAATAAATATATCATCACGGCATATTACCCATTTCTGGGTGTGCCATTATCTACACATATGTAGACATCGGTAATGATAATTAATATACAGGGAGGTATTTTAAGCCCCCGAGAATATAATTATATTAAAGATAAAATTAAAAATTGCAAAGATTATTAAAAAAATCAATAATAATGGACACGCGCAGAATACTAAATTGTAGACAATGTTTTATTGAATATTCTGCCTGAGATGATTTAAAAATCAATAATATTGGACATACGCAATACATTGAAATTTAGAAAATTCATTTTAGTGAAAAAATCAATAATGTTGGCCATATGCAGTATACTGATTCGTAAACAATTGTTTTACTGAAATATTCTGCCTGAGAAGATTGAAAAATCAATAATATTGGATATGCGCAATAGAATTTAGAGAATTTATTTTAGTGAAAAATCAATAATACTGAACATGCGCAGTAAATTGAATTTCAGACATTTTAGGCATTTACGAAAATTCTACCGGTTAACTGTTACCGGTATCGGTAAACAAACAGCTGTTCATCAAGTTATAACACCTATGAAAATCAGTTGAAAGATGAAACAAATTTGACGTAGTTAAACGTTATCTCGTCTCGTCTTCTGTACTAACATAATTAACTTCTGAAATCTATTTCTGATTCCAACTTCGCTTGGCATCTCTACCTCTACCTATTTTGAGGTTAGATTCTTCATTTACCATATTTACCGACTGAATTACTCGATCCACAAATCATGGATCTGGTAGATATGGTACAATTTTCGAACACGGTAACTATTAACCACTGTGTTTTCGAACGCAGTCGGTAGGTGCGGTATCTACCGGTAGAATTTTCGTAAATGCTTTTTATAAATAAATATATCATCACGGCATATTACGCATTGCTGGATGTGTCAATCTGCTTTGTACAGTTATCGGTAATGATGACATTCGTACCATGTCGTCACTTCACGGGCATTTATTGCTGGCGTGTAGAGTGCACCACAGAAGTCACTTTTGTACCATTTAAAATTCGAAATATTTCTTTATGGCGTCGGTGGAATCAAACCCGGTTCCCCAGACTCGCGATCAGACACTCAGGCACGCCCCGCAGCCACGAAACCCCATTTTATTTTATTGAAATATTCTAAGATGATTGAAAAATCAATAATATTGGACATGCGCAGTAAATTGAATTTTAGGCAATTTATTTTATTGAAATATTTTGAGATGATTGAAAAATCAAAAATATTGTACAAGCGCAGTAAATTGAAATATAACTATTTTAGTGAAATATATTTGGTAAATTTATAATTAGAAGAGACATATTTCAGGCAGTTTTCATTAAATTTAAGTCATTTGGGAAATATTTAGAAGTTTCAGGAAGTTCTGAATAAATATGAAACTGATGAGTAATATTATATACCTATTGTTTTCTACAGAAATATATTGATAAACATGAACAAAACTACCATAAACAATATCTACTACGAACAAGAGTGTATAATTTCACTTACATTTGTAGAATCTCACCAAGTCGAAAAGGCAGCAAGGTCCTCAGCAATTATTTTCGGAACGTAACAGGTAAAGGCAGCAATGTTCTCGTTCTCAGCAACTGTTATCGGCTCCAGGATGTCTGCAAAGATCAATAAATATAAATAAATGTACATAAATTTCTCCAATTCTCGTAAATTGTTCTGCATTACCTTTAATGATATTGTTAGCATCTTGTTAAAAAAAAGAAGAAATCATACACTTTTTACCAAACATATTATTCAACACAAACCCAATGACAACTTTGCATATACCTACGTAACCGGTCAAACCCGATTTCAGGACAAACTAATTTGGTCTATGTATAGGTGTATTTAATTTTGGCCTAGCCAAATCGGTTTATCCTGAAATCGGGTTTGACCGGTAACATCTACAAAATTACGTGATAACCCAGAGCAGCATGGTGATGGTATCCCAGCGGACCAATTGCTACTGTGCATATGAAAGGAACTTTCGGTCGACTAGTAACGGCTTCACTACCCAATGACATAACATTAGAACAATGAAACTAATCTTTAATTAAATATTATAAGTGCCTAACTATATTATGTCATCTTACAAAAAATAAACAATTAATTAATCAAATAGTTGAATCCAGTTGATTGCTAACAATAAAAATTTAAAAAAAAAAAACTCGAAATAAAAATTGATATATGTACCTACAAAATCTTGAGGAATGATCCCAAAAAATCACATTTAGGTACCTATATGGACGAATATCTTCTATAATGAACTAGTGTCGTTTTATCGTTAACATTTTTTATTCACGCATAAAATTGTACTTGTACTGTACATTAACTTTTATTAATATATTTTTCATATGATTTGGATATTAAGAAAACAATTTCATACAATATTTGTTAACAATATAGCACAATTAAATTGTTACGTTGTTAAATAAAGTACGTATATGAAATCGCCACTGTTATCACGAAAATTAGTTCAGACAGGATTCTCTACTGGTCTAAGAAAATTAGTTATAATTAATGAAAAATTTAGTCTTTATGTATAAATTATACGTAAAAATGACCGCTGTATTTTTCTAAAATGATTTATATATTAATTAACAAAGTACTTACTACATTTACGCATAAATTTTCACTAATTGTGCACTCTTCTCTCACAAAATCACTCACTACCTCTTTCCTTTATTGTTTGTTGATAACAAATGAATTATGGGAATAATGAACGGCTGGGATTGGACGCGGTGTACTACGCTAGACAAAATAGTGCCTATATGAATTATGAAATTTTTAATACGTTTGACGCATTTTAATGACAAATTTTACACTTCTAAATATTGTAACTCATTTATATCATATGATTAGGAGTTAGAAGATTTAAAGAAACGGGGAGTTTCATTTGCCAATTCAAAAATATTTTCTTGATTTCTTGTGATATAAACAAATTGTGGTGGTGAAAAGCTCAGTTTATTCGCTGCATTATCCGCAAACCGAAAATAAGATCCATATAAATTTAGAAATCTCAATCATTATTAGTTAAAGCATAAAAGGTGTTTAAAATATTATTAAAATATCTTTCAGAACTCATATTAATAATTGAAATAATACTACCTTTTTAGTTTATGTTCTGTGTTTAAAATATATTTCACATCAAGTCATACTCAAAGTTGGTAGATGACTTCATTGATTTACCAACGATACCAACACCAACAACATTTATTTGTATCTTTCATTTCGAATATTACCTAACCTCAAATTTTGAAGTACGGCATAAAAATGAGTAAGACACCGGTATCTATACTGCACGAATTAATGCAAAGAAAAGGAATCGTACCAGAATACGAACCACTACCGTCAGACGGATTTGGGACCCACAACCCTACGTTTTATTTTAGGGTAACTGCTGGAAAAGTGAGCAAAGTTGGAAAAGCCAGATCTAAAAAAGATGCTAAACATGAAGCAGCTAAATTGGCGCTAGAAGCTTTCAAGGATATGGGTATGTAAAATTACTTTGTTCAGTTTAAACGATAATTAATTTATTTTGTGCATAGGTATTTATCATCCAGAGCATGTTGCAACTACACCTCCATCTCCTGTGGCGACTGCAAATTCTGCAGCTATTCAAGGCATCCAAATAAATGCTGTCGGAATATTAAAAGAATTTTGTGCAGATAATAACATTCCCGAACCACAATTCGATCTAATTTCGGATATTGGCCCTCCACACTCTCGACTCTTTACAGTAGAATGTATAATAGGTAACATACCAGGAATTTCCGCAACAGATCTGACAAAGAAAAAAGCAAAGCAAGCTGCTGCTCAACAAATGCTAAATCGGCTGAAGAAATCGTTACCAGATATAATAGAGCAGTATAAAGATGTATGTTATTCCAGTGTACCCGCAATTTCACAAGACGTTATAGATGGGTATAATGAGAATACTATACAGAGGAAGAAAGTTAATTGGGGTTTAAAGATATCTACGTATCCACAAACTATCAAAACTATCATGGAAACAAAAAATCTGTCGCATGAATCTATTTGGAATGTAAGTACAATAAAAAACTAGGAATAATAGTCCCTATAAAGTGGGTAAACATGGACCTTCAATCTAACTTTAACTAAATTTATTACAATATCTTTCAAATTTCCTAAAAAAAATATGAAACACTCGTCATGTTTCACAAGATTTCAACATCTAAATCAAACTCTCGGTCATCTTTCAGATGCTGGCCGAGAAATTTCATAGTGCAGCGTTAAAAAAACAACCCGGTGTTTTTATTTCAATTTGCTTTTTGTTGAATTTAAACTGAATTAGAAAAAAAAACTACTATACATTTCAGAATTATATTCAGTTGAGTTTGAAGCTCAATAATTTGCTTTAAAAAAAATCACTTTAAATTATAGGCTATACATTTCTGCGTAATTACACTAATTTTATATTTTTAAATTAATTAATATAAAAATAATGACAATATATATAAAATGACCCCCATTTTTAGCGCGTTTGAAGAAATACTCAACTTCATTGATGTCTAATTTTTAAATGTACAAATGAAAAAAAAAAAATTTAATATGTTGTAACCATAAGCTTTGTGAATAATTTGAACGTTAATTTATTTTCGATTTATTTATATTCTGTTTATAACAATTTAATAAATAAAAGTGTTAGATCTCAGCTTCTATTAATAATTAAAAAGTGATATTGGGCGTGCTGATTCAGAATGTAGTTCATATATAAAATATAAATAAATTTTTATTTGAAATTCATTAGTTTTTTTTTAATCAGTTTTTATTGTTTTCGCGCGTCAACGCATGTTGCACTTTTATAATAAATCAATTATTAAAATTAAATTAATCAATTTCAAATAAAAAATTATTAATATAAAAATAATAATTCATAATTATATAAAATAATAGGGAGATAACAACTAATTTTTAAAAAAATGATCCGTTTTCCGAGCCGATTAGTGTATATTTACTGTAAAAATATTGTGTAAAGAGTTTTAAAATAATTATCGACATTCCATTTTATGTTATTTTAAATGATGTAAGTCAAAATGAATGTAGAATGTGTTTATCAAATCAAAGTAAATATTAAAATCGTAAAATACTTATCTAAAAAAAAAATATTCGGTAGAGTTATGAGAAAAATTTCTAAAAACCTTCAAATATTGTTGAGTATAAATTATTTAGTCCATTCTTTTGCACTTTATCAAAAAATGTAAAGGTTTTATGTTTACATAATTAACTTATATGAATTTATTTCTAGGACGTATTTTCTGAAGATGTTGGTTCCTTACAAGATATACTCAATAAATTAGAATTATCTTATACCTTAGATTTTGAAATGGCTGATGAGAATAACAAAGTTATGGCTTTTATAAATATTAATACTGATCCAGAATTTGTTCTAATGGGTATGGCAGATGAAAAAGAAGCAGCTTTAAATTCTGTACTTAAACCCACATTTCAATTTCTGCAAATAATGACAAAATAAAATTGTAATATTTCCTTGTTCAACAATACTAAGAATCTGTGATTTTTTTGTTATATTTACTAGTTGTATTGTTTCTTCGTATTAAGGGATTAAAAAATAAAGCACTGATTATTAAGATTATTTATTTTTTACGAGTGAAATATACATTTTTACCTCAAATATTATCTAATTTATGCTCTAATTTAAAATTATAAAAATTTTCTCTATCTTCCCGATATCTAGCTTTTAATAGATATTCCTGTGCTAAATCATTTTTACTAAGGGCATACCTAGCAGCAGACTTTTGGCAAATCTCTAAAAATTCTATAACTTCTTGCAATCTCTGCATTCTATTGTCTTCATATTTGTCACAAATAAAATCATTCTTTGATTGTGATCTGCTTGTTTCTTTATCTTCTCCACTTTCAAAAAGAATTTTTATTTCTTTATCTGATTCTTCACTTGGTTCTATAGCTGGCCAGAGTTTGAAAGCATTAAAAAATTTCGCAATTTTATGAGAAAATAATGCTATTGATTTTTGATTCTTTGCGATAAAATTAAATTTTTTGTCCAATTCGCTTCTGGAGATTTCTGTTTGTTGCGCAGCGTCAGTACGAAATGCTTTATCTATAAATTTGAAAGATAGGAAATGTGTTATTTCCAACCCCCAAAAGTTTAGGAATCGGTATATTACTATAATGATTGTGAATAATAGTTATTTATGTATTAAGAGCGTAAGGAGGCTTTTATGGCCTGCGGCGGGATTTTAAGCCCGAGGCGTAAGCCTAGGGATAAAAACACGTAAAGGCCATAAAAGCAAGTTACGCTCGTAGTACATACAAAACTTTATGCACGGACAAAAATTTTCAAATTATGAGTGTTAGAAAAATTGTATCGAAAATAATTTGTCCTCGTACATCCAATATCTAGTGTTGCTATAAAAGGGGAGAACAACAGTTTATTGTTTGTTTATTAGTTATATCATTTGAGTTTTATTTTGTGTATCTCTGTGCTTTCCATATAAATATCACAAAATTAATTTTCATTTTTCATTAAAGAATATAAAAAATTTCGATTTGTAATAAAAGCTTTTTATGTTGCCTGTTTAAATTGTTTATATTGTAGGTTATAATTTGGTTTGACGTTTCATTATAGCCCGCCGGGCTATAATGAGGCCCGCGGGCTATAAAATGACGTTTATGTCAAAGAAATTCATGTAAATTGTCAAATTATGAAACGTCCGTGCATAAACAGTTATTTACGGTACAAGTACGTAAAGCTAGAATTAGTAACGAATGGGTCGGAATTAAAACACGTGACTAAAGATGTTTAAGTAACTATGTACAATATTTTATCTACCATAGAATCTAAAAATCCAAGAAATATAAAAAATTATTTTTAATTAGGATAACAATATTAAATGAAAAGTTTGCCATGATAACAATATTCAACTGTTTTTGCAAATTTAGCACGTTTAAAAATTTTAATCCCATTATTAATGAAACCTTTTTTTTATTGATTAAACCTTTGTTTTTTTTAACAATGGGCCATTTTTTTTTTAGTTTAAATAAAAGTTTAATTTTCAAGCAATTCGTGGTATCAAAAAGTCATAATTGTTTTTTCTATAGTTGCATTTGATTTTTAAAGAAACCTATAGCTATCTTTCTCACACCAGTTTCTGTAGTACGCTGCGCGAGAAAGATACCAATAGTGTGACATCATCTGTGACACTGTTAATAAATTCAAATATCTCACAAATTTTTAAAAAATGTTTTTTTTTATCCTAATCGTTTTTTACTGAGTAGTACTTTAAGGATAAAGTGTAAATTTTATTATTTTTTGTTATGTTATATGGACCCATTGGTCAGGAGCAATGTGTTTTTAGGTTTTTAAATTTCTAAGTTACTGAAACCTTGTTACTAAACAACCGTTTTACAAACTTAAAACTAACAACTAATCCTCAATTTTACGCACTATCGTAGATAAAAATTATTATTTACCGAGTGCTATTTGTGTAACAATTTCCTCAGGAATCGGCGGAACTTTATCAAGCAACCTTGCCAGTATATCACCAATATAGGGCAAATATGGCGGACTAGTAGTGGCCAATAAAAAAGACTTTTGATATATTAACAATCTGGGATCAGAGTAGCGTCGACATAAATTTTCAAATAACCTGAAAAGGAACTCTAAAAACTCTATTACCATTTATGAAAATTGAATAAATTTACTGATATTTCATAGCATGATGTAATCGAAGATAAGCCCACGTTTTGTGTAATCTGTAGATAGGAATACTTTGTAAGCCGCTTAAAATAGTCCGACATGATTGGAAATTTGCAATTCGATCACATTTATCCGCTGCGTTTATAAATCTTACTATCAATCTTGATCGGACCTGCACAACAATATATTATTAAAAGTCTTGTAAAGGTTTTAAAATTTTACTTTATCTGAATCATCTCGAAGAATTTCAGTGACAATCAAACAACTAATTCTATGAGAAAAAGCTATAAGGGAATTTATATTAGGGGTGTTTTTTGAAGAACGCTGCCATATAATAATTTGCAGCTCATATGATTTTATTTTTAAAAACAATTCTTTGTCGATCATTGTCAACTGATATGCCAGAGTCGTAGAGTCAAAATCCCACGCAGTTAATGCTATTTCTATTTTTAATGCAGTGCGTAGTCGATGCAAATATGTTTCATTTGCTGATTCAAGAAATAAAAACTAATAAATTAATAGTATATGTAACTATACATCAAAATATTACCCAAATTTATGTATTTATAGCCTTCTCCAGAATCAACTTCTTGAGTTTTCAATTTTTTCTTCAAGAATTTTTTCTTTTTACCTGTTATAAATTAATTATTAATAAATATAAAATAAATATTGAAAGGAAAAACCTTTGTAATTCGTTATACTAAGATTCTTTTTGAGATTTCGTAAGTGTTCCAAAAATTCATTATATGTATCCCAAGCTGGTTGAGGGCGATACCAATATTCTGGAGTCCAAAATAAAAGAGCTTTTGGAGCAGGTACTCTATTAAAAAATAATAGTTAGTCGTTTCCATAATAAACTTTATCTTCACTTTAAAATTTAAAATTAAAATTGAAGTTCTAATCGTTTTCATAATATACTTACAGAGGTATTGACCACATTTTTTTTTTAGAAACTAGACCGCAGATTAAAATAAAAGTTATGCTGTATTTTTTATCAAAGTGCAGAAATCGATATCACGAACAGCGCATATTTACGTGGTTTCTATCACGAGTGTAACAGTTTTAACAGATTGCAATTTGTCTGCATTAATTTGCACATAATCCGTTTTCAATATTGTATAAGTTTCTAAGTGTAAATGTTAATTTGTTTTTTATCTACACCCACCCTTTGCATGTAAATTTTGATAAATGACCACGTTTCAAGGTCTCTAGAATCCGATTTTAACATTTTCACGATAATGTGTGTATGTGTATGGATTTTGTCAACGCTTTAACTCATATACTATTATTCAGAAAAATTCTGAAACCCTGTATTTCTACCTTATTCAAATATGGAAAGAAGCCATTAGATTTTGGTTTAAATCAAATAACCAGAAATGGCACTCAACTTGAAGCTCAAAATAGTTACCGTTAAATGAATTTTTTTCGCGATTTATGTTATAAGAATTAAAGATCATTAAATTTTCTATAGGTATGCATTCAAACTTTTTCTATATATTTTACAGATAAATATATACATTAATCTGTTTTATAAATCCCGGAGCCTTTGTTTTAAAAATAAACACAATTCCTTAGTTACAATGGGACATAATATAGTTTCCAACATTAATAAATATGTAGGTATGTATTTAAATTAATAAAAGTTAAAAAATAATACTCGGTTTAGTTTCACAAGAAAAGTGTATTTTTATCAGAAGTACTGGCGAGAGGTATAGTGCTGGCCACAACAGATTTTTGTTTCATGCATTTCAATTTATAACTTTTCGTTTGACAACACAAAAGAAATTCTAATTAATCTAGGTTCATGTTAAAGCGAATTAAATGTTCTTTCAAACAACATAAGTTTCATTTTAAAATGAGGTCTAGTTTCTAACAAAAAATTGAATTATTCAAAACTGCAAAGATAAAGTTTTAAAAGTAATTTTAATTAAAGCCTTAATGTGAGCCTGTTCATGAAAACGGTTCTTAATAAAATATAATTTATAAATAAATGATTTATCTTACGCTAATTTGCTAACACAGGTATCAATATTTAAACCACGGGACATATGAAACGCTTCGCAAGAAATAGACACAGTTAATAATCTTTTTGAAATTGACAGATTTAATTCAGGATCAAGAGGTTGACGACGAATTCTCACGGTAGATGTAGATCTTTTTAACTAAAATATATTAACAAACAATTATTTTTGTGGCACAATGAGGAATAATTTGGTGTAGGAATAAAGGAACCTGTGTGGAAATGCGGTCTCCGAAGTGAATATTCCAGGGCCCCAAACCGTAGAGAAAATGTGGCTGGGGCATGATACCATATCTGCGAGGATGTCTTCCCCGAATTTCAGAATTTTTTTGTGCCGTTTCCCATTTTTTGACTGTGTTTTCAATAACGTGAGACAAATTTTGTGACAACGGAGGAAATAGGAGTATATCTGTAGACTGAAGTTGTTATTAATTAAAGAATATTTCAATTATTAATATCATTACATTTGTAATTGTTTCGCTAATTTCTTTGGGAGGTTGAACACAGTGTTCAGATTGCTTAAAAGGATCTGCTTGAATAGTTACATGGTGAACTTGAATTTCATTTCTTATAATAGGTTCGTTAATTATATGTTCAGAAGTTTTCTTTCGTTTTATACATGGAGGAAAATCAGAACCATAATTATTTTTATTTAATTCATTCAAATATACATACTGCTCTATCCATTTAGTTTGAGGCTTAAAATAATTCATTACTTAACTTATTTAAAAATTCTCATATTTACTTACTTGATTTTTAGATAACGTATTTTTACTAAATCTACACCAAAACTGCGATTTACCACATTCATCAATCTTATGCTTAGCTGAAATAATATTTAAAGTACTCGTACTGGTTGATGTTGCTACTGAAGTTTCACTGACTGATGAACCTGCATCTTCTGGGCATAAAAATCTAACTCGCTCACACCATAAATTCCAAAACATCTAACATTATTATCAATAGTGTAAAAACATTTAGATATTATTATTAAGACAGTGATTCAAAACATAACAGCAGAATGATAATACGAGCCTAGGCTCATAATAATTCGGCCGGCTAACATTTTCAACAAATTATAAAACCTTATTGGCCAGTCAATGGAGACTAATAAAGACCTTTGTCTTACACAAGGTGGGGTAGAGAGAGACGTTTTTAACATATGTTGTTAGGACCAAAGAAGTAAAAAGATGTTTTTTTTTGTTTTTAGCCATTTTCTCGAAAACAGTGGCCCGTACCAAAATTTTACAAGAATACAAAATAACGGGATTGATCTTAGAACATTGACAATTTATAAAATTACACAAAACAAATATTGCCTCCCTCAATATACTCTCCTCTCCGAACCTTGCACCGCCCGATGCGAATATTCCATTGTTGGAAGCAATGCCTGCAGGCCTTTTTTGTTAGATTGTTCATAAGCTCTTGACACTTTTTATATAACTGTATCTCGGCCCCAAATTTTGTGCCTTTTTACGCAGATTTAAAATTTGGGAATAAAAGAAAATCAAATGGCACTAGGTCAAGTGAGTACGGGTGATTTACCAACACGGTGATTTTGTATTTCGTCACAAATATCTTGCCGGACTTTATGGAGAATCCATGGGCTGTTTTTTCACATTTCAGCCCTTTTTCTTTTTCCTCGTGCATGAAGGGTTATCAAAACCTTTTTGTAGTATACCTGGTTAACGAACTGCCCCTCAGGCACCCAATCCATGTGAACAATCACTTCGATTTCGAAAAAAACAATGTCAGTGCACGGCCGAGGTGCTAATCGTCTCCAATCTCTTTTCTTCTTTCTTCAAATCTTCTAAACTGCTCGAAATCTTGAATACTAGATAGACCCTCATCACCATAAACATTCTTTGACAAATCGTACATTTCTATAAGGGATTTTTCAAGTTTCACACAGAATTTCATATTGACATTAACATAATTCCGCCGGAGTATGAGAAAGTAATTAACTTCAATCAAAGGCTACTGCCGAACGGTTTGCCTAATAGACACTTACAAAATTGACGTCACTGCAAGAGAGAGATAGAAGATCATGCATCCAACCAAACCTCCCCTCGTTGTCTTACGTCCCGTTCCCTGTTCCTATCTGTCATTGTGTTATTCAGTGTTAAACCTAATTCTTTCTTGTGATTTGTACGTTTTGTTTAATAAAAATGAGTTTAAAACCAGAAGATGTGTCTGGGGCAACTTTTTTGTTTGATAATATTGAAGATCATTCGATTATTCTACTAAAACGGTGGCTAGAGTGTAGAGTTTACGGCTGATGACAGGTCTTTGTTTGGACGTGGTAACCATAGCAACCTTGATATCTATGCTTTACCGTTAGAGGTGCTCGTGCAAATTGCAATTTTGTAAGTGTATTATTTTGAAATTTTAACCGTGAATGGAGGGAAGATAACAAATTAATATAACACGCCATGCAATGTTGCTAAATTTACAGGGAAGCCGGAAAAAATAAATCTCGTTATTCAATAGCCATACCTCGTACCTAGCGCGTATGTTTTGTTCAAACAATTTTTACCTACGATGAACTCTCAAACAGTTATGTTAAAAAGTTAACCAGAATAACAATTAATGAAATAAAATTTAAATTACTCAAAAAATTATCAATAGGTATTTATTATTTAGTACAATATTTATAACAGTTTATATTCGTTGTGGTATGAAAAGCAGTAAATTATCAATGATTTATCAATAAATTTTTAAATTAAAAGAAGGAATACTCCATTAAAGCTGTTAATATTAATAAAGACGATGTAACCTTATATTACAAGAGGAGTATTTGAATAACATATTCAGTTTTTGTAAATTTAAAATTAAACTAGTTGAAATAACTTTATAGAAATTTCTCACTATTTGCGTACGTTTTATAATTCGTTTGTTGACGAACTATTATGAGCCTAAAGCAATCATCAGAATTTTGTAGTTTTGCTGTTATGTATGAAGCACTTTTATCTTACTTTTCTCTTTTCAAATCCACCAAGTTCAAAATATAAAATACGATTATTACAAAAATGCGCTTTTAAAGACTGCCGTTTTTTTCGTCGATACACACTTAAATTAACACATTCAACTGGATAAACTGCTATTAACTCCAAAGTTTCGATTTCAGGGTCAGTATTGCAAATTATTGTAGCGTTTTCTACAGGTGGCAAAACATCAATTGCTAAGACTAATTTCGTTGGCGTTAATCCTAAATGAAATAACTTTTTATCCCAATTTTTATATAGTTAAAAAAGTAAAATAAAATTTACCTAACTGTACTTGTCGCAATCCTAATCCTTCTCTGGTAGTTTGCGCGAAAGGACTTTCCACTAGGACCATGTCTTCAAAATCACAGTATTCTGAAAATAATAACTTCTGTATACGATTTAGTGACATCCTTTACCCCGCATAAAAACACAACACATATTATAACACGATTTTGACTACATTAGTATATTTCGAATAGATGACATTTACAAATTCCAAATATTTGACATGACATTAAAATTAAAAAACAACTGGCAATCATAAAAATTTAAAGTAGATACAATTCACACGCAATAAACTATATAACAATGCCACAATTGCACGCATTCCGATTGATTATGTATAAAATACTGTAACATAACAACACTTATGTATAAGTACATTTAAATTGTCTATTGTCCATTATCTCATGTTTTCCAGATCATGACACATGCATTGGGCGATCGTTTATAACGGTTGTGCTAAAACAGACAAAAACATGCATTTAATACGTTACACAAATACTAATAACATTCATTTCTACTTTCAAATATTCGTAGACACAAATTAAATAACACGACATACAAAATTAATTTCCTAGTGAAGAAAATTAGTTTAGAGTAGTTTATTAAATTATTTATAGTCAATTTTTCCTAAAAATGGCATATCAACATGATGACGTCATTTAGTTGATTAATATGAGAGAGGTAGTGAAGCCAATTGGATCTAGTTGTGACACCTATAGTCAAAATTATGCACTCTAGGTCTTGAATAAGAATTTTACTAAATTTATAAAATAAAATGAAATACAATTAGAATAATACTGCCCTTTTAGTTTCAGTTCTATACAGGGTGGAAGAAATTCGAGTTCCATATATAAAAAACTTTCTTTTTGTGCACCCTACAGCAAATTGATGTAGGTCTTTATGGACCAACTTTTTGAGCTATAGGCTTAAACTTGTTTTTCGCTTATTTTGAAAATACCTCATACCTGGCTTATTATACGAGATGCAAAAAAAATGTTTACATAATGTATACAGTTTTTTACGTAGAATACCGTGGTCTAATTATATTTTTACAAAACTTAATAATTCTCGACATAAAATACAATCTTTTTTTTTAAATAGGATCGTATGTTAAAAATAGTCTTATATTTTACTTATTTTATAAGCTTTTCAACATTTCAACGATGTACAATAAGCCTATATTCTTTTGTTTTAAACATGAATAAAACTTGACATTAATTTTTGGAGTAAAACAAATTAAATTTATTGAGAAACAAATGATATAATTAATTACATTTTAACGATGATGTATGTCTGTGTGTGTGTGTGTGTGTGTGTGTGTGTGTGTGTGTGTGTGTATGTGTGTGTGTGTGTGTATGTGTGTGTGTGTGTGTATGTGTGTGTGTGTGTGTGTATGTGTGTGTATGTGTATGGATTTTGTCTTCGCTGTAACTCAAATACTATCATTCAGAAAATTCTGAAACCTTGTATTTCTATCCTATTCTAATATGAAAAAAAAAACCATTAGATTTTGGTGTAAATCGGATAACCGGAAATGGCACTTTACCTAAAGCTGATAATGGGTTTTCTTCAAAAAATACCATTAAATGCCATTTTTTCGCATTTTGTCGTTATGAAAATTAAAGATTATTGAATTTTCTACAGGAATGCATCAATGCTTTTTCTATATATTTTACAAATAATTAAAAAAAAAAAATTTTATTAGTTCATATTTCAAATGAATGTAACTGACAGGTGAATGTCACTGTCAAAAAACTAATCACTTCAAATTAATAATAGTGACATTTTAAAAAGAAAATAGTAAATAAAGCAATAGTTTTATGCAATGGAACAGTTTGCAGCGTTAGTAAATACGTAGGTACGTATTTAAATTAATAAAAATTAAATAGCGGGAGGTTTTGTGTTGGCCACATCAGATTTTTAATGTTATTTTCATTATTTTTACTCATTTTTCTAAAATGCCGATAAAAAATAAATTAACTAATCCGAAAATAATTGACTGAAAAGAATTTTTAGAATATAATTATTAGATATATAATCAAAATAAACAAATGATGATTTGTAATTATATTATTAATTTTTAATAAAGTTTAAATATTAACATTTGTTTTTTATCAATAATTTGATAACGAAGGACAATCAGAAAATTATCCACTCTTAATTTTCGATTTGTTTAAGCCCCCTGAATAAAATACCAAAAGCAGGTGCGCCACTGTTGAGACACATATTTATTTCCATTAATTTATTTTTTTTACTAAATTATACATTTATACATTTAGTTACGAACGCTGGTGAAGTGCCCTCAGAAATCAGTATATCATTATTACCAAAATAAAAACATTAGCACACCTGATAATAGCTACTAAGTTGTGATAATAAAATTTATGTGTTAAATGTTTAAATTTTTTCAGAATGAGCGAATGAGAAAATTTATTTTGTGTCGTAAAATATTTTTTTGTAAATAATAGTCAAGTATTATTTACAAATATAAATTTTAATTACCATGACCGAAAAAAATCTATAGTATTTTCTTCATTAAGAATTATTTTGTCGGTTCATCATTTAATTTGTGTATAATATTTTCTAATTTTCTAAAACTACCGATCACCATCAGACAAGATTACAGGCAGGGAAATCATGCAACACCAAGCACCAGTTCAATTTAAAAATTACTCAATCCTAAAGATTTTCATGCTCAAAGATTTTGAAAACTCTTACATCTCCCCGAACGTAATACTCTTCTGGTGCACAAGCGGTTTATGCTGTGAGGAGCAATGGTTACCATTTCCGTTCTTCAAGATGCTGCTTGGAACCTCCCGGTTCGCATCCGAATCGGATATCTTGATCGTCACTCTATTTGCGAGACCCTTTGACAGACTTTCGATGTTTCGTGTTGAGCAAACGTCTGTTGACTGAGATTTCGTGAGAGGTTTGTGGGAATGTCCATTTGCAAATGGCAGTTTGTCGTTGTTTACGGATATTGTGACGGTGCCGTTTGTGAGGGGTTTTATTGAACCGTTCATCATGTTCTCCTGAAATAACAAATTAACTGATTACGAAATACAATGTGTTCAAAAATTCGCAGTAGGTTATGAACACACAAACGTATGTCAGATTATTATTCAATTCAAAAGTCAAGTTGTCAAAATTGATCGTGAAATGTAATTTTAAGGAGAAAAGATAATAAAGAAAGATACAGAATATTCGCATTTACCGTTTTCTAATTTACTCGTAAAGTTTCAAAACGGCCCGTTATAAATTTTAACAAATAGAAACAAACTTGACAAAATACATTTCCATTTGTCTGACAGTGTCGCCTGTTTTTACTGGATAAATTCTGAATTCAAGTACATTAATAACTCATTTTCACTTAAAATGGAAGATTAGTGTCGCTGTCATAATCAGGCTCCTTCAAGACTTTAAATTACTTTAATGCCCAGTTTTATAAAAGATAGATAAGTAAATTACTAGCAAAGTAAAATTTTTTCTCGAAGTAAAATACTTTATTCCCGAGATTTTCGTTTTATAAAACAAGAATAAAAATACTAGCTACGTAAATCTATGGAATAAATTACTCCGCTGATTTTCGAGGAAGTAAATTTTATTCTGTAGAATAAATTTGACACATGTCAAAATTAATTATTTTATAGAGAACGCAGAAATTGATAGAAACCGAAAAGGATGGTTTTCTGTGAATTGCCAAATGGTATGTTCAGAAAATCTAAAAATAACGGATGTTGTTGCTAGATGGCCTGGTTCCGCACACGACAGCAACATATTTAACAATTCATTAATAAGAGCTAGGCTTGAAAACGGAGAATTTGGTAATTGCTATTTGTTAGGGGATAGTGGATACCCTTGTAAAAATTACTTATTAACACCTGTACGAAACCCAACTATTCTAAGCCAACATAAATACAATGGTGTCACATAACAGTTTCATTTGAACACTATTCCGGGGACCTATTTGTGAAACTGCATTAAATTCTTTACAAATCTCATCCCATGCACTATTTTTGCTTTTGACGCTTGCTACGTCTGTTTGCTTGTTTTCAAAATTACTAATATATTTTTTTGTTATCTCTAACATGTTCGCTTTATCTATTTCAGTATAATTCTTTCCCCATTCTCTCTTTTTTTCCATTTTTAATGAGAACTGACACTTTATGACACTTTATTTTGACGTTTGAATAATAATAAACGATGTCTCTGTCAGTAAATCACTAGAATAAAATATTTACTCTGCAAGTACTTATTTTACTCTGCAACTTATTTTATAAAACAGACATTTTTATTTACTCATCGATTAAATTTACTTTCAAAGTAATAACTCAGCAAGTTCTTCGATGTTTATAAAACTGGGCATAAGACTTTATCTTTATTTTAAAGTAATGCTAAGGAGCTCACTGAAGTGCTAAAGTTATATTATGAAAACAAAAACAACTTTAATTTTAATTTAAAGTGTTAAGGTGAAGATAAAGTTTATTATAAAAAAGGCACTTAGTGCGTGAAAATTATATGAGAAATATGTCCTTGTTCAGATGACGTCATACAACTAATTTGGAAATTTTTAAATTTAATATCTCGCTTATTAAATTTGACGTAAAGTTTCCACTAATACACATGCATTTTAATGATAAACAATAATAAAAAGATTAAACAATATTTGGGTATAGTTCTGTATAAATTTATTAAATACAACAACGTTTCGACAGCAAGGTGCTGTCTTCTTTAGGTTTTTTATAATAATAACATAAAAAAATATGTAGTCAAGACTACAAGTTTATGAAATCATCCAGAAGTCACCTGGATGACTTCTGGATTTCACCTAATAATATCAATCTTAACACAGGCTATGAACTAAATAAATCATGGTACCCTGTTATTCGTTCGTAATTTTTTCTTAATCATTTGTATGTTTAATGTTTTACCATTTATCAATGTATCTATGATTTCATAAACTTGTAGTCTTGACTACATATTTTTTTATGTTGTGATTATTATAAAAACCTAAAGAAGACAGCACCTTGCTGTCGAAACGTTGTTGTATTTAATAAATTTATACAGAACTATACCCAAATATTGTTTAATTTTATTAATAATGAGTTCTGAAAACATATTTCAAAATATGATAATAAAAAGATTAGTGTAATGTGCTATTGGTGTTATTCTTACCGAATTTTCGGTCCGCTTCCTCAAATTCGACCTGGACAAAGTTTGCGCCAACTCCGACGCAAATCTGCTGGCAATAGGCTGATTTTGTGGCGAATCAACCTGATCTGTATCTCCATTCATACTATTCAAAAACTCAAATTTCGTTGGAGTTCGTTTGTTGGTTCCTGATGGATATTCCCCAATGGTAACAGAAACCGGTCGTTGTTTCTTTAAAGTAGTAGCCGGTGGTGAACTCATTTGTCCAGTGAGTTTAGGTTTATTGAAATACGTGCTAGGAGGTTTCGGTTTCGGTCCTCCAGGATTATTGAGTTTAAAACTTTCAAGAGACTCCATATCGACGCTATCTTTGCCCCCCGGGGGCGTGGGAGGCACTGGAGGTTTGGGTGATCTCGGAAGAGTCCCCATAGAGGCTGTGGATCTTATACTAAGCGTGTCGTAGTCGGGAGAGGGGCACGGAGGTGGTAACGGCTGCTGAAAAGTTTTCTGTGGAACAGGGGGTGCTTTAGGCTTTGAAGATTTTGGCTTTGCGTTTGTGTCGCTATCAATAGATGGCATCTGCAAAGAAGCGGAAGTTGTGTAAGTGCACGCGATTCAAAATCGTGAAATCAGAACGTGCAATCATGCGCATCCGTGCGTTCCCACGCAATAGCATTTATCTATGACAGAAGGCTGATTCTAAATGAAATTCCAAGTTGTAATTAAAATTTGGTCTTGGAATTGTACACGTAGCCATCTAGTGAATTTTTATGGAATATCGATGTGACGTCATGACATTACAAGATGTTGGAATTAATTTCAACATATAGCGAGGTGTTGTTTTCACAATTGCACCTTGTTTTTCCGGTTTTTCGTGTGTTTCACGTTATACATAAAATAACTCAAAATTTGAATGGTATTGAAAATATTTGTTTTACGGGAGATTTAGTAAGTATGAAACATAATAAATACAATTTTGTTTGATAAATAGCATGAAGAATATTATTTTATCTGAAATATTGATTGACATTTCTTTTATAATAATTATATATATATATATATATATATATATATATATATATATATATCTCTGCCATTTAATCACTGATTTTTTTGGACCTTTAAATCCATGTAGTTGGGTAGTTAAAACCTTCCACCTCATTTTATTTGGTAAAAGTAAAACCAAATAAAATTAATCAAGGAAAACTAACAAAAATAACGAAGAAAATCTAACAAAACAACTAAACTAATGAAGAAAATCTAACAAAAGTAACGAAGCAAAACTAACAAAACAAAAGTAACAAAATGAAACAAACTATTTAGCAAAATCAAATTCACGTATTTAACTGAACTGCCGCTCAAAGAATGAATAACAATAACTACCTCTTAAATTCAAATGTATAACACCTACCCCTTCCATTTTACACCCAGTACCAACATAGACTATAATAGTCAACTACCAATCCAAGAACAAAAATTTCCTATTAATCACTACATGTTGGAATCTTTAGAATCGCACGCTTCACTCTTGGAATGACGTCATCAAAAAACAAGACCTGGGTCTTGTTTTCATTTAGAATCAGCCTCCAGGTTGCACATTTTAAGAGGTAGTGCCTCAAGGCAATTTGGCAATATTGGCACGGCAAATAAGTTTGGAATTCCCCAAAATTATAAGTTTATTTTGTATTTTTCCAATTTAAAATTAATATAAGATAACAAAATACCAGCTAAGGTATTAAGTCAGAAATATATATTTGTTTAATAGCACAAAAAAAAAAAAACAGCTTCACAACCGCGCTGGTGTTTCACGGACAAGACGAAAACAAGTTCCCGAGTTTTTTAATTTAGTCTAGGCAGTGAATCGGCATTTTTATTGTGCTGAACATAATTTTTTGTTGATTTTTTCAAATTAATTGTTATCGTTATTGACATCATTTTGCTTTTTGAATAATTTTACTGACAATTATTATACTGTTTTTTAATTTGGAGAATTGATTCAAAATTAGGCGCTTAAAAGAAGGATTGTAAATGGCTGCCGGTAAGTTGTTTTTACACACAGCAAATTTAGATGGATCGATCGCCATGATTGCTACAACTGAGCTTACATATTGTTTTCATAATCATTCTACGAGGGATATAATCAGTTCTTTTCTCAACTAAGTGTTTAATCATTACTTACAATACAATCCGCAGGATTGTCACAATAGGAGTTAATAAATCATTCTCATAATTTTTAATATGCATGATATTTCATTTTAAATTATATTTCATAACAGTTTATATTCTACATTAAAAATAAATCAGGCCTCTAAATAAAAGCAGTAAAATAAAGTGTGAAGCAAAAATAAGAACCATAAAAATTTCTAGCTGATCAATACTTTCATAAAATTAACCATGAATAAACAAATTATGTAAAAAAGGAAGATACTCTATTTTATAGAAATGCAAATATTATTATGCAATCCTAGTAAAATTTTCTATTTTATGTTACACAACTTTGATCCTGTAACTTAATCTAATTCGATAAATTACGTAAAACTTATGTAATAATTTAAATTTCAATCTTCAGATAGTTATATTTTACAATGAGTAATTATCCAAACTTAAAAGGATTTTTCATTATTACAGATTATATTTACTGTAAAATTATAATTCATACTAAATTTTTAAAATTGGAACTACAGCAGGTAAGATTTTTTTTCTAGTCCAGAACTCAGTTACGGCCCGAGATAGATTTTAATGGCCCGCGATAATTTTTGAATTGATCTTGATACTTACTAATCAGCTTGTTCAAAAGAATTTCTCATTTCCCATGCTGTAATTTGTTGAGTTAAATAATTTTTAATAAAGACAATGTTCAGAATATTCTATTATTGTATTAAAATATTGCGGGACAATTTAATGATTTTAAAAATAATTCACAAATGTTTTAGCTTTTTCAAAATCTATTTGAGTTGTGGTCAACGATGTTAACGAGAATTAGAACTAATGTTCTGTTGAATGAATATAAGATTCTGAACTACCGAAAATAAAAAACAATCGCCAAAAAAATTGTCTCAATTTTTCGTAGTAGGTACAATTTAAAATTTATTTAGTTTTATGATCCAATAACATTTTCAATAATGTCAGCTTCTCAAAAATGTTGCGGACTCCTGTTAGCTCCTGTTAGCCCTAAAGAATCCCGTAATATTTAACCTTCTATTTATAGACAATATTTTGTGAAATAGAAATAACAAAAATATACTTTGATTGCTGTGTCAATAAGGCCATTTTGTACGATGTTGACGCTGATTATTACTAATGTGCAAAACCGCTTATATCTTCAAAATTGACAACAAGTGATTAGATACCCAGATAATGTGGAA
Organism: Ophonus ardosiacus; assembly: GCA_943142095.1. Lineage (NCBI taxonomy): Eukaryota > Metazoa > Arthropoda > Insecta > Coleoptera > Carabidae > Ophonus > Ophonus ardosiacus. The sequence goes on along the minus strand of OW964830.1, from coordinate 5,737,665 downwards.
AAATCAATAATTTTCCACATTATTTATGTGTTTTGAGAATAGTTTATCAACTAATAAATATTAATATAACATTACTCAGAAGAAATTATTAGGTAACACAAATTATCAGCAATGAAGAAACTTTTACGTAATGAAATAAAGTGAAGAGAATTCTATAAAAAGTGAAAGAAAATAATAAGAATTTGACTTACAGGTGGCGGCGGCGGTGGATGAACAGTGTTAGCAGGTGTCCGAACCGGAAATGCAGATCCCCCGGAAGAATTTACCAATGGCGCGAGCCTTTCACTTGCTTCTTCCGGTGTTGCTATAGTGCTTCTTCTTTGCGACAATTGCGAATTCATCTGCCGATCCTATCACAAATTAACACAATTAAATCACTTCACACACTTATTACAATATTATAACCATACTTCGTAAGTTTGAATAATAACTAAAGGTTTCCACTTCGGTTTATTCATTTTGAAATTTTCTACAAGTGAATTGGTTGACAGCGCGAATTCAACTGTCTGAAGTTACTTAACGAAATGGTAACTAATTCTCATAGCGCATTGTTTCAGCGCAAACAATACAATGACGTGTAGAGTATTTGTACACTAAATTACTTTAACTATAAACGAAACTTGTGATAAGAAATTATTTCACTCGGACAAGAATTCACTTGCGGCGGTCTCTAACGACTGCCAGTTATCAATGTCACTACAGGCATTTAATTTTAAGGAAAGGCCGATATCAAACGCAAGTGTTGCCAATAGTAACTGATAATACTAACTGCGAAACAAATGAAATTAAGTTTGCTTGCTGCATTGTGGATTGTTAATTTCGATTCGTTTTTCTTGCTATGTAATTGCTGATCATCTACAAGTATTTACTGTGATCACTGACCGTGGTAAAATAACTACATACGGTATGCGGAACATTGTAATTTTTCAATATTTTTATTCTGACATGAAACATCAAATGTTTATTGTTTACTGAAGTTCATTAACTCCAACATAAAATAAATATTTATTGTAACTTTAAAGATTTATTAAACATATAATGGACTGGTTCGCTAATAGCTCTGGTAATAAAAACGACAAATAAATAAATAAAGTAAATATAATATATCGTCCATTTCTGAGTGAGCTTATCTACTTCTATTCACAAATTTCGCTATAACGATTATTTATATCAAAATTATCGATAGGGTGTAAATCGAAAACTGAGACATATGCGTTTAATATGGGAATTCAGTTTTTCTTTGCTCAACCGTTATCTAATTATTTTATGTAAAAATACTTCAAATAAAAGTTATAGATCTTTAAATTTTGCATCTAATGCATGTGAAATGATTAATCTAGCTCTTCATATAAACGTAAAAATTAATTATATACAGTTTTTTATGAGCTTTTAGTCTAGGCAGCCATGGATTTATGACAAAAAATAAACAAATGCATTGTTTTTTTACCGTCTATTAAAACTAAAACATTTTACTTTTTTCTGATTTGTGTTAATTTACTGCTCTAATCCTAATTTAGTTATAAATCGGGCCTATTCTGCAACTCAGTGGTTAATTTTTAACAACTGGTTAAAAAATGTATCCAACAGATATTGATTTGACAACTACAAATCCAATTTTTTGTTATATGTCAACATACTTGATTGGTTATAATTTTAACCAGTTGTTAAAAATATATGTACGATTGACAGTTAAAAATAACGCCTGTTTATTTTTGATCATAAATCCATGGCTGCCTAGACTAGAAACTCGTAAAAATTGTGACTATTAATTTTTACGTTTATATAATTTCACATGATTTAGATGCAAAATTTAAATATCCATAAATTTATTTGAAGTATTTTTTCATATAATAATTAAGTAACGTTTGCGCAGAGAAAAACTGAGGTCTCATGTCTCACTTTTCGATTTACACCTATACAGTGACATTTTTAACAAAAGTGCTAGTAAAAGTTAAAAAGTTGGTTTTGTATACTGATTTTTTTTAATCCTTCAGAACTAATTTTCAGAGCAGTGCAAATTGCAAAACATTAATTATCGAGAAAACATTATTATTAACACTTTCAAATAAATTGTTTATTACATCATAAAAATACTTCAAAAGGAAAAAAAACGACAAATAAAAATACAGGCACACAAAATGGCTCCAAATGACAACAAACTTCGAGATATAAAACTGGTAAACAAATAAATAAATAAATAAATAAATATAAATATATCATCACGGCATATTACCCATTTCTGGGTGTGCCAGTATCTACAACATATGTAGACATCGGTAATGATGACGATATATTTTACCGTGTGGGCGCTTACCAGGCGTCACCTCACGGGCTCTCATAGCTGGTATGGAGAGTGCACCACAGGGGTCACTTTTGTGCCATTTAAAATGGGAAATATTTGGCGTTTGTCGGGATCGAACCCGGTAAACAAAACTAGGGAAAACATCAAAAATCCGAAGAAAAAGTATTTTAAATGAAAGTGTTAAAAAATAATCATTTTTTTAAATAATTAAAAAGATAATTATACAAATAAACGTAGGTGATAGTTCGTCACATATTTAACTGTACGACGTCACATTTTGTTACAGATCAAGTGACTTTTTTCAAAATATTACAAAAATTTCAATAATTAATAACTGTAAAATATGTATTAGATATTTCGCGATATTTTCAAATTTGAGGCTATTTAAATAACTTTTTTTTAAATTTAGTACTTACAAGGCATATAAAAATTATTGGACAGCCGTATTGGAAACTTTCCAATCTACAATCAGGAAAAAGTTAAGCAAATTATCATCCACAGACAGAAAAGAAACGCTTAAGACCACAAATCTACTCAAAATAATATAAATCTTATTAAAAATCTAATGTATAATTTTACACGATTGTAAAATAAAATGATACATTGTAAATAGATACCGCACAGTAAAAATGCTATTTATATGTATTCTTCAAACAAACATATCTGTCATTCTTTAATCATATCATTAAATCTCATTAAAATCTTTCCTTGAAACTACAATAATAAAGTACATTAACTTTAAGCAAAAGTTTACTATTCATACAACATATAAATAAATATAAATTTTGTACACAAGTGTATTAAGTTTGATGAATTTCGGAGAAAACTTATAAAAATATTTTAATTATTTTTAAAGTGCTTTAATGTTCATTACAATTAAAATACCTACAATAAAATCTTGATAAGAAGTTTAAATATTTTTGATAACATTTTGTTTGCAACGCACATTCCTAAATTGTGATGCATAACAACAATATAAAAATTCTTACCTTTGAAAAATCTGTTTCATTCTTGATTTGTTTCTCTGGTTGATCGTCTTTTGATGAATCGTCATCGTCAATTGTTGAATTAAACATTTTCCGATGCGCTTTTCTGAACTCATCCATCAATTTATCATGTTGATGTTTCTTGTCGGAATCAACACATTTCAGGATTTTCTTCTTCTGGATTTCTTCGTCGATGTTGATTTTCTTCTGAGCCTCTTTGTTTCTCTGAAAAGGAACAGCAGATACAATTTAATAAATTTCTCGACTGTGTTGTACGAGGGGTTGTTTTTATATTCCCGGAGTAGGCATGAAAAGATAAGATTAGAACAGCAACAATTTTTTTTTTTGATATATCGTTTCAATAACATCTTTAATTCATTATAAAAATATTCTTTTGGTTTGTCTGCAAATGAGGTCACACACGACTTTTTTTTAAAATTTTAGTCGATAGACTAGTGAAAAATAATAGACCCGTTTTTTTATTTTTCCTTAAATCGATCTTCAATAATGAAAAAATTGCGATTAAAAATGACATTTTTAAAACGCGGCAACTAGACCCCCGCTTCGTCCCTTGCCCTGTGACGTCACATGCTGGCCAGAAAGAGACAGAGATATGTTTTATCTAATTCGTGAATTTCTCACTAGAGGCCACTTGAATATATCAGTGTAATTTGACATTTGCGGCTTTGTTTTCGAGGGAAACGTTGGTTTTTATTTAATTCTAGTGAGAAATACTCGAACTAGATAAAACATATTTCTATGTCTGTCTGGCCAGCCGAAATCAAAACAAATGATACTATGTTTTGTCTAGTTATATTTGGTCGTTGGGAGCAAAGACCATTTTGATTTTCACACTGTTTTAAACGTCAAAGTGACATTTAAAGATGACCTGAAATTTATGAAAGTAAACATGTTGATGATGTTTGCCCGTAAATATATGTTATTAACTTACCAAAATAAAGAATAAAATAATATTCTGCAATATATTCAATGTCTCACGTGCATTTATAAACTTCTAGTGTCTAATTTCAAGTTAAAAGCGAAAGAAACAGCTGATATGTAACGTGCGGATAAGTTCACGTCAAATGAAAATTATATTTATAAAAATGAATAGAAAGATGTTTTATTAATATATTATAGCATATTTAGATACGCAATCCTCAATTTATAGTCTATATACATATGTAACGGTTTCAGTCATTTCTTCAAATGGTATACAACCACTAAAAGATAAAATTTATACTATTTTAAATTTTCCTTTACCTACTCAAAGGAAAATAAGAGAATTTTTAGGTTTAATCAAATTTTTTCATCGTTTTATTTCAAACTGTGCAAATATATTACAACCAATAAACACTCTTTTAACTAATAAACCCAATAGTTCTAAAGAAATTTTATGGTCAAAAGAAGCAAGAACTGTTTTTCAACAAATTAAACAAAGTAGCAAATAATATGACACTTTCTTTTCCAAAACATAATGCTCAAACATCCATTATGGTTGATGCCTCTGACATTGGTATTGGGGCTAATATATTTTATAAATTCTGTGCTCATCTAAAATGTCTGTTTGAAATGAGTCTGAACATAGGTTCGGAACCTGTGACGTCATAACATGGCTGGTTTTTGCAACTTTTTAACAATATCTTACTTTAAAACGATTTTATACAACAAAAAATGTAAATAAAAAATAATTTAATCATACTGAACGATAAATTAGACTATCCTGCGATTTAAACAGAAAAAAGGTACAATTATTTTTTTGCAAGATCTCACGTTACCAAGGCATGTGATTAAAAAACAATATAATGAAAAATTACATTAACATTGAAAACTGTCTAGTCCGGGAATATAAAAACGCACCCTCGTCGATTATTATTATAATTGAAGTTGTAAAAACTTACTTCTGATCTTCGTTGTAACTCCATGCTAATAGCACTAGACAAGCTACTTGAAGCTATGCTGCTTCGACTCGTACTGCTTGCATAACTAGCGGAAGAAGGACTCTTCTTTAATGATTCGTCAATCTTTTCATTGTCTTCCAAATCACTTCTATGCACTTCAACTACCACAGTCTTGGTTTCGTGTTGTTGCGACACGAGGCAAATATCTGCTAATTTTGTTGACGGTTTATCCTTTTCAACTTCCGCTTCTTCTAATAAATTATTCTGGCACTCTTGAACACTTCCGTTGTTTTTAATTGTAGTTCCATTTTCGGATAAGTTGATAATTGTCGGTTTAAAATGGCGAGGGTTTTCATCCCAATCGTAGGAGATTTTTTCCCAACTTTTCGGTTTGTATCTCTGGAAATCAAGGTGCGATAATCTGTCTTCCAGTTCGAGAGATTCTTCCTTGACTATTGATAACCGTTTGGATTCGGACCATGATGGACTTTGGTCCCCTGTAACGGAACTAGCTGAGCTGTTGTACCCGCTAGATTCGCCGGGGAAAAGTTCTGAACCGGCTCCTTTACGGACGATTAGGTCGAGTTGTCGGGAAGTTTTCATGATGTTAACAGCCTAGAAAAGATTTATGGCAGTTAGATATTGATGTTAATTGATTTATAGGATGGACGTGCCTCGTTAAATGATATATCGGTGAAGTCGACGTTATTGCAATAAAGGATTTGGTCTCCTGGCCGAAGACCGGCATCCCTAGCGATTCCGCCTTCTTTTGTGAATTGTACAAAAATTCCTGGCTTCCATTCTGGTCCTTTGCAGATTCTAAATTTGAAAAATTCAATCAAATATTATCAATTTTACTTGCGATAATATTACAAGGTTAAATATATTGCTTTATGTTTAAATGTAAATAAAGATTATTTACAAATACAAATTGTTATATTTTGTTTTAAAGTAGAACTAATTTCATACCCGCAGCCAAGTTTAGCTCTTTGAGCTACAGCTATGCTTATCCTAACATCGTGATGCTTATCTTCTAACGGGGGTGATTCGCTCAAAATCGAACCGAAGTCTGGAATTATTTGCCAGCTCAATGGGTCGGTAGATCTGCTGCAAGGTTTTTGTGAATTAAAATTAAGGTCATGAAATTATTTATAAATATTATCACGACCTGTTCCTTGGCTGTTGTTTCAAATAAAACTACTGGATTGTAGTATATCTTCTTTTCATATAGGTACTGTTTTTTTATCAATTTATATCGTTGACCAAATTTCTTGTATTAATTTTGTTATTTATTTAATTTATTGTTTTATTTGTCTTTGATTAAGTCAAATTTATACACAATTTTAAAATTTGATAACGGCTTTTTAAAAAATGTGAATTGCATATCAATTTAGGGGAAAGCCTTCAACACCCCAATATTCAAAACCAGAATATTTAACACCAGAATATGCATGCACAGAATCATTCAAATCCCGAATAATCGAAGAATCGAATCGTGCATCCCCGGAAAGAGCTTTGCTCGAATGATTCAAAAACTAGTGCTGTGAGGACTTGGCAAAACTTGGATCCGAGTACCCGGATCTCAAAATATCCAGTTCCTCGGATATCCGATGTTCGGATATTGAAGCGGATATCCGTAAATTTAATTCGGATTTGGAATCGGATCCAGATTTGAGTCCGGATCCCTTTTGGATTCGGATCTGGACTTGGATCTGGATTCGATGTTTGGTTATGGAACCGGATCCGAATTTTAATTCTGGATCCAATTATATTAACTATATCGAACAAAAATTTATTGTGGATTATTTCATAATCAGATTTATTTGGTTTTGAAGCTCCATGGTAATACTTATACATTCAAATATTATCATCGGGTTCAATACAGAGAATATTCGAATCCGAGAACCGATGTGGATTCTGAAATTCCATATCTAAAATCCGATACTTATACTCATATTCGGATCCGGATCCAAAATCCAATACTCAGATTTGGATCCAATATCCGATCAATTATCCGGATATTTTTTGATCCGAAACCGAAACTATCCGGATCCGGATCCCACCACTATCAAAAACCAAGTATGTGGGCGGGGCCAGGAGAAGCAAACGTTAGGTTATGTTTATGTTGGTTAGCGATGATTCTGCTGATACGCTTTCGGGAAATGCGCGATTCTGTGTTTGAATATTCGGGATTTGAATGATTCTGTGTATGCATATTCTGCTTTTGAATATTCTGGTTTTGAATATTCTAGTTTTGAATATTCGGGCGTTGAGTACGCACCCTCAATTTAGCCTTAAAAAATAAAATTAAAAATTATTTAATCATGTTGTGACGTCACGGCCCCATGAGCCTGTTTCACATTTTTTAAAAAGTATTTTAAATGAAAGTTTATGCAATATTTATCAGAATAATAAAAATAATAATAATGGGGTATTCCACCATAACAAACAAAATTTAAAAAAATTCAATTTAACATAAAGTACGGCTCAATAAATATTAGTTAAAACAATGAAAACATTTTTTAAATAGTTACTTTACGAGATATTTCACATTTGCTAAAAAGGAAAATTGACGTCATACAATTGTTATCTTTCTCTCGCAGCGTACTCACAGCAGTGTGTGTGAGAAAGACAAGTATAGGGGAAATGTGACGTTACACTGATCTCTCAAAAATAAAATGCTGTTAAACTAGGTACAATTAAGATTTTTTAATACTATGAATTGCTTCAAAACTGAACGAAGTTTTATTTAAAATAATAAAAAAAATTGAGTGGAATATCCCATTATTATTATTTTCGTGGATAATTTCATAAAAAAAATTGGCACCAGAAATAGTCATGAAAACAAACCTACCTACTGGACATCATTTATTATAATTTTGTAATTGTATTTCATGTTAAAACGTAAAATGTGTTTGTGAAAATAAATATGGCAACGTTGCATTGTACTTCCCTGCCCAGGCAGGAAAAACTAATTTCCCTGTCGATTTTGCGGCAGGAAAGTAGTAGTTTACATGACAATTTCATGAAAAATAGTTTACGTTATTTATATAAATAAAAGTAGGCGATAGTTTGTCACATGTTAAACTGTATGTACTCTGACGTCACATTCTATTTCAGATCACGTGACTTTTTCAAAACATACAAATTTCAATATTTAATTGTTAAATATCTAATGGATATTTCGTGATATTTTCAAATTTGAGGCTCTTTAAAGAACAATATCTTTTAAAATTCTGTACTTGCAAGTCATATAAAAAAAATTGAAAAAAAATTATCGGATACAATCCAGTAGTTTTATTGATAAGTTATCATTATTATTTCGTGAGCGTAATATTTTTTTAAAACATACAATTCATATTTTGTTGTTATTTTTTTCGGCAATTAAGATAAATGAAAGTAATTTATAATTTACTTGGGAAAAAAGTTATAATTACAGAGAACAATGAGTATAAAATCTATATCTTGTGCAATTGTTGCACAAATGGCAATGAACCAATAAATTCTAATTGCAATAAACATTATCTGTCAAACGGAGAATTATTATATAGAAGCAGACTAGAATATTAATTCATTATATGCAGTCTGGAATGAATAATGAAATTAAAATGAACTTACTCTTTCACTGGTATCATTCCCACACCTGTAACAAAAGGAAAACTCTATTATAATGAAGAATAATTACAGACTTTTACACTCAGGAATCCATTTTTATGTAGCGTCTCCATTCACGCCATGATTTAACCAACAAAACAGAATCGGAAACAAACAAAATAAATAAAGAAAGGTTGGAACTAGCAATCATTTCTTTTGATCGTTTTATGTGGAGATAATTTACGGTCGAGCGAGCGTGCACTCAAGTTACCTTCCTTGGAGGTTAGGTTTACGGGATGCGCTTAGAGTCATTTCGCAATACAATTAATATTAAACAGTACTCTCCGTTCGTAAAGAATCTGTTTCGTTTCGAGCTATTTGCTATTGGAAACTTGATGCCAGATGCCAGAGTTGGATGATGGTTTGAAACTGAGGCAAACTTAAAATTATGCGCCCCATTTTTTTTACAATTTTCAATTAATAGTTGATTAAATAAAATAATTAAAAAAATAAAAATACCTATCACTTACACCTGTAAATTTTTGAAAAAAAAAAACCTTTATTAATCATAAAATAACGATATAAACGGAAATGAAAAATTAGATATGAGCATAAAATTTAAAACAAATTTGAATTATATATCTGGAATCAAGGGAACGGAAATTATCGAATTCATAATGAATTGGGGCAGCTATTTCTGATTTTATTGCAAGAATGGGGTCCTTTACCATAACAAAAAAAAATAATAATAATAATAAAATGTACACTTTGTACTCAATAAATAACGATTAAGATAAAAAAAAAAAACATTTTTACCTCTCGCGAAAAGAGGTATTGGATTCATGCTAAAAATCGCATATCCAGATTCTAGTGAATAAGCACGATTTAAGATCCCTACAAACCGATTTTAACATTTTTACGATGATGCCTGTCTGTGTGTGTGTGTGTGTGTGTGTGTAGATGTGGGTCTGTGTGTTTTTAAGCTTGAAATTTCACCTTTTGTACCTGAAATTTCTCCTTTTTTCTTGAAATTTAATCTTTTTAAAACTTGAAATTTTACCTTTTAGAACTTGAAATTTCACCTTTTAAACTTGAAATTACAACTTTCGGGATCCCGAGTTCAAAAAGCTGGGATTATAAGTTGCCAGTTAGGTTAAGTTGTATTTAAGCTTGAAATTTCACCTTTTAAACCTGAAATTTCAGCTTTTTTCTTGAAATTTAATCTTTTTAAACTTGAAATTTCACGTTTTAGAACATGAAATTTGACCTTTTAAACATGAAATTTCACCCTTTAAACGACAGACGCCAAATATTTCCAATTTTAATTAGCACAAAAGTGACCCCTGTGGTGCACTCTCCACACCAGCTATGAGTGCCTGTGAGGTGACGCCTGGTAAGCGCCCACACGGTAAAATATATCGTCATCATTACCGATGTCTACATGTGTTGTAGATACTGGCACACCCAGAAATTGGTAATATGCCGTGATGATATATTTATTTATTTATTTATTTATTTTAAACTTAAAATTTCAACTTTCGGGATCCCGAGTTTAAAAAGCTGGGATTATAAATTGCCAGTTAGGTTACGTTGCAGTTTGTATTTTTTTATTTATTTATTAAAAACACACAAACTGCAACGTAAACTTACTGGCAACCCAACTTTTTAAAGACCAAGTGAGTGTCAGATGCATAATGCATACGACACAACGCGCAAAAACTTGAAATCTCAAGTTTTAAAAACCTGAAAATACTAGAAAAAAGAAAAAATCTCAAGTTTTAAAAAGTTGAAATTTTAAGAAAAAATGTAAAATTTCAGGTTTAAAAGGTGAAGTTTCAAGTTTTAAAAAGGTGAAGTTTCAGGTTAAAAGGTGAAAGTTTAAGTTTTAAGAAAATTGCGTATGGCCCTTCTACGTTTCCGCAATTATGAGAATCAGTAAATCGTTGAAAATATTTTTCTACATAGTCTAAATTTTTGCATTTTATATCATACATGATTGTTGTAGAACATGGCAAATTATCGTCATGGTTTTTCATCAATATCAGTTAAAAACGATTTTTCGTTTTAATCCAGCAGATCATTCAAAAAAAAATCTTAAATAGCTTTTCGGCGTCTAAAAATTGATTGGTCACGAGCCGTACGAGCACTTGATAAAATGAACCCGAAAATGCACCTTTTAAAATTATGTGAAGTGAGGCCCTGCTTGATTCGAAATAAAAACAAGATAGTTTTATAATCACCGGTCGAGCTTACGACTTCACTTCCTGTCACTCTGTCAGAAGTCAGAATTCCAGCGGTCAGCAACAAAAACTTACATCCTATGGTTTGTTACATGAAACAAATCAAATTCTGCGAAAGGAAATCAATTTCATCGTTTATGTGGACAATAAATGAAAAATTTATGCCTCATTATAAGATTCTTATATCTGACAGAGTTCATAAAACTTTTAAAAATGTATCAGAGCATAAAACATGGCGAATAGCCATGATGCGAAATATTTATACACATATGACACATAAATCATGGCTCGTAAACTTGAACTTAGCATAAACAATGTTTAAAAGACGTCGCTGACAATAAATTACGAAACAGCATTATCTAATACAGACTCATAAAAAGATACTAGTGTTTTCTGATCAATATACGAAGGACGCTAATAAATTAATTTCTTTTGTTTCTTTATTTATGGATTTCAGACAGGAATTGCACGTTTTATGCCCAGTTGCACCAAGGATTAAATTTTAAATGACCCTTACACAAAAAAATGCAAATTAAAATTTTGACTGCAATGGGGTGTTTCGACATTTTTTAAAAATATTTTTTACATTAGTACAGACCAGTAGGACTCTGAATATCTAACTTTGAGTAAGAAAATGTATGCATCACATGAGATATGAATTTTAAAAAATTTCATCGCAATTCAAATTTTCTTATCATGGCGCGCTTATGACGTCAACTCGATGGTAACATCTGCAACAAACTTCAGCGCCTAAATCTGCTTGTTTACATATGATTTTAGTAGCAGCGTGTATTTCGGTGTTTGTCCTGTGTTTGTTTATGGTAAAAAATATGAGTAATAATTATAAAGTGGACGAAATGTCAAACAAGAAATATACCCGCGCGTGTTAACTACTGACACCATCTGTGTTTTTATACGAAAATATTTACTTTGAAATGAGCAACAGATTATCAAATTGACGTCACAAATTTCAAGGACGTTTCTAGAGCTGTAAAAATTCCAATTTTGTAACATTAAATTATGAATTAAAACTTTTTATTAAACATGTTTTATTATATTTTTCTACTATATGAAGATGGGAACTATAGAAAAAAGTTATTATTTTGCATTAATTCCATATCACCGGAATACCTCATTACAGCTACGAAAATAAGAAATATAAATAAAATTATAAGTAGGATTTTATGGTTGGTGTTCACAGCTTCGAAAATAAAACGTTAATTAACATCAACTGTCATTTAATATATTCATAATTAACAAGTAATAATAATAACTTCATACCTTTTAAAGCACTGTATGCAATCATATATGGGAACCTTTGTCTTAAGACAGCTTTTTAAATTATATTTAAATTGAAATCCTTTTGTCAGAACGTAAACTGACAGCTCAAATGACAGGTGTTATGTCTATGCTTATTTTTGTGTAAAATATTTAATAATATAATTTTATTTTTAATTTCGGAACTGTGAATTATGCTTAAATAGTATATTATATCCGAGGTGGGAGATGTTTCATTATAGCCGGGGGCTTAAGTATATTACCGAGAGGCGAAGCCTCGAGGTGAGATAAAGCGCGAGGCTGTGATGAAACTCCTTCCGGGGTTATGTATACTATTTTATTCACAATCATCCTCATTTTAAAACAATAATTTTCAAAATAAATCAATGAGTTATAATCTTTCATTTTATTAATATTTTTGACAACTCTCTTAAAATTATTTTAGCCTACTTTATTATAAGGATTTATGACAATGTTGCTAGGCAACCTTTATATAAAAATTTCAAAGCCAAGAGATGGAAATGAAATCCGTTATTTCCATCCCAAGAGATTGCCTCTAAAGTTAGGAATGACGTCCAAAAGGTTAGAAATCGGTATATTACTGTAATTCAACGATTTCATTCATTGGAATTTTAATATTCATATATTATGATTGTGAATAAAAGTATTTTTGTATTTACTAAAATCATGGTTGGAATGCATTTTGTAACCAGGGTTACAAAAACAAATCAAATAAAAACAAAAATGTGTCTAACAGGTTGCTCACGACAGCTGTCAGTCACAATATGAAGTTTAAAAAATTTGCAATAGATGTATCATTCTCAATGCAAATAGTCCACTAGGTAATGAAGTGTCAGTTTCAAATATATTTATAAACAAATGAAACTATATTTTGCTATCTCGTTTATTGTAAAGTAAATAATGTTTGTTTATCTTTAGAAAAAACTTAATCAATTCATGGCAAAAACAACAGTAAAAATAATCAGTTCATATATCATAAAACTGAAAGGTGAATGATCTTCATTGATGAAGGGCAAGTATATTTTATTGTTTATGTAATTATTTATGCTAAATTTGATAAAAATAAAATAAATGTAAGAAACTTACTTCGGACTTTTAACGTTAAATGTGTATGGTTTGAAATAAGTTGAAGAACTTCTTTATGTACAGCATCTTCTACGGTGAAACCATTGACTCGAATAATTTGATCGCCAACCTGCAAAGAACAAAAAATAAATAAAAAATACGCCATGGTGTTGTTCACCATCAATACATACTAGTATTGCTGGTTACAAACAAAAAAAAAAACTATAGATAAAATAGTATTCAATTCACAGTAAATTCCCACGTTATTAGTGAAAAAATAAACAATATATTAATAAAATGTTCATTGTACTGTTTAAATAACAAACTATTTAACCTTTACAATATTCTCTAGGCTATGATCATCAATTGTTTGCGATTTGATGCTAAACAAATGAACCTAGATCACACAACAATTCTAATGTAAATGTTGTGAACGGCAGAAGAATCATACTATAGTTTATCTTTCTCATAATTTAAGAAACAATACCAACAATTTTCAAATAAACTTAGAAATTGACGCATTATAATTACCTATTTCTATCTTTGTCATGATACAAATTAATGTAAAAGTAAAAAATATAACTGTTTCACTCATTTCAAAATTCCTTTCTCAAAACATTTTTTTCTATAAACTATTATTACACTTGATTTTCTTTTGTCAATGTCGAATGACATAAGAAGACCTCCATTGTTATTTTCAATGACAAGGAGATAAAAAAAATCTTCGCTATCTTGATGTTCTATAATTACCATACAGCTAGTCTGTTATTCGATAATTATTTTCAAGAATGGCCTAACTGTAATATTAAGTGAAACCGGATTTTTGGTATGCCTTCTTGTGTTCAAAACAGAAAAAAAGTAGGAGTCATTGACTTATCAATGCTTCATTAGTTGTTTTAGTGTTTCAATAAAATTTATTAAATGATACAATAACAAGGTATATTTTAACTAAACAGCACAGGTTTAATATTACAAACATAATATAACCTTTCAAAAAAAAAAAAATTAATAAAAACAGAAAAAAAAAATAATCTGGAAAGTGCAGACCATATTATTGGAAATTCCCAATTAATTTTATATAATACATAATTTTGTTAATTGTAATAAATAACACAAATAAATAAATAAATAAATATATCATCACGGCATATTACCCATTTCTGGGTGTGCCAGTATCTACAACACATGTAGACATCGGTAATGATGACGATATATTTTACCGTGTGGGCGCTTACCAGGCGTCACCTCACGGGCACTCATAGCTGGTGTGGAGAGTGCACCACAGGGATCACTTTTGTGCCATTTAAAATTGGAAATATTTGGCGTCTGTCGGGATCGAACCCGGTAAATTGAATTTTACACATTTTATAAATAAATATATCATCACGGCATATTACGCATTGCTGGATATGCCAATCTGTTTTGGGTTCGCGACCAGACACTGAAAGTTAATCTTTTTATAATTCTTTAACTCTATATCTATTGAATGTAACATGTTTTATTTTTTTCAAAAATTCCCAGATTTTCCGGAAAAGCCGATTTTAAGCTGTGATGACGTCGGTAGAGGCTTGGCGCAACGTATGTCGATTTATACACTGACGCACGCGGTTCCGGTTACCAGTCACTTGAGACTGAGGTGAGGTGTTGTTACGACCTACGTTGAAGTGGTTCGATTTCACCGTTCTGTCTGAGTTTGCGCCTAATTGACTTGTGACGTACTTACAGTTTAACCCAAAAAATATTAATTATAAATAAATGGAGCAATAATTTTAATTTTTAATTTCAATTTCAGCAGTCATTTGTGTTATATTTAAGAGAAAATAGTATGTTATGTAGAATTTTTACCATGCTAAACTTCTCCATTATAACCAAAATCTAATCAGCTTTTCATATGGATGTAAAAAGATACGAAAGAATTATAATCCTTAGAATTGTAGTATTAAGTTATTGCCGGAGAAAAATTTGTCACGCAGACATCGTAAAATTAGAAAATCGTATTGTAGGGACCCCAAAACGTACTTATTCATTAAAAACTCACCAACGAAGTTTTTGACCAAAGATTACTTTCCTTACCAGTGATGGAAAGTAAAAAAAGTTAATTTTACAAAAAAAAAAAAAATAATAGGTAGGTATCGTTTATTTTAATTTTTTCTATCTAAAACTTGCCAGGCTTCACCCCAAAGGCTCTCCTGATGAACAGAGCATCACAGGGATCACTTTGTTGTAATTTGAAATTAATTTTCAAGTATGGCATTGATTGGATTCGAATTTCAAACCCGGACAGTCAACCTGCCAATGGGGTCCTATACCATTTTTCTTTTATTTATTTTTTTTCTGTAAGAATAGGATAAAATAAGAATTTTAGTGCAAACGCGACTTATAAATTTTACGTAATAAGCGAGATATGAATTTTTAAAGTTTAAGAATTTGTGCGTCACGTAGCAGGTACTAACAAGTGATCGACAAACATTGGGACAAACTGTTAGTTATAGAGGGAACAATTTTTTTCATGTTTGCATAGCTGAAATGTTTGTATATAAAATCTTATAAGTTATATTCATGAAGAAATTATTATTAAGTATAAATGACGTAAATAATAAGCATTTTTTTCCTAATAAAATATAGAACAGTTTGACAATATTATTACACAAAGTATGACGACGGATGGCGCTAGTGTTGGCTGTTTTGAAGTTTCAATATTAATTTAATTAATATTATCATTAATTTAATTTATATTACAAATTGATTTAGTTGTAAATATATTATTATTGTTAATATTACTAGATGTTATAATTAAACAAATTCATCAAACACAAAACTGTTAAATGTTTTGTTCGGTTATAGAACAACATGACATTTCATAAACCTTTAAAGGTGACCGCTATAGACGCGCGAATCTCCTTTTTAAAATCAGGCGACCAATCAAATTCTTAGTACCTAACACGTCATACCCAATTAGTAATCAGCTTCAATCGCTTATAATTTGTGACCTAGTCAATATTTAAAGAAAAATTTTTCACTAATACTCATTAATTTATGTATATTTTCGTCTTCTTATTTAAGATAGTTGAAATATGACTATGGTATAGGACCCCATTGACGGGCAACAATAAAAATGAGAAATAAATTATTTATTAAATTTTATAACCCCAACATGACATTAAAAAACCTAATCTTACAGTGCATGATACATCTAAACAAAATAAAAAATATATATCTAGAATTAAAATCATTAAAATTCCGCTCACGATTCACGTCTAAAAATACTGCTACCATTTTTCCTCCGATTGTAATCTGATAACCAGATGCCAGCCAGTGTAAATCCGCTGAAATACACAGAACAGGTTAACAATATGCGTCGGATTCAGTTACGTTACTTATCTGGTTTCCCATGATTCACTTTACCGATTTTAGAGTTTATTGGCTTGATTATTCAACAAAATAAGTAAAATTTTATCCAACATAA
This sequence comes from Ophonus ardosiacus, assembly GCA_943142095.1. Classification (NCBI taxonomy): domain Eukaryota; kingdom Metazoa; phylum Arthropoda; class Insecta; order Coleoptera; family Carabidae; genus Ophonus; species Ophonus ardosiacus. The sequence goes on along the minus strand of OW964830.1, from coordinate 5,720,812 downwards.
ATTGTTTTTAGATAATAATTGGTTGGGATGATTGCATCGTCGTCGTTCTGCTTCTTAACCAAGGAATGAGAGTTCATTTTGCGAATTTACAACTCACTGGCTTTCGACAATAACTAGAGTTTCTTCACCCTGAGTATGATTACTCTAACTCTTCCCACAGACCTTTGCTACAAATATTATTTTCCGCAGGTTTTGCTTCTCAAACGCCAGAAAACCGACACAAATATTAGTAATAGGTGTAATAACAACACTATATTATCGATGGCTGAAAACAGAAAGGTTGCTAAACAATGTGCTACGCCGACATTTGAAAATCTTTTTATATTACATAATAAAAAAAAATTATAACTAGCACAATACCTCTCGCCATTTCCATATAATGTTATATAAGTGTTGTACTGCACTTCGCTGTCGAATCGTCGTTTTATAACAAAAAAAATCTGTTGTGGCCAGCACAAAACCTTCCGTCAATTCGATGTATTTTGTACAAATCCCATACCAAAAGGTCCTTGGAACAGATTCTATATAATATCATGTAAAATCAAACACGAACACATACTATTTCTATTCTATAAATTCAATAAAATTATAACATAAACATACACTAAGTAAAATGCACTTGACACTTCTTCTTATTCTTCAGCTTCCCCTATTTTATTAGAGGTAGCTGTTTCCTCTTTTCTTCCACTCATTCCTGTCCAACACATCTTCTTGACAAAGGCATTCCTTTCAGTCTTCTGCGATACAGTCCTTCCATCTTCTCTTTGGCCTTTCTCTGCGTGTCACTTGCGAGAAACACTATGACATACCAATTTTGTGATCCTACAATTTCCATATTTGGTTTTGCACTTGCAACTGACATCTGTCAATTAGAATTTTTTTAATATATCAGCATCAGTTGTTTCCATGATAAATAGCAAAGCTGACTAATTTTTGAAAATTTTTAACTGCGTTTTTTTTTTAAGAAAAACTGTTAAAAACTTCAAATAAGGGTACTTCCGGTGGATCAATTATAACCAAAATCTAATCAACTCTTCATATGGATGTACAGAAGAGGAATACGAAAGAATTATAATTTTTAGAATTGTAGTATTGGAGTTATCGTCGGAGAAAAATTTGTAACACACGGACACACATACACACACACGGACACACATACATACACACGGACACACAGACATACATACAGACATCGTCTTAAAAATAGTAAATTCGTATTGTAGGGACCCTAAAACGTGCTTATTCATTAAAAACTCACCACCGAATTTTTTGCCCAAAGACAATACCTTCCTTCCTAAGGTGACGGAAGGTAAAAAAATACAAAATTTTACCCAAATATTGTTTTTATTGTATTTAACATGTCTTCTGCACATACAATTTTAATTATATCTATTTTTCATCGTATGAGGAAGTTCCTAAATGTCAGAAATTCTTCCAATTCATTAACAAGATTGGCGGTATTTCTGATGGATATATGCATTTTACCTATAATTTTAAATATAATTAATACAACAATAAGAAAGATTATATGTACTTCCCAGAAAAAGCTTTCAGAATGTCACTAAAACTGTTGATTTTTGACACTGACATCTGTCATTTACAAACTATGTTATAAACATTTGAACTTGTCAACTGGTTTCCTTAGTGTTGTTTAGCCTCTGCGACTTATTACGTCCGATTATTCTATATATTATAGTGTTTTTATCTCTAAATCTATAGAAGATATAATAAAATTAAAAATTAAATGTAATAACAAAAATTTCCAAAAAATAATATTTACATTTCTTAAGAAACTACAACTTCCGGTTGTCCAATTGTTACCAAAACCTTTTCAGCTCTTCCCATGTAAGTCAGATTGAGGTTAGCATGAATCCAATACTTCTCCTAGCGAGAGGTAAAATGTGAAACATCTATTTGAATTTTTTTATAATTTATTACAATTTATGCAATAATAATATGAAGTAATTAATATTAAATAAAATGTACAGGATGTAATGTACTATTATCATGTTCAATATAATGGCTTAATTTTCTGCCGGACACTTTTTATTTACGTTTATTATATTATAAATAAATGCAGCATTTAAGTTTATCTATGAATTACTGCTTTTATGATAACAAAATGCTATCTATATGTATAGTGTGCCCACCCTCACTGTAATGATATACTTATCAATTTGCACTTGCCGGTATTTTTTTCTTGTTATAATTAATTACAAAACAATATTTTATTAAATCTCTGTTTGTTTAGATGCTTAAGTACTACAGATTGCAGGTTATCTTATCAATATAATAACAAAGTTGTTTACAAATGGTTCTTAAATGAAAAAAGTTGCAGTAATGATAACATATTTTTTACTTATCTACTTTATAATAATCTTATTCATATAATCCCTGGTATAATCCTTCAAGAAACTTTCGATTCTTAAAGGATTATTATAGAAATAAGATTTATATGAGATTTACTTGTTTAAATTTAGAATTCACAGACTTGGAAATATATATTATTATTTGAAAAATGAAATTATATAATTATATGTACTTAGTCGTAATAAGTACTTCCTTAAAAGATAAAACAAACATTTTTATTTATATTTTATCACAATTATTGCTAGAAGGCGAATTACCTATTTCTAAACCATTTTATTTTAAATGTATAAGTATTGAATTGCACTTCGCTGTCGAAACGTTTTATAATAAAAAAAAACTGTTGTAACCAGCACAATTTGATGTATTTTGTACAAATCTTATACCAAAAGTTCATTGGAAAAGATTCTATATATCCAGTAAAATTGTAACACGAACATAATACAAATTCCATACAGAAAGTTCATTGGAAAATATTCTATAAATCCAATAAAATTATCACATGAATATACATTATGTATACTTACTTATACATATATATACAGGGTTGAAGAATACCCGGGTTTTTTATAAAAAAAAAAACCAGCCCACCTGGTTTTATTAAATAAAAGCGGGTTTTATTAATATAAATACTATAAAAATGTATAATATTACTACCAAGTTCATATCTCTACCCAATTTTGAATTATTGCCCCAAAAATCAATATACCCCACATTTAGACAAAAACTTTAAAATTTTACTTCTGAATATTTATTTATGTATATTCCAGGGTTATTCTGATAAATTAGAAATTAAATTTTCGATGTTGCTTCATTTCTCGTTATTTTGTGAAACGTTATACTTCTATAGATAAAATGGACATACACATGTTGTCATTATTTGCATTCACATTTTTTATGTGAATATAAATATTATCACATCTTGTTATTTTAATTTTGATTATAATAACTGTACCACCGACATACCATATACCGTTATTCAAATTCTCATACATATAAAAACGGAGAGTACGGTATTTGGGAATTTAGTTAAAATCAGTAGAAAATACATGAATTATTAGCCGCGAATATTGGAATTACTTATTTCATGACTGGTACGTAATAAAATGAATTTCTTAATCAGTACAATAACTATTGATTAATATTGTGCTGGTCATATAAGTAAACACTGACGAAATTACTAAGTTAAAAAAAAAAAATTAAATACTTCCAGATTTTTAATTCTAGTAACTTTTCAATAATGTTTAACATGAATGTAAAATTAAAAGATTTGAAAATTGCAAAATTTTGTGGAGTAGGTATATTTAATTTCCTTTAAAATAATTAGTTATAATTTTAAAAGGGTAGAAAATAAAGTTTTAAATATTTTCGCTCTTCGATGGCATATACATTTCATATTTTATTAATAAAAATAAATAATAATTTTCCATGTCGCATTGAGTTCTAAGTGGAATTGTACCACGTCTTAAGGTATTTCGTCCGTGACATCCCTAATCATGTGAGTCATATTTAAATTCATTAAAAAATTGTACTGTTACTTTAAAAATTGATAAAATAATTTTTAGCTTCAACTGATGAAAACCAAATGTGTTCGATGACTTCCGTAGTTTCGAAATGAAAAATCCAGCCAAATTGGTTTTTATATAAAAAAAAAGGTTTAATTTTCTGCGATTTTGTTACACATTTTTTTCTTATATATTTTACCATATTTCGAGTGAAATAATTTAGTAATTATTTTTCTGATCGTGCGTGAATTAAATCTCACGCTGAATAGTTGATTGCAACGTTGCCAGTTCACTAAAAGTACATATGCGTAAATAGCGTTAAAAATGTTAATTTTTCTTGAAACTGCAACATTTTACGTGCGATGTCTGTACAATGATAGCGGTGTCGCATAGGTTTTATGTTTTTAATAAATATCTCAAACATCAAAGAATAACATACTCGTTTTTCAAACATGTGTTAATATATTGTCATATTAATATTTTCTTATCAGTTGTGAATCTACTGCTAACTTCAATTTACGCAATGTATTTAAGTGTGAACTTTGAATTCAATTATCTTCGTTATTTCAACTGTTACCTATGATTTCTAATTTACTTCCAAATTCTACGAATTGTAATGAATATTTATTTGAGACACATATTGGCCTTCAATGGATGAACTAGGTACCTTAAATAACCTCTTTTAAGCATTCCAAATCAATTTACAAATAAATACTAGAATCAATTTTTAACTTACTTTCAACCCCTGTCGATGCGCCTCGCTCCCCCCTTCCACACTGCTAACGAAGAACCCCGTTCCATGTTCCCGTCCCCCCCGAATGCTGAATCCGAGTCCAGGACCGTGTTTGCAGGTGAGGCCTGGAGGAGGCAATGTTCCAGTTCCTGGAGGACGTACCAGACGTACGGTCCGGACTCTCGTAGCGCTAGAAGCTGCAGAGACTGCTCCACCACTGCCTGACAAGGTGTCAGAGGAACTGGAGATGTAGTCGATCATGACTGGAAAGAGAGAGAATGGTTAGGTTGGAAGTTTATCTGCACTTCTTCAGTGGCATTTTCAACAAAGGAAAAAAAAATATTCGAAGAGAACTAAATATTATTTTTTCGATTTTTTTTGACGTTTACCTCTTTTTGTTTATTTTGTGCTGCCAAAGAATTATACTGTATTTCAGATACGAATAGAGACGCACAGTTTGAAGTAAGTGTAACAAGGTTGTTAATATTTTTCAAATTAAAATCTTATATCTTCCATTACTTTTTGTTAAGGGTATTGTCGTATTGTCTTTGCTCAAAAAATTCGGTGGTGTTTTAATGAATAAGCACGTTTTAAGGTCCCTAGAATACGATTTTACTAGTTTTACGATGATGTCGGTATGTGTCTGGGTTTGTGTGTGACAAAAATTTCTCCGACGATAACTTCAATACTATAATTCTAAAAATAATAATTCTTTCATATTCATTTTCTTTACATCGGTATAAAAAGCTAATTAAATTTGATTTCCAATTTTAATTGGCACAAAAGTGACCCCTGTGGTGCACACTCCACGCCAGCAATGAGTGCCCGTGAGGTGACGCCTGGTAAGCGCCCGTGAGGTGACGCCTGGTAAGCGCCCGTATGGTACAAATGTCATCATTATCGATATCTGCGATAAAGCAGATTGTGGCACACTCAGAAATGGGTAATATGCCGTGATGATATATTTATTTATTTATTTATTTGAAAGTTATTCATCAAAAACACCACAAAATTTTTTGACCCAAGACAATACCTTCCTTACCTAAAGGTGTCGGAAGGTATAAATAGTGTATAATATAGGTACATATGTTGTAGATACTGGCACCCCAGAAATGGGTAATATGCCGTGATGATATATTTATTTATTTATTAAATTTTGGTTCTAATTGTCAAACGGAAGTTCCCTTAGTTAAAGTTTTTCTTATTATCAATATGAAAGAACATCTTATTGTCCATACGGTTTGATTATAGATTTTCCTTCATAATCAATATATATAGAATTAAACAATTATAAAGAGATTAACTTTCATAAATCAGCCAATTTTGCTATAATCACGGAAACAGCTGACATATTCAAATAATTCTAAATGACAGATGTCAGTGTCAAGTGCAATTTACATATTGTTATAATTTAATTGGATTCATAGAATCTTTTCTAAGGAACTTTCGGTATGGAATTTGTAGAAAATTATGTATGTTCATGTTACAATTTTACTGGATATATAGAATCCTTGAGAAACCTTTGGTATGAAATTTGTACAAAATACTAGCGATGCCGCGAGACGAGATATGGCGAGAAACAATCCACTCTCGTCTCATCTCGTCATAATTTTTCTTACTTCCTCTCGATCTCGACTCGAGAGTCTCGAATTTATAATTAGAAATAGTAAATAAATTAAAATTACAAGCAACATGAATTTAATAAACGGGTACCACTGATTAAAACTTTATTTTACTAAGTCTGGTGCTTGAATGGTATGTAAAAAATAGGTATCTACTCTATATTACCCGTTGTTGGGTATAGCAATTTGTTTTGTACGCTAATATTGGTAATTATGATTTTATATTCGTATAGTGGCGGCACTTGAGGCTAGCGTGAAGAGTATACTATAGATGTCACTTTCGAGCATTTTCTTTTTACTAAAACGCAATAAATCTAAAATTAATAAATAAATATGAATGTAAATGAAGAGGCAATTAAATATTTATTTATACCGACAAATAGTTTTCTATTTTGTATATTTTAATTAATCACTACAAAATACACAGAATTAACAAAAGGTAATGTGCTGGCCACATCAGAGTTTTATTTTAAATTCCTTTAATCTTGTTTTTGTATGTTAAGAAAAAAGTAGACCCGCTATGTTAGCAAAAACTGTAAGATAATTATTCAATTCTGAAGTTCTCAGGTTCAAATCTACTTGTTGGCTACAGTGACAGCCATTAAAATAGTATAATAACTTTAACAATAGCATTAATTACTTAGAACGTTTCAAATTGATCATTTGTTGGTTTTAAATGTTGTTCTGATAGCACAACTTTCTCCAGTGTTGTCTCGGTTATAATAGTTATAAAAACCCTATGCACGAATGAAGACTCGTTTTCTTTTCTAATACAAGTGGTATCCTCATTCATTTGAAGCATTAGGTTTAAAATTTAAATTTAAACGCCAGGAATGACTGCCCGTGCCTTAACAACATCAGGTAAACGCCCGCACATTATGAATATCTTTTTATCATTATCGATATCCGTAAGATCTGGATGTAAAGCAGATTGACAACCCAGCAATGGATTGGGATATTTCACTATGTAGAGTAGAGATGGCACTGTGCACCAATGTCAAACGCAAGCCTTTGATAACGCAGCACTTTTGGTTAACTTGCATAAGTGTATCATTGCTGTCAGTAGTTTTTCTTTGATTTTTCTTATATTTTAATTTTTCTTATATTTTGACTTTTCATCCAATATTTATCATTATTTTGCATTCAGTTATTGGAATCTGTTGAACCATGGATTCCATACCAATTATAAGTAAAAGTCAAAAAGTCGTGATTGTGTATTTATTTATATAATGTGATGGAAATCTTGAATAAAAATTTATGAAAATCATGATGATATTACAAAACTTCACTGAAATTTTCAATCAGAGTTTCACAATGTCATCAGACCAAATTGAAATGATGCACTATAATTTGATCTAAATGAACCAACGATTACTGTACCAAATTTCAATTATCAGTTGCCTAACAATTAATCCAATGTTGCACTCTTTTGTTTTCTAATAATTAGACAATTAGTATGAAGAAATAATTTTTAAGTTTGTTTACTTTTTTACATAATTGAGCTCCACTATACTCGTTGTAACAAATTAGAACATGGGTCATGCATATTAAAACTAGACCTTAAGGCGATACACTTGTCTCAGTAACGGCATAAAAAAAGACTGTGATAAAGCCTAACAAAATTTTGAAAAGTTATTAGTTTTAAAACTTTCGAGTTTTAAATACTAATTATTAAAATATCTTTCAGAACTCATATTAATAATTGGAATAATACTACCTATCGCTTCCTTATGTAAAAAACGTAACGGACAAGATTGGTAGAATTCTTCGTAAGAAGAACATGAAGATTTCGTTTTCTACATATGTTAAACTCCGTCATATGTTGAAACAAGTGAAATACGTCATCCCTCTGCAATCATTAAGGATTTGCAGAATTCCATGTGTCTGCGGGAGAGTTTACATCGGCCAGACTGGTAGAACTGCCTCTACAAGATACATCGATCGATCAGATTGAACCAGCCTGGGAAATCGTCTGTTGCAGAGCATGCCTTAGAAGAATTCCATCAAATTAAATTTGAAGAAACTAAAAATTATTGCTAGACCTACTCGACTTAACAACAGATTAATTATAGAAGCCATTGGGATTTATAAAACCAGAAATATCAATCATTGTGAAAGATTAGAACTTAGTTGCGCTTGGCTTCCAATATTAAATATGTTGTAATTTGAAATATGTACTCGTATACAATTTTTTCTAGACTTTTTGTAACGTTTGTTAATAAAGAGTATCGGTATTTCGCTATCGATAAAGCGTCTCTGAGTTAAACAGATCACTTCTCTGCCAGTTTTTGGGACGGTTTTTCCTCTGGTAAAAGGAGAGTTTACCTGAGAAGATGCATGTTCGCCGTCCAAGTTATTGCCAGGCATGATTATATTGTCTAGAAAATTGTATACATAAAAAGGTAACATTTACGCACTTTTCATGTTACCTTGGTTACTTGTTGTTTTTTGTTTTTTCACATTTTTATGTCAATTTCTCCTGAAGAAGGCACCAGTTTATGGTGTGGAAACGTTGGGTTTTAATAATAAAAAAATACAGAACTTAAACTAAAAAGGTAGTATTATTCCAATTTTTAATACTATTTCCTCAACTCTATGGCTATGTGAAACATTACACATCTACCAAAAAACAATTCTTTAAATTATGATCTTGGAACATCCTATAAATAAAAATTGAGATGATATTGTATTTAAGGTATTTCAAGAGTGCAATAAAATAAATGCAAATAAAATTAAGAAAATATTGCATGCTATACCAAATGAATAGAAGAAAACGAAGCTAGGAAACTAAGAAATCCTTTCAAGTGAGATAATAATACTCATAATGAAAACGATAAATTACTTGCCAGTAAAATTAATTTCTCATGCTCAATATGAATGTCTGATGTAACAAGTAATAATCTATACAACAGGAACTATATATAACTATAGTTTGCTTGGTAAATAACACGTAGAGAACATAAAAACGCCCAGGGATGATCCGATGAAAGTAGAAAATGATTGCGGAAGCATAAATCCACATAAAAATACCACCTGAATAGCACAGACCAGATGGAGAATTTATATACCTCATTTATGCCGCAAGATTTATTATTGTACCTACCTATATAAATTATTAATTCACCAATGCTAAGTATGATATAAAATGGTTTACAACATAAATAACTTCATGAAAAATGCAAGAAAGATTAAGTTTATGTCGGTGTTTACGAACACACATCTTCCAGAGAGCTGATTTCTTCGAAACCAAACATTAAAATAATATTGAGGCTTTATATTTCTTGAGAATTATGTACCTATAGCAAATATGTTACTTTGATGAAATGATAATATCTTTTTTTATGGCAATATAAATTATTTTAGAAATCTAGAAACTGCAGTTCAATAGTCTATAAACATTTGTTTTTAATTCAGTGCATGAGTCATATGAATCCCGTCTCTTGAAAGTGGAGTATGTACTATGAAACAGGAATTACACCTGTTTTGTGACAATATAATTTGCAATGTTTATTGTGACGGTACAGTATGCTAACCTATAACCCAAAAAAAATTACAAGTAACAATGGATCTTATATATGGCCTCAAACTGGTTCATTTTCCGTTACAACGATATCATATTACAATCTTTATTTTTATAATAAACACCAATGACAAAAATAAATATATGTTTTTGCAACAACCAATCTCAACATTGCGTATTTTTGGTAATGAGTGATTTAAAATTATTGAGATTTGTAATAACAGCAAACAACATTATAAATGAAACAATGAAAGTGGCAGTTAAAATTAAAAATCATAAAGTGGCAGTATTTTAAATTAACCTGCAGTATTGTAAAGTAGTATTAAAACAGTTAAATTGTATTTAAAAAATTATATTTAGGATGTATATTATAGATATTTACACACCAAGTGAGCTAAGATAATTCTTAGCTCACGTAGTTTGTACAATATTTTATTTAATTTTGACGAAATAAAAAACTGATCAGTTAGTAGCCTGAGCATGACAATTGTCGCTGATAGACGTCAAGTCATGTATTTAAAATGCTTTATTGTCATTTGTGCCGTGAAAAATAATGAAAATGGCTGATAATGTCTGATAAATGTTATGGTGAGTGTTATTTTCGTACCTGATGTTTATTTTAAATGCATTATTTGTTGTAGTCAGTTAAAATTTTGTGAGTGATTTAAAATTTTTTTTAATTAACATGTGAAAAAATTGTTACTTATAGTTGTTGCTATGGAGTTAATAAATACAGTTTAAAACGTCAAAATTGAATAAAAATAATTACAGTACGTTATAAGCTGTAGTAAAAATAAAAATCTGATCTGAGCACATTTTCTTACGTCATTTCTATGTATTTTGTACAAATCCCATACCAAAAGTTCCTTGGAAACGATTCTATATATCCAGTAATATTGTAACACGAACACATACTATTTACTACAAATTCCACACCGAAAGTTCCATGGAAAACATTCTATAAATCCAATAAAAAACACTAACGTACACTACAATAGCACTTGACACTTGATCTGTCAATTAGAATTATTTGAATATATCAGCTGTTTACATGATTATAGCAAAACTGGCTGATTTATGAAAGTTAATCTGTATAATTCTTTAACTCTACGACTATTTCATTTCATATTGATAATCACAAAAAATGATATTTAACTGCGTTTTTACAAAAAAAATAAACTTCTGGTTGACCAATTATAACCAAAATCTAATCAGCCCTTTATTTGGATGTAAAGAAGAGGAATACAAAAATTATAATTTTTAGAATTGTAGTATTGGAGTTATCGTCGGGGAAATTTTAGCAAACACAAATACACACATACATACAGACAGACTAGTAAAACCGCATTTTAGGGACCCTGAAAGTTATGGGGTCCCTTGGCCGCGTGCTAGAATGTCTGGTCGCGAACCTGGAGAACCGGGTTCGATCCCGACCGACGCCAAATATTTCGAATTTTAAATGGCACAAAAGTGACCCTTGTGCTGCACTCTCCACGCCAGCAATGAGTACCCGTGAGGTGACGCCTGGTAAGCACCCGCATGGTACAATATGTCATCATTATCGATATCTGCGATAAAGCAGATTGTGGCACACTCAGAAATGGGTAATATGCCGTGATGATATATTTATTTATATAAAAAAACTAAAAAAATATAAAAAATATATCATCACGGCATATTACCCATTTCTGGGTGTGCCAATCTGCTTTATCGCAGATATCGGTAATGATGATGACATATTTGTACCGTGAGGGCGCTTACCAGGCGTCACCTCACGGGCACTCGTTGCTGGCGTGGAGAGTGCACCACAGGGGTCAATTTTTGTGCCATTTAAGATTGGAAATATTTGGGGTCGGTCGGGATCGAACCCGGTACCCCCAGGTTCGCGACCAGACACTCAGGCACTAAAGTTATTCTTTAAAAACATCACCGAATTTTTTGACCAAAGACAATTACCTTTCTTACCTAAAGGTGACGGAAGGTAAAAATAGTGTATAATATAGGTACGTGTTAAAACGTTAAAAATGTCTTAATTCTTTTATAGGATTTTGTCAAACACTCCTATTAGTGAAATAAAACTACACTTTTTACTCAGGTAGCATAACTATTTTACTACCGAAATATTTATGATACTGCTTAAAAATATTTTAAATTGCTCAATTTTTTTAACGATTTTAATTCATTAATGCCCGGTTGCACCAACGTAACTTGAATATTAACTTAAAAATTAAGCCTTGATGATGGAAATAGTCATCATTCTCACAATTACGAAATGATGACATTGACAATGATTGTTCTTGCATTATTTATTAATATCGATTAAAAAAAAGAAGTATTGCCATGATTGTTTGCCGCTCGACATTAATTGAGATCCACCTGTGGAGGTCGTAAATAATTAGAGCGTAGCATTTTTATACCGACGTTCATATTAATGAGATAAAATATTTAGTTTCTATCCGTTTTCATATTACATATATGTTATCTAGTTTAGATCTACGCTGTTTTGAAACGATTGCACTGTTTGTTCATTGCTAACGTGCTTCAAGTTTGGGAAATCCGATTTTACTTCCGTTTTTTGGAAGCGTGAGAGGCAGTGACTCATTGTTAAATCGATAGTAGTTATTGTTGAATGAATGAAATATAGATAATGGAATAATGAGAAGAATGAACTTTGGGGAAATAATATCAGGGGAGAGACACCATATCACGCAATTTATGTTTGTTCAAGAAGAAAATTATGTTTCCCTGATTCTTGTTACAAGTATTTGGTTTTGAATATATGTATATCTAAGTTCAATATTTGTGCACATACATATATTGTAAGTGGATGTGTCACTAGTTTGTCTAGCAAACTAAACATTGTAAAATATTTCTATGAACAATAACGGATTGTCGCTTCGAGCATATACTGACTAGAGAAGTAATTCACTATGCCAACGTATAGCATGTTGTGATCGGAAGATATACAGAAGGAGGGATTTGAGGGGCTGGAAGTCATGGTGTATTGCGAGCAGTGGTTTGTTGTGTTATATGCATAGACAAGGAAAGATATATACTAGACCGAGTTTACAATGTTAGGAGTTTGTGCCAAATAAAATCGAAGGGCGTCATAACGAGACGCTAATAGAAAGGCGGGAAATTTAAAAATAGGAAAAATATGGTTTCTGAAACTAACAAAATATAAACATATAGCTGAAAATAATCAAATTCAATAATAAAATATATTTGTACATGACACAAACAGCGAAACAAGCTTTGTAAACAAATACTAACCTAAGAAATAAACTTGAAAGACTCTCACTAACAGAAATGTCAGATTGCTGGGCTGTCAACATAAATATAAAATTCACTACAACTGAACAAAATATTCTTTTACATTAGTACAGACCAGTAGGACTCTGAATATCTAATTTTGAATAAGAAAATGTATGCATCACATGTGACATGAATTTTAAAAAATTTCATCGCAATTCAAATTTTCTTATCATGGCGCGCTTATGACGTCAACTCGATGGTGACGTCTGCAACGAACTTCACTGCCTAAATCCACATGTTCATGACAGCCATTTGCTTGTTTACATATGATTTTAGTAGCAGCGTGTATTTCGGTGTTTGTCATGTGTTTGTTTATGCTAAAAATAGGAGTAATAATTATAAAGTGGACGAAATGTCAAACAAGAAATATACCCGCGCGTGTTAACTACTGGCACCATCTGTGTTTTTAAACGAAAATATTTACTTTGAAATGAGCAACAGATTATCAACTTGACGTCACAAATTTCAAGGACGCTATAAAAATTCCAATTTTGTAACATTAAATTATGAATTAAAACTTTTTATTAAACATGTTTTATTATATTTTTCTACTATATGAAGATGGAAACTATAGAAAAGTTATTATTTTACATTAATTCCATATCACCGGAATACCCCATTGTTAAAGAAGAAAGTTCCAGTTCCAGATACAAAGTGGGCAGCATTTTATGAACACCCTAGCAAAATTATAATTCATTTTCAGCAATATTAATTTTCGAATATGTGTTGTTATTTTTATTACATAATAACGAAATTGTTCATTAAATTTTCGAATTTGTAAAACGCCTCATGCATCATAAATTTACTACGAAAATCAAACATTTGTAATGCTCTTATTACGCTCTGAATAATATCTACTTATTCTAAACAACTTCATTTATATTTACAACTTTTAAACAAAATTCAGGATATGCTAATAAATACTCTAACCTATAATTTGTACATTTTGTTCATTGTTACGCAAAATAAGTTAGGAAATAAAATAAAATTTACATGTAGCGCGGAATAGGAAAGGATATAATATAATAAAACTAAATTTCTCTTCCTATCCGAATGTAGTAACTTGTCTTTGATCTACGACAGAAATTATTTATCGTTCGTAAGTTGGTCACACTTTATGTCTGCTGAAGAATCTGTATTTTGTAGACGAAATTATTTTATTCTTAAGACCGTGTAAATACTATAACGATAAAAATTTCATGCTACTTTGCCTTAAACAATACGCAATAAGAACGTATTTGGCATTTTCACAATAAAATTGTCAATTTTGACACTTTTTTCGGTAACGAAAAAATTACACACCTGCAATTGTTCATGCTTTGTGCATGCCTCATTTTATTTCAAACAAAGAAGTTATGATAGTGAATTAATTATTTAATTAGAGTTTAAACAAATTAAGAAAGTATAACTAAATTTTACTTTTTAATTGCATGAGACAGTCTGGAGTTTAAAGTCATTTAAAAAAGAAATTTGACTAAATTTAAATTTCACTGACATATGTACGATTTTGCATAAATAAATATTTATTTGGCAATGTGTATAATAAATTTTATACAAATAATTATTAGCAAGGCACTTTTTGCGACCCGTGTAACAGTTCTGCTTCATTTAAACCATTATTTCAAGGATAATGATAATAAAACCGTGCAAAAATTGAAGCAAGAAATTAATCATATTTGAAATTTGAATACAAGTAGTAGGTAATGGTTTATGGTTCAGTAGTTTATAGCATAATGGTTCCGTCCAATTTTTTTAAATTTTTTATGTGTTATTAAGAAATTCCTTATTTTTTTGTTTTCTTGAAATTATAGTTAATAACGCCTAAAATTATTAGTTTTGGCGCGAAATTAACGTTTTTAATCCAAGAGCTCTTCTCTTAACTGAATAATAGTATATTACACTAGCGAAAAGTATTCCCTAGGGCTCCGCCGATAGTGTTTTAGAATAGTTTTACGTACGTCCAATCCGTCTATGTACAACTTAAACCCACAATGCTAACGCCATCAATCTTCACGCATACACAAACGATTTATAATTTATTCGAAAAACAAAAGCCGATCGAGCTGTGATATTTCTGACATTTCTGCACAGCAACCCTCGACGATACCTCTCATTTTATACCAAACACGACATGGTTCCGACATTTTTAAGCAAAAACAAAGGCCGATCGTGCTGTCAAATTTTTGACATTTCTACATTGCAGCCCTCAACGACACCTCTCATTTGATACCAGACACGACATAGTTCTAACAACTTTAAACAAAAAACAAAAGCCGATAGAGCTGTCAAAATTTTGACATTTCTGCATTGCAGCCCTCAACGATACCTCTCATTTGATACCAAACACGACATGGTTCCGACATTTTTAAGCAGAAACAAAAGCCGATCGTGCTGTCAAATTGTTGACATTTCTCCATGTCAGCCATTGATGATACCTCTCATTTGATACCAAACCCGACATGGTTCTGATATTACATTGAGAGAGTTATAAGAAGCTTATTATTTCCGAATGGAAGAGTAACTCACGAGACGTTAGGCGAGAGTGTAATCCATGAACACGTTTTTAATTGCTTTACAAGTCGAGCGGTGTACTATACTTTTTCTTCGACATTAATTTTAATGAAATTTATGAATTTGTGCTTGTTCTTATTTTTGCAGAAAGAGGTTACGGCCACTATATGACATTTGTCTGTTAAACGTCAAATTAACTGTTTAGCAGGTAATGTGACCAACATGATTCTAGGGATAAACGTAAATTCCCCTAGTATCTGTAACGTAGTGTTAATTAAAAATATGGCCATAGGCGTTTTCACCGCGCAAAAGTCCCCAATTAATTTTAGACAAAAAATGTTTCAAATACAAGTCATAGATAATTATATTCTACCCGCAAATCACTACACAGATTTAATTTTGCACGTTTGGTATCTTGAAAACCGAATTTAAAATTGTGTAAATATTGCTCATTTGTAGCGATAGCCATGGAAATGAAACAAAGTTGCAATGAAATGTGTATCGTTTGAACTGCCAGAAATTTAATTAATAACAATTTGTTTGTTGACAGATAGTGCGTAAAAGGTAATTTACTAACATGGAAGTAGAAAAATATTATTACACTATAATAGGGTCCTCCACCGCCACCACAGTAACAAATTAGAACAAAGGTCAGTTATATTAAAACTAGAACTTAAAACTGTATATTAAGGACTATCAAAATTTAAAAATAGTTATTAGTTTCTAAAATAATCTAGTTTTTATTACCATTTCCTCTTCTCTATATCTACGTCACACATTTATTCTATTCCAAATTCTTACTACTTTCAAACCTTCTGCTATCGCCTTTTTGAAATACGGAATCCTTTTGCAAGTATATAAATGCAGAATATAACAACAATAAAACAACAGAAATAAACCAAATAATACTAGTTTAAATTTATGATGCCATGACAGATTACAAGCGTTGGTATGAAAGTAAAAGATGTGCCGACATAGGCTACCAGTGGTAATCAAATCTTGGACTATAATATATAAGTAGTATTTTTATTAATTATGACATTACATTACTTATTATCCACCCATATTTCCAATTATTGAACACAATGGTTATTTTAACATATTTATACATATTATAAGTGCTGAAAAAAATAAATTTATGTGCCTTCAATTATTATCGAAATCCACTGTTTGAGAACAAAATCATCTCTATATCTACGTCACAGAATATTAAAAAAATTATTACGGCTTAACGAATAACAATAAAGACTTTATCACTTTCAGTGTAGATGAATTTTTGTAAAAAAAAAAACATAAATAATCTGTTGTGGCCAGCACAAGACCTTCCGTCAGTTCGATGTATTTTGTACAAATCCTATACCAAAAGGACCTTGGAACAGTTTCTATATAATATTATGTAAAATAGAACACGAACACATACTATTTTTTACAAATTCCATACCAAAAGTTCATTTGAAAAAGTTCTATAAATCCAATAAAATTATACCATAAACATACATTAAGTAAAATACACTTGACACTTCCTTCTTTCTGCTTCAGCTTTCCCCTATGTTATTATGGGTCGCTGTTTCCTCTTCTCTTCCACTCATTCCTGTCCAAAGCATCGTTTTCACACAGTCCTTCCTTTCTCAGGTCTTCTGCGATACAGTCCTTCCATCTTCTCTTTGGCCTTTCACTGCATGTCACTTGCGAGGAACACTATGACATACCAATACTGATCCTATACTTTCCATATTTGGTTTTGCACTTGCAACAGACATCTGTCAATTAGAATTTTTTGAATGTGTCAGCTGTTTCCATGATAAATAGCAAAGCTGACTAATTTTTGAAAATTAATTTCTTTATAATGCTTTAACTCTACATCTATTGAATATGACACACAGACAGACATCATCTTAAAAATAGTACATTCGTATTGTAGGGACCCTAAAACGTACTTATTCATTAAAAACTCACCACCGAATTTTTTGACCAAAGACAATACCTTCCTTACCTAAAGGTGACGGTAAGTAAAAATGTAGTGGAGGACCCTATTACTATATTTGTGTAAGTGAAAATTTCTTCTAATAATTATGTGAACACTATCAGCAAGGCAACATTTTGTTCGCGAAAATGGTCTATTATTTCGGGCACTTAATTCGCAATTAATTATAAATATTTTCAGGTCATTAAAAATGTAATAATACATTGTTTACAAATGTATTCCAGTAAACAAACAATACACCATTCCAAATTTCCCTACATAAAACAGACAAAATTCTGACATTCACAGACTCTTCGTTCCTTTATTCTTCTCCTACCCGGAAACAAGATCTTCACGTCCATAAAACAGTTAATTCCATGTCTGAGATATCTCAGCACAGGCACACAACCATTAAATGTAGGTCTGTAAGGTGCGAAATAATCTTCACTAACATCTGTTTCCTTGTGATGTCCACTCTGTCGTAATGTTTAATTATTCTACATGCATGGCACGTTAAACTGAAGAACATGGAGAATAAATGATGATGATTTGACTCTAACACAGGCCGCAATGTGTTGGACGGGAAATTGTTTACATCATGTTGTAAATGTCAGATTTGAATTGTTTGAATGATGAAATTTAAAATTATTTTGTGTTTGAAGTAAGAACTGTTATAAAGATGAAGACTAATTTCATTATAAAATATTTTAAAATTGTAAGCAGATGTTATGTTAAAGAATCTTGTGAAGCATTGTATATGTCGTAGGTATTGTAAAATGTGTATTTTTTTAATCACCTGGTCTAGCCGGTTCCATATGATTAGGCAAAATGTAAAATGCTAAGTTTTATCCCGAAATTTGTAGGCGTTAGTTTTGTGCTTTAAATTAAGTATGTTTACTAAAATCTGATGTGGCCAGCACATTACCTTCCGTCAATTCTAAACATTTTGTACAAATCCCATTCCAAAAGTTCCTTCCTATTTTATACAAATTTCATACCGAAAGTTCTTCGGAAATGATTCTATAAAACCAATAAAATTATAACACGAACAAACACTATGTACATTGCACTTAACATTGACATCTGTCAATTAGAATATATCAGCTGTTTCCATGATTATAGCAAAGCTGGCTGATTTATACAAGATAAAAAAAATCTTAATCAACATAGGTCTGATCTTTTGTTGATCTTCTGTTTCCGAGAAAATGTCCATTTTGTATTAGAAACTGACAAAGATAGTGATCAAACAAAATTTTGTTTATGCCACCAAATTCGTCTAAATCTCGGTCTAAATATACAATAAAATTTTATATGAAACATATTTTTCAATTTGTAATAGAAGTTATTCAAAAATTAAATATTGGTCAACGTCGCCACAATATTTAAGAGAGTACGATTTTTGGTTTTTTTTAAAAAAAAAAACAAAAGCACACCTTAGATAACCTCTCAAGTAAACAAAAAGACTCATTTAATCAAAGATGTAAATTTTTATAGTTTTCGTAAAAACTCATTTTTCACAGCCTTCTCGGAAACTATTAAAGATCGGACCCATGCTAATTAAGATTCTTTTTACTCATTTTGGCACATCTCATATAAAGGTTGGCAAAAATCATGATTTATTTTTAAAAAAATTAAAAATCATTGGTTTTTTTTTTAATCAAATAAATCATGATTTTTTTATTTTTATAGATCTGCTGGTATTGCACTTTTTTAATTGTGTTAAAAGCAATATAAATATTTTATTTAATAAATGAAAACGAAATATGTAATAAATCCAAAAAAATGAATTTGAATTTTTGCTATACCTTATACGTAGTACCTATATAACGCGTCCACGCGCCTACTTAAATAAAACAGGTCAAAACATGTAATCAGTAATCTGTTAGAATTTGAATACAGCACATATTTTTGTTGTTATTTATAAACTTTCGTAGCAAATATACACATTTTTATTATAATTTGAATCTTTTTTTCATCTTTGATAAAAATCAACGATTAAGATAATACGCAGTCCGCAATACACCACGGCTTCCGCATGTGTTCCGATCATAACAAACACCGTAAGGCGGCTTCTAGTCAGTATATGCTCGAAGATTTTTACTAAAAAAATCGTTTGATTTAAATTATGGCAACCCTGCTTTTGTATATATGAAATAAATTTGAAAAGATCATGTCAGCCATCAGGATTTTAACCCGAACCATTGCTTTGCTGGAAGACTCTTCAATTGCATGACTAACATGTATAAAGAAATAACTTTCATAAACTTTTTAATTCAATTTGCTCTGTTGTGAAACGTTCAAAATAAAATGTTTTAATAAAATCTGTTAATAAAAAACATTGGTCTATGAGATTGTGTCAATTATCTATACAGTATAACCATAAATTTTCCCCATCCATAACTAAAATCGTATTAAAACTTTAATAATATATTCACAAAACAAAATTACATCCTTCTAACCATATTTCATTGGCAAGTATCTCTTTGAATACAACTTCCTCTATCTGAAACCTATTATTTTTCTTGTTGGATTGAGCTCATCTCATCTCATCTCATCATTCGGTGTATATTCTAGTTGAACGCATATTTACTTTCTCGCATTAGATCCATTTAGCGATGCCCGAAGCGCCGGCAAATGACGCCGTGTCGAGTCGAGTTCGAGTTTTTGCTCCCCGTCGTCTGAAGTTCCACTTTCGCGGAGCTTGAACCACATTCACGAAGATGAGAATGAGAAGACTTTTGCTTACAGGATGGAAAAGATGAGTCTGTCGATATTGAATTGTTTAGACGAGAAACGGTTGCTACCTGATGTTTGGTCGATATGATAACAAGGTGATAGTCATGCTTGGGGAGTGTCATCGGAAATAGGACATACGGTGGGATGATGATTGGATTTTAATTAGAATTTTGTTTTTGTAAAAATTAAATTGTATTTGATAGGACAGATCATAAAATATTGTTACGTGGATGAAATATAAGAGTTTATTTTTAAAGAGTCTGATTTTGTTTTATTTATTTATTTAATAAATACGTATTACAAATTTACAGGATATGCAGAGGATGCAAAATAGATTAATTTTTACTAAATTCAGTTTTTAAACTAGGAGGAATACATATGCAGTGTTTTAACTCTGTCAATCGCTTACGAATTATTTTAGAGAAATACTTACAAGTTGTGTGCAATTAATTTTTCAATAACTGTTATTTTAAGTTTTTCCTTAATTAATCCATATCGAGCTGTTATGTATACCTTAATTTTAGTTGGCTCTGCCCGATCTTTACAGTTATTAATTTTATTTATTCAATTTTGACGTTTTAAACTGTCATTAACTCCATAGCAACAACTATAAGTAACACTTTTTTCACATGTGAATTTTAAATCTCTCACAAAATTTTAACTCACTCTGCAACAAATAATACATTTAAAATAACAACAGGTACGAAAATAACATTCACCATAATATTTATTAGAGATTATCAGCCATTTTCATTATTTTTCACGGCACAAATGACAGACAATAAAGCTTTTTTAAAATATATGACTTGACGTCTATCAGAGACGATTGTCATATGATCAGCCTACAACTGATCAGTTTTTTATTTTGTCAAAATTAAATATTATAATGGTTTTTATTAGTATTTCGTCAAAATTGAATAAAATATTGTACAAACCACGTGAGCTAAGAATGTTTATTCACTCGAAGAATTTAACTCACTCGCCCTTATGAGCTCGTGAGCTAAACTTTCTTCTCATGAATAAACATTACCTTAGCTCACTTGGTGTGTAAATATCTATTATTTTAATTTTTTTTAAATATTATTCATTTTTGTAATACACATAATAATTGCTCAAAATGACAACACGGTAAGAAATAATTTTAAAAACTTTCACAATAAACAATTGATTGTAATTTGCTTTTGGTCACAAAACTTCTTATTACCTACAAGTCCACATATTTATGAAAACCATACGAATAAATGGGTTGAAAAATTAGGTATAAATAACAATACTAATATTTATTAGAACAATACCGTTCTGTAAAATAATTTTATTAAACAGTAAATTTACTATTTGCTATACTGATTAGCATTTATCATCATAATAACAGTTACAAATTAAATTCAGAGTGTGACGTCAGAGTACATACAGTTTAACAGGTGACAAACTATTGCCTATTTTTATTTATATAAATAACGTATTTGTTTTCCTATATTGGCTATGAATGACGTGCTGTATAACAATAAATTATTTCTTCTATTACTTGTGAAATATATTGTATAAACTTTAATTTAAAATATTATTGGAAAATGCGAAACCGGTTCTATTTTTTGTCATTTTACAATTGTACATCATAAATATGCCCAAATTATCTTATATGTACAGTATGTCTGCTGTAAGCGGGCCACCATTGCTAACTCTCTTAACAAACAACAGAAACTAACATTAAACAAAGAACAATTGACATTTTATTGATAGATGCTGTCAACAAAATGGAAAAATATACTAATGATGAATTAGTTGATATGCTTTTTGTTTATGCAAAGTGCAATAAAAATTCTGTAGCCAGTGCGCAAAAGTATTTAGAACTATATACTAATAGACCTCAACCCAATAGAACATATTTTAGGAAAATTGAAATCCGCTTAAAAGAAACCGCTAGTTAATAATTCATTTCGTTATTTGTTTTTGTTCTTTCCATAGCAACAATGATATATGTGTATTAAAATATGAAATAAAATATTTAAATTTCAACTTGAAATAACACTTTTGTTTTTAATTTTAGAGGTATAGTGATAATGAACTTTTTTATTCAGATAATAAAAATCTTTTAAATGGTACCATTTTCAATATGATATTCCATTTAAAAAAATGTTATTTTAAAGAATAAGTCGCGTATTTGATGTTCAATTGTTTTGTATTTTCCACCGTTAAATTTGTCGTATAATATCGCCCAACTTTGTCCATTTAATCGTCTTTCTATCTCTTCAAATAAGAAAGTTAGCAATGGTGGCCCGCTTACAGCAGACACACTGTACAATAATTATCATAAGATTGGCAACACTGAATTTGCAAGAAATTGTTGTATAAAGGATTTTTATGCACTTAATAACAATTTAAAATAAATATACTTATAGAATCATGAGATTGTAGAGAACTCTGCCATCACAATTCAAAATACGACCTTTATTATAAATTTAATTGTTTATAAATAAAAGTTCATGGTTGATAAATGTGAATGGACGAATTTTTTATGCATAAGTTTAAATGGTGTAAATATTATAATTATATGTGGAGAAGAAAATAAAGTAATCAGAAACTGCAGTCAGTACGCTTTTATTTGATTTGAAACCTACGTTTCGACCAGTACAATGGTCTTCTTCAGGTGTAATGGTCGAAACGTAGATTTCAAATCAAACAAAAGCGTACTGACTGCAGTTTCCGATTACTTTATTTTCTTCTCTACACATCAATCTCCAGTCGATCATCGTTACTCCAACATTATAATTATAATAAACAAAGATATGTTCTGACAATTTCTTTGAAAGTATAATTTTCCGTCCTGTCTTCAGTTTCACCATAATATAAATGCTAAGAACATAATATTCAAATAAAAATAGTACAAATAAATTTTTATAAATTTAAAGTCCAGGTAAATCCAAAACCAATATATATCTCAAATAATTCCAAGAATTTCTTAATGCTTCATTCCTTGAATTAAAAAAACAAAAACTACTAAACCACATCTCAAAAACATCCTGCAATCATCATCCCACTACAGAAGGAAATATGAATTAGAAATGCCTTGGAAAACCGAAGCCAGTATTAAATTTTGATCTGCTCTTGCTCTGATTACTATTATTATTCCGTAACCGTAAATAAAAACGAATGTTTACTTCAGTTGAGTGAAACCCATCCATTTCCATTTCATGTTGTAATGAGCGACAATTTGCTCCACATATGTGAAATTCTACCGCACCGCCCGCATCTTTCGCAATGGACCATCCTTGACAGACCAGCGGCCCGCAACAAGAGAAAGAGAGGATATGGTAAAGAAGAGTTATACACGGAATAAATATCATATTTGTAACAATTAAATGCATAAAATACATATATCATAAATAAATATGCCACGGCTTATTACAAATGGGGTATTCCGGTGATACGGAATTAATGCAAAATAATAACTTTTTTTTTAGTAGAAAAATATAATAAAACATGTTTAATAAAAAGTTTTAATTCATAATTTAATGTAACGTAAACGTATCTAGAGAGGCTCGGTTAAGTGTATATAATGGAGTGCTGGTGCCTGCTTTGATGTATGGAAGTGAATGTTGGGCATGGACGAAAAGCATAAAAGGAGAGTGACTGCCGTGGAAATGAGGTATTTACGTGGTGTTTGTGGGTATACAAGACGGGATCGCGTGAGGAATAATTTGGTGTATGAAGAATGTATGGTTAGGAAGAATGTTATTAAGAGAGTTGGAGTGAGTCAGTTGAGATGGTTTGGTCATGTGGAGAGAATGATGAGTGAACGACTTGTAAAACGCACATATG
This sequence comes from Ophonus ardosiacus, assembly GCA_943142095.1. NCBI lineage: Eukaryota > Metazoa > Arthropoda > Insecta > Coleoptera > Carabidae > Ophonus > Ophonus ardosiacus. The sequence continues at coordinate 5,696,721 of OW964830.1, read as the reverse complement.
TTGGTAAAGTTGAGGGTGTTCGATTGCGTGGCCGTCCAGTGTGTAAGTGTATGGATGTGATTGGTAGTGTTTTGAAGGAGCGTAAGTTTCCGAGTGAAAAGAGAAGAAGAGCGTGCATGAATACGATTATGAATGTGGCTGAGGCGAAAGAAGTGTGCCTGGATAGGAATGTGTGGCGAAGGATGATTGTTTTGTAAATGTTGTGGTGTGTAGATATATGGTTAGTAAGAATGTTTTATGAGAATGGAGAGACAGCTGAAGTTTTATGTGGACGTTGTGAACGAAGTATGTTTGTACAGGAATGTGTGGCGAAAGATGATTTTTTTTATCCCTTTCCCTATTGTTAGTATATTTTTTTTTTCGGGTTTTTGCTAACCCACTAAGTGGGATACGCGTGATTTTATGTATGTATGTATGTATTTAATGTTACAAAATTGGAATTATTACAGCTCTAGAAACGTCCTTGAAATTTGTGACGTCAAGTTGATAATCTGTTGCTCATTTCAAAGTAAATATTTTCGTTTAAAATCACAGATGGTGCCAGTAGTTAACACGCGCGGGTATATTTCTTGTTTGACATTTCGTCCACTTTATAATTATTACTCCTATTTTTACCATAAACAAACACAGGACAAACACCGAAATACACGCTGCTACTAAAATCATATGTAAACAAGCAAATGGCTGTTATGAACATGTGGATTTAGGCGCTGAAGTTCGTTGCAGATGTCACCATCAAGTTGACGTCATAGCGCGCCATGATAAGAAAATTTGAATTGCGATGAAATTTTTTAAAATTCATATCTCATGTGATGCATACATTTTCGTACTCAAAGTTAGATATTCAGAGTCCTACTGGTCTGTACTAATGTAAAAAAATATTTTTAAAAAATGTCGGAATACCCCATTGCTAGGTATGTCATGTCCCTTACCTAGGGTAGGGGGAGGTGAAAAAATCGAAAGCGAGACTTTTGGAGCCATCTAGTGAGAAATCTTGGAATGATATTTCATTTTTACATTAATTTTATTTTCAAAAATTGTTCGAAATTCCCGCTGAATCTTGTTTTCTCACCTACAAATTATTTAAAAATATTTTTCCACACCAAATAAAACAAATGTATGTACTTCGATTTGAAACATCAAACAGCATTCTAAAAATAGAACGTTAGTGTGTACATGCCTTCTATGAATGTGTTTATAATATTATTGATATACCGCTATATATCATTAAATAATATGAAAATGTGTTAAACGTGATTGATATACCACAGAATATAAAAGATAAAGATGTTATTGATATTTGAGAATATATTGCCAAATATAATGCCGCTATTGTATTGTGTTGTTGAACCTAATTGAAATATCAAAAGCAATGTAACAAAAAAACAGAATACGTATGAATAATGTATTTTCACAGTAGGATATTGTACATATCTATACCAAATTTTTTGTGTACCACCTATTTGTGCCTATTATATTTTCAAAGACGTTAGACATTCACCGCCATATAAACAGTTTTATTAAAAGTTTTTTTACGCCTGTTAAAACATTACACTTTTTTTTCATTAAAATAGATTTATACAGTATGTCTTTCTTAACACAATAAAAGTGAATAAAGTGCACTTTTTAACGCAAACGAGTGAAATAATGAAACGATATGACACTTTTTTTCACACTTTTATTGAAGACGTAAAAAAATTGTATGCAACTCGACTAAAGTGTCTTAATTCATTCTTTGATTTGACGAGTTCATCCAAAAACTTTAAACTGTATCACTCACTTTTTTGCATTATACTGTCCATTTGACTAAGATTAATACTTGTACGTCATTCTTCTTTTTACAACACTTTTATTCCTCTACTCTGCTAAATTTATGGATTTCAATAATATAAAAAAGTAAATTAATATTGCGAATGTAACTACAATAATGTAATTCATAAATAACAACATTTATAACAGTACATTCAATACTAGTAAATTACTTAAGTAAAAAATACGTATATTTATAATAATAAATATAACAAATGAGAACTAGAGGACATGGGCCATAATTTTTAATTCAAGAATACTAAAATTACCAATACTTTTGATAATAAAACATTTAAACTGTAACACTACGTAATTTCTAATTTTTACAGAATTTAGTAAAAAGAGTAACTTTTTCTATCTTTATAAGAACTATGCAAAAATTAGTTCGAGTTCGAGAATCACAATTTAATTAAATTAAGTATTAGAAAATAGACAAAAAAATTGGGACTAAAATTCAAAGAAATTAATGACGGTCTGTTTTAAATGGAGTGAATTAAAAAAAATAACATGGAAAGGAAAAATATTTGTACACTGTGTATTATGCTGCCATCTTTGATTATTTTATAGTCCAAGTGGCGACCGTCGCCAAAAGATGGTCATCCGTAGAAGAACAAAAATATATTTTATCAATGCTTGGATATGAGTTAAACAATAAACCGTTTTAATTTTTATTTTTAATGATTATCACGTATTAGGTAAAGGTTCAGCTCGATTTTTCTCAAAAAATTTGTTATGCACCATTATGATTTATTTGCATGATCATAAAGGAAAGAAAAATCACTATCGGATTCCACTACAAAAAATTTATGTTATCATTTAATTTTTTTGTGATGACGTGATAAATAAAAAACAAATGAAAGTCAGAAGATCGCACATATTAATGTGTATTTTTAAAAACTAACATCGACGTGTTTCAGCGTTTTTAAAAAAAACCGGCTGATTTTGTTATTTTATTCCATTGCAAAGTATCCCACACTGTTTATATTAAGGGTGTTCTGGCAAACGGTTGTATCAAGAATAGGAGTGCCAGACTTAAATTTTTATTTTCTACTGATCAAACCCTGTCGAATAAAAAAAAATGTACTTATGTTTTGTATATCATTTAAAAAAAAAAATTGGACAAGTTATAGATCGCCAGACCAACGGTTTATTGTTTAACTCATATAAGCATTGATAATAGTTATTTATGATATAAGTGACATTTTATGAGTGAGTGGGGAAGTTTGTGAAACGAGGCGAAGCCGAGTAAAACAAACCCTACAAACGAAATAAAATCACTTTTCACACGAATATCATACACTATTTTTCCTACGACCCTAGTTATGTATTAGTAAAAACTACAAAATTATAGAATGACATTTATGACAGGTCATGATGTATTTGCTATTAACAACTGAAAATTGTTTATTCTAACCTCTACTTCCAACAATACTGTTTTAAATTCCAATTCTTCAAGCGCCTTGCAAGGAATTACTATAAACAACTGTAATAATTGTACTATAACAATAAACGTTTCAAAATAATGTGTACTTCTAATAAAATACCTATATAAATAATTTCAGTACAAAAATAAATATAAAATGAAACTACATTTACTTATGAACACTAAATGTAACTAGATTTAGTTCTTTTATAACACTAGTGTTAAAAGTAAATTTGTTTTTTACTTTTAATCCGTTGTCAATGACAACGATTTAAAAGTATTCACTGTGTTATAAACTGTTATTTTTAACTCGCTAAGCAACTATATATATATATATATATATATATATATATATATATATATATATATATATATATATATATATATATATATATATATATATATATATATATATATATATATATATTTGTTCTTATTACGGATGATGAGGAAAAACTACACTACACAAACATACTTTACTGCATTATCAATCATCGTGCGTACGGAAGTACCTATATTATTTAATCAATAATATAACTATTATTAAAACTCTCCTTTATTTTTTTATCGTTTGAAAACATCTGATTCAATGTCATCCATCCTACAACAATTTCAGCCCGAAGGACTCATTTCTTTAACTCTCTGTTCGCCACATTTGCGTGTGAATGTGAATAAACTTGCGTTGTTTCGGTTACTGGCATGCACTTCTGTTCACTCCAAGATGAATGCAATTTACGAAATATGCTTAGTGAGCTTTAATTAAGAAACGCACTAGTACTGTTTCTATTTCTATGTTGTAATGATTGTATTAAAGGTTTACGTTGCCTTCAAGGCGATTGGAACTGTAGAGAATGCGAGAGAAATGGAATGTGCATCTTTTTAGGAATAAGGTCATGCGTCAGGTGTTTCGGTCAGACAGAGATGATGAAGAAGCGTAAATATTGAATCATTCATCTTGTATGAAAACACTAGGTATGAATATGGTGTTTGTAAACATATACGTAGCGCTCAATAATTATTAAACAACCCATGCCCGTATAAAGATGTAGATTACAGGTGTATCTAAATTCAATACGGGTAGTGTAATGAATATTAACTAAGTTTTATAGTTTATTATATAAGTTTGTTAAAAACTAGCAGCCGTATTCATAGTAAAAATATGCCGGTTTAAACCTGGTCTATAGGCATAGTAGTTTAGATTCGGCTTTTCTCTTATTCATACAACTGGACTAACGGTAGTGCTGGTTTAAATACGGTCTGATATTTAGACCTGGCAGACCCCTAGTTTTACGCTGGTTTAAATGCAGATGTTCAATTGTCAACAAGAAGAAAGCCAGTGAGGTTATATTTGAAAATATTATTATAGAAGTAAATGTAAGTAGATATTTATTTTATTGATTAATATATATCTACCTATATAACTAATATATTTATATTAATGATTTTTGATTTATTTTTCAGATTATGTGATTAGAATTCAGGATGTAATTGAAAGCAGAAGGAAGCAAAAGATATATCTTCAACACATTAATCCCATCGAAAAATATGACGAAACTGAATTTAGAAAAATATGTACATGGGTAATTGTCTAATTTTATCACGAAAATATATTACATTACGTAAAAAGAAAATAATAAGTTTCCCATGTTAGACGCCTATGGCCCGCTTTTTAATGAATACCCTGTGTAACAGTTATTACTTGGTTGTAGGTTGTTTGTGACTCAAATGCCAAGATCTGGGATATTGTTGCACGATGGAGGGGCAGTGCATAAGATTCAAGAATATGGAATCATTGCAACTTGAAGCCACGATTTTAGGTACATTATACAACAGGCAGACATTTATGTAAACGCAATTCTAATATTAATAATATTAAATTATGTTAATCTAGTGAAATCAATGGAATCCTCATAGGAGACAATGGATATCCATCATCGGAGTTTTATGCTTATTCCAGATCTTCGCTTTACTACAGATGCGGAACAACGATACAACGAAGCACACATCAGAACCAGAAACGTTGTAGAACGATAATTCGGCCAATGGAAAAATAAATTTAGATGTTTTGTAATTAGAATGCAGATGTCTTTAGAAACAGCTAAAGTTAGCTTTATTGCATTGGCAGTTCTTCACAATATAGCTGTGAAACATTGGATGATAGAGACGGTATATTTATTATTGGGAAGTAAAATAACTTTATTAATATTATATTATTTCTTTATAGATTATGTAAGTAGCGGAGATTCCTATGAACCGGATAATGAAGAACAAAACGACTAAAGACAGGATAATGAAACAAGAAATATATTTAGACGGAACTATATAGAAACATTTTAATTAACAAAGTTTATTAAAATAGCAGGCAAACATGATTCATAAATAAAATACATGCTGTATGAAAGATTATAACTAATAAAATTTAATTCTTTGGGGTTGATGTTACTGCTTTTGTAGTTACTTTGCTGTCATCGTCATTATTTTTCATTGTTCCTTTATTTCCTTTTTGTTCCTTGCAAAACCGTAAGCCGCAAATATATATATGAAATATACTTTTCCAAGCTTCTTCTTTTTTTGGAATTGGCTGCACTATTTACAGTTTTATTTTTCATAACCTTTGCATGGATTTTCACTTGCTCCAAAAGCAGATTCTTTTCATTTTATGTCCAATTAGATTCTCGCTTACTCATTGTAAGTCTGAATATATCACACTAAAAAGAAATATTACGCATTTTTCTGTATTTCTCTTATGGACCTTCAAATTATAACAATTATTTAAATTTAAATGCCAACTGCATACAAGTTTAATTTTGTAGATTGGTTTAAAAACAAATAATTATCATCTGACAACTGTCACAAACTGTGCTACTGCGCATGGCGGATATCGAAAAAGACCAAGTCCTAGTAGATCGATGAGTTTAATCTAGATCTTTTTAACCCAGATTTAAACTTGGCACAAATTTTACTATGAATAGGGCAATTTGGTCTTAGACTAAACCTGAACTATTAAACTCGTGTTTAGACCTGGCTTTTCTATTTTACTAAGAATATGGCTGTAGTTATTTTAAATGAAAATACAACCAGAAGAAAATAAAAATATTGTGAAAATGAAAGGAATATTCATTTTTATAGGTTATGTTAACAAATCTGTCAGTTGCTGTCAGTTAAACAAACGAACTTATGTCCAATGTTGCGCATCTCCGCACATTGAAGTTATCGTAAAAAAAAATGTGTGTTGTTATCTCAAACTTCTGCATGGGAATTATTTAATTCTTTCTTGCACATATTTTGGTTATTTTACGTACAAATTTACTATTGCACAGGCTCAGAGACATACCTAGACTAGGTTTAATATTGGTATTCAGTTTTTCTTTGCACGAACTTTACCTAATTTTATGCAAAAATGCTTCAAGTAAGAGTTATAGAGATTTAAATTCTGCATCTAAATTCTGTAACATTATTATTCTAGCTCTTCATATAAACGTAAAAATTAATTATAAAGTTCCGTTTTATGAGCTTATGACAAAAAATAAATGCGTTATTTTTAAATGTCATTTGTAACTAAATATGGAATAGAGCAGTAAATTAACACAAAAAGGTAAAATGTTTTAGTTCTAATTCATAGTTAATAGTTAGTTTACTTTTTGTTACAAATCCATGCCTACCTAAACTAAAAGCTCATAAAAACTGTAATTTTATAATTAATTTTTACGTTTTTGTGAAGAGCTAGAATAATCGTTTCACAGGATTTACATGCAGAACTTAAATCTCTATTTATTATAATTAATTTTTACGTTTAGCTAGAATAATAGTTTTAAATGATTTATGTCTTACTAGTATGTTATTGTTTTATAACAACCTCAATATTAGGTCCGTTATTGAGTAAATAATGCCCTAGGGCGTATTAAGTTGCTATGGTAATGTTGACAACAAACTGAGGTTAATAATACTGATACTAACATAAAGTGCAGTTAAGGTTAAGAAGCATTGTGATTGTAGTCGTTTATAATCATATTTGTTTCATCACAAATACAAACCAGCATACTTTTTATTCTTAGCAATAACATTGCTCGTCCATATTGACAGAAAAATACCACAAGAAATATATTTTTTGTTTGAAAAAATGCTTTGTTTACAGAAACAAAATATTACCTAGATACCGCATTCACAGGCTACTTTGTAAGTTGTATTAAACTTTTGTGATTTATTATTTTTGTTTGATAAATTCTAGTCAGACTAAATGTTTATTAAGAATTTCTAGTAAGACATAAAACGTTGAAGGCACCACGGGTGTTAAACGACAATAATGCCTTCGGTCAGCGTACTCGCCTCGGGCCAGAGGCCCTCGACAGTACACTGTTGACCTCAGGCATTATTGTCCTTATAACAACCCTTGGTACCTTAATTACGATTATGGCCAGTTGCACCGCTTACCCTTAAATTTTAAGTGTTCCTTAAATTGACAATATCGCATCGAAATGAAATGTCAAATGAGTAACAGAATATTGCTGTCAAAATTTCGATTTGCATTTTTTTTTAAGCCAAGCTTAAAATTTAAGGATCAGCGGTGCAACTGGGCATTAGAAAATTTGAATATAAATAACTTTGTATTTGAAGTATTTTTACATAAAATAATTAGGTAACGTTTGCGCAAAGAAAAACTGAATTCCCATGTTATATGTCTGGGTCGGTTTTTCAATTTCTGCTTAAAAGAGTACAATAAACAAAATTGAAACAAAATGAACTGTCAAATGACAGATTTGTCATTGGTGTCAACAAAACGATGCAATATTGTTTACTTAACTACAAGTTAAAAATTTAACCAGATATTGAAAAAGCGGCCCTATGTCTCACTTTTCGATTTACAACCTGTACATCGTACTTTCGTACTCCTACCCAAATTATCTTATACTAACTAGCCGATTTTTATACATTTTAGCTTTAACGACGATTTTAAATAATAGTATATTACATATGTGGCAATTGTGTGAAGCTGAAATTTTTACATGAGGGCGGAGATTGCAAATCACCCAAATGTAAAATAGGCTTCACACACGTGTTACATACTATACTTTTTCTACGACCTTACAATAAAATATATTTTTTCTTCACATCGTCATTCTTTTAACGTAAAGACTCTGTATTATCGACTTGTGTAAACATGGTTACCAACGTTACGGGTGTTTAACAGCTTTGTTTTATTAAAATACAATTCAGTTTGTAATATTTAAAATAATGAACGCACCGTTCATTATGCTACTTCACGCACAGTGTGCAAAAAATCAAACTTCACACATAAAAATTGATACGTGAAGTACTCACTTCACGCATGGGAGTAGAAAAAAATATTTATATTTCTTTAAAAATAAACATTCTAAAATAAGTAACACTGTTGAACAATAAGGCCATTGGAAGATTCATATCGTATGAACTAAATACATACAACCTTTATTAGAATTTAAAATGCAAGGTAAACTGCAATTTGGAATTTATAGTTTCTTCATTAAAACAATTTCTTAACATGAACATGACCTACACTATATATCACACAAATAAGTAAAACCGTTATTATTTTACATACTTTTCAAACCATATAAAAACAATAATTTCATGTCACATATTTTTATACAAAACTATACTATACTAAACATTCTAAAATAAGAAAAAAAAAAACTTAATTAATAAAGTTAGTAAAAAGAATTAGCGGCAATAAAAAAGAAATTTAATTACTACCACCTGTATAAAATTAAAAGCAAACATGCTTTATAATAAATTTATAAAAACTAATTATTTAAAAACATATTATAAAATGCATTAACATTATCTTCACAGATAAATTACTAATGTAATTTTTATTAATCATCCGGTTAGATTTCCCTTAATTAAAAATTATGATAAAGAAATAAAATGCTTAAAATATTGCTATGGTAACCATCAACTCTAACGAAGTTTGAAAGTTGAAAGAGCAATCAGGATCATGATTCGTAATTACTCATGACCTTACTAATGCGGGGTCTCTTAGAAACTAAACTGTTTGATTCAAGTTTCACTGATTTTTGATTAGAGAAATTTGAAATTTACGCATTTTAAACCACAACAAATTGTCATAATGACAGGGTCAACGACTTCCACTCAAAATAAGATAAACCTTGGCACCTGAAGTTGACATTTGCCCGTTGTTCATGAATAATTCAGCAGAACGGTTATTAAGAGATGTTTAATTTTGTTTAATTAATATAAGGAACTTTTTCACGCCTTTCACAAAACAATATTGAATGGGTGTTAAATATTTACATATTTTGAAAATATAATCTAACTTTCGGATTATTTGATGTTAGGTTAAATTTCTCATTTCACAATGTTATCAATATTTAACCTCTTCTTAAGGCTTTCCTTTTAATGATTCTGAGTTTATTATGAATGAAATTAAAGTCGATGAACTGCTGCAAAGTTCAAAGAAATTTTACGAAGATTGAACTTTGTAAACAACTATAAAGAAATTTATGTTCTTGTATAAATTATTCGATTTTTAACTTTTACTGTTATACAATATTTAGTAACTTAATATTTAACTGTTCTTCAGAAACTTTTTGAAAGGAGACTTCTGATATCTATTGAAAATATTAGGTGAGATTCAGTGGGTTGTATTAGCGTGTTTTAAGCTAAAACATTCCTTTATCAAAAATATTTTGGCAACTTTGTAATAACTGCCAGAAAAAAGTGAGAGACCAAAGGATCAAATAAAAAAAAAAATATTATTAACAAAAGTAAGAGAAAAAGGACAAATGTCAAAACTGATCAAAACGGGGGTTGAGGTATTTTAAGATTCATTAACATTCAGGTATGAAATATTTGACACATATTTTGCAATAGTGAGTTTCCTTTTACACCTTCCATTTACAAAAATACTTCCTCATTTGACTAAAGGATATCTGTATTACTTTTCCCTGTGGTAAAATTTCTAAATCACAATTGAATCTCATTGATACATGTGGAAAATATTACAATGTTGCCATATATTTAATACAAGTTTTAATACAGACCTTAATACAACCCACTGAATTCCACCCATTAAGATCATAAGACGTTCAACTAAGTTTTTTAAAATTCTGAGTAAAGAAAGCTTTTTTTATTTATAAAATTTCTGTATGGTCCAAAGTACGAGGTTTGGCCAAAAAGTAACAACATTTTTGAATTTCGCCTGTTATTAGTTTTCGGTTGAGCCTATTGATAGTTGATACCAAGGTCTGTGAAGTGTATGTCAGGTTATAATCATGGTATGGGGATCGTGCTAAAAATCGCATATCGAGATTTTAGTAAATAACCACGTTTTAAAGATTCTAGAATCCAATTTTAACGCTCTAACTCAAATACTATCATTCAGAAAAGTCTGAAATCTTGTATTTTGACTAATATAGAACGAAACCATTAGATTATGCTGTAAATCGGAGAACCGGAAATGACACTTTTTACTCATTATGAAAATTAAAGATTATTACATTTTCTACATGTACACATTAATACTTTTTTCTAAATATTTTACAAAAAAAATTTAAAAATAATCTTTTTATAAATCTCTTAATATATAGTTTGCAGCATTAGTAAATATGTAGGTATGTATTTAAATTAATAAAAATTAAAGAGCGGGAGGTATTATGTTGACCACATAAGATTTTTTATTTAAAGATGACGGAACAAGGAATATACCGCTCGATTCACAAAAAAGTTTAAGCTAATCCTCATTTTTGGATTAGTGAATTCTATTCTATTACGATATTTAAAATTTAATTTTCATGATATTAGAATAGATTAGACTGTATTTTAAGATATAAACTGTCAAAATTAGAGTAGAATTCGCTAATCCAAAAATGAGGATTAGCTTAAACTTTTTTGTGAATCGGGCTGTAAATTATCATTTTCAAAACAAATGAAAAATGTCGCTGTAGTTTTATCAATCCTTGTACACATCGTTAATATTTCCTAGTTTATTTTAAATAAATTTTCCTTTAAAAGTTTAGAATAAAAAGAAATGTTGGAACAGTAGCAACATTTGTAAGATGTTCCAAAATGTTTTGTATTATAATATAAATACAAGTTAAAATTATACCTACACAATGACTGTGAGAAAAACAAATTTCAACCCATTATTTTCCATTTTATCACGTTCTATCAAAATTAGCGTACATATAAATTAAGATAAACTACTTCATTGCGCACAAATTTGGCAATAATACATTAAACTTATGAAGAAATACATTTCTCAATCCTTTGTTTTTGTGTAATGATATTAAATTAGCAGTAGAATATAATTTATTCACATGGTCTGTAACCATAATTTAAACACTAATACAACAACTACTGTACTAGAATATATTCAACTACAGACAAACCAGATTAAAACTCGGTTTCCTGTCGCATATTTCATGATGTCAATGTCACCGAATGACTGCTAAGTGTAAACATAACTTTAGAATCATTCTAAGCAGTGGCGGACAAGTTTATAATAAATGGAGGGGCCAGTCTACATTAGTTTATTATATTATGTAACATTTTTACGCACAACTGCATTAAAATTGTTTGTTTACATCTTTAAATATTTATTATTATTAAAAAATAAGGTTAAGGCGATTGCCGGTGCTACGCTAAACAGCACTTTAGTAGAAATCAAACTACACTCGTAAATATTAAGTTATAACTTCAAACTTGATACCATTGTATAGTAAATAGATCAATGCATGGGGCTGACCAATTATTTTGCATAATTATTAATTTCTATTGCATTTAAATTTAGTTCGACAAACATCATAAAAATGGCTATTTTAAAATTTATTTTTAACACGATAACTGTACTTTATACAAAAAATGTTTGGGTCACCCCCATAGCGCCCACCTTTAGTAGTAAGTCTGTGAAAAAATCTAAATTATCTCTTTTAGTTTAGCTGTGATTTGATTTCTACTAAACCCCTTTTTGCCGCTTATTTCAGAAATCGGAACGATAGACTATGGAGGAGAAAGTGTTAGGAGAATATGTTCCCCCTCTACTATACACATCTCCTCTCTCACTCCAACAGTTTGCTTCACAACACGGGCTGAGTTTTCCCCTTATGCTTTAAATAAGGACAAACACATATAAAAGCAGATAGAGAGAAATAAACTTAGCAATCTTAAAAGTAGTGGGGGAACGTAAGAAGTTTGTCTGCACTAGTGTCATACTATCTACAAAACTGATTTCGCTGAGCGACCGGCAATGCTCTTAACCTGGCCACATAACAAGCTTTGCATATATTTAAAAACATTTCATTGGATGAATAAAAGGTCTCTGATACGCGTCGGGCTTCAAATTTCGTCCACAGGCATAAACCTTTTCTTTCGGCCCTCTGTACGTAAATAACTAATATAAACGTCTCTACAGTCATGAGATTTTTTTATGTGAGCAGAGTGAGTGTATAAAAAAAGAGTACCTATTGAATGAGTTTATAAAAAAAGTAGCATACTATACTTTTTCTACGACTACAAAGACGGCAGAAATACCGAAACATACTCATTAGGTTACTAAGTTATTTTTACATAGTAGCAGCGTTTGCTTTTCACATTATTGTCTGTATGTACAGAATTAGTTGTCAGTTGTCAACAGATTCATGCTGTGTCCAATACGTTCTAAACCATGTCTTGTCATCTTGCCATGTTGTGATTAAAATGTATAGTGCCATGGACACCAATAACATTAAAGCAGGGGTCACCAATCTTTTTGAGGAAAGGGCCACATACGCACTTTTAAAATATATGGCGAACCCGATAATAAATCTTATTGGAAATCGTATTGAAATGGTTTTTATAAAAGGACTAGGCGTTTTATAAAGAGACAGATTTTACGATCTGGTTACGACATACGCAGTAAATTGCAACCCATAAATCGATTCAGATTTTAATATCAAACTCTACAATAAAAATCTGATGTAGCCAGCACAATACCTTTCGTCAATTATATGTATTTTGTACAATTCCCATACCAAAAGTTCCTTGGAAAAGTTTCTATATATTCAGTAAAATTGTAACATGAACATAAACTATTTTCTACAAATTCCATACCTAGAGTTCCTTGGAACAGATTCTATAAATCTAATAAAATTGTAACATGAACATACACAATGTAAATTGTACTTGAGACTGAAATCTGTCGATTAAAATTATTTGAATATATATATAAGCTGTTTTCATGATTATAGCAAAGTTAACTGATTTATAAAAGTTAATCTCTTTATAATTATTTAACTCTATACAGGGTTGTTGTATTTTGCCCGACCAAAAAAAAAACCATCTAAAAAACCCACTTTTATGAAATCATATTTTATTAATTAAATATGGTACCTACATACTTATATGGTACACACAAATATACAAAAAAAATTGTCACCGGCAACATTTTAGAATCAATTTCATTTTGTGTACTTCATGTTTGATCATTTTTAATATATTATTCATTGCTGTGCGAACTTTGCACAGTGTTTCTTTTATATTTGAACAACTCCAACCCTTGTGTCAGCATTTTCATTATTTTTTGAGTTGTCTATTAAACATAGTATTAGTTGTCACACTTGGATCTAATTCTTGTACACACTTGCATTGCACAGACTTGCAACTATAAATAATAATTCGTAACTTGTACGCATGTACACTCACTAGTTAATTTATTGTTTATTACATTAGTCTTAAAAAAAAATATTAATATCTATTATCTATTGCGCCGACTTGTGTATGTGTATTAAGATACTTTATAAAACTAAAATTAAAAATGTTACATACTATAATTCGATGTTTGTAAATAAAACCCGCTTTTATTCAATAAAACCCGGGTTTTTTTCAACCCTGACTCTATATCTATTGAATATGAAGGATAATATATAATCAAATCGTATATAGACAATAAGATATTCTTTCAGATTGATAATCACATAAAATGTCAAAAGGTAATATTTAACTGCGTTTTTTCTAGGAAAGTCTGTAAGAACATCAAATAAAGGAACTTCCGGTTGGCCAATTTTAATTAAAACCAAAATCTAATCAGTATCAGCTCTTCATATGGATGTAAAGAACAGGAATACGAAAAAATTATAATTTTTAAAAATGTAGTATTGGAGTTATCGTTGAAGAAAAATTTGTTACATACGGACATACGCACAGATATACAGATATCATCGTAAAACTAGTTAAATCGTATTCTAGGGACCCTAAACGTGCTTATTCATTAAAAACTCACCACCGACGGAAGGTAAAAACTAGAAATAGTAATAATGAATATCGTTATTTGAAAGCGCAATTATTGTTGATGCCCTATTTCTCAATTTACAGTTTTCAATGAGCAATTTCTATTCAATTTATGGAAAATAGCTGTCAATATACAATTTTCTCTTATTATTTAATTATGCAAAGTATGTAAACAGTAAATTTATTTAAAAACATGTAAATTACACATTAATAAGTGCATTTTAAACTGTTTATATACCTCTAAGAATAATTCTAAATCTGATAGATGGTTTTTCTCCACGGATCCGACACTGCGAGCCAAGTTCCCAGTAAAATACTACTTAATGATTGTAACAACTATGCAGCTTTTTGTTTGGTTCTTACTTCCTCAATTATATCATACGTACATCTTTACCATCTGTTTTTTTCTAACCTCTGAAGACATTCAACTTTTCTTGTCAGCTTCTCACATTCGTGGCTCGGAAGGTTAATTTTTATCTCGCGTGAACAAAATAATAGAAAATGAAATGCGTGAAGAGAGGAGAATTGAGTTTATTTTTCACTATGTATATCCTAATGTAATATCCTGCGCGCTATACGTCCTGTGTAAATCACGACTAAATGGTTTCCCTATATTACATCAGTAGAAAATTTTAACTGTATCTGAATATGTAATTTCAAGTAATTTCTCATAAAAGAACATAGCAAGTTAAGTAAATAAATTATTGTTTATCGTATGGTTACCGGTCATTATTACGTGTTATGCGATTAACGTTAAATTAACTGATATATTATCGGTACGTTACCTTTTGGTTATTTATTTATTATCCACATTTAACGGACGTATTTATTTACGAGTATCATTCTAGAATGAACCCATAAAACATTCTTTTTCTTTTTATGAAATTTTGTACAAAGATAATTAATGAAAACAAAATGTGAAAATTTCTTGTATTCGCGATGCCAGTTTAGACGTCAGCGCCGCTCTTGACTAAATAGTGAACTTCTTTGGTGGGTGTTGAGATCTGTCAATCTCGTGATTGCTTTGTCATATTTTTGTGTAATTTTGCTTTATTTTTTAATTTTTATATAAACATAGGTTTATAATAATAATAATAATATAATAACAACTACGATGTTATTGAATATTCAATGAAACTGAAATGATATAAAAATATCACAATGAAATTACTACATAACCTTGTAAGTAAATACCTACCATAAAAGTTCCAATATCAATACTAGATAGATGAAAACGATGCTTATATACAAAAGTATTGTATATTATTATCGCAAAACACTTAAATTAATAACAATAACACAAATATAAGAGAAATTACGCAAATATTACAAAATAAACAAGAGATTGGACAGATGTCAATACCCTCCAAGCAAGTTCACTAGCGGCGCTGACGTCTAAACTTGCATCGCGAATTAAACAAGATATACAGTACAACTTCGATAACCCGGACGCATATCGTTCCAGCAATCGCCAGATTAGCGAGGTATCCGGACTAGTGGATTATATCTTATGTGTTATTTTCTTTTTTATTTGTCTTGTCAAATCACTAAATCTACATATAAATGAAACAAATAAAGATGTTTAACGGGAACTTGGAACATTTAATGAAAATATGTAAATATTAAAGGGTTGTGCCATGGTCAATTGACACAACAATATTTGACGGTCCAGTCAAATAATCTAAATGAAACCACCACGACATCTGTTGTTACATAAAAGTAGCTATACGAGTATACTAGTTACAGCTATAAGATGAATATACCTAGTTTGCAGATAACTCTATGCTTTTCTGTTATTTTACTATTATTTAATAAAATAAATACATATTTCATTGCGCCTTTTACTTTACTTCCCTTTTTTGAATTTTTAGTGAGTTTGTTCATTAGTTATTGATCGTTTTTCATTTTTAGTAATATTGAATATAGTAAACATTTGGTACTACATAAATAAATGACAATTTTAATTTTTAATTGTAATAGTGTGTTTGGAGGTGGGGATTACTACCAATGGAAGTTAAGAAATTCAAATTCGAAAGGAGGGGCTAACATTCCTATACATCAGTTTTCAAACAGTTTTTATTTTAACATAAATTTCTTGCATTAAACTTAATAATTTAAATACACCTGTAATTATAAAGTATGTAGACGTATACAGTGTTATAATATTCATTTATTTTATGTAAATATAACTTAAAATAGCATATATTTCAAGAACATTTAGGTCCATGATGAAAACAGATTGATAAAAAAACACATAAACGTGACATCGTCAATCTTTTCAAAATTCGGGAGACCATAACTCGCTTATTAATAGGAGTTTTTTCGCCGGATTTTCATCAATAGTCTTAGTTTTCCTTTCCATTGACCGAAAAATATTTGACTGGTCAAATGCACAACCCTTAAACACATAATATGTGTGTACATGAACATAAATTTAGTGTTTTAGCATGGAAATTGTACAAAATACATTGACGGAAGGTAATGTGCTGACCACATCACATATTACACTGAAATATTGCAATAATAATGTTCTAGGTAAAAGCACGGAAATATATTTATGAATGGTCGTTAACTCTTGCAATATTGTGGTTAAATAATTACAATTAAACCAAACCAATATTACATCAATACATTGCATTAGATAATAACTATAATTTTATTAGTACAGCTGTTAATATTATATTTTGCTCCTTTTATCTATCGAAGCTTGTAATTTACATTAATATTACATAAACTATTGCTGTTGCTTAATAGTATTTTAAACTATAACAAATAAAAATATGATGTAATTTTTTTTAAGTACTACCCACTAAAATGTATTCAGAGAAAAGATAACACTTTAAAATGTTTGATCAATAAACGGTGTGCATTACGAAGGTAAGAAAGTTTATTTTGTATACCGAAATATTTTCTTGCATAAGAAAAACAAACATTTTGGGAACAGTTTTTGTTTATACTAATATTTAATAATGCCTATAGGGGGCTTAATATTATGTCAAAAATAGAGTACTGTTATTAACTTTTTATATTAATGAATTAAATTACAGAAGCTAGAAGTGAACGTATATACAAAAAACAAATAAAATAAAATCTATTATTATAATAATAATACAGTGAGTTTTGTATGTAGTATATTAACTTTTAATATGTAACCAAGTACAAAATCATCATTTCATAGTAATTTTTTTTATTCATATTTTTTTTTAGAATTTTTAGGCAAGTAATTATTTTTATTCAATTTTGACGTTTTAAACTGTCATTATTAACTCCATAGCAACAACTATAAGTAACACTTTTTTCACATGTGAATTAAAAATTTTTTTAAATCACTCTCACAAAATTTTAACTCACTCTGGCACTCTACAACAAAAAATGCATTTAAAAATAACATCAAGAACGAAAATAACACTTATCACATAATTTATCAGACATTTTCAGCCCTATTCATTATTTTTTACGACATAAATGACAGACAATGAAGCTTTTTAAATATCTGACTTGACGTCTATCAGCGACGATTGTCAAACTTAGCCTACTAACTGATCAATTTTTTATATTGTCAAAATTAAATATTATTATGATTTTTATTATTATTTCGTCAAAATTGAATAAAATATTGTACAAACCACGTGAGCTATGAATGTTTATTCACTCGAGCTAAACTTTCTTCTCATGGATAAACATTACCTTAGCTCACTTGGTGTGTAAATATCTATTACAAAACTGAAGATTTTTAACACATTTAGAAGGTTTAGAAAAAAAGTTACTAAGAAATATTGTTGCTCTCAACAAGTTCTATCACTAGTTAAATTTAATGTATCTGTTACATTATATATTATCGCCTATTTTTTTCCTCCTTGTCCAATTAAATGATTATGGCATTTGATTGTTTACTTGTGTATCTATCTGCAGAGGTTTGAGTAGGTATAAAGAAATGAAGCAGCATTATAATGGTAAAGATTTCGACAAAACGGTAATGGACACTGGGTCAGTTTTTTTTTTTTAAACCCTGAAGAACTTTCAATGATACAACTAAAATAAAGATATCAGGACTGGACTTATGCCCAGTTGCACTACGCAGACTCTAATAATATATATTAATGCCAATAGAGAGACATATTTTCGTGCTGCCATCTATTCATATTTTCTTAGACCTACACGTGACTCACCTGTCGTAATACAAACAAATCGCTATCATAATGACAGAACAACATGGTGTCATATGGAAAATGAAAAAGTGAGTGTAGGTCTTTGCAACAATGACTCCCGCTACAATTACAAAGAATACATAACCAATATGAAATTATTTAAGTTTTCACAGCCATCCGAAGATAATGAATGCTGTAGAACTCAAATATCAAAATACAAGTGACAAAAGACAGAATTTTAAATATGGCGATGGTTTGTTTGTATTATGATCTTACATCTCAACTTCTACATCAACTATCTCTTTCTAGCGTGTGACGTCAAAATTATAACCATCCATTGATTTTTTTTTATTTCAGTGTAAAACTGAACTGAATAAAACCAGGTTAATGTTACATAACCAATATGAAATTATTTAAGTTTTCACAGCCATCCGAAGACAATGAATGCTGTAGAACTCAAATATCAAAATACAAGTGACGGAAGACAGAATTTTAAATATGGCGATGGTTTGTTTGTATTATGATATTGCATCTCAACTTCTACATCAACTATCTCTTTCTTGCGTGTGACGTCAAAATTATAACAATCCAATGAATATTTTTGTAATTTCTGTGTAAAATTGAACTGAATAAAAACACGTTAATTTTACGTGATAGTGGTGCATCTGAGCATAAATAAAGTATTACTTTATGATCGCGTAGCTGGGTTCGTGCTCCCTCCACGATCTCTGCGAATAGAAGCAAAATGAAATTGGTACACCAAGAATTCGCCATGATGATCGCTATGTAGATTAATAAAAATCTTCCCCTGTACAAAATTTGAATGGTTCTTTTGAACTTATCTAAAAGCAATTATTATTCCTCCTAATAAAAATTTAATTTATGGTTACGATTCTCTCTGAAAGATTCTCAACTTTTCCACTGTATATATTGGCAATTGGCATGCTCGGACTGAGTGGTAGCTGTAGGACAGGCGGCAGTTTAAATAGCATCGTATTCGGGTTATTGGCTTGGCTGCGGCTGTGAAGTCGCGAGGCGCGGACCAAGGAGTCTGCATTGCTGGAGACCCGAGCGAGAGGTCAGACGCGAATACCAAACAGCAAGCACTTTGTTAATCCAACATGGGAACGGGATACGGAGACTAAACACACGGAAAAGGGGCCCAACAAAGATTTATAATATAAAGTTTGTATATAGGGTACATCGAACAAAAAATTATAAAACATAAACATCATTGCTCTCAAATTTGACAACAGAATGTAAAAACCGAGGTAAAAACTAACGTATTTTTGGGTGTATTCTAAACACAATCCGTTACATGTAAACGGACCGTTAAAAAAATTAGCGAATCAAGTAGATTGACATATAACAAAAACTTGGATTTTGTTATATGTCAATATACTTCATTCGCTAATTTTTTTAACGGTCCGTTTACATGTAACGGATTGTGTTTAGAATACACCCATTTGTGTACATGAGAATATGTAAATTTTTGTAAGATCTTACTTACGAAGATAAAGGTAAAACTTAGGGCTGATTTATGATGAATTTAATTTGTATATTTGAATTTAGAAATTTTGATTTAAAATTGACAATTTTTTCTCTGGTTTATGTTCGATTTTGAAATTCTTGATGTGAACAATCATTATCTATCACGTGACTTGTTACTGCTTGTCAATAGACGTTTCACCAGTCATCAGTTCAGATTTTAGTTTACAATTTTATTTTTGCCCTCCTGAAGTGTAATGGGAACTTTAGAATTGTATACACAGTAAGTGTAACCTACATTTTACGCTTACTGTGTTGTAACTTGTGTAACTATGCGGTAAAATAATCAAAATACACTGGACGTTTATGGGCATTTAAAAAAGAAATCATCTTTACTATAATAAAGTTCATGTAAAAAAGTACGTAAGTTATTTTTTTACTTTAACATTTCCTATATTTAAAACTAATTTATATAAACCAAAATCACGGCAGCGACATATGTCATTATTGTAAAAATCCGCTGTTACCGACATAGTCACCGATCGATATACCTGTCAAATACGTGAGGCGAACATTGCTAAAATGTCAAATATCGACACCTACCTATTATTTATTACGAAGAAAACATGAGCAAATAAATATATTATCAGTCATAAACAACGTATATTACAAATAAATTTTCGCTAGGAGAAGAACTCTAATAAAGGTAAGTAAATTTATATTTGGAAATTGACTTAACCCCAGTATTTTAAACTAACCCTTTTCAGAAGTATAACCTATCTCATTAAAAAAGTGATTTTCATTATCGTCGGCCAAAAAATTTGATACAATTCTCGTAGCCACGAACTTGTTAGACGTTAATGAACAAGAAGAAAATTTTATATAATATCGGGAATGTTTTTTTTACTATTGTTGAAGTGTATAAAAATGAAATATACTCGTACGAATGCGCATGTATTTAATTCCTTAAATCCCTTGTTGCATTGAAATTACGCAAACGTTTTTATTTTTGTACAAATCATTTGCTTTGTCGTACAAATTACGTGAATACTGTTTATTAACAAAAAAACAAAATATCATTTTTTTTCTGTAAATCCATCTTCAAAATGTATGTAACTTACAAACAGAAAAAACAGCTGACGGATGAAACACAGTTATACCTTACCGCCATGTTTAATAATGCTGATTGGCCGAATTTGAAATTTACATTTGGAAATATAAAATATAGTTATATTCCAAATTTCTAAATTTATAAATCGTTCATAAACCATCGTATACATTTTAAGGGAGTTTATATTTTAAAATCTAAATTATAAATTGTAAATTAAAATCATAAACCAACTCTTAGGCTGTAATTATTAACACCTATTGACAAAGATATTGTTTAGATTTCTGAATCATAAAAATATGAGAAAACTTTCAAGTTCCACTACCAAATCTCTTAAACGTTATTTAATAACAAAAAATTTACAGGATGTACGCTTGAATAGGTTTGATATCTACTTCAAGGTATAGCCAGAAAAATTAATTCTGTCAGGTCCAGCAATAAAACTATAAATATAGTAATTATGACAAAGCGGCATATCGCTCACTGCTCGCATTATAAACATGGGATGCCCACGGGTCATTATTTGCGCCGCTCTGTATAGTAAAATAATCTTTCTGTTCTTTTAACATAAATGCTATTTTTGTAAAATAAGAAATAACAATTACGAATTACGCTAAAATATGTACTTTCAAAAGTAAAACTAATAACATACAGAAATAAATAATAAATAAAAAATCTGATGTAACCAACACAAAACCTCCCGCTATTTAATTTTTATTAATTTAAATACATACCTACCTAAGTATTTACTATCGCTGCAAACTGTTCCATTGCAGAAAACTATTGCTTTATTTACTATTTTCTTTTTAAAATGTCACTATTATTAATTTGAAGTAATAAGTTTTCTGACAGTGACATTTACTGTCAGTTACATTCATTTGAAAAATGAACTGTGTAACAAAGGAATAGTTTTTATCTTAGGCTTCGCGACTAATAAAGAAAATATTTTTAAATTATCTGTAAAATATATAGAAAAAGTATTAATGTATTCCTGTAGAAAATTCAATAATCTTTAATTTTCATAAGACATAAAATTCGAAAAAATGGCATTTAATGGTATTTTTTGAAGAAAAACCATTATGAGCTTCAAGTAACGTACCATTTCCGTTTATCCGATTTACACCAAAATCTAATGGCTTCTATTCCTATTAGAATAGGGTAAAAATACAAGGTTTCAGAATTTTCTGAATGATAGTATTTGAGTTAAGAGTGCAAACAAAATTCGTACACATACACACACACAGACATCATCGTGATAATGTTAAAAATGGATTCTAGGGACCTTAAAACGTGGTCATTTACTAAAATCTCGATATTAGATTTTTAGCACGATCCCTATACCTCCCTTACCAAGGGTAGCAGGAGGTAAAAATGTTAGAAGAATTCATTAAAATATTCATCATATAATTTTATATCATTAAATTACAATAAATCACAATTACTTCTGTAATTTAAAATATCAAATTATCAATAAACAATTTTAATCTTAAAATTCCTTTGCGGGATATTTCTAAATGAAATAATTTTCTTTCTTTTAGTATTCACCATACAATTGGCTATCATTATATTTCCATAAATCACAATTATAATAAAACAAATTACACTTTCAAACAATCTTTATCTCAAGCCTAGTTTCAAGCGTAAAATCACCGATAAATAACCTCAAACTAAAAATTCCAGCATAGCATCTTCATCACGTTTGTAGAATACGTTATTGGGAACACTTTCTTCTGTAGCCGACAGCAAGATACAAACTCAAGACATTCGCAGTTCCCAGGGGTTTATTTTCTCTGCTTGCATTCTCTCTATCTGATTTACAGTCCTAAAGGGCGGACAATAGAGAAAATAACCAACGCACGCTTGATCGTTTCATTTGTTATACCCACCAGCGATAGTGTTTTTAATTAGTATACGCCAAGCCAACTCTTCTGTTGTGTTCGCATAGTGTTTTCAGTTCGCATAAAAATGAAATTGTACAACGGGATCGCGATGTCTGCTTTTTAATTATAAAGTAAACCAGGAACTCTCGGAGTAAAGTTGGGGTTATTAATAAAGTAAGATTAATTTGTTACAATGGTTCTTAATAAATAATAATGGGAACAGATTAATATAACGGATATTGTAATTGTCATAATTTAATATTCTGTCAGGTCGCTTCATGCAGAGTTATTAATATTAACATATGAAACAAACCTTATAGGTACAAACGTATATTAATTAACTAATAAAGGATATCGTAAGACATTAAATTAGGGCAAAGTTGCCTCATTAGTACATCATTATAAAGATGTATTTGCTTTTCCCAGAAAATGCAAATATAATTCATATGTACTCTGATTTTTACCTACCGATACCCTTGGTAAGGGAGGTACAGGGATCGTGCTAAAAATCACATATCGAGATTTTAGTAAATAACCACGTTTTAAAGTCCCTAAAATTCAATTTTAATTTTTTCACGATGATGTCCGTGTAAGTGTGTGTGTGTGTTTGGATCCTCTTAACGCTCTAACTCTAATACTATCAATCGAAAAAAAATTGAAACCATGTATTAAAATGGAAAGAAACCATTAGATTTTGGTGTAAATCGGATAACCGGAAACGGGTTTTCTTCGAAATTTAAATCTCAATTTTTCGCTATTTATGTTATATTAAAAATTAAAGATTATTAAATTTTCTACAGATATGCGTTCATATACTTTCTATATATTTTATAGGTATATAAATTTATAAAATAATCTAATTTATAAGTCTAAGAGCCTATGTATCAAAGATTAAAACAAATCCTTTGTTACACAGTTTATTTAACTAGTAGTTTTTCATTATCTTATAAATAGTGATGCTCAATTTTTTGTTAACACTGTTCGATCTGATCTTATGCCAAAATTATATTTTTATGTGGACGCCATGTTACCTGTGTTCATTTCAGGGTTGTTGTAATTTTGCCCGACCCAAAAAACCCACCCGGCAAAAAAAAAAACCCATCTGAAAACCCACTTTTATGAAATCTTATTTTATTAATTAAATATGGTACACACATATATACATCAATTTTTGTCACCGGCAACATTTTACAATTAATTTCATTGCTGTACGAATTTTGCACGGTGTTTCTTTTATATTTGAACAATTCCAACCCTTGTGTCAGCATTTTCATTATTTTTTGAGTTGTGTGTTAATCATACTATTTGTTTAACGCGGCTGTAACAACTACTGAAATAATTTGAATCTAATTCTTGTACACACTTGCATTGCACAGACTTGCAACTATTAATATTAATTCGTAACTTATACACATGTACACTCTCTAGTCAATTTATTGTTTATTACATTATAGACTTCAAAAAAAAAAAAGGAAAATATTAATATCTATTATCTATTACGCCGACTTGTGTATGTGTATTAAGATCCTTTATAAAACTAAAGTTAAAAGTGATACATACTATAATTGGGTGTATGTCAATAAAACCCGCTTTTATTTAATAAAACCCAGGTGGGCTGGGTTTTTTATAAAATAAACCCGGGTTTTTTTT
Organism: Ophonus ardosiacus; assembly: GCA_943142095.1. Lineage (NCBI taxonomy): Eukaryota > Metazoa > Arthropoda > Insecta > Coleoptera > Carabidae > Ophonus > Ophonus ardosiacus. Next base: position 5,671,953 of record OW964830.1, on the reverse strand, counting down.
CAACCCTGGTTCATTTGTTTCATATAGCAAAAATAAAACAATTATTTAAATTACTGGATAAAACAATACTCTACAATAATTTTGTCATTAATTTTTATTATTTAATCCAAGAGGATTAATTAAAACAACGCGGCTGTTAGCAGTAGCAGATACAAATAAGATTCTAATGTGATTATATTGTTTGAACATTTGATTCATAAGTTGTAAAACACTCTGTATGTGTATAGAATAGTATTTCGACTTACATGGTGCAAGTGGAAATTTAATAACAGAATAATAAAAAACGATGTAATTCATATTTAAATTTCACTATGTTTTGTTCTGTTTATTACCTATTTGCAATGTATCACCATCATCAACAATATAAATAAATAAATCATCACGGCTTTTCTTTAATTACGGAAATCCGCTTTTTATTAGCAATTTTAGTAAGAATGTCATTTTTTTTTTATTGCGGAGGGCAATAGGGCATTTATAAATCTCAATTCACTAGCATTCAGAGCTGATGAAGAGAGTGCACCACATGATACTTTTTATTAGGATCGCGAAAATCGTAAACAGTCATGACCTCCAAACTATCAGTAGTGCAAAAACAATTAACTTCGTTTTTTACTCTAGTTACATTATTTACAACAACTTTCCATATATGCAATCAAATACAAAAGTTTTCACCGTAATACGATTGCCAACCTTCAATTTTTATAACAACCATACATTACATGTTTAACAACATGTAACAATAATTAAAACTTTTGTATAATTCTCGATCCATTTTTAAACATTTTCAAAGTAGACAATGACTAAATATCACAGTCAAAGTTATTTCATGTCTTGTCGATTGTTAATATATAATAATTATTAATTTTTCACATACCAATGTAATATGCAATATAAACATTCAATTGCAATTTTTGTCATATGCAAAATTCCTAACATAGAACAAAGAAGTTAGTTGTGTGTTTATGCAGGCATGCATATCTTGTTTACTACTATTACCTGACATAAAAAATCTGGTTTCAACACAAATAAGAAATTAAATAGTGTAAATTAAATTGTTATACGAGTACTTACTGTGTTAGTTCTATAAATTATGCATCTGTATATGCAAAAAAAGAATACAGTTAGAAGAATGTAACTAAGTATTTTAAAAAATTAGAGCCCGAGTAACGTTATAATTGCAATAGATTACAATAATGTATTAAAGGTTGTTTACATTGTTAGTTATCACCGGTAAATGTATACTTTTGTTTATTTGTTTACTACAAAACAAAATTTGTGTATATTGTATTCCCAATTAACCTAATTATTACAAAGAAAACATATTATTTATTATGAATTGTGCCGATTAGAAATGCAAACCTTTGTGCATAATCTCACAATCAAGTTTGTTTATATCGTAATACCGGAATGAAAATGGAGTCTTAATTAAAATTTATGAATGAAATACGACTTACTTTAGCAGTTCTAGTCTTCTCCAAGTCCAAAACAACACATTTTCCCAGTTTTTCACTCACTACACTACACGTCTTTGCACTCACTGACAATAACACAACCCTTCTCAACGTCTGAACTTCGACTGAACTTGTCGTGCGGAGAAGAGCCGCTTGCTGGCCTGCGCAGAGTTGTGCGCATGCGTACACACTGCTCTTGTTTTGTCCGGACGTGACGTCAAGAGAAGGCTGCAGGTTCGGAGTCTGGCTGGTAATTGAAAGCTCTAGGCCTGGACCGCACCCGGAAAATCAACCGAATTCTAAGATTTTATCGAAGATCACGAAGGAAGAAAGTTAGACACGTGTTTGATGGGTGTAAACGGAAGAATGATTTATAAAGTAATGGTTCCTTTTAGAATTTAGATTTTGATCCAAATACTACAGATATTGACAATAGAGATGTGTCTTGATTTCACTATAGAATAAAGAAAGAAACCACAAGACTTCCCTTCAAAAATTGACAACTAAGAAAAATTGCTTCTTGATCTATGAAAAAGAAAGGCAAAACTCAAACTTATATACAAATTTGGAATGTAAAATTATGATAAGGAGTCATTAGCATACATTTTTATTTTAGAAAAGAGTTCAATATAATAAAAAGACTACAGCATCTTCTGGGAATTTTGACAAACTAAACTACTAAGACAAAACTTAAACTTGGGTTTTCCATAAAGAATCAACTGATTCAATAACTATTTTAATTCTAAAATTTAGTCGCCAGCTCTTATAAAAAAATTTTTAAAGGAAATTTGTTAAAAATATTAAATTGACGGGTTTTCCACAAGAATCGAACAAGTCCATTTATTAATCTCAATTTCTTGTTCAAATGAGAACCTTTTATCCGCAAACTCCAAGCCCAATATTTAGCCAAACGTCGCACATTGCCAAATCAGATGAATATGGCGGGTGTTCTATTACTTTTATATTTTGCCCATGTTTTCACTCACACACAATACTTTAAAAAATCTGATGTGGCCAGCATAATACCTTCCGTCAATTCTATGTATTTTGTACAAATCCCATACCAAAAGTTCCTTGGAAAAGATTCTATATCCAGTAAAATTATAACACGAACATATACTATTTTCTACAAATTCTATACCGAGAGATCCTTGGAAAAAATTCTATATATTCTATAAACATATACTATGTGAAATGTACTTGACACTGGCATCTGTCATTTATAATTATTTGAATATATCAGCTGTTTTATAAAAGTAATAATCTCTTAATAATAACTTTATATCTATTGAATATGAAGGAAAATGTATAATCAAACCGTATAGACTATAAGATATTATTTCATATTGATAATCACAATAAATGTAAAAAGATATTTAACTGCTTTTTTTCAAGAAAGGGAACTTCCGGTTGACCAATTATAACCAATATCTAACCAACTCTTCATATAGATGTAAAGAAGAGGAATACGAAAGAATTATAATTTTTAGAATTGTAGTACACATTGGAGTCATCATCGGTGAAAAATTTGTCACACACGGACACACAGACACATATACAGACATCATCGTAAAATTAGTAAAATCGTATTGTAGGGATCCTAAAACGTGCTTATTCATTAAAACTCACCACCGAATTTTTTGACCAAAGAGAATACTTTCCTTACCTAAAGGTGACGAAAGGTACAAATTGATTAACTGAGTTTTAACTAACTTAACTTTCGCAATTTAGGCAGTAAATCGTACAAAAAGCCAACGGGCAGTAAATGAATAAATAATTTTTAAATTACCTTAGCAACAGCATTAGGATAAATATAAATCATAATTGTATTTAATAAAACAACTACTCTTAGTGTCAATTTTAATTTTATTGGATCAAATTTATAAAAGTGTCACGAACGTCCATTTATACCGCTTTCAATAGTTATTTACGTATAGAGGGCCGAAAGAAAAGGTTTACGTATGCGGATGAAATTTTATTTGTCCAAGGGCGTAAACCTCTTTCGGCCTGAGGTACGTACAACGTTTTACGCACAACTGAAACCAAATGAAACGTAATTTTTAATTGCATGACTAAAAGCTTGTTGCTATGTAAAAAAATATTAGATGGCCAGATGGCTATGCCAAGAAACATTTAGGCGATGCGTTGTATTGGTAACCATTTGTTTTGTGTAAACAAATAATTAAAAATGTCAAGCATGGAGCTTCAACCTGAATATGATACTGAAATTTCTGAAAAAAAATTGCTAGAAGCTAATGATGCTTTGGCGGATTTATGTCCTGATAAGTCAAAGGACCGATATCAAAACGAATACGATGTGTTGCAAGCCTGGTTGACAGAAAAAAATGTGACAATTTTTAACGAAACTGTGTTGCTCGCATATTTCAATGAAAAGGTATGGTGATATATCAATATTACTTGTATATATTTTTTACCGCCCGGCGGGCTTTTGCATTACACTTTACCGCCCGCAGGGTGTAATCATTCATTTTCCGCCATGGTAACTAAAATGTAAACAAACAATTACAATACTGTTGTGCGTAAATAATATTATTCTCTAGCGGTAGGTAAACTGCACTTACCGCCCTTAATACTTAAATAACCATTATTGTTGGATAATGGAAATTAATCAAAATTCATGATTAGATATTTTTTTTTTTTGAAGTATTATCAGGATATACTATGTGAACATATAAGTGTTCAACAATTAGATCAATATTGAAGTCACGCACATTGTGCGTGCATTCACTTTAAATCTCTCGAATTTAGTTAAAAATATTAATAATAATATCGATATCAAAACATGCGTGTGCATGATTGTAATTTAAGATAATTTTAATAACGATACTCCCCTTAAACGCATTTAAGATACAGGATCTTTGTTCATCTATTAAACTTATTTTAGTTGCTGGAATAATGAAGCTCATTTAATCTATTGTTCATCTTTTATTATACTCTAACGAGTTTAACACTTTTTCTGTAATTCTAATTACCAATAGATATATCATTAATTAATAGTAATTAAACTATTTTATAGATGCCCATATTCGCAATTCCAATATATACCAGTAGTACGTATGTCAATTTGAAAGCATTTAATTAAATGAAAAGTTGGCACGAGATATTGTCAAAAATGTTATCAGAAGTAATACCGTGAGTATTTTTTAACGGGAAACATTGGGTTTGTCATACCCATGGTTACGACTTGATATTTGATTGACAGCAATGTATTTGCCCGTTCCCTTTAAAATGAAACATAGGGAACAAATCTGACATAAGTATTACATTTAAATAATGTAAGAAATTTAGCGGAGCCAGAAAACCACTCGAGAGCACTAAACATATTTCGGGCACAAGGTGCACACAGTATTTTTTCTACATCTAAATTTAGTTTTTAGAAAACAGGTATAATTATTTAAACATAATTAACCTCTAATGACATCTTGTCAATATGACAGATAACCGTTGAATTTTCCTATAAGTTATGATTTGACATTTGATTGACAGCAGTGTATTTGTCTGTCTCATTTAAAATGACACATGGGGAATGAATTTGACAGAAGTATTATGTTTAAATATTATAAGAAATTTAGCCGAGTCAGAGAACCACTCGGGCACAAGGTGCACACTAAATTTTTTCTACAACTAATTTTAATTTAGAACGCAGGTATAATTATTTAAACAAAATTAACCTCTATTGACGTCTTATCAAATGTCAAATTCGTTCCCTATGTTTCATTTTAAATGGAACGGGCAAATACATTGCTTTCAATCAAATGTCAAGTCGTAACCATGGATATAACAAACCCAATGTTTCACGTTAAAAAATACTCATGGTATAACAAGACTTCCTGATTTTATCGATAAATTTTTATTTTGCACGAAGTTTTTTGCTTAGCAACAAACACGAAAGCAAACTGCATGGTAAATCCCGACTCCGAAGGAGGAGGGGTTTTCCCTAATGTCAGTTTGCTTGAGTGATTTTGCTTAAAAGCAAGAAAAATGAGTGCTTAAAAATAAAAGTTTATCTGAGAAAATCTGAGAGGTCGTTGAGATAAATTCCAAAGACAACGCAAAATGAAACTTGACACATTAATTGTCACACTGACAGTTATAAACAATAACAACTGTTTATTTACTTGGTAGCAGAAAATTATCGGGGTAACGGGGTTTTATCAATATAATATTGTTCCCATTTGCTGAATTTTCAAGTGTTTTGCATCATGATTGGTTAAAAACTAGTCGTTAGAATTTATCTAAGGAAATCAAAGCTTTTCTTCTTGAATCCTTAATTTAGAAATAGAAATAAATTAGAAAACGGTGAATGGCATTATTTTGTATCCTTCTTTATTGTCTTTTTACCTTAATATTACATTTCACGGTCAATTTTGACAACTTGACTTTTGAATTGAACAATAATTAGACATACGTTTCTGTGTTCATAGCTTACTCCGAATTAGGTTTTTTTCTGAACTCACCTTATTGTAAATTGCATAGATTAAAAATTATCTGTGATTGTAAGCAATAATATTTTAAATTTATAATATTTATAATATTTAATTAAAAACAAACAATGTAAATGCAAATTGAATCAGATAATCTGCAAAATTTAGTTGTAAATGTCATTATTTGATTGATTCACAAATATTACCAGTTATATAGATCAAGATTGGAGCTTAATTTTTTATGCAAATTAAATCTTTGTTTCAAAAAGTAACAGCAAATTTAACAGTGGATGACATATACATAATTATTCAATTACAGATACAAAAATGATATACATATTTCTACAAATTGTTGATAATAAGATTAATAATGATTTAATTTCATGGAGATGTTCAACTATTAATGAATTAATGCAAGTTTCTTGTTTTTTGTGAATTATAAATGGAGATCATATATGTCATATGTCAAGGCAGGGTTCTTTCTTAGTAATTTGAGTGTTTGATCATTGTTATCAGGTAAACTTATAAATTTATTATAATGGTATGTTTAAGTATATATTAAAAACACTTATAGGCAAAAATGATTGTGACATATTGAATAGTACTTTCAGATTTGGTCACTGGAGGGTAGTGCTGCCTCATTGCAAAGTAGCGTCCCACGAGAAAATTTAAATATATATATATGTGGAGTGTAATCGTCACTGTTTCGATTAGTTAAGGAGGAAAATATCGTGGGTGTGTCAGTGGAGTGTGGGCTTTAATTAAAGTTGATTCTTTTAAAATCTGTCAAGCTTTCGTGTATTTAGTTTTTACATATCATCAGGACACTGAAGTAAAAATACAAATAATTTTACAAGTGTATAAAATAATTTGATTTTAAAAAAACTTACGTTTTGGTGAAGTTGTTTATAAGTCATTGATTTTATAAAACGGAAGAATTTTGACATTATTTTAGTTAAAATTTACAAATATAAAACATAATAATTTTGACTAAATCACGTGTTAAAGTGCGTTGTAGTTTAGTTGCACAATAAGTTATATTTTGTTTTGGTGTAATGTTGGTACAGGATGTGAAATGGGCGGTAAATTTTAAAGCGGTTTAATTTGAAATAGGTGTCGCCATGTCAACGCTCAAGTTTCAGTATCCTGGTTTTGTAGTATTCTGTTGTTATTAATAAGTTTAAACAAATTACAATATATAGGGCTCAGGTTATCAATGTCAGTTTTTTTGTTCATAGTATTGTTGGTATTTTGTATATGATACATTTCCAAAAACGATCGTTTATTGTAATTTTTTTCTGTATCTAATATGTCTGTATTGTCAAAGTCCATGGTATGTTTGTTTGTTACGCAATGTTATATATATTTTAAAAATTCGTATTTAAATATTATGTACTTCTGGAAGGTACAATATGAACCTACATTAATAACTTTGCTTACGTTTTCAGATAAAAAATAATAGATATTTAAACACCAAGTGAGCTAAGGTAATGTTTATCCATGAGAAGAAAGTTTAATTTCTTTCTTAGCTCACATGGTTTGTACAATATTTTATTCAATTTTGACGAAATAGTAATAAAAACCATTATAATATTTAATTTTGACAAAATAAAAAACTGATTAGTTAGTAGGCTGAGCATGACAATCGTCGCTGATAGATGTCAAGTCATCTATTTAAAATGTCTGTCATTTATGTCGTAAAAATAATGAAAAGGGCTGATAATGTCTGATAAATAATATGGTGAGTGTTATTTTTGTTCTTGATGTTATTTTTAAATGTATTTTTTGTTGTAGAGTTAAAATTTAAAAATTTTGAATTCACTTGTGAATAAATTGTTACTTGTAGTTGTTGCTATGGAGTTAATAATGACAGTTTAAAACGTCATAATTGAATAAAAAAAATGTGAAAGACCCGTTTTCTGTTATACCTATTTCGCATTAGTCTCGTAAATAGGATATTTGTTTAGTTTGAAAATTGGAGTTCTACTTTTATAAAATATAAAAAATATAATTATATGCCTACACAGATATGCATATTCATTTTGGTAAATTATATTTATATCCATAGTAGTATTTGCATTAGATTAGATGTTCTAATTTTTTTCTCGATCTAAAACAATAGTTTGCAAGACCTAGAGACATTGAGGGTCAGGAAACCACGCCTTAATTTCAGGTTAAAATGGTTGAAAGAAGCAAAGATAAATTTATATAATTTTTAGAAAGGTTTAGATAGTCCATCATATTGTCTAAAAATAGCAATTATGTTGACTGTGACTTGACTTGACTTGACTGACCACGCATTACTTTCTTACTTTCTTCGGTTTCTATCATCCGAATTGGTTCAGCGACCAGCTATTGAAATAAAATCACAATTATGTTCAATTCGCACTCGGAGAGACTTCGCGGCCTACATTTGTTGAATAATACTTAATGCCAGCACTTGTTAGCAATCGCGCTATGCTATGCAGAACCATAGCTAAAAAGATATTTCGAAAAATGCAACAATAAACTTAACAAGCTGATAAGCGAAATCTGCTTCTTGGTAAAAAGAAGTAAATTAGAATTCATAATATAGTGGCTTGAACAACTCTAGCGACACACCCAGAAATGGGTGAAAAGCCGTCATGTGAAATTTATATTTATTTATCACCTCACAATGCTAAATATATTAAAGAATATAAAATTCTCTATCCAATACATTAAACATTTTTATTATATCTCCTACAGATTTAGAGATAGACTGAATTATAAATATATAAAATAACCCATTGTATAATGAATCAATCAGCCTCTGGAACCAGGTGAAAAATTAAAATGTTTGTAATTGACATCAATGCCAGTGTCAAAAATCCAGACATTGCTGAAGAGTTTTTCTGGGAAGTGCATTTTATATTTCTTATTTTATCATTAATTAAATAATTACAATTATAGATAGATACAAAATTCGTACATGAACATTTCGAAGTGTAATAATAATATAATATGCTGTTATAATGAGGAAAAGACTCCGTCAACATCTAAAATTGGTATAAAAAGAAAGACGATTCATTTATAAGGCAAAGTATGAACACTATCAGCGTCAACTAAACACATGCTTGCTATACATATAATTCATTATAAAATGATATATTATGATATACAGGCTGTTTCAAAACATGTGTCGGACAATAAATGGTGGGATTGGTTGGCTAATTATAAGAAAAAAAAGTTCCCATTAACATGGTTCCGCAAACGCACCGTTTTCGAGATACAGGTGTAAAAAAAAATATTTTTTATTTTTTATTTTTTGACGATATCTCAAGAACCGTTTGAGATACAAAACTCACATCTTAGTATTAATATTAGCTAATTTTAAGCGTTTATTCAATTTTTTTCATGTGCCATTGACGGAGATTTTAGGGTTGCGTGAGGTTTTTATGGCCCTAATTTCTATAACACTTGGGAAATTGGCATTCTGAAAGCACATTGTGAACCACCAATATTTTCTACACAAAAAAGGTACTCCTAGTCAAAAGCTCTAACATAAACCGTTTTAGAGAAATACGGCATTTTATGATGGAAAACATGAAAAAAAAGTAGCAACACGTTTTGTTGTTGATAAAAACATTTGTTTTTGATCTAGTCGTCTGCGTTATGCATTTGTTTTGAAATTAAAATTATTGCCTAGTTTTGTAAAATAAAAGTTCTGTGATCATGTTGCTACTTTTTTTCATGCTTTTCATAATAATTTTTTTTACACCCTGTATCTCGAAAACGGTGCGTTTGCAGAACCATGTTAATAGGAACTTTTTTTCTTATAATTAGCCAACCAATCCCACCCTTTATTTTCCGACACATGTTTTGAAACACCCTGTATACAGTGTGTCCCATTTAGAGGTGCCACCATTGGGATCTCGAGAACTATAAGAGATACGATGTCGGTTAAATGGAACTTTTTATACGCCTTTGGGAGGCCATCTCAGATCTGCTTTTGTTTTTCCAAAAATTCTCAAAGGGCACTAGATAATGAAAAACTGCTTATTGTTGATTTTTTCTTTTTCAAATAACTTCTAAACTATTAATAATTGAAAAAAACGTTTCAAATACAAAATATATATATTTTTATTAACTAACCAGTGGCGTACGAAATAAATTTTTATATCTGTAAATTTTCGAGATATAACACAAACTTATATTTTTTTAAATGGAACCCATATCTAATTTTAGTCTCAAAAAAATAATTATTTTTTTCTCTTTTCAACGATGTAAGGGTTATTATGTTTTATATTTGTTTTGCCTTCAAAATTATTATTTTTTCCTTATTTTGTATTAAATTTACAATTATTTTGAAAATATTGGTAGATTTCTATTTGGAAATACTCCTTGTATTTAAATAATTTATTTTGTTAAAAAATTTTGCTCAAAATTCGTATCAAATTAATTTTTATATTTTGTATCAGGTCGCCCTTGGCTCATCATAGTGTAATTTGTAATTATGAGTCTAGAATGAAAATATTAAGTAATAAAGGCATAAAACAAATTATTTTGATCAAATACAATATAATTAATAAAAATAATAATGTTTTTTTTGGGAAATAATAAGAAAATTCAGGAAAATAAAGAGAAAAATTAAATTTTAGGAGCAAAACCAATATAAAACATAATAACCCTTACACCATTGAAAAGAGAAAAAAATATTTATTTTTCTGAGACTAAAATCAGATATGGGTTCCATTTAAAAAAATATAAGTTTGTGTTATATCTCGAAAATTTACGGATATAAAAATTTATTTCGTACGCCACTGGTTAGCTAATAAAAATATCTATCTTTTATATTTGAAACATTTTTCTCAATTACTAATAGTTTAGAAGTTCTTTGAGAAAGAAAAAATCAACAATATTCAGTTTTTCGTCATTATCTAGTGCCCTATGAGAATTTTTGGAAAAACAAAAGCACATCTGAGATGGCCTTCCAAAGGCGCACAAAAAGTTCCATTTAACCGACATTGTATCTCTTATAGTTCTCGAGATCCCAATGGTGGCACTTCTAAATGGGACACACTGTATACCCTTCAGAAATACCGCCGATTTCGTCAATGAATTGGAAGAAACTCGATCATTTAGAAGAGTAGGAGGAAACTTGTTCATAGAATGAATTGAAGAATAAAGAATAGATGTAATTATAATTTTTTGTGTGTACCAGAAAAGTTAAAAACAATACTTATATCGCCTAATATGAAAATGGCGAGAGGTATTGTGCTGGCCACAACAGATTTTTTTTTTTTTACTATTGTTGATTTGTATAAAATAAAACAAACACGAACTTAAAAAACGTAGATGGTCTGTTGGACCGTGGTTAGCTCTATGAACACATTGATTTGTCAACGTGCAGTATCATTTGTTTCTGACGGTTAAAATAACAAGATCATGAACAATTATTGAAATATACTCGTACGAGTGTGCATTTATTGCATTGAAATTACACAAATATTTTTATTTGTACGATTTATTTACAAAATTATTTTGTTTGTAAATTTTGCTTTTCAATCCTACACTTAACAATTGCCTGTTGAGCCGCAAGATGGCGGAAGACAAATGAAGCATGATCAATCTGCATGGTTCCGTTAATCTGACACTTTCATGACCGGAAGTTATGGGAATACTTCTGACAAACTTGAAAGTAGACGAGTATTTGACGTTTCCGGTTAATCAGCCTCTTTACTCTTCTAATACACTTGTTCGTCGTTTGCCGTCATTCAAATTATTACGGAAATAATTAATCTCAAATATGGAACATACATAGACTACCTTAGAGGATGTTAATTGTTAATATAGATTTCAAGTAGCTATTGAAAAATGTTTGTACATTGCTTTGCTTTCATTTTCTCCATTTGGAAAGTAAAAAAAATCGTAACTAATTGTTTATCTTACAAATTAAATAATGTGCAAATCTGCAACATATGACAGGGAATTTTCCATACAAATTTCTACTATTTATAATAAAAATTTCCATAATGTTTTTTATGGAAATTATAAATATATATTATCACCTTTTTATTAATTTCGAGTTGATAGCTAGAATAATGTTTAAATAATAAAATCACAATGCATTTATTTACAAAATAAAACTTATGAGTATGTCAAAGCATAAAACCAGATATTTTCCATTTAATAGTAATTTTATTATTTACAAGCGCGGTTAACTGAAAACATTAAATTTTATTATTGCAATTACATAAAATTTTCTGTTCTGCAAAATTATCAATTATCTGCAAATAATATACCTATTTTCTACTTTTAATTTTTGTGCAAGGTCTACTTATTTAAAATGCCCATGTATATTTAAAAGTATATAAATAAATATGTCTTTCCATATAATATCATTTGACATTATTTCTTTTACTTGTTAAAAGTTCATTCGTCATGATCAAGGGCGGATCTAGTTTAAGAATTGGGGGAGGGGGTAATTTGCATTTTTTTGCGTAAAAGAACACAAAAATTGAGGCGGCCCGTGAATATCGGACTTGCTTTTGTTTTCGTGAGGAGAGACTTTTTCAACGCCTAGATGAAAAAAATACGGGTTTGGATTATGATTTATTTTACCTTGTATCTATATATATCTTAGTTTTTTTTCATACATTTCAAGTCTCTTTAAAGATCGATCTATCAATCACATTTGCCAATTAGACAGACAAATCTGGGATAGAAATTCGGCGATCTTCTGTGATAAGTGCCCGTACAGCACGATCTTCTCTTTTTACTTCCTTGTACGAAGTAAAGGAAGTATTGTAATCGCGAAAAATTTCGGTATCCGGATTTCAACGGAAATATCCATTTTGACCATCCCTGAAACCATTTTGACTAATTTCGTCGTGACGTCTGTACGTACGTATCTCGCATAACTGAAAAACGGGAAGCAGTAGAAAGTTAAAATTTTGTATTTAGGACTGTTATAACATTTAGTTGTGCACCTCCCTTTTTGGTCATGAAAAACTATATTAAAATATAATCCAAAACTTTTCAAATTTGGCATATAATACTTTTATATCAATGGGAATAACATAATAGTTTTAGTTAAAATAGTCTACCCGGAAGTGGTACTTTACTTGAAGCCTATAATAGATTTTAATGAAAAACTATATTAAAATATATTTCAAAACTTTTAAAATTTGGTATATAGTACTCTTATATCAATGGAAATAACAAAATAGATTTTGGTTAAAATAGTCTAACCGGAAGTGTTACTTGAAACTGTTGTCAGTTTTACTTGTAAAAAATGGTGTTATTTTGATTTTACTAATAAATGCTTCAAATAAAAGTTTTAGAGAATTGAATTCTGCGTCGAAAATATCAAGTATAAATAAATTAGCTCTTTGTATAAGCGAGATATGTTAATTTAAAAATTATGTACTTTTTTGGTTTCTGTAATTAAGTTTGCTATGAATTAGGACAAAAAATAACAAAAAAAAATAAAGAATTTATTGTCAATGTCAAATTATGTAAAATACGTGCAATTTTATGACTGGGTCTGTTATAATATTTACAATTATTAACAAAATATGTGTAGTGTAACAGGCGTACAAGGAAGTCATGTGGTGTCCACATCAGATATTTTAATAATCGAAAAATGTCCAGTTTTAATTTTATCTCAATATTTCTGGTATTTTTAAACTCAAAATTATGTTTCTCGTCGTGCCTTGAGGATTACTATTAAGTTTTTTTTCGCAATTTTCTTTTTCAATATTTAAAATAACCATACATTTTCAATTTCTTTAGAGGGGCAATTACCCCCTTTACCCACCTTTTAGATTCGCCACTGATCATGACACACTCAGCTAATAAAATATGTAATAATAATTAAATAAATATTTTTATTTAAAATTAAGTTTATTTAACATTATAACATAATTTTTTTTAAATGAAATTTTTAGCTTAAGAATAAAAATTTAATATTTAATTATAAAAAATTAACACAAATGGGGTCCCGTGACCGCGTGCCTGAGTGTCTGGTCGCGAACCTAGGGGAACCGGGTTCGATCCCGACAGACGACAAATATTTCCAACTTTAAATGGCACAAAAGTGACCCCTGTTGTGCACTCTCCACACCAGCTATGAGTGCCCGTGAGGTGACGCCTGGTAAGCGCCCACACGGTAAAATATATCGTCATCATTACCGATGTCTACATGTGTTGTAGATACTGGCACACCCAGAAATGGGTAATATGCCGTGATGATATATTTATTTATTTATTTATTGTTCCATTTTGATGTTTTAAACTGTCATTATTAACCATAGCAATAACTATAAATAACTATTTATTAGATAATAGTTTGTTTTCGTTCTATTAATATTTATTTTTGTACCCTGAAGAAAGCAACAGTATTTGCTGTCGAAAGTCGAAACGATGGTTATACATATGTATAGGCACAGGCCTTAAACTAAAAGGTTGTTCCAATTTTTATGTTTCAAACATAATAATTATCTCCTTGCATAATAAAACAACGCCAACTTTTTCTACTACCCTTTTCAATAAATCCTTCAATATATGTACACCTGTTGGGTATTCCCAGAGTTTTTTCCTGATCAGGTTGTTAAACGATGCCAGTTCAAGAGAATAGGTTAGAAGAAACAACAACAACGAGCATAGTGGTGTAATTTCCTCGCGAACATGTTGTCTCCCAGGCCCGCAAGGTCGACCTTTGTCACACATGCGATGCAGTGATACGGAGAATCCATTTCTCCGGAGAAAAAAGCGCATAGCGAAGATTTCTGCTATTTATATTTATTAATTTATTAAAGTAATGAAGAAAGCGAAAATGCTTATCATTAAGATCCTATATTAGTATATTATATCCGAGGTGGGAGATGTTTCATTACAGCCGAAGGATTATGTATATGTGAGATAAAACGCGAGGCTGTGATGAAACTCCCACCAAGGTTATATATACTATTTTATTCACTATCATCCTCATTTTAAATTAATAATTTTATTTTTATTTTCGGAGCTGTGAATGAGGCTTTAATAGTATACAGGGTGTCTCAATAAGCTTGCTCACTGTTGGTAACTTTTTTATTTGAAGAGATACGAGGTTGGTTAAATTAGCAAAATTGTGCCATTTTATATTAGAAAATTGGTCATGTATACAAAATAAAAATTGTGTCAGTGGTTCCAAAAATTTGGGACAGAATATATATTTTTTAAATGGAACTATATATTTTTTATTATCTTATTGGAAAGAGTATTTTTTTCTCTTTCCAACAAGGTAATGTTGTTTATGTACAATTTTTTCAAATAAACGAGTTATTTACGTTTAAAAATAAAAATTATATTTTATTAGTTTAGGTCAAGTAAACTATGAAAACAATTGTCTTTTATAAAATTATTATTTTATTAATTTATTTTACAGTAGTAACAAAACAAAGAAAAATTCAAATTGAAAGCCATTATTTCTTTCGCACATTTAAACTCTTTTTTCCACGTAACTGGTGTCTAGATATAACTTGCCATATAGCACGATCATATCTAACTTTTCTTCATTTGTAAAGTTATTAAACATTATTAAACACAGAGAACTTTACGGGAGAAATGATTAAACGTCAACAAACAAAGAATCAATTGTTTCCATGGCTTACTTGACTAAAAAACTAATAAAAGAGTTTACAAAATTTAAATTTTTAACCATAAATAACTCGTTTATTTGAAAAAAATGTACATAAACAACATTGCCTTATTGGAAAGAGAAAAAACTACTCTTTCCAATAAGATAATAAAAAATATATGGTTCCATTTAAAATATATATGTATATATATATATTGTCCCAAATTTTGAGAACCGCTGACACAAATTTTATTTTGTCTACATGACAAATTTTCTAATATAAAATGGCATAATTTTGCTTATTTAACTAACCTCGTACCTCTTCAAATAAAAAAGTTACCAATAGTGAGCAAGCTTATTGAGAAACCTGTATAATTCAAAATTTTTCAAATTTGACTTTTGTAGTATATGACTAAAAAACTAATAAAATAGTTTACGAAATTTAGATTTTTAACCGTAAATAACTCGTTTATTTGAAAAAATTGTACATAAACAACATTACCTTATTGGAAAGAGAAAAAAATACTCTTTCCAATAAGATACCTCTTCAAATAAAAAAGTTACCAATAGTGAGCAAGCTTATTGAGACACCTGTATTACATCCAAGGTGAGAGATGTGGGCTATTGAGAAGACAACTCTTAAAATACTGGCCGAACTATTATCACAAGTCATTTGGCCCACAATTATTTAAAATTTTAAATCTACAGGGTGTTTTGTAAGTAAGTGATCAACGCTTAACCAATGGTAGAACTGACCCGAAAGATAGTAAATCTGGCAATAATTTTTGTTTAACATACTTTCTACAAGAATTATAGGCCTTTAAATCTGACCAATCACATCATAGTTCAAAACTTTATAAAAAAAGTAAAAATCAATGTGTTCTCTGGAAAAAATGTGATACCTATCACAAATGACAAAATCATTGACGTCTATTTGGAAATAACTCTCTGTACCGTCTTTCAACAGCACGACTATTTTGTAATGTCTCGCTATAAACCATATGCATGTCTGCATACTCTTGGTTGGTGAAGGTAAATGGTATTTTGAGAATATCAAAAAAACAGAATATAAATTGTACGTTTATGCAAAAAAACATTTAACGTCAGATTGACAATCAATATTTTTTCCAGAGAACACATTGATTTTTACTCCTCTATAAAGTTTTGAACCATGACGTGATTGATCAGTTTTAAAGGCCTCTAGTTCTTGTAGAAAGTATGTTAAACAAAAATTATTGCCAGATTTACTATCTTTGGGGGCAGTTCTAGCATGGGTTAAGCGTTGATCACTTACTTACATAACATCCTGTGTATTTAAAGTACGCGAAAGAATTTTGTATAAATTTCGAACAATTTGGGTAGGTTTTATAATTTATTGAAAATGGAAACCAGCCGAATTATTATAAGTTTGGGCTCGTATATTAAATTAAATGTGACATTTCTAAATCTTATCGAAGATTTGGTGTTTTGTTTCCGCGACGTAAAACTAATTTGTCTTTTGTTTCAGGAAGACAATAACTTGTGTTTCTGTAATTATGTATATTGTTTTAATATAAAGAATGTTGTAACATAGAATTAGATTACTAAAATATAGCTTCCTTTCTCTTAACAATGTTTTAATAACAGTTTTTATGTAGCTTAACCTTACAAGATCTTGAATTTTATAATTATGTGAACTGAAGATGAAATTATAGTACATGAAAATCGATATTTAATTACTTTAAAGTTCAGTGTGAACATAAATACGAGTATTTACTCTACGCACATTCGAAGAAATAAATTATTAAATATAGGCGGTGTTAGTTTAGCACTCTCACTAAATAAGCAATAGGTTATGGATACAACTAACACATAAAACATCTATAAAATAAAATATTCAACATGTCCAAATAGTTTCCAATTCATTATATTCAACAAATTCTGTAAAAAGAAAAGAGAGAAAATAGTTAAGAAAGTATACGTTTAACAAATGGCAAAATTGCAGGGATTGTATTATTACCCATTTTTTAGTAGCAAATATTTAATATCTACCATTTCAAAGTTGATGTTTTTGAGAACGAATTTTTATACTGTATTTGTAAATATAATGTTTAATAAAGAGTGATCAAAAATAACTGACTCAGCTGGCAATACTTGAAAAATACTTGAAATAGACCATTCCAGAATACGTCACCTGCCCTGCACAGGAGTGAATTTAACCTCACTTTTGAATATTTTTAAAAATTATTTAATTATATATCTTATGATATATATCGAGAATTGATTTAGATACAATTCATTCATAAAATTAAACCATAAATTTTTCCATGGCTCCATCATTGAGTAAATTATGTACAGTAAAATTTTTGAAAGAAGTCCGATCAAGGCCATCTACGAATTGTATCTATGAATTAAGATTTTATGCTGTCAAATTTAGTAGCGTCTTTTACTTTGTTTTTATGAGGGTATATAATATCTTGTGTACCTCATAAAAACTATATAAACGACACTACTAAATTTGACAGCATAAAATCTTAATTAATAGATGCAATTCGTAGATGGCCTTGATCGGACTTCTTTCAAAAATTTTACAGTATGAAATTTATTTCTGACAGCTGCCCTCACGAAATTCATTTGTTCTGGATTGATCTATTGGAAGATTGATATATAAATTTATTTCCTGCTTTTGACAATGTTGACAGTGACATTTGAAAATTCAAATTTGGGTATATTTACAATTTTTTTTTAAAATGGTTGTTGTTTCCCTTACCCATGTACTTTTATTTCTATCAATACTCATAGAGTAATAATCTAAAGCATTTCAGTAACTCAAAATCCTATTAGCAGTCAGGCCCCTGCTCTAACATAACCTATTTGTATTTATTGTCAAAATGACATGTTAAATAGTATTTCCTCCTTCACCTGATGTTGTGCAAACTGTTGAATAAAAAGATCCAATTGTATTGCCAAATGCATTATTATTTTTATCATTCTGTACATGAATTTGTGTTAAAAAATATGTAAGATCTTACTCTGAAGAAGGTTATAAGAGTATAGCATATACCGAAACGTCGGTTTTGTACGAATAAATGCTATACACATTTCGATTAATTGTTACCTATTTTTTTTTTTTTCAAAAAAGAAATTTAATAAGATTTATCTCCAAATTTTTGAACACAAATAAAACGATTTCTTTAAAAAAATGAACAGCTCAATTCTCAAAAAAGTTTAAGCTAATCCTTATTTTTGGATTAGCGAATTCTACTCTAATTTTTGACAGTTTATTTCTTAAAATATAGTCTAATCTATTCCTAGTATCTACCTTATTTGATAATATTATATATATAGGGTGTCTCACAACTCGCGCCCCAGACAAAACTGACACTTGCCGACGACAATAGGTTGCCAAGAAATAGAAGAAAATAATTTTCGGCTGCTTGCATAACGGAGTTACAAGACTTTTTAATCCACCAATCCCGGAAGGATATCTTGAGGTGTGATGATATTATTACAAAATAAAACTGGTTGCTAGGTTTTAAAAATACTGCTAGTGAGTTACAAAATTTGTTTGACTTACTGTAATTTTGACACTTTAGAGTTGACTTTTCACTGTCAACAAATTTAGGTTAGCGAAGGTGTCATCCGAGATCATCATTTATATCGTACAGTGCAACGTGTTGTAACAGCTGTGTAAAATGTGTTAAACGAAAATATTATTGTCCACATTCTCCGAAAATTATAATCATTTGTAAGAAATCAGCGGCTGAATACATGGTAAGAATTTGCCTTTTTTTATTCACCTTGTCAAATTTAATTTGACACTGACATTTTTCGAAAACTGCAGTCGCCCACACATTTTAAAGATTTGATTTGTATAAAACCATAGTAACGTAAAATTACGGCAAACACACATTAAAGGTGTAGGTCTCTGATTGGTCAATTTTAAGACGTCTTTTCTCTAATTTCTTTTAAGCTAGATTTTTTTTTCTTCGAAATTACACATCCGAGTGTAGTCTCTTGTTTCCTCATTCGCTCTGGGGCGCGAGTTGTGAGACAGCCTGTATAATATTCACTTATCCAAAAATGATGATTACCTTAAACTTTTTTGTGAATCGGGCTGGAAAAGATTAATGAAACAACGTATTTTACAAATATATAGATTCCAATCAAGAAAGTTACTTATAAAAGAATCATATAAATCAAAAAAGGAATAGATATTTTAATATTTATAATAATATAAATGAGCGAAAATGAAAAATTGTTTCACACATTCGAACTTAAGAAGTGACAAAAATTATAATATTTAAACAAATATAATTTATCTTAAGGTCATTGTATTTTAATTTAGAGGTTTTCACTTTTCAACTTGTGGATATTTATGACTATACTCCAAATTGAATAGGTGTAAATGTTGAGAAAACTAGAAACTTGAGAATAAAATTAATAGTATTAAGAAATCGCTAGAATCTCTAGTGAATCAGATATCCCAGAGAAATTACTGTATAACAGCAGAGTATCTTGAAAAGTAAACAAATTATTACGAGTACTAAGAAAATATTAAAGTTATTAACGTTTTATTAATTAATTACTGTAATAATTACAGGCCACTTTCGCGGGTTTAATTCGTAATTTCCACGCAGGAAGAACTTTCCAATCAAAAAATTAACAAACGTAAACATAATTTTCCATGTTAGTTCATAGCGTTTCTCGTAATTTTAATTACTGCTAATTAATACCTCCAATCAGATCAGACTTTAACTGAAGATAATTATTAATCGCGGTTTAATTGAATAACTCTAAAAAATTCCATAAAAAAGTTAATTAAAATATACATGCAATTGAAGTATTTCCTTCAATACATATTTTCTTATATGCATGGTTAACATAGTATACATAATATTACATGTCTTAATAGATAGTTAAAGTGTTTATCTAAATTTTAATAGTAAGTAAAAGGTGATTAGAGTAAAAAGAAACTATTAATTTACTAAGAAATTATTGCATTACTACTTTTATAAAAGCATATTAATCATTTCCGGTAGTGCTTTTCTTACATAACCCTTTCCTTATTACTCGTAGCATGACAAATTATTACAATGAAATTATTGTAAATACAATGTAACACAGAATAATTAGTTCAATTTTCTATAACTAAAATAATCAAATATACCTAATCAATTTTTTACCCTAAGCCGCCTCGGTGGTCGAGCGTGTAAAGGCAGCGCTCAAACGACCTTCACCGCTCGGCCCTGGGGTCGTGGGTTTGATTCCCACCAGGGGCTTGGATGTTTGTGTATGTTCTAAATTATAACAAACACGTTATCTTTAAATAAGAAAGATATTGTCTTTGGTGAAACAATTCGCTGGTGAGTTTTTTGTTTCAATCAAATAATAGGTATTACTACCAAGTTTATATCTCTACCCATTTTTCAATTATTGCCCCAAAAGTCAACATACCCCACATTTAGATAAAAATTTCAAAATTTTCAAAAATCTAATTTATATGTATCTATATACTTTTTAATGAGCAGATTCAAAATTTGGAAACCGCAGGTCGATATCTCGTTTCGTTCCCGAGATATTTACATTTAAAGTTTTTCTAAAAACTGCCCATTTTTGGGTATTACCCAAAAATGGGTCGAGATATGAATTTGGTGACATCATTCGATTCTACGGACAAAAATACATAAGCATAGCAATTGTCATAATTTTTGTCCAACCGGTTCAGTTTTTATGAATAAAAGTTTGAAAACCCCTGAAAATTACCAAAATCTGAAAAAATCGTACGATTTTTGCGATTTTTGGCCATTTTCAGTTATTTTGCTTTAGAGATTGTAAGCAGTGTTCCAAAATTCTGAAAATTAGTAGAATCGAATGGTGTTGTCGCCAAATTCATACCTCGACTCATTTTTGGGTTATTACCCAAAAATGGGCAGTTTTGAACAAAAATTTAAATCTAAATATCTCGAGAACGAAACGAGATATCGGTTTCAAAATTTGGAATATGCACATTGAGAAGTATCTAGATACATAGAAATTAGATTTTTGAAAATTTTGAAGTTTTTATCTAAATGTGGGGTATGTTGACTTTTGGGGCAATAATTGAAAAATGGGTAGAGATATAAACTTGGTAGTAATATTATTTGATCATAAAGAGAATGTTACGTAAGTGTACGCATTTTTAGAGTATTGATATATGAGTATACATAATGTATACGTTCCGTGGCCGCATGCCTGACTGTCTGGTCGCGAACCTGGGGGAACCGGGTTCGATCCCGACCGGCGCCAAATATTTCCAATTTTAAATGGCACAAAAGTAACCCCTGTTGTGCACTCTCCACACCAGCTATGAGTGCCCGTGAGGTGACGCCTGGTAAGCGCCCACACGGTAAAATATATCGTATATATACCCAGAAATGGGTAATATGCCGTGATGATATATTTATATTTATTTAGTTTATATAATGTATATTCAAGTGATAATTTTATCGGATTTATAGAATAATTTCCATTGAACTTTCTGTATGGAATTTGTAAAAAATTGTATTATGTTTGTGTTATAATTTTACTGGATATATATAATCTTTTTCCAATGAACTTTTGGTATGAGATTTGCACAAAATACATCAAATTAACGGAAGGAAAGATTTTTTTAAATTATGATACACAGATTGCTATATTTTTATTTTACAATATTGTTTTAACTCAAGGGTCCGCATCTGTGATCTAATTCCTCGAATCCCTTCGTGTTACAACTTCCTTTTAATTATTTGTTAATTCGTTAATTCTCGGCCATCATGTTTATTTGTATTACAATTTACACACAACATTTCTTCATTCATTACCTAACCTAAACTGTCATCCTTCACAAAACAAAACATTTACTTTTCATGATTCACGTCTGAGGAAGTGGCGTGAATGTCTGTATAAACTTCCACTTTTTCTGCCTATCTAATCAGCTCCGTCGCTATCGAGTTGCTTTGCTCGGACATTTCCTGTGAGCTCTGATGCATGATGCACTCGGAGGAAGACCGAAGACTTGTTTAACATTTCTGCATAGCATTAGCGTCGCCATATCACGATTCCTAGCTGATTATTGTAATGACGGAGCCCACGTACGTGTTTATGCGTTTACGGTGGAGAATCATACGTTGGAGGAGTTTAGCGCATCATCGCAAATGGGGGAGAATTAAGACATCTAAAAGCGATCTAGACGAGATGTAGGTGTTTATGGATGATGGGAATAAATGTAATATAATATGGGTCTGACATAAAAGATACAATATTGAACAGTGGCTGGTGAATAATACGTAGTCGAGTCATAAATTCTGTTCCTAATACTGTGGCAAGGTGAGGGCAGAGCAATAACAAGTAAATAACTTTATTATAAACTCTTCTAAATTATAGTTTCAGTATCAATATTTTTTTCTATAGCAGATGTTAAACTGTGCTTTTATCTACTCAAAATAGTAGATAAAGTAACACTTTAACCGCAAGGGTAGATAAAGTAACATTTTAACAGCAAAGGTAGATAAAATACTTCAATGAAATAAAAATATAAATTTTATTTTAAAATAATTATTTGTTTTTTACTAAATTAAGAAAGAAAATTTTCTGTGACGTCTTTATATTGAACTTGGGGAGGGGAAGCATGTTTAAGAATGTTATCAATAGATGGCATGGCGTGCGAGAAAGTTATAATTTGAAATTGACATTAGTTCGTTTTTCTCTCTCTCTGGTCTCTCAAATACATTAATTACTTAATAAATAAACACATAGGTAGTTACTTGTAATTTAAAATATCGATACCAAAAAGATAAACTGAAATACTAACCTCCAAACTATTATTGAAACGTCAAACAGGTGATCTACATTACCCGCACAAACATACCATTACTATGGGACGGCACTACGCTGTGACTTTACGACTATTCATTGGTGCGGCGTAATTCTACGTCATACATGGCGGGAATTCAAATAATCAAATTTAATTATTTTTTTTTCTGGCTAATTAATAAAAATTTTGTCAAAAGAAAAAATATGGCTAGCAAGTTTTTACCTTCTCTTCAAAAATATTAAATAAAAAAAAGGTACGCAAGTAGCCCATTCTTATTTATTTACGTACAAAATCCATAACAACCCACATACCTACGTACTGTGATTTTAAAATTGTGTTCAATTAATAATAACATATAATTGGTATTTTTTATTCTTTTCTTTAACATCTGCTACAGAAAAAAATTGAATTTTATACACGACGATAAAATTAAATTATCGACTATCAACTTTGTTATATTTGTACGTCAAAATTCTGTTTAGAAATCACTTTTCCCACATTTCTCACAGTTTGGATTTTGGATTTCAGCCGCTTATACATTTACAGCCCGATTCACAAAAAAGATTAAGCTAATCCTCATTTTTGGATTAGCGAACTCTACTCTAATTTCGACAGTTTATTACTTAAAATATAGTCTAATCTATTCCTAGTATCTACCTTTATTGATAATATCATGAAAATTAAATTTTAATTACCGGAATAGAATAGAATTTTTTGTGAATCGGGCTGTTAGAGTATTGATAATTAAGTATGTAAGTTATTGCCAGTCCACGTGTAGGGTTAATATTTAGCTATGGATGCTGTATGATAACCTTTCACCTCCGATATGCTTTCCTGAAGATTAAAACCGTTTGTTTTTAGTTAGTCTAGTTTAGATATTCATACTGGTAAGTCATAGAATCTGTGTTCAGTGGCGTAGGTTTCTGTCGCACGGGGCAGAAAACTATTGTTACAAAATAATTTTTTTTTTTTTTCATTTGGTATTAACCAATGAAGACCAGCATTTCTTCAAACTCGCTAGAAGTAGGGATCATTATTTAAATATATTAATATTTTTAATTTGAAAATATGCATATTAGTACAGTTACATAGAAATGTATACTCTATAAATGCAAGTCTGTTTCATTATTTTTGAATTTTTTCAACTTATTAAGTTTCAATCTGTCAATTAACTATAATAATTTCCCCGATAGTAGTCTCTGTAATATTAATTCAACGTTAAAGAATTTGCCACTCCCTAGTAAAGTGCCCCCTTTACCCCCTCCAACGCTACGCTACTGCTTGCGTTATAGTTTCATGTCCAAGCGACATGTAGATTTTTAGTTTTGGCTCGCTTTCTGCGTAACGCGAGTATTTTGGCCTAAGGATGCATCGGCATCTTTAGGATTTAGTTATGTTTAGTTTTATTTAGTTATGTTTAGTTTTATTTAGTTATGTTTAGTTATGTTTAGTGTAGTCATTAATAATAAGTTGTAAATAAATATGTAAATAAAATTTAGTAAAAAAATATGAAGAGTATCCGTCTCCCTAAAAGTGTTCATCAGTCACCTCCATAAGTGCTAAGTGATAGTCAATGAAGTGTTCATCCAAGTTATTGTCGATAAGGGAAAATAAGACTGATTTGGAGAAGACAGCAACTTCCATACCCCTAGAAGTTTTGCGTGCTGCAAGAAATGAATGGCCGCAACTTCGCAACATTTGCAGAAGTGTGTGAAAAAAGATGACGGTCATTTTAAATAATTTTATTTTTTTAAAGATTATTAGTATGTTACAATTAAATGTCTCCCTTATATTAGGAACAGAATTTATGGCCCGACTATGTGGTATGGTTTTGACATAAAAGCTTCAATATTGTCCAGTGGCGGCTCGTGAATAATACAAGAAACAAGTGGGTGTAATATTTAATTTTTGTTAATTGTTATTCACAAATTTCTCAGTATTGCATTATGAAAAATATCTCTAAAGCATCAGAAATACAAAGAAACCACGCTCTCTTTTGAAAATGAAATCATTTTACATCTGCCAATTAAACAACAATAGATATATTAAGAACATCTGCATTCTTGCATTATTCTATAATAAACTTATCTTGATGTTAAAGTGGGATCGGCTTAAAGACTCCGCAACCTCATGTTTTGTTGCTCCAATTTCACTTGCGAGTTTTCAATAGCTCGTAAGTTTATTCAATTATTCAATTTGCTTATCATACAGAAATAGAAGGTTTTTCTCTTTCATTGAATGGTTTTATAATACAAGCGTGATATTATTGTGCACATATGTTCAATTTACATTGAGCCTTCAAATTCATATTAAAATCAGTTTCTGTGAGGTCTATTTCAAAGCTTGAAAGGTATTAGAGAAAATTATTTCTTGCGTTGATACGAAATGCCTGAAATATGCACAATATGTATATAGGAAGCAGTTAGAAAATTGGTGATTTATTAAAACTAATTATCAGTTTTTTTAAATATTCGACTTTTTAATGTCCTTAACATCTTCGTCACGCATATACTCTACTCCAAATTCTTACCATTATCAAGACTAATACTACAGCTTTTTTGAAATGCAGAATATATTTTCAAACAAGTAAATGCAGAAAATAACGAAATAACGAAAGTAAAAAATTCGTGTTTTCGTGGTAATCAAAAAGAGCAAAAATAAAAACATTTAAACTACTTACCTTAGCAATGAAGCGATGCCGCGTCGTGATCTACAGGTTCTGGGTTTAAATCTTGGGAGGATATGGTTTTTCAGCTTCATTATTTCATCAGCTGTATGAGACAACTGGACTTCGTGCGGCCATCTGCAAATAAAAAAAAAAAAAATTGACAAAAGATAGCTACATAATTATCATAAATATAATAAAATTTGCTAATCGTCTCGATCTCGAAAATCATTGTCAATCGGTAGGAAGCACTTACTGCCCTTGCTGCTAAAATTACTATAAGTTGTATGTTTCGGTAATAGTTATATACTTATGAAGGCAGGGAAGTTCGTTTTTTCATGACGAATATGGTGATTGTTTACCGAGACGTAGCCGAGGCAAATAAATGAGTCATGAAAAGGAACTTCAATGACGAGATTTTTTTCTGAAATCGTATAAGAATAATTGAAAATTACTGAATGGTACCTACATAACCTATTTTCATTTAACGAGTAAATCACATTGAAAACTTAAGGAACTCTATTTAAAATTGTACAAAAATTTAAAACAACTGTGTACTGGACATCATTTATTTGAAGTGCATACAATTTAATTTCTGTTACAACTTAGATCAGTGTTGTATCAGGTTGATGTTCTTAACACGTTAAGCGCCAACAATGTTAATTTCAAATCTTGTTTGAGAACCCATGAGGATTGCCGATGATCCACACATTTTGATTCTTGATGGACTGCGTGGTCCGTAATTGACCCATAGCTTATGCTATTTTATATTGGTTATATAAATACTAGTCCAGCAGAAATATACAATATTTTATTGTATTCGGTCCCACGGTAAAACAAGCTTCAATTTAAAAAAAAGCGGGACCCGGTACGACAATTTTTAAAAAAGTTATTCACATTTTTGTTCGATGTGTGTTATTTTTTCTTTTGAAGGTTTCTTCTTCAATATCCATTTAATACCAAGTAATAAAAAATGAGAAATATTACTACAAAAAACTGATATTCACTGGTGCGTTTTAGTAATGACTTACGAAGTGTACAGGCGGGCATGGAGCAAAGTAAAAGTGTGGGCCATTCGCAGACCACGTGGCGCTTAACGTGTTAATCTTGACAGATGCGCGCTGCGCGTATTGAACGATGTCAGATTACAAATTATGTGTAAATAAATAATTGTATTGAAACGTAAAATGTGTCTGTGAAAATAAATAAGGCAACATTGCATTTTACTTCCCTGCCTAGGCAGGGAAATTCTATTTCTCTGCCGATTTTACGGCTAGAGATGCACTCGATTTCGAGCTTTGGCCCGGCCCGGCCCGAAGCCCGCCTCGATTTCGAGTCGATCATCGAGCCGGGCCGAAGATATTTTTTATCGGGTCGAATCGGGCTAATCATTTTCAAAAATCGAAGCGAGTCAGATTTTTGATTTTGGCCCGGCCCGAAAAATCTTATAGTTCGATAAAATGCACAGTTTCCTTAATTTTTTAATGAAAATGGATGAAGTTAAAAATGATCAAAATGATTTAATAACAACAAACTTCACATATTAATAAATAAAAATGTATTGTTTTACTTCAAGAATTCAAGGTTATTCATTAAAGCATAATAAAGCAAAATTGTGATTTTGCTATTATTATTGTTATTACTCGTATACTTAAATAAAAGTGATTTTTGTTCCTACCATAATGATTTATTGTCCTATTTTTGAGCAGAAACAAACTTAGATAAAAAATCCTAATGTAAATTATATTTTTTTATATAAGATTTGTGAAAAAGTTAAATTTTCGAAAGGGTTCGGTAAACAAAGTGTAATTTTTATAACAAACTTACACTAAAAGGGTCTCTTTTTTAACTACTTGAGTTGACGAATGTTGAAAGTTATAAGAATGTAGAGGTTTTTTATAAGTTTGACACGAAAAAAGTTAAACATTGCGCTTTAACATAAAAATCAATATTAGGAATGCCGGATGCACCCAATTTCGAGTCAATTTTCAAGCCGGACTAGCTAATTTTTTTGTCGAGTCGATCTTCGAGTCGGGCCGGTAATTTTTATTTTCAGGCCGAATCGATCCAAACCTCAAGCCCAGCCCGGCCCGGCCCGAATGCATCTCTATACGGCAAATATTAATCTTAGTGCAAAAACAACCAGTGTCAATGACTGAAATGAAGATTAAGCGAATTGTTAAGCAACAAAAACTTCCAGTGCATGAAACAATATTTGCGGTTTTATCATCAATAATTATTTTTATTTACAAACCGCATTCAATAAAATTTCAAATATACTTCCTGCTTAGTCCAAAACTTAACAAAATTATTCTTTCTTCTCCAATAATAGTTACTGTTCTTTGCTTTGGTTAGATTAACATCTTCAATGCTCGATTTCAGTTTCTTGTCGGCAGCTGGCCAGTTCCACTATTATTAATCGATAGAGGCATTCTTCCAGTTACGTCGAGGAATTTTGCTTTCGCCGGTGCAACGGGCAGGCGCTGGGATTCGAACCAGGTCGCGAAGGCGCGAAGCTCGCCTAATATTTCGCTTCTTTTCATTTCGTTCACTTTGGAAACGTGT
Organism: Ophonus ardosiacus; assembly: GCA_943142095.1. Taxonomy (NCBI): domain Eukaryota; kingdom Metazoa; phylum Arthropoda; class Insecta; order Coleoptera; family Carabidae; genus Ophonus; species Ophonus ardosiacus. The sequence continues at coordinate 5,643,431 of OW964830.1, read as the reverse complement.
TTGATTTTGGTGGAATCGTTTACTATTCACCTACTTTGCGCCAAGCTCTTTAACTCTTATTTTTACATGTTCTACTGACCATTGGGCATTCCGGAATCTGGGAATTGGAAATACTTTCTTCGCACAAAAAACTTAATGAAGAATATGAGAACAGAAACGTTTAACTCAAATTTATAAATATATTTTTCTAAAAGACCGGGTAATCATTTTATACGTGCAAAAATGTTCTTAATGTTTTATTTTGTGGTATCTTTATATTACTTATTACTTGTATTACTTATTATTTACATTATGTCCATATACTTATCCTATGAATACATATTATTTAATATACTTTAAGTATACTTATTATTTACATATAAATATTATGTTCTGTCCATATACTTATCCTATACATACATATTATTTAATATACTCACATATTTGTACAAAAAAGCATTTAATGTTTGTTACTGGTTTATAAATAATTCATTACGCTCCATCGAAATGTGCTATAAAAATTTATTCATCCACTAGGACAATTAAGTGTGTCATTTTTGTTTGTACATACATACATGTTGCTGTTATATTTTTAATGTGAAATCTATAATATACTTGGTAAGAATCTCGTATATTTTTACCTTCCGTCACCTTTAGGTAAGGAAGGTATTGTCTTTGGTCAAAAAATTCCGTTGTGAGTTTTTAATGAATAAGCACGTTTTAGAGTCCCTACAATACGAATTTACTATTTTTAAGATGATGTCTGTATGTATGTGTGTGTCCGTGTGTGTGTGTGTATGTGTGTGTGTGTGTGTGTGTGTGTGTGTATGTGTGTCCGTGTGTGACAAATTTTTCTCCGACGATAACTTCAATACTACAATTCTAAAAATTATAATTCTTTCGTATTCCTCTTCTGTACATCCCTATGAAGAGTTGATTAGATTCTGATTACAATTGATCCACCGAAAGTACCCTTATTTGAAGTTTTTAACAGTTTTTCTTAAAAAAAACGCAGTTAAATACTATTTTTTGACATTTTGTTATTATATTTAATAAAGAAAATACTCTGCTCTATATGGTTTGATTGTACATATTCCTTCATATTCAATATATGTAGAGTTAAAGCATTATAAAGAAATTAATTTTCAAAAATTAGTCAGCTTTGCTATTTATCATGGAAACAGCTCCTCATTCAAAAAATTCTAATTGACAGATGTCTGTTGCAAGTGCAAAATCAAATATGGAAAGTATGGGATCAAAAATTAGTATGTCATAGTGTTTCTAGCAAGTGACATGCAGTGAAAGGCTAAAGAGAAGATGGAAGGACTTTATCGCAGAAGACTTGAGAAAGGAAGGACTGTGTGAAGAAGATACGTTGGACAGGAATGAGTGGAAGAGAAGAGGAAACAGCGACCCCTAATAAAATAGGGGAAAGCTGAAGCAGAAAGAAATGTGTCAAGTACATTTTACTTAGTGTATGTTTATGTCATAATTTTATTGGATTTATAGAACCTTTTCAAATGAACTTTTGGTATGGAATTTGTAAAAAATAGTATGTGTTCGTGTTCGATTTTACATGATATTATATAGAAACTGTTCCACGGTCCTTTTGGTATGGGATTTGTACAAAATACATCGAATGGACGGAAGGTCTTGTGCTGGCCACAACAGATTTTTTTACAATTGTAGCAAGACAAGAATTTTTATCACCTAAATAAGAAAATCTGTTTTCTTTTCTTAGTGAAAATATAGGATAGGAATTTAATTTCTTTCTACAATTTTCACTGACATTAGAAGTAACATTTTATTAGTATACGTCTACATTTTCTGTAAAGAGATATTCTGTTTTTTTGTTAATAAGCAGTACTTATGTAAGTCAAGTAAATGAATAAAGTTTTTTTTGGATTGATTGAAAAAAATGTTGTAGTAGATAGTTTAAGGATTTTATAAATGTTTTAATTTCGAAAATCGATGGAGTGGTTATCAAAAAATCTTGGTTTGAAATTTTTGATCGATTGCCATTTTTCCATTTGAAAAATAAAAAATAATTATAAATGCCAAAGGTTTTAAAGAGCCGAAAGATAATTTTGAAAAAAAAATTTAATAGTCCTTAAAATAAGGTAGTTATGGCGATTTTTCGAAAAACACAAGAACTTCATTAACTAGGAACCGGGACACCAAATAAAAAATTGGAACTAAGAAAAGTTGTTTGTTTTAATGAGTTCTAACTACCATTTTCGGGTGTAACGACTTAGTATTAACACCCTGTATAATCATTTTATACCTAGCCCTCAAGTTTTGGTGAAATCATATCAATTTAATGTTTTAAGGTCAATAAACCGAACTACCATTCACGTATAATAACAAATCTAACAACAAATAGTCATAAAATTGCAACTTAATTTCTAGTAGTAAACTTATCATTATTATCCCATATATAGCACCAATAAACAATAATCCTATTTCTTCATCTGCCTCCATATAGCTACTATAATATCAGCTTGTGCTTATTCAGAAACCACAAGTGAAAACGATTGCGCGTTTAAGTTCAGATAAAACAATTAGTTAGAAACGAGCCCATGCACTTGTGCATTGCCATCAACATCATCGCCATCGTCTGGTGAGTATAATAATCTGAGGATGGCTTCGCTATCACTGAAGTGTGCTCGTCGTCGGAATCTACTTTCCACGAGGTCCATGCCTCGTTTCGGAATCTGGTACAGAAGACACAAGTTTTTCTACATGATCCACTTTATCAGCGGTGAGTCGTCATATGAACGAGAGTTTCTCAACCTTCTATAGCCAGCCAGAGGAAAGATGACGATAAAACAAGGTTTCAATCGAACAAGGATTAGATGCTTACCGCAAAAGTGTTACTGAAAAGATATACACAAGCGTACTTCCGGTGGATCAATTAGAACCAAAATCTAATCAACTCTTCATGGATGTACAGAAGAGGAATACGAAAGAATTATAATTTTTAGAATTAAAGTATTGGAGTTATCGTCGGAGAAAAATTTGTCACACACGGACACACATACACATACACGGACACACACACACATACTTAACAAACATCATCTTAAAAATAGTAAATTCGTATTGTAGGGACCCTAAAACGTGCTTATTCATTAAAAACTCACCACCGAATTTTTTGACCAAAGACAATACCCTCCTTACCTAAAGGTGACGGAAGGTAAAAACAATAACATTTTATATAAAACATTTTTTTTTCACTTTCTAATAGTTACGAAGAAATTTGAAAACTAAATATTGGTCAAGGCCGCCACAACTTTTTTCTTAGTAGAATTATTCGATTTAAAAAAAAAACACGTTTAAGATTACCTCTAAAACGTAACCAAATGTCTCATATAATCAACGTCGTAACTCTTACAGTTTTCGAGATAGCAGAGGTAAACACCGAAAAAACTCATTTTTCATTGCCTTATATCTCGGAAACTATCGAAGATAGGACCCATGTTGATTAAGCTTTTTTTACTCATTTTGGTAAGTACTATATGCCCTCATAATTTGTGACACTAAGTTTTTAACACCCTGTATATTGGCGTGTATTTTAGTATTTTTCTGTTTCGTGTTGATTTACGTGATTTATCAATGCCTTAAAAAACTATCGAAAAGAGTTATATTAATGGTCTTGATGCAGGAAAAAGATAGTATCCTAATAGTCACCACAAATTATGGAGTGAATTAAACTACCTATAAACGAATTATTACTGCGCAATGCCATTCTAACGTGAAGAGAATACAATAGTGGACAAATATATAAAGTATGAGGTGTGTTCAAAAAATATCGCGAATTTTGTGTTTTTTCAAAAATTATTTATTTATTCATGAATATCTATTTTGTCCCCTTCAAAGTAATCCCCATGAGATATTATACACTTGTGCCAACGGTTTTTCCAATCTTCAAAGCACTTCAAAAAATCATTTTTTTTTTATCTTGTTCAGCTCCTCCTTCGATGCCGTCTTTATCTCGTCAAGCGTAGCGTAACGTCGTCCTTTCATGGGCCTCTTCAGTTTAGGGAACAAGAAAAAGTCACAGGGGGCCAGATCTGGGGAATACGGTGGCTGCGGCATCATTAGTGTGTTGTTTTTGGCTAAAAAGTCGCGCACAAGCAACGATGTGTGAGCAGGGGCGTTATCGTGGTGCAAAAGCCAATTTTTGTTCTTCCACAAATCCGGGCGTTTCTGGCGGATTGCTTCGCGCAAATTGCGCATAACTTGCAGGTAATATTCCTTATTGACCGTTCTACCCTGTGGCAAGAACTCATGATGCACCACGCCCCTGCAATCGAAGAAAACTGTCAGCAAAACTTTCACATTCGACCGAACTTGGCGCGCTTTTTTCGGTCTTGGTTCGTGCGGCAGCTTCCATTGAGATGATTGAACTTTGGTTTCGACGTCATAACCATAAACCCACGATTCGTCACCAGTTATGACCCTCTGGAGCAAATTTGGGTCGTCGCGGACAGAGTCCAACATCTCATTAGCAATGTTCATGCGATGCTGTTTTTGGTCGCAATTGAGCAATTTTGGTACAAATTTCGCGGCGACCCGTCTCATGCCCAAATCATTGATAAAAATCGAATGGCACGAGCCAATCGATATGTTTAGGTCCTCAGCAACTTCTCTAACGGTGATTCGACGATTGGCCAATATCATTTTCTCCACTTCATTAATTTTTTCGTCTGTTGTTGAAGTGCTCGGGCGTCCGGCACGCTTTTCGTCGTTCACTTCTTCTCGGCCTTCTGAGAACATTTTGTACCACCGATAAACGTTGCTTTGGTCCAAGGTAGCTTCTCCGTATGCCACAGTCAACATTCGGAATGCATCCGCGCACTTAATTTCGTTTTTCCCACAAAATTTGATACAGGTTCTTTGTTCCATTTTTTTGAATAGGTAAAAATCGAAGACGATCCAAAACACGTGCAAGCAAAGCAGCTGTCAACAATTAAGTGAACATTCAAAATGGCCGAGCTTGTCGACATAAGTGAGAGACATGAGTACCAACATAAAGCCACAAAAAGATCGAAATTCGAATATACGTAACCCGCGAAAATTCAAAATTCGCGATAGTTTTTGAACACACCTCGTATAGCCGGCCCAAGATTATAGCAATCGGAGACACTAACTAGAAGTGTCTCTTTTTTAAAAAACTTATATAGAACTTTATAAGGATGCAGAGGTTTTTTTTAAGTTTGACAGGAAAAAAGTTAAAAATTTCGCCTCACAGAAAAATAAAAAATAGGAATGTCGGTTGCGCTCAATTTCGAGCTTTGATCCGGCCCAGCCCGATTTCGGGCCAGTTAATTTTTTGTCGAGTCGATCTTTGAGTCGGACCGGCCCGATCCAAATACAAAGCCCGGTCCGGCCCGGCCTGAATCCATCCCTAAACACCATTAAAAGCTCCCTGTGCTATAATCTATTGATAGTGCCCTTTATACATAAATAACTATTATTTCTAAATAAAATTAGACAATAAAATATTTTTTTCTCAATGTTGAGTTTGTTAAGAAGAAAAGCAATTGAATTTCTTGTCTGGAAACGTGTTGAGAAACTCTGTCGTAAATGACACACTTCAGTTCCATTCATCGTGGCATTGGCATTGTATCTCCAAATTAGCATTAGCTTCAGCATTGGAAGCTGGAATGAAGTGAACTTTACACTCTAGCAAATGAAGTAATAACACACTGAACTTAATTAATTTTCCTCTTTTAATTGTTTATTATTAACTCACCTAACCTCTTTCGTAATTACACACACTCTATGTAAAACAGTATCTAATGCATTTCTATGTGCGATGCTTTCATTATTCAACCGGATTAATTAATTAGAAATCTGGATTATTTCATCATTAAAAGATTTGAAGTTAAGATTTATTACCTTTTGTTATAAGCTTTTGCTGAGATAATTGTTACTCATATTATAATATAATATAATTATGTATTTGTCATGGTTTTAGAATAGACTGCTATATACTGGATCAGTATTTTAACAAAATGGACAGTAACATAATTATAATAGCTTTGTTCGATGACATGTACTAGGCCGCCCTAGTGTTAACTTTCTTGCACTAACGTGTTTTATGAGAAATGGGCAGCTTCTGGCTTCGATGACAAAAATTTTAAGAACTAGTGCTCACTTTTCTGACCTGACTCGCGAGGTAGTGTAGAAAGTGCAGACTAGGAGTGGGGGTAGCTAAATGTTGTTTGGTAGACATTTTAATTCTATCCTATCTACACATCTGTTTATTTAACCTAAAATTTTGTTTTGCTATATAAAGAATTAATTAATATATCTGTCTCTGAATCTGATGAAGAATCAAGTGATGATTGATCTTCGTCAGAATCGTTTATTAGTTCACTATGCTCTTTAAAACAGACATTTCTGGAGTCACTTTTTTGCAGCTTATGATATGACTGTGTTTATAAACAACCTAACCTTTTACACCTTTGACTATGCTTGGCTTGATTACTCACAGCTGAGCAAACTTGCCCAAATATACACTAGTGAGTTTTATGAAACCACAAGAATTAGACTGTACTAGTGTACACTACACTGCACTGCAATATTCTGCTCTACACTTCAAGCACTTCTCATCGAACAGAGCTAATGTGATTTAAGCTAACCTCAACTAACTAAGTCTTACAATCTGTGGTTAAAAATTTAACTGCCAGTTAAACATAAACAAAAACAAACGAAATGATATGAACTGTCAAATGAGAAATTGGCAATGAAGTATTTAGGATTCTTGGATAAATAAGCTTCAAACGATGATTAAATGTTTAATAAGTCCATAGTTACGACCATTTTCATTTTTGACAATTAATCATCGATTTAACTTTATTTATCCAAGAATCCTAAATACTTCATTACCAACCAGAGCTTCAGAAAATTTCAACCATTATTTAACTATCAGTTAAAATTTTAACCGGAGATTGTAAAATACTTTAATCCGTTGGTTAACTCTCAGTTTATTATTTTTTATAAAATACTGATCATAATGTAAAACAATATGATCAAATAAATACCTAATATTGTGAAGAGTGTTAGGCCAAAATTTAAGGAAAGACCATTTATCTCTCAGATTAACAGTAAAAAAATCTGTTGTTACCAACCAGAGCTTCAGAAAATTTCAACCATTATTTAACTATCAGTTAAAATTTTAACCGGAGATTGTAAAATACTTTAATCCGTTGGTTAACTCTCAGTTTATTATTTTTTATAAAATACTGATCATAATGTAAAACAATATGATCAAATAAATACCTAATATTGTGAAGAGTGTTAGGCCAAAATTTAAGGAAAGACCATTTATCTCTCAGATTAACAGTAAAAAAATCTGTTGTGGCCAGCACAAGACCTCTCGCCATTTCCATATTAGGCTATATAAGTATTATATTGCACTTCGCTTACGAAACGTCGTTTTATAACAAAAAATTACAGAACTTTACTCAAATATTGTTTTTTATTGTATTTAACATATCTTCTGCACACATATAATTCTAATTATATCTATTTTTCACTGTATGAGGAAGTTTCTAAACGTCAGAGATTCTTCCAATTCATTAACCAGATTGACAGTATTTCTGATGGATATATGCATTTTAAATTTTTATACAATTTTACCTATAATTTCAAATATTTAATTAATATAACAATAAGAAAGATTAAATATACTTCCCAGAAAAAGCTATCAGAATGTCACTAAAACTGTTGATATTTGACAATGACATGTGTCATTTACAAACCATGTTATAAACATTGGAATTTGTCAACTGGTTTCCTTAGTGCCTTAGCCTCTGCGATTAGTTTACTTTTACTCTATAAATTATAGTGTCTTTATCTCTAAATCTATAAAAGATATAATAAAAATTTTAAGTGTATTAGATGGAGAATTTTATGTTCTTCAATATTAAATAAAAAAAACCTCCCAAAAATTATATTTAGAAGAATTTTTCTAAAAAACTACTACTTCCGGTTGTTCAATTGTTACCAAAACCTTTTCAGCTCTTCCCAGGAATGTCAGATTGAGGAAACTGCAGTTAAATATTTTTTAAGTCTTTTGGGTTTTGAGGAATCGTGTCTACAACATCCAGACATACACAAATACACACATACACACACACACACACACTCACACACAAACACACAGACATCATTTTAAAAATGTTATAATCGGATTCTAGGGACTTTGAATCGTGCTTATTCAATAAAATCTGGATATGCGAATTTTAGTATGAATCCAATACCTCTCTTAGCGAGAGGTAAAAAAAGCTTTATATACAATGTGTTCACAAAAATCCTAATTCGGAATAGGCTATGAACAAAAAAGTATGTCATTTTGAAAGTATTAAATGACAATTTGGCACGAAATATTATCAAAAATTTTATTTAAAGAAATCAAAGCTTTTCTTCTTGAATCCTTACTTTAGAAACAGCAATGAGTAACAAAAGTATATTTTATATCCACATGTATCATTTTACAATTAAATTTTAATTATCAATGGCGTTGTGAATGGATGACCGTGTAATATGAATTATCAAATGACATGTTTGTAATGAGTAGACCTACATAGTAATTTTATTGCTGTAATAGTTACTTAGAAAAAGAAATTACAATTTCTATTTTAGAAATTTCATTGCGATTACCTTGTTTTGTTTAAATTTACATTATTTTAAATAAAAGGAAACATTATCTCTATGATCATTTTACAATTTTCTTAAACTGTGTACAACAAACAAATAAAGAATTAAATATATTTCCTATCTATATTTTTCCTCAGGGCAAATTTTCCTCATACATAATTACTGATAGACTATGCACAAAATTACAAATATTAAGAAAATTCAAGAATATTTAATAATATCAATTTACCATTTCTGAAATTGAATTTACTTTTTGTGAAATTGAACTAATTTTTTCCGAAATTAAATAAAATAAATAATATAAATATATCATCACGGCATATTACCCATTTCTAGGTGTGCCAGTATCTACATCATATGTAGACATCGGTAATGATGACGATATATTTTACCGTGTGGGCGCTTACCAGGCGTCACCTCACGGGCACTCATATCTGGTGTGGAGAGTGCACCACAGGGGTCACTTTTGTGCCATTTAAAATTGGAAATATTTGGTGTCTGTCGGGATCGAACCCGGTTCCCCCAGGTTCGCGACCAGGCACTCAGGCACGCGGCCACGGGACCCCATCTGAAATTGTAGTAGAAAAAGTAAATTTTTTGAATAAAAAAAAATAATTTTTATCCAATTCCGTTTTAAAAGTTGAATTTTACCTAACCTTTTGATGTTATGAAATATCACTCTTTACATATTACGAAATGAGTTTTGTAAAAATCTTTATGAATTATTGACTTACACCCTATTCCTCTATATCAGAAGGAAGATCTACATCGGTTTCAGAAGACATTCAGATCTTATTTTCAATGATGATACGCATGCACTGACATAAGCATTAAATTAAAGTATTAAATTCATTTATTTTAACGGCAACGCTTTGGTAAATTGATTTTGGATCATGTATATTGAGCTGTCATAGAAAAACCTAAAATTATGAGTATTTTAAAATTGTTTTAGCGGAATTAGATAGAATTTTGTACATTATACATTATGAACAGAGTGATATTGTTTGACTCACATAATTTGCAAAACTCATTTCGCTCATTTTAGCAAATATTATGTTCATCAAACAATATCACTCTTTTCATAACTATTTAAGTAAATAACTATTCATTGTAGAAGGAAAAAATAATCCTTAGAAAATGATGTAAAATCTGAACAATGATTAGGAAAATAAATAATAGTTTATGTAAATTATTTTTCATCTAATTTTAATAATAAGATACCTGAGGTACATGTTTTATTGCAGATAACTCATCTATTTTGTTTTCAATTCAATAAAAGTATACGTTTCAGAAACTTCTATTACATGTAACATGACCATGAATTATCTTTTAGCTTAACAACTGTTACCCTGCCTATATCGATAAAAATATAAACGTAATCTCTTCTACATACCATCTGTTTATACCTGAAGATTATATCTTCTGATTAGACAAGAATTTTATAATAATTTCCTAACGGAAGACTTTCTTTCCAGATTTCTAGCATGAATTACCCAATCATACATTACGCATATTAGCAATAATCCTACACGTATCAACATTAACATGTCTGGCTGGAGGTGCATTTTCTCGGAGATCTCGATCTGGCGTTTCATTTCTCTCGTAGGCTCACGAGTTTTCTTTCACACGCGCCGACTCGGGTGACATACATTCGACTGCGATGCGTACAACGAAGGTGTAAGAGACGGATCAAGAGAAAAATTCCAGCGAGATGAAAAGATAATTTAGATTCGTAAGATTAATAGAGTATTTCATCCTTTGTTCTGTTAAAATCAAATCTTTAATGTTTTGATGTTTTATTTAGGCCTTTCGCTCTTTAGAGCATTATCTCTATTTACTCCAATCATTCTTTCATGTTTCATGAATAATTTTTGGTCCATTGTCCTCTTTTATCAAAAACTTTACGAGTGTCATTTATCTTATTCAAACCCACATGCAGTTTTCAAAACTAAAAATATTTTGAAAACTGTAAACCATGTAAATTAAGATTGTATCCGATGTTGCACTTTTTTCACCCTAATATCTAAATCCTAAATTTATATGCCCTAAATAATGTCATTATTTAGGATTTTAGGAATTAGATTTTAGGGTTTTGCAGAAGCACACTATGCCATGAAGTTGACGCGCACTAATTAAACAAATCATATTCGTTGCTATAATTGAGGAGTGTTCATTCAAAACTTAATATGACCATCATAAACAGTTTTGAGAAAAACGCAAAAAACTTACTATGTCCCTGCTATATATTTTTTGAATTCGATTACTTCATATATAATTCAGTTAGTAAATGTTATTAAAAATCCGATAATATAATATTTGTATATGTTTTCAATTAACTTAAATTTGAAAAAAATATTTGGACATGTTAACTTTTGCATGTAAAAATTGGGACATGTTAACTTTTGCATGGAAAAATTGGGAAATGTTGAATTTTGTTTGGATTTTTTTATTAAATTATTAAGAAATTAAGTTTAATTTAAACTTTCATGAATTAAAAAAAAAAACTTATAATTACTGTCGACATCCTTTTTATATTCAAGTTTTATAAAAAATATGAAAATTTAAAAAAAAAATCATTCCACTAGGTACATTATACTTTTCGTTTAAAGGTGAACTCCTGTATTAAATTCTTCACAATCACACTCCTCATTATCTTAATTTTCATGTTTACATTCTGAAGTGTTTATTAAAACTTTTTTGTACCATCCAAACTCTTCTATCTCTTGCCAGATGGTCTACATCCTTTTTTATGTGTACTTATTTTATTAATATTTTTTAGTACATCCAATTCTCTTTTCAAGAGACGTACGGATTGTTCCAAATCACTAAACTATAATACTAGTATTCATGTCCTTTAAGTTGAATGTATTCTCTATTCTCTCCCATACATTTCTTTATATGAATCCTTTTAGTGTCCTTTAGGCCAGTTATTTTTTTTACATATATATTTTGTAGTTCTTTGATATAATATATTTTCCATTCTTTCCTTAACCTCATTACTCTTCCTACACTTCTGTATAAATCTTCATATTCAATTTTATATGAACATTATATAGTGGACATTTATAGCTTCGTTTGAAATTAATAAAACTGTATTACTTATTCAAAGGACGTGTTAAGATTTGGTCAAAACATAAAAAGTTTCAACCAATAGTTAACATGTCCAGTGGACATATTAACTTTTGATTGAAACTCAATTTTTATTGTTAAGTTTATATGGGACATGTTACAGTTTTCTTGAAACCGAGCATTCCAATCGATTCAGATGAGTAGATTTAAGGCGAACACATGTATAACTCATTTTTGACAAAAAAAAAGACATATCAACTTTTGAATGAACACTCCTCAATTTGTACAAAACGTCAATTTTCCTGTCAAAGAATAGCTTTTTAATTTCTATTTTATGAAACATAATATTAATATTTCATCTGAAACATCAAATTAAATCGAATTGTATAATTCATTTTTGTTATTCTAAAGTATTGGCATACAAACAAATGGATATCACTAATGTGCCATTCGTGTTTGCAGTAAAATTCTTAATTCATGTTTTTGCAGAAGAAAATAATAAAAAATACTAAGTCGTTTAATGTTATGGTATTCAATATTAAACATCTATGATACTTTTAGGTACTATTGAAGTGCTGAGATGTCCTGGAGACGTTTCAGCGTGGACCTGTGCGACGTCATTTTAGACATTGTTTCGACGTCATTTTAGATGTTGTTTTGACGTCATTTTAGACATTGTTTCGAAGTCATTTTAAAACGTCCTATTTTCGACCGAAGATAAACGTCGCAGTAACGTCGCATGGATGGCCATATTACTTAAATTCAACCAAAAATCGACGTCACTTTTTGGTCGGCCGTAGGTCAGTGTTACTTGAGTTAATTATCCATAATAATTATCAAATAACATTTACGACCTCTACTTCCTTGAATTTGTACTGTAAATGGCTAATGACAGATCAATCCGCTAACCAAATAATTAAAATATTAAAATCAGATTTTCGAGATCTAAAATCATAAAAAAAACACACGGGGTCGCGTGGCCGTGTGCGTATAGTGTCTGGTTGCCAATCTGGTGACCCGTATACGATCCCGACCCCGACCAGTGCAGACTTTTAATGAGTGCCCGTGAGGTGACGCCCGGTAAGCGCCCACACGGTAAAATATATCATCAGTAGCGATGTCTACATGTGTTATAGATACTGGCAAACCCAGTAATGGGTAATATGCCGTGATAATATAATTATTTATTAAAAAAAAAAAATACACCAGACTATAATTTTTAGGTCGACCCCTTCCTTACTTATATAAGCGGAAGATTAGAAAAAATTAGTACAATTATGGTTGCTATTTTTAAATTTTTAAATGAATAATAAAAAAATCTGATGTGGCCAACACAAAACCTCCCGCTATTTAATTTTTATTAATTTACATACATACCTACCTACGTATTTACTAACGCTGCAAACTGTTCCATTCCAGAAAACTATTGCTTTATTTACTATTTTCTTTTTAAAATAATAATGTAACAGGGGGGGGGGGGGGGGGGAAGAAGATTTTTACTCTTTGTTCTCTTACCCAACGATGACTTTGTTTAACTGGTGGACGCTTGCTGGATTGTCCACCACTTTACTGCGACGGAACACCCTCTTACACTCACACTATCACTAAACACTTAACACTTGATGATAGAGTTATGAACATATTTTGGACGGATGGCACACACACAATATTTAAACTACTTTAACTTTTATTTACACATATTTTTACATTAATAATACTAATTAAACTATTATAAACCCTAATTACGAGTCATGGCGTAAAACGCCCAAAACTAAACACAGACTACATGTCTGACCTGACTCGTTTCAATCTTAAAACGCGACTGCTTTAAAACAAAGGTTTATCTCTTCAGACGTATATCTAAAGAAGGGTGCGAGGGTGTAGCATCAATAGCAAAATAACAAGACTTCACGTAGTCTAGCCAATAAGTTATACAGTTAATTGTCAAAACAATAAATGTCTACTCGGTTGACATCTAGACTAAACAGATATATGAGAGAATACTGATTATTATTTCTAAACATAATTTTGACTTACAAAGATAACAGAATTAAAATGTTGATATTGAAACTATAATTTAGAAGAGTTTATATTGAAGTTATTTACTTGTTATTTCACTATTCCCACCTTGTTACAATAATAAGAAACTTTATTGACTTCAGTCAAATGTCACTATTATTAATTTGAAGTGATAAGTTTTCTAACAGTGACATCTACTGTCAGTTACATTCATTTGAAAAATGAACTGTGTAACAAAGGAATAGTTTTTATCTTAGGCTTCGCGACTAATAAAAAAAAAATATTTTTAAATTTATCTGTAAAATATATAGAAAAAGTATTAATATATTCATGTAGAATTCAATAAACTTTAATTTTCATAAGACATAAAATTCGAAAAAATGGCATTTAATAGTATTTTTTGAAGAAAAACCACTATGAGCTTCCGGTTATCCGATTTACACCAAAATAATGGCTTCTTTTCATATTAGAAAAGGATAGAAATACAAGGTTTCAGAATTTTCTGAATGATAGTATTTAAGTTAGAGCGAAGACAAAATCCATACACATACATACACACATACAGACATCATCGTGAAAATGTTAAAAATGGATTCTAGGGATCTTAAAACGTGGTCATTTACTAAAATCTCGATATGAGATTTTTAGCACGATCCCTATACCTCCCTTACCAAGGGTAGCGGGAGGTAAAAATTATCAAATATCTTAATAATATATTTATGCATGAAGAAAAAATAAAAATGCGCCACCCATAAATTTGAAAGCAAAATTTCATTCTTAGAAACAATTATTTCAAAATGATATATCTAATAATTGCTGAGCAAGTTGATTTTAACACCAGGTGTACGAACATTTTTCTCCTGTTCCTCGATGTATTCTCGATGCAAGATGATTAATTCTGATTATTTGTTATGAATGAACTATGGCGTAATTTCTAGTTTCTGGGAGGTAGCGCAGTCATTCCAGCAAACATACAGCGCCGAGCCTTTTGAATTAATAGGAAAATGATCAGTTATATTTTCTTTAGCACATAAATTCATTTCTTTACGGCGATGTGAACAGACTGGACGTTTAAATTCGCGAGTTATGGCGTAATCTTGCGAGAAATTACAACGATATATTTTCATATTTTACCCAACGAGACGCAATACTAATTATATGCCTGAAAATAATCGTAAAGTAAGAACAATAAGAAGAAGCACACACTGTTTTTATCGCCTACAGAGAATTTGATATCTTACTGCGTGGATTTTTTTCAATATTTTTTATATATTCACGTTCACGTTTAATTCACAATAATTGTATATACGAGAATATTACTACTATCCCTTTCTTTCAAGAATTTGTAAATAAATAAGTTTCTCAAATTCTATAAGACTAAAGACTAATTTATCTACGAATTCCTTAATCTGACATTAATGGAAAGAGCTGAAAAGGTTTTGATTCCAATTGGACAACTGGAAGCAGTAGTTTCTTAACAAAAAATCTTTTAAATAATATTTTTTGGAAATTTAAATTATTACAAATATTAAAGAATATAATATTCTCTATCCGATATGTTGAACATTTTTTTTATATATGCTATAGATTTAGAAATAGAGATAAATATATATATACAGGTGTCTCAATAAGCTTGCTCCCTATTGGTAACTTTTGTTATTTGTAGAGATACGAGGTTGGTTAAATTAGCAAAATTGTGCCATTTTATATTAGAAAAACGGTCATGTAGACAAAATAAAAATTGTGTCAGCGGTTCCCAAAATTTGGGACAGAATATATATTTTTTAAATGGAACTAAATATTTTTTATTATCTTATTAGAAAGAGAATTTTTTTCTCTTTCCAATAAGGTAATGTTGTTTATTTACAATTTTTTCAAGTAAACGAGTTATTTACGTTTAAAGATAAAAATTATCTTTTATTAGTTTAGGTCAAGTAAACTTTGGAAACAATTGTCTTTTATAAAATTATTATTTTATTAATTTATTTTACAGTAATAACAAAACAAAAATAAATATTCAAATTGAAAGCCATTATTTCTTTCGCACATTTAAACTCTTTTGGAAAGAGAGACGGCCGTTCTACGGAACTGGTGTCTAGATATAACTTTCCATATAGCACGATCATATCTAACTTTTCTTCATTTCTAAAGTTATTAAACATTATTAAACACAGAGAACTTTACGGGAGAAATTATTAAACGCCAAACAAACAAAGAATCAATTGTTTCCATGGCTTACTTGACTAAAAAACTAATAAAATAGTTTACAAAAATTTAAATTTTTAACCGTAAATAACTCGTTTATTTGAAAAAATTGAACATAATCAACATTACCTTATTGGAAAGAGAAAAAAATACTCTTTCCAATAAGATAATAAAAAATATATGGTTCTATTTAAAAAATATATATATTGTCCCAAATTTTGAGAACTGCTGACACAAATTTTATTTTGTCTACATGACCAATTTTCTAATATAAAATGGCACAATTTTGCTCATTTAACCAACCTCGTACCTCTTCAAATAAAAAAGTTACTAATAGTGAGCAAGCTTATTGAGACATCCTGTATATATATATATATATATATATATATATATATATATATATATATATATATATATATATATATATATATATACAGTGTGTCCCATTTAGAAGTGCCACCATTGGGATCTCGAGAACTATAAGATATACGATGTCGGTTAAATGGAACTTTTTGTGCGCCTTTGGGAGGCCATCTCAGATGTGCTTTTGTTTTTCCAAAAATTCTCATAGAGCACTAGATAATGACGAAAAAGTGATTTTAGTTGATTTTTTCTTTTTCAAATAACTTCTAAACTATTGGTAATTGAGAAAAACGTTTCAAATATAAAAGATAGATATTTTTATTATCTAACCAGTGGTGTACGAAACAAATTTTTATATCCGTAAATTTTCGAGATATAATACAAACTTATATTTTTTTAAATGGAACCCATAGCTGATTTTAGTCTCAGAAAAATTACTATTTTTTTCTCTTTTCAATGTTGTAAGGGTTATTATGTTTTATATTTGTTTTGCCTTCAAAATTATTATTTTTTTCTTTATTTTGTATTAAATTTACAATTATTTTGAAATTATTAGTAGATTTCTATTTAGAAATACTCCTTGTATTTAAATAATTTACTTTGTTAGAAAAATTTGCTCAAAATTCGTATCATATTAATTTTATAATATTTTGTATCAGGTCGCCCTTGGCACATTTGTAATTATGAGTCAAGAATAAAAATATTAAGTAATAAAGGCATAAAATAAATTATATCGATCAAATACAATATAATTAATAAAAAAAATAATCATTTTTTGAGAAATAATAAGAAAATTCACAAAAATAAAGAAAAAAATAAAATTTGATGAACAAAACAAATATAAAACATAATAACCCTTACATCATTGAAAAGAGAAAAAAATAATTATTTTTTTGAGACTAAAATAAGATATGGGTTCCATTTAAAAAAATATAAGTTTGTGTCATATCTCGAAAATTTACGGATATAAAAATTTATTTCGTACACTACTGGTTAGATAATAAAAATATCTATCTTTTATATTTGAAACTTTTTTCTCAATTGCTAATAGTTTAGAAGTTATTTGAAAAAGATAAAATCAACAATATTCAGTTTTTCGTCATTATCTAGTGCCCTATGAGAATTTTTGAAAAAACAAAAGTACATCTGAGATGGCCTCCCAAACGCGCACAAAAAGTTCCATTTAACCGTCATCGTATCTCTTATAGTTCTCGAGATCCCAATGGTGGCACTTCTAAATGGGACACACTGTATATATATAAAATAATGCGTTGTAATGAATCTCACAGTGTCAAAAAATCGAGATACATTAGTGAAGGCTTTTTCTGTACATTTAATATTCATATTCCTTATTTTATTATTAATTAAATATTTAAAATTATAGATACATATGTATATTGCATATACGCATCAGAAATACCGCCAATCTAGGCAATGAATTTGAAGACTCTCGAACATTTAGAAGAGTAGGAGGAAACTTGTTTATAGAATGAATAAAAAAATATATGAATAATGTGTTTCTGTGCACCAGAAATGTTAAATACAATATGTACCTACTTATAGAGCCTATGGAAATGGCGAGAAGTCTTGTGCTGGTCACAAAAGATTTTCTACTATCAACAAAATTATTCAAAACTCGGAAATATTTGGCCTGCAGCGGCAGAGAATGTAATTCTTTATTGCCTAGTAACTGTCAATAATATCATACTTTTAATGGCAATATGCAAATTAGTTATTTGTTCACTATAGGCATTAAAATCCAATTTTATTTCTGACTGATGTATTACCGTTATAGACTTTCCGTATCCTTAAACAAAGAGAAGTGCAAAGATTTGATTCTATACTTCCCTTTGTAAGTTTCTGATATTAAAATACATCATCTATCAAATATTTGTCGAAGGATATAACTGTTATATCGGAAACATGCTTAAAAATGTAAATAGCGTACGATATACTATACTATACATCAATTTTATAATTTCCGTTTATTTTCTTACTTAAGCACCATTCATTTTCTTTGACAACTACTATTTGCATTTTAATGGCTCACTTATACTTGCTTATAGCTTTACAAAAAAAAAAAAAAATACAATTATTGTAGATAGATTGCTTAAAATAATTCCAATATTTGATAAAGAAAATATCGCATAAGTTTAGGATCATATTCCCATTGTTGAATATAAATTCCATTAAGGAAGGTAATTAGATTTATTACTTATTGAATTAATAAAAGGTGACCGGAAATGATTCGGATAGCCCGGAATCGATTCTGATCAACATCAAAATATGAAATTAGTTAACTATTTGCAATTTTTAAATACAACAAAGTGACTTCTCCACGACAATTTTGGAAGACCGTGAAATGACGTGTGGAAAACGGTACAGATATGTTGTTATTATCGCAATCAGGGAATATACGTAGATTGATATACCCAGAAATGAATAATATATAAAGAAAAAATCTGTTGTGGCCAGCACAAGACCTTCCGTTTATTTGATGTATTTTGTATAAATCCTATACCAAAAGTTCATTGGAAAAGATTCTATATATTCAGTAAAATTGTAACACGAACATAATACAATTTTTTACAAATTCCATACAGAAAGTTCCTTGGAAATATTCTATAAATTCAATAAAATTATCACTTACGTAACATTCTCTTTACTATCAAATAATATTACTACCAAGTTTATATTTCTACCCATTTTTGAATTATTGCCCCAAAAGTCAATATACCCCACATTTAGATAAAAACTTCAAAATTTTCAAAAATCTAATTTGTATGTATCTAGATACTTCTCAATGTGCTGATTCCAAATTTTGAAACCGCAAGTCGATATCTCTTTTCGTTCTCGAGATATTTAGATTCAAAGTTTGACTCAAAACTGCCCATTTTTGGGTAATAACCCAAAAATGGGTCGAGATATGACTTTGGCGACAACACCATTCGATTCTACGTGCAAAATTACATAAGTACACCAATTTTCAGAATTTTTTAACACCGCATACAATCTCTAAAGCAAAATAACTGAAAACGGCCAAAAATCGGAAAAATCGTAAGGGGTACCCCTTACGATTTTTTCAGATTTTGGCTATTTTCAGGGGTTTTCAATCTTTTATTCATAAAAAATGAACCGGTTGGACAAAAATTATGAAAATTGCTATATTTATGTATTTTTGTCCGTAGAATTGAATGGTGATGTCGTCAAATTCATATCTCGACCCATTTTTGGGTTAATATCCAAAAATGGGTAGTTTTGAGCAAAACTTTGAATCTAAATATCTCGAGAACGAAAAATGATATCGACCTGCAGTTTCAAAATTTGAAATCAGCGCATTGAGAAGTATCTAGATACATAAAAATTAGATTTTTGAAAATTTTTAAGTTTTTATCTAAATGAGGGGTATATTGACTTTTGGGGCAAAAATTAAAAAATGGGTAGAGATATAAACTTGGTAGTAATATTATTTGATTGTAAAGAGAATGTTACATAAGTGTACGCATTTTTAGAGTATTTGAACAACTGTGTGAACACACACACACACACACATCATCGTAAAAACGGTAAAATCGAATTGTATTCACTAAAATCTGGATATGCGATTTTTAGCATGAGAAAAATTATTTGTATCAAAATACCACTACTGCACATAAGAGCAAGAGCAATTAACTTTCTTAGTTATTGAACCCATATCCAGCAAATAGTGGTATGTGAATACGGCATTAGATTAATGTACGTTAAACATTAAGTTTCAATTTCGCTACAAAATTGCGTTTTATTTTCGAACAAGGACACAATAGCATTTTATTTGCGGCTAGCGACCATGTTGTGTTATAATTAAATTTTACAAGAATGTGGTTTTATTTAGTAAAAATATCTCACACACATTTCAATCTCATCGTTTCGCTGCAGGCCTCAATTTATTTGTTCTTTTTATTTCCCTTGTTAAAAATGTATTCCTTGTCGGTAGAGGCGTTTTCCTCTAGTGTGGCGATGGCGATGCTCTTTTGTTGAGATTCGATTTTGTTTTGTTACCGGAGGAGATGTAAGCGGTTAAATAATGATCATGTGATCATTGCATCCGGTTAAACTTGAACAAAACTCGTTTCACATATTCGACAGGCTTGCAACGAAGGCGAGCGCGCGATCATTATTTATTTTGTTACTCATCTTGTTTCTGACATAAAACCAACTTGGATCTGAACATCTGAACTCCAAACAGGGTCAAGGATAATTTTGCACATTACCACTTATTTAGCCGCTGCAACAGATGCGCGTTCTACCTCGGCATCGACACTCGATCGCTTAAGAAAATATCTTTGTGGTTGCTGCAATGCAAGTTCGCTTACATAAATTGTTGTTTGCTTGCTTGCGCCGCGATATGTTTACCTGGTAACTCCGACCACAATTTATGCTAAAGATATGATTGTCTTAGAATACTATTCTTAGACTTAATAGCAATGTTTTGCATTGCATTGTTTGAAGAAACTAATACACTATACACGCCTTTCGAATACATAACATTTCTTTACCACAAACTTTTCTTTCTGTAGCAACAACAACCCTCTTTGAATCTTGGCGTGGTCAATAAGGTACGACGTGTGGCAGTTAAATAACGAGATTTATTTTTCCGGCTTCCCTGTAAATTTGGCAACATTGCAGACTATGCCATATTAATTTGTCATCTTCCCTCCATACACTGTTAATATTTCAAGATAATTAGGCAAACCGTTCGGCAGTAGCCTTTAATGGGTTACTTGCGTACCTTTTTTTATTTAATATTTTTGGAGAGCAGGTAAAAACTTGCTACCCATATTTTTTCTTTTGACAAAATTTTTGTAAATTAGCCAGAAAAAAATAATGAAATTTGATTATTTGAATTCCTGCCATGTATGACGTAGAATTACGCCGCACCAATGAATGGTCGTAAAGCCATTGCGTTTGTTTGTACAAGGTTTGTACAGGTAATGTAGATCACCTGTTTGACGTTTCAACAATAGTTTGGAGGTTAGTATTTTAATTTATCTTTTTGGTATCGATATTTTAAATTACATGTAACTACCTATGTGTTTATTTGTGAAGTAATTAATATATTTGAGAGACCAGAGAGAGAGAAAAATGAACTAATGTCAAATTCAAATTAAAACTTTCTCGCATGCCATCTATACGTTAAATTTTTAAACATGGTTCTCCAGTTAAATATAATGACGTCACAGAAAATTTTCTTTCTTAATTTACCAAAAAACAAATATTTTTTTATATGTTTTCAACATAACATTACGTATATAGTGATAGAAATCGGATTTTCAGTACCACGCAAGTAGCCCATTGAAGTTACTCCGCCGGAATTATGTTGTGCCAATATGAAATTCTGTGTGAAACTTAAAAAATCCGCTACAAAAATGTACGAATTGTTGAAGAATGTTTATGGTGATGAGGGTCTACCTAGTACTCAAGTTTTCGAGTAGTTTAGAAGATTTAAAGAAGGAAGAAAAGAGATCGGAGACGATTAACGCCTCGGCCGTGCACTGACATTGTTTTTTTCGAAATGCGAGTGATTGTTGACATGGATTGTTGCTAAGATGTGACTTGCTTTTATTCGCAAATTGTAATTCTGCGTTAAAAGGCACCAAATTCGGGGCCGAAATGTAGTTATAGAAAAAGCGGCAAAGCTAATGAACAACCTAACAAAAAAGGCCTCCAGGCATTGCTTCCAATAACAATGGAATATTCGTTTCGGGCGGTGTAGGGTTCGGGGAGGAGAGTACAATGCATAATTGTCTGTATAAAATCAGATACAAGAGAAAAACTATTAAATAATGCAACCGGTACCACAAAAAAAAAACAAATGAATTATTCATTTGTTTGTAATTGACAAATTATACCTGTGTTAAAAAATATGTAAAAAGATAAAACTAATAGCCTGTGAAATTTAACACGTCAGATAATAAATTGTTAGAAATGGAAAATATTTACTTTTCTTTACATAAATTTCTATTAAGATAATTCACTTATGTAGTAGTTTTTTATGTGCAGTTTTTCACAAAGCCGGTGGAATTTTCATTCATATAAACAAAGCCATTTTGTTTCACTCTTATAAATGTGTTTCATTTAGCTTTCTCGTATTTCCGAACGTTTAAAAAAACACATTTCCTCTTTGAAACAATTTGCTTTTATAATTTTTGAATAAAATGTGGAACAAACACGTAAATGAAACGCGATGCTTCTTTGTTTACTAATCATGGCCTCCGTTGTGGAATGTAATTTACTTCGTTGCTCTGGCATCATCAAACAGTGGAAGGACGGCCATCGATGTCGATAGCTTTTTATTATTATTTAGAAGGACGTGATATTTAAATTCGTTTGTTTTTCTGTTTATTGAACGTTACAAATGCATTTTCACTACTTGATTGTATTTTGTACTAGAACAAGGACGAGGTGACATTTTTGCTTAGAGTACTTTTTATTAAATGAAAGTTTTGGGATCAAATCTCATCAACTAAATTTATTAATAAAAATTTAGCGATTTATCTAATAAAAGTAATGCTCAATTTCAATTTCAGTCTTCTATAAAGATTAAAGGAAGTATGAATTTTTGAAATATTTTTATTAAAATATATTGAAAACGTCCATTTCTCAAACGAATATTTTCGATTTTTACCTCTCGCTAAGAAAGGTATTGGATTCATGCTTAAAACTGCTTGTCCAGATTTTAGTGATTAAGCAAGTTTTAAGGTCCCTAGAATCCGATTATAATATTTTTTTTACGATGCCTGTCTCTCTCTGTGTCTGAATGTTGGAAGAACGATTCTTCAAAATCAAAAACTACAGACAATACTTAAGACCTATTTAACTACGTATTCTTCAATCTGACATAAATGGAAAGAGCTGAAAAGGTTTTGATAACAAATGGACAATCGAAAGTAGTAGTTTCTTAAAAAAAATCTAAATATCATTTTTGGAATTTTTTTGTAATAAATATTGAAGAACATAAAATTCTCCATCTAATTCACTTAAAACTTTTATTATATCTTCTATAAAAATATATATTTGTAATTGACATATAAACGTCAGTGTCAAAAATCAACAGTTTTACTGACATTACTGAAAGCTTTTTCTGAAAAGTGCATTTAATATTTCTTATTGAATTATTAATTAAATATTTAAAATTGTAGGTAAGTATGTATAGTAATAGTACATCCTTAAGAAATACCCGTCAATGTATTGGAACTATCTTGAACATTTTAGAAGAGTAGGATAAAATTTGAATGAAATAGGTATAATTAGAATTATTTGTGTGTACAAGAAATGTTAAATTCGATACTTAAACGGAAATAACGAGAGGTATGAACAGATTTTTTCTCTAAAAATTTATATGTTAAATTACTAAAAGTACCCAGTTTTGTAATTCTTTCCTAACTATGTTAATTATTAATAAAATTATAAATGAATGACAGTTTCCGTTGCGATTTTATTCATTATTTACACAATTGAAGATTTGCCGAATTCGACCATAAAATTGATATAAAAAACCAATTTTTGAAATCGGAGTTGTTTTAGAAATCCACATTAAATTCGCCAAGAAAAAACTGCTATAATCATAGATAATAAGCCGTGTAGATATATGTATTTCATTATAAATTCCAATCTCCTACAAGGATATTCCATAATTTATTTTACCAAGAAAATTTAAAATTATAAATGAAGCATGGAATCAGAAATATTTCCTTTCGAGCATTGCATTCCTAGAAGAGTTTATAACTACTTATAATTGCAATTTCTTACAATAATATGAGTTAGAGTAAAAGGTGTTCTGACTGCGTTAGGAAAAAAGTCGTCCAGTCATGAATAAAGAACGAACGATTCCAACGTGACAACCTAGACGGCCTGAGAATCACAAACATGAGATTTATTAATTATGCATTCAGACAGGCAAAAAACATTTACAGTTGTTTGTAAATATTTGATGAAAGTTGAGCATTAATTTTGCTTTTTACTTTACAAAGTACAGTATATATTAACATAGGGATCGTAATTGTTTACACTCTAATATTAAATGAAAGTAACAACAAAGTAACGAAAAACATATGTCATTTAAAAAGTAAAAATTATTATAGTTGTGACTCATAATTTGGTCCATAGCAGTGGCGTAGCCAAGGGGAGGGTTTTCGGGTTTAAACCCTCCCCATTAATAATATTAATACATATTTTATTTTAATGAATAAGTAATCTATTTCATAAAATGTATGTTTGACGCAAAATTGTGACTAACGGAGATAGAGAGTACAATATGCGTTAGTAGTTATTTTCTTTCTTTACAACTTCCCCCTCCCCCATATATTCAATATCCCTCCCCATTTGAAAATCCTGGCTACGCCACTGGTCCATAGTAACAGTAAATTTGTTAAGATATTTTTCTTTGAAGGGAAATTGTACAATAATAAGTATTTATTTTCTATACAAGACGATAAAATTCTATTTTCTTATTATTTTTCATTAATTCAATAATTAAATTCCTATTTAAGCACATTTTAAAGTTAACCATCAAAGTGTATTTATACACTTATTTAAATTTCAATAAAAATTAAGGTACTATATTTACCATTAAAGTATTATTAGTGCTGTTTTAAGTAGGTAGACAAACGCACTTTAAAATATACTATAGAAAAAATAAATAAATAAATATATCATCACAGTATATTACTCATTGTTGAAGTAATAAAAATTTCTGGATTGCAGTCACAAAATTTTATTTACTAAATTCTCGGGTCGACCGGTTTCGAGCTCCACATGAGCCTTCTTCAGGAGCTGAACAATATTAGTAAATAAAATTTTGTGACTGCAATCCAGAAATTTTTATTACCTCATCAATAAATCCAGTCAAGGAACCTTTTCTATCATTACTTATTGTCTTTGGTCAAAAAATTCGGTGGTGAGCATTTAGTGAATAAGCACGTTTTAGGGTCCCTAGAATACGATTTTATTATTTAACGTTAACACAAACCATCAAAGTGTATTATACACTTATTTAAATTTCAATAAAAATTAATGTTCTATATTTACCATTAAAGTATTATTAGTGCTGTTTTAAGTAGGTAGACAAACGCTCTTTAAAATATACTATAGAAAAAATAAATAAATAAATAAATATATCATCACAGTATATTACTCATTGTTGAGGTAATAAAAATTTCTGGATTGCAGTCACAAAATTTTATTTACTAAATTCTCGGGTCGACCGGTTTCGAGCTCCACATGAGCCTTCCTCAGGAGCTGAACAATATTAGTAAATAAAATTTTGTGACTGCAATCCAGAAATTTTTATTACCTCATCAATAAATCCAGTCAAGGAACCTTTTCTATCATTACTTATTGTCTTTGGTCAAAAAATTCGGTGGTGAGCTTTTAATGAATAAGCACGTTTTGGGGTCCCTAGAATGCGATTTTACTAATTTTACTATGATCTCTCTCTCTCTCTGTGCGTGTGTGTGTGTGTGTGTGTATCTGTGTGTATCTGTGTGTGTGTGTGTGTGTGTGTGTGTGACAATTTTTTCTCCGACGATAACTCCAAAAATACAATTCAAAAAATTAAAATTCTTTCGTATTCCTCTTCTTTATATCCATATGAAGAACTGATTACATTTTAGTTATAATTGGTCAACCGGAAGTTCTCTTATTTGAAGGAAAAATAATCGGATTAGCAGTCTGCATTATTTCAACCCAACGTTTCGACTAGAACGTTAGTCTTCTTCACGGCAAGAAATGTCTAATTACACGGCAAAACAAAAGAAATTAATGAAACATGTATAAATCATACTAAATAATTATACTTTTATAGAAAATATCATGGAAATAGTATTCACGTGTTTAAAAGTGATAAAAGAAAATAAATATTAAAATCTTTCCTCCTTTACATCACGTTGGCCGTGTGTAGCGAATTCCACACTGCACGTGCAAGACAAAAACAACTTCTTTGATAAACAAAGACAGCACGACTCTTATCGAGGTTATTGGTGATATTGAAGTCCTAGTTTCGAGTTTTCTTCGCAACGTTTTGTCCATAAGAAAATAAGAAATCCCATGGCGAAACTTAGAAACCACGTTTTGTTTAATTATTGTTTATTCCAAAAGAGAAGCAAGGGTTACGGGTTACGGTATGGGATTTATTCTCGCGCTTATCACAGCCTACCTGGGACAGGTTTTCAATAGGAATGCTGATTTCTATACTCACACCTTCGTGAAATTATTTATTATTTGTAATTGTTTTTCGCAAAGCCTACTAACAGCCTAACATTGCTAATTTATTGTGAGAACTTTTGTTTTCCAATATATATTTTTACAAAAACAAAAAAAATACTTTGAAAATTTATAAATAAACTTTAATATAAAATCTAAACAGATCTCAAAAATCGTTTTTGTACGATCGTTTTTTTTTTTTCTTTAATGTTTACCAATAGGGTTTGTTGCCAAGGCACTAGGCTCTATTTTTCTAATAATTTTTACCTCTCGCTAAGAGAGGTATTGGATTCATGCTAAAAATCACATATCGAGATTTAAGTGAATAAGCACGATTTAAGGTCCATATAAACCGATTTTAACGTTTTTACGATGATGTCTGTGTGTGTGTGTGTAGATGTGTGTGTGTATGTATGTGTGGATGTTGGAGGGACGATTACTCAAAAACTATAAGACATAAGACCTCAATCTGACATTCATGGGAAGATCTGAAAAGGTTTTGATAACAATTGGACAACCGGAAGTAGTAGTTTCTAACAAAAATTCTTCTAATTATTATTTTTTGAAAAAAAATTTATTACTAATATTAAAGAACATAAAATTCTACATCTGATACATTTAAAATTTTTATTATATCTTCTATAAATTTAGAGATAAAAACACTATAATATATAGAATATCGGGATGTACGAGTAGGCTAAAATCACGTAAAATGCACTATGGAAATCAGTTGACAAATTCAAATGTTTATAACATAGTTTGTAAATGACAAATGTCATTGTTAAAAATCAAAAGTTTTAGTTACATTCTGAAAGCTTTTTCTGGGAAATAAGTACATTTAATCTCGCTTATTGTTTTATTAATGAAATATTTCAAATTATAGGTAACATGCATATATCCATTAGAAATACCGCCAATCTAGTTAATGAATTAGAAGAATCTTTGACATTTAGAAACTTCCTCATACAATGAAAAATAGATATAATTAGAATTGTATGTGTGCAGAAGACATGTTAAATATAACAAAAAACAGTATTTGGGTAAAGTTCTGTAATTTTTTTGTTATAAAACGACGGGTCGATAGCAAAGTGCAATACAATACTTTTATAACATAAAATGGAAATGGCGAGAGGTCTTGTGCTGGCCACAACAGATTTTTGTACAGGCGATTCAAAAATGACGCTCTTGGTTTTCAGAATCTATTAAGGGATCTAAAATAAATCGAAAATTAAGAGTGGAATTTTTTTTATTTGACGTAAAACTATTACATCCTCTATGTGTTCCGTATTTTTTAATCACCCATTATTTTTGTTCGAAAAAATTATAAACATAAATCGTAAACAAATAAATATATCACGGCATATTACCCATTTTTGGGTGTGCCAATCTGCTTGTACACATATCGATAATTATGATGACATATTCGTACCGTACCAGGCGACATCTCACGGGCACTCATTGCTATACAGTATCCCACACTCTATGTTCAGTATAGGGTCTTATGGAGTACCATGTTGCCATATTTACCTGCTGTAAATCTGCAAGATAGAAAGAACAAAATAGATGCCCAAAAAGAGATGAAATATTCTGGGTACGTCATTGAATGTATTTATGACTGGTGTACTTTTAGTGTATCTAAACATGTGGGTGAAAAGAAAAAAAATTAAATTAAATAATGAACTGGTCAGTTTAATAATTTACAAAAAATATAAAATAATACAAATACAAAATGTAAGTAGGATATAAAATTATAACAAGCGTAGGTAAATGAATTAACATATAAACTCTAGTCAATTTAAAGTAAATAATATAAAACATTTTTGTACTTAATTGGACATTTTACAATCGTCGTCAACAATATAAATTCCCTGTGTTACATATTTCCATTCTACGAAAAGATATAAAATTAATACATATACGAATACAATATATAGATGTAAAATAGCATAGGTGCGAAGAAAAAAATGAAATTGAATAACACACTGGTCAGTTTAATAATACATATTTTTTATTTAATTTATATCTTCTTATTTGATAATTTACTAATATTTAAGCTTGATAGAAATACTGCATATATTTTACATAGTTCATACTTATCTTATCTTTATAATCTCCAATTTGAATTTATAATATTTTAAAATTGTAATTTCTAATGCATTTAATCAAGATTAGTATGCTGGGCGGTTTTAAAATATTGTATTGAAATATTACTGATTACAGGTACAAATAGCCCTGTATATAAAACTATTTAGACAAATATTGGGTGTATACAATAAGCCCTTGGGTAATAAGAGACCCTCATAAAACTTAAATTGTACAGTGTTAACTAATTTTGGTATAGCAATGAAAATTTAGGAATGTTTCAATATTACATTACATTGAAAAATTGGCAACATGGTACAGAAAACCTCCATCAGAATAGCATTGGCTATCTCTGCCACACTGAAGATAGAGTGTGGGACACTGTATAGAGTGGAGAGTGCACCACAGGGGTCAC
This sequence comes from Ophonus ardosiacus, assembly GCA_943142095.1. NCBI lineage: Eukaryota > Metazoa > Arthropoda > Insecta > Coleoptera > Carabidae > Ophonus > Ophonus ardosiacus. The sequence goes on along the minus strand of OW964830.1, from coordinate 5,614,390 downwards.
TCGACATAATTATGGCGTCAGACGGGACCAGACACTCAGGCACATTGCCGTCTTACTGCTGAAAAACTGCACGGTGCGTGAAAGAAAGTATCAAAGTTCACCAGAAAATAAATATGAAAAGTGAATAATTTTAAATTAATTTGACAGAAGTAAATACTATTTATATACTTAATGCATAGTTAACAACATATTATTGATTGAATATTGTACAGATACAAGATACTAATGTATTTTTTACAACATTAATATTTGACAGGTACTGTATGTAATATACAATAAATATAAGGAGTCATGATAGTAATTAATGATAAAAATGTTGAATTCCTTGTTAATGAATTTTTTTGGTAAGCGACCTTGCCCTCCAAACAAAATCAAGTGCATTTCTCTTTCTCAGCCAATGAGCCAGCTTTGATCCATCACTCTTTTAGACAAGCGATTGGCATTTTTTCTCGGCATCGCTTTCTTGTTTCTTTACAGCCAAACTTGTTGTTTATAGTCGGGTCTTTTATGGAAAAAATGTTACAACTTTCAAAAATTTTAATATCCTTTCGATAAAGAAAGGGCATGAGAAATCTTTTTTTTTTAATTTGTAGATATTTTAGAACATTGTTTTCTACAATGTTTTACATTTATAATATAAAGAATTTTATACAACATATTTACATATTTTAGCATTATTTTTAATATATTTGTAAATTTTTATAATTTCCGAATATCATAATATAATAAACTTCACGCAGAACCAACCATAGTATAAATTTTGTTGCTTGAGGTACATACAGCGACATCTACTTTTTCGGATGCAAACTATTTGGTAAAACAAACTGTTTCTCGCAAAAAATATCTAGTCCCAAGTTACTACATTGCAAATTATTAGCGTTTTTTTTTTTCACCAACAACTATAGTCCTATTGAAATTCAGCAAAAACAACTTTAGTCCTGCCAATACATTGGTTGTTTTGGAAGGAAAGGTGATGGCTAATTTTGTATATTAAATGAAAATTGATGCAGTGATTTTCCTATTAGCGAATTATCAGTTACAAAAATCTTTAACGGAAAGGAAGTTAGATTATCTCAGATTCAAAATAGCAGATTTACACTGTTTTTGTGTTCAGTACACTTAAACCTGTTTTTACACGGTATATTCGTTCCCACAGAATCCGTGCAAAAAAATCCATACCATACCGTAGGTAAGGGAGATAATGTTTTCGATTCAAAAATTCGATAGTGAGTTTTCAGTTAATAAGCAAGAATTAGGGTCCCTACAACATGTTTTTGCTATTTTTACAATGATGTGTGTGTGTGACGATTTTTCGTTCACAATAACTCATATCAAACTTTCAATAATTTCTGTTTTCCATATTAAGCTTTCTGCTAAAAAGTTGATTACATTTTGAGTAAAATTGGATAGCCGAAAGTGGTACTTTACTTGAAATCCATAACAGATTTTAATTCAAAACTATATTAAAATATAACTCACAACTTTTCCATTTTTACCTTCCGTCAAAAGGAAGGTATTGTCTTTGGTCAAAAAATTCGGTGGTGAGTTTTTAATGAATAAGCACGTTTTAAGATCCCTAGAATACGATTTTACTAATTTCACATTGATGTCTGTATGTGTGTGTGTGTCCGTGTGTGTGTCTGTGTGTGTATCCGTGTGACAAATTTTTCTCCGACGATAACTTCAAAACTACAATTCTAAAAATTATGATTCTTTCGTATTCCTCTTCTTTACAACCAGATGAAGAGCTAATTAGATTTTGGTTATAATTGGTCAACCGGAAGTACCCTTATTTGAAGTTCTTAACAGTTTTTCTGGAAAAAACGCAGTTAAATATCATTTTTCGACATTTTATGATCATTAATATGAAAGAAAATCTTATTCTCTATACGATTTGATTATACGATTTCCTTCATATTCAATAGATATAGAGTTATGGAGAGATTAAGAGAGGTTAACTTTCAAAAATCAGTCAGCTTTGCAAAAAATTTGGAAACAGCAGATATATTCAAAAAATTCTAATTGACAGATGTCAGTGTCAAGTGCAAAATCAAAGTGGAAAGTATAGGATCAGAAAGTAACATACGTGACAGTGTCAGAGAGGAAGAACTGTGTGAAGAAGATGCGTTGGATAGGAATGAGGAAGTGTGAAGTGCAATTTACAGAATGTAGATTCGTGTTATAATTATAGTGAATTTATAGAATCTTTTCAAAGGAACTTGCAATATGGAATTTGTAAAAAATAGTGTGTTCGTGTTACAATTTTACAGGATATATATAATCTTTTCCAAGGAACTTTTGGTATCGGGTTTGTACAAAATACATTGAATTGACGGAAGATTTTTTAATATAAGACTTTCATATCAAAGTGAACAACATATTAGATTCTGGTTAAAATTGATAAATACTATATAATTTAAAACTTTTGAAATTTGACTCTTGTGTTAATGAGAACGACATATTAGATTTTTTCTAAAATTGATAAACCGGAAGTGGAAAATATATTAAAATATGATCCAAAAATTCTCAAATTTGGTATTTAAAACTCACATATAATTTGAAACAACTTACTAGTTTTTGACTATATATGATATACCCGAAAACAGATTTTTGAGGAAAAACAATATAATCCAAAGTTTCGTATTACAGATTTTTCTATTTATTGGAACAACAAATTAGATTTTGTTTATAAACGATCAACCGGAAGTGATACTTTACTTAAAGCTCATTGCTCTTTTTAACATGGGATTGGCGGGAGGTTATATGCTGGCCACATCAGAGTTTTTATTTTATAAATATGAAGGTTTGATAAAATATTGTACAAAATTGGAGATTTTCTAAACCGCGTTATTTCCAAATCGTGTAAAAATAATCCGTGTAGAAACATGTATAATTCACTTTATACAATTTTTAGAGAAAGTATGCCGCCTAACATGGTAGGCAACACAATTTGTATTCTGTAAAACAGGAAACATAAGTAAAATTCAAATATTTACAAATTATGTTTACCATAGATATTTATTGTCACTTATTTTATTTTGACAAAGCATTTATACATTTGCATTATTCTAAACACTTTATTATATTGTTTTTACTGAATTCTAAATTAAATTAAGTTTTCAAAATGCCTACTTCGGATTCATATTCTTCAATCCAAGACCCGGATAGTTTACAAAATAAAAATTTTGCTGTTACCCTCAGACACAAAAAATGCGGATTAGTAAGAAAAGTCAAGAAGCAGATAGAAAATGCTGAAGGAAAATATGGATTATTCACTCACTGCTACGGATGTTGCCGAAACAAGTAAAATAAATATATAGTAAAGTGATGATTATTAAATATTCTTTTTTAGACTGTTTGGATGTTGGCGCAGTAGCTTTTGCTGTATTTCAATCATTATGACAGTATTAGCATTGTCTTGGGCATGCATAATTTACGGAACTATGATTGGTGCAACTGCATGTTCGCATGGTGGATATAAACCATTTATTCCGTTATTTAAAATACCCGGATTAAAATGGCAAGGAAACATTGATAGCGACAAATTATATAAAGTTTTTTAACAACAAAGAATTAATAAGAAAATAAATATAAACCGTGGATTTTTTTACTAAATAGATATTAACAACACCAGAAAAATATGGAAAGAATTTTAATAGCTTAAATTTAGTGTCTACATGTCTATCAATGCTTTATAAATAAGACACATTTATATACAATACTTTTATTGAGAAACAAATAAATATTTTAAAAGAATTGAAACCAGAATGATATTAATTATTAAAGAAACTATGATAAACATTAGATGAGATATAGCATAATACCAAAATTCACAGCTCAGTTCTTAATTACTTTTCCTCACACCACTCGTTCTCCTTTCGCACTTGTTCTTCTTCAGACGCAGTGAAATCATTCTTGATGTTGAACGTCTTGCGAATTTCTTCAGGAGATTTTCCTTTGATCATGTTGGCCACAGTCTTACAAGTGACGTCGAGCAATCCCTTAATATCCAGGTAGTTAGCAGCTAAAATCAACTCGAAAAGAGTGCCTTGGTCAACTTTCAAGAAGTCGGCATCCCAAGACGAGATGTCATCAGTTCGTTTTTCTTTGTTTTCGTCGTCTTCGGGTGGTGGTGGGTCGTCCTTGTGATAGGTTGCCCACTGAATCACTTTTTTCAAGATTGCGGAGTTGACATTCGGTAGAGGTACGACTTCCTCTTCATCGTCATCCATGCCAAGGTCTTCCAACATAGTTTTTATTGTTACGGAGCATTTTGCGATTTCAACGTCAACTTCAAAAGTTTCGCCATCAGATGACTGCAGTTTGATGTTCGGCATCTGAAATTCAATAATTATACAATGTGATTTGCTCTTAAAATAACTTTATATATCATAAGAATCCAATAAAATTCGTACTTACGGTAAATAAGTAAGATCTAACAGTATTTCTTCTCTATTTGACAAACAGTTTACTTCACAAACGAGTGTCTAATGGCTGCCGACTACTACGCTATAATTCTCCCACTGTTGCCAAATACATGGTTACTCCCACGGTATGCATAATATTAAAGTAGACATACTTGGTGAAAGTATTGCAAACAATAAAAATAAATATATTTTTCAAAAAAATATGTGATTAATAACTAGAAAACAAATGATTTTTGTCTTTATCATTTTTAAATGCCGTCTTCTCTACACATGTACTGCGTCTTTAGTTGGCAATATTGTAGTAAATTCATTTGTTCGGCACCTACTCCGTTTTTATAACCGGTACAAAAAAACTATGTTGGAATACATATTATTATGAAAATCTGTTGTGAGCTGCGTCTTAGGCCAAAACAATACCTCCCGACAATTTCATTCTATTTTACATAAGAATTATTTCGTACATACCATTTCTTGCAAAGATATATAATTCCATTAAATTATTATTTATCTCTGAGCATAATACACTTTTTATTTCCTGTTTTATATAAATAAAGTTCGCAAATAATTATTCTGGAAGTAATAAGTGTAATATGGTCAGAAAATAATTTTTAATAGTACATATAAAGAAATGTTTTTACAAGACGTATTATATTTGGCGAGAGGTATTGTATTTTCCACAACAGATTTTTTTATATCTAATGGCTCTATTTTGAACAAATCTATTTTACATTTCAGTAAATAATGAACAAAATCACAATGAAAGCTGCCACTCTTATGTATAATTTTATATTAATCAACAGAAATTAATGCATTTTTGTCGTTTTTTTACAGATTTGTAAATAATGAACAAAATCGCAACGAAAGTTGCCAATCTTATAATTTCCTATTAATAAACAAAACTTGATGTTTTTTTTTTTTTCATTTTTTTCATAGATCTAGACAGATTTGTTCAAAATTGGCTTATAAATCTAAGCTATAATTAAGAATATAGAGAATTTAATGTTCTTTAATATTTATAATGATAACATAAATTGTTAAGAAATAGTAATAAAATGTATTTTTAAGATAAACTATTTACTGTTTCAAGTAAATTGCTACTTCCGGTTATCTAATTGTTAACAAAAAAAATCAGTTCTGATAAATATTAAAATGAGAAAAATCTTGATACCTATAAAATTTTTAGTTTTAATTACGTCGTAATATAAATCCTCTGTATTTTTCCCAAATCAAAAGAAAAATATACTCATTATTAGCTTGGTAATTAAAAACTAATAAGGAGTCTTAAGGTAAAGTTATAACAAGGTTTTATTTTTCTCTCATTATTATCTGTTGTCCTATAAACATACAAATATGACCAAAAAATATTTTATTTGTACAACAATATACATACAAATTTTACATAAATCATTAAAAGTATCAACAATATTGACAATCAGTAAAATATATTAAATATAAAATTATACATTTCATAAATACCATACCGTTCGAATAAGTTTCGTTTCTGGAATGACCATTATCTTTTGGCCGGCGCACAATAAATTGAGAGATAAAACAAGAAAAATATATTTCCTTTGAAACATTCTTAATATTGAACATGCAAAAATGTATTTTCTTTCTAATTTAATTCTGCTTAACTTATAAAGATGTGAACTCAGCCGATGTAAAATTATAAAACTGTTCAAAAAATTAAAATCACAAATTAGTTACGGACTAGTAATTGTTTCAGGCACAGTAATCTAGAGTGTTCCAGTTTGAAAATACGTACATAAATTATTAAACATCGTTAACTTTGGGCGTGCTTCGACCCCATAACCAATTCAGCAAAACTTTAGACGGACTCTGCACATCACGAGCTAAAAAACATTAACTATTAATATTTGTAACCTAATTAGACAACAATAACTATTAACCGAAATGAAAATGTAGAAAAAATATATTAAAATCGTGAAATACTTATCAAATCTTGAAAGCAAATATATTTTAAAATATTTCTATTTCATATATGTATATATCAAATTACATATTTCATGACGTCAACTACACCCCTTTTAAAATAATATTCCAAAATATAATTATGTATTTGACAGGTCACCCCAGGTATTTTAAATTTCCACGTTATACATGATATATTTTTGAAAGGGCTATTTACATTGTTGAAAAATTATAGACAATCATCAAAATTTGTAATCAGAAGATGTGAAGGCTCATTTAATACATTAAAAAGTAAAAATGGAAAATAATCAGACATGCAGTCGTTTGTAAATTATTTATTTCCTGGCCGACGTTTCGACTTAACAAAAGTCTTCTTCAGGGCTAGAAATAGTCAAAATTGTAAAGTAGCAAGTGGATCCCCTATACGACCCATTGGAAAGTCCAGGTGAAAATAGTAAAATAAATAAATAAATAAATAAATATGTTGTGTCCGGTCAATTTTTAAAAAATAAATTAAGCTGGAGCGTCCTGAACACATGAAATATGTAAAATCAAAAAAACTTTTGAAAAATTGTAAAATAAAAACGTGTATCACCTGGACTTTCCAATGGGTCGTATAGGAGATCCACTTGCTACTTTACAATTTTGACTATTTCTAGCCCTGAAGAAGACTTTTGTTAAAGTCGAAACGTCGGCCAGGAAATAAATAATTTACAAACGACTGCATGTCTGATTATTTTCCATTTTTACATTCTGAAATCAGTCGATCATCGTAATCAACCATTAACATTAAAAAGTGTTACAACAGTATGGACTGCCTATATTGATGAGAGAAGAATATACAAGTATTCCGAGACGTTTAAAAGTGGATGAATAATACCAGAGAAAAAATGAATAAAGTTATTGAAAATAGCATGTGACTGGTCAATAGGGGTTTACAAGTTTTTTTTTTTCTTTCAATTTTCAATATGTTAATCTGTACAAGGTGTAAATCGAAAAGTAAATGGTTTTTCGAATTTTAAATGACACAAAAGTGACCCCTGTGGTGCACTCTCCCCGCCAGCAATGAGTGCCCGTGAGGCGACGCCTGATAAGCGCCCGCACGGTACAAATATGTCATCATCATTACCGATATCTGCGATAAAGCAGATTGTGGCACACTCAGAAATGGGTAATATGCCGTGATGATATGTTTATATATATTTATATTTAAATTTGTAGAAAATATAGGGCTAAAAATGATAAAAAGGCATTACATTGGGAATAACCAGTTTGAATCAACGTCATATTTAACACTTGGTATTATATAAATCCACTTGATTTTTTTTTTCTGTGGGGTTACTTAAAAGAACAAGTGTATGGCACTGTGCATCCCGTCGTACAACATTTAAAAGATTGTATTGAAGAAACATTAAGAAGTATTGACGGAATCAAATTAAGAAAAGTTAGGAATAATTTAATATGGAGACTTCAATTATGTATTGATAAAAATGGAGTAGTTTTTATAAACAATAAATCATTTTATTGGAAATAAACTTCTTTTACATATAAAATTAAACAATATTTGGGTATAGTTCTGTATAAATTTATTAAATACAGAACTATACCCAAATATTGTTTAATTTTATTAATAATGAGTTCTGAAAACATATTTCTTTTACATATATTCATTTTTTTCAGTCATGGCACACTTACTAATATATTTTAGGGGTAATTAATTTAAAACTTTATTAATTTTTTTTTTTTTTCGAAAATTTTGTTATGTAAGACTATGAAAATTGTATATCGCTGGATTCAGAATAAAGAGCTCTATTGAATGAGCAAATAAAAAATATATGTTTCCATTTAAAATCCCGACCGACGCCAAATATTTCGAATTTTAAATGGCACAAAAGTGTCCCTGTGGTGCACTCCTCCAGCAATGAGTGCCCGTGAGGTGACGCCTGATAAGCGACCGCACGGTACAAATACGTCATCATCATTACCGATATCTGCGATAAAGCAGATTGTGGCACACTCTGAAATGGGTAATATGCCGTGATGATATATTTGAAATAAAAAAGTTGGTATCCATATTTTGAGAACTACTGGTTGATTTTTTTACAGTTTATCATTGAAATACCAATGTAAAATAAAAATTGTTTGCAAATTTAACCAAGTTTGTATCTCTTATAGTTCTCGAAATCGCAATGGTAGCCACTTAAAAATGAACGACTGTATAAACAGGAATTTACAAATTTGAAATAAATTTCATGAAAAAATAAATAATATAAGAATGTATTTCCACTTACAAACTGTATAACTGGCGTCCACGAGTCTAGCTGCAGCTTCGGGCGGCAATTTCGCTGCCAAATCTCTATGTTGTTGCATTAGAGTCATTTGCTGAATATGTCTGATTTCTTGGTCATCTCTCAACGTTTTATCTCGATTGTAACCAACAGCACTCAGCTGTAATAATCTAAAATAAAAATTCAATGAGAAATAACACCACAGAAAGTTATTTTTTTTTTATACTTGGTCGATAATTCATCGGCATCTTGCGGTGTAGTGATTATGTTTTCTGTGGCTTCCGTAGCTAGTTCAGTTCCGGTCGCACCGAGGACAATAGCTGTGGATTTACTCCTAGGGATAGCACCAGTGGATTTGGTAGATTTTGGACTGTCTTGCGTTTTTGGTGCATTTTCAGATAGTTGATCAAGTTTTGTTTTATGTTCTTCATTCAATCTGATTTCGTTGGATAGTTTAAGTTGTAATATATCACGTTCTTTTAAGAGTTCCATTAGTTCTACAGTTAATTCTTCGCAGCGAACATCGCGTTGATGAAGCATGTATAAAGCAAGATCTAATTCGGCTCGACTGGCAGGTTCTAAAGTATCTTTAGATGGTTGTTCTGCAGGAATATTTTGTACTTCTTGTTTTTGAGGCGTTTTTAAGAAGCTTTCTTCCAGTTTTTCATATTCTGCTACTAAAGCATTGTATTCAGCATCTTTTTGTTCAATTTCTTTCTTGTAATCTTCTATTTTCAAGACTTGATTTTCTATCATCATCTTCAAATCTGATATTTGTTTTTCTTCATCTTGTGATAATACATTAACCTCGTTTAATTTTTCGTATAACTCGTTACACTGTGCTGTTTTTTCTTCTAACTGATGAGCGTATTGTTGTATATATTGTTGGTATTCTACTTCTTTTGATTGCATTTCTTCAAATGTTAATTGGAGGTTAATTATTTCACTGTTCTTAATTTGTAAGTCGACGCTTGTTTCTTGCAGTTTTTGGGAAAGCTCGATAATTTCTGATTCTTTATTTTTAATATTTTGAAGTAATTCTGTGATTTGTATTTCTTTATCTTGAACATTTTGAGATAACTGCAATATTTCTGACTCTTTATTCGATACAGTTTGTGATAACCCCAAAATTTCTGATTCTTTATTTCGTACATTTTCTAACAAATCTGCAATTTCTGTTTGTTTACTGTTTACACTTTGTTGCAAAGATTCTATTGTACTATTATTATCCGACACAAATGATTGCTTTTCACTTAATACGGACTGAACTTGTTCTTGTAAAGCATTATTTTGTGACAATAACTCCTCATTTTGTTTAAATATAGTGTTTAATTCTGCTCTAAGCGTTTCCTCTTTTTGAGTGAATTCATTTTGAACAGATTCAAGATGTAACTTCCAACTTTCTGCCACGTCATTTCCTCGCTGATCAACTTTTATAACCCATTGTTGAGCCACCTGCTCTAACGATTGAGAGAGTTTTTGTTCAAATGTTGAACGTTCATTACTCAACATATTGTTCAGCTCAACAATTTCTTTATTCTTGTTGTCGAGATCGGAAAGAGCTGTTATTAATTGTTGGTTCATTTGTTGTATTTTTTCATCGTTTGTTTTGTCTTGTAGATTTAGAAATTCTTGTAGTTTGGTTTCAGCGGAGATTTTTTCTTGCTCCAATTGTTGGATTTTGACGCTGAAGTTTTGAAGATTTTGTTCTTTTTCTAATAGTAATGATTCTAAACGACGGTTTTCTTCTTCTAAACGAGTAATTTCTGATTTTATTTGATTTATTTCTAACTGACTTGCATCCATTTGATTTTTTATTGCTGTTTCTTTTTCTATCATAACATTTGATAACTGATTTTGAAGTTGCAAGTTTTCGTTTTGTAATTGGGTAATTTGTAGTGGATGAACTTGATTTCTCAAAATATTTTCTCTCTCGGTATTTATGTTCGATAATTGATTTTGCAATTCAATATTTTCATTTTGAAGTTGTTCAATTTTAACAGAAAATTGGTTATTTAATAATTGATTTTCTTGTATTAAATTTTCTATATTCAACTGTAAATGATTAGATTTTTCTGTAAGTACAGTATTTGTACTTATATGTTGAGAAACTTGGTTTTCTAAAACTCCTTTTAAATCATCTAACTTTTGTAGTTCTTCCTGAAGATATTTGTTTTCGTTTTCAGTTGCTTCAAATTTATTTTGATGTACGGTTTGAACATCCTTTAACTTTTGCATTTCTTCGTGAAGATATTTGTTTTCGTTCTCAGTTGTTGCAAATTTATTTTGAAGTACTGTTTGAACATCATTTAATTTTGCAAGTTCTTCATGTAAATTTCTATTTTCATTTTCTACTTTTAAGAACTCTTGTTCTGATTTCATATTTTCTGGGACGGGACGGTTTGATAAAGCTTTTTCAGCTGCAAGTCTCATTTTTCGTTGCTCTTCCAACATACATTGCATTTCGTCGTTATCTAAAGTTAAATCGTTGATGATGGAGTTTAATTCAGCTATTTTTTTCGTTAGTTCTTCATTCCTCTTTTTATGTTCTGAAATATCTGCACCTGAATCAGTTTCTGGTGTTGTTAAATTTGTAGGTGTTTTAGATCTTCCTGGGCTATCGTCTCCCCATTCTAGTTGTTCTAACTTTGCAGATAATTCTCTATTTTTAAAATGTAGGAATTGTATTTCATTATCTTGCTTTTCTTTCATTTCTACCATTCGATCATTAGCATTATTTAAAACTTCTAATCTTTTTGATAAGTTATCGCGTTCTGTTTTATCTTTAGAATTTTCTTCCACCAATTCTTTAATTTTCTTTTCTAATGTTTGTACTTGAGAATTTAATTCATCCTGAATCGCCATTTCTAAGCCACAAAAATCGCCGGATGATTTCTTACTAGCTTCTGCTACGAGCTTATCGTTATTTTCTTTTAAGATTTTTAGTTTTTTGATTAATTTTCCTGATCGAACTTGAGTTGATTTGATTTCTTCAAGAAGTCTCGAGCGTTCTACTTCTAGATCGTGGATTCTTTCTTCGAGTTGTTCTACTCTGCTGTCGATTTGCGGTGGGGCGGCGCTCAAGGACATGCGGTGTTCGGCTTCTAGTTTTGCTTCTTCGGCATTCCAGCCCCAACCGTCTTCTTCGCTCGCGAAAGTGTCTTCGATTATGTTTTTCGGTTCAGTTGGATAGCAAAGATAAGCGTGTTTCGGATCAGGGATGCAATCACTAATTGGAGTTGTGTGGTCTTGTGTATCTTTCGGGATGTTAACCATTCCAAATTGTAGCTGTTCGAAAAGTTTTTTGTCTTCTGGGGTTATTTTTGTGGCGTCCATTGGAACAATTTGAGCACCAAGCGATTCTTGAAGCTTGGAATCTTCAGCTCCCCACCCCACATGTTCTTGTTGATGTTTAGGTGGTTCGACGATCACCCCCACAATTTCTTGTTGATGTTTAGGTGGTTCTTCGACGATGTTTTCTGGTTCGGTTGGATAGCAAAGATAAGCGTGCTTCGGTTCTGGGATGCGATCACTAACTGGAGTTGTGTGGTCTTGTGTATCTTTCGGAATGTTAACCTTGCCAAATTGTAATTGTTCGAAAAGTTTTATGTCTTCTGGAATTATTTTTGTAGCGTCTATTGGAACAATTTGAGCACCAAGCGATTCTTGCAGTTTGGAATCTTCAGTCCCCCAACCAGCACTTTCTGGTTGATGTTTCGGTGGTTTTTCTTCTTCTTCAAAACACAAATAAGTTTTCTTAGGTTGGATCATTTCTTCAACGATTGGTGTAATATTTTCGCAATAATCTTTATTTATTTGAACTTGTAATGGCGGGAATTCCAACGAATGCATGTCTTTAGTTTGTTGTATTACTTTATCAACTTCTGAAGTTGATACAATTTGACTTTCTATCAACGGCATATCCGGATCCGGTTTTGGTTCCTTAGGTGGTTTATCTTTTATAAATTTTTCTCTTTCGTAGATTAATCTAGCAAGTTCATTTGTAAATTCGTGACATTGGACAAGTGTGTCGTCTTTTTCTTTTTCAACGTTGAAAAGCATGAATTCTAGGGCTTTTATTTTCCGCAAAAGTTCTTGTTTAGTTACTTCTCCAGGGGGCGTAGATTGTAAAGCTGCTAAAGATTCTGCGATATCTTCTTTTTGTAAAATTTCGTCGAATATTGGAACATCAGTTCCAACACTTTCTGATACAGTTTTTTCGGCAGTTGATATTATTTCGGCAACATTTTCTTCGGCTGTTTTTCTTACCAACATTTTTTCTTGTTTATTTAGTTCTTGTTGTAAATTATTGATAATAATTTCTTTTTCTCGTAATTCATTTTGAGATGCATGGAACAAATGTTCTATTTCGTTTTGTCTTGTTACAATATCTTGTAAGTTATCATTTTTAACTTTAATTTCTTGTAATTCGTTTTGAGAAACTGCGTATTTATTTTGTAGTTCTTCTATTTTATCTTTAGCGCATAACAATTCATTTTCGCTTGAAGATATTTTCTTTTTCAATTCAGTGAGTTCTTGTTCTAAAATTTCATATTTTTCATTATTTGATGATTGTTGAATTTGCTCAGTTACAATTTGAGGTTCGGCGAAGAAACTCGCTGCAGATGGAGCTGAAAAACTGGACATTTGTAGTTGCATGTTTTGTCTTTGATAATTTTGAATATCGACATCTTTTTGATTGATTATTTGTTGCAATCGGTCGATTTCAGTTTTTAAAGATTGGCTGTCTGTGTCTGTATTTTCAGGATTTATTTGTAGGCTTCGTAAATTTCTTAATTTGTTTTCTAAATCCAATGTTTTCGCAACGTGTATTTCAACATTTTGTTCTTTTTCAGCTAAATCTTGTTTTGTTTTGGCTAAATTATCTTTTAATTGATCCATTTCTTCTGTTAATAGTTGATAACTATCTGTGTAGTCTTTAATGTTATCTTCTAAAACTTCGCATTTATTGATTAAAGTTTTTCTTTCAGCATGTAATTCTTGTAATTGGGCATTTAATTCAACGTCCATATTTTCAATTTCTATGTTTTTCTCTTTTAATTTTCTTTCGTAATCAGAATGAAGTTTCTTTAATTCATTTTCTGAAGTCGAGATGGCAGTAGTAAGTCTGGAAATTTCACTCTCTAACATTTCTATTTTATCTCTCTTTTGTGCAGATTCTTGCAGTTTCAAATTCATTTCATTTATTTTCTTCTGAAGTGATTTATTGTCTTCAGAAAGAAGTTTGACTTTTTCTGTTAATGTTTGATTTTCAAATGCAGATTGCTCTAATTTCTTCTCTATTACTTCATCGTGAGTTAATAACGCAGATAATCTTCGTTCGAGAAGATTTTCTGATTGGAATACTTCTTCGCAAACTGAAGATTTTTCTTCAAGTTGGACGCTCAAATCTAGAGTTCTTTGTTCTAATAATTGCCGCCTTTCTTCAATATTTGACAAGCCTTCTTCTAATCTGTCGATTCTATCTTTGTATTTGAGGTTTTCTGCTTCGAGGTTTTCAATGAACATATCTTTTTCTTGTAATTTGGCGTGCATAGCGTTTTGGGAAGTTTCGTGGGTGATTTTCATTGATTCTAGCTGTTCCATTAAATTTTGTACTAATTGTTTGGAGCCTTCTTCAGATTGTGATTTCATTACGTTGAATTCTAAAGTTATGTTGTGTATTTGCTCATCTTTTTCTTGTAGAATTTGACGTAGATTTTCAAACTGCATTATGTATTCATTTAAATCTTGCTGAAGTCTGTCGCGTTCGGAAGTAATACAATTTAAATGTTTTAAATTATTTTCCAAAACTTCTTTTTCCGAACGAAGGCTTTGATAATTTTGATTTATTCTATCAATTTCATTATTTTTATTTGATAATTCGTTTTCAAATTCTTGGATTTTAATTTTATTTTCTGAGAGTTTAATTCGTTGTTCATCAATTAGTTTTTGTTTTTCGTCCTTTTCTTTGGATTCATTTTCCCATTTTTCTTTAAATTCTGAAAGTTGTTTTTCTAGATCTTGGCAAATATTTGTCTTCTTCTTTAAGTTTGCAGCAATTTTCTTCATTTTTTCAACTAGTTCCTTATTTTTATGTTCTAGTTCTGCTATTTTAGCTTCAAATGGTATTTTGATGTCATCGATTGATCCCGCGTTGGCTTCAATTTGGTTTTCTAAAAATTTACATTTTTCTTTAAGTTGACGGTGAATTTCAGCAAAATTGTCATTCTTTTCTTCGAGTTCTTTTTCCAAGCTTTCGATTTTCATTTCACAAGCTGATTTTTCTTGTTTCATGCTGGAAATTTCAACGTTTTTCAATTCGATTATATGTTCGGTTTCTACTATTTTGAAGTTGAGTTCTTCTAATTTTTCGTTTAATTCGTAAGTTGATGTAGAGTTTTTATTCATTTCCATTTCATATTGTTGTAGTTGTTCGAAATTTTCAGAAATTATTGATTTTAGTTCGGAAAGTTGTAACGAAAGTGCAGTAACTGTATCACTGTTAGATTTTTCTTTTTCTTCCAATTCGAGATTGAGTTCTTCCATAGTTTTTTGATATTCTTCTGCTTCTTGTTCCATGATATCCATTTTAGCGTCTTGTTTTACAATTTTTTCTGACGCTTGAATGAGTTCTTGTTTGTTATTTTCAATTTGCTCTTGCAAGAAAGTTATTTCTTCCGTGTTTTCTACAATTTTTCTTTCTAGATCTGTAATTTTGTTCCTGGCATTAATGAGTTCTTTACTGTCTTCTTTACAAGATTCGTGTGTGGTGTATAAAGATTCATATTCTGCTTGTAAGGTACGGATTTGATTATTCAGAGAATCGTTGAGTTCTTTTAATTTGTTGTCAGAAGCAGATTTTTCAGTTTCGTTATCGGATTTATCCCATATTTCTTCTTGTAGGCTGGCTATTTGAAGTTTTTGATTTTCGATTATCGCTCGATATTCAATTAATTCTTCTTTTATTTTATCAAAATCATTGGATTTTTCATTGGTAGATTTTAATTCTTCATTTTCAGATGTTAGTTGATCTATTCTTGAAAGTAAAGAATCTTTTTCTTTACATAATTCATTATATTTTTCATTTATTTCTGATTTTTCCTTTTCAGATTTTTCAAGTTTGGAGTTTAACTGTTCCATTTTTTCCATAACTTCTCTTCGTTCATCAGTGAATAATTTTATCTTTTCCATTAATTCAGAAGTTTCTTCATTTAATTTAGAAACGCTTTCATTTAAATCTGGATTATGTTCCATATCATCAGGAGGTTTGTCAGAATCAGAAATAAAGTCAAGATTTTTCTGATAGGCTTCAATTTCAAGTTTTTCTTGCTGTGTTAAAGCGTCGACTATTTCTATACTTTCAGCAGAAGAAACTTTTTCAGCACTTAGTTTTTCTAACCGGTCGATTAAATCAATATTTTCCTGCATGTAATGATCGAGTTTTGCTGATAAGTCTTGTTTTTCTTTATTAAGAGTTTCGATTTTTTCCAGAAGATTTTCATTTTCTCTGACGATTTCATTATATTTGTCTTGAATTTCTTTCTTCTGCGACACTTCTTTATCCAACTGTTCTTCAAGTTGTACTGAAGTAATTTCTGAACAAACTTGAGCGTTTTCTACATGCATCATGCTGGCGAGTTCACTTCTTAAAGCGGATAATTCATTGGAAGACGTTGTGATTTCTGAAAAGAAATATTTAGTGAAAAATGTGATGTTAGTTGGATGAAATTGGATGAATGGACAACTACCTCTTGGATTTTACAACTGTTAAGCTTTTGGAAAAAAGGCAATGTAATAAGAACTGGGATAATTTAATAGAATCATGCGAAACTTACGTGATTCTAGAGACGTTATAGTTCGGATGTGGTTTTCGATTTCCATTTTCTGTTCTTCAATTTTATTTTCCAGGTCTGCAATGTATTCTTTTTCTATAAAAAAAATATTTGTGAATATAATTTTTAATATTTTAATGGAAATTATACCTTTGTTAGATTCAATATCGACTAGTCGTAATTGGAGATTTCCTTTTTCATCTTCCAGTTCGGCAACTCGTTGACCTAATTTAACATTTTCCGATTCTAAACTGTTGAGTTTTTCGCTCATTTCACTGGGGGAAGATTTTTTTTGAATTTCTTTCAATTTTGCTTTATGTTGTGCTTTCATTTTTATCATATTTTTATTCATTTCTTCCAGCTGTTTATTTAATTTTGGTACTTCGTCACTATTTTTGGATTCTTCCAATTTTGACTGCAATTCTTCAACCAGTTTTTCTAATTCGGAAATGCGATTAGTTTCGGAAATTTGAGGCGATTCTTCTCTTTTAGTTTCGGTTTCTTTGCCCTTCTTTTTGCTACCTTTTCGTTTGGATGTTTTTTGAGGTGAAATTTCTGCTTTTTCAGAAGTTGTAGGTTCTTCAAATTCTCGTAATTTATTTTGAAGTTCTTCATTTAATTTGTTAAGTTCTAAAATTTTATTTTCGCCCTCTAAATGCGTATTGTTTAAAACAGTAAGCCGTTCTTGAAGTTCTGAATTTTTACTCTCTAAATCATTGTTTAAATTGGTTAATTCATCAATTCTTTTATCTTTAATAACTAATTCAGATTGTAATTTCATATTTTCTTCCTTCATTTTTGATTCTAAAGTAACGAAATTTTCTTGCATATGTCGCATCTGTTCTTTTGTGTCTTCTAACATATCTAAAGTATCTTTACCTTTTTTGGATAAATTTTCTGATAATAAAGTGATTGCTTTCGTTCGAGCATCAAGAACAGAATCTTTTTCTTTAATATTTTCTTGCAAATCTAATACATTTGCTTGGAATTGCTGCACTTTTGCAGTTAATTCTATTATATGTTCGTCCTTAGACTTTAAGGCAAAAAGCAAATCATCTCTCGATGATTCGATAGAATACGATGCGGCAATTTCTTTTTCTATTTTAGGAATAATAACAGGTTCATTCATTTTAGCCTGTGATTCATCAAATTGCGCTTTAAGTTGATACACAACTTCTTCTACATGTTTTTGGTTTTTATCTCGTTCTGCTATCATTGCCCTATTTTTGAAAATACCCTTATGACAACTGCAGATATTTAAAAGACAATACTTACCTATTTTCTTCAAGCTGTTGCCGCAATAAATTAATTTTTTCCTTTGCCGGTGTAACCACTGTAGATTTTTTACTAGTTGACACTGATTTACTACTAGAAGTATCCGAATCACTTTTCCTACTTTCCGATCTTTTGATTTTACTCAACTTAGCGCGAGCGTTAATTTCACTTAAAGTACTAGCGTATTTTTCTACTTTTTCTGCAGAAACGGACGAAGATTGTTCTGATTTTCTTAACATTTCTTTTAATTGGGCAATGAATGTTTGTTGTTGCTCAAATTGTTCTTGTAAATCTAATAATTGTTGATTTTGGGGAGGCTCTTTCGAGCCTTCAACCCCAGGGTTCCCCGGATCCGACATTATAACTACGCGACCATTTGATTACTTATATATCAATAAATATTGCACTATAAAACTATAAATTAATTATGATATACATCATATGTCATCAACAAACCACGTACACAACAGAACACCAAATCACCAAATTCAGTGTTACCAAAAATAAACTTCACTTTTCACTACTTGATTTGGGTGCGTTCCAAAACTTATAAACCAAGTAGAGAAATACACCTCTATAGTAAAAATATTTGTGCAGAGTAGGGATGTCATCAATATTTGTAACTAAATAATGACGTCACGGACTTACTAGGTTTACATGGTATACTTAACTAATTTGTAACAACTATTGCAAACATTCAGCTAAACCTAACCGCCTTTTTATTACAGTTCGACCCGTTCAAGTAGGTTCTGCGCATACTAGATCAGCCTCAACTTAATGCGCACCAGCTATAGTATCATCATAAATAAGCTCTAATAAATTATAATTGTCAGTATCAATATTCATATCTGTCTGATTTACAACCTGAAAGTATTTTTAATCTTGAACAAATATCTCGCAATATCCACACAACACTCAAAATGAATTAAAAATGGTATATAAATTCTGCCCTTCGATTAGTCAGAATTCAAATCCAGTTCACAAAAACGAAAAAAATATCTCCTGTTAATTGTCAATATTGAGGTCTTGTATATTTTTGCAGATAAAAATATTTATTATTGACAAAGTTTGGTTTTACGAATAAGATATTCCACAGTAATCAAAAATAATACAAGTTTATTGAAAATATGAACGATAATAGTTAAAGCATAAGGAAAACCATATTTCTTTTATTATAAATTATTCCTTCTGGAAGACACGGGGAGTTTTGCTTTTGATGATGCTGGACATGTGCACGAGTGTTTGAGCAAATAGGATCCAAGTATGACCTCCGATTTTGAGAAGCCCCGCCCTAACTAAGAATATACTTCTTCGGGTGTGTCGGTTCTGTTCGGTTGCTATTTGGGTGACGCTCTAATTTCTTTGTTTTTATAAAATGAGAAAAAAAAAGTGAAATAAATTAAGTATAATAACTTATTTTATGTCTCTAATAATGAATTATAATATTACAATTTAAATATACATTATTTTGTAATTTGTTTAACATTTTTTTGTGGCTTGTGAACCACTGTTTGTTTACTTCTGGTGTATCCACATTAGCTACGTCACAAAGCTAATTTAAAATTCGGACCTTAATATCTCGCTTATTTGGAGGAATTTTTAACTCGGACTTTCACATGTGGTCTTCTATTTTTATGTACTCCAAGAAAAAAAAATTAAAAAAAATATCGTGGAATAGCCTATTTAAATTATTTATTTAATACATGTAAAAGCGGTCGGCTCTCAAGCGTCGTCTACTATTTTCTTACGTGACATGGAGTATAGGAATATAATGTATCTTACACCATGCTCGATGCTTTGGAGTACAGTTTTGGAACGCACCCCTTGTCACTTTCCTGGCAAATTTCAACGCGCGTCATTCAAATTTTAATCAAATACAAGATCATGGTGAAATAAAAATATCAAAGTTCAAATAACGCAATGTTTGCAAGAGATAACACAGATAAATTTTTCTCGGGCATTTTCAATTAAATTTATCAGTTATTACCACGAATAACATTATATTTTCAATATTGTTGTCATTAACCTTTTGTAGAAACGTCATTTTTTTGTAATACACGTGCTATGTGTCTCAATTATCTGTATCTCCCAAGGATTATCGCAAGCAATGTTAGTATTAGATAATATTCGACAGCGGTCAGACGTATCTGAGATTTACTCTCGATTTTTCTTGTGCAGGGCCAGTTTTTTAATTAATAAATGACACATGGAAATTCTACGGGTATGTCACAACATGCCGTTATTGATTTTATCGCTGGATCATTGGGTATGATTAATAATAGTACAATAAATCTTGATCTAATCAATTTAATTTAATATAGGAGGGACGGCACAAGTATTGGTTGGACAACCATTCGACACGGTTAAAGTAAAAATGCAAACGTTTCCAGCGTTTTATAAAGGAATGCTGGATTGTTTTGCTAAAACTTTTAAGAATGAAGGATTTTTTCGAGGCTTATATGCGGGAACAGTTCCTTCTATTGCTGCAAATGTTGCAGAAAATTCGGTTTTATTTGCAGGGTACGGATTTTGCCAAAATATGATAATGAAATTTACCGATACAACTGTAAGTTTTATCACATTTCGTAATATATTACAAATATATGCAATATTATATATTATATCTGCAAGATAATAGTTCATCTTAGAGTTAATTTATACAAAATATAATAATTTGGCGCCCAACGTGGGGCTAATTGGAATAATCATTTTTTATGTTCAATATAGATTTTGTAGTATAACTAGTGTATTAAGCGTTAATAAAACATACTTTAATTTAAAATTTGGATATTAAAACGTATTTAACACGAACTATGTATTATGACGAGAAGAAAGGAGATCGTAGTCAAAAATTATGAATGTAAATAGAGTAAAAAAAAAAAAATGTAAACAATAACAGCTCGATTCTCGAAAAACTTGAAGCTAATCCTTATTTTTTGATTAGTGAATTCTACTCTAATTTTGACAGTTATATATCTTAAAATATAGTCTAATCAGTTCCTAGTATCTTTTTACTTCCTTGTACGAAGTAAAGGAAGTATTGTAATCGCGAAAAATTTCGGTTTCCAGATTTCAACGGAAATATCCATTTTGAGCACCCTTGAATCCATTTTGACTAATTTCGTCGTGACGTCTGTACGTACGTACGTACGTATGTACGTATCTCGCATAACTGAAAAACAGGAAGCCTTAGAAAGTTAAAATTTTGTATTTAGAACTGTTATAACATCTAGTTGTGCACCTCCCTTTTTGGTCATTACATAACTTGCGGAAGTGGTACTTTACTTGAAGCCTATAATAGATTTTAATGAAAATCTATATTAAAATATAATCCAAAACTTTTCAAATTTGGTATGTAAGACTTTTATATCAATGGGAATAACGTAATAGATTTTAGTTAAAATGGTTTACCCGGAAGTGGTACTTTACTTGAAGTCTATAATAGATTTTAATGAAAAACTATATTAAAATATAATCCAAAACTTTTCAAATTTCATATATAAGACTTTTATGTCAATGGGAATAACACAATAGATTTTAGTTAAAATGGTCTACCCGGAAGTGGTACTTTACTTGAAGCCTATAATAGATTTTAATGAAAACTATATTAAAATATAATGCAAAACTTTTCAAATTTAGTATATAATACTTTTATATCAATGGGAATAACATAATAGATTTTGGTTAAAATGGTTTACCCGGAAGTGGCACTTTACTTGAAGCCTATAATAGATTTTAATGAAAAACTATATTAAAATATAATCCAAAACTTTTCAAATTTGGTATATAATACTTTTATATCAATGGGAATAACATAATAGATTTTGGTTAAAATAGTCCAACCGGAAGTGATACTTTACTTGAAGCTGTTATCAGTTTTTCTTGAAAAAAATAGTGTTATTTTGATTTTAATAATAAATGCTTCAAATAAAAGTTTTAGAGAATTAAATTCTGCGTCGAAAAAAAATTTAAAAATGATGTACTTTTTGGTTTCTGTAATTGAGTTTGCTATGAATTAGGACAAAAAATACGTGCAATTTTATGATTGGGTTTTGAGAATATTATGAAGATTATTTTAAATACCGGAATAAAATAGAATTCACTAAACCAAAAATGAATATTACCTTAAACTTTTTTGAGAATTGGGCTGCAACTATTTACAAATAAAATATTATATATCATCATTCATTTTTGAGTGAGTTAAACTGCTTTTCGGATATTTTGGTAATAATAATATATCTATACAATGAATAGCACTCATCAGCAATCACTATTATAAAAAGCTCATTTAAATTTAAGAAAATTACATACTTTCTTTTGAAAGATTTTATTAAACTTGTATTGGTTCCCCGTAAAAATAATAATTCAATAATAATAAAAATAAATTTTCATACATTAATTTATAAATAGTTAAAAATTAAAATTTGTTTCTATGTTGGAAAATATAATAATTTGGCGCCCAATGTGGGGCAATTGCTTTCTATTTTCGGTACAGATAATTAAACGATAATGAAACGTATTTTAATCTAAAACTTCAATGTTAAAACGTATTTAGGGCGAACTATTATGACGAAGAGTTTATATATAAATATGAAATTAATTTTAGGACTCAAGTGACCTGAGCATATTAGAAAACTCAGTAGCCGGCTTTTTCGCGGCATTTGGCTCCTCTTTAACACTCTGTCCAACAGAATTAATTAAATGCAAATTACAAGCAGCAAAACAAATGAGTGTAACTTCCGGTGTTCCTCATATGCAACGAATTGGACCACTAGAAATGACGCGAAATATTATAAGAAGCAGAGGGATAAAAGGAATGTTCACTGGACTTAGTTCAACTATAGTCCGCGAAATGCCCGGCTACTTTTTCTTTTTTGGAGGATATGAAGGAACGAGGGAACTACTACGGCATCCAAATCAAAGTAAAGATGACATTGGGCCCCTTAAAACTATGCTATCTGGAGCCGTGGGTGGAACGGTATTTTGGATCGTTATATTTCCTGCAGATGTAGTTAAATCGCGACTACAAATCACAAATGTGCCGATGTCTGCCATAGATTGTCTTCTTCAAATATTTAGAACTGAAGGTATAGGGGCTTTATATAACGGATTATTACCGTCAGTTATTAGGACCATTCCAGCGACTGCCACATTATTTTTAGTGTATGAAAATTCAAAGAAAGTGATGCTCTCAATAATATAAGTGTATATTTCCTGTTAAATGTATATTTTTGATAAATATATACTTTACAATCTGTTACGTTATCTTATTACTTAAATAAGTCTCTCGCTCTTGACGAGATAAAGGTAAAAACGTAGACCAGGGAACCTGATATATAATATTATCAAAAATCAATAAAATTATCTCAAGATAAATAAACTTACCAATACTGGAATATATCCGATTTTTTCTAACTGTCGTAACTTTGTGGCTAAAGTACCAACTGGTTCATCTGTACCTCGGATGAACATATTCCATCCACCAACAACTACTGCGTACCATTTTAAACCATTTTTCAGATCTGGTTTCATTACATCTCCTATTTTATATTTTTGGTAATAATCTTTTACTTCGACGGGTTTACCGTCTTTGTCCTTGCATAGTATTATATCTATAAATTAGTACATTTATTACCGTCGAAATGATATATTTGCGGTAATCAATCAGAATAATTATTAGTCCGAGAACTTTCTGCTCACTAGCATCTTGTATGTAAAGGACGAAATAAATTCAATTGCCTTATATGAAAAACTTTGTTATTATGCACGCTACAAGAAAATTTATGCGAATCTTTATGGGCTAACTTTTTGAGACAATTTTACTAGGAATTTTCGATTGTCTTTTGTTTTTGAGATACAAGCTTAAACTTGATTTTTGTTTATTATGAGATGAAAAAAATGTAATAGCTTTTTTACGTAAAATAAAGTAATGCAATAAGATATTTCTAAAATAAAATAATGGGGGTGTTCTAATATAATAAAATTTAAGGTATTTTTTTTGTTATAACCGAATAATGTAAAAAATCTAAATTTATTTTATTAATACATGTTTTCTTGTAATTTATTTTGGCGCTAAAAAAGTATCACGTGGTTTGTGACGTACGAGTGACTTATGACATCTTTTATACATTTTGTCACATCCGGTAAAATTCAATTTTCAGTAATTATTAGCTCAAATTAAATAAAAAAGAACTCAACATTAAATTTATAATACAAATATGTGAAAGTAACAGAAATGAAATAAAATTATTAAAATAACAAATATAAATAAAATAAACATATCATCACGGCATATTACCCATTTCTGGATGTGCCAGTATCTACAACAGATGTAGACATCGGTAATGATGACGATGGCCGTGTGCCTGAGTGTCTGGTCGCGAACCTGGGGGAACCGGATTCGATCCCGACAGACGCCAAATATTTCCAATTTTAAATGGCACAAAAGTGACCCCTGTGGTACACTCTCCACACCAGCTATGAGTGCCCGTGAGGTGACGCGCCCACACGGTAAATATAAAATATAGTAAAATAACCCATTCTCAAAATTTGATACAAACATAATGGTCCGTATTACAAGCGCAATTTTATGATACAAGCGCTTTTATGAACAGTGCTTTACATTATATTTTTATGAGAAGCGTGCTCCGTAAAACACGTAATATGAGCCATTATTTTTTAAATGGAAACATATATTGAAAATATTTTCATCTTTTTCCTTATTTTATATGCTTTTAAATTATGCATAACGAGTATATATTCTTTTGTTTTAAACATAAATAAAATAAATTTATTATGGTGAAACAAATGAAAATTATTAAGAAACAAAAACAAACATTTCTGTTTATTTATTATACGTTATTCTACGTAAAAAACCGTACAAAATTATTTAAACATATTTCCTCTCATAATTAGCGAAATATGGAGTATTTTCAAAATAAGAGAAAATCCCGTTTCAGCTTGAAAAAGAAAACATGTGGTACCTATTAAAATTGTTTAAAAAAATTGGCCCAGAAAGATCTACTGTTTAGGAGAAATTGATCCGGCTCGAAGGACCAGTTTTCTATAACGTGCATATTAAGAGTTTTTCTTGTAAGGAATTCGAATTTGTTTCACAATATACGTATTATTACATTGGATTTCTATCTATGATGGTAAATATTTTGTAAATACCTGGTTTCGAAAAATGCGGCAATAAATAATTAATATGAATATATTTTCCATGAACAACTTCTAAAGTATCAACAATATCCAACATTAATTTGTCGGCAGCAGTTAAACGATATTTTTGATTTCTGGCTGGAATCCAATCAGCCCTCCATTTTGATAAATTTCGTCGTAATTTAGGACTTAATCTGTTGCCTTTATAATCTGGGCAATCAATTTCAATAGATGCATCCAAAAATAATATTTCTCTGCCTATACTTTGTTTGTTACCTCCTAGAATTACAAATCATTTTAATGTTTTATTCTCATTTATTTATAATTTACAATACCGTAAGTATTCTTTAAATATTCTTCATTTAAAACCGTGTTGAGGAGAACATAGTTGTAAAGTTGTCTTAATCCCAAATAATGCAGAGCACTCGGAAAACATCTTGGAAATTTTGTAATTTCAATCTGTCGTTCTGGTTTTAAAATTTCTGCTAATACCGATTCATAAATATTAGGCGTTGTTTTTGGATCAAAATTAAATAAACTCAATGCAAAAGTAAACCTTTCCAAATCTTTTAATCTTGATGAGTTTATGTTATTTAAGAATTTTTCACAAATTTTTGTAAGGATTTCTGCATGAAACAATTGAAAGTTTGTGCCTAATAATGAAATATGCAAGCAACAAAGAAGAGAAAGTCTGTCGACTTCTGGTACTAAACGGTTAAATAATTCTGTTATTAAGTCCACTAATCGAATATGACCAGAATATCTCACTACCTTAAAAATATTTTTATGAGATAAATGAACAATAAAAAAAGGACATAATTACTTTTAAAATTGCTGTTAACGTAATTTCGTGAACAGCGGAAGTATTTTCTAATAATTCTTTCAACATGTAAGATGGAACAAAAATTCCCTTAAACGGAGTTTGCGTTTTAAAAAAAGCCATACTCACAACAGCCATTTCGCTTAAACTTAATTTATCAATGACTTCTTCTAATCGTGCTTCAAACTCAAACATGCACCACTCTTTTCGACAAATATTAATGTAAAATAAACTTTGCACCAACTCTGACGGAGATAATCGAAGAACTTTTCTGCAAGCTTTTTTAATTGCTTGAATACTATAATCGCAAAATCGTGATAAACCCAATAAATACCAATAATCAGCAAATAATAGTGTTTTTTGTACAGACCAATGTTGGATTCGTCTGCAACACATATCATCCAAACAACTCCAAATATCATGGAAGTTGTGGCTTTCTGGTGATAATGGTCTTGGAAAATTATTTATACAAATTAATAATTCAGCTAATTCATCGTCAGTTAAATCTTGGCACTTATCCATTAATCCATCAACGATTTTATCAAATCTGGTATCTGCTAAGGTTATGTTATTTGTTCTTGCAAAATTACATACTCTTTTGAATGTATGAACAATATTAGTTGCAGATTCTGATCTATATTGTTTATTTAATAAATTTTCGAATGAATCCTGCGTTGTTATTTCTTCATTTTCCAGTAATATTGTTGCTGCTAGAGTATCTTTATAAATCGGTAATGATTGCATTAATTTATATACATGTAGATTTTCTGTTTCTATTTTAAGTTTTTGGTAAATATTATGATTTGTACTAAATTTCCTAATAATTTTAGAAAAATTTTCGTTGAAAACATTGAGGTTATCTTGTTTATAAAGTTGTTTTGATGAATTAAAATATGCAAATGTTGATAAATACTTTGCGACATTTGATTTAAGTAATTGCAAACTTTGTTTGTGCGTACTTTTATAAATAAACATGTTGTTAAATGTCAAAAAAACACATGTCAAACGTCAAAAATAAACATGAATTTCGTTATTCAATAAACACAAACTTCACCACAAACTGTAAAATGTCAAATTTTTGTGTTCACATGTGAAATATACAGGTTACTTTCCATTTAAAATCCAGCTCAATATTCTCAATAGTTGACACAATTTACAAATTATTGGTTACCAAATGTCAAATATATTTAAAAATTTCCATAAACTCTTTCATTCCACCAAATATGCAAGATATGTTTTCAAAAATCAACGTCCTGTTTCAAGATTATTAGTGTTAAATCCTTATTTTGTTACACAAACATCACATTTTCGTAAATTTTTCGACACAAAATACAAACATGTCTTGTTGTTAACCAGTGGTTTTGGTGTTTTTCTTGCTCTTTGTGACGGCAAAAGAATACCCGCTGAAGAGAGAAGACTTTTGCAAGCGGCACAGAATGGAATCATTGAAGAAGTTCAGAGGTAAAAAAACAGATTAGAATTCCCGATCCCGTATGCGGAATCGTTCAGAAAAATTTAAATCCCGATGATGCGTGGTTTACGCTATTTCTCTAAATCCTCTCTAAGTCCTTATTAATTATGTTATCATTTTAATAGGCTTGTAAATGGTGAAAAAGTAGATATAAATTGTCGACACAAATTAGGATGGACCGCATTAATGGTTGCCACAATAAACGGCAGACAAGAAGTCTGCAAATTTTTAATTTCAAAAGGAGCCGACGTAAATTTAGGAGATTTGTATGTAAATTCTAATAAAACTGGAAAAAATGTGGGGCTACATCCTGTGGAAGGTATATATTACCAGTTACCAAACATATCTTATTTCTTAAATATTATTTCTCCAGTTTTAATGATAAGAGACGATGAATTTAGTAACCGATTAAATAACAGAGCGACATTTGGTGGTTGTTCTGCTCTTCATTATGCCGTTTTAGCCGATGAATATGAAATAGTTAAAATGCTGTTAGAAGCGGGTGCAAATCCATGTTTGGAGAATGATTCTGGACACAAACCAATGCAGTATGCTGGAGAAGGGCCCGTTAAGAAAATTTTGGAGGAATATACCGTAAAGGTAAGAACGAAAATGTACCATCTATTTCATTTAATTGTGCATGAAAGGAAAGGTGCAAGAATAAGAAATTTTAAAAATTGTTGAGTACATTTTTTCGAGATGTATAAATTATTGAATTAGTGCACTTTTTTCATTAAAACAGGTACACATGATTTGTGAATTGAACAGGTCCCAATGAAAATATTGTTTCCATACTAATCTGTCCTGTGCCTCTCTCTTCAACCTCTCGCAATTCTCCCCGTCCTTAATTTCAGTTAACATTTCAAATTTCAAACCTTACAAAAGTAGTTCTAGTTTTTTCTCACACTTTCCGGTCAGCATGTGACGCTCACTGAGTAAAATTTTACCAGTTTTTAATACTATTTTAATGTAATTTATATCTAATATTTATATAGTCAAAATTCCTTTTAATAACATGTAAATCAGTATAGAACTTAAACTTTAACAACAACAAATTTGAATGTTTCTGAAATTATCAATTTGGCAAGTGATTACACCAGTTATAATTATTTGTAAGTACAACTAAATTTATTCTGTATAACTTAACTTCACAAAAGAAATGATGTACATTTTAGTTTCCCTGATAAAGTTACAAAATATGTAACGAAATATTGGAATTTAAATAAAATTAACTACTTCATGGAATAACAACAATATATTTCCTAACAATCACCGCCGAGAAATCCGTTAATACATTTTATCTATTTCAAATTTTCTTTGTCTTTTTCTCCATATATTTTCCATTCAATTATAACTTTCTGTATACCATCCCTCCTTAAAATATATACAGTCAAGTTAGCTTTTGTCTTTCTTTCAAAATTCTTCTTTCTCCAATTCTTCTTTTCCACCTAACTTTCTCCAACCGTTGCCACATCTTAAAACTTTCCAAATACTTTTTCTCCTTCTTCCGTAAAGTCCACGTTTTACAACCATTCATTATAATATTTCACAGAAGACATTTTACAAACCTTTTTTTAAGTTGCTGCTGTTTATAAAATTCGATCCCTTGTAATTCCGCAATTGAAAGGAATAGAAACTATGTTTATGACATTTTTAACTCAAAATGATCTTATATCCTCAGACTATTAATATTTTTTTAGAAGCACAAATTTACTATAATAATTATTATTTGACGGCGTTTGTGGAATATCACATTATGAACATTTCTTTCCCGTACCCCTCAGTTTAAGATTCGTGACCCGCACTATAGTTTTGGACGTAGTGTAATTATCATTACTTTTAGTAAAATAATATTAAGCCGCGATGATATATAAATAAAAAAATAAATAAATATATCATCACGGCATATTACCCATTTCTGGGTGTGCCAGTATCTACAACACATGTAGACATCGGTAATGATGAAGATATATTTTACCGTGTGGGCGCTTTCCAAGCGTCACCTCACGGGCACTCATAGCTGGCGCGGAGATTGCACCACAGGGGTCACTTTTGTGCCATTTAAAATTGGCGTCAGTCGTGATCGAACCCGGTTCCCCCAGGTTCGCGACCAGACACTCAGGCACGCGGCCATATATTATTTATTTAAGTAGTGAACAAAACGTACAGATATATTTATTTGATTATATTTTCAGCATGAAGACGAATTACGTAAAAAAGAAATAGAAGAACGCCGCCGATTTCCACTCGAACAAAGATTACGTCAAAAAATAGTTGGGCAAGAAGGCGCTATTGCCGTTGTTGCATCAAGTAAATAAATATTTAAAATAATTAATAATTAAATCATACAATTATCTATTTCTAGCTATACGGCGAAAAGAAAACGGCTGGGCAGACGACGAACACCCTCTAGTATTTTTATTTCTCGGTTCATCCGGCATTGGCAAAACGGAGCTAGCCAAACAACTAGCTAACTATCTCCACAAAGACAAAACCTCAGGGTTTATTCGGCTAGACATGTCCGAATATCAAGAAAAACACGAAGTAGCGAAACTAATCGGAGCCCCACCAGGATATGTCGGACATGACGAAGGTGGTCAACTCACCAAACGTTTAAAGGCTTATCCCACGGCCGTTGTTTTATTCGACGAAGTTGACAAAGCACATCCGGATGTGTTGACAGTTTTATTGCAATTATTTGACGAGGGAAGGTTAACAGATGGACATGGGAAAACGATTGAATGCAAAAATGCTATTTTTATTATGACTTCTAATTTAGCGAGTAATGAAATTGCACAGCACGCGTTAAAATTAAGGAAAGAGGTGGAAATTGTGCAGAGAAAACGACTAGAAGTAGAAGGTAAGAAAATTTTGCCCTAACTTTTATTTTTGATGCATTTTTGCCTAAAATAATTTGGCAAATACTCAAAAATATTTAATATGTTATTTTGCCGGACGTAATTTAGCGAGTAAAACTTGTGAAACTGATTTCCCTTCAAACATTTTTCATAAATCTTGTACATCACATATATTAGTCAACCGATATCTACATTTATTTATTTTTATCTATTTGATATTTTACAAGTTTGGAAGCAATTTACACTAAATCTGACATTGTTTTTATAGATGCAAAAAAAATAATAATAAAAAATCTGTTGTGGCCAGCACAAGACCTTCCGTCAATTCCATGTGTTTTGTACAAATCCCATACCAAAAGGTCCTTGGAACAGATTCTGTATAATATCATGTAAAAACATATACTATTTTTTACCAAAAGTTCATTTGAAAAGGTTCTATAAATCCAATAAAATTATAACATAAACTACACTAAGTAATGCCCTTCCATCTTCTCTTTGGCCTTTCTCTGCGTGTCACTTGCGAGCATCACTATGACATACCAATTTTAGATTCTATACTTTTTTCCATATTTGATTTTGCACTTGCAACTGACATCTGTCAATTAATTTTTTTTGAATAATTATGTCAGGTGTTTCCATGATAAATAACAAAGCTGACTAATTTTTGAAAATTAATTTCTTTATAATGCTTTAAATTTACATCTATTGAATATGAAGGAAAATGTATAATCAAACTGTATAGAGAAGAGTATTTTCTTTAATATATATAATAACAAAATGTCAAAAAATAATATTTAACTGCATTTTTTTAAGAAAAACTGTTAAAAACTTCAAATAAGGGTACTTCCGGTGGATCAATTATAACCAAAATCTAATCAACTCTTCATATGGATGTACAGAAGAGAAATACGAAACAATTATAATTTTTAGAATTGTAGTATTGGAGTTATCGTCGGAGAAAAAATTGTCACACACGGACACACACACACACACACATACAGACATCATCTTAAAAATGGTATATTCGTATTGTAGGGACCCTAAAACGTGCTTATTCATTAAAAACTCACCACCGAATTTTTTGACCAAAGACAATACCTTCCTTACCTAAAGGTGACGGAAGGTAAAAATATACATATAGTAGAAAAATGGAATATGTTGTTTTCAATCATATGCGAGTTTTAAATACCAAATTTGAGAAGTTTTGGATAATATTTATATATATTTGCTGAAGAAAATCAGTTCAAGTGCTTCAAGTAAAGTACCACTTCCGGTTTATCAAATTTAGCAAAAATGTAATATGTCGTTCAAGTAAAGTAACACTTTCAGTTTCTCATATTGGGTCAAAATCTAATATGTTGTTCTTGATCATATACGAGTTTTAAATACCAACTTTGAGAAGTTTTGGAGTATATTATAATATATTCTTTATTGAATTTGAGCGTAAAATTAAAAAATAAAATTGTGAAACTAGCTATTATAAATGAATATCATGTTTTATTTTGTAGCACATAAAACTTTATTTTTAAATTATTTTTTTAAAAATGATGCGACTTGTACTGCCATCTACGATACAAAGATTTCTTGGCGCGCTAAATTTAAGGAAAACTATCAGTTCAATGTTGAACGTCTTGTATATTTTAAAAATTGAATTCTAAAAAAATTCAATAAAAATTCCCATTGATATAAAAGTCTTTAATACTAAAATTAAAAAGTTTTGGATTATATTTTAATATAGTATTTCATTAAAAACTGTTATGAGCTTCAACTAAAGTACCACTTGCGGTTGTCCAATTTTAGCCAAAATCTAATCAACACTATATGAATTCCAAAAGCTTAAATATGGAAAATAGAAATTTTTGGAAGTTTGATATATTATCGTGGACTCGAAAAAGTCCCAAACATACGGACATTGTAAAAATAATAAAAACGTTTTGTGGAGACCATAATACGTTCTTATTCATTGAAAACTCACTATCGAATTTTTGGACCGAAAACATTACCTCCCTTACCTACGGATGTATATATTTTTATATTTATTTTTAGAGACAAAGAACGATACCATAATTATATCCAAAAATTTCAAAGACAGAGTCGTAAAACCCATACTAAAGCGCCATTTTAAGCGGGATGAATTCCTAGGCCGCATTAATGAAATAGTTTACTTCCTCCCCTTTTCCCGCGGAGAACTCTTATCACTAGTCGACAGGGAACTTCAAAGTTGGGCACAACGCGTAAGTTCTTAAATAGCAATAACTTCCAAGCATCAAATAAAAATCCCACTTACCTTTGTTGTTTTCAGGCGAAAGATAAACACAAAATCGACCTCACTTGGGATAGGGACGTCGCCGCAACGCTCGCGGACGGTTACGACGTCAATTACGGCGCCCGGTCTATCAAATACGAAGTCGAACGTCGCGTGGTTAACCAGTTAGCCGCCGCACACGAAAACGGGCATATTGGCAACGGGAGCTCCGTTCACGTCCTCACGCACTGGCCCGGGAGCACCAACAACGGTCCTGAAGAATCGAGAATTAAACTTCGAGTCAAGAAATCCGGAGTTAAGAATTTTGTTGATATCGATGAAAGATCGGACACAGTTGTAAAGAATGTGCATTTACTGTTTTGATCATTGAAACAGGTTCAGTTTGTATAGTGTTATTAAATATTTATTTTGATTGTAATGAAAATAAAAATATAATAAAAATATATGTATTAACATGATATGCAACGGGAACAGAATATTTATGGCTTATAGGTAGTGATGTTGATTCAAGTTTCTTACACATAATTTGTTCAGAATACCAAGTTATTCAGGCTTGTACTTATCAGTAAGTATAATCTTATAAGACAAAAATGTCAATATTCATATGTATATTATAATTAAATTCGTTTTATGCACACAAATTTGATATTTACGATCACTCTGGCTCATACTCTACTTTTTTGTGGAGTCGTTAACCATTTTTGTTTTCTTAAAGTTCATCCTAATATAGTCTTTATTCGAGTTAAAAAATTATTTGTCAGGAAAATGATACATTACAGACATTTTCTGACGAATTATGTATTTTTCCTGAAAACGTCATGCAATCTACTAATTCCCTATCGCAAACTCGGCAGGGAAATTGAATTTCACTGCCTAGACCCAGGAAAGTAACTTGTAACGTTGCCATATTTATTTTCACAAACACATTTTACCTTTTAATACGAAATTCAATTATAAAATTAAAATAAATGAAGTCCAGTATAAATTTGTTTTAATTCTTGTACAATTTTAAATATAGTTCCTAGTTTTCAATGTCATTTGCTTGTTAAATGTAAATCGGTTATACCTTATATACCGAGAGTGTTTTTTTTATCAGTGAACATGGGCGTATGTCATTACCATAGTTACATTTAAAATGATTGACAGCAATGTATTATCGCGTTTTTTTTTTTTTTTAAACTGGACATATGACGTGACATTTAGTATATCTGTCAATGTCATCAAATTGTCATACTTCAAAATGTATACAGTTGACGAAAAAGTTCAAATTGTATGGTATAATTCTATACTCTGACATAAGCCTAAGGCAAGAAATAATTAATATAAATTATATTTTATCCCTATTTTTTAATTGATCAATATTAATTTTGTCACCATTGTAAATAGAATTTTTTAAATGGCCCCAAAGAAATCGTTTGGTGCAAGATCTGGTGGCATTGCAGGCCACTCCACTTCTCCACCACGTCCTATCCAGCGTTGGGGGAATACCTGGTGCAGATATAAGTGAAAGTTTTGACGACTCCAATACCTGCAATTTTGTGAATTTACTTCCCGATTAATATAAAATGTCGCTTCATCCGTAAATAAAATTCGATTCAGTAATATTTCCCCACTATTAATTTTGTTCATCATATCTTCGCAAAAGATATTTCTTCGTTCTATATCGTTGTGTAATAACTCTTGGTGATTTTGATATTTAAAACTCTTAAAATGTTCTTGTCTTAAAACTTTGTATACTAGTATTCTTAAGTTCAGAAAAAAAATTGTTGACAGGGTGTTGTCACTTTCAATTAATTGCATAATTTCTTGTTTCTTACTATTAACTACAGTACTTGGTCTGATTTTCTTCTTGTGCTGTTTATTGACGCATCCTTTAGTTCTGTAGTCATTGTAAATTTTTCTTATAGTTGTTGGACTGGGTCGCTTATTAAAAGTTAATGTACATAAGTCAGAAACTTGTTGTAGACTCGTTGTAATTACTCCAATTTACAATTTGAACTTTTTCTTCAACTGTATACATTTTGAAGTATGAAAATTTGATGACATTGACAGATATATTAAATGTCACGTCCTATGTCCAGTTTAAAAAAAAAAACGCGATAATACATTGCTGTCAATCATTTTAAATGTAACTATGGTAATGACATACGCCCATGTTCACTGATTAAAAAAACTCTCGGTATATCTTAATACTCATCTCGGCATTGAAGACGAACTTCCTTGCCTTGATATGAAAATAACTATTTTTTTTTTCTGAAATCTTTGATTATAACGAAAATTCATTTTAAATTTAATGATATAGTAGTACGCGTATCTCGTTTCTAAGGTGACAAAAAAATTATTAATTAAACGAAAACCAATTAGTGAGATTTGCATTATTAATGTGGATTTCTGATCATTTGTAATGTCTTGCAAAGCAAATAATTGTGACAAGGTTCCATTAAACATTCTGGGATTAAAATATCCAATGTACAAAAGACAACTATAAATATTAATATTAAATAAAACGTTTAAATGTTTTCGTGACTAGTCAGGAAAATGCGCAATTTTCACACCGCATTTTTTGAGCGAAAATACTACATCCGCTCCGGTTTTTGAATAAAATATGTTTTAGATATATAATTTAAATATTTTCTGATGACGCATGGAGTTCTTTTTGAGGTTTATAACGGAAATAATACATCAAAACTCTCTACTCTGCAAATATAAGACGCTAGTATTTAATTTTGGTTTGGCCGTTTGATTACATTTTGCTTTAAAATTTAATCACAATGGAACCGCAGAAGTATTGTCACATTAATTTACAGGACAAAAAGACATAATAAACCCTTACCTAATTCAAAAACTTAAACTTAACTCTTCGCATTCGCAATAAACAAACTAACCTTAAACTCTGTCTTTCAACAACAAGTTTAGCTAAGCTACTGATCACATGACTTCATGAGTAAAGAACACGTCGTCTCTTTCTTGCAGAGCTTTAGGTTACCAGCTTTCAAGGACTTTTAGGAAGCCCAGAAATAACAGTTTTTGTAGTTAAAAATATCAGAATAAATATTTTAAAGGAATTTAGTTATTTTTTATAATTATTTAAATATGAATTAACGAATTTTACTATTATAAACGTTGAATACGTTTTGTATTTTAAACTCGTTTTTGATAAAAATTACGCTTCTCACTATAAAAACCAAAAAACGTGATTAGTATACGGGTCAACAGTTTTGAAGTCTTTATAGTAATTGTAAAAGCAACAATACAATTTTCTGTAAAGCGGCACTACGAATAGAAATATTTTACTATGACTTATACGCAATACATGAACCGCTTTGTTGAACAATAGTGGCGTAGCATGAACATTATTTCAGTGACCTTATTTTCACTTGTAAAAATGATACATGTGCAATTTTTTTTACAAATATTTGATGAATATACTACGTTTTCCTCCATTTGTGTAATTTTTTTGTACTTATGAACCTATGAATATATTTCAATTATATCTTGGTATTCTGAAGCGATTAAGGTAACTTTTCGGGTATTTTACAGGAAGGGCTGAACAAAAACGTCAACATCACCACGTTGGAAATTTAAAATACACATACATATATAACATTGGGGTTACGATACAATTATTGTAATTATACAATGAGCAGGTACAGTCAAACATGCAGGTACATAAGGGAAACATTATTTGCATGTGCAAATAAAACGAATGATTTCAACCGGAACCGGAAAACAGGTAGTGATACAGAGATTACAGAATAATTCGTTTGACATTACACAGAGTTAACTGCATACTGTATAAATGTTGGACATTTGTTAAATATACATTTCATCGTAGATAGAAATTTACAAAACAGTTTAGTACATCTCAGTAGTAGAATAGACAGTTTTGATTAAGATAGTGTACGTAAAGTACATACGAACATAAATATAAGCGTTTTTATTTTCATAACATGCATAGTATAGGCCTCTAAGAGACAGTGTAGTCGACAGAGTATCTGAGTTGTAAATATCGACAATACAATCAGTCGGCGGGAAAATCGGAACGACGGTGCAGTGCTACACCATTTCCAATACAAATCTTTATTCTTTATCAAAACAATAAATTATATGTACGTGTTATATATTTATGTTTTTAAAATATGTGCAATAATCAGCTCAATAATAAATCTCTTTTAATTTTATGATTGTCTAACTATAACATGCCCAGTTCCATATCAAACTCAGCATAATATATATTTTTAAAAGTTCTTAATTATTAACAACCATATATTATGTATAATATGTATAGATATTAATTATATTTTTTTGTTATTTGTCGTATTAACACCACGCTCCAATATGCATAATTCAAAATTATAGAATATTTATAATGTACAGGTGTCTCATTTTCGATGCTTTTTTAGGGTATCTCGGGAAATATTAATGATAGAGCAAAATCGTTTGCACATTCCAGAGTCAACTTTTTGAGAAAAGTTTAATAGTCACCACAGGAATTTTCGATCTTCTTTTGTTTCTGAGCTACAGACAAAAACTTGTTTTTCGCTCATTTCGAAAATATCTTATAACTCATTTATTATGGTAGTTAGAGAAAAGTTGTTTTAACAAATTTTATACCGTTTTTTAGGTAAAATAAAATGGCGTAATTAGATTTTTTGGAAACTTCATAATTCTTGAGATATAACACAAATTATTAAGAAACAAATGAAATATACTGTAATACTTCATCATTTGTTTATTTTGATTCCATATCTACTAATTATGTTTTCAAAATTATTCTAAACCAATTATTTTCGGATTAGTTAAATTATTATTTATCGACGTCGGAGGTGGCCTTGACACAATTCGAAAAAATATGCTTTTAAAGTAAATAAATTTAAAATGTGTAAAACTAAAGCACATAATATTAGAAATAAACAAATAACGAACTATTATAGTTTTTTAATTTATTTCTTAATAATTTTCAATTTTTTCACCCCAAAAAATTAATAAATCATCTTTTATTCATGTGTAAAACAAAAGAATGTAGACTTGTTATATATCATTGAAAAGCTTAAAAAATAAGCAAAAAGATTAGACTATTTTCAACATAGGTTGCCATTTAAAAAATCATAAGTTTGTGTTATATCTCAAGAATTATGAAGTTTCCAAAAAATCTAATTACGCCATTTTATTTTACCTAAAAAACGGTATAAAATTTGTTAAAACAATTTTTCTCTAACTACCATAATAAATGAGTTATAAGATATTTTCGAAATGAGCGAAAAACAAGTTTTTGTCTGTAGCTCAGAAACAAAAGAAGATCGAAAATTCCTGTGGTGACTTAAACTTTTCTCAAAAAGTTGACTCTGGAATGTGCAAACGATTTTGCTCTATCATTAATATTTCCCGTGATACCCTAAAAAAGCATCGATAATGAGACACCTGTACACGTGCATTTTTAAAGAAAACAATAAAGGCACATAAATAATTCATATTTTCGTAAATAAATGTAGGAGAAAAATAATTTAAAATGCATTTCCCATTCGATATATTTGACCAGCGTAAATTTTTGCATCATCTAATTTATTATATGTATATATTTAATAGACGAGTGCAAATATCGTATAAGTATCATTATATAGGATCATATATTAAAATTAAATCTAGTTAAACAATAATACGATATTTTACACAGTTCTAATACTGTTTCTTTAAAAAAATATGTTCAATCCAGTCTCAAATCTGTCGGTATAAAAAGTTATAATCATACAATTCTATAGATAATAAAATACAGGTTTTTGAGAAACTCTGCTGAAACAAAACTAGTCTTTCGCTGTAATCTGAAAATACCTCACCATTTTTACCGAAGCGTGTGCCATGATGCGACTGCTTTGCGGGGACTTTGGGTCATGTCATACCAGTGGTCCTTTTCTGCGCCTGATTCCCTAGGGCCGATGACGCAGCACCCCAGTAAGGGGTTTGTGCCGATTAGATCATTACCTTGGTCCATTACGCAAACCTACAGAGAGTTAATATTATTATTATTAATTATATACCATTTTATAATTTATTTTACAATTGCGGTTGAATTCTTAATCTGCATGATCATCTTTATAAAATAATGATTAGTTAAAATCATGTGATCATGGAGTTCCGAGGCCGCGTGCCTGAGTGTCGGGTCGCGAACCTGGGAACCGGGTTTGAACCCGAACAATGCCAAATATTTCGAATTTTAAATGGAATAAAAGTGACACCTGTGGTGTACTCTCCACTCCAGCAATGAGTGCCCGTGAGCGCCCGCACGGTACAAATATATCATTATCATTACCGATATCTGTGATAAAGCAGATTGTGGCACACTCAGAAATGGGTAATATGCCGTGATGATATATTTATTTATTTTATTTATATGATGCATTGTTACGCATATTACATATACAAATTTCACTAAATCAACTAGGTTTTATATAAATAGCAGCTTTTGTTATTTTAGTATATAAAAAATAGTATAAAGAACTCATTTTATAAGACTTTTAGAAAAATCGCCAGGACGCCAGGGCTCGTTCTCTAAATTTTAACGCGTGTGAAAAAAACTTGCCTTATAAAACTCGTCCTTTAATATACTGTTTTGAGTTGACTGCAATATTGCGATTTAGAATTTCATAGAAAAAGATCTGATGTGGCCAATACAATACCTCCCGCTATTTAATTTTTGTTAATATAAATACATATCTACGTATTTACTAATGCTGTTATTTATGTATTAAGAGCGTAAGAAGGCTTTTATGGCCTGCGGCGGGATTTTGAGCCCGAGGCGTAAGCCGAGGGATAAAAACACGTCAAAGGCCATAAAAGCAAGTTACGCTCATGGTACATACAAAACTTTATGCACGGATGAAAATTTTCAAATTATAAGTGTTAGAAAAATTGTATCGAAAAGAATTTGTCCTCGTACATCTAGTATCTAGTGTTGCTATGAAAGCGGAAAACAACAGTTTATTGTTTGTTTATTAGTTATGTCATTTGAGTTTTATTTTGTGTATCTCCGTGCTTTCCATATAAATATCACAAAATTAATTTTCATTTTTCATTAAAGAATATAAAAATTTTCGATTTGTAACAAAAACTTTTCATGTTGCCTGTTTAAATTATTTATATTTTAGGTTATAATTTGGTTTGACGTTTCATTATAGCCCGCGGGCTATAAAATGACGTTTATGTCAAAGAAATTCGTGTATAATTGTCAAATTATGATACGTCCGTGCATAAACTATATTAAGTTCCTTTGCATATAACTATTGATTTATTTACTATTTTCTTTTTAAAATGTCACCACTATTAATTTTAAATGATTATCTTTTTGAGAGTGACATTTATCTGTCAGCTACATGCATTTGAAATATAAACTGTGTAACAATAGGAATTGTGTTTACCTTTGGTACATAGGCTCTTGGACTTATAAATTACAGTATTTTATAAATTTATATATAAAATATATAGAAAATTTACGAATGCATATCTGTAGAAAATGTAATAATCTTTAATTTTTATAATAACATAAAATGCGAAAAATGGCTCTTAAATGTATTTTTCGAAGAAAAACCATTTTGAGCTTCAAGTGCCATTTTCGGTTATTCGATTTACATCAAAATATAATGGTTTCTTTCCATATTACAATAGGGTCGAAATACAAGGTTTCAAAATTTTTCAAATGATAGTATTAGAGTTACAGCGTTAAGAGGATCCGAACATACACACACACACACACTCGCGCAGACATCATCGTGAATGTAAAAATTGAATTCTAGAGACCTTAAAACGTGGTCATTTATTAAAATCTGGATATGCGATTTTTAGCACGATCTCTATACTCCCTTATCAAGGATAGCAGGATATAAAAAAAATGACATTTCTGTCTTTATTTTTCATCGTATGGAAAAAAAATAGACACAATTTTGTTTATAATATAAATAATCTTTGCACTGATTCTTATACGAGTATTTTCCACGTAATATATTACTTAATATTGGAATATTGAACATTAAATTTGACTGTATCCCTCGCTGTATTCTATTTTTAGATGATCAAGTTCGTTTTGCTTGGTAAAGTTGTTTAACTTACGCTTAATTACAATAAAGACGATTAAACTTCGATTACCTCAACTGCCGCGTTGGGCAGGTTAGCAGAAGACAAACTGAAACTTAAAGCTTCATTCCAAACAGGATTAATGCTGGCTTTCCGAACTGCGGTCTTCTTCTTTTTAATTCGTTTTCCATTTACAAGGAGATAAACTTTAACGAAAGGATCTTAAACAGAAAAAGTTTCAATTCGTTTATGACGTCACAGTCATTTATTTTGGTACGTATTTTAGCGTTCATTATTTTATTCAGGTTTGCTCAATATTTTATTTGGTTTTGATCAGTATTTTTTCATATTTATTTAATATTATTTATTCAGTAAAAACATTTTTGGTTGAATATTTTTTCATATTCGTTGCAGTCAAAATTTTATTTATTAAATTCTCGGGTCGGCCGGTTTCGAGCTCCACTTGAGCCTTCTTTAGGAGCTGAAGAATAATTACATATAACAAATTACAATTCAACAGTCAGAACTAACAAAGATATAAATGGGAATTAATTATTTGTTATATGTAATAGGGTCCTCCACCGTAGTAACAAATTAGAACAAGGGTCAGTTATATTAAAACTAGACCTTAAAACTGTATATTAAGGACTATCAAAGTTTAAAAATAGTTATTAGTTCCTAAAATAATCGAGTTTTTATTACCATTTCCTCATCTCTATATCTACGTCACACATTTATTCTATTCCAAATTCTTACTACTTTCAAACCTTCTGCTATCGCCTTTTTGAAATACGGAATCCAGTTGCAAGTATATAAATGCGGAAAATAACAACAATAAAACAACAGAAATAAATCAAATAATACTAGTTTAAATTTATGATGCCATGACAGATTACAAGCGTTGGTATGAAAGTAAAAGATATGTTGAATATTTCCAATTATTGACTACAAAGATTGTTTTAACATATTTATACATTTTATAAGTGCTGAAAAAAATAAATTTGTGACTTCAATTATTAGCGAAATCCACTGTTTGAGAACAAAATCATCTCTATATCTACGTCACAGAATATTAAAAAAAATATTACGGCTTAACGAATAACAATAAAGACTTTCTAAAATTACATATCACTTTCAGTTTTGATGAAGTTTTGTAAAAAAAAATTAAAATAAATATAGTGGAGGACCCTATTATTCTTCAGCTCCCGAAGAAGGCTCATGTGGAGCTCGAAACCGGTCGACCCGAGA
The DNA here is from genome assembly GCA_943142095.1 of Ophonus ardosiacus. Classification (NCBI taxonomy): domain Eukaryota; kingdom Metazoa; phylum Arthropoda; class Insecta; order Coleoptera; family Carabidae; genus Ophonus; species Ophonus ardosiacus. The sequence continues at coordinate 5,572,745 of OW964830.1, read as the reverse complement.
ATTTAATAAATAAAATTTTATGACTGTAATCCAGAAACAATTTATTCCCTCATCAATACATGCAGTCAAGCAGCCTTTTCTCTTATACGTTTCTGTGTTCATAGCCAACTCCAAATTAGGTTTTTTTCTGAACATACTGTATTACTGAACATTTATTTTTAACACTGATCATTTATGAAATATACTGAACACTTATGAAAAATGCTGAGCATAAAATACTGTTCATTTAAACAATACAGGGTGTCTCAGGGCGAGCTTACGCTATCTATATTTTAAATACTATTTAATACAATTTAACGAAATTTGGTATCTAGGGGTTATCCAACATGCCCGTTTTAACTAAAATATTTTCAAAGCAGTATCACTTCTGGTTTGACCGGAAATTGCCCTCAACTTTCTTATTTTAAATGGAATACGCTATATTTTTTTTTATCATTGAATGCAGCGGAAAATTTTACATATGAAGCAATAAAAACATTTTACTCATGATCAACTACTTCCGGCGTTATCCGTATTAATAAAATAATTATACCCAGATTACATATTTTTCTAATTTAGTGAAATTCTATCAACTTTCAACATAGGACATGTTACATAAAGTATCTTATTTTTTGTCGTAGTACACATTTATGTAATAAAAAAGGGGGGGTTCCATTTAAAAAAATTGTCTTTTTTGAAGTTTGTCAACTGTAATTTTGGTGTAACGTACCGGTCATATTTTTATAAATAATCGAGGATTCTTCTATGGATAATGTAGCTTAAAGTCTCCTTTATAAAAGGCTATTTTCAGATTATAAAAATTCGATCTCGTTCCCGATACACAGAGTTTTGAAAATGTGCCGGATTTCAGACAAAAAATCAAAAAAAGTTGAATAACGCCGGAAGTAGTTGATCATGAGTAAAATGTTTTTATTGCTTCATATGTAAAATTTTCCGCTGCATTCAATGGTAAAATAAAATAAAGCGTATTCCATTTAAAATAAGAAAGTTGAGGTCAATTTCCGGTCAAACCGGAAGTGCTACTGCTTTGAAAATATTTTAGTTAAAACGGGCATGTTGGTTAACCCCTAGATACCAAATTTCGTTAAATTGTATTAAATGGTATTTAAAATATAGATAGCGTAAGCTCGTCCTGAGACACCTGTATACAGAACAAATAAATAGTTGGCATTAATTACCTATGGTTTCCTTATCTTGAGGCAGGAATAGATTGCGTGCTTTGAGCATAACAACAGTCAGTCTTTCTGCTGATGGCAAATAACTCAACGAGAGTAAAACTTCTTGAAGTTCTTCTGGCGGTTTTTTGTTTTTGGTAATGTCGCCCCAGACTTCAATACTCGATGTCACGTCAAATTCATCCATAGTCATTTGGACCTCTCCGATGACGTCATTACGAGAAAATCTATCGTAATCAAAAACCTGAAGAACTAAAGTCTTGCATTGAAGTTCCTCGTGAGATACCGGGAACTTGAAATGTTGGTCGAAAAACGGATTCGGATCGTTTCTGTGGATGGACGTTTGTCGTTTCCGGGTATCTACTTCCGGGATAAGTGACAGACGGACATATGGGTCGTTGAATCCACCTTGATCGCTTCCTGCTAAGTCGTGAGCTGCAACAAATTACAGAGTTGTAAAAAGAAGAACGAATGAACATTCCAAATGAATATTCAAGTTTTCTGATTAAGGAAACCACAAAGGAGACTGTGATGTGAGGGGAAATTCTAATTTACCGCTAGAATAATTTCATTTAAAAGAAAATGTGATATTTCACACGAGGTATTTTATTTCCTTAAACATTTGACTGAGAGTGAATTTGTTAGAAATTTCTCCTAGTTACAGGGGTCTTAGCAGCAAATTTAATAATTTATTTAGGAATTTAGGACATTTTATCAACAAAAATTATGACAAATTTAGGACTTTTATGTTTATTAAACAAAATAAAAAATACCCTTACATAATAGATATTTATACACCAAGTGAGCTAAGGTAATGTTTATTCATGAGAAGAGTTTAGCTTACTAGCACGTAAGGGCGAGTGAGTTAATTTCTTCGAGTGAATAAACATTCTTAGCCCACGTAGTTTGTACAATATTTTATTCAATTTTGACGAAATACTACTAACAACCATTATAATATTTAATTTTGACAAAACAACAAGTTAGTAGACTGTGCATGACAATCGTCGATGATAGATGTTAAGTCGTCTATTTAAAAAAGCTTTATTGTCTGTCATATGTGATGTGAAAAATAATGAAAATGGCTGATAATATCTAATAAATACTATGGTAAGTATTAATTTCGTTCCTGATGTTATTTTAAATGCATTATTTGCTGCAGAGTGAATTAAAAAAATGTGAGAGTGATTTAAAAATATTTAATTCACTTGTGAAAAAAGTGTTACTTATAGTTGTTGCTATGGAGTTAATAATGACAGTTTAAAACGACAAAATTGAATAAAATATATAAAATTATTCGTACGTATAAGATGTCGATTTGCATTAGTTATTCGATTTTGTTAGTAGAATTAATGATTTTTTATGACATACTTTTTAATTTATGACAATTTTAGGATTTTTGGGTGAATTTATGAATTTTTAGGAATTTATGACAACTAAGACCCCTGTAGTTATAGACAGCACAAAATATGTGTTATTTTAACCATTTATAAGTTGGGATTGAATAGCTATTTGTGCTCGAAACACACACAAGATTTTTTTCTACAGTCGCCACAATGGGGTCCTCCAATATAACAAAAAATAATAAAATGTAGACTGTGTATTTACAGTACTACTCAATAAATAATAATTATATTTTTTAATTTTAATTTATCGTTATTTTCCATTCTTCTTGAGCTATTGCTTCAATTTAATCTAAACAATTTTTACTTTCGTTTTTGTAAATGAATGCCCTATTTTATTTCTGTATTCGTTTACACAGCGGTACGGCATTTTTTTTGTAATATACGGACAGAGCAGTCATATGTCAGATGTCAACATTTTATAGTTAGAAATTCGGACAACGAGCGTTTTTATACTTTGTCGCGCATGCACGGCAAAGTGACATTTTACGTTAACAAAAGCGAGCGCAAATGCCTACTTTGTATAAAAACTGTAAAAAAAACAATTTTACCATACAGTCATACAAAAAGTTTTAATGTATTTTATGAAAAATAGTAGTCTAAAACCCAATGTATTTAATTTTCTTTTGATCCAAATTGAAACGTATTACATTCCGTTATTATAAATTTAAAAAAATCTGTTGTGGCCAGCACAAGACCTCTCGCCATTTCCATATTAGGCTATGTAAGTATTGTATTGCACTTCGCATTCGAACCGTTGTTTTATAACAAAAAATTACAGAACTTTACCCAAATATTGTTTTTTTATTGTATTTAACATGTCTTCTGCACACATACAATTCTAATTATATCTATTTTTTATTGTATGAGGAAGTTCCTAAGTGTGAGAGATTCTTCCAATTCATTAACCAGATTGGCGGTATTTCTGATGAATATATGCATTTTACCCATAATTACAAATATTTAATTAATAAAACAATAAGATTAAATATGAATGTCACTAAAACTGTAGATTTTTGACAATGACATTTGTCATTTACAAACTATGTTATAAACTGGTTTCCTTAGTGCCTTAGCCTCTGCGATTAGAATATTGTATATATTATAATGTCTTTATCTCTAAATCTATACAAGATATAATAAAATTTTTAAGTGTATTAGATGGAGAATTTTATGTTCTTCAATATTTTACAACGAAAATTTCCAAAAAAATATATTTAGAAGAATATTTCTAAGAAACTACTACAACCGGTTGATCAATTGTTACCAAAACCTTTTCAGCTCTTCCCAGGAATGTCAGATTGAGGAAACAGTTCTTAAGTCTTATAGTTTTTGAGGAATCGTCCCTCCAACATCCATACATACACACATCCACACACACACACACACACACACACACACACTCACCATTTTAAAAATGTTATAAACGTATTTTAGGGACCTTAAATCGTGCTTATTCACTAAAATCTGGATATGCGAATTAGCGAGAGGCAATAAACACGTAATATGATTATTTTAGTTACATTATGGGGTAAACATTGATAGTATACGAGCACAGAAATTCATGACCAAAAAGGCTCCGTATGATAACCAAAACATTTACATAATAAACCATTTATTTATGTTTCATTAAGAAATATAATATCTGGATAAGTTTCCTTTGGTTTTTCCACCAATAACTAAGAGATGAGTCATTAAATCTACCAAACTTTTGGTCACCGATGGCATAATGTTCTGCCATTTTCCTTGTGATTAATTTTAAATTTTTTTTCGGTTTATATTATTATTTGTTTTAAAAATTTCCTCAAATCTCAGTCTGGTTAAAGTCCAGAGACTGTGGGGGATGATGCTATTTCTTACCTTCAATAAGATGAACAGTGAGATCACTGCGATCAAAATCATACTTCAGCCTAAAATGCAGTCTCCCTAGGTTATGTCCACTCCTAGATTTATTCGCCAGGAAAAGCGGCCCATCCTGCCTCTGATACAAATCCGGCTGTATGGCCCCCAGCGGGCTAGCGGGAGGTGCCGGCCCGGATCCATTATCCGGAGTATGCGTCCGCGGTGGAATGAGCAGCGGTGACAAACACCTACTGATAGCCGTCTGTCGAGGAGAAACCGGCGCGGGAGAATTACACGCGGAGCTAGCAGAGCCCCCAGTGAGGGAAGCGAGGCTGGACTGCGATGGAGATGGCGTGCGGAGGTCCCCACCGCTGACGGTGGAGTTCCCTGGGGAAGAGCACCGGATGTCCAGTGACGCCGCGCGGTGCGGAGAAGGCGATCGGCTTGGAAGAGGAAAACTGGAGGAGTGTGCTGCTTCCTGGTGGTGGACTGCGGTGGTGCGGCCGTCTGGGGCGTATGTCCGGATTTGAGGGGATGAACCGCGATGGCCCTACGGGAATTTTTTTTATGAACACTAACCATTTTATTTAATGGAGGGTTATACTTTTGACGTCACACGCAAGAAAGAGAAAGTTGATGTAAAAGTTGAGATGGGAGATTATAATACAAACAAACCATCGCCAGTTTTAAAGTTCTGTCTTATGTCACTTGTGTTTTGATATTTGAGTTTTACATAATTCAATGTCTTCGGATGGCTGTGGAAAATTAAAGAATTTTTCATTATCATGTATTCTTTATAATTACAGCGGGAGTCATCTGTCAATGTCATCAAATTGTTATACTTCAAAATGTATACAGTTAAAGAAAAGTTCAAATTGTAAATTGGAGTAATTATAACGAGTCTACAACAAGTTTCTGACTTATGTGCATTAATTTTTAATAAGCGACCCAGTCCAACAACTATAAGAAAAATTTACAATGACTACAAAACTAAAGATGCGTCAATAAACAGCACAAGAAGAAAATCAGACCAAGTACTGTAGTTAATAGTAAGAAACAAGAAATTATACAATTAATTGAAAGTGACAATACCCTGTCAACAATTTTTTTTCAGAAATTAAGAATACTAGTATACAAGGTTTTTAAGGCAAGAACATTTTAAGAGTTTTAATATCAAAATCACCAAGAGTTATTACACAACGATATAGAACGAAGAAATATCTTTTGCGAAGATATGATGAACAAAATTAATAGTGGGGAAATATTACTGGATCGAATTTTATTTACGGATGAAGCGACATTTTATATTAATCGGGAAGTAAATTCACAAAATTGCAGGTTTTGGAGTCGTCAAAATTTTCACTTATATCTGCACCAGGTATTCCCCCAACGCTAGATAGGACGTGGTGGAGAAGTGGAGTGGCCTGCAATGCCACCAGATCTTGCACCAAACGATTTTTTTTCTTTCCATTTAAAAAATTGTATTTACAATGGTGACAAAATTGATCAATTAAAAAATAGGGATAAAATATAATTTATATTAATTATTTCTTGTCAGAGTATAGAATTATACCATATAATTTGAACTTTTTCTTCAACTGCATACATTTTGAAATATGACAATTTGATGACATTGACAGATATACTAAATGTCACGTCCTATGTTCAGTTTTAAAAAAAAACGCGATAATGCATTGCTGTCAATCATTTTAAATGTAACTATGGTAATGACATACGCCCATGTTCACTGATAAAAAAAACTCTCGGTATATATATAGAGTGGATAAACGCTATGCAGAAAAAAAAATCGTTAGAAAAAAATAAAATCTTCATACATATGTATATAGTATGGATAATAAATAAACGCTAAATAGAATGGATGAACACTAGAACTAGACACGGGAAGACGCCCCCCCTCCTAACTTTCAAATTATTTAACTAGAAACCGGCATTTTTTCTCTTTTCAACGATGTATTTGTTTTTATTAATGTATTTGGAAAAATTCGAGAAAAATAAGAAAATTGAGACATTAGAAATAATTTTTATACAAATATTATAGGAGCCTATTTGAAAATAAACAAAATGTAACAATGTAAAACAATGAAATTAATGTCAAAAAAGTATACATTTGTTTGTTAACTTAATTTAATGTATTTTGTAAACAAAAGAAAAAACAAACGTTTTGAAATGTTTACGAAGAACGAATTAATTTATATGATTCTAATAATTGGTGAATCGACAGGAATTATAAGAACAAAAACAATTTACCGGGGGCGGTTTCCTAGACGTCGGCAACAGAGTTTAAGAACACTTAAAAGTATATATTACAATATACAGGCCTATTCTGTAACTAGTGGTTAATTTTTAACAACTGATTAAAAAATTTAACCAATCAAGTATGTTTATATATAACAAAAAAATTGATCTTTAGTTGTCAAATAAAAATTTATTGGATATTTTTTTTAACCAGTTGTTAAAAATTAACCACTGAGTTACAGAATAGGCCCTTTAGGCCTGATATTTTCAGCTCTGGTTAAGCTTCCGATTAAGTTAACTGTCGGTTATAAGAACAATGTGACATTGAAAAATTGACACATGTGTACTTTTTACAATTTAAATTATAATATCGATTCTGTGTTTTTCTTTTAATTGACGGTTAAATTAGCAGGCTTTTTAACCGGATATGAAAATACCGGGCTTTAAAATAATAAAACTTTTATATAAGCCATTTTTTTCTTTTACTAAGGGACAGGGGTCAATCATGCAAAAAAGAAAGTATCAAATTTCATGAATTTATAAAGGTTTGTTTTGAAAAGTCGTGAACCTAATTTTTTTTTTACCTGTCTTGATATTCCACTGTCCAAACTACTCTGCGACGAAACACTAGGCGTTCTGGTGAGATGGGGTTGTCCGCTAGGGTACGAGCGTGACTGGTGTTGCAAATGAGGAGCCCCCCCAGCAGGGCAAAGCTCTAATGGGGTTCTCAATAATTCTGAAGTTACGGAATGCGTTGATCCTTGATGCGGCGGTTGAACTGCGTGTTGCTCCTTAGCTACGTTGAATTCCTACAAAAGAAAAATTTATATTTAGAGAGTGGTGATTATACGATAAGAATTGAAGAAATATAAAAGTTTTTATATTAATAAAATAAGATGATCTTGAGTTTATTTCGATAAAACTTTGCATGATTTATCACAAAAGTTTTCAAATTTGAAGTTCGTATTACATCATTATCCTGATATAAATAGAATACCATTAATTTTATTTTTTATAATACCTAGAGAGAAGAATATAAATAATCAGAAAATACCTATTTTCCTTTTAGCATTTTCCCAAAAGGATCCGGTTTCACATTTTTTAAAAAAGTATTTTAAATGAAAGTTTACGCAATATTTATCTCAGTAATAACAAAAATAATAATTTAGTGTTATTCTCGTAAATAATTAAATAAAAAAATTGATGCCAGGAATAGTCATGAAAAATGACTATTGTCCAGATCAGCGTAAATGTAAATCAATATAGGTACTGCCATCTTTAAAAAAATCGTGAACTAATAATTTATGTACTATTTAAACAAATGCGTTTTAATTCGTTTAAATATTTGTTTGAGTTTTTTCTTCAATTTTATGCATTAAAAATTATTAACAAGTCATATTTTATTAATTGTTATTAACAATATTTATAACCTCTAATAACAAATGACCAGCTGATAATAATGTATAAACAAATGCACATGATGAGGACAAAAACTAATTTTAGCCAATTTTGTTTTATTATAAGATGATATCTGGTAAGAAAACATTTGTTTAAAAAATGGATATGCAAATATATTATATTTCAGGTATTGTAAACCAGTTTTCCAAAAGTTGTGGGTATATAAACTTGTTTCGAATGAGTACCAAACCTGAAAAACTAGTGTGGGAAAATAAACCAGTTAGAAACACCGGTTTTTTAAACAGGTTTGGCATGAGAACTAATTAGAAAAACCGGTTATTTTTGTAGCGAACAAATTTATTAATTCCTATGAGGATCTTCATACAATAATTATTCCCTATTTACTAAAAAACAATTCTGGTTCATCATTTAAATTTTTGCAAGGTTGCTACAGCTTGTAATGCCTCTTAAACCAAATAGGCATAACAATATTTTATGTAGTATTATAATACGGTATGTATATTTGTATATAATAATTATTATTACTGTATATTTATTTATTTAAAGATTTGTAAAACTCATGACTACAATCTCCAACTAAATGCAAACATTGTAAATGTTTGAAGTTCTCCAGCGAAGATAACTGTTATTTGAGGGATGAAATATTGCAGGATTAAACTCCTAGGGTTGTTTTTTACTTCCTTGTACGAAGTAAAGGAAGTATTGTAATCGCGAAAAATTTCGGTTTCCAGATTTCAACGGAAATATCCATTTTGAGCATCCCTGAATCCATTTTGACTAATTTCGGCGTGACGTCTGTACGTACGTATGTACGTACGTACGTACGTATCTCGCATAACTGAAAAACGGGAAGCCGTAGAAAGTTAAAATTTTGTATTTAGGACTGTTATAACATCTAGTTGTGCACCTCCCTTTTTGGTCATTACATAACTTTCGGAAGTGGTACTTTACTTGAAGCCTATAATAGATATTAATGAAAAATTATATTAAAATATAACCCAAAACTTTTCAAATTTGGTATATAAGACTCTTATATCAATGGGAATAATATATTAGATTTTAGTTAAAATAGTCTAACCGGAAATGGTACTTTACTTGAAGCCTATAATAGATTTTAATGAAAAACTATATTAAAATATAATCCAAAACTTTTCAAATTTGGTATATAAGACTTTTATATCAATGGGAATAATATATTAGATTTTAGTTAAAATGGTCTAACCGGAAGTGGTACTTTACTTGAAGCCTATAATAGATTTTAATGAAAAACTATTTTAAAAATCTTCTTTTCCAAATCTTCTCAAATTTGGTATTTTATATTTTTATATTAATAGAAATAACATAATAGATTTTGGTTAAAATAGCCTAACCGGAAGTGATACTTTACTTGAAGCTGTTATCAGTTTTTCTTTAAAAAAAATGGTGTTATTTTGAATTTAACAATAAATGCTTTTAGAAAATTGAATTCTCCGTCGAAAATATCAAGTATGATTAAATTAGCTCTTTGTATAAGCGAGATATGTAAATTTTACTTTTTGGTTTCTGTAATTAAGTTTGCTATGAATTAAGACAAAAAATAACAAAAAAATAAAGAATTTAATGTCAATGTCAAATTATGTCCAATACGTGCAATTTAATGATTGGGTCTGTAATAATACATATTTTAATTATTAATAAAATATGTATAGTGTAACGCTAGGCGTACAAGGAAGTCATGTGTTGTCCACATCAGATATTTTATGTATATAAAGACAGTGGGATGAATCAAAGAAGGCAAATCAAACAGAAGACATCAGAGAACAAAATAAGATGAAAAACTTTGACCAGACTACCAGACAATTAATTTATGATATTAATTTAGTATTTTAGTATAAGTACTTAGTATCATTTTATTAAGTGCTTCACTCTGAATATACTGATGTGTAATTTATTAACTTTGAATGAAAATTTTGTACTGAAAATTGTAACTGAAAAAATTCAAGAATGTCAAACGAAATATATAAGGTGTTAGCTATATTTTATAGTTATAATTTATGAATTTTATGTGTTTGTACTCAATTACATGCTGAATCTCCTGGTATTTAACAGATTAACTACTTATAAAAATTTATCGAAGAAAAGTGAAGACAAAAATAATATGTGTCATAAATATTGTACATAATAATTTATTTTGAATTATTTGCTCTTAGAATGTATATATGTGTCAAATATTATACATACATAATTTATTTTGTATTATTTGTTCATTTCTGTAAACTATGTTATTAGTAGAATATTTACTATAAGTTGTAGTTAATAATTATTGTTTATAAAATATAAGCAATGAAATTTTTTTTTCTGCACTCATACAATGTATATAACAAAATATGGTATTATATTAAATAAAAAATGGATAATATGTACATTATTATATTTACTAACCTCCATAATTCATATAATATCTATATTTAATTGAAAAATTATCGTACATAGTCAAATTTTGAAGAAATACCAATATTTATTATTCGGTATTTAGGCGCCAGCGCCTGTCATATTTTACATACCACAAATAATTTGTTGCTATCACACGAAACGTATTCAGGATATTTTGTGCCAGCAAATATTTCATTACATCTTTTTTAAAAAATAAGTTTGATTATTTGTTTTCTATTTTTTATCAACTATTGTATTACCTTTATTGAAATACATATAAATTTTAGCCCAAAATGCTGTTAAAAGTTTTGTAACAACAATATTTTTTTAATACGGTCCAGAATTTCATGAAGGTTACATTTGGCTACCAAATAGGTGGCGACATCGTGCGTGTAGTACGCATAATTGATATTAACAAATTCCAGAAAATTCATTTTCTGGCTAAACTAAAGAGATTTTGACTATGTTTCATACAATAAAAAATATTACAAAATAATATTTGCGAGAAATAAATACCTAGGTTTTTACTTTTATTCATTATCTCTGAAATTAAAGCGAAAATAACAAATTGTTCTAAGAAGACTCTCCTATATTTTTAATTAAAAATATATTTTATTCTGGGGTAAAACATAGTCAAAATCTCTTTAGTTTAGCCAGAAAATGGATTTTCTCGAATTTGTTAATATCAATTTAGTTACTACATGCATATTTACAAGCATGATGTCGCCACCTACTTGGTACCCAAATGTAACCTTCATGAAATTCTGGACCCTATTAAAAAAATTTTGTTGTTACAAAACTTTTAACAGCTTTTTGGGCTAAAATTTATATATATTTCAATAAAGGTAATACAGTAGTTGATAAAAAATACAAAACAAATAATCAAACTTGTTTTTTAAAAAAGATGTAATGAAATATTTGCTGGCACAAAATATCCTTAATACGTTTTATGTGATAGCAACAAATTATTTGTGGAATGTGAAATATGACAGGCGCTGGCGCCTAAATACCAAATAATAAATATTGGTATTTCTTCAAAATTTTACTATGTACTATAATTTTTCAATTAAATATTGATATTACATGAATTATAGAGGTTTAATAAATATAATAATGTACATATTATCCATTTTTTTATTTAATATAATACCATATTTTGTTATATACATTGTAAGAGTGTGCAGAAAAAAATATATCATTGTTTATAATATTTTATGAACAATAGTTATTAACTATAACTTATTGTAAATATTGTACTAATAATATAGTTTACAGAAATAAACAAATAATACAAAATAAATTATTATGTACAATATTTAAGACACATATTATTTTTGTCTTAACTTTTCTTCGCTCAATATTTTTAAAAAGTTAATGTGGTAAATACCAGAAGATTTAGCATATAGTTCTGAGTATAAAAACATAAAATTCATAAATCATATCTATAAAATATTGCTAATACCTTGTACATTTATTTTGACATTCTTGAATTTGTTTCATTTACAATTTTCAGTACAAAATTTTCATTAAAAGTTAATAAATTACACATCGGTAGATTCAGAGTGATGCACTTAATAAAATGATACTAAATACTTGTACTAAAATACTAAATTAATACTATAAATTAGTAGACTGTTAGTCTGATCAAAGTTTTTCATCATATTTTGTTGTCTAATGTCATCTGTTTGTTTTGTCTTCTTCGATTCATCCCACAGTTTTCGTATACATAAAAACAACCCCTGTAGTTTAATCCTGCAATATTTCATCCCTTAAATAACAGCATTCTTCGCTGGAAAACTTCAAACATTTATAATGTTTGCATTTAGTTGGAGGTTGTAGTCAGCAGATTTACAAATCTGTAAATAATAAATTTAGAATACCATTAATTTTATTTTTTAAAATAACTAGAGAGAAGAATATAAATAATCAGAAAATACCTATTTTCCTTTTAGCATTTTCCACAAAAGGAGCCGGTTTCACATTTTTTAAAAAAGTATTTTAAATGAAAGTTTACGCAATATTTATCTCAGTAATAACAAAAATAATAATTTAGTGTTATTATCGTAAATAATTAAATAAAAAAAAAATTGATGCCAGGAATAGTCATGAAAAATGACTATTGTCCAGATCAGCGTAAATGTAAATCAATATAGGTACTGCCATCTTTAAAAAAATCGTGAACTAATAATTTATGTACTATTTAAACAAATGCGTTTTAATTCGTTTAAATATTTGTTTGAATTTTTTCTTCAATTTTATGCATTAAAAATTATTAACAAGTCATATTTTATTAATTGTTATTAACAATATTTATAACCTCTAATAACAAATGACCAGCTGATAATAATGTATGAACAAATGCACATGATGAGGACAAAAAACTAAGTTTAGCCGATTTTGTGTTATTATAAGATGATATCTGGTAAGAAAATATTAGTTTAAACAATGGATATGCAAATATATTATATTTCAGGTATTGTAAACCAGTTTTCCAAAAGTTGTGGATATATAAACTTGTTTCGAATGAGTACCAAACCTGAAAAACTGGTGTGGGAAAATAAACCAGTTAGAAACACCGGTTTTTTAAACAGGTTTGGCAAGAGAACTAATTAGAAAAACCGGTTATTTTTGTAGCGAACAAATTTATTAACTCTTATGAGGATCTTCAAACAATAATTGTTCCCTATTTACTAATAAACAATTCTGGCTCATCATTTATATTTTTGCAAGGTTGCTACAACTTGTAATGCCTCTTAAACCAAATGGGCATAACAATATTTTATGCAGTATTATAATACGGTATGTATATTTGTATATAATAATTATTATTACTGTATATTTATTTATTTACAGATTTGTAAAACTCATGACTACAATCTCCAACTAAATGCAAACATTATAAATGTTTGAAGTTTTCCAGCGAAGATTACTGTTATTTGAGGGATGAAATATTGCAGGATTAAACTACAGGAGTTGTTTTTATGTATATGAAGACAGTGAGATGAATCAAAGAAGACAAATCAAACAGAAGACGTCAGAGAACAAAATAAGATGAAAAACTTTGACCAGACTACCAGACAACTAATTTATGATATTAATTTAGTATTTTAGTATAAGTACTTAGTATCATTTTATTAAGTGCATCACTCTGAATCTACTGATGTGTAATTTATTAACTTTTAATGAAAATTTTGTACTGAAAATTGTAAATGAAACAAATTCAAGAATGTCAAACGAAATGTATAAGGTATTAGCGATATTTTATAGATATAATTTATAAATTTTATGTTTTTATACTCAGAATTATATGCTATATCTTCTGGTATTTAACACATTAACTTTTTACAAAAATTTAGCAAAGAAAAGTTAAGACAAAAAGAATATGTGTCATAAATATTGTACATAATAATTTATTTTGAATTATTTGTTTATTTCTGTAAACTATTTTAGTACAATATTTACAATAAGTTATAGTTAATAATTATTGTTCATAAAATATTATAAACAATGATATCTTTTTTCTGCACACTCTTACAATGTATATAACAAAATATGGTATTATATTAAATAAAAAATGGATAATGTGTACATTATTATATTTATTAAACCTTTATAGTTCATATAATATCATTATTTAATTGAAAAATGATCGTACATAGTCAACTTTTGAAGAAATACCAATATTTATTATTTGGTATTTAGGCGCCAGCGCCTGTCATATTTCACATTCCACAAATAATTTGTTGCCATCACACGAAACGTATTCAGGATATTTTGTGCCAGCAAATATTTCATTACATCTTTTTTAAAAAACAAGTTTGATTATTTGTTTTGTATTTTTTATCAACTACTGTATTACCTTTATTGAAATATATATAAATTTTAGCCCAAAAAGCTGTTAAAAGTTTTGTAACAACAAAAATTTTTTAATACGGTCCAGAATTTCATGAAGGTTACATTTGGCTACCAAGTAGGTGGCGACATCATGCTTGTAAATATGCATATGGTAACTAAATTGATATTAACAAATTCGAGAAAATCCATTTTCTGGCTAAACTAAAGAGATTTTGACTATGTTTTACCCCACAATAAAATATATTTTTAATTAAAAATGTGTCAAATATTATACATACATAATTTATTTTGTATTATTTGTTTATTTCTGTAAACTGTTATTAGTAGAATATTTACGATAAGTTGTAGTTAATAATTATTGTTTATAAAATATAAGCAATGAAATATTTTTTTCTGCACACTCATACAATGTATATAACAAAATATGGTATTATATTAAATAAAAAATGGATAATATGTACATTATTATATTTACTAACCTCCATAATTCATATAATATCTATATTTAATTGAAAAATTATCGTACATAGTCAAATTTTGAAGAAATACCAATATTTACTATTTGGTATTTAGGCGCCAGCGCCTGTCATATTTCACATACCACAAATAATTTGTTGCTATTACACGAAACGTATTCAGGATATTTTGTGCCAGCAAATATTTCATTACATCTTTTTAAAAAAATAAGTTTGATTATTTGTTTTCTATTCTTTATCAACTATTGTATTACCTCTATTGAAATACATATAAATTTTTGCCCAAAATGCTGTTAAAAGTTTTGTAACATCAATATTTTTTGAATACGGTCCAGAATTTCATGAAGGTTACATTTGGCTACCAAATAGGTGGCGACATAGTGCGGGTAGTACGCATAATTGGTATTAACAAATTCCAGAAAATTCATTTTCTGGCTAAACTAAAGAGATTTTGACTATGTTTCATACAATAAAAAATATTACAAAATAATATTTGCGAAAAATAAATACCTAGGTTTTTACTTTTATTCATTATCTCTGAAATTAAAGCGAAAATAACAAATTGTTCTAAGAAGACTATCCTATATTTTTAATTAAAAATATATTTTATTGTGGGATAAAACATAGTCAAAATCTCTTTAGTTTAGCCAGAAAATGGATTTTCTCGAATTTGTTAATACCAATTTAGTTACTACATGCATATTTACAAGCATGATGTCGCCACCTACTTGGTAGCCAAATGTAACCTTCATGAAATTCTGGACCGTATTAAAAAATTTTTGTTGTTACAAAACTTTTAACAGCTTTTTGGGCTAAAATTTATATATATTTCAATAAAGGTAATACAGTAGTTGATAAAAAATACAAAACAAATAATCAAACTTGTTTTTTAAAAAAGATGTAATGAAATATTTGCTGGCACAAAATATCCTGAATACGTTTTGTGTGACAGCAACAAATTATTTGTGGAATGTGAAATATGACAGGCGCTGGCGCCTAAATACCAAATAGTAAATATTGGTATTTCTTCAAAATTTGACTATGTACGATAATTTTTCAATTAAATATTGTTATTATATGAATTATAGAGGTTTAATAAATATAATAATGTACATATTATCCATTTTTTATTTAATATAATACCATATTTTGTTATATACATTGTAAGAGTATGCAGAAAAAATATATCATTGTTTATAATATTTTATGAAGAATAATTATTAACTATAACTTACTGTAAATATTGTACTAATAATATAGTCTACAGAAATAAACAAATAATACAAAATAAATTATTATGTACAATATTTATGACACATATTATTTTTGTCTTAATTTTTATTCGCTAAATTTTTGTAAAAAGTTAATGTGTTAAATACCAGAAGATTTAGCATATAATTCTGAGTATAAAAACATAAAATTCATAAATTATATCTATAAAATATCGCTAATACCTTGTACATTTCGTTTGACATTCTTGAATTTGTTTCATTTACAATTTTCAGTACAAAATTTTCATTAAAAGTTAATAAATTACACATCAGTAGATTCAGAGTGATGCACTTAATAAAATGATACTAAATACTTGTACTAAAATACTAAATTAATACTATAAATTAGTAGACTGTTAGTCTGATCAAAGTTTTTCATCATATTTTGTTGTCTAATGTCATCTGTTTGTTTTGTCTTCTTTGATTCGTCCCACAGTCTTCATATACATAAAAACAACTCCTGTAGTTTAATCCTGCAATATTTCATCCCTTAAATAACAGCATTCTTCGCTGGAAACCTTCAAACATTTATAATGTTTACATTTAGTTGGAGGTTGTAGTCAGCAGATTTACAAATCTGTAAATAATAAATTTACAGTAATAATGATTATTATTTACAAATATACGTACCGTATTATTATACTTCATGAAATATTGTTATGTCCATTTGGTTTAAGAGGCATTACAAGCTGTAGCAACCTTGCAAAAATGAACAAGAATTGTTTATTACTAAATACGGAATAATTTTTGTCTGATGATCTTCAAGTTAATAAATTTGTTCTCTACACATGTAATCGGTTTTTAAAACTAGTTTGCACCCCAAACCGGTTCAATCAACCGGTTTGCTTACTGGTTTACTTCCCCAAACCAGTTTTTCAAGTTTGGTACTCATTCAAAACAAATTGATTTTCCAACAACTTTTGGTAAACTGGTTTACAGTACCTGAAATGTAATATATTTGCATATCCATTGTTTAAATAAATGTTTTTTTTACCAGATATCTCCTTATAATAAAACAAAAACGATTTTTTTTTGTTCTAATCATGTGCATTTGTTTATGCATTATCATCAGCTGTCATTTGTTGTTAGAGTAGATAGAGGTTATAAATATTATTAATAACGTATAATAAAATGTCTTGTTAATAATTTTTAATGCATAAAATTCAAGAATAAATCAAAAAAAACATTTATACAATTTAAAACGCATTTGTTTAAACAATATATTACATTATTAGTTCACGATGTTCCGTAGAGATGGCATTACCTGTATTGATTTAAGTAAATATCTATTTATTTCTGGCAAATATTAAGTTTTAAATATAATATGTATAACAAACTTTATTTATTATTTAATTTTAAATAAATTTTAACTAATAATTTATATTATTTACGTACACTTTTCGAGAAAATTATTTATTTAAATAAGTATATCAATAAGTATAGCAAATTATATTTGTAACATTCTTCAATTTAACTATCCAGTGTGAGATAATAATTTCTGAAAATCAATAACATAATTAATAATATTCAACAAATGTTCATTATTGTTTATAATTCTTGTCAATAGGTCCTTTACATATATTATATTGGAATTACTGATTCATAAATTATTAAATAACTGTTTTATTTTTCATTTTTAAAAAAAGTTTATTTGAAAAAAGTTACTCAGAATTAGAAGTTACGTAATATCAAATTTTTATCTCATACGAAATATATTGGTTTCAGCATAAGCAAAATTCATGGGATGTATATATAAAATATATTAATTAATTTTGAACTTATAAAAATGTTAAATAAATGAAACATATCTTATCTTATGGAGAATTTTACGAGGAATCTAATACCGTATTATACAAGTCGATATCTTATTTAATTATTGAGATATTACATTTTTTTTTAAATATTGTTATAGTCGCAGTCTAAAAGTATGGACTGATGCAGTGTTGCCGCTTTTTCATATCTTAGCATTTTCAACATGGTCCCTAAAATGGCCACAGTGTAGAAATCTCCAGTCCATACTTATTTAACGCCAACTTATAGGTATATAGTCATATTCTCTCAGCTGTCAGTTGGTCTTGGTAGGGAGGGATTGAACTCGAGTCACCAGATTTGCGACAAGACACTCAGGCACACAGCCACAAAAATTAAAAGTTTCAATTATAAATTAAAGCTAGCATTATGCACGAAAGTAGAAAGATGTGGCTTTAAATATTAAATGATATTAATCTTCTTCAAGGAAATATAATTTCTGGTTCAGTAATCGAATTTTTAAAAAAGACGAAAATAACTCGAAAAGTATTAACAATTTGTTTAATTCATTTCCGTGCTAACAACTTCAAAGTGAGACGTATACCCAAATCATTCAAGCAGCCAATGCACGTCATTAATAAAAATTGAATAACAGTAACTAGATGTGTGACGTCATGTGCTGGTACGATTGCAGAGGTTTTAGAATATTATGAAAAGAGTTATACAGATTGCAATCTGTATTATCGCCATAGTCATGAAATGTCACATCTACAAAATAAATACTATATTTTCGTCACTGTCCATTTCTATTTAAATTATTTTTTAATACTAACCTTATTTATACTTATGTATGCCATATAAAGGCAATAAATAAAAGTGAGCCGAATTTCAAAGAAATATACCGAATTCTTCTGATTGATTAGAAGTGCTATCTTTGGCAGATTCACAGATTTTGTGTTTGCGTTAACGGTCACGTTGTGTCATTGCGTTGTGTTTAACATTACTTTATAAATAGGTCTTTACAACGCACAAAAATGTTTCAAACACGATACAAATATTTTTCAAATAATAACTTTGACAGTATGAACATACAAATTATCAATGTTGCCAACTATAGCAACAATTAAACGCATAATATGACGTTGATGTACATTATTTATATATTATTTATGTCATATACGATAAGTAATGAACTCTACTATTCATCTTAATAATAATTATATAAGGCCATACACTTTTTGACGGTTAAAAATGATTGAAATTTTATTTCATTTTTCACTATTAGTGATTTTAATGCATTAAGGTTTTTACACTAAGTGATGACGTGCATTGGCTGCTTAAATGATTTGGGTATAACTTTATTATGGAAACAGTTGCATGTAGTCAGCTATTAAAACCTTATTCATGTTTACAAATTCAACAAAACGTCGAACGTTATCGAAGATCTCTGTAGTTGTCAAGAATAATAATTACATGAGCGCTAAACATATTTATCAGTCTCGAATGAAAACTTAATTACAGCGACCAACGAAGCCATTTAGATGCTATCGTCAGCAGGTTATTGGCAGCCATATTGGCGGAAATATTCTCATCTTTCTTCTTCCTCTTACTTTATCGGTAAACTTCGTTGACATAGCTCCATGATGTTTACTTTTACTTTGTCGCTTTTCAATTATTGACCAACGTTACCTGTTTTACGATTAAATTTCTCGTTAAATTTCTATCCATGTTCTTGTACACTTGGGTACGTTTGAATGAGCAGAGTTTTGAATAAATAAATTAATTTAGACGGTGTTTTTGGATTTAATTTGTTTAATTAAAAATATCGAGTTACCTGCAAACTGGAAAGTCATGCTATTTATATTTTTTTACTGTTGCGCGCATATGAATGCATGGTGCGCTTTGCAGTAAAAATTATTAAAATTAAACTAAATCAATTTCAAATAAAAAATTATTTTATGTAAAAATTGCATTCTGAATCCACATGTGAAATTTAAATAAAATAAATAAATAAATATATCATCACGGCATATTACCCATTTCTGGGTGTGCCAGTATCTACAACACATGTAGACATCGGTAATGATGACGATATATTTTATCGTGCGGGCGCTTACCAGGCGTCACCTCACGGGCACTCATAGCTGATGTGGAGAGTGCACCACAGGGGTCACTTTTCTGCCATTTAAAATTGGAAAATATTTGGCGTCTGTCGGGATCGAACCCGGTTCCCCCAGGTTCGCGACCAGACACTCAGGCAGAATAGGATCAGAATGTCGGGAGTACGAGGACGGCGAAAGAGAAGATGCAGGTCTGTATCGCAGAAGACTTGAGAGAGGAAGAATTGTGTGAAGCAGATGCGTTGGACAGGAATGAGTGAAAGAGAAGAGTAAGAAACAGAGACCCCTTAATAAAATTGGAGAAAGTTGAAGAAGAAAGAAAGAATTGTCAAGTGCAATTTACATAGTGTATATTCATATTACAATTTTATTGGATTTATAGAATCTTTTCGAAGGACCTTTGATATGGAATTTGTAAAAAATAGTATGTGTTCGTATTATAATTTTATTGGATATATAGAATCTTTTCCAAGGAACTTTTTTATAGCGTTTATCCATTTTTATTTCAATACTTTTATTTCTAAAAATTCACACAGTTGTTCAAATACTCTAAAAATGCGTACACTTACATAACATTCTCTTTACAATCAAATAATGTTACTACCAAGTTTATATCTCTACCCATTTTTGAATTATTGCCCCAAAAGTCAATATACCCCACATTTAGATAAAAATTTAAAAATTTTCAAAAATCTAATTTTTATGTGTCTGGATACTTCTCAATGCGCTGATTCCAAATTTTAAAACTGCAGGTCGATATCTCCTTTCGTTCTCGAGATATTTAGATTCAAAGTTTTGCTCAAAATTGCCCATTTTTGGGTATTAACCCAAAAATGGGTCGAGATATGAATTTGGCGACATTACCATTCGATTCTACGGACAAAATTACATAAGTATAGTAATTTTCATAATTTTTGTCCAAACGGTTCATTTTTTATGAATAAAAGCTTGAAAATCCCTGAAAATAGCCAAAATCTGAAAAAATCGTAAGGGGTACCCCTTACGATTTTTGCGATTTTTGGCCATTTTCAGTTATTTTGCTTTAGAGATTGTATGCGGTGTTCAAAAATTCTGAAAATTGGTGTACTTATGTAATTTTGCCCGTAGAATCGAATGGTGATGTCGCCAAATTCATATCTCGATCCATTTTTGGGTTATTACCCAAAAATGGGCAGTTTTGAGCAAAACTTTGAATTTAAATATCTCGAGAACGAAAAGAGATATCGACCTGCGGTTTCAAAATTTGGAATCTGCACATTGAGAAGTATCTAGATACATAAAAATTAGATATTTGAAAAATTTGAAGTTTTTATCTAAATGTGGGGTATATTGACTTTTGGGGCAATAATTCAAAAATGGGTAGAGATATAAACTTGGTAGTAATATTATTTAATTGTAAAGAGAATGATACGTAATTGTACGCATTTTTAAAGTATTTATATATGAGTATACATAATGTATATTCATGTGATAATTTTGTTGGATTTATAGAATATTTTCCAATGACTTTCTGTATGGAATTTGTAAAAAATTGTATTATGTTCGTGTTACAATTTTACTGGATATATAGATTCTTTTCCAATGAACTTTTGGTATGGGATTTGTACAAAATACATCAAATTAACAGAAGGTCTTGTGCTGGCTATTTAAGCAAGTTATTGAGTTTAAAACTCAACTGTTGAAATTCAATATAAAATAAATTTATATCATGAACTTGGAAGTTTTTAAAAAATCGTGAAGTTATAAAGTTTCAAAATGCTCTTCACGCATCTTTTCACGTTTGTTATTTCCTTTAACAGTACCTGAATATAATAATTTTCAAAGAATTCTCTCTTCTGTGAAACATGAAACAACTTTTATTGAGAACAGAAATATATCATCTATCTTCACTGTATTTTTATTTGAGAAATCGACACGTGTGCTTAACGATACACGTGAAAATAAAATAACATTTTAAAAATACAGTCTATTCGTTGTCTGCCAGTATCGGATAGAAATAAATGGTGCCATTGTAGTCATTTCGATGAAATAATAAAATGAAAATATCGTAAATACTATAAACAATTATGTAATTGAAAATTGCTTTAGGGTAGAAACTATATTTTTGTTTCTCATTCAACAAATTTGACTTTTGTTCGTTTTGTTTTAGTTTCAATTTGTTAGTATGAAAAATGAAAAGTGAATAAAGCCAGTTAGGAAAAAATAGTAAATTTTTACATTTTTCGTTTTATTTAAAACATGAAATGTTATTACAATATGGAAAAATATGCATTAAGAGGAAAAAATATTAAATATAAATAAAGGAACAATATTTTCTGTCAGCAAAGTTCATATTTATCATCAAATCGTATGCTCTAATTAATCGATTATATTAATTAAAAGTGTCTCCAGATATAAATGCCCAAATTAATGTTAATGTCCTTGTTTTAACTAAAACACTAGTCATGCCGCGAGATCTCGTCTCGAATTTCTCGAATTTTCGAGAGGAGATTAACCTTATTCTCGTCTCGATATTTCGAGATGAAATGAGAGTAATGCCCTCGAGATTTTCTCGAGACGAGAGTAGAAATTCCAGATCTCGATTGTATTCTTTTTTATATTTCATAAATTTTCTAATTAAAATAAACAAAATAACAAAATATTAGTCGATATAAATAAATATTTTATTTGCCTCTTCATTTACATTCATATTTATTTATTAATTTTAGATCTATTGCGTTTTAGTAAAAAGAAAATGCATAAAAGTGACATCTATGGTATACTCTTCACTCTAGCTTTAAGTTCCCGCACTATACGAATATATAATTATATATTACCAATATTTAGCGTAAAGTAGATTGCTACACCCAACAACGGGTAATAAAGCCATACATACACCAGACTTAGTAAAATAATGTTTTAATCATTGGTATACCCGTTTATTAAATTCATGTCGCTTGTAATGTTAATTTATTTACTATTTCTAATTATAAATTCGAGAAATTCGAGACGAGACGAGAGTGAATTGTTTCTCGTCATATCTCGTCTCGCGGCATCACTATAAAACAAGAAATGTCAAATTTAAATTTCAATATTTAATTTCACCCGTATGTTTAAAGAACGATAAAAAAAATCTGTTGTGGCCAGCACAAGACTTCTCGCCATTTCCATATTAGGCTATATAAGTATTGGTATTGTACTGCACTTCGCTTTCGAACCGTAATTTTATAACAAAATGTTACAGAACATTACCCAAATATTGTTTTTTATTGTATTTAACATGTCTTCTGCACACATATAATTCTAATTATATATATATTTATTGTATGAGGAAGTTTCTAAGTGTCAGAGATTGTTCCAATTCATTAACCAGATTGGCGGTATTTCTGATGGATACATGCATTTTACCACAATTTTACCTATAATTTCAAATATTTAATTAATAAAACAATAAGAAAAATTAAATATACTTTCCAGAAAAAGCTAACAGAATGTCACTAAAACTGTTGATATTTGACAATGACATGTGTCATGTTATAAACATTGGAATTTGTCATCTGGTTTCCTTAGTGCCTTAGCTTCTGCGATTAGTGTACTCTACAAATTATAGTGTCTTTATCTCTAAATCTATGCAAGATATAATAAAAATTTTAAGTGTATTAGATGGAGAATTTTATGTTCTTCAATATTTAATAAAAAAACTCCCAAAAAATTATATTTAGAAAAATTTTTCTAAGAAACTACTACTTCCGGTTGTTCAATTGTTACCAAAACCTTTTCAGCTCTTCCCAGGAATGTCAGATTGAGGAAACTGCAGTTAAATATTTTTTAAGTCTTATAGTTTTTGAGGAACCGTGTCTACAACATCCAGACATACATACACACATCCACACACACACACACAGACATCATTTTAAAAATGTTATAATCGGATTCTAGGGACCCTAAATCGTGCTTATTCAATAAAATCTGGATATGCGAATTTTAGCATGAGTCCAATACCTCTCTTAGCGAGAGGTAAAAAATTGTTTCAATACATACTATATTCTGCTTTAAAATTATATTCTGAGAAATTTGATATTATTTTCATTAGCATTATTAAATAATGAATTTTGATATATTTTAAAACAGCGTTTTAGTTAAAACAAGATAAAAGCTTGATCACCGTAATTTATATCTTAAAAGCCTCGTACTCCGCCTTGGGGCACTCCAGATGTCACAGTATATTTATGTACCCTACGGTTCGTTTTGACAAACTTCATTTCACTTCATCATTATACCCTTGTTGAATAATATTACAATTATATTAATTAATTAATTAATAAAAAACGAATTAATTCAAATTAACTCAGAATTAATTAAGCCACATTTTAGAATAATTACTCTTTCTTCTTTCCATTCATGTTTCGTGTGTAGTAGGTCCGTTTACAGCGCATTTATTGCAGGAAATCGTTGTAAAAGGTAGTATTGATGTGCGTGTTCCATGTAATAACGTATCCGGAGAGTAGTTCGTAATGAATGCATTTGTGGAAACAGCGAAACAATGCTGTACTCAGGGCTCACGTGCAGAACAATTCAGGCCAAACAATTATTTTACCATCGTCGTTATTGTTTTATTCAATTATAATATAAATTTCCACTTTTATCCTCGAATGTAGAACGAATAATAATAATTAAAAAATTTAATAACGCAATTTCAAATTCAATATTAAATTCATGAGAAAAATAATAAAACTCATATTATAGAGAATGCAGGCTAAGAATACGCACAATTAAAATGTTCGCATCGCAAATCATTGATTCAAATGAAATCCTTAATTAATTTCCCAGATTATACAAAGGTGCTAAAATAATCTATAGTCATATATTGTATAGTTCATCTAGGGATCATTTTCCGAAGACTCGTTATCGTTTTATTATGGGTGCACAATAGCTAAAACCGCAATGCCAAAATATTTCGGTCCGTACAGTCGACCAGTTCAGTATTTGCAATGCTGGTATATATTTTACGCCCAGTATTCGACTGTAGACCAAGACTCTACAACATCCCTGGTAATCGGTTTAGAAAATCTGGAAAGTGCAGTCTTGGTCTACAGTCGAAAACTGAGCGTAAAATATATACCAGCATTGCAAATATTTTGGCATTGCGGTTTTAGCTACTGTGCACCCATAATAAAACGATAACGAGTCTTCGGAAAATGATCCCTAGATGAACTATACAACAAGACGATTGAAAATTCTCGATAATTCGAATCCTGTTACCTGGAAACACCACGAGTGGTATTTCCAAAAGGCAACTCGTTGAGTATGTCGAGAATTTTCTATTGTCGAGTTGTATTCAGGTAGACTATATCACGAATAAAAAGAAATTAAAATAAATTATTGTTGGCCCGAAGTCTTTTGAAAAGCTTTTATTTCAAAATAAAGTAACACTAGCAACAGTGTAGTTTTTGAAGCCGTGCTTAAATAATTATTTGTCTACTTGTCAAATTTATATTTCAATAATGCCTATACTCGCCGTCAAATGATTATGGACTGATGTTCAACTTTTATCCCTTTCCGCACCCTGCCCCTTGCCGAGCGGTGTTGCCGCTTGTAACTTGACATGACCAGGAATGAACGCAAATGTCATATAATACATTTAAAACCAATTTAATTTTTTAACACATCGTAAATGAAGAAAATATTATAACTAATAAGTAAGGTGAGACAGTAATACGTAATATAAATTATAAAAATTGTCTCTGTGGAAAATTTATATTTATATTTAGACTAAAGTTTCCACACATCAATCTAAGGTCTCGTTTGCGTTAAAATACGATAACCGGTAAAAATCTAAATAAAAGGTAAGAATAATTGATTAATAGGTGAATTGTAAATCTGCCAACACAACATGCTTCTGCAGTCAAATCCAAAGTTTTCTTTTCATTTAATAAATTATAAATTTTTTCAGGATGTAACGCCAATTTTTTGAAAAAATTGTGTACATTCACAATAATTGTTTTTTCCTAAACTTTTTTTATAAGAACCAGGACTATTTAATTCATGAGTTTCACTCAGTTTCTTTTCAATAGTCTAAATATAATGCAATTTATAGGATTAGGAATAAAAAGCGCACGCAAGTACTAACGAAAATGTCAGAATATAAAATGACATTGACAGATTACAGATATTTGTACAGGTAGACACTTAAAAAATTTGGCATCAGGGTAGAAATCTCCAGTCCATAATTATTTGACGGCAAGTATAGTTGTCAAATTTCCTGCTGCCCTAATAATTTTTGGGTAAAAAAGCTTCAAATAAAAGTTGTAGAGCATAAAATTCTTCCTCTGAAGCAATAGTCATGGAATTGAGTCTAAAAATAGAATTTGTTAATTATTTTGCCTCAATTTCATGGAGCATCCATCGATATTTCTAAAGTAATTTTCGACATTTTAATACCTAAGTTCTACCGTTAATTATGTAAAAATGCTTATTGATTCAGATGCAAAATTTGATACTCTACAATTTTTATCTGAAGATTTTTTTTCTAAAATAATTAGGGAAGCTGGAAATTACGAAAATCTGATTTTATATGTTAAAGTTTTATTTTCAGCTGTGCCGGTCACCACCTTGTGTTTGTATAATCTCATTTTTTTTCGGTAAGTGCACCCGACAAAATTTTTCAAAGTCAGCACCTATGAATGAATGATATAGTCACCATTATTAATCTATAGATAGAATTCTCTCATTTGATAACCAGAAAATACATCATAATACTTCATAACAATCGTAACATCTCTGCGTAACATCCTTTACCAAAATACTTTTAAGGCGATTGCCGGTGCTACGCTAAACAGCACTTAATTATTAATTTCTATTCCATGTAAATTTAGTTCAAAAAACATCATAAAAATGGCTATTTTAAAATTTATTTTTAACACAATAACTGTACTTTATACAAAAAATGTTTGGGTCACCCCCATAGCGCCCTCCTTTAGTAGTAAGTCTGTGAAAAAAAATATACATTATCTTTTTTAGTGTAGCTGTGATTTGATTTCTACTAAACCCCTTTTTGCCGCTTATTTCAGAAATCGGAACGATAGACTATGGAGGAGAAAGTGTTAGGAGAATATGTTCCTCCTCTACTACACACATCTCCTCTCTCACTCCAACAATTTGCTTCACAACACGGGCTGAGTTTTCTCCTTATGCTTTAAACAAGGACAAACACATATAAAAGCAAACAGAGAGAAATAAACATAGCATTCTTAAAAGTAGTGGGGGAACGTAAGAAGTTTGTCTGCACTAGTGTCATACTAGCTACAAAACTGATTTCGCTGAGCGACCGGCAATGCTCTTAAGTCATGTAGGTTAAGATAAATTCGCTAACCTCAAACCTCTTTTGTCCTGGTTTGCTAGGATTTGTCTGGAGGAGCCTGTTAGCTGCGGGGTGAGGGGATTCCGATGTTGAGTGTCGACGACGAGAGCCGAAAGCATCCCCGCAAAGGTCAGTGCAATGAGAGTGATGATTCGGCGACGCCGGCGCTGCGTTCAAGTATCGACCAGCCGCCCTTCCCTTCCCGGCCCCCAACATGGATCAGACACGCATGCGTAGGCGGGAACGTGCCCCCCAATGGGGAGCTATGCACCTGCATAGAAGAATGTGCGGAGGGATTTTTGACAAGGACAGGGAAATATTGATGCGAAATAAATATAAATATGAGTACGTACTTGGAAACTGTGATGCTCATATTTCAACGGAGACAGATTGAGTCAGATAAATATAAAGCCTGTTTTAGATGTCACATTAAGAGATTGGGAGATTTAAGCGGTAGTCATTTATGAAATTTATTCTACTGTGGCCCTGACTTAGTTTTGGAAGCAGCATCAGAATTTTCATAAAGCCTGTTATTGCCCCAGGAGTTAATTTTCTAGATGGTGGAATCTGTTTATGGTTACAGCTGGACATACATTGTAACAGGGGTTTGCGGAGAGGGGGAAGGAAGGTAACGATGAGGTTCTATACAGTGTCCTACACTCTATCTTCAATGTAGCAGAGATAGCCAATGTTATTCTTATGAAGGTTTTCTGTACCAATTTTTCAATGTAATGTAATATTGAAACATTCATAAATTTTCATTGCTATACCAAAATTAGTTAACACTGTACAATTTAAGTTTTATGAGGATCTCTTATTTTACCCAAGGGCTTATTGGAATCACCCGAAATTTATCTGCAGTTCTAAATAGTTTTATTTACAGGGGCGCGAAAAGATGCGTTGGAACCAGGGTGTAAAAAACATGCTGAAGCTATTTGTACCTGTAATAAGTAATATTTCAATACAATATTTTAAAACCGCCCGTCATACTAATCGCGATCAAATGCATTAGAGATTAAAATATTATAAATTCAAATTGAAGATTATAAAGAAAGAATAAAGACTTATGAACTATGTAAAATATATGCAGTATTTCTATCAAGCCTAAATATTAGTAAATTATCAAATAAGATATAAATTAAATAAAAAATAATGCTTAATAATTTTAACTCTTTATGAGTTCATCATATAATATGTCGACATAAATAGCATAAAACATAAAAAAATATTCTTCATCAATATGACATTGGGATAATGTAGGTATCGTAGGAGGAACACAAAAAATTAGCGATTTCAATTCATCATATCTATCTACTCCAATCGGCAAGTATAGTGTTACAAAAATGCGCTGTAGAAAATATAGTGTTAATTATTTCATGTAGCTCTATATCTTTTCGTAGAATGTAAATATGTAACATAGGGAATTTATATTGTTGACGAAGATTGTAAAATGTCCAATTAAGTACAAAAATGTTTTATATTATTTATTTTAAATTGAAGAGTTTAATGTTAATTATTTTAATTTACCTACGCTTGTTATGTTTTTATACCCTACTTATATTTTGTGTTTGTAATGTTTGTATTATTTTATATTTTTTGAAAATTGTTAAACTGACCAGTTTATTATTTATTTATTTTTTTCTTTTCAGCCACCTGTTTAGCTGTTTAGATACACTGAAAGTACACCAGTCATAAATACATTCAATGAATTACCCAGAATATTTTATCTCTTTTTGAGCATATATTTTGCTCTTTCTATCTTGTAGACTAACAGCAGGTAAATTTGGCAACATAGTACTCCATAAGACCCTATACTGAACATAGAGTGTGGGACACTGTATAATGCTATGCCTGCAGTGACGTGCATTGGCTGCTTGAATGATTTGGGTATATCAATTTGTTCCTGTGAATCCATCTTCAAAATGTCAACAACTCACAAACAGAAAAGACAGCTGACGGATGAAGCAAAGTTATACCTTACCGCCATGTTTAATAGTTCTCGCTTGTGTGGTTGTCTGACATTACGTTGATTGCTGCCCTTTTCAGACCTTATATAGGCTTATTCGAGTACAGAGATTAAGTGGGTAGATCTCTGTTGGAAATATAGTGGATAACTGATGCCTAAACTCCTTTATTTGGTGACATGGACCAAATACACCCACTCCAGTTTCTCCTGATCCTCAAGTTTTGAATCGTAAATCAAAGACAAAGAATTTCTTTAGAATAGTGGTCGTCTCAGGCGATTATCTATAACTTTGTTTGTTTGGTCAAAGTTGTATCTTAAATAAGTAAATAAATATATCATCACGGCATATTACCCATTTCTGAGTGTTCCACAATCTGCTTTATCGCAGATATCGGTAATGATGATGACATATTTGTACCGTGCGGGCGCTTACCAGGCGTCACCTCACGAGCACTCATTGCTGGCGTGGAGAGTGCACCACAGGGGTCACTTTCGCAATATTTGGCGTCGGTCAGGATCGAACCCGGTACCCCCACTTTCGCGACCAGACACTCAGGCACGAGGCCACGGGATCCCATAAAGTTGTATCTTGAAATTATTATTTTTATATATATATACAGGGTGTAAATTTTAAAACGGGTCATAGGACTATAACATAGAAAAACAGTTTTTTAGACGCCAAAAGTGTCTATATTAATTTATTGAAAAAAGAATTATTTGATGCTAAAAACATTACATTTCTGTTTCATATAAAGCCAAAAAATTTAAAAAATTGCACAATTAAGAAAAAATATCATTAGCCTTGAAATTAGTAGAAACAAAACAAAAAAATTGTTGACTTACGACGTTCATAAACGTTAAAATTAAATTATTATTTTCCTTTTATTAAAAAGAAATCATAGATAATTTTTCTCATGAAGAAAATTACAAATTATTAAATGGTTTTAATTGTTGTACATCTTTAATTTGTATATACCTATTACAATAAATAATAATTGTTTCTTAAATAAATACCCTAGTGTTTTCTTTATTTTGTATTAGTTCATAAATTAATAACTTTAATCTTTAATTGTCCGCTATCATGTTAGTAAAAAATGACAATGTTTTGTTATTGTCAGTTTCATGGCTAATGATATTTTTTCTTAATTGTACAAATTTTTAAATTTATTTTCTGGCTTTATATGAAACAGAAATGTTAAGTGTTTGGTATCAAAAAATTCGTAATTTTTTTCTTTATAATAGGCTCCAATTATTTTTTCAATATATTAATATAGAAACTTTTGGCCTCTAAAAACTGAATTTCTATGTTATAGCCCTATGACCCGTTTTAAAATTTACACCCTGTACATATATATATATATATATATATATATATATATATATATATATATATATAACTTTATGGCAGATTTTTTTAGTCATGGTATTTTTTGCTAAACGTCGAAGATGTTTCGAATTATCGAACATGTCGAAATGACAAGTGTCTGGACTATCGCGAATGGAATAAAGTATTTTATTTTTCAAGCAGTTAAAATCGATTTATCTAGTCGTCACGTATGGAATGTGAAATGTGTTCTAGTCTGGAATTGCAATATTTATCATTTTATTAGAAAATAACTTTAGTTTTCAATTAGATTTAAGCTTGACTTTTCAAAGCTTGTTGTCTTATTATTATTACTCAGATGTCGGATTTGAGATTTAAAATGAGCTTCTTTAAAATACATTGTAATAAGGAAAATAAGCATACAAAACACTGGTCTTGCAGCTTACAGTTTTAAATTGCTTTTAGTAAATGTCTAGACGAAAACTTTCTCGCATAAATTTATGAAGACCTTCGTTCTCAAAACATACATTAATCAAACAATTCGGTTTATTTGATGTACATGTAAATGTTTACCCTTGTCTTGTTCGCTTACCAAAATATTATCAGCCTCAGCAATATTTTGAAAATTCCTAAAACGTCTCTTCAAAATATTTCTAATACAGAAGTAATATCTTCTTCATTCTCAATAATTCCTGCGTTTTATATTACCTATAGTGATTATTTTTTGACATTTCTTAAAACCAATGAAATGTTTCATTACCTGTCACGTGTTAGCGTTTTAACCAATTCTGCCATTATTATAGTGAGAATACAGTTCTAGAGATTATTCCCGGGAATAATTTCAGTAGCTTTTGTTTTGTCAGAGAGTTATCAACAGATAAATAAAATGAACGAAAAACTCCGATTTAGTGATGTTTCTGATCATGAAATAAATCAAAAAAATATAGGAACCACTTCTGGAAACATCGTAATTAATAATCACTCGGTATGAAGGCGATTATTTATATTTATTTTGCCCTGTCAAAGTTATGTTCTAGTTGTCAAAACAGACTTGCCAACTGCACCATGGACATGAATGAAGCTAGATAATTACGTCAGTAGATGGAGTCACAATAGCAAGACAGCGGCTTTCACTTATTTAAAACAAATTTGTAGATCAAAAAATAATCTAATTAAATAAAATTCGAGAGTTCGATAAACTAGAAAATAATTCTCCAGTTTTTTTCTCAAACTTGTTTCCATTTGGCAATAGCCGCTCAAACTGTACGGGCTTTATGACTATTGCCTACAACAAGTTTTCGAAAAACCTGTCAAATTATTTTCAATTTATTCTCACTCTTTTTGCAGGCGCGAGTTTCTTTATTCAGAAACAATTAATGCGCTGAATTCCATCAGCAATTGAAAATGACGTCACGATGAATAGTTGATAGATCCGATGGATAGCCGCTGCGACCGAATAAAGAAACGGGTTGCTGAAAATTGCGATGAATCTTCTAACCTTAAATATCAACTGACAGTTAACCACCACACCAGTTAACAGATATGGCAAGTTTTGTAGTTAAAAGTGTGGTTAAAATGACCGTCGCTGTATTGCAATCTTCAGATTCTTTATCGAACAATGAATAATCTGATGACAGCAATAGCAGCAATGATGTGGAATTCATAATTATAATAAAAATTATCTACATCTATAACCTTTCCGTTGTGAACAAGACATGTTTTTACCTCCCGCTACCCTTGGTAAGGGAGGTATAGGGATCGTGCTAAAAATCACATATCGAGATTTTAGTAAATGACCACGTTTTAAGATCCCTAGAATCCAATTTTAACATTTTCACGATGATGTCTGTATGTGTGTATGGATTTTGTCTTCGCTCTAACTCAAATACTATCAATCAGAAAATTCTGAAACTTTGTATTTCTATCCTATTCTAATATGAAAAGAAGCCATTAGATTTTGGTGTAAATCCGTTAACCGGAAATGACACTTTACCTGAAGCTCATAATGGGTTTTCTTCAAAAAATACCAGTAAAAGCAATAGTTTTCTGCAATGGAACAGTTTGCAGCGTTAGTAAATACGTAAGTATGTATTTAAATTAATAAAAATGGATAGGAATGTGTGTCGAAGGATGGTTGTTGCGTAACTATTATTGTGGTCCAGATGCGGTTATTCGCTACCGAAAATCAGTCACTTTAATATGTTCTTATGTGTGAATGCTATGATGATTGTGGACAAGGCGAAAGAAGAATGTTGTTAAAGAGTGAAGTGAGTCAGCTGAGCTCTTACTCTTATCCCTTTTCTTATTGTTACTATTGTTTCCGGGTTTTTGATAACCCAATAAGTGGGAAACGCGTGATTTTATTTTTATGTATGTATGTATGTATGTATGTATGTATGTAAAAATTAAATAATACACCTGCAACCATGAAACAAACGCAAATGTCAAAAATATAACCTAAAAACATTTCGTTACACCCCCACTACCGATCCATCGGATATCGTAAAATCTATCGGTAGTCAAAGCCGATGCATGTAATGAATTTATGATGGAATAATTATCAAATTTACTATTAGAGAACAGAAACCTACAATTTAATTTATATTTGTGTAAATAAACATGGCCTGTTTTGAATGCTTAACGCATGTGACCATGCAACCATGAAACAAACGCAAATGTCAAAAATATAACCTAAAAACTTTTCGTTAGATCCCCACTACCGATCCATCGGAAATCGTAAAATCTATCGGTGGTCAAAGCCGATGCATGTGATGAATTTATGATGGATAGTGCGCGGTAATTAGAAACGGTATGATTAATTTCAACTGCAATTCAGTAGTGATAAAGAAACGGTGTGATGAATTTACGATTCATTAATGCGCACTACTCATCGGTGAATAAAGAAACTCGCCTCATCCTTTGAGAAATTTTTGTTGGGCAAAAGGTTGAACACCCATAAGCTAGCTAGATGGTCACTGAACGTATCTATTATCATTATCTTTTCTGTCAGACGAGTACAATAGTCCGTCATAATTTCATTTTTATCTTCCCACACAACGCAGCAACCCTCGAGTGAAAGTCCTGCTCACTGTAATAAATCAGTGTTGTGATTAGGCTGGATGTTTCTAGCCCGGGCAACAGGTATGTCCGTGGGGCAGAACGCCAGCGCTGCGCTGCGTCGCAGGTCGCAGCGGACGTGGAACAGGTAGCTAATAAAGTATAACCTTCACGCCAGGAGTTTACGACCTCTGGGAACCGGGGAGAGCTGCAAGAATGCGGGGAAATGGAATTTTCAGGCGTCGGGGTTGTTTATCAGATAGGAAGAGTATGGGAGAGTATTGTTGGTTAAAAATGAGTTTATTATAAAAAAGAATATGTTGTTTATTTGTTTTTTTACCTCTCGCTACGACAGATATTGGATTCATGTTATTGCCTCAAAAGTCAGTGTACCCCACATTTAGATAAAAACTTCAAAATTTTCAAAAATCTAATTTTTATCTATCTAGATACTTCTCAATACGCTGATTCCAAATTTTGAAACAGCAGGTCGATATCTCTTTTCGTTCTCGAGATATTTAAATTCAAAGTTTTGCTCAAAACTGCCCATTTTTGGGTAATAACCCAAAAATGGGTCGAGATATATATTTAGCGACAACACCATTCGATTCTACGGGCAAAATTACATAAGTACACCAATTTTCAGAATTTTTGAACACCGCATACAATCACTAAAGCAAAATAACTGAAAACGGCCAAAAATCGCAAAAATCCTAAGGGGTACCCCTTACGATTTTTTCAGATTTTGGCTATTTTCAGGGATTTTCAAGCTTTTATTCATAAAAAATGAACCGTTTGGACAAAAATTATAAAAATTGCTATACTTATGTATTTTTGTCCGTAGAATCGAATGGTGATGTCGCCAAATTCATATCTCGACCCATTTTTGGGTTAATACCCAAAAATGGGCAGTTTTGAACAAAACTTTAAATCTAAATATCTCGAAAACAAAACGAGATATCGACCTGCGGTTTCAAAATTTGGAATCAGCGCATTGAGAAGTATCTAGATACATAAAAATTAGATTTTTGAAAATTTTGAAATTTTTATCTAAATGTGGGGTATATTGACTTTTGGGGCAATAATTCAAAAATGGGTAGAGATATAAAGTTGGTAGTAACATTATTTGATTGTAAAGAGAATTTTATGTAAGTGTACGCATTTTTAGAGTATTTGGAAAACTGTGTGAATTTTTAGAAATAAAAGTATTGAAATAAAAACGGATAAATGCTATAAAAAGTTCCTTGGAAAAGATTCTATATATCCAATAAAATTATAACACGGTCGCATACTATTTTTTACAAATTCCATACTAAAAGTTTATTTGAAAAGATTCTATAAATCCAATAAAATTATAACATGAACATACTTAGAAATGCACTCGATTACGAGCTTTGGCCCGGCCCGGCCCGAAGCCCGCCTCGATTTCGGGTCGATCATCGAAAAAAATCTTTTAGTTCAATAAAATGCACAGTTTCTTAATATTTTAATGAAAATGGATGAAGTTAAAAAGGATCAAAATGATTTAATAACAACAAACTTCACATATTAATAAATAAAAATGTATTATTTTACTTCAAGAATTCAAGATTATTCATTAAAGCATAATAATTATATTGTGATGTTGCTATTATTATTGTAGGAAAGTTGTTTAAATTTTCGAACGGCTTTGGTAAACAAATAACTACTTATGTTAACTAATGTTGAAAGTTATAAGAATGTAGAAGTTTTTTTATAAATTTGACACGAAAAAAGTTAAACACTTCGCTTTAACATAAAAATCAACATTAGGAATGCCGGATGCACCCAATTTCGAGCTTTGGCCCGGCCCGATTTCGAGTCAATTTTCGAGCCGGGCTAGCTAATTTTTTTATCGAGTCGATCTTCGAGTCGGGCCGGTAATTTTTATTTTCGGGCCGAGTCGATCCAAACCTCAAAGCCCGGCTCGGCCCGGCCCGAATGCATCTCTAAACATACTCATAAACATACAATTTTGAAGTTTTTATCTAAATGTGGGGTATAGTGACTTTTTTATAGCATGTTTATTTAACAACTTCCTAACTCGAAATGCTCTATGTGTAATACATTGTAGCCACCCTGTTTGTTCTTTCCAAATTTTGGTAGTTGCTGCGGACTTGCTAGATGAAGTGAAACTTTTTATGAAGAAGACTGTTTTTCCTAAAATGCAAAATAAGGAAGTTTACAAGTACAGTCCATCCGGGGACACGTTATAATAATATTAACATCAATGGATCCGAAGAGTAAATAATGTATCAGATACATCATCTAACTCATGTAGGAATAATAATTATCAAATTTACTATTAGAGAACAGAAACCTACAATTTAATTTATATTTGTGTAAATAAACATGGCCTGTTTTGAATGCTTAACACATGTGATTTATAAATAACATACAATGTACTTAAAATATTTATGTACAAAATACGTGCCTGGTTACATAATTAACACATTGTGCGCCTGGGGGATACAAAGATATACCTACATCCGCAATGCGTAAATGTTTCCTGGGTTCTCTTACATTATGAATGGTGTACATTGTACGTAAATAATATGTAGGTACGTGTACGTGGTACGCACATTTTTCAGAACTTTTTTCCTGTATATTTTTGAATGTTTGTATTGCATACATACCTATATCATCACGGTATATTACTCATTTCTGAGTGTGCCAATCTGCGTTGTACACAGATTTCGGTAATGATGATGACATATTTATACCGTGCGGGTGTTTACCAGACGTCACCGCACGGGCACTCATTGCTGGCACGGAGAGTGCATCACATATAAATCCAATGATTATTATAAATAAAATAAATAAATATATCATCACGGCATATTACCCATTTCTGAGTGTGCCAATCTGCGTTGTACATGCACAGATTTCGGTAATGATGATTACATATTTGTACCGTGCGGGCGCTTACCAGGCGTCACCTCACGGGCACTCATTGCTGGCGTGGAGAGTGCATCACAGGAGTCACTTTTGTGCCATTTAAAATTCGAAATATTTGGCGCCGGTCGGGATCGAACCCGGTTCCCCAGATTCGCGACCAGACACTCAGGCACGCGGCCACGGGCTCCATAAAGTCCGGATATTCCGTAATATTTGAAATAAATACATTACTCAAAGTAAATGTACCTTCGAGTCATTTTCAGTTATTTTGCTCTAAAAATTGTATCTATCCAATGCTCAAGTTTTTTAAAATTTATATATTTATATAATTTAATTTGCCGATAGCCGAATTCGTTATTTGCATATCGGCCGAGCGAGGGTCAAGGTTTTTCGTAATAACAAAATTTAAACATTAACAGCCCGATTCACAAAAAAGTTTAAGCTAATCCTCATTTTTGGATTATCGAATTCTACTCTAATTTTGACAGTTTATATCTTAAAATATAGTCTAATCTATTCCTAGTATCTACCTTTATTGGTAATATTATGAAAATTAAATTTTAAATTTTGTGTTAGGAATAATAAAATAATAATAAAATTCTTCTCTAGACCTAGACCGTTATTTTTTATAACAGACGCCTACAATTAAGGATCAGGTGTTCCTAGAAAAATAACAGCATATTGATGGACTGCTGTCTAGGAGAATTTATAAATTAACCAAAAAAGTTGTTCAGTATGACAGATATAGAAGAATTTTATTATTCCTAAATGTTTAAATTTTATGTTATTACGAAAAATCTTGAACGCCACACGGCTGATATGCAAATAACAAATTCGAATGATTATAAACCTCAGTCGCGTCCGTCATTTGCCTTATATCGGCCTAATGACGTTAATAATATCTATCCTTCCCTTGCAGTTCAAATGCTACTTTGATCCACTATTCTGAGACGTAAAAAGCACACTTTAAAATCTGCTATACAAAAAATGGTATTACAGTCGAACTTCAGTAACTCGAACTTCGATAACTCGTATTTTTGATAACTCGAATCAAACTGGTTGGCAATAGCGCCAAGAGTGAGAATTATGGGTAATTTTTACTTGATAACTCGAACTTCGATTACTCGAATATCTTTATAATTCGAACAGAATATTTGGCGCCAGCTTCAATAAGTCGAATTCTGGGGGGAAGATTGTCAAAATTACACCAGAAGGTGTCACGTTAAATGATTTTATACATGTGGATTATGATATTGTTGCTTCGGAGTTTCCCACAGATGAAGATATAGTCGAGCTCTACAAATCTGAATCCGAATCTGTAGAGCTCGATGGAGGATGATTTGCAGCAACCACCTTCAAACGAGTTGGTTGAAAATTCGTTGAGCGTTTTGAGTTCGTATTTAAAAATTAATTAACATACAACCGATTCCCTGTATAATGGTTTAAATAACATTGAAGCTTTTTTTTTTATTGAAAATCAAAATAAAAAATTATCTCGTCAGTCACAAATAACTGACTTTTTTACACTAAAATAATGTTTATAACTTTGATCTGTAGTTATATATCAATCTGTATATCATAAGGTAAGTGGTTTTTACTCGAATAAATACATACATGAATAATATTTATACATGTGCATTATATTTAATAACCCGAAGTCTTGATAACTCGAACTTTTTTTGTGGCAAGTCATGATTTGAGTTATCGAAGTTCGACTGTATTTTAATTTATTTATGTTCATTTCATGTTTGATATAAATTAATTTACTTTGTATACGCGTGGGCATACGTATATTTTACTACAAAATTTATAAAAGCAAAGCTTTTGCTATATTAAATTAAACTGTTCAATTAAATAAATTAATACAAATAAAAACAATGACATTTGAGTTAAAACAATAATATGTTTATTTTGTACGATTATACGTGCTGAAAACTGTTTGAAAACACATTTGCGAAAACAAACAATAATAATTTCTCCGTGTCATTAAATAAATCATCATTCCGATGAATGTTTCATTAGTGTTTCCCTTGTACATTATAACTATGACGAAAAGTGACATTTCCTTATTTCTTTCTGTTGAATTACAGGCATGAAAACAACAATGACAACCCACACGAATATGAATAGTAAATAATTGATTAGGAACTGTCATTCCCGTGATGGGTTCTCCATTAATATGAAATGAAGCGAATAGATCCGAGTGTATTTAATTGAATAGAACGGAAGGATAGACACCTAGCGAAATGAAAGGAATGATCTTGTTTGATTGATCACTGTAGGTGTTGTCTTACCAGCAATTTGGACTTTGATATATCATTCTGCGAAGAAGAGATGTTTTTTGTCTGAAGCTGAAATGACAAGGTTTTTCAGAATGCTTAAAAGGCATACTAAAAAGAAAATAACAAGATGAATTCTACTTGTAATTCGACAAGCTTCATTAGACTTTTAATGGTTTTGCGGCCCCGTCCCAGATCAGTTGGCCCACTTGTTTTGTTAATAAATATGAAACACAGTATTTAATATAAAAAGGTGTTGTGGCCAGCACAAGACCTCTCGCCATTTCCATTATATGTTATATAAGTATTGTGCTGCACTTCGTTATCGAACCGTCGCTTTATAACAAAAAAATCTGATGTGGCCAACACAAAACCTCCCGCTATTGAATTTTTATTAATTTAAATACATACTTACGTATTTACTAACGCTGCAAACTGTTCCATTGCAGAAAACTATTGCTTTATTTACTATTTTCTTTTTAAAATGTCACTATTATTAATTTGAAGTGATTAGTTTTTTGACAGTGACATTTACTGTCAGTTACATTCATTTGAAATATGAACTGTGTAACAAAGGAATTATTGTTTATCTTAGGCTTCGCGACTTGTAGAAAAAAATTATTTTTAAATTTATCTGTAAAGTATATAGAAAAAAAAAAATCCAAAAAAATGGAATTTAATGGTATTTTTTGAAGAAAAACTATTATGAGCTTCAGGTAAAGTGCCATTTCCGGTTATCCGATTTACACCAAAATCTAATGGCTTCTTTTCATAATAGAATAGGGTATAAATACAAGGTTTCAAATTTTTCTGAATGGTAGTATTTGAGTTAGAGCGAACACAAAATCCCTACACATACACACATACATACACACACACACACAACATACATATACACACACACACATACATACATACACACACACCCACACACATACAGACATCATCGTGAAAATGTTAAAATTGGATTCTAGGGACCTTACAACGTGGTCATTTACTAAAATCTCGATATGTGATTTTTAACACGATTCCTATACCTCCCTTACCAAGGGTAGCGGGAGGTAAAAATCTGTTGTGGCCAGCACAAGACCTCTCGCCATTTCCATTATATGTTATATAAGTATTGTACTGCACTTCGTTATCGAACCGTTGCTTTATAACAAAAAAATTACAGAACTTTACCCAAATATTATTTTTTATTGTATTTAACATGTCTTCTGCACACGTACAATTCTAATTACAGTGAGTATTTTTTAACGTGATACATTGGGTTTGTCATATCCATGGTTACGACTTGATATTTGATTGACAGCAATGTATTTGCCCGTTCCATTTAAAATGAAACATAGGGAACGAATCTGACAGAAGTATTATATTTAAATATTGTAAGAAATTTAGCACGAAACATATTTCGGGTATAAGGTGCACACAGTATTTTTTCTACATCTAAATTTAATTTTTAGAAAACAGGTATAATTATTTAAACAAAATTAACCTCCAATGACATCTTGTTAATATGACAGATAACCGTTGAATTTTCCTATAAGTTATGATTTGACATTTGATTGACAGCAATGTATTTATATGTCTCATTTAAAATGACACATGGGGAATGAATTTGACAAAAGTATTATATTTAAATATTGTAAGAAATTTAGCCGAGTCAGAAAGCCACTAACCACTCGATCACAAGGTGCACACTATATTTTTTCTACAACTAATTTTAATTTAGAAAGCAGGTATAATTATTTAAACAAAATTAACCTCAATTGACGCCTTATCAAATGTCAAATTCGTTCCCTATGTTTCATTTTAAATGGAACGGGCAAATACATTGCTGTCAATCAAATGTCAAGTCGTCACCATGGACATGACAAACCCAATGTTTCACGTTAAAAAATACTCACGGTATATCTACTTTTCATTGTATGAAGAAGTTCCTAAATGTCAGAGATGTCTATCGATGATTTTAAAATATTTTTTGTCAACGCTTTTCTACATATTCATCCACCATTCTAACCAGGTTAAAAATACCATAACGCGGTTTGAAAATTTGAATTCAACATGAAATTTTTCTTCACGAAAAACTTTCTAAAACTGCAGTTTAGATGATTACTCATGAAAAATAGTGGAGGAACCCATTAATTGCAGCCCTAAGTGAAAACAGTCTTGTTACGTCCCTGTTTCATAGAGTAATAAACGAAAACATCTCCTGAAATAGAAACAGTAACAGAATCCCCGCAAAGTTTCAGTTGTGTTGATTGCAGCTAAGCATGCATGAGGGATAGTCGTAAAGAGCTAGAGAGGGATCTAGAGTACTCCGTTCTACTGCGACTAATTAGCAAAAGTAACCCTAGCGAATTAATTAACAACGTGAAATTTTAGATCTGCCTGCGGTTATGCAACAACTTGCGGCACAGTACGGCCTTCTCACTTAAAATACTTGATTCTTGTATAAATTACACGCTAGGATATTAATTGCAGATTTATAATGAGAACAAACAACTTTTTATTAAGAAACAAGAAAGGTATACCTCTAATAATTTCTATATTATTAAAGAAAACAAAAAAAAAATACTATAAGAACAAGGAGGATATTCGATTAGAGAAGAAAATATTTTTTTGTCCTCCTGAAGTGTAATGCGAACTTTACAATTGTATATACAGAAAGTGTAACCTACCTTTTACGCTCACTGTGTTGTAATCTGTCTAACTATGCGGTTAAATAATCAAAAAACACTGGACGTTTATGGGCATTTAGAAAAAAAATCATCTTTACTAGAATAAAGCTCAAAAGGACTACCTACATAAGTTATTTTTGTACTTTAACATTTCCTATATTTAAAACTAATTTATATAAACCAAAATCACGGCAGCGACATCTGTCACTATTGTAAAAATCCGCCGTTAACGACATAGTCACCAATCGATATACCTGTCAAATACTCGAGGTGAACACTGCTCAATATCGACACCTACCTATTATTTATTACGAAGAAAAAATGAGCAAATAAATATGTATATTATCAGTCATAAACAACGTTTCTTATTACAAATAAATTTTCGCTACAGAAAATGATCAATTCACAAATTATAATTTTATGTAAAAACTACAAAATATTAATCACAAAACACAAGCTAGGATCGTTATATTTGATGTTTCGCAGAATACAATATTATTAAAATATTAATTAAATTTTCTTTCTTGGATTTATTCTTGTAATCAATCAAAATATGCTTTGTTGTAATCAACACTTTTACAGTTATTGGAATATCAATATTGCCCGAAAATATTTCTTTTGGGTAGTTCTTTCACTAAATTTTAATAGTAAATCTAAATCAGGGTAATTTCAGTAGAAATAAGAAAATATCTAATCACCAAGATTTCAATTTTCTATCATAGATTTCAAAAGAGTAAAAATATATAGTAAATCATAAGCATTTAGTTCTTCGCAACATGCTTATTAAAATATTCATGATTTTTTTTCTTAGATTCATTCTTGTAATCAATTTTCATTTTATAATTATCGTATTTTATCACAATTATTTCATTTTCGCCTTACTAAATAAAATAATAAAATATATCTTTCAAATTTAAAATATTAATTTATTTTTAAATCATTTATAATGACATTTCTTTCATTCTTTCCAAAACGTCAAATTCAACTCACTGCTCACTACATTCTTTTACCTAAGTGCAAGTAAATAAGAAAAGGATATACCTATATCCAAATGTATAAAATAAAAAGAGTCGTAAGAAACGACTATCGTTTTCACATGCTTTGAGAGTGTCGACTAGTATTCACATTTTTTTCAGTCTAAAACGATATCGTTTTCGGTTTTCACTATTTACGTGATCGCATTTTCACTTGTCGACAGTCGCAATATCGTTTTCACAGTTACGTGATCCCACTCCTGTTTATTTTGGCGAATACCAAAATTTGTACGTTTTATTCTAGAAAAACAAATCCTAATGTTTAAATTGGTTCACTTTTTACAAAACTAGGTTAGCCAACTCAGTAATAATTAAAAATCCGTGATGATACACGGCTTTGTTGAGTTTTTGGTAATGGGTTTGAGAACAAAATAAAAAGAATCCATCATGAACCTTTAACCTTTTTTAATTACACCTGAAAAAATGCGTCCATGCGAAATGATTTCGCCTTTAAGTATGTATTAGTTTCGTTTAGCTAGATATTAGTTTTCTGC
Organism: Ophonus ardosiacus; assembly: GCA_943142095.1. NCBI lineage: Eukaryota > Metazoa > Arthropoda > Insecta > Coleoptera > Carabidae > Ophonus > Ophonus ardosiacus. The sequence goes on along the minus strand of OW964830.1, from coordinate 5,529,677 downwards.
TTTTTGCAATTTCGTTTTCGTTGAGTATTTATTTTGAAGTGACCCAATTTCATTTGATGTAATAAAATATTTCCAACTTCATTCCGATTTAAATTGTGACCTGATTACAGTTTGTTTCATTTTCGGTTCTCAAATGCAATATTGGATTATGAATATTTGCAAATTATTTTTAATTGGAATTTGTTTTTTGATGCTACTCTAACATTTCATTATTATGCAGATTTATTTGTGAGTGAAATGCGTTGTTATTATTCCAGGTGAAGTATTTACGCATATATTTTTATAAATCACTGTAATATTTAAAAATAAAACACATTGAATAAATAATATATTCAGATATACCAATTTCATTTAATTGTTTCACATATGTTAAAAAGTATTTGTCAATCATATTATTTTCTGAATAATATGTTGCATTAACCAAGTTTGCTATATACGAATATTTACGAATGATGAAGTGTATTATAGTAACACGAGAGGGGCGAGAAAGGTGAGGAGGCAATGTGGGGGGACGGGGGGCTCTAATAAATCTTAATTATTTTGGTGGCGCTTAAGGTCTATTTATAATATAATGAAGTAACGTAAGAAGTAGCGCGCTTGCATTAAAGTAACGCAAAAGATAATTGTACGGAATAGCATATACCGTTTTATAATGAAGCGAAACTACAATTTAGAAGAGTTTATAATAAGGTTATTTACTTGTTATTGCTCTTCCTTTGCCTTGTCACATTGTTGAAGGCAACTGTTTTGAACATATTTAAAATAAAATTTAAAAAATCTGAAGTGGTCAACACCATACCTCCCGCTATTTAATTTTTACCTTCCGTCACCTGTAGGTAAGGAAGGTATTGGCCAGTATTCTGACATCTTGAAGTAGCGCTTCTTCCGAAAAATCGCTACTTCAAGTGTCAAATGTCAACTTTAATATTAAAAATAAAAGAAATAAAAATAAATTAAATTATAAATGCCACTTATTTCAAATATTATAGGTTTTATTTACAAAAATATGAAACCTATTCTTGTCTATTCATAAAATAAAATAAAATAAAATTTAAAAAATCGAAATAGCGCTACTTCGGAAGTAGTTAAAAGCTTGTATAAGTGATACTTCCGGTTAGCCGGTATACACTAAAAACTAATGAGCTCTTCCCACGTTAGTATACAATGGGTATACAAAATTTCAAAATTTTCTGATTGATAGTATTTCAGTAATCGTGTCCACACGATCCACACACACACACACACACACACACACACACACACACATCCACCTACATACCCACAGACATCATCGTAAAACTGTTAAAATCGGATTCCGAGGACATCAAAACGTGCTTATTTATTAAAATCTCTATATGCGATTTTTGCACGATCCCTATACCTTCCTTACTTACGGTACCCGGAGGTAAAAAATATGAATTATCGGGTATTTTCAATCATTCTAGTGTGACCCTCGATTATAGTTCTCGTTACTAAAAATCGAGGGACGGCCATCAACAGCTTAACCGCCCATCACTTAAGTTCACAAAGAAACTTAAAACTTCTGCCCGTCACAAATAATAAGACAGAATACTGGCACTGTTTTGCGCACAAACTTTAAGCAATTTTCGGTGTATCGCTGCTAAACTATTACATCCTAGTCTTATAGTACAGGCACGTATAGGGGCGGTTAAACTGTTTATGACCGTCCCTCGATTTTTGATTACGAGAACTATAATCCGTGATAAACTACAGAATCTTGTGGTAACCACTATACGCGTTGTATATAAATATAAATGCAAATTCTGCACAGCACTTCAACCGAGCGATTTCATATTTGAATTTTTATGGAGGGAAATATTAATATTAGATTTTTCGCGTTTTATGAATATAGAATTAGTTGGATGATATTCGAGATTTTTGATTTGGAGCGGAATGTTTTCCTCGTGATTTTATCACGGAAAAACTCGAGGGAAAATGAAATGAAAATTGCCGCTCGTCTCGTGTTTATGAGCGGTTTTGTAATCCACGCGAATTTTGCCGAATGAAGCTATTAAACTAAGAGTATGGTGTAAAAACTCGAAAGTGGGCGATTAAATAAATTATGGCTGAATGAAACACATCTCATCGCCCAGGAAAATTGTAACATCAAATATTCATGCAACTTGAAAATAACACTCATAATAATTGAGCAATTTGTTGTGAGGTGCGGTTGCTATGCATTTTAAAATGTAGTACACTGCACTTTCAGTGCAATTATTAAGTTAATTACTTTAACTCATACCATCATGAATTGTATGACAAAGTAAGAAATAGTTTAAATAAAAAAATACTTTTGAGAAAACTAATTTTGTGGTAGTTATTTGCAGCACATTAAAATAAGACGTATTTTATCAATGAAATGTTTCGCAGAAAATGCATACTAGTTTTAAGAGATTTATTTTATGATATAAATTTAATATTGTTATTGACAATCAGTTGTTTCACATTTTTTAAAAAGTATTTTATATGAAAGTTTTTGCAATATTTATCAGAGTAATAACAAAAATAATAATTTATTTTAAATTAAAAAAATAAATATAATATAAATATATCATCACTGCATATTACCCATTTCTGGGTGTGCCAATCTGCTTTATCGCAGATATCGGTAATGATGATGACATATTTGTACCGTGCGGCGCTTACCAGGCGTCACCTCACGTGCACTTATTGCTGGCGTGGAGAGTGCACCACATGGGTCACTTTTGTGCCATTTAAAATTCGAAATATTTGGCGTCGGTCGGGATCGAACCTGGAATCCTCAGGTTCGCGACCAGACACTCAGGCACGCTGCCACGGGACCCCATAATTTATTTTTATTTTCGTAAATAATTAAATAAAAAGATTGGGCAGAAATAGTCATAAAAAACAACCTCCCCACTCCTGTGACGTCCCAATATATATATCACGTTATTTGTAGCCAATAGGAAAATAGTTTTTGTTAAGTAGGCGATAGTTTGTCACATGTTAAACTGTATATACTCTGACGTCACATTCTGTTTCGGATCGGAATCACACAAATATCAATATTAAATTGTAAACTATTTAATAGATATTTCGTGATATTTTCAAATTTGAGGCTCTTTAAAGAACAATATCTTTTAAAATTTAGTACTTATAGAAGTCATGTATATATAAATTCTTGTAACAGCCCTATTGAATAGATGATTTTGATTTTGAAAAGAAGTCATCTCTAGTTTACAAAATTTTACAAGAGAAGGATGCAAAATGTTATTTTTTGTAACAAGTTTTATAAACGACTCTTTAGTCACGATCTTTTTTTACGCTAGTACGAGGGTCACTCAAAAATTATTGAGATGCTGGGAAACAGTTGGCTTTGGAAAATTTTTAGTGCACAAATGTCAAACTACAATTTATTTAAAATATCTGTCCAATAATAACATCTGGTTGAAGTGATTTATTGTGGTGGAATTCGAAGTGGAAATAAACTGCAACATGAAGTTAGGAAGAGTGCATTATCGCGCTATGATTTACTACGACTTTAAAATTGGATTACGTGAAGAACAGTGCGAGGAACGTCTACGATTGGCATTTGGAGATGAAGCTCCATCTCGAGCAACTATATTTCGCTGGTTTTCAGAATTCAAAAGAGGCCGTAATTTCTTGCGTGATGAGAAACACTTAGGGAGACCTTGTACAGCGGTAGTGCCAAAAAATATAGCTGCCATCAGACAAATGATAAAGGATGACAATCGTGTCACCTATCAAACGATGGAAGATGCCCTTGGTATTGGTCGCGCCACTTTAAAATTGTTAAATAATGGCGGTCATCGTATTCTTTCTAAAATTATAACTGGCGATGAAACTTACATACCCTTTTATGATGTTCCAACGCGTCAAAAATGTAGGGTATGGGTGTTTGAAGATGACCCAACACCAATTACCGTGAAAAAACAACGTGCAAATTATATACGTGCCCTCTATGTAAACTTACAATAATATTGTTCTTACTCATAACACCTTCAGTGACATCATGTAAACTTTCCTTAAGAATAGCTGATACAGCATATTTACCTATAAAATAGTATAAAAGCCGATGTAGAGGGAAACAAATGTTCGTTCTCTTATATTTACATGTATGTAAAGAGCTCTGCTCAAAATAAAATATATTTTTATTAATTATCAATCGAGATAATATAATTGGCGCAGTCTTGGTAGGATAAGTCGAAAAACACTTAGTAAATACAAGTGTGGTGAATTTTAATTCTTTATTCGACACCTCCAAAATTAAACTCTGTGAAACCGAGAAAAACTCCGCTTTCCGCAAATACTCGTCTACAGACAACAGCTTGCTACTCAACCACGAGAACGCTGTGCTTACGAGGGAAACCTGAGTAAACGACATCGCAGAAACTGAAACTCTACAACTTCGCTTCTCAACACAACCGTCTTCAACGTGCAGGCACCTGAGCCAGAGGCCATCCTCGACTCCAGCAGCACCCACGGTGAGAACCTAAGCAGTGGAAGGACCAGAACGAGAAGGACGACTTGCTGTTCCAAACCATTGGATCACGTCTCCACCAGAGAGCCCAAGAACCCGGTGATGTCCGTAACACATCTTTCACTACTACTAATCCCATTGTAAGTTAAGGATTTTTGTATAAATACACAAAGGGGTAGATCTTGTGAAACACAAGTAATAAATCTATCGAGGGACCGGCACAATCCCACACACACAAACATATGAACTCAGACTCAAGTAGCTCTGAAGATCATTTAAGTGACACGGAATTATTACCAGTCACACAACAAAACAAAAACCCTATTAAACTCAACCCAAGTAGGTTACAATTAATTACAATGGCTACAACCAATTTGCAAGAAATTGAAAATTTAACCCGCATTATCCCACAATATGACGGGAATGTAAAAATATTAAATAACTTTTTATCAGCTGTGGACGATGTAATAGCATCATTAAGCACAGTATTATTATCACAACTCCAAAAAGTTTATCTATTTGGATTAATAAAAAATAAACTTGTTTCAAAAGCTGCAGAACTCCTTGCAGAAAATAAATTCACTAGTTGGGAAGATTTAAAAACACATCTCACAACTAATTTTACTGACAAAAGTACCCCTGAAACATTAATTTTAGAAATAATGGATTTGAGATTCAAAAACGATTCTGAATTTACATTAAAATTATTTGCAGAGAAATTCTCTAAATACAAAAATAAAATATTGTTAACAGAATATAGCCAGCTTCAGAAAAATGCCATTATTACTGAGAACCAAAAAGTAATAATAGCTAGATTTATAACACTTTTACCATTGACAATCAGAGGAGCATTTATTGTAAAAAATCCTCAAACACTGGAACAATGTGAACAATTATTAAGTAATGAATTCAATTTCAAACATCAGTCACCACTTTTAAAATCAGTAGGACCAAGTCAAAATTCCTATATACCACCCAGAAAATTCCCTGGACAACAATTTCCTAGTAATCCTATACAGTTGAAACATAGACCTGTACAATCAGTACAACATTCACAACCACAATCTACACAAAATAGAAGTTTTGCGAGACAAAATGTTTATAACGGTATACAGACACGAAGAAATTTCAAACCAACACCAATGACACAACAAACGAGAATCACACAAGCACAACCCATGTCGACACAAACAGTGAAACAAAATTATAAAATAGAATCCGATGAAATTGACGAAATAGACCCAGACACAGAAGAAGAATTTTATAACGAAAATGAAAACGAATATGATAATAATGACTCCGAAGATAATTTTTTAGAAATAGGTCAAATAAACACAAAGAACAATACGTGATGTCATCTATAGTAAATGAATTACCTACCCTAACGAAAGGACCCTTTACAATACTATTTGACACAGGCTCATCAATAAATTTTATACATCCTAAATTAGTAGAAGAAAAAAATTGCAAACTTTACGACGAAATATTAACTTTTAAAACAGTAAATGGAAAATCAAAATGTACAAAATTTACAACAATATACCTAAACAAAAAACCGATAAAATGTCATGTCTATAATTTTCACAAAAATTATAATCTATTATTCGGAATAGAAGCATTTAAAACATTAAACATACATTTAGATTTCATAAAAAACACAGTCAATATGGAAAATAAAACCTATGAGTTAACAAAAATAAATAAAAATTCTGACAATGAAATAAATAATATTGAAATAAGAAATAAACACATGAATACTCTTGAGAAACAAAAAGTAAACAATCTAATAAAAAATTATACAGATCTTTTTCCAAACAAAAATGAACGACTATCAAGTACAAACATTATTGAACATAAAATAATTCTGGATGACGACACACCAATTTACACAAAAAATTACAGACTTCCTCAAATTTATGAAAAAGACATTGAAGAACATATTCAAAATTTATTACAAGAAAAAGTAATTCAAAAATCTTATTCACCCTGGAGTTCTCCCATTTGGATAGTTCCTAAAAAGCAAGATGCTTCTGGCAAAAGAAAAACTAGGTTAGTAATTGACTTTAGAAAATTAAATACAAAAACTAAAGATGATAAATATCCCATACCCAATATTGACACACTACTAGACCATATAGGACATTCTAAATACTTTACTACACTAGACTTACACTCAGGATTCCACCAAATAACAATGAATAAAAAAGACATAGAAAAAACGGCGTTTTCAACACCTTCAGGCCATTATGAATTCACGCGAATGCCATTTGGATTAAAAAATGCCCCAGCGACATTCCAACGCATGATTAACATTGCATTAGGAGAATTAGTAAATAAAGTCTGCCTAGTATACCTAGACGACATAATCATATTTGGAGAAACATTAGAACAGCATTTAGAAAATATTAAATTAGTTTTTGAAAAATTACGAAAAGCCAATCTGAAAGTACAAATAGACAAATCCGAATTCTTAAAAAGTTCAACAAATTATTTAGGATATATAATTACACAAGACGGCTTAAAAACTGACCCCTCCAAAGTAGAAACTATTAGAAATTTAAATATTCCGAAAACAAAGAAAGAAATTAAACAATTCCTTGGAACCATAGGATGGTATAGAAAATTTATACCTAACTTCGCAAAAATTACTAAACCTTTTACACGATGTTTAAAAAATGGACAAACAATAGATATTTATAATGAAAATTACAGAAAATGTTTCGAAGAATGCAAACAAATATTAACCACATCTCCAATATTACAATTCGCAAATTTTAACAAAGAATTTATACTAACAACTGACGCTTCTGACTATGCATTAGGATCAGTACTATTACAAAAAAATGAAAACGGAAAAGAAATGCCCATAGCATATTTCTCAAAAACACTTAATACCGCGGAACAAAATTACAGCACAATAGAAAAAGAATTGTTAGCTATAGTCCAATCCATAAAAAATTTCAGAACATATCTATACGGTAGAAAATTTGTCATAAAAACCGACCATAAACCGTTAGTATGGTTATTTAATATGAAAAACCCAAATCAAAAACTAATGAGATGGAAAATAGAACTTAATGAATACAATTTTGAAATAAATTATTTACAAGGAAAAATGAACGTAATTGCAGATAATCTCTCTAGACAAAAATTAAAATCTCAAATAATAGAAAAAATTGGAGACGTAACTGAAACAAAAATTTTTGCACATTGTATTTCAAAAAATATTAAAATGTCCCAAGGATTAGCTAAACAAATTAATGAAATGTACAACAGTAAAGAATACTGTAGTAAACAAGACATGGAAAACAAAAATATAATTATCCAAAATCAACACAATAAAACAATAATCCACCTAATCACAAAACTAGAACATAGCGACAAACCGACAATAAAAAGTTTAGACAGACCGTTAAAAGAATTAAGAGATTACCTAATACTGAACGAAATAAATGAAATAAATCTACCCAAAATTGGATGTGGAAAAGACAAACTTGAATGGACTAAAGTACAAGAAAAAATACAAAAAATATTTGAAGATTCAAATATACAAATAAACATATATACACTACCAGAAAATAATAATTTAGAATCAGAAAATTCAGATTCCGATAGTAATAGAAACACGGTACACTCAGATCAGGAAAATTTAGTAAACGGCCTTAAATTTGTAGAAAATAGATTAAATATTGCAGACAATCAATTAATAATGACAACCCATAATTTAGAGACAGATATAGAAATAAAAAAATTATTCAAACAAAAGAAACTAAGGATAATATGTAAATTCAACAAAAATAACCTTCAAGAAGAAATAATAAACTTCATTAAAAATTATATAGTTCCAAAAGTAAAATATTACGCAATATTCGAAGAAAAATTAGATTTAACCTTTTCGAAAATACTCCAAGAAAATTTTGAATTTAATACAATAAATATAATAGCCTGTAATAAACTAGTAGACGACATAGAAAATACTGATGAACAACTAGAAATTATTCACAAATTTCACAATGGACTTACAAACCATAGGGGAATAATAGCAACAATTAACTCACTAAAAGAAAAATATTTCTGGCCGAACATGATAAAAGACATTACTGAATATAACAATCGATGTGAAACTTGCAAACTAAATAAATATGATAGAAAACCTATAATTGCTATAGACAATTTAACCCCAACACCTACAAAACCATTTGAAATAATAAATATTGACACGATATCTCTAAACAAACAAAATTTCTTAACCATATTCGATCAATTTTCCAAACATGCACAAATATGCCATCTACCAGAGAAAAATGCGAGAAATGTTTTAAATCATTTAATTAAATACTTTCAAACATTTAAAGTACCAGACAAAATTATATTCGATCAAGGAACAGAATTCAAAAATAACATGATACAAGAATTATTCAAAGTATATAATATAGACAGTCATGTAATATGCGTAAATAACCCCAAAAGTAACGCCATAGAAAGACTCCATTCCACATTAATAGAACATCTAAGACTTATAAATAACTCCACAAAATTCAAAGAAAAAACATTACTTGAACAATTAGAACTAGTAATATTAGCCTACAACAATACGAAACATAGTATTACAAAATTAACACCCAATGAAATATTGTACGGAAAAAATAACGAAATACCATTTAAAACAATACCCTTGATTCAAGATGAAATTATTCAAAATTATAGACAAGAACAAATAGATTTAAATAAATTATTAACTAATAGAATCAACAAAGAAAAGATAAAAAGAAATCAAGAAAATGATAACCCATTAAAAATAAAAGACCAAGTATATATTAAACAAGGAGTGAGAAGAATAAGCAAATTTAAAAAACCATTATTCAATAAAATAAAAGTAGAAAAATATGACCCCATATTAGGAAAAATAGAAATTAAAAATAAACACGGACTAAAGAATATACGAATAGATAAAATTAAACAATAAAATCTGTTACAGAGTATTGGGACAACTTCAAGATATATCACATAACAATGGATTTCACTTAATAGAATTAGGAAGTTGCAAAATAAAAGAATCCGAGAAATTAATATACATTAATTACAACATCAGCACTCTTCTTACAGAATATGAAAAATTAACATCAGCAAAAACAATTATTTTAAATAAAATAAAAACACACGGAAACCTATTTGAAAATCAAATACACATGTTAGAATATAATTATAACGTTTTAAACGAACAAATTCAAAAAGTATTCTTTAATAACAAAAGAAGTAAAAGAGGGTTAATAAACGGACTAGGTAGCATAATAAAAAGCATATCTGGCAATCTTGACGCATCTGACGACGAAAGATACATGAGACTATTTGAACAGATCAAATTCAACCAAAACACCTTACAAGGACAAAACATACAAAACATTCAGTATGTGAAAAACATGACGAATCATTTTAACAAACAATTAGAAAACGTAGAGCATAATGAAAAAATATTGCAAGATAGACTAAACTCCGTTTCACAAATATTAAAAGATAAGGCAAACTGGGAAGGAACAGTAGAAATTAAAATGCAATTCCACGAGTTAACATCATTAATAACAAACTTAAACAATATAGTTAAACAATTAGAAGTAAGCTTAACTTTCTGTTCAATTCATAAGCTAGATCCCGTTCTCATATCAATAGAAAGCCTAAAGAAATTGAGTTTAGATGAAAATATTTGGAATATAAATGAGTTAATAAAAACTCACTGTAACTTAGATAACAAAATATTACATATCATTCTAACACTACCAATATTTACACAAAACACCTACCCTATATATCAATTTACCCCTTTACCTACGTATTTCAATCAGAACTTGATACTGATAAACGAACAACAAAATCTGTACTTTTATAATAATATTCATTATTTACTTAATGATTGTGTAAACCTTAATAAAATATATATGTGTAATACCCAATACCTTAAGTTAAGTAATTGTCAAAATAACATTATTAATAATCAAAAGATTGATGAATGCGATTATCACCAACTTCAAATAGATAATACTTTTGAACAAATACAAAATACAAACGATCTAATTATCATTAGTCCTCAAAAACAAAAAATTCATATAAACTGTAAATTTGAAAATAAACAAGAAGAAATAAAAGGAATTTACAAATTTAAATTAAATAAAGAATGTCAAATAAATAGAAATACATTCAATATAATAAGTCAGTCATATAAAGAATTACAATTCAATAACATTAATTTGGAAAATAACCAAATAAAAATCAATGGAACTGTTAATTTGAACAAAATTAATAGATTTAAAGAAACTTCAAAAGAACTACATTTAATAAAAAATATTAATTTACAAGAATCCAATCATCATTCTTATATAATATATAGTATAATTATAATTATGATACTAACAATAGTAATAAAAATAATTATTAAGAAAAAACAAATGTTTAGATATAAGAAAAATGTTGAAAATAAAGGAATAGAATTAAATCCCATATCTTAAAAACAATAATATTGCAAGATCTTGGTGAGGAGGAATTATATACGTGCCCTCTATGTAAACTTACAATAATATTGTTCTTACTCATAACACCTTCAGTGACATCATGTAAACTTTCCTTAAGAATAGCTGATACAGCATATTTACCTATAAAATAGTATAAAAGCCGATGTAGAGGGAAACAAATGTTCGTTCTCTTATATTTACATGTATGTAAAGAGCTCTGCTCAAAATAAAATATATTTTTATTAATTATCAATCGAGATAATATAATTTGCACTTAAAAAAGTTATGTACGCTGTATTTTTCAGAAGTACAGGTCTTGTGAAAGCAATTAGGTTAGAGGGACAGAAGACTGTTACTGTCAATTGGTACGCACAAAAATGTCTACCTGAAGTTCTTCGCATTGTAAAAATTAAGGGTTTAATGCTTCATCATGATAATGCGTCCTCCCATACTGCTGCGACAACTGTTAATTTTTTTGAAAGAAAATGGTATTAAAGTCATTGAGCATCCACCGTATTTTCCTGATCTTGCAATGTGTGACTTCTGGCTATTTTTTTAATTTGAAAAAACATTTATGTGGTCGTCATTTTACGTCAGAAGAGGAGATTAATAACACCATAATGGAGTATTTTAATACGATTCCAGAAAATGAATGGCCCAAAGCTTTACATCACTGGAAAATTCGATTACAAAAGTGTATTGAAGCAGGGGGGGACTACTTTGAATACCATTAAAACTACATGCTTCTCCTTCAAATAATATTTCTGTATCTCAATAATTTTGGCGTGACCCTCGTATCTATAGTATTCTTCACTTAATAATGACATTAACTCAGCACTAGAACAAATGCTATAATAACGCCAATATATTTATACGAACTATGTTGACAATACTAAATCAATTTCTGAACAGAGTAACGACATACGTCGCCTTATAAACAGGATTTTATAACCTGTGTGGCAAAAAGAAACTACTTCAATTACGGACATATGTATGTCGTCAAGAATCATACATTTTTTATTGCGCAAAAACATTCTTACGTGAAGAAAATGAAATGTCCTATAAATTATAAAAAAGTGAAAAGTGAATATATGAACGATTTAATAATTTACAATAATTTGAAACACATCTCTCATCGCTAGCCTAAACAGTTATTAACATCAAATATTCATGCAGATAACAATACTCTTGCTCATAATAACTGAGCAATTTGTACGAAGAAAACCGATACAGGTTTCTATTGTTAAAATGTGGAAGGTCTACTCGTACAGTTTAGCGAAATATTGATTTTACATTGAATTATTTCGCAATTAAATGAAAATTAATATTCTGTAATGCTTGAAATTTCATTTTGAGTTCGTGAACAATCATTACTATACAGCACGAATATGATCAGTATCGGTTTAATATGTATATTGGGGGACCCGGAGTAAAAGACACTATACATCCTTAAACATATCATTACAAAAAATGCTTAAAGATAGTAACAATAACTTTAACACCATCATATCTTTACACACACACACACACACACACACACACACACACACACATAAACACACATAAAATAGAAACAAACTAGAAATAATCCAGATCATATTGCATTATGTACACATGTTTGTCAAACTGGTCACCAAATCTATTGTAAAATCCAAAAATTCTTGAATATAATTAAAATATAAAAACACAAGACGTCTTTATGAAACTTGTCACATACATTTAAATAAAAACAATACTTTAAATTTCCAAACAGATTTCAATAATAATGTACAACATTTATGCTCATATTCATAAACACTCGTAAAGTTTCAAAACGGCTCGTTAAATTTTTTGACAAATAGAATCAAACTTGACAAATTAAATTTCGATTTTTCTTTCAATGTCGACTATTTTTATTGGATAAAAATTATAACGAACTGTTTAAAATTTTACGAGTGTTTATGAATATGGGCATTAAAGAATTTCACTAATTTTCAATAATAACTTTATATTTTTTATTTACATTTCTGTTTCTGTCATCTTACACCCCCCAGTTTCAATTTGGCCACAATTTTTATACTTTTTGACTTTGTCTCGCGTATACAGGCTGTTCCATTTAAGTGTGCCACCATTGCTATCTCTTGTTTCACCCAGATATAAATGAAAAACACATAAATTTAACATGCATTTCTCTCAGTTATTTTGTTATATTAGTATATGATATGTTTATATCGTTGAATTCAGAAAAAAATGCTCTATCAAATAACCTAAAAAAAATGTTCCCATTTAAAATAAGAAAGTTGTGTCCTGTATTTTGAGAACCACTGGTCGAAAAAAAATTTTATTTGCTCATTGTAATAGTCTTTTAAAATGGTGGTTCTTTGCTAATTTAACCAACCTCGTAGCTCTTATAGTTCTCGAGATAGCAATGGTGGCACACTTAAATGGAACATCCTGTATATTGTTGGTATTTCGCACTTTTCGATTTGCAAATTCAAAATTCACATTTCATACTTTTTTCGGCAGAGCTCCTGTCGCCTTGGAAAACACTACTAATGTTTTTGAAACTGAACTTTGTATAATTTAAAACCATAATATTCATTGGATTTATATATTTTTTCTGTTATTGGTGAGTTGAAAACTTTGTACTAAATTTTATATTACTTTAACTTTTATAACTTATTCATAGCTGATGGGCTAATCTTTGCCCGAAACGTCCTGTACGTGTATTATTTAATAAAATGCTGGAACATTAAGGCCTACAATTCACCCTATTTATTAAATAAGAAATATATATTTCTTGTAGAAATAACATCCGCTTTATAGTTTATAGTAGAATCAGCCCTGAAAATTATAAAATAAATGCTTCGTTTATACTCATAAAAGCAAATATAGGTAACATTAAAATTCTACAGCGTAATGGATAAACATTTTACTGTTATATGCGATAAAGTTATTTTATGTCATGCATTAAATTATTAAATATGTGCATTACCAATATGACATTCATTTATAATATAGAAAATGTAAAACAGCAAATATAAACTTCTTTTTAAAATAAGAAAGTATCCGAGATTTTTCCTCAATGTTTAAGTTTAAAGTTTTCTCATCTGTTGAAAAGGAAAGTATAAAATAAACTCGCCATGTAACCGATTCAGTGAAAATTCATTCAAATATTCATGCAAAATTTGGAATACTTCAACAGAATAAAACGATTCGTGCAGAAGAATATAGAGCAGGTATTTTGTATAAATTTTACAGATTTTAGTTTCATCTAAATTTTACTCAGAGCAAAGATTTGTCAAATATTTGCTACGTTATTTAAAACATTTTATAACGATATCAGGTAAAATTAGATATTATAGAAATAAATTGTGAAAAGATCATATCAGCCATCGGGATTTGAACCCAAGACTTCACTTTGCTGGATTGACGCATAACAGTACGCCAAGTGGAAGAATATTTCAGCCATCGTGATAGAACAACCAATAGCTTAGTTGGTAAGAGAGTCACTCCTGGAAGGTGAAGGTCTTGGGTTCGAATCCCGATGGCTGACATAAACTTTTCACAATTTATTTTTAATATACAGACTATTAACTCTTCGTTAATTACAGATATTAAGTGTTAAATCTGCGGTTTAATGCAATAACAACCAAAATTCGAAATAATTATGGCGTTGGTCGGGACCGAACCTGGGTCCTCAGAAATCAGTTCTTTTTTTTTTTAGCAAAAATTTGATTGTTCTTGTATTAAGTTACTGAGATTTTATGTAGAATATAAATTTACATCGTGTCAGTAAATAGATGTCATTTTAAGGGTGAATTTTACATCAAAATGATAAAAATATTCATATATGTTGTGTATTTTAAAGCATTATTTTATGTTACGTATTCTCAGGAATAAAAATCTGTTGTGGCCAGCACAATACCTCTCGCCATTTCCATATTTGGCTTTCGAACCGTCGTTTTATAACAAAATATTACAGAACTTTACCCAAATATTGTTTTTTATTGTATTTAACATGTCTTCTGCACACATATAATTCTAATTATATCTATTTTTCATTGTATGAGGAAGTTTCTAAATGTCAGAGATTGTTCCAATTCATTAACCAGATTGGCGGTATTTCTGATGGATATATGCATTTGAACACAATTTTACCTATAATTTCAAATATTTAATTAATAAAACAATAAGAAAAATTTAATATACTTCCCAGAAAAAGCTATCAGAATGTCACTAAAACTGTTGATATTTGACGCAATGACATGTGTCATTTATAAACTATGTTATAAACATTGGAATTTGTCAACTGGTTTCCTTAGTGCCTTAGCCTCTGCGATTAGTTTACTCTATAAATTATAGTGTCTTTATTTTTAAATCTATACAAGATATAATAAATTTTTTTAGTGTATTAGATGGAGAATTTTATGTTCTTCAATATTTAATAAAAAAACTCCCAAAAATTATGTTTAGAAGAATTTTTCTAAGAAACTACTACTTCCGGTTGTTCAATTGTTACCAAAACCTTCTCAGCTCTTCCCAGGAATGTCAGATTGAGGAAACTGCAGTTAAATATTTTTTAAGTGTTATAGTTTTTGAGGAATCGTCCCTCCAACATCCATCCATACATACATACATACACACACACACACATACACACATCCACATACACACACAGACATCATTTTAAAAATGTTATAATCGGATTCTAGGGACCTTAAATTGTGCTTATTCAATAAAATCTGGATATGCGAATTTTAGCATGAATCCAATACCTACCTTTCTTAGCGAGAGGTAAAAATTTCATTAAAAGATGGCGAGCTTTTCATACATTAATAAAAATACATATTATTAAATTTTCTACTGTAATTTATTATTAACAATACCTTACAATATCAATATGATTGAGTATTAAAAAAAATAGTGGTAACCTATTTTACACCTTGTACCTATTTTATATAACACGGAAATTATATTTTTATCTTGCAGATTCCTATGTCCTGCAGCGAATGAAAAGTGTAATTATTATTAATTTCATTTTGATAAATATTATATTTCAGTCATGTCAGATTAGAATCGGTTGCAGTTGACAGATTTGGGGCATTGAGCAGTGACATTGGTGAATGGAAAATTGAAAGTGTTCTACTTAGACATTTCAGTTGTAGTTACGATGAAGAAGAAGAGTAAAAGCACAAAAAATATAACGCAATACAGACATAAAATGATGTAATTCTTTGCTAATTATAAAAGACAATAAATTTGATAACAAACTAAATGAATTACTATTTCACGTTTTCGGCATTGCCATTAAAAAGTTACGGTCTAATTAATGTTGGGAAACCTAAGTTTTATACACAGGTGGTTCACTAATAATAACAAGTATCACCTTAAAAGATGACTTATAACCATATAAACTGTCATACCAAATTTCATCCAAATCGAATAAAGCGTCCGATTATTATAAGCAAAATTAATTTTTTTTCGAAAAACTTTGAAGCAGAATTCTGGCTAAATGGTACACTTTCCGGTAGAAGCAAGTTTGGTTAAATCGTCCTATTTTAGCCTCAGGAATCTGTGGTTAAGCCATGTCCCCCTATTTAACAGACACCCTGTATAATTGCATTTTATATTATTGTATTATACAGCTGAAGATGAGCGGATTTAGCTCGAAATGTCCAAATTAATAACTTGAAGGTATCATAATTATTAATGTAATTATGCAGAGAATTTATTTTAAAATGCAACATTATGGTTCATCACTTCCATGGTTACTTACTATTGTCAAAAAATGACAGCAATGTAATATTTGTCCATTTTAAAATGCAACATTATAAATAGTATTGCACCATAGGAGATACCTCCAGAACCAGGGTCGCATTTAAGCAGAGGCGCATGAGGCGCTAGCTGGGGGCCTCGTCTTCCGGGGGGCCTCAGAAAAAAGCCGAATAGCCTAGTAAGACAGCCCAGCTATACGCTTTTGGAGCGCATATACGCGTTTTCGTCAAAATATTTATTTTATTTTTTATGAATTTGTTAAATTTGCTTCTTTGTAAAGAACTCTATATTATCGTACTTTGAATTAAAACTCGTTTGACCTTGAAAATTTTCAAAAAAATCGCCTGCGGCGCATATTTTCCCTAACCCTCCCCCAGCCTACCAACAACGATTTATTTCCTTTATGTGCAGTGGAAAAAAATCCTTAAAATAACCTCTGGAGGAAACCAGTGTTAAGCCAATCAGAATGCCTCTTTTCTATTTTTATTTTGATAATATCACTGTAGGATAACCATAGTAACCGTTAAATGTTATGTAGATGTGTACTATATAGGTAGATAATATTTTTATTTACAGTTTTCGAACTATTTTTGTTTTTGTTTATGTGATACTAATAACTAATAATAATAAAATTATTTACTATTATTAATACTCCATAATTTATTTTGATTTAATAACCATTAACAACTTATCCTTTAATTTAAAATAGACAGGTGTTTTTCACCGGATATATTTTAAAGTATATAAAAATAGGGGCCTCAACAGGTCACTGCGCCTCGGGCCTCTAAAGATATAAATGCGGCCCTGTCCAGAACATATCACTAATGGTGTCTAATCTTATTACGACCGACTAGGATATTGCCTCAGTGTGAATGGGGATATTTTTTTAACATTTATTCCATGAAAGTTATGAATTTTTGTAAGCTAAAGTTTGTTAAGATATGCAACATTCATGTTTTGATTTTTTGTTAATCGTATGTAGGCTAATTTATTGGAAATTAGTTTTGATAATACAAAACTACAAATTTTGTATGTTGCATTTTAAAATGGACAAATATTACATTAATGGTTGATTACGATGATCGACTGATTTCAGAATGTAAAAATGGAAAATAATCAGACATGCAGTCGTTTGTAAATTATTTATTTCCTGGCCGACGTTTCGACTTTAACAAAAGTCTTCTTCAGGGCTAGAAATAGTCAAAATTGTAAAGTAGCAAGTGGATCTCCTATACGACCCATTGGAAAGTCCAGGTGATACACGTTTTTATTTTACAATTTTTCAAAAGTTTTTTTGATTTTACATATTTCATGTTAATTTATTTTTTAAAAATTGACCAGACACAACATATTTATTTATTTATTTATTTATTTTACTATTTTCACCTGGACTTTCCAATGGGTCGTATAGGGGATCCACTTGCTACTTTACAATTTTGACTATTTCTAGCCCTGAAGAAGACTTTTGTTAAAGTCGAAACGTCGGCCAGGAAATAAATAATTTACAAACGACTGCATGTCTGATTATTTTCCATTTTTACAAATATTACATTGCTGTCATTTTTGACAATAATGAGTAACCATGGAAGTGATTGATCATATGTTGCATGTTAAAATAAATTCCCTGTAGTATTGTCATGTTGTTCACCAAATTTCGACCTCTGCCCACTACCTCATTAAATATGTTGATATAAAAATACGCAAGCAAACAATTTATCGAGAGAAAATGCAACACAATTTGGTAAAAAATAGTTGCATAGTATACTACGAATAGTATCGCGTAAAAGTGGAGAGGTGTAGTGTTTATGTAGTAATAGTTGGTAAATAACGTACGACTTCAAGCGAGTTGTTGCTTCCGGTGCTGGTGCTGCCGTTCTTGGAATGCGTGGGGGAGGTAGACGCGACGGAGATGGCTCGCTCCTTGGCAGCGCGGGCCCACGACTCGAGCTTCTTGTGCGCCACCCAGCAGCCGGCGGGCGTCATGCCGGACATGTCACCGCCGTGGCGGTAGCACTAGCACGGCCATATCGATCACTAACTACAACACTGAGTGGTCCAACACGTGCTACCCGACGCTACACTACCGCCCTTCCGTCCTGCTAGGCTCCGCTGGCCCGACTGCGGAGTGCTTGCTGACGCCCGAGCCATTGCGAACGGAGCCCTGCGCCGCAACAGGTTACCCCACCCTGCCAAGACAACCCTCACCGAAGAGGACATCATCAACAAAACAAATCAAATCGAACGTACTATCACTATTCTACTACCAGCACTTCTTAAATGCGCATTTAATTGTACTGATTGTAAAGAACCTTTCATTAAGGCCCAATCTTACCATCTCTGGTTAAAATTTTAACTGCCAGTTAAATAAACAATATTAAATCGTATTATTGACAGTAATTATAAATTTGTCATTTGACAGTTCATTTCGTTTCGGTTTTGTTTATGTAACCGATAGTTAAAATTTTAACCAGAAATGGTAAAATTGGCCCTAAGAGTGATAAGATTTGGATGGGGTAGTTACCAAATGTTGAAAATTCGCCATTTATTATGAAAATATTATAAAAAATCTGTTGCGGCCAGCACAAGACCTCTCGCCATTTCCATTTTAAGCTATATAAGTATTGTATTGCACTTTTCTATCGAACCGTCGATTTATAACAAAAAATTATATAACTTTACCCAAATATTGTTTTTTATTGTATTCAACATGTCTTCTGCACACATATAATTCTAATTATATCTATTTTTCATTGTATGAAGAAGTTCCTAAATGTCAGAGATTCTTCTAATTCATTAACCAGATTGGCGGTATTTCTGATGGATATATGCATTTTACCTATAATTTCAAATATTTAATTAATAAAACAATAAGAAAAATTAAATGTACTTCCCAGAAAAAACTATCAGAATGTCACTAAAACTGTTGATTTTTGACACTGACATTGATATCTGTCATTTACAAACTATGTTATCCGAGAGAGCCACATCCTAGAGATGGCAGCACTAATGACCGACTTATAGGGAAAACATTATATTTTACGTTTGTGCTAGTTGTATTTTGAGGCTTTGTTTTGAGGATATTTTGTTATTTTTAATTGAAATCAAATATATTTAACGTAATGTCAGATATATACATTTATTTAAATGATGATGTGTGGCCTATGGCCGAAGGAGAAGCAGTATATAAGGTTAAAATAAGATTCAAAATTGAGGTTATTTGCATGTTAACTATTATTTAATTATTTTTAGCTGGACATTTTATCTTCTGCGAATATAAGACAGATAAACAGAATAATATAGAAATAAATTAACTGTGTGTTCAAACATCTAATTTGAAAGGGGCTAACCACTCAATCGTAATAACACTAAATACAAATGCACATCAAGTTCTTTCTTTTGCACGTCTTCCTCTTGCTCAATTTCTGATATTTTTGTAGTTTCTTCTTCTTCCCTGTCTTTCCTATAAACAATTTAAAATAAATATATAATATTAAAGAATAATAGTTACAGGTAACGTCTCTCTATTTTTCTTCTCTGTACAGGGGTTTTGTCGAATTTTCTTTGCTGTAATTTTTAGCTTGCTATATCATTTTTTTTTTAATATTTTTCTTTTATTGACAACAAAAACAATCTAATAATGTTTTGAAGCATAAATTTTTATAAATACTTACATGGAATAAAATCGCTTAGGTAAAAATGTGAACAAACGTTCATGAACGGTGATATGTCCTTTCCGATTTTTAACGCGATTTTCCAATTATTTTTTAATATTTTTCTTTTTGCGAAATAATGAACGGATATGCCAGTACTTGCATAATTATTGCACTGCGGTACAGAACAATATCTCTTCGATTTGCTGGTCATTTTTGGTTGTTGTTTACTTATAACCCTATATGAAAGCACAACGTTTTCCCTACAACTTATATGTTTTATTTTGCCACCAGATGTCAGACACTTTGTTGGCTCTTACCAATAAACATTTGAATTTGTCAAGTGGTTTCCTTAGTGCCTTAGCCTCTGCGATTAGGTTCATCGACCTTTAAACAAATGGACCAAGTGTCTCCTATTCATTTATTGTTAGAATATTGCTCCAACATAAAAGGATAGAGATATATATATTCTGTCCTTCAACAGTACGGAAGTTCTCAGTTTAAGTATACTGCGCATGCCTTCGTACTCATTGTACATCTTTCTCAGCCATATGTAAACCTCTATACATCGCTCTCCATCACCAAATAGTTGTCAAAAGTTACATTTGACGTTTCGTGACTGTTTGTGTAATATTTACTTTTTTGGAGAACATATTTCTGACAATATATACGTATATGTGTTGTGAGGTGTGTATGCGACGAAATAATGGGGAAACGGTGTATTTCGTACAGTGAGCAGTACGTACGCGGTTCAGCTTTGTCATTTCATATGTAAGTTATTATTAATTATTACTTGTCCCCTATAATATAATATGTATATAATATATTGTATTAAAAATATATAATAAAACTGATTATGCACAAAAAATAAATAAGCTATACTCTTAGCGATTATGCACCAAGTATAACAAGTTACGGACAAATCAATTTTTTTTATTTTGCCGCGTTTTCTTAACTTCCGTACTGTTGAAGGATAGAGATACTGTGTCTGCACCGTTATGGCGGGACAAGCGTTTTGCTCGTACACTGCATCTATTATTTTAAAGATCGATGATTAGGTTGTTCTATATATTATAGAGTCTTTAAATCTATACAAGATATAATAAAAATTTTAAGTGTATTAGATGAAGAATTTTATGTTCTTCAATATTAGTAGTAACAAAAATTTTCAAAAAATAATATTTAGAAGAATTTTTTTTTAAGATACTACTTGCGATTGTCCAATTGTTACCAAAACCTTTTCAGCTCTTCCCAGGAATGTCAGATTGAGGAATTCATAGTTAAACAGGTCTTAAGTCATATAGTTTTTGAGGAATCGTCCCTTCAACATACACACACACATCCCACACTCACACACACACACACACACACGCACAGACATCATTTTAAAAATGTTATAATCGGATTCTAGGGACCTTAAATCGTGCTTATTCAGTAAAATCTGGATATGCGAATTTTAGCATGAATCTAATACCTCTCTTAGCGAGAGGTAAAGTTTTTTAAAAAATAACATGTTTCAAATCGACCTCTTCTTGTGACGTCGCGGTTGCTAACTAAAGCCGCAAATAGCGCTAGTATCGTTGTTTTACAGCGATGGGATGTGAATGTCAAAGTGTCAGTTTCCATACTAATAATAATTAAATAGATAAATTGTCACATTGTATAATTGAACATTCTTTTACAAAGTTTCTATATGCATACCTGACAAAATAATTAGAAATATTGTAATATAATGCTGGATTTATACAGCGTAAGCCGTAACGTAACGTACATCACCGTGGCGTATTGTAACGTATCGTAACGCGTGATTTTTCTAAGGTATTTTATACAGAACCTTTACGGGGATTTGTCGTACAAAGTATGCTCATGTTCTGTCGATATAAGTGTATGACAGATTTGTATTTCACAGGTTAGTTTATTCGTAATACGCTATATTTCATATATAATTCCATTTAATATATTAATATAAACTTTGACACATGGCACATGTCACTCATGTCAGTCACAGTCCACAAGAAAAGACTAATCGTAATGAAGTATTTTTACCTTCCGTCACCTTTAGGTAAGGAAGGTATTGTCTTTGGTCAAAAAATTCGGTGGTGAGTTTTTAATGAATAAGCACGTTTTAGGGTCCCTACAATACAAATTTACTATTTTTAAGATGATGTCTGTATGTATGTGTGTGTGTGTGTGTGTGTATGTGTGTCCGTGTGTGTGTGTGTATGTGTGTCCGTGTGTGACAAATTTTTCTCCGACGATAACTCCAATACTACAATTCTAAAAATTATAATTCTTTCTTATTCCTCTTCTGTACATCCATATGAAGAGTTGATTAGATTTTGGTTATAATCGATCCACCGGAAGTACCCTTTTTTGAAATTTTTAACAGTTTTTCTTAAAAAAACGCAGTTAAATATTATTTTTTGACATTTTGTTATTATATTTATTAAAGAAAATACTCTTTTCTATATGGTTTGATTATTCATTTTCCTTCATATTCAATAGATGTAGAGTTAAAGCATCATAAAGAAATTAATTTTCAAAAATTAGTCAGCTTTGTTATTTATCATGGAAACAGCTGACATAATTATTCAAAAAAATTTAATTGACAGATGTCAGTTGCAAGTGCAAAACCAAATATGGAAAAAAGTATAGGATCTAAAATTGGTATGTCATAGTGTTGCTCGCAAGTGACACGCAGAGAAAGGCCAAAGAGAAGATGGAAAGACATTATTTAGTGTAGTTTATGTTATAATTTTATTGGATTTATAGAACCTTTTTAAATGAACTTTTGGTATGGAATTTGTAAAAAATAGTATGTGTTCGTGTTCGATTTTACATGATATTATATAGAATCTGTTCCAAGGACCTTTTGGTATGGGATTTGTACAAAATATATGGAATTGACGGAAGGTCTTGTGCTGGCCACAACAGATTTTTTTTATATTTATTTCCATTTAATATATTAAGCTAAACTTTAACCCATATTAGCCACATAAAAACAAACAATAGCATAGAGAACTAATAATTTTCGTAATACCACAACGTATCGCAACGTGCCGTAACGTAGAAAGATAAAAGTTGGCGATCTTTGGGATTTTAATACGTTAGAGCACGATACGTCACGTTACGGCTTACGACTGTATAAATTGTCGCATTTGTTTGCATTGTTTTATTTTTTACGTTACGTTAGAACACGGTACGTTACGTTACGGCTTACGCTGTATAAATCCAGCATAAAACGTCGTAACAAACATGCAGGAGCCAAACAAAAATAAATAAAAATACGTGCTAACTTAGCAATCTAACCTAACAAACAAACAAACAAGTTCCCTTTTCCCCGCAAGACATACGTCTTATCTAAATTATAAATCGTAAATTAAATTAATCATAAAGTAGCCCTTAGAAAAAAAAGACAACGTAATTGAAGTACCTATCTGTGTTCTTTTTTTTCTTTCAATAAAAAAAAGTTACTGACAAGTAACGTCCATTAACTAAAAATACAGCTCTGTACGGGTAGTTTGAAACCACTAACAGCTGTAAATCCTTACTAAAGGTTATCTATAACAGTTTAATGAAAACAACTACCATTAAATATAAATGAAATAAATGGAATTCTTTTTCTAAGGTACTTAAATGAAACGAGACTACATATTAAATAATTTTATATAGCAGTAAGGAGAGAAGGGCATTCATACTATATTTAAATTTTGAATAAATATTCATTGACTGCAATTCAGTACTTTAATTAAAATATCTTTCTAATCAAGAAGTTCTCAGATTTAATATAAAAAATTTAACCCAATTTCTAATAATTATAATTGAATAAAGAGATTGGTTTCACATTTATTTGTAAGATCCTACTTATCGCATATGTATACACTTGTTCCCTAGGTCCTTATTACCTGTATTTGTATGTACTCAGTTCTAAGGGTATATTAATATATGTATAGAACATTAGTTATTATCATATCCGATAGATGGACATATTTATCTCAAATTTATTTATATGAACTATTGTGAACTTGTAAAAACCAAATTTAGTTAAAGCGTGTTTTGAACTGCTACAGAGAACACAAGTGATTTTCTGCTATACGTCAAAGCGTAAGTGTATGATGTGAGTGTGTGTTTTTGTGATACATTTATCCGTTTAAACGATATACTATATACCCATTAACTATAAACCCGGTTATTTGTATACCCGCAAACCATGGAAAGTACGAGCAACAATATCATGGAGAGCTGCTGTTTAACTGGAGTTAAATCAACGTACGGTGAGTACTTTATTTTTTCATACATTGGTTCGTATTACGAACGTACTATTATAATGAAGCTACTTTTTCTGAAATTGAAGTTACTTTTTCTGAAATTTAAGTTGAAAAGGTATAGATACACCTATAGATCTTATAGAAAAAAGAAATGCCTAGGTTCACACTTAATGTACCATTAAAATGTAAATTAGAATTTGTATTCAATCTCAATAAGGGGATTAAGAGTAGTTTTTAATTAAATAATTGTACTCTTGATTATATTATCGATAGATTTGAATAAATACGTGTATAATAATGTAAATATTAATATCATGATTAACTATTTCTGTGGTACGTGCTCTATTAAATGCTAAATACATTAGTGCACATTTTATTAGTTTGTATTATCTTCTGGTTTTACAGCGCAATTGGAAGTTTGAGACTTCACAAACTTCGAAGTTAGTTGATAATTGAAATTTACATTTCAGCTTGCATGTTACATTTTAGCCTGTAAGTAGCGAGAAATCTGTAATCTGCCAAACTTTACGTTGACTTTTAATATTGTTTGTAAACAAGACTATTACATGACATTTGCCCTTTTAAAACATTAAATTTTAAATATTGTTTATCGGATATATTTACTTGATTTATAACCGTGTGTGTGGCGTTATTTTATCTCAGTTTCGTATTTTTCATATATTTGATTTTACATTTATTAATAAACTAACCAGTTAACTTATTTTTGAATTTTGAAATCTTTTACCATAACATATAGGTACACTGGTAAAACAATTTAAAGAGTTAACTTTTTTTGTCGGTTATTTGTTTTCTAAATGTAGGATTCATATGAAATTTAATTTACAGATACCTTACACCTTTTTACCTCTCGCTAAGAGAGAGGTATTGGATTCATGCTAAAATTCGCATATCCAGATTTTATTGAATAAGCACGATTAAGGTTCCTAGAATCCGATTATAACATTTTTAAAATGATGTGTGTGTGTGTATGTGTGTGTGTATGTATGTATGTCTGGATGTTGGAGGGACGATTCCTCAAAAGCTATAAGACTTAAAAAATATTTAACTGCAGTTTCCTCAATCTGATATTCCTGGGAAGAGCTGATAAGGTTTTGGTAACAATTGGACAACCGGAAGTAGTAGTTTCTTAGAAAAAAATTTCTAAATATAATTTTTTGGAAATTTTTGTTATTACAAATATTGAAGAACAAAATTCTTCATTTAATACACTTAAAATTTTTATTATATCTTGTATAGATTTAGAGATAAAGACACTATAATATATAGAATATTCTAATCGCAGAGGCTAAGGCACTAAGGAAACCACTTGACAAATTCAAATGTTTATAACATAGTTTGTAAATGACATAATGTCAGTGTCAAAAAACAACAGTTTTAGTGACATTCTGATAGTTTTTTCTGGGAAGTATATTTAATCTTTCTTATTATTTTATTAATGAAAAATTTGAAATTATAGGAAAAATGCATATATCTATCAGAAATACCGCCAATCTGGTTAATGAATTGGAAGAATCTCTGACAAATAGGAACTGCCTCATACAATGAAAAATAGATATAATTAGATTTATATGTGTGCAGAAGACATGTTAAATACAATAACAAACAATATTTGGGTAAAGTTCTGTAATTTTTTGTTATAAATCGACGGTTCGATAGAGAAGTACAATACAATACTTATTTAGCCTTATATGGAAATGGCGAGAGGTCTTGTACAGATTTTTGTATTAAATTCACATTGCTAGCAATACATATCAACGATCGTACCGACAATATGAAGGTCCTGGATTCAAAACCCGGTGAAGTCCATGAATTGTTTATGGTTCTGAATGTTATAATGAAAACTGTATAAAAACAGTTGATTATATAAATATAATAGTAGTATCTTATAACCCCATAAAAACTAAGGGCTGGTTTTTCAATCTCTGGTTAAAATTTTAACTTCTAATTATGTAAACAATATTGCATCGTTTTGATGACAGCAATTATTGGTCTGTCATTTGACAGTTCATTTCGTTTCAGTTTTGTTTATTTTGTGTGAGTATAGTGTCTGGTTGTCAATCTGGTGACCCGGGTTCGATCCCGGCCAGTGCAGACTTTTATTCGCACAAAAGTGATTCCAGTGGTGCACTCTCCACACCCGCTATGAGTGCCCGTAAGGTGACGCCTGGTAAGCGCCCACACGGTAAAAAAATATCGTCATCATTACCTTTGTCTACATGTGTTGTAGATACTGGCATACCCAATAATGGCTAATATGCCGTGATGATATATTATTATTATTACTAATTATTAAAATTTTAACCAGATATTGAAAAACCGGCCCTAAGTAAACGACACTACCGAATTTAGCAGAATGGATGCAGCTAAAATTTTATCTTTACAATTCGAAGATAACTTTGATGAGAAATCTTTAAAAAATTAAATTGTACTTATTTTATTGCTGGTAAAATTACGAATGAGATTTGTAAACACGAAACAAGCATTTTCTCCACTACTTACTCATTTTCTTAATTACACTCCTACTTCCTACGCCTTCTGATTGTGTCTGTGTAATAAATGATCATAATGTGTTCGTCTCTTTGGATGAGCACAGGCTCATTACATTTCGTGTATTTAGCGACAGAGTAAAGTTTAGTAAGGAGACAACAACTACTCGTACTTCATGAATGAATTACGGAAACCATCAAGTTCCCGCTCTGTGGTCGGTACTATTCCCAGATGGAAGTTTCATTACGTAATATTTGAATGGGGCCTTGAAAATGGAGAATTCAAGATTTCTTTGATGGTGTTTTGCTACGAGAAGTTTAACTTTAGCTTTAAATTATCCAAAGCTGTCAATCTAATAATTATTGGGGGACTCAAAAACTGTGAAATTAAATGTGGCAAATATTATTGACTGTGGTATGGATTATGTATTAACAATTACTCAAAATCTCAGTCAAACAGCCAACGTTTCGGTATATACTATTAATTATGATTTTGAAAAAGTCTGTATATTGGAAACAAAAAAAAAAAAAAAATACAAAAAATCTAACGTGGCCAACACAATAACTCCCGCAATTTAATTCTTATTTTATGTACATTGTACATACCTACGTATTCACTATTGGTGCAAATTATATGTTCCTTTACATATAACTATTGCTTTATTTATTATTATCTTTTAAAAATGTCACCATTATTAATTTGAAGTGATTAGTTTTTTGACAGTGACATTAACCTGTCAGTTACATACATTTGAAATAGGAACTGTGTAACAAAGGAATTTTGTTTATCTTAGGCTCTGGGATTTATAAAAAAACATATTTTTTAAATTTACCTGTAAAATATACAGGGTGTCTCACAACTCGCGCCCCAGAGCGAATGAGAAACATGAGACAGCACTCGGATGTGTTATTTCGAAGAAAAAAAAATCTAGCTTAAAAGATATTAGAGAAAAGGCGTCTTAAAATTGACCAATCAGAGACCTACACCTTTTACATGTGTTTGCCGTAATTTTACGTTACTAGGGTTTTATACAAATCAAATCTTCTTTAAAATGTGTGGGCGATTGTAGTTTTCGAAAAATGTCAGTGTCAAATTAAATTTGTCAAGGTGAATAAAAAAAGGCAAATTTTTGCCATGTATTCAGCCGCTGATTACTTAGAATTAGAAATGATTATAATATTTTCGTGTAACACATTTTACACAGCTGCTACAACACGTTGCACTCTACGATATAAATGATGATCTCGGATAACACCTTCGCTAACCTAAATTTGTTGACAGTGAAATTGGATTCTAGGGACCTTAAAACATGGTCATTTACTAAAATCTCGATTAACTAAGTTTTAACTAAATTAACATTCGCAACTGAATTCAAATTACAGATACTAGATTTCCACGGTAAATAATTCTAGCGAGACCCTCGAGCAATTAAAAATCGCCCACGCTATATTTACCGCATTTAAGATATACTTTAAAATGAGAACCAAATCATCTTAACGATTTTTCTCACGTACTTTTCATCTATCAGCATTTTCGTCATCTCAGCATCTTCTGCGATGTAATTTGTAAGAAAAAATTACAAAAGATTTAATTTGATTAGAACCGTAGTCAGGGTGCGTGAAAAGATATTCGATGAAAAGATTTTCCGAAGCGTCCGATCAATATCTAAATCACTTACAAGCGATTAAAACGTACAATGCCCTGGTAAAGTAAAATACGAGGGTCATACAATATTTATTGTCCGTAACATAGTAGGCTTTGAAATAATGTCTTCATAACAACAGCAATTGTTTATTGTTTATCTATTAAACGAAGTGCCAAATTTGATTACTCTAGTGTTAATCCATACTAATATAATAAATGCGAAAGTAACTCTGTCTGTCTGTCTGTCTGTCTGTCTGTTACCTTTTCACGCCTAAACCGCTGAACCAATTTTGCTGAATTTTGGTATAGAGATAGATTGGACTTTAGAGAAGGACATAGGCTACTTTTTATCGCGAAAATAAAACTTAAAGGGTTGAAATAGGGATGAAAGTTGGTACCGCTCTATTAGTACAGTTGCACAAGTGAATAATGAATTGAACGTCACTGACGCATGATGAGTAATTCTTTGGTTAATTGGACAATGAAATTTTTGTCATTGGCGTGTAGCGCAAGATAAAACTTTCGTGAAAAAAATTTAATTATCAAAATTTAATAATCAAAATGAATCGAAAGCATAAGCAAGGTTCTACAATAAATATTTCAGTAATACAGTAAAAAGGATTCTAGCTGAAAACAAAAAGAAATTTAAATAATCCAGGATCAAAATTAAATTCTCCGGGAAAGAACAAAATTGAAAATTTTGATTTCCAGGTATTTCTCATATTCTTTCTCACATCTATTACTTTTACAGTTTATTATAGTGTAGTTTTATTTGATTAGAACAAATAAACGTTCAAATACAAAAGATTAAATTTGATTACAACAATGAAAAGTTTTACAGTTAATAACAATGTAGTTTTATTTGATTACAACAATTTTCACCTACAGTAGACTAAATCTGATTGCAATAATAAAAATAACTATCCCACAAATTATTGTCATCATTGTTAACTATATTGATTATTGTAATAAAAAAAAATTAATTGTGATTTTGATTTTTTTCTTTATTTAATTGTTAATATTAAATCCATACTAATATAATAAATAATAAATTTAGTAATTTTCCCAATAAAAAGCCCTTCATAACTTCTCTACGGCCATTGACCATTCTTACTCTAACCTACAATATGTATAACTTCCAACACCTTTTCATCAAGTAATTCTTATTTTCACCATCTATCTGTTCCATCACATATCCATCGGTGGCGTCATTATCAAATTGCAATGAATTTCACCGATGAATTTGTTGATGAATAAAAGATCTTGCCTTGTTACTATGTTTGGAATATAGGTGAAATAAGTGTGTTCAGGTACACGGTGATTATGTTGAAAAATAAATTTACAATACAACTCTCGTAACACGCAGAATAACCATTTGAATAAAAATAACGACACCAAAAAACCTCTCCGAGTAGGGAGTAATGTTTGCGTAAAACATAAATCATAACATAACCTGAAACATGAACTGCATAATAAATTACCCCAAAAGTGTATTTGAACACGTACTTCGTTTTTAATAATATTGTGTCTGTATTACAACGTGAAAATAAAAAATACAGACGGTTTTTTTCTGCTACCTAATCGCGGTTGAAGTTTCTTATTCAATTTGAATTTGTGGTAAGTTAATATTCGCGAAATTTTGCTCGTCTTCATGTCAAAATCTGACATAAATCAAATAAAGTTCCTATGAAATTTCAAAAGTAATAAGTGTTCATGTACTTCCAGCTTTCAGTTTGCTATCTGTTGCACACTGGGACAATAAGATCAACTTGATATTATGATGTTGGAAAAAAAAGAAAACTTTTAAAATTTACTTCTTTATGTAAAAAACAACTTTTTACCTCCCGCTACCCTTGGTAAGGGAGGTATAGGGATCGTGCTAAAAATCACTTATCGAGATTTTAGTAAATGACCACGTTTTAAGGTCCCTAGAATCCAAATTTAACATTTTCACGATGATGTCTGTATGTGTGTATGTGTGTCTATGTATGTGTATGTGTGTGTATGTATGTGTGTGTATGTATGTGTGTGTGTATGTATGTGTGTGTGTGTGTGTATGTGTAGGGATTTTGTCTTCGCTCTAACTCAAATACTATCATTATAAAACTAAAATGGAGTCTTAAGGTAAAGTTATAACTAAAGAAAAACCCCTTAACCTTAACAATAAATTTAAAAAACTAAATACGTATTTCGAGAACTAAGTTCTCATCATCAGTAGAAACTACAACGTAAAAACAGAGAAGTTAAGATTACTCAGTATGTAAACCATACCAGAGGTCAAAACAGCTCTGAGGAATTAGGGAGAGAACACGGGTTATATAGGGACAGGAGTCATGGGTGAATGGATACCTAATTGGGTAACTAAGATTAAACAGAGTAACTGTCTTATATTAACTCATATAATTTAGAATTTGGGATGGGACCTAGGTCCGCGTTCATCATTTTATCTTTAAATTTATGTATTATCAAACTCTCATGTGCGTCTAAATATCTATTATTATCAACTTGTTTCAATAATTTTATATTAGAACTGTCAATTTTATGATTATTAATAAACATATGTTGTGCTACGCTAGATTTATCAGGATTACCGCTTTTTAAATGATAGAAATGTTCTTTAAACCGAGTATCAATTTGTCTTTTAGTTTGCCCGATATAAACTTTATTACAATCTTTACAGTCAATTTTATAAACACCGGATTTTTTATTATTATCTATTTTATCTTTAGGGTTACCTAATAATGATTTAATGGTGTTATTTGATTTATAAGCTACTGTTAAATTTTGATTTTTAAAAATTTTGTTTAAACCTTTGGTGGCATTATCAAATGGTAATGTTATATATTTATTATTTTTATTATTAGTTGGCGTTAAAGTTGTAAAATCTAATACGGATTGACGATTTTTAAATTTATGGACTAGTTTATCTATAATTTTAACCGGGAATCCATTATATTTAGCTATTTCTTTAATATATTTCAATTCATTTTCAAAACGTGTTTTGTTTAACGGAAATTTGGTCAGTCTATTAATTAAAAAGTTAAACGCTGCTAATTTATGTTGCCAAAAATGATTCGAGTCAGCTGTTATAAATCGATTAGTATTCGTAGGTTTCCTATATATGTCAAATTCTAATTTAGTTTTGTTTCTAATAACCAGTGTGTCCAAAAATGGTAATTGTTTATTGGTTTCTTTTTCAATCGTAAATTTAATTGATGGAAAAACTGAATTTAATTTGGCTAAAAAGTTATCTAAATCGCAAGTTTCGGTATTAATAATAGCAAATATATCATCAACATATCGAATCCAAACTCTAGGAAAATCTTTATTATTTTTCTTAAATTCAATTTCAAAGTGACTCATGAATAAGTTAGCCAAAAATGGTGATAAACTATTGCCCATAACTGTACCTTCTTTTACTGAGTAATCTTAACTTCTCTGTTTTTACTTTGTAGTTTCTACTGATGATGAGAACTTAGTTCTCGAAATACGTATTTAGTTTTTTAAATTTATTGTTAAGGTTAAGGGGTTTTTCTTTAGTTATTTTATCAAATACTATCATTCAGAAAATTCTTAAACCCTGTATTTATACCCTATTCTAATATGAAAAAAAGCCGTTAGATTTTGGTGTAAATGGGATAACCGGAAATGACACTTTACCTGACGCTCATAATGGTTTTTCTTCAAAAAATACCATTAAATGCCATTTTTTTGGATTTTGTCGTTATGAAAATTAAAGATAAATATAAAAATTATTTTTTTTTACAAGTCCCGAAGCCTAAGGAAAACACAATTCCTTTGTTACACAGTTCAGATTTCAAATGAATGTAACTGGCAGTAACTGTCACTGTCAAAAAACTAATCACTTCAAATTAATAATAGTGACATTTTAAAAAGAAAATAGTAAATAAAGCAATAGTTTTATGCAATGGAATAGTTTGCAGCGTTAATAAATACGTAGGTATGTATTTAAATTAATAAAAATTAAATAGCGGGAGGTTTTGTGTTGGCCACATCAGATTTTTTCTTTTAGAAATGTTACAAAAATCGTAATTACAGAATTTCTCGGATTAGGTATTTGAGTGTGACACTTTGTCATTAGGTAAAAAAGTTGACAATCTTCCGAAAGCGACAAAGATTCTTTTCGCTTGCGACATATACATATACTACTTTTTACGTCCTTTTTGAAATAACTAAAAAGATGATAAAACTCTTTCCTTTAAATTTTGAATGATTTCATTTTTCAGGAGGCAGTGTTAGACCATGTCCAAGGTATTTATGAGTTGTACCTACACTATTAGAAAAATTTACTTTCTACATTATCATAAGTCATGGCTATAGCTACTAATCAACAGAACCTTTAAATGTTAATGATTGATTACGATGATCGACTGATTACAGAATGTAAAAATGGAAAATAATCAGACATGCAGTCGTTTGTAAATTATTTATTTCCTGGCCGACGTTTCGACTTTAACAAAAGTCTTCTTCAGGGCTAGAAATAGTCAAAATTGTAAAATAGTAAGTGGATCCCCTATACGACCCATTGGAAAGTCCAGGTGAAAATAGTAAAATAAATAAATATATAAATATGTTGTGTCTGGTCAATTTTTAAAAAATAAATTAAGCTGGAACGTCCTGAACACATGAAATAAATATGTAAAATCAAAAGTTTTTTTGATTTGATTTTGACTAGTACAGGGTGGGGCAGAAAAACCTATCCGATTTCAAATCCCTTTTTCTCAAAAGAGGGAGCAGGTAGAGTAGTGGGGTAAAAACCGTTAGAAAGCCGGTTTTATGCCATTTGTCAGTAGTCAACATGCCTTGGTCTGGTGAACATGAGCTTTTGTTATTGAGCGGTTTATCGAATGCGGCGGTTCGATAATTGCTACACAACGTGCTTTTCGAATTCATTTCGGACTCCGGCGTCATGATCCTGTTCCACATCACGCTACGATTAAAGTGTGGGTGTCAAATTTTAGACAGACGAGTTCAGCATTGAAAAAGAAGTCGCCTGGACGTCCCAGGACAGCAACAGGACCTGAAAACGTGGCCAATGTGAGAGCCGCGATTGAACGTTCCCCGCGTCGTTCGGCGCGAAAACATTCGCTTGCTTTGGCGATTTCCAACCGCAGTATTCGGCGCATTTTGCACCGGGACCTCAAAATGCATCCCTACAAAATGGTTGTTGCACAGGAATTAAGTGAAAGGGATTTTGAAACCCGTACGAACCTGTGTCGCGATCTCCGAGAACTCCCAAACGACGATGTTGTGCTCTTCACGGACGAAGCCCATTTTCACCTTTGTGGTGCCGTTAACAGGCAGAATTTTCGATATTGGAGTGACGAAAATCCTCGAGAAATCCATCAGGAACCCCTCCATAGCCCAAAAGTGACTGTGTGGTGTGCTCTTTCCCGCCTAGGCGTCTGGGGGCCTTACTTTTTTGAAGAAAATGGGCAAACCGTAACGGTCAACAGCGAGCGCTATTGTTTCATGCTGGAAAATTTTCTTAGACCCAAAATGGAAGAAAATGGCGTGGAAAATGTGTGGTTTCAACAGGATGGGGCAACCGCCCACACATCGCGACGATCAATGGACATTCTCAGGGAACTGTTTCCCGGTCGCCTCATTTCCCTGAGAGGTGATCTTGGCTGGCCGCCGCGCTCACCGGATCTCACTCCATGTGACTTCTTCCTTTGGGGTTACCTCAAATCGAAGGTTTACCAGCATCGACCAAGGACCCTTCTTGCTTTACGAAGGGAAATTGCTCGGGCAATTGAAGAAATTCCTGTGGAAATGACGGTGAAAGTCATGGAAAGCTACCGCGAGCGCCTAAATCAGTGTATCCGCTCCCAAGGACGACATTTGAGTGATGTGCTTTTCAAAACTTAAATTTAAAAATGGCATAAAATTTGCGATATGTTAATAAAAAATTTTTTTGACAAGTTGAGTGGTTTTAATTTTATAACGTTTTGAAATCGGATAGGTTTTTCTGCCCCACCCTGTACAAATATGTCATTATTACCGAAATATGTGTACAACGCAGATTGGTACACTCAGAAATGGGTAGGTAATATGCCGTGATGATATATTTATTTGTTTTATTTGTAATGAAACTTTTGGCACACCAGAAAGTAGAATAAATTCCTGTATTTGCTGTTTTCAACGTACTGAACTCTATCCGATAAGATGGTAACTTGTAACATTAAAAAGTAAAGAACAATAAAATTATTGTTAAAATATATGAAATTCTAGACCATTGTTCTTTTAACAAATTATTCATCATGCTAAATCTTTCCTAACTGAATTGAATCTGGTGTTTGCAAATCTGTATTAATATTTTAATAGACCTCCTTCATATACCCTTTACTAAAGTAACCACTTCCATTCATCATCCCTATTGTTTAACTTCCAATTGAAATCCACTTTTCAATTATTGAAAATGTCTTTACAAATACTCCCATTCATCAGAAACTATAAATATTGAATGAGATATTAAATGTCTGATTCCCTCCACCGCATTGAGGGTAGCGCGTCGTGGTCATAACTGGGTCACCCTGAGTGCCCTACGAAGCCTCCTCTTCCCCTCTTTCGACGTCACTGGCATGGTCTGGCTGGGTAACATCCGCCAGAGATGCCGTGTGTCGTGTAATGATCATGTTAGACTTGCACCACTTCGAGAGGAGTCTAACTTTACTGACAAGACATGGGTGTAATTGATAAAGGGAGTCTAAGATGGATGCTAATGTAACAAATAGATGCTAATATAGTTACGATTGTTGTAATTATTAGCTTATTAAAGATCCCCCTGCATATGTGGAGTAGTGGTGTCTAAGTAACAGAGTGGTACAGGAATAATTAGATACAGTTGGTTGAAATTTTCTGAAACCGTAGTGACTAATTGTTTATTAAATTAAAAAAGGCAACGTTTCGGTCGTGGTTACGACCATTTTCAATTCTCAGAATAGTTAGGATAGTTAACAATGTAACTATAAGAGAAGTGATACAAACAGTTTTTATAAATTAACTTTCCAATAGTGAAAAAGAATTGTTATAAATTGTTGAAATTGTCGAAATGTAAATTAACATATTGCAATATTTATCTCTCGCTAAGAAAGGTGTTGGATTCATGCTAACAATTGCATATCGATTTTAGTGAATAAGCACGATTTGTGTGTGTGTGTGTGTGTGTATGTGTGGATGTATGTGTATGTATGTGTGTGTGTATGTATGTATGTATGTATAGTAAAATTTTTGAAAGAAGTCCGATCAAGGGCTTCTACGAATTGCATCTATGGATTTTATGCTGTCAAATTTAGTAGTGTCTTTCACTTAGTTTTTATGAGGGTACATAATATCTCGTGTACCTCATAAAAACTATGTAAACTACAGTACTAAATTTGACAACATAAAATCTTAATTCATAGATGTAATGGGGTATGTGATCATAATCGAATTTCAATATATGTCATAATATATAAAAACAAACCTCTCTAGCTTCTCATTATAATAATAAAAACTAAACATTAGTTTGTAAAAATATTGTTATTAGCAATTTAATGTTTTGGAGAAGGGATCTGTAACGTCAGTAGGGTAGAATGGTAGAAGAAGACAGTTAGACTGAGATAGATATGTTTTTATAGGTTATGGAGTGGCGAAAGTGACAGCTGCTGTCACATTCGCCTACCACAATATATCTATCTCAGTCTAACTGTCTTCTTCTATCATTCTACCCTACTGACGTCACAGATCCCTTCTCCAAAGTTTTAATAATTATTTTCTCGTAAACTACGAATAATTAATCAATTTAAAAAAATACGGGTATTTTATTTTTTGGTCTAGTATCATATATGTATATAAAAATCAAAATTTAGTCACATACCCCATTCGTAGATGGCCTTGATCGGACTTCTTTCAAAATTTTTACTGTATATATGTATGTGTGTATGTGTTGGAAGGACAATTCTTCAAAAACTATAAGACTTAAGACCTGTTTAACCATGAATTCCTCAATCTGAAATTATTAGGAAGAGCTGAAAAGGTTTTGGTAACAATTGGAGAACCGGAAGTAGTAGTTTATTAAAAAAATCTATTAAATATTATTTTTTGAAAATATTTGTTATTACAAATATTGAAGAACATAAAATTCTCCATTTATTACACTAAAATTTTTTATTATATCTTGTACAGGTTTAGAGATAAAGACACTATAATGTATAGAATAATCTAATGTAATACATCGCAGAGGCTAAGGTACTAAGGAAACCAGTTGACAAATTCAAATGTTTATAACATAGTTTGTAACTAACAGATGTCAGTGTCAAAAATCAACAGTTTTAATGACATTTTGAAAGCTTTTTCTGGGAAATACCTTTAATCTTTCTTATTGTTTTATTAATTCAGCAGTTTCCATGGTAATTGCGTAGCTGGCTGATTTATGAAAGTTATTCTCTTTATAATTTTTGAACTCCATATCCATTGAATATTGAAGGAAAATATGTAATCAAACCACATGGACAAGATATTCTTTCATTTTTATGATAACATACATGTAATGACATTTAAATGCGTTTTTTCATGAAAAACTATTAAAAACAAATAGATGTACAGAAGGGGAATACGAAAGAACTTATAAGAAATTATTGTGTTGGAGTTATCGTCGCAAAAATGTTTGTCACACACACACACACACACACACACATACACACACATACAGTCATCATCATAAAACTAGTAAAATCGTTTTCTAGAGACCCTAAAACGTGCTTATTCATTAAAAACACCACCGGCTTTTTGACCAAAGACAATGCCTTCCTTACCTAAAGGTGACGGCAGGTAAAAAAAATCTGTTGTGACCAGCACAAAACCTTCCGTCAATTCGATGTATTTTGTAAATATCCCATACCAAAAGTTCCTTGAAAAAGATTCTATAAATCCTGCAAAATTGTAACAAGAACACACTATTTTTTACAAATCCATACTGAAAGTTCCTTTGAAAAGATTCTAAAATCCAATACAATTATAATACGAATACGAACGTATGTACATTGTACATTGCACTTAACAAATTTGTCACATAGACACGGACACACACACTGCACACACACACACACATACACACACACACGCGCACACACACATACAGCCATCATCATAAAACTAGTAAAATCGTTTTCTAGAGACCCTAAAACGTGCTTATTCATTAAAAACACCACCGATTTTTTGACCAAAGACAATGCCTTCCTTACCTAAAGGTGACGGCAGGTAAAAGAAAGTTACACAAAGAAATCTTTTTTTTTATCAAGTTTACCCCATTTTACGGTAGGTCTTTTTACTCCTAGAAAGAAGGTTCGCGAACAACTTGGAAGCAAATTTTGAGAACTCATTTATTTTTCAAATTCCTGCAGTAGTGTAGACTTGAGTTTAAAATACTTTCCCTGCTTTGACGCACAGTAAATTCTCCTTCGGAATAAATAGAATTCTTGAGACAGACTTAGTAAAGGCATTAATATTCCCTCTGGAGTATTAGATCAAATAATAATAAAGCGAATGAAATAACAAAGAATAATGAATTTTCCATCTGAAGTTGTGAATTTTAATGAAAAATAAACCAAGCAAATTACGAGATAATATGACCTTAATAACCAACCAGCACACCATACAACTCTTTCTGTATGCCAGGCACATGGAATTTAAGTTTAGCATCGTAATAAGCGTCCTACACACACTTTGTAAATTTAACGCGAGCATGAATAACAAAACAATAACAAAGTTAAGCTTGTGTCATATGTTACGTTCAAACAAACTTTAGAAAAATGACACTACGCGCAACAGTTCAAGAGAAAAGTGACAACTTGATGACCTTAGGTTAGCAACGAGAGTTCTAGTTTGGAAAATGTTTGCTGGGAACCAAAACAACAGTTAAAGAAAAGAATAAACATACTAAGTGTGAACAATTACTCGAAACCTACGAGCTAGGTCGTATATATATTGGAACAAATAATTTTGTGCACAAAATTAATTTTTCAGGATAAAAAATTGATTAAATACAAATTATTTATATAAAAACAAATAAGTATATTAAATACACTTTAGTAATTAATTAACAATATTTAGTATGTATTCTAATTACAATAATTATAAAAAAATTTAGCTATATATATAAGTAGGTAGATACAGTAAAATTTTTGAAAGAAGTCCGATCAAGGCCATCTACGAATTGTATCTATGAATTAAGATTTTGTGCTGTCAAATTTAGTAGTGTCCTTTACTTAGTTTTTATGAGGGTACATGATATCTTGTGTACCTCATAAAAACTATGTAAACGACACTACTAAATTTGACAGCATAAAATCTTAATTCATAGATGCAATTCGTAGATGGCCTTGATCGGACTTCTTTCAAAAATTTTACTGTACATATTGTATTTAACTTTATACTCCCAAGGAATTCCAATTACATCTATTCTTTAGGTATTATTGTATTTTTTAATTCGTTCTATGAAAAATTTTTCTCCGACTCTTCTAAATGTTCAAGATTCTTCCAATTCATTGCGAGATTGGTGGTATTTCTGACGGGTATACGTAATATATGTATCTATAATTTTAAATATTTAATTAACAATAAAATAAGAAATATTAAATGTACTTCCCAGAAAAAGCCTTCGGTAATGTATTTGGATATTTGACACTGACATGTTTCTGACAAATACAAACATTTTAATTTTTCAACTGGTTTCCATGGGGATATTTGGGCTGTGATATTCATTACAACGGATTATTTTACATATTTATAATTCTTTATTTTTAAAAATAATAAAAATGTTCAATGTATCGAATAGAGAATTTTATATTCTTTAATATTTATAATAACATAAATTTCCAAAAAATAATATATAGACATTTTTTTAAAGAAACTTCTACTTCTGTTTGTCTAATAGTTACCAGAACTTTTTCAGTTCTTTCCATTATTGTCAGATTAAGGAATACGTAGTTAGATTGGCCTTTAATCTTATAGAATTTGAGAAACCGTCTCTCCAACATCCACACACACACTCATACACATATACACATACACACACACATACACAGACATTATTATAAAATCGGATTCTATGGACATTAAAACGTGCTTATTCACTAAAATCTGGATAAAGTATCTAATGAAAGTTCAAGTGACAGTTTATATATAACTACGAGGGTCACGCCAAAATTATTGAGGTACAGAAATATTATTTGAAGGAGAAGCATGTAGTTTTACTGGTGTTCAAAGTAGTCCCCCCCTGCTTCAATACACTTTTGTAATCGAATTTTCCAGAGATGGAAAGCTTTAAGCCATTCATTTTCTGGAATCGTATTAAAATACTCCATTAGGTGTTGTTAATCTCCCCTTCTGACGTAAAATGACGACCACGTAAATGTTTTTTCAAATTAAAAAATAAGCCAGAAGTCACACATTGCAAGATCAGGAGAATACGGTGGATGCTCAATGACTTTAATACCATTTTATTTCAAAAAATTAACAGCGGTATGGAAGGACGCATTATCATGGTGAAGCATTAAACCCTTAATTTTCACACTGCGAAGAACTTCAGGTAGACATTTTTGTGTGTACCAATTGGCAGTAACAGTCTTCTATCCCTCCAACCTAATTGCTTTCACAAGACCTGTCATCATCATCTTTGGCGCTACAACCCTTGGTGGGTCTTGGCCTGTTCTAGGATCAGCTTCCAGTCCTTCCTATTCCTCGCCTTGGCCTTCCAGTTTCTAATCCCTAGTTTTTTTAGGTCTTCTTCTACCTGGTCTTTGAATCTGGATCTAGGTCTGCCTTTCTTTCTGGTTCCGGCTGGGGTTTGACGGAATATGTGTTTTGGGGGTTCCGTTTCATGCATCCTTTCCAGGTGGCCCAGCCACCTTAATCTACTGATTTTGATGGATCGGACAATATCAGGTTCTTTATAAAGTTGGTACAACTCAAAGTTATAACGCCTGCGCCATGCTCCGTTCTCCTGGACGCCTTTATATATATGGCGAAGTATTTTCCTTTCAAAGCAACCCAACAAATTTTCATCGTTTTTTGTCATCGTCCATGTTTCTGACGCGTAAGTGAGGACGGGTTTAATAAGAGTTTTATATATCAATACTTTAGTTTTTTTGGTTATTATACTAGAAGTAAGATGTTTTCTTAGCCCAAAGTAAGCTCTATTAGCTATATATATTCTTCTCTTAATTTCTGCACTTACTAGATTGTTTTCATTTAGTTGGGATCCAAGATATATAAACTCTCTTACACCTTCAAATGTGTATGGTTCTATTATCAGGTCTTCAGGTGGAGCTAAATGAGTGTTGTTAGTAATTTTCAGATATTTTGTTTTAGATATATTAACCTGCAGCCCTTGTTTCTTTGCTGCTGCTTCCAATGCCTTGAAAGCCTCTATTAGGTCTCTTTTTGTTCGTGTTACTATATCAATGTCATCGGCGTATGCTAATATTTGTACACTTCTGTTGATAATGGTTCCCCTAGTGATTATTCCTGATTCTCTTATAGCTTTTTCCAGCGCAATGTTAAATAGCAGACAAGATAGGCTGTCTCCCTGGCGTAACCCTGTGCGTGTTTGGAAGGATCTTGATACGCCATTTTGGATCTTGACCTTGCATTCCACCTTTGAGAGAGTTGTCTTCACTAATTTTATTAGGTGAATTGGTATATTAAATTCTTTCATAGCGTTATAGAGCGACCTTCTATCTACACTGTCGTAAGCGCTTTTGAAATCAATGAATAAGTGGTGGGTCACCATCCCGTATTCGTAAGTCTTTTCCAGGGCTTGCCTGAGAAGAAATATTTGGTCGATGGTTGACTTTCCTTTACGAAAACCACTTTGATATTGTCCTATTGTGCCTTCGCAGTATATTAATAGTCGTTCATATAGTATGTAAGCTAGTACCTTATAAGTGACATTTAAAAGAGTGATTCCTCTGTAGTTGTCGCATGCGGTTTGGTCTCCCTTTTTGTGTATGGGTATTATTATACCCATGTTCCAATCCTCTGGGATTTTTAAGTGTTTCCAGATGAGTGTCAGTAGCTTGCATATGTGGACTTTTAATGTGTTTATCCCACATTTTAAAAGTTCAGATGGTATACCGTCTTCACCCGGCGCTTTGTTATTTTTTAATCTTTTTATTGCTTTAACAACTTCTTCCTCTGTTGGAAGGTCCTCTTTCTCTCTTTCATCCTCTGTATTTTCATATTGTTCATCTGTTTCGTTTACTCCTTCCTGGATTCTTATATTCAATCTTTCCTCGAAGCTCTCTGCCCATCTTTCCAGTATTTGATTTTGTTCACTGATAATTTCTCCTTCTCTGTTTCTGACTATTGTTAGTCTAGGCTTAAATTCCCTTCTATTGTGGTTAATATTTTTGTAAAAATTTCTTGTTTCGTTTTGGATATTAAGACTTTCCAGTTCTTGCAATTGACATTCTATGTGTTCTCTTTTCTTTCTTTTTATAATTCGCTTTTCGTCTCGTCTTAGTTTTTTGTACTCTTCTTCAGTTTGTCTTGTTCTTCTGCCTTGGAGTCTTATATATGCCTGATTTTTTATTTTTGTGGCATGTACGCATTCCTCGTCATACCATTCTGAAGTTTTCTGCTTTTTCTTTTGCTTTCCTAATACTTCTGTTGCTGTCTCTTCTATTATATTCCTACATTTATTCCAATATTTATCTATGTCTTCCCCTATACTATTCATTTGGTCTTCCAGCTTTTTTTCAAGTACTTGTTCAAAATTTATAACCGTTTCGGGGTTCTTCAGAGCATCAAAATTGTATTTCTCTTCTTCTTGCTTTCCTTTTTCTTTTTTTGCAATAGAAATTCTTGCTCTTATTTTAGATTGGACTAGGTAGTGGTCCGAGTCAATAGACACAAGACCTGTACTTCTGAAAAATACAGCGTACATAACTTTTTTAAGTGTACGTTGTTTTTTCACGGTAACTGGTGTTGGGTCATCTTCAAACACCCATACCCTACTTTCTTGACGCGTTGGAACATCATAAAAGGGTATGTAAGTTTCATCGCCAGTTACAATTTTAGAAAGAATACGATGACCGCCATTATTTAACAATTTTAAAGTGGCGCGACTAATTGTAACACGCTTTTTGTTCTTCCGTTAAGTGTGGCACCCAACGACAAACAATTTTTCTAACACGAAGTTCTTCATGCAAAATATTTGCTATTGCTGCGGATCCAATGCCAAGGGCATCTTCCATCGTTTGATAGGTGACACGATTGTCATCCTTTATCATTTGTCTGATGGCAGCTACATTTTCTGGCACTACCTCTGTACAAGGTCCCCCTGAGTGTTTCTCATCACGCAAGAAATTACGGCCTCTTTTGAATACTGAAAACCAGCGAAATATAGTTGCTCGAGATGGAGCTTCATCTCCAAATGCCAATCGTAGACGTTCCTCGCACTGTTCTTCCGTAATCCAATTTTAAAGTCGTAGTAAATCATAGCGCGATAATGCTCTCTTCCTAACTTCATGTTGCAGTTTATTTCCACTTTGAATTCCACCACAATAAATCACTTCAACCAGATGTTATTATTGGACAGATATTTTAAATAAATTGTAGTTTGACATTTGTGCACTAAAAATTTTCCAAAGCCAACTGTTTCCCAGCATCTCAATAATTTTGGAGTGACCCTCGTATTACAAATTTAAAATATATTATTTGCAAATTCTTTTACTTAGTAAAACTTTTGTATGAAACTGTTATGATAGAACCACCTAAGTGCGGAAGGCCTACGAAAACAAGAATGAAGGAAAAAATTGAAAAGATTGAAGATTTGATTTTAACAAGTATAAATAATAACAAATGAAATTTGGACGTTAGAAGGAATAAAATAAAATACTACTTTTCATTAAAATTTTTCTTAATGGTTAAGTAAACAACATTTTAAGCCTTTGTGTATATTTATTATGTCAATAATTCTGGTTAAGCCGTAACCTTTGACTTTTGTCAATAAATATTACAAAATAACCTAGAATCCACTATATAATACCTAGTAGTTTATTTTCATCCTCATACTTTTCATTTAGAGCGTGTAATTCTACGATATTAAATTGCGCTGATCCTTAATATGCTTTTCTTGTAAAAATGTATTCACGAACAACAAAAGAGCAAAAGTAGTTCTAAGAAAGTTAAATTGGTAATCGCAGGTACTAAGTGTGAAAGTCAAAAATAAA
Organism: Ophonus ardosiacus; assembly: GCA_943142095.1. Taxonomy (NCBI): domain Eukaryota; kingdom Metazoa; phylum Arthropoda; class Insecta; order Coleoptera; family Carabidae; genus Ophonus; species Ophonus ardosiacus. The sequence goes on along the minus strand of OW964830.1, from coordinate 5,485,625 downwards.
ATCCCTGTGAATGCTCTCTATTTTATTTTTATTCAAGAGGTAATTTTTCTTTCTCCGATCGGTGTCTGGCTTGTCTGAAAATGCGAGAGTAGATATCTCCGGAGTTACAAGTAATTGTGAACGCGTGTTGTGTGATAAAGCAAATCGACGTTTGGGAAAATCGGTTTTCCGCGAAACATGTCTTAAATTAAACGTTAGATCGGTTGCTATGGATACACGTACGTGGGAGGAATTGCATTCACTATTCTATTCAAATTCACTAAATTCCGGATTTTTACTGGAAAAAATATCAAACCCACTACATTGTATTTTTATATCGAGTCACAATGTTAGGACGTATTGTAACATTTTCTAATATTATACACAGAAAAGACGCTCTAAGCCTAAGGCTGGAAGAGAATGTCAGATAAGTTTTCGCAAAGGAGCAGATAAAAGTTTATTTATAAAAGAAAATAGGAATTTGTACGTTTTTACCTCCCGCTTGGTAAGGGAGGTATAGGGATTTTGCTAAAAATCGCATGTCGAGATTTTGTTAAATGAGCACGTTTTAAGGTCCCTAGAATCCGATTTTCACATTTTCATGATGATGTCTGTATGTGTGTGTGCATATGTGTATAGATTTTGTAAACTCTGTAACTCAAATACTATCATTCAAAAAATTCTCAAACCTTGTATTTCTAATTTGGAAAGAAGCCATTAGATTTTGGTGTAAATCAGGTAGCCGGAAATGGCACTTTACTTGAAGCTCAAAATAGTTTTTTTCGAAAAATACCTTTAAATATAATTTTCATCGGATCTCGTGTTAGTCTTTTGTAGTTACATGATTTTTCAACAAAATTTTGTATTATTGAAAATACACAAAATCTCGATGAAAAATCATGTAACGACTAAATAAGTCGAGCTTTAGAAAATCCAACAAAAATTTTACAGCTGTCACATTAATTACACTCAACTCAAAATTAAGCTTAAATTATATATACCATCCGTAATAATTATATTGATTTGTAAGTATTTTAAATAAATGTAATATGACAGATATGGAAGATATATTTTATTATAAAAAATAGTTACTACGTAAACTTATAAAATTCACTTTTATTCCATAATTTACTGTGTTCGTTTAGGCTCCAATGTGGTGGACGACTAACACTACAAGTCACAAAAAAATGTCATTTATTTTCGATTAACAACGAGTAAATGAAACAATATAATAATATTTATTTCATTATTTTTCGACATGTCTTAAAACCAATGAAATGTTTCACTACCTGTCACGTGTCAGCGTTTTAACCAATCCTGCCATTATTATAGTGAGAACAATTCTCTAGAGATTATTCCCGGCAATAATCTCTGTAGCTTTTGGGTGGCAGATAATTATCAATATAAATAAATAGGTTTGTTCGCGGTAGCGATCCCGGACTAGTTTGAGCACTTCACGCATGCGCAGTTTCGTTTTAATCGTTCGCGGTACGATTCTGACTGATAACTCCGTGTTCTCGGAACACTGTGGACTGGTATATGATTGGTTACGCACTAATCAGACCAATCCGAAAATTGAAGCAAGTACTATAAATCAGGGACTAATTGCAAGTATTCAGTGCATACTTTTCTGTGTTTAATTACGTTTATTTTAACAATTCCACAAACTTTAAATTAATAAATATTTGAAGGTAAGTTTATAATATTGCCTCCATTTCAGTTCAAAACTATATAATATTTTTATTCAGGTACATAATATACATAACCTCAAACGTCAAAACAAGCGTTCGCGGTAGAAAAAATCCCAAATCAATCTCGGATCACGCATGCGTATTTAACGATTTATGAATTGGTACGGAACAAGTACGAAATAAGTTTGGGATCCGTCAGGGATTATTACCGCGAACAAACCTAATAAAATGAACGAAAAATACCGATTTAGTGATGTTTCTGATCATGAAATAAATAAAAAAATTATACAAATAGAAACCACTTCTAGAAACACAGTACCTAATTAATAATCATTAAGTTGTCGAAATAGACTTCTCAACTGCACCATGTAAATGAATGAAGCTAATTACGACAGTAGATGGCGACACAGTAGCACAACAGTGTCTTTCCGTTGTTTAAAACAAATTTGTGGATCAAAAAGAATCTAATTAAATATACAACTACAATAGAAAATAATTCTTCAGTTTCTTTCTCAGACTTATTGCCATTTGGCAACAAGTTTTCACTATATTGTTATATTACTACTGAAAATTACTTGTTCCTGAAGTAGATAGGTAGGTAACTGAGACTAATGTTGCAATTAGAAATGACCTTTGCTTAGTTTAAATAGGTTGAGGGTGAATCAATTTTCTTCTCTTCAATCGCTTAAACAAGCACATAATCAATATTAGCGTGGTTGTATCCTGCCTGTCAAACATCCTATGAATTTTTAACTGAATTCCTTCTCTGATGTCGTGATAGCAATCTACTAATGACAGTACTTTCTGGTTCTTTCCAACAACTTGTAATTATACTTTTCTTTCCAACAAAAACATCTTCATTTCATTTTCAGACAAATTATGTTCTTTGTGGAGAAATGAATTTTTTTTTAAGGATTGCAATTATTTTTCCAGCTGTTAGCTAATTATGACAGTGATTCAATGGATAAGGGAGATGCCTTCATGAAACTATTTGCACACCCACATTTTCATTTTTTTTCTCGATAAATCAGGATACAATTAAGTTCATAATATTTAAATAAATAAATAAATATATCATCACGGCATATTACCTATTTCTAGATGTACCAATCTGCTTTGTCGCAGATATCGGTAATGATGATGACATATTTGTACCGTGCGGGCGTTTACCAGGCGTCACCGCACGGGCACTCATTGCTGGCGTGGAGAGTGCACCACAGGGGTCACTTTTGTGCCATTTAAAATTCGAAATATTTGGCGCCGGTCGGGATCGAACCCGGTTCCCCCAGGTTCGCGACCAGACACTCAGGCACGCGGCCACGGGACCCCATAATATTTCTGTATTATTATTGTAAAATATGCTGTACGTAATTAATATTATATTAACTTGATCCATAGCCCAGCATAAAGAGTTATTTTTTATGTTAGTATCTACTATTTGTAATTCTAAATATCATAGAAAGAGTAAAGAACGTGTGTTTGACGGAGTAAACTGTGTTATGGTTTAAGTTAAATATTAAATTAAATTTCGTGAGTTTTACTGTTTGTACGTTATGCTTCAGGAAGAAGTAATTTTCACCAACAGATGTTTAACAATTTGCTTCACAAAAACAAACGCTAATTATATCCCTGTTAAATTTATTAAATATTTAAACAAACTTTACTTCACGTTACCAACATTGTTCTAATTTATTATTTAATATTAAACTGAACTTTTTTATTTAATTACTATAACCCATATATAAATAAACCATTTCACTAATAAATATATTTAAATATAAATAAATAAATAAATAAAAATAAATATATCATCACGGCATATTACCCATTTCTGAGTGTGAGAGTATCTACAACACATATAGACATCGGTAATGATGACGATATATTTTACCGTGTGGGCGCTTACCAGGCGTCACCTCACGGGCACTCATAGCGGGCGTGGAGAGTGCACCACAGGGGTGCATTAAATTATAAATTACTTTCCTGGAATTATTTATTTATCCTAATTTATATTTACGGTTGTTGATACAATGTGCATTAATATCATTATTATTTATTCGATTAATGGTGCTAATTTTTAAAATAAACTTATTTAGGGTATTTCATTTTGAAATATTTTTTACGGTATCCATATGAATAAAAAAGGAAGTATTATATTTCCCAATTAATTGAAAACATAAAACTGATTTAAATGATAAGAGCAAATTCTTTAATTATGAAGAAAAAATTATAGGATTTTTATTATAGCATAAATTGTAGAAATTACGATATAACATTTTTCTTATACAAGTAATGGTCAAACGATAAAAGAAAACATAAAATGTTGTTCGTAGGGTGATCGCTCAATAGCAGCTATAGACACGTGTTTCGCTCTTATTAGAGCTCATCAGTACATCATAGCATCTATTTACTAGCTATGCTCTACTGATAAGCTCTAATAAGAGCGAAACACGTGTCTACAGCTGTTATTGTGCGATTGCCCTACGAACAAAATTATTCTAGTTTTTATAACTTTATGCTTACGATATATATTATTTTATAACTATTAATGTTTCCATGTTTTGTTCTTTTGTTTTAAAAGCAGGTATCTTGTTTATTTTTTTTAAATTGTTGCTATTTCTGAAAATTTGATACCTTGTAATTCCGTAAGCAAAAGGAATAGAACCTATGTTCATATGACATTTTTTAATTAAAATGATCTCACGAATACTCTATTAAAAATTTTTTAGACTGTATATTCATTTGACAGATAAGTAATCAAGCGATGTATTTTTTGCCAAAACTTTTGTTACAAACGTTACTTTGAAGATGGTCACATTTTAATTGGCGAAATGCAAACAAAAACTTTTTTGAACCAGTTTCATTCCTATATTGCCAGACCTCATATTTATTTAGAAAAAACACACTGAGATTCAAACACGATAAAAAATTCTGCTTTCATAAAAATTTCCACTTTCTTTCCATTCTTTCAACCACTAGAACAATCCAATTTAAATTCGCTGTAAAAATGCTTTGAGAGTGACAGCAACTACACAAGAAGCAACTCACAGACGAAAATAGCCGTGGAGGGTCTCTGGCGATACAGTGACGAGTTGTGTCATCTCTAACTCGATTCCGGGCCGCGGTTGTGTGGGCGGCGCTGGTGTTAAACACACGGCCGGGCCGGAAATTGTCCTGAACTTAACACCCTGTGAAGGGCGCACCCAGACGGGAGCTTAGGCCAGGGAAATCAGGGATGGGATACATTGATTTCAGAAAGGGAAGTTTCACACGTGATGGGTTCATTATAGAAAGGGTAGCAATAAGTCAAATGAGAATACAAGGGTTGACAAGATTAATGGAATTAAAAGCATTGAACTACTTAATAACAATAGATATTAGTAGATAGAATAGGATGTTTCTGGCTCAAGATAACCATCTTATATTACGAGATTAAATAAGGGGTTCAGATTTGGTTTGGACTGACGTCATAGATGAGAGGTTTTAAAGAAAAGGATTAATGACGTCACAGACATAGATGCTAGATATTACATACCAACCCCTTAAAAAAAGAATGTATCAACAAAAATATCATAGTAACTTGCTGGATCCACATTATAGTGCACATACTCACCGCACAGTTAATACTAGGGATTTGTTAACTACTGGATGGAACGAGTGAATCTTTACCATGTACCCGGCCAAATCGATAGAGATAGTCATACATAATTCCGACTTGTTGTCTTTGTTTCCGTTACTTGTCAAATCTTTTGTTTGACAGGGTTGACAGATTTTAGGTTATTCTTGATATCACCATTGAAATATAATTATTTTAATATATGACAATGGTTCGAAAGTATTGTGTTAAAAATTGTGTATCAAAATATGTGATGAACGGTGCTGTGTCGTTTTATTAGTAAGTTATGATTAAAATTATTTCTTCTAAAAAATAATTTGACAAATAAACATGACATATTCTTATACGTGTTTTAATTTAGCGTTGCATTGGTTGTATTTGTACTTATTTCACATTTCATGATCAAATATACTTAAACACAATTAATTTTTGACGTGAATTTGACAGATGTGAATATGACAGATATGAATATCAAATTCACTTGTCTAAAGTGGAATTATCTATATCTTTCTCTCTCACACTTCCTGTGTTCTCTCTCTTAATCCAGCCGGGTACACAAGAAATACATATATTGATATACACTTGCTCCATTCAGTAGTTAACAAATCCCTGGTTAATACTGTTTTTAATTTAAATTTGATGACGCGCAAGTTATAAAGTTAATAATAAATATCTTCGTCACTTCATATAAATATAAAAACACAAATTTCCAAACAGATTTAAAAAATAACTTAAAACATATAAACTACTTCATACACAAACTTAAAAATCTTCATTGGTTGGGGTATGCTTTCCTCTTCAGTATTTCACCAACTCCGAATTGATTCGGAAGTTTGCTGAAATGCTGTATTTATAATAGTTATCGACGTAGTTCATATAGATCATCGTGTCTAATGCAACTTTAAAAATTTTGTAATAAATTTTATTTATTATACATTTTATTTTATCAGCTTTTGTTAATCTTTTATGTAATAGCTGAAGATGGGCTTGCATTAAGCCCGAAACGTCCTTAATAAAGAATTTTACAATACACGTGGACGATTTATGCCTTTTGTTTTCAACTTTAAACCATTCAACGGTTGGTCCTTCCACCCCTTCTTCAATGTTAGATATTACATCAATCCGGACCCAATCCGAACCCCTTCTTCAATCTCTGTGACGCCATCAATCCTTATCTTTAAATTCTCTCATCTATGACGTCAATATGAACCTAATTCGAAGGTCGATTATTTGAGCCAGAAACTACCTATTCTATCTACTGATATTGTTTTGTACCATGTATTTCTGCATTTTAAACTGGACAAGAAGCCGAAAACAATAATGATTCATGCTTAACAAAAAATGAGAACGTAATTCTTAAAAAGGGTGCTGTTCAAAAACCGGCTTATTCTTTTCCTAATCGGTTTTCAAATCAGTTAAATAAATCAATTAATGAGACAGGAATTTAAAAAAAATACTTATACTGCATTTTAGTAAAAAAGTAGTTACTTTTATTAAAAGTATTTTAAAATAAAGTTTATGCTATATTTTTGATAGTAATAAAAAATATAATAATTTGTTGCTATTTTTGTATTAAATAAAAAATTGGCGTGACAAATGATCATGAAAAATAACTTTCCTCTTCTGTGACATCAGAGTACATATAGCATGTCATTCTTAGCCAATAAGAAACCTTTTATCCATTACCTACGTTATTTATATAAATAAAATATTTTTTAAAATTTAATAATAATAAAACCGTTAAATTTAAAGGTACCGGTTAATAGTTACTGTTTTGTAGGAAATACAGATATCGGTTTCCGTTTCGGTTAATAATAGGTTAAAAAACGGTTTGCCTTGATTTTAATAATTTTTAATAAAATCACAACAATAAATAGTTTATAACAACTTTATTTTTATATGCTTAAAAGATCTGTGTTAAACTATACATACTGAATCTGACGAGTGGTATAATGGATCACAGAGAAATTTTACAAAGCAGTTAATAATGAGCCTGTCTCACTCAATTTCGCTTGTCCAATACAAAACCTGTCAATCCATTCTCTCTACCACTTTGACCCCTGTACATAAATTACCTGTCAGGCTGAACAAACTGAAAAATGGTGAAAACCTCTATTTGCAGATATTTTCAGAATTATGAATTTTATTTTACAAACAACTTTCCATGCACTTGTTTTGAATGTTTTAAATTAAATTAACTTTAGAATAGTTTTTTAAACACGTATAATTTTTACAATATTCAATTAAATTGCATTACATACCTGTCAATATTTTTATAATGGAATAATGAACCAAAAAATGACAATTAGCAATTACAGTTCCTACAATAGGGTAATTCACTAATTTTTACCTATTGTATTCATGCTAAAAATCGCATATCCAGATATTTAGTAATATTTTTAACACTAAATATAACTAGATTTAGTTCTTTATTAACACCAGTGTTAAAAGTAAATTTGTTTTCTACTTTTAATCCGTTGTCAATGACAACGATTTAAAAGTATTCACTGTGTTATAAACTGTTATTTTTAACTCGCTAAACAACCGTTAAAAAGACTACTTTTAACAGTGGTCGTAGGAAAAATATGTTAATAATAGATGTAATTATAATTTTTCTGTGTGCACTAGAAATGTTAAATACAATATGTACTTATATAGCTTAATATGGAAAAGGCGAGAGGTTTTTTGCTAGCCGCATATATTTTTGATTCTTTTATGTTAAAAAAAATAATATTCCATTTAATTTTGAAACGAATTATTACAGCTCTCAAATAATAAATATTTTTTTTATTTCTTCCAATGGTCTCTCTCTTCCGCAAATGTTGTAATAATTCTAGCGAAGTCCTTAAAGTTAGTTTGTAAATTTTGTTTTAAATTACGAGAAAAGACTTCTATTCTGGTTAATATTTGAAACAATCAGCACGTGGATGCAAGTAAGGGCAACTGAACGCAATTTGAATGTTAATTAATTTGCCAGGGACTTTCTTAATCACATTAAATTGTCTGTCCTTCGTCTAGACTGCGCTAGGATGTTTTTCAATTCGCATTAGTAGATAGAGTTCAATTCGCGAATGAATTAAATGGCTTGTTAGTCTGAGCAACGACTTGCGAGAATTCTACAATTTTCTACGCTCAGGATTATTGCTAACAAGCCCTGATTTACTTGCCAGGGAACGAGATACAAAATCACAATACAATATTCTGTTGGCTTCGAGGGTGAACAGCTATTTTTATATACTGAAAAGTATTGTTATATAAATTTTATATATACAGTTATGAAGTATTGTTAAAGTATAAATAGACATTGGTACAAAAAGTTTCCGTACGATAATAGTTTCAATCTATTTTAGAAAAAAAAAACAAGTCTAAAACACAATAGCTGATATCACAAGCCTTGTTTTAACTAAAACAGTTTTAAGAAATGTCAAATTCAAATTTGGAGCTTTAATGTATGGCTTGGAATGTTTGGGAATAAAATTATTGGACCACATTTTTATGAAGACAATTTAAACGCTGCACATTATTTATGTTTCTTAGAAAATGAATTATTAAATTATTTAGAAGATTTAAACTTGAATGATAGACAAAATATGTGGTTCCAACAAGATGGAGCGCCGGCTCACAATACTCGTCGAGTGTACGAACGGCTCGACGAAATGTTTCAAGGTCGGTGGATAGCAACAAATGGGCCATACAAATGGCCCGCTCGTTCCCTGGACTTGACACCCCTTGATTTTTTTTATGGGGATATCTTAAAGATAGAGTATATTCAAAACCAGTGACAACGAAACAAAATTTGATGGACAGAGTTAGAGAAGCTTGCGCTGCTTTGACACCAGAAACTGTAATAAAAGCTACTTCTTCTGTTTTAAATAGAATACAATTATGCTTAGAAAATAATGGAAATCAAATAGAACATTATTTATAAGGAGTAATTAACAATTCTTAATTTTCAATTTAAATTTATCACTCTTGTTTCTCATCCATGGCCTACTGTACAATAATATTAAAAAAACTGATTTAAAAAATTTTTTTCTTCTCTGAAAGGATGTCCCCTTTGGTCTCCACAACTTTGTTCTATAGTATTTTTTTGTAACTATAATAATAAAGGTAATAATGGCGGTGGTCGGTGTACGTGTTACACCCTGTATTCAAAAATTTTACTGTGTATATATATAGTCAGCGAGGATAGAAAAATTAGAAGGTAATTATTGCTACAATCATTTTTATTTTAATGAAATAGTTATTTATGTTATTAAAAGATTATAACACGACGTATAGGGAAGAGCTTTTAATTTCCTGAGTATTAAGTAATTTTCATTAGTTACAACTACTATATTATTTCTGGTGCATAACAAACTAAGTTTCAGATGCATTATTTAAGTAATTGCACACGAATCGATTCTGAGTATCTATTCATAACTTATTGATTTATTTTCTGTACTATTCTGTTTCTCATGTTTGATTTATTTATTTGAAATGTAACATAGCAAAAAGTTCAATGTATTCTTATGTTCTCGAACGTTACGACAGCAATTTAAAGTTATATTTAAATAAGTGCGGATTAGTTCTGTCGTACACTTGTGATAGAGCATAATTATTGAGAATACTGATTGAAAATTATACCTCCTTTGCAGTTATTTCATCTTCTAAATTTTTTTCTTCTTCTTTTTGATACTGCAGAGTTAAAGTTGAACTCGCTTCATTAAAATGTTCAAGGCGATAGACTTTTATGATTCAAAGTATCTTTTTAGTTTTTGTTACATTTGCATGTAGATACAATTTTAGATATATTTTTACAGTGAAATTTACTGAAAAGTAATGCAGATCGTCGTGTTTTTAATTTATTTACTTATAAAATACAGATTAACAAGTAGGTAATTATAAATTTACTCTGATTATAACATATTTAAATAAAAAATAAATTAAATACTAATGTAAATTAATGTGCCATACATTATTTCGTTTACGTAACAAGACCTGAAAGTGATACTTTACTGGGTGAGCAAGCATATTCCAGAGCGAGCCGTAGGCGAGCTTTGGAAGCTTGTGAGCCTACCTTCAATTCGTTACGTTTCTCTACCTCAGATATATGGTAGGGGACTTAACCAATACTGTGGTTGAATCATCTGCATATTTTTGAGCGCAGCAATTGCCTCGTCGCTATATGATCGTCTTAAAAGTAAAGTGTAAAATCATGTATTCTATACGCCTGTTTTGAAAATAGGCTTTTCAAACTGTCAGTTCAGAACAGGAAGCTAACGTTTGCAGTTGACAGAACGATTTGCAGTTTTTATACTTAAATGCGAAATAGTGTATAAAACATGTTATATAAAAGAACAACATATTGTAGGACGAGTTACGAGTAAGAAAATCGAACGAACGAATGCGTGAATAGCTTTCTGTAACATGTGTTTTGTACTATTATTTTTGCATTTACATTATGTCTTTATAAAAATATATTTAGTTTACAATTTCTATTAAGGGACATTTTTGCTAGAATACTAAGGTTAGTGACAGTGATTTAAATAATTTAAATTCATGAAACCAAATTTTGTTAATAGTAAATATCTTTATCTATAAAAATTGACAATACCTGAATAATAGTTATTTATGCAACAAGAGTAAAAAGTATAGTCTTATTTCACGAATAGGAAAGTTTAGCCGAACGAGCCGTAGGCGAGTTCGTTAAATCCTATGAGTGAAATAAGACATTTTTCCTCGAGTTGCATACATACAATTTCTTTTATGTCTGCAATAAAAGTGTGAAAAAAAGTGCTGCAACTTTTCATTATTTCTCTCGTTTACGTTAAAAAATCTGTTGTGGCCAGCACAAAACCTTCCGTTAATTCAATGTATTTCGTACAAATTCGATACCAAAAGTTCCTTGGAAAAGATTCTATATATCCTGTAAAATTGTAACACGAACACACTATTTTTTACAAATTCCATATTGCAAGTTCCTTTGGGAAGATTCTATAAATCCAATATTATTATAACACGAATGTACATTCTGTAAATTGCACTTCACACTTCCTCATTCCTATCCAACGCATCTTCTTCAGACAATTCTTCCTCTCTCAAATATTCTGCTACACAGTCCTTCCATCTTCTCTTTGGCCTTCCTCGTACTCCCGGCATTGAAACTGCAAGTCACTTATGCGAGGGACTTTCCACTTTGGTTTTGCACTTGACACTGACATCTGTCAATTAGAATTTTTTTGAATATATGTGTTGTTTCCATAATTTTAGCAAAGCTAACTGATTTTTGAAAGTTAACCTCTCTTAATCTCTCTATAACTCTATATCTATTGAATATGAAGAAAAATGTATAATCAAATTGTATAGAGAATAAGATTTTCTTTCATATTAATGATCACAAAATGTCAAAAAATGATATTTAACTGCGGTTTTCCCAGAAAAACTGTTAAAAACTTCAAATAAGGGTACTTCCGGTTGACCTATTATAACCAAAATCTAATCAGCTCTTCATATGGTTGTAAAGAAGAGGAATACGAAAAAATCATAATTTTTAGAATTTTAGTTTGCGAGTTATCGTCGGAGAAAAATTTGTTACACACACACACACGGACACACGGACACACACACACAGACACACACACGGACACACACACAGACACACACACGGACACACACACACGTACATACATCAATGTAAAATTAGTAATATCGTATTCTAGGGATCTTAAAACGTGCTTATTCATTAAAAACTCACCACCGAATTTTTTGACCAAAGACAATACCTTCCTTACCTAAGGGTGACGGAAGGTAAAAAGTGCACTTTTTTACTCTTTTAGTGTTAAAAGAGACATACTTTTAAGCGCATTTTAATGGAAAAAGTGTATTTTTTAACAGACTTAAAAAATTGAAACAGCTGACGGTTGATATTTTATTCGCTTTTGTGCACTAGCTGTGTATTTTGACTAATCAGATGGCAATATTTATATCCCTATCTAAACCAACTTTATTTTTTTACGTGAAATGAAGTGTAGTACACCTAATGTAAGCGATAGGGCAAAGCTTATCGTAGATGGCAGCATAGGGCTACGGTACTATTCCCGGGAATATTTGAACTAGTATTAACAACTAAATAAAAAACCCCTTAACCTTAACAATAAATTTAAAAACTATATACGTATTTCGAGAACTAAGTTCTCATCATCAGAAGAAACTACAAAGTAAAAACAGAGAAGTTAAGATTACTCAGTATGTAAACCATGCCAGAGGTCAAAACAGCTCTAAGGAATAAGGGAGAGAACACGGGTTATATAGGGACAGGAGTCATAGGTGAATGGATACCTAATTGGGTAACTAAGATTAAACAGAGTAACTGTCTTATATTAACTCATATAATTTAGAATTTGGGATGGGACCTAGGTCCGCGTTCATCAATTTATCTTTAAATTTATGTATTATCAAACTCTCATGTGCGTCTAAATATCTATTATTATCAACTTGTTTCAATAATTTTATATTAGAATTGTCAATTTTATGATTATTAATAAACATATGTTGTGCTACGCTAGATTTATCAGGATTACCGCTTTTTAAATGATAGAAATGTTCTTTAAACCAAGTATCAATTTGTCTTGTAGTTTGCCCGATATAAACTTTATTACAATCTTTACAGTCAATTTTATAAACACCGGATTTTTTATTATTATCTATTTTATCTTTAGGGTTACCTAATAATGATTTAATGGTGTTATTTGATTTATAAGTTACCGTTAAATTTTGATTTTTAAAAATTTTGTTTAAACCTTTGGTGGCATTATCAAATGGTAATGTTATATATTTATTATTTTTATTATTAGTTGGCGTTAAAGTTGTGAAATCTAATACGGATGGACGATTTTTAAATTTATGGACTAGTTTATCTATAATTTTAACCGGGAATCCATTATATTTAGCTATTTCTTTAATTTATTTCAATTCATTTTCAAAACATGTTTTGTTTAAATTTTAGTTTTATAATAGTATTAACAAAATGTAGTGCCATTAATAGATAGCTCATCTGCAAAAGTTATGGTATGAAAAAACGTATAGACAATTTAGACAAAATATCAGTAAAACAGAAAAATCTCTGTTCTCTATTCAGGAAAATGAAAAATGAAGCTTGTAAATATTTCATGGAACATGATTGCACTACTTTATAAACTTTCCAATAAAATTTCAGCACATTGCACGAATTTCCTGAAAAACAATAAACCATACTCCCACACATTTTGTTTCCGTTATTTGGCGCGGTAATCGTGCATACATCACATCCCGAGTTCCGTGCTATATGTCAGCTGTTCAGCGGCACTTTCAGTGTGCTTTCAGTTTTCAGCTGGAGTAGTTTCAGCAACAGCCACTGCTGGGAACTGTTGATAAACAACACGTCGCTCAAGTCCTCGTAGATAATATAGTTTTTTTTTTTGCTGAAAACATTGTACAAAACTAACACTTCAGGAATTTACTATGAATTTAAAGTTTGAAGTTATGTAGATCAAATAAGTTTAACTAACTTTGCGGTCTTAGGTGTACTTTGCGTCATATTAACTTGAGAGGAAATATGAAAAGTTGTTAAGTAAATTATAAGCTTTTAAATTTTCGTAAGTTCAGAGAAATGTATGGAATTATAAAATCGTATATTTAACCAATTTAAATTATAAGAAATAATTTGCAATGAGCAATAGATTACTACACTTCTCTGCCATAGTTTTAAGGACAGTTTCTTATTGGCCTTAAAAAAGAATTTAATCTAAGGCCACGTTTTAAACTTAGTTAACAATAGGGCTGTGGCAAGAGTTTTTATAAATCGTGTAAATATATATATATATAACTTAAATTTCTCGTTCGATCAAATAGGTTTTTAAAAAGTTTTATTTTTGCGAGTACAAATTATAATATGCTATAAACTACTTGATAATATGATAATAGAATACAGACTGACTAATCTAAAGCATTACATATGTTTTTATACTACTGAAATATGAGAGAGTCACGTTCTGGCACATCGGCACTTTGTCTATTATGTAGTACAGGGGTAGCACTATAACTCCTCCCTCCTCAGATTCGAGCCTCCTGGGGGAGTTGAAGTTCAACGTCTTCTGGGGTGCGAGATGACCTCAGCTTGGCTGATTTCCTCTTCTTTATTTGGTTACGTATGAAGTACCCAACGATGATTGCAGCAACCACGTACAGGATGATGGACCATATACTTGGGATGTGCATGTTGTATGTTTTTTCTGATATAGGAACGATTGGATTCAAGGAGATATCATTTAATTTCAAGGGATTTAGGTTAATAGAGAAATTTGTAATTTTATACGGTTGGGATTTTAGGTTCAGTTTAGGAAGTAGTAGGGGTTGGCCATGGTTTTCATTTTGGAATATTAGTATTTGTTGTCTGAAGTGAATTTCGCAGTTGTCTTGATTATTGATTAGGAAGATTCCCTCTAAGGTTTGGATGTTGGTTTCTTCGTGACATTTAATGGTGATTTTCTCCTCGTGTGGGAAAACGGCTAGGTATTTGTTGATTTCTGGAATTACTTCGACATGATTTTCAATTAAGTTAATTTTTGTGTAATGGCAGTGACTCGAAGTTTGATTTTGGAATATTTCTTCTTCGCAGATCGCTGAGAAGTGGGCGTGATATTTATTAGGGCACTGAAATATTTTTGCTTGAACACACATATCATTCAGGGGCACGATCTCTTTATCAGATTTAAGAAGATATTTCGTATTAGGGATGATTGTAATAAATTTTGATTCATATTTGGTTGGAATTGGGTACATGTAGTAGAGTTCAAAAGTTTTTTCGAAATTTATGGGGGTAGAAATGAAATAGATTACTTGGGTCGCTTCTATTTTACAGTTTATTTTTAACAAGGATTCGATGTCTAAAAGGTTCTCTTGTCTGGGTTCGAATGGTAACTGCAAATGGTAAAATTTTGATATTTGTTTTAATTCTGCTAGTAGCTCCATGGGGTGTATTATACTAGGATGCAGCGTTCTTAATTTACAAAAGGTGATTGAATTTTCAATGTCTTGTAAGACGCTTAATATAGAATTGTATAATATAGTAAGTTGATCGTAAATATTTTTGCCATACAGTATACTTTGAATGTGCGTACTGTTTATAATTTTGAAAAGTTGTAAAATTTTGGATTTTAATATTTCCTCGTTGTGCTGAATATCTGAGATTGTTTTATTAAAATTTTGAATAATTTGGTGGTTCACCGAATATGAGAGTTTGAGTTGACTTTCCAAATTATGCTCGTTTTCTTGCATATGTGCAAACATTTCGTTATATCTTTTGCCATCTTCGGCATCTAAATTTCCTGTGACTGATTTGAATATTGTCCCCAATCCATCTATTAAGCCACGTTTAGTTTTATGGTGATCAGAATGAAATCCGATGTTATTAATTTTTGTGTCAATTTTTGTCCGAATAAATTCTAATATTTTATCATAATTTTCGAGTTCATTGAAATACTGTGAATAGTTAGATATGCTTGATTTTAGTGCTGAGTATTGTGTGTTTAGATTGTTGTACTGATTAAGGAGAGCTTGGAGATTGTAGTAGTGTATGAAGGTGTGAGTCGTCTTTTCGAGTTTGGCAGGACCGAGATTGATGGGAAGGATTCCGAGGTTTTCTGTTATGTTTCTAATTATTGTTCCTTGTCCCAATGCGAACAACCTGGAATTGGTTCAAAATTGTAAGTTTTTTTTTCTAGGACGTTTAATGTTAGAGAGGTGGATATTCTCTGTTGTATTACCGTGGGTGGTTTGTATTTTTCCTGTTTTAAGACGTTTATTAATTTTCTTTAGCTTTTCGGGTTTGTATTTGTTTTTAGTTTTTTGTTGTTTCTGTTTATTTTTCACGTATACCTTTTTGGGGATTTTGGGTAATTCTTCTCTATTTTCATTACATTTATTTATTACCTTTTCTTTATTTGCCTGGATTTTGTCTCTAATTGATTCGTAAAGTAATTTAGTTTTATTCTTATGACTTTCTATATAATTGTTAATAAGCTGTTTTTCGAGGTCAATATTAAATGGGGAGTTGGTATCTAAATGGCCGGTAATAATTTCGCATGGTTTCAATTTTGTGACAGAATGAATTGTGTTATTATAAGCTAATAACGCATAATTTACTTTGGCTTCTATAGGCTCCGTTTTGTATTCTTTTTGATTGTTAAACAGTCTTATGTGTTCGATAAGGGTCGAGTGGAATCGTTCTATTATGCCGTTAGATTCTGGATGTTGTGAGCTTATGAAATGTATGTCGATTTTGTGTAGTGTCAGCAATTCTTTTACGACTGAGTTTTTAAATTCTAACCCGTTATCTGAAATAATTTGTTCTGGGATTCCATGATGTGTAAAATATTTGACTAGGTTATTACAAGCTTCTATGCCTTGTCCTGAATTTAATTTGTATGCTTGTGCATATTTTGAAAATGAATCTACGATAGTCAAAAATTTAGCTTGTTCTAAAGTAATGCTGTCTATATGTAAAATTTGGAAAGGTTTCGTAGCTGTGGGTGTGATGTTTAAATTTACGTTTAAGGGTCGCCTGTCGTATTTTGTTACTTGGCATATTTCACAGCTATTAATAAATGTTTGAACGGATTTTCTTAATTTTGGCCAGTAATATTGTTGTTTTATACGCGCTTCTGTTTCATCGATACCACGGTGGTTACTTTTGCTGCAGTGGTAATTCGATATGATGTGTATGATTTCTTCCTCATTGGTAACGTCGCTTAAATATTTTGTACATTTTACTAAACATAGTTGAGAATTTTTGAAATAATTTTGAAGAATTAAACTGAATTTTTCGTATAGTTCGTTTTGAAAATAAATATGATATTTTATTTTTGGAACAAGATATTCTTTAATAAAAGCAATCATTTCAGTTTTGTAATTATTTTTTGAAAATTCTACTTCCATTCGTAATTTTTTGTGTTCGTATAATTTTGTAATTTTTACTTGTTTGGGATTAAAATCGACTTCTGTTATAATAATTTGATTTTTGCCATAGTTTACGGGGCATTCTACTATCGGGATTCCGACGATAGGATTTTCTTTACTTGAATGTATTGTGATATCGCTATCGCTTGTGTCGTCATCGTTTATCTCATTATGTTGTGAGTCACCTACCTCGACTGCAAGGGATTGCGTATCGTCGTCTTTGTTATCTGTTTTATTCCTTAACTCTGTGTTAAAATTTTCTATGAATTTATGAAAGTGTTTCATGTTTTCTGTTTCGTTTATGTTTAATTCGGTCTGGGGAATTTTGGGTTCAGGGAGTTTGTAAACGGTTATTAGTATGTTGGTATTATCAAAAATATATTTTAACATTGATTTTATTTCGTTCCAAATTTGATTGTCATGTCCACATGCAATTTTTGGTATACTTAAATTTTTGATATTATTATGTAAACAGAATTTTCTCAAATTTAGTAAGGTATAGAATATGTCTTGTTTAGTAGGTTTATTGTAATAGTTTTCCTTTGTTATTAAGTATAATAGATATCTTTGTGGGGTTTTTAAATATACTAGGTTATGAAGTTGAGGATTTTGAGATTTTAATTTGTGTACGTTGTTAAATTTAATTTTAAAATTTTTGGCAATACCCGATGACATTTCTAAATCTTTGCTCACGCAATGAGCTAGACTAGAGTCAGATGGTGCATCGAATAGATTTCCTATTACTTCAATAATATTGTTATTATTGTGATTAAGGCAATGTTTCTTATCTAAGTAGTCTTTGAATAGAGCTAGTGGAGTGTCATCTACTTGTGTTTGTGATTGTAAATTTTGAGTTTTATTAATTTCAACAGGTATACGGCTTAAGGCGTCGGCATTGGTATTAAGTTTGCCTTTCTTATAGATTATTTCATAGTCATATTCCTCTAATTTGAGGCGCCATCTTATTAATTTTTGGCTACATTGTTTTAACGAGAATAGCCATTGCAAGGGTCGGTGGTCTGTATAGATTTTGAATTTGCGTCCTAATAAGTGAGTTCTAAAATACTGAGTCGCCCAAATGATAGCTAACATTTCTTTCTCAATGGTAGAATAGTTTATCTCTGTCTCGTTCAGTGTTCTGCTAGCGTAAGCTACTGGTAGGTCGTTGCCTAGACTACCTTGGGATAACACGGCTCCAATTGCCAGCTGACTAGCGTCACATGTCAAGTTAAATTCTTTGTCGTAATCTGGATATTGGAGTAGTGGTTCGTTAGTCAACAAATTCTTGCAATTTTCAAAGCATTGTCTGTACTCAGGGTCGTTAATGTCAATAACAGCATTTTTCTTTAAGCGTCTAGTCAGCGGTTTTGTTATCTTAGCGAAGTCTTTAATAAATTTTCGATAATAGCCTAAAAGTCCTAAGAAACCTTTAATTTGTGTTGTAGTTTTTGGAATTGGAAAATTTAGAACAGCCGAAATTTTGTCGGGATTTGGTTTCACGCCCTCAGGGGTTACGATATGCCCGAGATACGCTACTTCTCTTTTAAGAAATTCGCATTTATCTAGTTGTACTTTGAAATTTGAATTTTTCAAACGTTCGAAAACTAATTTTAAATTTTGAATGTGTTCTTGTAGGCTGGTACTAAATATAATAATGTCGTCGAGGTAAACAAGGCATTTTTTGTTTACTAACCCTCTCAGAACATTGTCCATAACGCGTTGGAATGTCGCGGGTGCGTTTTTTAAGCCAAAAGGCATACGAGTGAACTCATAATGCCCGTCTTCCGTGTTAAATGCAGTTTTTTGAATGTCTTGTTTGTCCATTTCAATCTGGTGGAAACCAGATGCCAAGTCTAACGTAGTGAAATACTGACAGCGTCCGAGTTTGTCTAGTAAATCAGTTATGTTCGGTAATGGGTATTTGTCGCTAATAGTCTTTTCGTTCAATTTCCTGTAATCTACCACTATACGCCACTTGCGTTTACCAGATGCGTCAAGTTTTTTTGGGACAACCCAAATAGGTGATGACCATGGCGAACATGATGGTCTAATAATATTTTGATCTAACATTTTTTGTGTTTGAGAACGTACCTCTTGTCGGTGAATTTCTGGGTATCTATAAGATTTCGTATAAATAGGAATTTCGTCACTTGTTTTTATGGAATGTTTAATTTGATTAGTAAATGTTAAATTTTTGTCGTCTACGTGAAATATATCAGAATAATCGTGAATTAATTTAGTGATAGCTGATTTTTCTTCCGAATTCATGTGATCTGACCGAATTTTTGAAATATCAAATTTAATTTTTTCTGATTGAATGAAATTAAAATTGGGTGATGAGTACGTTTCATAGTTAGAGATGTTTTCTACAGTAATTGGTTCTAATTGTGTAAAGTTGATATGTGATTCTGAGTTATTAATTGCTGTACAAAGTGCATGGTAATTATTGGCTGTGGTGACACATTCGGGGATGATTAAATTATTCTGTTGTTGTTTTGGTATTAATATGGTTCCGTTTTGTTGAGTTACTTGAATTTTGATTACCTTTTCGGTTTTGGGGTCTAATGTTACATTATTATTTGGCTGACAAGTTTTGTTTGTATTAATTTTATTTTCAGAATTTTGATGTTGAATTTTTATTTGGCAGGTGGGTGTTGTTACTACATTTTTATTCAGGTCTATAATTATTTTTAATGTACTCAGATTGTCTAATCCTAATAAGAGATCGAATTCATCGTGAAAATCAAAAATGTGATATTTTAAACTTGCATTTTTCTTTAAATTAAATAATTTTGAAATAGGTACGAGTGTGCTGTAATTCTCAATTGAAGTTCCATGCGCAGTTGAAATTTGGAAAGGGTCTTTAAAAATTGAATTTTTGTAATATTTATGCGCTATGGTAGGTTTTATGAAAGATTTCGTACTTCCTGTGTCTATTAAAACTTTCAGATTATTTTCAGGGAATATAATATAAGGTAATTTACTTTTATTTGTTAGGTTCATTAGTTCGACTCCGGGTAAAATGTTTCTATTGTTTCCGAGGCTGCGATGTCTAAAAAATTATCGTCTTCGAAATTGTCGGGGTTTTGTGGATTTTCATAATCATTGTTATCAATTAATACTTGGTCAGTTTGTTCTTGGTTATCGTAATAAACATATGGGTCAACGGCAGATTCTGCTGACTCGTTGATATTAAATAATTCTCCCGCTGTGTTTGCGCGGTTTTGTGCAGGACGGTATTGAGTTGTATTTCGCGTGGAGATACTCATCGGAGTAGGTGCAGGAAGGTTTTGTCTGGTGGATGGACCTTGGCGTGGTGTTTGCGGTGTATATTGTCTTTGTTGTTGAGGAGTATATTGTCTTTGTTGTTGAGGAGTATATTGTTTTTGTTGTTGAGGAGTATATTGTTGTCTGTATGTCGTTTGTTGCATAGGTGAAGGATGCAGAGTTTTATTGGGTGTGTAATTAAAGTAGGGTATGGGTTTAGGAATATTGTATCTTGGTTGGTGGATTTGTGGTTTTTGATTTAATTTGTGTGTATTCTGATTAGTGGTTTTGGATTTGGCATAATATTCAAATTGAAAATCATTTGCTAACATACTTAAAGCTGAATTTAAGTCTGTAGGGTTCTTTGCCCTCATTAATTGACCTATAGGTTCTTTCAAACCTTTTAGTAAAACGCGTAAAGCATAATGTTGAAAATAGTCAATCATTACTACGGATGCTTCGGCAGCAGCGTTTGTTGAAATATAAGAAATTTGTAAATTTAAGAGGTGTTGTAAACGACCGTAAAAATCAAAAACGTTTTCATTAGGATTTTGTTTCAACTCTGTTATTTCCATGTTTAATGTGAACCAGTCACGTTTGTCTGAATAAGCATTTTTTAATGCTGTTTTCAAATCTTCCCACTTTGAAATTGTGGAACTTGCAATATTGATAGCAGCTTCACCTTTTATTTTGGCTAATATACTGCTCATTAAATATTCATTTTGAAAATCATTTGTGTTTGTAGTATTATAAAATTTTGTTACTAATTTTTCACAAACGCTAGTAAACCTAGGAAGTAATTCACGTTCCCCATGGAACTCTGGCACCATGTCCAGATATTCCTTTTTTAATACTGGAGTAACCATGTTTAATAATGGCGTTCTTAATGTGATACTATTAATAGGATTTGTATTTAAATTAATTATACGATCTTCTGTTTCGAGATCGGAGTCTGCTTCTGAATTATTTGAATCTGACAAAGATTCTGGTTCTCTGAATGACATATGGTACTCACAAAAATAGTAGTGTCGGCTTCATGTGCCCTGAAGTCGAACACGGTCTCGTCTCGAAGTTGAGGCAGGAGTTGCACTGATGTCCGCTCAGCTTGGCTCGCTCGGCTCGTCGAGATGTGTCTTGCTTCTGATGTCCTCTCAGATGCAGGATACAGTGATCGAAGTATGGAGATATTCGAATTTGCCAAATTAATCACGAAAGTGAAACAATTTATATTCACTAAATTGTTTTGGCAATCCTACCAAGACTGCGCCACTTAAATTTCTCGTTCGATCAAATAGGTTTTTAAAAAGTTTTATTTTTGCGAGTACAAATTATAATATGCTATAAACTACTTGATAATATGATAATAGAATACAGACTGACTAATCTAAAGCATTACATATGTTTTTATACTACTGAAATATGAGAGAGTCACGTTCTGGCACATCGGCACTTTGTCTATTATGTAGTACAGGGGTAGCACTATAACTTATATATATATATATATATATATATATATATATATATATATATATATATATATATATTGTTCTTCAAATAGTCTCAAATTTGAAAATATTTCGTAATTAGATCTCGAGCTTTGGCCCCGTTCGACCCGAACCCCGCCTCGATTTCGAGTCGATCATCGAGTCGGGTGGAAGATATTTTTTATCGGGCCGAATCGGGCCAGTCATTTGCAGAAGTTGAGGCGAGTCGGACTTTTAATTTTTGCCCGGCTCGAAAAATTGGGCTTTTTAGGTTGGCCCGAAAAATCTTATAGTTCAATTAAGTGCACAGTTAAACATTTCGCGTCAAATAAAAAAAAAGGAATGCCGGATGCACTCAATTTCGAGCTTTGGCCCGGCCTGGCCCGATTTCGAGTCAATTTTCAAGCCGGGCTGTCTAATTTTTTGTCGAGTCGGTTTCGAGTCGGGACGACAATTTTTATTTTCAGGCCGAGTCGATCCAACCCTCTACGCCCGATCCGGCCCAAATGCATCCCTACTTGTAATATCCATTACATATTTTAAAATTAATCATTGAAATTTGTGTAATATTTTTAAAAAGTTTTGAGTTTAGTTTTGAACCATCCGTAAACCAAAACAGACAGTCTCCTTTGAAGAATAGCTCTTCTTCTGTCAACTGAAAGCGATTACCTATAATTACCTTCTACATCTGGTCAACTCAACAACACAATGTATTTATTCAATAAATAATCCAGACAAGCATTACAAAACTCTATTTTCAATATCAATGGGGGATTCCACGATTTTTTGATTTTTACCTTCCGTCACCTTTAGGCCACGTTCAGAGAGAAAGCAGGTTTCCCGCTTCAGCTTAATAAGCGCGTGAAAAACCGGTTAAGCCAAAGCAGGCTGGTACAGGTTGTGTTCACACAGAAAACAGGCCATTCTGCTCGTACTGTCAAGTGTCAAACTTAGTGTAAGAATAGAGTAAAATACGGAGAGTATCATCACCTATTCACCTGTTTAATATAACAGAAATCGTATTTTCAAGTGATATTTATGTCTCATACCTTCACATTTCATATTGATAGAAATATCTCCCCCTAATTTTTCAATAATTTTTCTATTAAAATGACATTTGTGAAATTTGTTCCAAATTGCTTCCCGTTTTTGAACTTCCGATATTAGAATATCCATATCAAAGTTATTTTCTAATACATTTTGTGCTTGTTTACTTTAACCTGCTCAATAAGAATATTGGTTTCGTTCCGGCAAAATCGGAAAGCGGGTAGTACCTGCCTGGCAAGCGCCTGTTGAGCAGTTGTCTGCTTTTACTCTGAACGCCTACTCCTAATAACATGTGAACATTTTTAAAGCAGGTTAAAGCAGGTAAAGCGGGTAAATCGGAAACAGGCAACCTGCTTTCTCTCTGAACATACCCTTGGTAGGGAAGGTATTGTCTTTGGTCAAAAAATTCGGTGGTGAGTTTTTAATGAATAAGCACGTTTTAAGATCCCTAGAATACGATTTTACTAATTTTACATTGGTGTCTGTATGTGTGTGTGTCCGTGTGCGTGTCTGTGTGTGTGTCCGTGTGTGTGTCCGTGTGTGTGTGACAAATTTTTCTCCGACGATAACTCCAAAACTACAATTCTAAAAATTATGATTCTTTCGTATTCCTCTTCTTTACAACCATATGAAGAGCTGATTAGATTTTGGTTATAATTGGTCAATCGGAAGTACCCTTATTTGAAGTTCTTAACAGTTTTTCTGGCAAAAACGCAGTTAAATATCAATTTTCGACATTTTATGATCATTAATATGAAAGACATATAACCCCATAACCAAATACTCCAATGGAACAGTCTGGCAATCACTGGTTTTATGATGGGAACGCCCACTTATATTGTCGGCCAATAAAAGAGAGCCGGGTTCGGTTGCGTCATCAAGCCCGAAAAAATCCTCTCGTTTTGAAAGTGTGTAATATATTTTAGCATTTATAAAAGACGTGATAAAACAAATAGCAAAGTAATTTGCGTCAATAATACAGTTATATGGGAAGAAATAATTATGTATATAATTTATATAAAAATTCGATTTCGCTATCACTGCTCACTGGACAAGAATCGCAAATCATCTGGTCAGGTTACAATAAAATTAATATCCACTTTGTAGGTATGTCGTGTTTGCGCACACATACAATAACTGCCGGTATGGGACTATGTAGGAAAACAATGGTATCCGGGCGCGGATTGCGGAATATGATTAAATGTTTGATTAGCTGACTGCTCTCGAATATGATATGAGCGAACCCGGAGCTGTGAACTTCATATCACATCAGGCCCACGGAACGTAATCAATAACCGGCCAGTGCAAGTGTGTGATTGGAAATTAATATTGCTCGACGCTCTCAAACGCCACCAAAAATTTAGGGTTGATGGATGACGGTTGCCTGCTGATGGCGGAATTAGGTTAGGGAAATGTTCACACGAGGTACAGTGTTTGATGCACTTACTAAACCACTAATTACAGCTGTGACAGTATATGATGTGTCATACGGCAAAAATGAGTGCAAAATTATATACGGGCTCAAACTCAAATCTGGGGTGGGATTCCATAACTTCGGTTGCTATCATTTGTACTTGATATGACATCAATTGCAAATATCAACTACAAAGTGAACTTATAAACCAAATGGTGTTGTACACGTGTTTACGTCGACAACTTGTGCACAATTATAAACGTTTTACATTATTTTAACAAATTGTTTGCTTTATTAGTTTGTAATTTATCAATTTTACTGTGATAACTATTTTGGCCAAAAATTTTAATATGTAATTCAGTTATTTCGACTCATTATTTTACTAAACCATGCGCGTGTGCATGTTCAAAATTACATGTTTGTAAATGCTGTATATTCTACAAAAAATCTCAACTAATTGTCCTGAGGATGGTTAAAAATATAACCGAAAGCTTGACAAATTAAAAAGAGTGTATTATACTTAAGCCTACAAATTGACTGTCAAACCCACTATCCAGTTTCCTTAACTAATTACAGTCTTAATTACCTATCACCTATATATATATATATATATATATATATATATATATATATATATATATATATATATATATATACAGGTGTCTCAATAAGCTTGCTCACTATTGGTAACTTTTTTATTTGAAGAGATACGAGGTTCGTTAAATTAGCAAAGTTGTGCCATTTTATATTAGAAAATTGGTCATGTGGGCAAAATAAAAATTGTGTCAGCGGTTCCCAAAATTTGGGACAGAATATATATTCTTTAAATGGAACTATATATTTTTTATTATCTTATTAGAAAGAGTATTTTTTTCTCTTTCCAATAAGGTAATATTGTTTATGTACAATTTTTTCAAATAAACGAGTTATTTACGGTTAAAGATAAAAATTACCTTTATTAGTTTAGGTCAAGTAAACTATGGAAACAATTGCCTTTTATAAAATTATTATTTTATTAATTTATTTTACAGTAATAACAAAACAAAGAAAATATTCAAATTGAAAGGCATTATTTCTTTCGCACATTTAAACTCTTTTGGAAAGAGAGCCGAGCGTTCTACGTAACTGGTGTCTAGATATAACTTTCCACATAGAACGATCATATCTAACTTTTCTTCATTTGTAAAGTTATTAAACATTATTAAACAAAGAGAACTTTACGGGAGAAATTATTAAACGTCAAAAAACAAAGAATCAATTATTTCCATGGCTTACTTGACTAAAAAACTAATAAAATAGTTTACAAAATTTTAATTTTTAACCGTAAATAACTCGTTTATTTGAAAAAATTGTACATAAACAACATTACCTTATTGGAATTAGAAAAAAATACTCTTTAAAATAAGATAATAAAAAATATATGGTTTCATTTAAAAAATATATATATTGTCCCAAGTTTTGAGAACCGCTGAAACAAATTTTATTTTCTCTATTTGACCAATTTTCTAATATCAAATGGCACAATTTTGCTCATTTAACCAACCTCGTACCTCTTCAAATAAAAAAGTTACCAATAGTGAGCAAGCTTATTGAGACACCCTGTATATATATATATATATATATATATATATATATATATATATATATATCATCGCGGCATATTACCCATTTCTGGGTGTGCCAGTATCTACAACACATGTAAACATCGGTAATGATGACGATATATATCTCGTAAATGGTTATAGATTGTCCCCAACACTATTTTGGAAACTACACATTCCAAAACTAAAAATTATATTGGAATCAATATCATTCCAACAAATCGTATGAAATAATTCCGCACACCGTTTGGAATAATTCCACACGGATTTCGACGAATCAGAATCTGTTTAGCTGGATATTAGCTCGGTAAATCAAATATCGGTTGCCATGGTTACGTCGGTTTGTTTTATTATTATTTATTTCTGAATTAGCGTTTGACGTTTTGAAGTTTTTAACCGTTCTGAAGTTTTTGTTAACATTTACAGGTTTTTGGAGATCTTTAGAATAGTAAGTAATAAATAATAATATATTACTTAGAATAGAACTTATTTAACTAAATAACATTTTATAGAAAAAGTTCAAGTGGTAATGAAGATATAGATATGGAATGTACGCCATCAGAAATAAGGGATCTTGCTAATGATACAGTGGGCCAGTTATTACCAAATAATTAATGTTGTAATGAATCAACGTATTTTTACCTCTCACTAAGAGAGGTACCTATTGGATTCATGCTAAAATTCGCATATCCAGATTTTAGTGAATAAGCACGATTTAAGGTCCCTAGAATCCGATTATAACATTTTTTAAATGATGTCCCTGACTAAGGCACTAAGGAAACCAGTTGACAATGTTTATAACATAGTTTGTAAATGACATATGTCAGTGTCAAAAATGAACAGTTTTAGTGACATTCTGTTAGCTTTTTCTAGGAAGTATATTTAATCTTTCTTATTGTTTTATTAATTAAATATTTGAAAAATAAAATGCATATATCCATCAGAAATACCGCCAATCTGGTTAATGAATTGGAAGAATCTCTCACATTTAGAAACTTGTCATACAATGAAAAATAGATATAATTAGAATGTGTGCAGAAGACATGTTAAATACAATAAAAAATATTTGGGTAAAGTTTTGTAATTTTTTGTTATAAAACGACGGTTCGAAAGCGAAGTGCAATACAATACTTATATAGCCTTATATGGAATGGCGAGAGGTCTTGTGCTGGCCACAACAGATTTTTTTTTGTATATTTTCTAAAAAGGAAACCCATCGAAATATTTCTTTATAGAACATAAATAAATGGTTTATTATTTAAATGTTTTGTTTATCGCACAGAAACGAGAAAGGGTTTAATATAATGATTTACTTTGCTCTGAATTTGATATGCTAGTAATTCTAGTAATAGGAATTAATCGAAGATCAAATTATATTAATTATTCAAAGCTTCCATTGTTATTTATATTATTAGGTAATTCGCTTGTACATTCGGTACTTGTCAAAAATTAATTAACTATTTCTCATGTTGAAAACTATTTAATAATAATGCTTCGAGGCACTCGGAGTACATTTCTCATATAATTTACCTTTCATAACCATATGTGCCCAATGTACGTAATAATTCAATATTTGTTATGTCGATGATAAAATAATAAATATCTATATCTGTTGAAATGTGATACAGGGGAAGGGGACTGTCATATTCAGATTTAATTAAAAACATTCATGTGCATATTTATGTTTATTAAAATATTATGTAATGCATGATTATATACAGGGTTGGGCAGAAAAAACGGACGTTTTTTAAAACGTCACAAAATTGATGCTTTTTATTTACGAAAAAAATTGTTGACAAATTTGAGAGAATGACATAGCATTTAATAAAATCAAGAGTGGAAAACATCTTGGATATGGAGTCCGTTATATATATATATATATATATATATATATATATATATATATATATATATATATATATATATATATATATATATCTTTTTAAAAAACAACCAGATCCGAAAATGATTTTTTAAATTATTTAGCTTTACTGCTTATTAATCAGTACTTATTTTATGATTTTCATTTAAATTTAAATTTGTTGTACCTATTTTGATTATGGTTTATGGGCCCATTAGAACAGAGTTCTTAGGACCTCTGGTATGATTCACATGTTGAGTAATCCTAACCTACTCTCAGATAAAAGGATTCTTAGGACCTCTGGCATGGTTTACATGCTGAGTAATCCTACTTTCTCTGTACCTTCTTAGTAGGATTTCGCGTAATTTTTACTGAAGATGAGAACTTTTTTTCTCGAAATAAGGATCTAGCTTATTTTTTCATTTAATTTTAAGGTTAGGGGTAATTTTTAATTTAATTAATTATTTACAAAAATGACAATAAATTATTATTATTATTATTATTATTACTGTGATATATAAACTCTCATTTCAAATACTTTTAAAAAAATATGTGAAACCGGCTCATTTTGTAACAAGGTGAGCATCGCGAAATAACAAATAAATAACTTTATTATAAACTCTTCTAAATTATAGTTTCAATATCAACATTTTAACATTTGTAAATCAAAATTATGTTTAGAAATAATAATAATTTTTGTTATATCTCTGTTTAGTCTAGATGTCAACCGCATAGACATTTATTGTTTTGACCATAGACAAATAATACTCTTTAGACCAGAAACTTATGTATACTTACACTGAACATTACACCTGGTTATTGGAATAGAACTAAAATGTAAATTAGGCAACCTGCTTTTGAATATTATACAAAATATTGTAGTTTTGTTTGTTGATATAAATTTATTTTACTATTAAAATGCATGTCCACAAATTTAATGTTAATTATCCTTTTTCATTTATACATAATAAAATTTTAATTTCAAAATGGATTTATGTCTTCTTCATTGAAATTATTGTATCGGTTTAACAAAACACGAATTGAATTACTTATCTGAACTTATTAAAATTAAACAATGATCCATTAAAAACTTGCCTAATGGACACACAGATGTTACAATGAATAATCAAAGTGAATTATACAGAACCACAGAAACACATTTCACAATATGTCAAATTCATAAATTTACGTCAAATTCAAATGTTTCCCACGCATCCTTATTTCCCACCTCAGAAAAAATACGTGAACCAATAGTTGCTTAGTAATAAAAAATGCAAGTTCTTAAAGCGACGTTCGCGACATCTATTGACTGGAATTGAGTACTAGTGGCAAAGGCCCGGCATTCGCCATTTAAGTTTCCAAAGGTTGGTTTTGACAATTAACTATATAAGTTATTGCCTACACTACGTGCAATCTTGTTATTTAGCTATGGAGGCTGGGATAAGCCCTGCACCCTTCAGATATGCCTGCTGACGTGATAACCCTTTGTTTTTAAGGCAGTCAAGTTTAAAGTCTCACACGGGACAGACATGTAGTTTCTCATTTAGTTTTTGGGCGAGAGTTACTCGCCAGTTAATATTTAAATAAAAAGAGAAATATGGGGTTAGAGACAATCATTAAATTAAATAAAAGTGTTGAATTCACCGTATTATCGTATAAACTTTTAACAGGAGACAATTTTCCTTTTCACTTCCATTCACTATTTTACCCATTGATAGTCCTGCTTCCTGCTCGTTTTTGGAAGGAGTAACATCTGTATCCATGTCGAGCTGTGGCACGCGGTTAGCAGCACGTGCCAGGGCGTTTTTTCCGTCACATTGATTCCCTGCGTTGCCGTCGTCGCCACCGCCGCCGCCCTCGGAGTCCTGAGTGACAGGCGGGCTGGTGACGTCAGCAACAGGGACATGCGGTCTGCTGACGTTCAGTTATACCACATAGAAATGGAGACGTTTGTAGATGGCAAGGGGATGGAATGGTTTGCGCTTCTTAAATTGGGGGTTGCAAAATATATTTAAGGGGTTTACGTTTTTACCTCTCGCTAAGAGAGGTATTGGATTCATGCTAAAATTCGCATATCCAGATTTTATTGAATAAGCACAATTTAAGGTCCCTAGAATCCGATTATAACATTTTTAAAATGATGTCTGTGTGTGTGTGTGAATGTGTGTATGTGTGTGTGTGTGTATGTTTGTCTAGATGTTGTAGACACGATTCCTCAAAAACTATAAGACTTAAAAAATATTTAACTGCAGTTTCCTCAATCTGACATTCCTGGGAAGAGCTGAAAAGGTTTTGGTAACAATTGAACAACCGAAAGTAGTAGTTTCTTAGAAAAATTCTTCTAAATATAATTTTTTGGGAGTTTTTTTTATTAAATATTGAAGAACATAAAATTCTCCATCTAATACTCTTAAAATTTTTATTATATCTTGCATAGATTTAGAGATAAAGACACTATAATTTATAGAGTAAACTAATCGCAGAGGCCAAGGCACTAAGGAAACCAGTTGACAAATTCCAATGTTTATAACATGACATATGTCATTGTCAAATATCAACATTTTTAGTGACATTCTGATAGCATTTCTGGGAAGTATATTTAATTTTTCTTATTGTTTTATTAATTAAATATTTGAAATTATAGGTAAAATGTATATATCCATCAGAAATACCGCCAAAATGGTTAATGAATTGGAACAATCTCTGACATGAAAATGATATAAAATAGATATAATTAGAATTATATGTGTGCAAAAGACATGTTAAATACAATAAAAAACAATATTTGGGTAAAGTTCTGTAATATTTTGTTATAAAACGACGGTTCGAAAGCGAAGTGCAATACAATACATATATAGCCTAATATGGAAATGGCGAGAGGTCTTGTGCTGGCCATAACAGATTTTTTATATAGGTGTTTCGTGTAACAGTACAAGACTTCGGAGTATGCATTTTATATACCAACATAAGAAAAATACCTCTCGCCATTTTCGTTTTGTTGCATAAGTATCGCATTTCTTATTTCTTTGCACATATAAATAATTCTATTCTATATCTATTATTTCATTCTATAAGAAATCTTGTCCTACTCTTCTAAAAAATAAGTAATAAGTGTCTATTGTGGTTTTTACAGTCCGGGTTCAAATTCGATTGGAGTCAAGAGAGATCTATGGCTGATGACAGGTCTTTGTTTGGTAGTGGTAACCATAGCAACCTTTAGTTTTATGCTTTGCCGCAAGGTGCGCTCTTGCAAATTGCAATGGGGAAGTTTAGCGATTTTTTAAAAAAAATTTATTCCATGGGAAATGACTTGAATAATGTTGTAACATGTTTTATTTTTTTTAAAAACGCCCAGATTTTCCGGAAAAGCCGATTTTAAGCTGCGATGACGTCGGTAGAGGCTTGGCGTAACGTATGTCGACTGATACACTGACGCACGCGGTTACGGTTACCAGTGAAGCGCTTTCACGCTTTGTTACGATATACGTTCAAGTGGTTCGATTTCACCGTTCTGTCTGAGTTTGGGCATAACTGACTTGTGACGTACTTAGAGTTTACCTAAAAACTATTAATTATAAATAAATGGAGCAATAATTTTAATTTTTAATTTCAATTTCAGCAGTCATTTGTGTTATATTTGTGAGAAAATAGTATATGTTATGTAGAATTTTTACCATGCTAAACTTTCCCATTGTTTAAGTATCTATTGAGGTTCTTACAGTCCAGGTTCGAATTCGATTGGAGTCAAGAGTCAACAGATATATCGTCATTATCAAATTCTGCAAATAAAAACAAATGGACACATTCAGAAATGGATAATAAGCCGTGATATTTTCTTTGCGTTTATTTCTGAGTAGGCCATAGTAAACTTATTTGCAAAACCATATTGGCTGCCATATTGTTACGATTTGGTTTCACATATCTAAAATTCTAGAGAAGTGAATTCTCCACTTTGATATGCGAATGTCCTCAGACCTCAGAAGCCGGCTACAAAACTCTCTTGAACTCCTTTATAAAACCTTCTCATGCTCAGCATTTCATTCTCATTATCATAATTCATATCCCGTGTCCAAAATCCTCTTCTAAATAATTTCTCGTCGCCGAACTTGAGCGCTTAAGTTTGTCAAAACCCTCAGTGAATGCTCTTAGATTTGAAGGATCGTAACAAGAATACGCACATTCACAGACACACACGCACATTCACAGACGCACACGAACATTCACACAGCTATAATATTACTACCAAGTTTATATCTCTACCCATTTTTTAATTTTGCCCCAAAAGTCAATATACCCCACATTTATATAAAAACTTCAAAAAATTCAAAAATCTAATTTTAGATACTTCTTAATGCGCTGATTCCAAATTTTGAAACCGCAAGTCGATATCTCGTTTTGTTCTCGAGATATTCAGATTTAAAGTTTTGCGCAAAACTGCCCATTTTTGGGTAATAACCCAAATTACCCAAAAATGGGCAGAGATATGGATTTGGCGACATCACCATGCGATTCTATGGACAAAAATACATAAGTATAGCAATTTTCATAATTTTTGTCCAACCGGTTCATTTTTTATGAATAAAAGCTTGAAACCCCTGAAAATGGACAAAATCTGAAAAAATCGTAAGGGTATCCCTTACGATTTTTGCGATTTTCGGCCATATTCAGTTATTTTGCTTTAGATATTGTATGCGGTGTTCGAAAATTCTGAAAATTGGTGTACTGATGTAATTTTGCCCGTAGAATCGAATGGTTTTGTCGCCAAATTTATATCTCGACCCATTTTTGAGCAAAATTTTGAATCTAAATATCTCGAGAACGAAAAAAGATATCGACCTGCGGTTTCAAAATTTGGAATCAGCGCGAGAAGTATCTAAATATATAAAAATTAAATTTTTGAAAATTTTGATGTTTTTATCTAAATGTGGGGTATATTGACTTTTGGGGCAATAATTCAAAAATGGGTAGAGGTATAAACTTGGTAGTAATATTATTTGATTTTAAAGAGAATGTTACGTAAGTGTACGCATTTTTAGAGAGAGAGAGAGAGAGAGAAACATCATCGTGATGATCATTGTATTCTTGGGACCGTAAAACATGGTCATTTACTAAAACCTCGATGTATATATACCAGCAATACATAATAATTGATTTGACATTTCTTTAAATGCGATGTTATCTATTTAAGGAAAGCTTAAAATTTAAGTTACGTTGTTGCAATGCAACAGGCTATATAATATTTTCCTATATTTTCTTCTTGATTGTACCAATACCCTGTTATACATTGGAGTCTTAAAAATTTATTTCCAAAGCGATTTATTTCCAAACTAGGTTTCAGATATTAAAATATGTTGACATTGGTATTATATTGATTAGAGTAGATTTCCCAAGAGGGGGCTTTGGAAAAAAAAATCTGTGAAACGTGGACAGAAAACCCAATAAGTTTGAGAATCATTATGCTAGCAGAACGATATCTATAGACACCTTAGTACATAGGTTACCTCTCATTCTTCTTTTTACTTTTTACTTGCTTGCATTCTTTTGTCTTCGTATTGTGTGCAAAGCAACAATCTCTTATTTTTACCTTCCGCTAACCTAGGTAGGGATCGTGCTAAAATTCGCATATATAGATTTTAGTGAATATACATGTTTTGATGTCCCCAGAACCCCATTTTAACATTTTTACAACGATGTGTGTATGTGTGTGTGTGTGTGTGTGTGTGTGTGTGTGTGTGTGTGTATGTGTGTGTATATGTGTGTGTGTGGACGTGTGGATCCTGTGGACACGATTACTGAAATACTATCAATCAGAAAATTTTGAAATTTTATATACTTAATCTATACTAATGTGGGAAGAGCTCATTAGTTTTTAGTGTTTATCGGATAACAGGAAGTATCATTTATACAAGCTTTTCATAGTTTTCTTGAAAAAAATACATTGAATATACTTTTTCAGCGACTTTTACAAAAAATAAAAATTGAATATTATGGTACAATCTTCAATTCTACGATAATAACATTTAGAAAATAACTCTAAATAATTTTAAATATAAATTTATAATATAATTTATTTTCATACATCATCTTGCCTATACAAAAACATACATACATACATACATAAAATCACGCGTTTCCCACTTAGTGGGTTAGCAAAAACCCGAAAACAATAAGAAAAGGGATGAAAGTAAGAGCTCCACTGAATCACTAACTCTTTAAAAACATTCTTCTTTCGCCTTGTCCAAAATCATCATAACATTCATACAAGAACATATTAATGTGACCGATTTTCGGTAGCGAATAACCGCATCCGGACCACAATAATAGTTACGCAACAATCATCCTTTGCCACACATTCCTATCTATGCACACTTCTTTCACCTCAGCCACATTCATAAACGTATTCATACATAATAACATATTAAAGTGACCGATTTTCGGTAGCGAATAACGGCATCCGGACCACAATAATAGTTACACAAAAATCATCTTTCGCTACACATTCCTGTACAAACATACTCCGTTCTTCTCGTCCACATAAAAGTTCAGCTGTCTCTCCATTCTCATAAAACATTCTTACTAACCATACATCTTCACACCACAATAATTACGAAACAATTATCCAAAAACAAAAACAATATTTTAATAACAATTTTGACATATTTAAACAAAAGTCGCTGTCAGGAAGCAATTACATTAAAGTTAATAATGAAACCGTGCTAAGGAGAATGCAGTAATAATATATGTATTTGAATCTAATAAAATTAAGGTTTGTAAAAATAACATATTCTCAATCACACAAATATTAGAAGTACTATTGATTTGCTTCATTGGCTTCCAGCGTACGGCTCTGAAAATACTTTGTGTAAAGATGCAAAGCAAAATAAAGATTGTTATGTGTGAATACAAAAATATTTGAACATAATGATTGCTTGCTGAGTGGTTAAATATTCAGCGGGAGGTTATGGGCTGGCCACATCAGATTTTTTTCTTGAATAAAGTGAAATAATTTTGTTTTTAATGGATACTATGTAAAAATTACAGTTTCACTGGTTTTTGAAATGGAACTTATTGATTAGCAAAACGAGTCTTTCTTTTTCGTCAGAAGTAATTGATATATTAAAAAACTTTTCATTCTATGTAAGCTTTATTTAACTATACTTTTTTAATATTAATGAGTTCTATGTTATTTTATTTGCTTTCTTTAAATATTTATTATTTACGAACAGATAGTCGATCTATATAGTGATCTAAATGTCAAGAATATTCAAACATTTAGTGTAATAATGGTATTACAGGGGTTGACTACAATTACATGGGATCTGTTGACGATTGTGATCCAATGGCTAAAATTAATTTAGCATTTCTAGCCCCGAGCTTAAATCCTGCAACTAACAAGTAATTACCATAAACGATACATTACATTTCAAGTAATTCTATTATAGTACTTTACAATTGTAAATTATCTGTTAGAAGTATGTATTTTGTACTTAAAAGAAGTGCCTGTTTTTTATCAACGCGCATATTAATATCTTTTTTAATGAGCTAATTTGTTTCAATTCTCTTTGAGGGAATATAAAAAATATTCATGTTTCTACATAAAATTTACAGATAAAAACGTGTATTTATATAATTGGAGTATTTATACAAAAATCGCCAAGAGATTTTGCACGCAATTTAAATAATCCAGTGGAAAGAAAGGCAAATGTCACTACCTTCATAAAAAATTAATAGGTATGCCATGAAAGAGTTTTATAGGCAAGGAACTATAAAGTTTATGTTGCTCTCGTATGGGTACTATATGTTTTATTTAACATTAATACTGTTATATCCTATAAACTAGAAACAAGGCATTTTACATATTGTTCTTTTTGTTGTTAAAAAAATCTGTTGTGGCCAGAACACAAGACCTCTCGCCATTTCCATATTAGGCTATATAAGTACAGGGTGTAAATCGAAAAGTGAGACATAGGCGTTTAACATGGGAATTCAGGAACATAGGGAACGAATATTTAAATATTGAAAAAAAATTAGCGGATTAAGAAAACCACTCGAGAGCAATAAACATTTTGGGCACAAGGTGCACAAAATATTTTTCTATAACTAAGGGCCGTTTTCATAATAAATTTTATCTTCACTTTAACACTTTAAATTTAAATTAAAACCGTTTTTGTTTTCATAATATAACTTTAGCACTTTAGCGAGTACTGTAGCATTGCTTTAAAATAAAGATAAAGTCTTAAAATAATTTAAATTAAAGTCTTAAAGTGAGCCTTATTATGAAAACGGCCATAAATTTAATTTTTAGAAAACACGTATAATTATTTAAACAAAATGACAAATAACCTATTAAGGATGAAGAAAGGTTTAAAAAAAAAAAGAAAAACCCCGAAGTTTTGTTCACACTGTTCTTTAATTAAAACGTGAACCGGTTTCGGTTACTTAGGGTATATTCCAAAAATAAAATATAATAACCAAAACCATGGTGTCGGTTACCGACTGGTTCTAGTCACGTGACTATTATTATTGAAACAGTTCGGTTTCATTCGCGGTTGATTCGCGGAAACCCTAAAATTTTCTTTCAAAACATTACGTCTATCGTCTTTCATAATCCTAAATTATGGAGCGGAAAATTAAAATACGTACAATGTAAACCGTAGAAAATAGATGCAAACATCAAAGAGTAAATAAATAGTATCTAACCACACTAACCTATAAAATCTGACATCTTATGAAAAAGGACAGAAGATGTAACCGGCAAAACCGAGGAAAAATCATGGTTGCGTTGGTGCGCTTCGGTTGCAACCATTTTAACCGGAACCATGTTTCATAAATGTACAATTTTTACCATTTGATATTATTGGAACACTTTTGGTTAACCACGGTTAAAATTTGTTATTTTTGGAATATACCCTTAGTAACCATCCTCAGCACCGGTTTTTGACTACAATCAAATCAAAGCAATATTATAGCCACACGACATAATTTACTAATAAAAAAATATTACAAACATAAACATATTATTAAAAAAAATAATATGTTTGTGTGTCAAAAACCAAAAATTCAACTTCACACTTGGGTGTATCTTCATTCATTATGACAAATAACCATTGAATTTTCCTATAAGTTACAACTTGACATTTGATTGACAGCGATGTATTTGCCTGTCTCATTTAAAATGAAACATAGGGAATGAATTTGACAGAAGTATTATATTTAAATATTGCAAGAAATTTAGTCGTCAGAAAATCACTCGGGCACGAGGTGTACGCAATATTTTTTCTACAACTATATTTAATTTTGAAAGCAGGTATAATTATTTAAACAAAATTAACCTCTATTGATGCCTTGTCAAATATCAAATTTGTTCCCTATAGACCATTCCAGAATGACATCACCTGCTCTCCACAGGAGTGATTTTAACCTCACATTCATAAAATTAAACCATAAATTTTTCCATGGCTCCATCATTGAGTAAATTATGCATGAAATTTATTTATGAAAACTGCCCTCACGAAATTCATTTGTTTTGGATTGATCTATGTTTCATTTTAAATAGGATAGGCAAATATATTGCTGTCAATTTAATGCCAAGTCGTAACCATGGAAATGACAAATCCAATATTTCACGTTATAAAATACTCACGGTATATTATCCAGGATTCGTACACTCCTTTAAAACTCTTTTCTTTATAAATTTATAAAATTCCTTTAGCGGTTTTAGAATTCTTTCTCGTGATCCCCTCTCAGGTATCCCTGCTACGTATCTAGCGAAGCGAAGCCACCTATTCTTATCTTTTTCTCAATTCTGATATCGATCATTCAACATCAGTCAGTCTGGGTCTCCGTAGTCAGTTGAGTTTAATTAAAGCGGAACTCCGTACGGCTTTCAATTTGTTCAGCTATCCGTTTATGCCACACTGATGTTTCTTCCGCAGGACGAAACGGAATGAAATGATAGTACAGGAATGACGAGAAATTCAGAAGGAAGGGATAAGGAAGTGATGGTTAGGAACGCCAAGGATATAATGGATATAATGCAGGGTATTCACGGGATTCCGAGCAAATTGTGGATGGCTGGCATTCCACAGACAGCTTTTTATAGATGGAGAATTCAAGGCGTAATTGATTAATGCTCATATACAATACTAAATAAAGTGTTATAATTGTTCTAAAATAAATTTGTCTTTTGAAAGTCGCTCATTTGAAGTTCTTAACAGTTTTTCTTGAAAAACGCAGTTAAATATCATTTTTTAACAGTTTATGTAATTATCAGAAGTAATATCACGAGACCTCCTGATTTTATCTAATGTCAGTTTGCTTGAGTGATTTTGCTTAAAAGCAAAAAAAATGAGTGCTTAAAAATAAAAGTTTATATGACAAAATCTGAGAAGTCGTGTGGTATTTGGTGAGATAAATTCCAAAACAACGCAAAATGAAACTTGGCACATTAATTGTCACACTGACAGTAATAAAACAATAACAATTGTTTATTTACTTGGTAGCGGACAATTAT
Source organism: Ophonus ardosiacus (assembly GCA_943142095.1). Classification (NCBI taxonomy): domain Eukaryota; kingdom Metazoa; phylum Arthropoda; class Insecta; order Coleoptera; family Carabidae; genus Ophonus; species Ophonus ardosiacus. Next base: position 5,447,176 of record OW964830.1, on the reverse strand, counting down.
CGGGGTATCGGGGTTTTATCAGTATAATACTGTTTCCATTGGTTGAATTTTCAAGTGTTTTGCATCATGATTGGTTAAAAATTAGTAGTTCGAATTTATCAATATGAAAGCAGTATGAAAATTTATTCTGAACCTTGACAGTGTTAAATAGTGTTTACTAAGCAAATTTACTTAAAATATAGGTCCAACACACAGTCACCGCTAACAATCAAGTAAGGCAGTGCTCTCTTTCATATTTATCACCTTTTTTTACTTAAGTAGAAATTCCTAACCAAATCATCCATCATAATATTTAAAAAACCGCCATCTAGCGTCATCTTCAGAGCAATCTAACAGACAAACAACCAAACTAAACCAACACCAACTAATTTATCAACAACAAACTACAAAAAATAATAAAGAAATGGAGTCTAAAATAAAATTATCAGAAGTAACATCACAAGACCTCCTCATTTTATCGATAAATTTTTATTTTGCACGATTTTTTTTTTTGCTTAGCAACAAACACGAAAGCAAACTGCATGGTAAATCCCGACTCCGAAGGAGGAGGGGTTTTATCCAATGTCAGTTTGCTTGAGTGATTTTGCTTAAAAGCAAAAAAATGAATGCTTAAAAATAAAAGTTTATTTGAGAAAATGTGAGAGGTCCTGTCGTATTTGGTGAGATAAATTCCAAAGACAACGCAAAATTAAACTTGACACATTAATTGTCACACTGACAGTTATAAATAATAACAACTATTTATTTACTTGGTAGCGGAAAATTATCGGGGCAACGGGATTTTATCAGTATAATACTGTTCCCATTGGTTAAAAACTAGTCATGGGAATTTATCTTTATAAAATTCTGCGTCTAGTAATATTTTAATTTATATTGTCATAATTTGTTTGTAGTTTTGAAAGGTGCGTCTTTGAAGTTCTTAACAGTTTTTCTTGAAAATACGCACTTAAATATAATTTTTTGACATTTTATATTATTATCAATATCAAAAAATATCTTATTGCCCATACGGTTTGATTTTACATTAATACATTTTCCTTCATATTTAATAGATATAAATAAAAATTAATAAATATATCATCACGGCATATTACCCATTTCTGGGTGTGCCAGTATCTACAACACATGTAGACATCGGTAACGATGACGATATATTCTACCGTGTGGGCGCTTACCAGGCGTCACCTCACGGACACTCATAGCTGGTGTGGAGAGTGCACCACAGGGGTCACTTTTGTGCCTTTTAAAATTGGAAATATTTGGCGTCTGTCGGGATCGAATCCGGTTCCCCCAGGTTCGCGACCAGACACACAGGTACGCGGTCACGGGACCCCATAGATATAGAGTTAAAGAATTATAAAAAGATTAACTTTCATAAATCAGTCATCTTTTCTATAATCATGTAAACTGTTGATATATTCAAACAATATTAAATGACAGATGTCTGTGGTGCCAAATGCAATTTACATAGTGTATGTTCGTGTTTAATTGGATATATAGAATTCTCCCCAGGAACTTTCGGTATGGAATTTGTAGGAAATAGTATACGTATGTTTGTGTTACAATTTTACTAGATATATAGGATCTTTTCTAAGAAACTTTTGGTATGTGATTTGTACAAAATACATATACTATTGAGAGAAGGTAATTTATATTTATTTAAAACCTAATATTAGGGTAAAAAGCTTAATAAATAACAAGTAAAAAAATATAATACGCGCTTCATATCAGTTGTGCTAACAAATTACTAAATTTCTCTTTTCAATAGGCATCATACCTATTACTTTTAATTTATATATTCAGAGTTACATATATCCTATTTTTAATAATATACTATCGCTTTAAGGGGCGGTAGCGATTGGTTTAACGACCACTGTAATATATTTATTATACGTTTAACTCTTATGAGTATGTACTCTATCACATTACCACAATGATGATATCAATTACGTCAGCTGAATGTACTCAAATATCTCAATATGCAATAATTATTAATAGTATGCTATTAATCAATTATTATTTGTAGTATACTGGATATTGTACGTGATATTATTTGAGTAATTACTAAAATTTCATAATCGGTATAACATGTACTTCTATATTTATATTTACCTAATTAACAATATTCTTATGGGAAAAATAAAATATTTTCTTTTGTGTTATGATACAAAACAAACATGACATGTATTCTTACAAAAGTTCTCTATGTAGAACATATGAAAAATGTAAAGCACAGCATAATTGAAATGAAACGAATAAAAGGAACTTTGGTCTTGTACAATGGTGTATCATATATGTAGGACACACAAAGCGTGTGAATAAAACAAGAAGACATAATGACGTCATTCTCTAGTGAGTCTAGTACAATGTGTCAACAAACAAAACGCTAATTGCTTGAACACACAAAGAGTAAAGAGTTAACAATATTCTCCTTGTTTGAATTTAAAAACGTTAAAAAGGTAACAACTTTTATATATATATATATATATATATATATATATATATATTTATTCGCCCGTGAGGTGACGCCTGGTAAGCTCCCACACGGTAAAATATATCGTCATCATTACCAATGTCTACATATGTTGTAGACACTGGCACACCCAGTAATGGGTAATATGCCGTGATGATATATTTATTTATTTATTTTATATATTATTATTATTATTTTTATTTTTATATATATACAGGCTGTTAATTAAAAAGCCATAGGAGTTTTAACATGGGAAATCAGTTTTTCCTTGCGCAAAACTTCCCATTTAATGTCGGTCAAAAATCATTTAAATAAAATTAAATTCTACCCTTTAATCACTAATCCAATTTTATTTGGCATGTTCAGTAACCTTTTTATAAATAAAATAAATAAATATATCAACAGGGCATATTTCCCATTACTGGGTATACCAGTAATTTAGATAAAAACTTCAAAATTTTTAAAAATCTAATTTTTATGTATCTAGATTCTAACGCGATATGGACAAAAGGGAGATCGCCCCAAAAAGATTATTTGATTTACTAGTTCACAAACACTAAATAGGAGAATTAAATATTAAATATTCTCAATGTTGCTTTATACGAGTACTTTTCAAAGATATATACGTAGGACACCTACAACTATTATAACTTTTAGAATTGATTTTGAAATTCTGAATCTTTTTCAAGGAACTTTTTTAGCATTTAACCATTTTTATTTCAATACTTTTATTTCTAAAAATTCACACATTTGTTCAAATACTCTAAAAATGCTTAAACTTACGTAACATTCTCTTTACAATCAAATAATATAATTACCAAGTTTATATCTCTACCCCATCTATGCATTATTGCCGCAAAAGTCAATATACCCCACATTTAGATAAAAACTTCAAAATTTTCAAAAATCTAATTTTTATGTATCTAGATACTTCTCAATGCGCTGATTCCAAATCGCAGGTCGATATCTCGTTTCGTTCTCGAGATATTTAGATTTAAAGTTTTGCTCAAAACTGCCCATTTTTGGGTAATAACCCAAAAATGGGTCGAGATATGAATTTGGTGACCTGCTGTTTCAAAATTTGGAATCAGCGTATTGAGAAGCATCTAGATACATAAAAATTAGATTTTTGAAAATTTTGAAGTTTTTATCTAAATGTGGGGCAATATTTCAAAAATGGGTAGAGATATAAACTTGATAGTAAAATTATTTGATTGTAAAGAGAATGTTACGTAAGTGTACGCATTTTTAGAGTATATGAACAAATGTGTGCATTTTTGGAAATAAAAGTATTGAAATAAAAACGTGAAAAAATAATATTTAACTGCGTTTTTCTACGAAAACTGTTAAAAACTTCAAATAAGGGTACTTCTGGTGGATCAATTATAACCAAAAATTTAATCAGCTCTTCATATAGATGTAAAGTTGTGTAATTTTTTTGTTATAAAACGACATAAAATGAAAATGGCGAGAGGTATTGTGCAAGCCACAACAGATTTTTGTTTATGTCTATTTATTTAATTCGCAAAATTTTTTAACGATCCGTTTTCATGTAACGGATTGTGTTTAGAATACACCCATAAGCTGCTTAACCCGGTAACCAGTTGACAGTATTTGCCAGTTGTGTGAAAACATATGTACATGTAAATGATTTTTATTCATTCATTTGCAACATTTCTATTATCCGTGTTGTCACATGCTCGATCTCTATGAACACAGATAATTGAGATTCTGCTGTATGTCACGAGAGGTAAAAAGGCTATAATTTTTTAAAAAAAAGAAAGAAAAATTGAATACATTAATATAGAAAGGGGGGCATTCATATTTTTGATTTTTTTTATTGTTACAGACTGTTAAAACAGAAATGAAAATACGGGGCCTAAATATTATTGTATAATTGGAACAATATTCTGTGTCTAACTAACTTCTAGTCAACTAAATCTGATCTAGAATCTTGAAACAAACTGCTCGTATAACTCGATTTGAACCCAAGCACTTTAGCTCTAAATTTACCCCTCCAGAATATATGCAACCACCGTAAAGTAAAATTATAGTTGGAACATTTCAGTTAGTTATACAAAGTTGTCGTCTTGTCTACCTGAAATTTCATTATGTCCCCCTTATAGCGTTTCAATAACGAAATTATTGTTCGCTCATTGTACGCTTGTGATTGGTTGCTTGTACATTGATTTATGATTTTCAAAATGGCTACCAATATTTTACTTCTCAAAAGCTTCGACAGATGGCGTGCACTAAGTTTGAAATTCGAAGCACTGTAAAATGTGCTTTTAGGTAGTTTGAAATCTCTCCGCTAGATAGCACATTGACGGAAGCGCCATGAAAGCTTTGGAACTTTTGGCGGTAGTTTCGGAGCTTTCCGCTAGGTGGTGTAAGTGTTTCCAGGAAACTGCAAATGTGGGGGAAAGCTTTCTTTGTTATCTACGTAGTGGTAAAGTTTCAGGAAACAGATGTTTTGTGTGTCGGCGCTACCAGTAAATTTTGGAATAAATAAATTTTAATTTATGATCAAAATTAAACTGGTTCTGGTTTTAAACATAGATATGGGCTTAAAGGATCAAAGAAAAATTAAATAAACGAAGAAAAAATTCAGACACTGCAGGGATTCGAACCTCGAAGCTCCTCACATCTGTTCTAACCATCTAAACCACGGAGTCCGTTCCCATTGAAGTCAACGAATCTTTTACAATTTCTTTTTACAATGGATATTGATTTAACAACTAGAAATCCATTTTTTTGTTATATATCAACATACTTGAATGGTTATTTCTTTTAACCAGTTGTTAAAAATTAACTACTCAGTTACAGAATAGGCCCAATAGTTGTTTTGATTTTCTATCATTCAAACCCAAAGGGTCGAAATGTTGACATTAGTTGTGTTCTTTTATAGAATACAGGTTGTTTATTTATGCTTCACTCCTGATAAAAAATTTTTGATGGTTGCATCAAAATAAAATGGATTTAGAGGTGAAAAGTTTGTACTAGTGCTATTAAAAATTGTAAAAAATAGTAGGCATTTAACCGGGATTAGTAACCGTGTTTAACGTATAAATCGCAACAACTGGCAATTAGAGGATACCGGTTATCCGCTAGAAATTACCGTTTAACCGAGTAATAGTAAATATAAATAATATAAAATAGTTATTTTCGTAACAAGTTATGAAATATACCAAATATCATGCGAGTGTAAATTGACGCACGAAGCGTAGCAGAGTGCAAGTCAATACACACGAGCTAAGATATTTGAATTTCATACAAGTTATGAACATTATTTTTTAGACGAGCATAAATAAATTTTACTTTTTTTTCAAAACTGAAATTTAGGTTCAAACGTACGGGCAGTTGACAAATGAATAATGTATACATATAGCCAGAAAATAATAACATAGTAACCTAGCAACCGTGTCAACTATTACGATTTGAAATATATCGTAACACTAATGTGATAAGTTCAACTTTCTGTGTTAGGATACTACGTTGATATATTATACTTATCACAATGGTCTTCTAAAAAAAATATATCATCACGGCATATTACCCATTTCTGAGTGTGCCAATCTGCGTTGTACACAGATTTCGGTAATGATGATGACATATTTGTACCGTGCGGGCGCTTACCAGGAGTCACCTCACAGGCACTCATTGATGGCATGGAGAATGCACCGCATGGGTCACTTTTGTGCCATTTAAAATTCGAAATATTTGGCGTCGGTCGGGATCGAACCATAATAAATAAATAGTAAATACACCTTTTAAATCAAATACGAATGAATATCTTCATTTTAATTAAATTTTGTTACAAGATGCAGTATTTGGTTAATCGGTTAACAGGATTAACCAACTATTTTTGACAGTGCTAGTTTATATTAAGTATTTATTTTATTTTATTCTAATGATATTCGTATACAGGGTTAGTTAAAAGTATGGAAACGGCGATTTCTTGTCGTTACGCTTGTCCGCGTAATATTTTTAAATGGGAACATATTAATTTTACTCTACCATTCGATAGAGTGTTTTTTTTCTCTTTACAACAGTAAGTTTGTTTTTTTTGTTTTTCAATTTATTTTAATAATATTTTTACAATTAAAAACACCCGGTTCAAGTATTTACGAATAGTAGGTACATCTCAGATAGACAAAAGCGAAGCGATAAACAAACTCGAACGATGTAATTTACTTAGTTATTAATTTGTTTTTAATGATAAGATTATGACCGACAACTTTATTGGAAATAATTTTGTGTATCTTAGATGAACCTACTATTCGTAAATACTTGAACAGGTGTTTTTCCTTGTAAAAATATTATTATAAGTATTCTCAAATGTAGATCAAAATTTCTTAAAAAACTTTTGTATTGAACATAATTTCCTTAAATGAATATTAACGATAATAAATCGCCGTCTCCATACTTTTAACTAATCCTGTATTGTAATACAAGACGATTGAAAATACTCGATAATACGAAACGCGTTGCCTAGAAACACCACGAGACCGACATCATACAAATTTTATTAATAATTGTTATACTCGTATAAAGTGTAACTTTTAGCACATATTCCAATTAAAATAATTAATAATTTCGCTCTGTAATTCAACTTCAATAATTACAGTGCATGTATGCACGTGTGGGTTTATATATTAATTTTCTCGTATTACTTTCTGCTTGTTGTGGTACAATAAAAATGCAAATGCATATTTGAAAGCATCTAGGATTTTTAAAGATGAAAAACAATTTGTTAATTTTTCTCTCCGAAACTTACGTATATAAGTTTTAAAAGTTTCTTAATTCGATAATGATTAGCTGTCGAAACTTTTTGAGAACTTTTCAGACTGATAATTAGATACCATTAATTTCACCTTCATCTCGGTAACGAATTTCGAATCACCGAAACTTTAGTTTTACCGAATTCCAATTTCTACTTTCTATGTCAAACAATTAAATCACTGTTTTCTTTTAATTTTCCTCTGGCAATTATTGACTTACTATTTTTATCAGGATCGCCGGGTTCTGCTGCTTCGTGCTTCGTTAGGAAAGACATGATTCATTTTAAGAAAAATTAATTGAAAGAGAAAGTTCTAAATCGGGTATGTGATTAAAATTTATAACTGTTTTTTACGTAGAATAACGTGGTGTAATTACATTTTTTCAAAACTTAATAAATCTCGAGATATAACACAAGCATAATATTTTTTATTCAATTTTGACGTTTTAAACTGTCATTATTAACTCCATAGCAACAACTATAAATAACACTTTATTCACAAGTGATTTAAATTTTTTTAAATCACTCTCACAAAATTTTAACTCACTCTGCAACAAATAATGCATTTAAAATAACATCAGGTACGAAAATAACACTCACCACCATAATATTTATCAGACATTATCAGCCATTTTCATTATTTTTCACGGCACAAATGACAGACAATAAAGCATTTTAAATACATGACTTGACGTCTATTAGCGACGATTGTCATGCTCAGCCTACTAACTGATCAGTTTTTTATTTTGTGAAAATAAAATATTATAATGGTTTTTATTATTATTTCGTCAAAATTGAATAAAATATTGTACAAACCACGTGAGCTAAGAATGTTTATTCACTCGAATAAGAAGAATTAACTCACTCCCCCTACGGGCTCGTGAGCTAAACTTTCTTCTTATGAATAAACATTACCTTAGCTCTCTTGGTTTGTAAATATCTATTAAATGGGAACATTATGAAAATAGTTTCATCTTTTTACTTATTTTATAAGCTTTTCAATGATGTATAACAAGTCTACATTCTTTTGTTTTAAACATGGATAAAATTGGAATTATTAGTTTTTTGGGATTATGTTTGTGGTATTATGAGTTGTTGCTATGGTAATGTTGTCAAGAAATAGATATTGGCAATGGGATGAAGCCTAAAAAACAAGAAAAAGCAATCATAGCCTACTTAGTTTGTTAATTTTATTAAAACTTTCTGATATGTAATCCGTATATTAAAAAAAATCTGATATAGCCAACACAAAACCTCCCGCTATTTAATTTTTATTAATTTAAATACATACCTACGTATTTAGTAATGCTGCAAACTATATTATGTTCCATTGCATATAACTATTTCTGTATTTACGATTTTCTTTATTATTTAATATGTCACTATTATTAATTTGAAGTGATTAGTTTTTTGACAATGACGTTTACCTGTCAGTTACATTCATTTGAAAAATGAACTGTGTAACAAAGGAATTGTGTTCGGGATTAAAAAAAAAGATTTTTAAATTTGTCTACAAAAATGGCATTTAATGGTATTTTGTTTTAAGAAAAACCTTTATGTGCTTCAAGTAAAGTGCCATTTCCGTTTATC